>OY728140.1:318949331-321449331 GCA_963277665.1 Viscum album
AACTCCACCTGAAATCTTTTTATTATGTAAATAAAACAAATGGAAGATTACAAATATAAATTCTAAGAATAAAACACAAAAAACAGATGAAACTATAGAAACATATGATAGTTCTCACAAAACACAGGGAAACAAGAAGTAATAAATTAACTGGGGGAAATTAAATAGGAAAAGGATGAAAACTAGGATAAAACCCCATTATCGAGGTTCAACCTCACCTATCAAAGACCCCTCAATGATTTATTATTGTAACATTCATCCTTCTTATAACTTTAAATCCTTCAGCTCTCCACCATAACCAGCTTCCAAGATTCGACTATGAGTATAGTCGCTAATAGGGAAATAAATAATCCCTCACCTATGGACTATCTCCTACTCTTCTCTCGATCTCTCCCTTAACTTCACCTATTATGGGATTTTTGATTTTGCTCTCTTAGTACAAGAAGGGACCTATATCACTTAAAACTGAAGGAATAAATTCCTCTATCAACCTACACCAGCATTGGGACATGTGTTCAGTCAAAGTGATTCTAGAATAAGTGATCATAAAAAATCCTAAATGTTTAGCACTATGAAAAGGGTATTCAAAAGTTTCCCCATGTAAAATTTGACCTGGCGCACTACGTAAGGTTTGATTCCTCACTACGTAAGGTTCAAAACCTTCTAAGGGTTGACACCCACTATGTAAGGGTCCCTTAATAGAAACCATAGACGTGTAAGGGTTACGCAGTCCTTGAATAAAGGTAATTATCAATCACTCAAACTCACATATGGGTAGACCCATGTTTGCATAAGGGTAGCATGATCCAAACACATGCCACCTAAAGGTAATGTGGTCGATACCCTCTTTATGTAATGGTCATCTGGATCCTACATAATAGTAGCCCATCCCCCATGTAAAGGTAACTCACACAAAACTGTGGCTATTTAAGGGTATAAAGACCCCTATGTAAAGTTAAATCCTACAATTAAAATCTTTAGTAAGGCTAAAAAACCACTTATGTAAGGGTAATCCCTACAAACTCAAAATCATGTAAGGGTAATATAGAACTTTTTAAGGGTAAATATCCTCATGAAAGGGTAAAAAAAAGGCAAAATCTTCCAAAACAAAATTTAAATAAAATTAAACTAAAAAAATAAGGAAATAATATGAAAATAAGAGATTATTCATGAAATAAATAAATAAAAAAAAATTAATTTTTAACATTTACATGCCAAATTTATCAAATCTACACCTTACAAAATAAAATGTAAAACCACAGGGATGATGTTCTTGAAGTCCTACACTATCCCAACATATCATATGGTTAAGATATTCTTCGCTATAAAAAGACCCTAATCTCAAAACTGATTAGCTCATCATGAACAACTACTTAGTAAATACCACAATGGAATGTGCCTTCCAGTACAAAAATATATACTACTAACAACTACTAATGTATTCTCAGCAAACATAACAATATAAGAAAAATATTTAAAAGAACTCATACCTCCACTAGGTGAATCTTATCATGATCACATACTTGAAACCGGATGCACACATTCCATCAGAGGTCATAGTTAGCTCTCCTGTTCCTGAATGAAACTCAAAGAAAATAGATCATCATCCAATTCCTCTAACAAAAAGAAATATAGAAAACAAAGATGAAAAGTATAAAAAATCTCAAAAGTGAAATATTTATTATGAAAGTAGTAAAAGAAGTATAAAACACAAAGCAAGAAAATGCAGTAAGCATATAAGAGACAAGAGTCAACCTGGGCCTAAATAGCTCATAAAAACTAGGCATATCCACACCCTCTCTTCCAATAAGAGGACCCTATAGATCACATGAAAGGCTAGTCATAGGAACATAGAAGAAATACAACCTAGATCTATACCTACTAAATATTAATGTATTCTTTATATACTCTTAGAACTTTGGCACTATCAAAACTGGGGTATACCACATTGTTCAAGGCTATACTATCCCCAGACGTATCATTGGAGTAGTATCTCTTACTGTGGTTGGTTTTTTCACACTAATAACACTTAAATGTCTTAAATAAAATATAATTATTTCTTTCTTTTATTTTACCTTTAGGTTGACCCTTCACACTGAGAATAATGGGCCCAGACATTACCCCACTACCCTCTACCTTTACACCTTGAATTTAAAGATTCCTAGACAAGACAACTCGCTTCACTTCCTCTAAAGTGATAAAATCCCTACCATAAATCATGGAATCTCTAATTGGATTGAATTATTCATCCAAGGAATTTGATAATAGACAAATTTGGTACTCATCATTACTGTAATCATCTACATTGGATAAATCAATGACCATATTATTAAATCTATCTAAATGAGTCCACAAAGAATTGCGGGGGACCATTCTAAAATTATAAAGATTAATTTTCTTTTGAAATCGTTCTAAAAGGTATCTAGTCATGTAATGATGCTTGAGCTTCAATGAGATTGCACTGGAAGAATTCTCATGGAACACTTCTAATAAAACCTTGTCACCTAGGGTCATGAACAATAAGTAATGGGCTTTCTTTAAAATTTTAGGTTAAACATCCTCAAAATAAATTGTTTTCTGCCTAGTGGCAGTGACCATATTTGTTTTATTTTTAAAACATACTAAATAATATTTAATTTAATTGTGTACATGAAGAGAATACATCATAACTATCCAAAAAATTATATCATTATCTTAATTAAACTTCTCAACCTACAATATAGTCAAATACATTTTTAGAATTGATGGACTATGCTCAGATACCACTTGTTATGGGATAGTATCCCTTGAAACATACAAAAGATATAAGTTAGGAGGTAGTATCACCCTAAACACCACACAATAAAATAAAATACTACAAGATATGATATTAATAAAAACTTTGAAAATAAATAGAAATAAAAAAAATTAAAATCATAAACTGATGGTCACAACTCCATGAAAAATCCATGACTAGATTAATAAAATTCATACATATAAACACAATATATTTACATTGTTAGGACCACATTGGTCCTACTACATAGTAAGAACACCCCAGTATCCATTAATTATGAAAATAAAATAAATAGTTCATTAAAAAAATAAATACAAAGAGGGAAACATGAAAAATAGATAAAAATAGAGGAACAAACTAGAGTACTCAGAAAATAAAGGGAAACAAGAGAAAACATTGTGAGGGAAAATTTGATAGGAACAGGAAGAATCCCAAGTTGGAACCCCTTTACTAGGGTGCAGCCTCACCTATTGAATATACCTAAAAGATTTTTTGTTTCCACAATCACCCTTTTTTAGAACTCACAATCCTCGAGCTTTCCACCAAAATTTGCATCTCGAAGTCTACCATGAGAACCATCACCATCAAGGCCACGACCAAACCCAAACCATTGGACCATATCATTCCTTTATCTTGACTTATATCCTTGATTCGCCTTCTTTGAGCATTCAATTATGTTTCTATTCACACATGAAGGGACCTCAAGAATATAAAACCAAAAAACAAATCCCTAGAACAACTTGTAAAAGAATTGGTAAACGAATTTGGTCAAAGAGCTTTCGTAAGAAGTCATTGAAACAAATATTGAATGGATAGAAATGAGAAAAGGGTATTAATAAGTTTCCACACATAAAGGTTGACTTGGGATGATACATAAGGGTGGATTACCTACTACATAAGGTTTGGGACCCACTATATATGGGTTGAAACCCGCTACATAACTGTCCCTTGACCGAAACCTTAGCCATGTAATGTTCACATGGTCCTTGTGTAAAGTTAAGCCTCCAGTTATCTATCTCACATAAGGTTAGACCCATGTGAACATAAGGGTAGAGTTATATAGACACATTCCATGTAAAGGTAATGTGGTTGCTACCCTCTTCACATAAAATTCATCCCAATCCTACATAAGAGTAGTTAATCCCCCATGTAAAGGTAACTCACAGAGAAAAGAGGTTGCATAAGGGTACAACAACCCCTATGTGAAGGTAAATCCTACAATTCAAAATATATATATAAGGGTACAAAACAATTTACATATGGGTTATCCCTATAAACTCAAAACCATGTAAGGGTAAGATAACACTTTCATAATGTTAAAGAACTATATGTAAGGGTAATAAAAGAAGCTAGAATCTTTCAAAAAAACAATGAAAAATAAATAAAAACACATACATGAAATAATATGAATATTTGTGATTATTCATGAATTCAACAAATAATAAAACAAAACAAAATTATAAAATTAACATGCCAAGTTTTACAGAAATCATATACCCAAAAGGAATAAAACATACCACTAAAACATGTTTCTCATACTATAAAAAACACCTATAGCATACCTTGTTATATAACATAAAAATTTTAACAACAAAAAATTATATAATAATAACATTGTGTTAATTATAGTATACGACACATAACAATGATCTTAAAGAACCCATTAATTATATTTCTTTAAATTTAATCTTTTTGATAGCTTGTGGAACACGCAACCCCAAGTCTAAATGAACATTAAAATTGTATACCATTACAACCTAGCCATTAAATTATTAGGTATTAATATTAATAAATAAATTATGAAAAATATGATTTTATATGGATTATAAATAACTTAAGAATCATTTAGAAGAGAACAAATTTTTTTCTGAAAAATTATATTTTTCCTAAAAGACGGTTTAGCCGTGCTTTTCAAAAATAATTTAAAATTAATTTTTACCACTTTTACAAAATTTATTTGATAAAATTAAAATAATTTTTCAAATCAGAAAATAGATATTATCATTAGGTTAATTTTTGGGATTTTTTCTAAAATGATTCATTTTTCAATGAATAAAGAAAAATACTAGATTTTAACTGAATACTGCCTTTCTGTTTAAATTATTTATGATAATAAATTATATTTTAAATTTTTTTAAAGAATAATTAGTTAAATTATCTATCTATTAATCCAATTTAGGTAATTTGAATCATTTTCATATTGAATTTTAATATAAAAACATTGTAATTTTTTTGAACATTTTTTATTTGAAAATCCAGTTTCTAGTCACACCTGCAGGATTAATTTTAAATTAAAATTTTCAAATTATGTGAATGGAATTAGTAAAAATTTATTAAACATTTTGAACCATAATTATTTATATTATCTAATAATTTCAACTTAATTTTTTACCATATTGAATAGTAAAAAAAGTAAAATTTATTTACCATGGATAAGGTAAAAATAGATTTACCAGGGTATCAAACTAAAAGGATGTGGTTTAAAATGAGATAAAAACATGTATAAAATTTATTTTATAGACTTATTTAATCCCTATAATTACCAAATCTCTAGAATATTCCATTTTGACCCTTATTTAATTTGAGAAATGTGGGTACAAATTTTTCTTTTCAAAAATTACAAGTGTGTCACTCACCTCACTTTAAAAAGGTCGCCCCTCTCCTATATTTTTAACACCTTAAAACCCATTTATTTCATATAATAACTATCTAAAACACTTCCAAAATTACCTCCCCTAATTCTATAATCATTATTTTTTCCAAACATACAACTTTGTAATGCGTTGGTGCAAAACTAAAGAGGTTACCCGAAGAAGAGGTAATGTTGTTCAATGGGCATCTTTAATTTATTTCTTCCTCCACATCATTTGATTATTATTAAAACAAGATGATATAATAAAATTTGTGTATTCAATATACTGAGATATTTTTATGTTATGGTCATGACCAACAACCATATCCACTTCCGTCAAATGGGTTATGAATGCATCATTCGTGTGTACGACGGACTACCACCTCACGAACTGATGTCATTCATTTTCTCATTACCACCTCTCATGGTTGGGAATGATGATGGATATAAAATATATATTTTATACTTGTAACACAATTATGCCTTTTTATTTATTATATCATATATAAATTTTTTACTTCCCATTCGGTAGGGGATACGTTAATGTCGCTCCTGTGTACGGCGGACTACCGCCTCACGAAGCGATGTGATTCATTTTTCACTAATGTTTTAAATGGAAAGTAATATGGATAAAATTAATTAATATATGTTATATAAATGAAATAATTATGATAATAAGGAAATATTTATCATTAATAAATGATAATATATATTTTTCTTTCTTACACTGAAAAATGATAACATCGTTCGTGTATGTGTGCACTACCACCTTCATGAAGTGATGTGACTCTTTTTCATCACTACACTACATAGATGATATATTTAAGTATATTTAAAATAAATAATATGGTATATTTGATATTATTATAATTATAAAAAGATAAAAAATTGATTACCATCTTTCTATAATGATCATTGGAGAATGGAAATGTTACTCATGCGTATGTACGACCCATCGTCTCCATGATCGAAGCATACTTCATTTCCAAAAACCACCTGTCATGATTGTAATTAAAAGTATAATTGATGTGTAAATATTATATTTATACAATTATTATTATTATGGAGATTATATAATAATATAATATGTGTATGAACCTGATCTTTTAGGGAAAAACACGCATGAGAATACAAGACAATTAACACCCAAAATAATGAGAATAATGAAAGAATATTAATGAGAAGGTGATAAGATGTTATAAAAGGATAATATATGATATAATAAATATTAATATGGTTATTTTATAAGTTAATAACATGATTAAAACCACTATAAAGGAGATTAAATCATTTTTTACTAAAATTAAGCTTGAGGTAAGGGATTCTATCTCAATTTCCTTTCGTTGAGGATAATTTTTATGTTATGCGCCAATTTATTTTATATGGTATATCAATTTAACATTTCACATATACGTCATAATTCATGGTGTTTTATGTTTCAATTTTAATTATTTAATCCATGTATATTTGAATTGAAAATTACCAAATTATAATTAATTACATAAACCAATTTCTTTTCATTGGGATATATTACATATTCATTGTCTTTGTTATTATAAGATTATGTGTGTGCTTACTCTTGATTATATTATATTACATTTACACATATATTAGTTGGATTTAAATTTTTCATACATAATTGATTCATTTATTAATTCTCACTTTAATATTATGATCTTTATAAGGGTTTATTTCATAATCTCATTCTAATTAGGATTATTTATACATGAATTTACATTAAAGGATATTATTTGATCATTATTTAATAAACCCTTTCATTTTATTCTCCATTGGTTATTCATGAAAGTTTTCAAGTATTAGTACCATTTTTTCACTCTTTGGTATATAAAATAATTTAGAAAATGTTTTTAAAAAAATCCGACTTCATTCTCTTTTCGGTCAAAAAATCATTCTCATCTAAAACAATATTTTCGAAAAATGTTTTAAAAAATTTGTTTAAAATTTTCCAAATTATTTTCTAAATAATTTTTTACTCATTTTAAGATTTTCTAAAGTGTTTTTAAATAAATCTTTAGGTCACTTTCAAAACAATTCATGTTTGGATTTTATCAAAAAAGTGAAAGGAATCTTCATTTTAACGCATATGACATGAACATAATTTCTAGTTTTTATGACCACTAAAATGTTTTAAATGTTCTTTTATAAGTTAAAAAGGTTATTTTTGTAATTCCCTAGACTGGGTGACACTATAATTGGTGCCCCAATCCATTTTGGTACATAACCTTAGGTGCACCTCCCCCTATAACATAGGCTACCAACTAGTGACGAGGGTCTAATGAAACACATAGGAAGACTATACCCTCTTTATCAGATTAATCCAAAGTAGGTAGAATTAGAAATAAAGAAGTAAAATAAAAAATATAGAAGCATCACAAAAAATTTCCCAAAACTAGGTACATGACCACAATAAAATGGTAAATTTGACATGTCATGTCAAACTGTGTCAAGTGTCAAAAGAACCACAAAATAAAGATAAGTTGATGAATCCAAAAAATTGGACCTGACACCAAGTCTGGTTCCCTCATATATGCACATCCCAAGCCCAAAATCAAGCATATAGAATAGGTCGTTTTCCCTTTTCTTTACCAGAAGCCATGAAGTCTTCTTAGGTACCCAATGGAGGCCTGAGAAGGTTGTGATTACAAATCAGTAGGCCACAACCAACAGTGTCAACATAATATCTATTCTAAAACAAATAGTGTATGCAAAAGCATCTTACAATAAGATAACAAAAGTTAAGACATGGTATGTTCACTAACATATTTTCATTATCCATTTTCTTCATTAGTTCCATGATCCACCCATATTCATCAATTTAACATTTTCCATGATGGTTAGATAACTATGCATAAGGAGATTCAAGTTCCCTATATCATGGATTTAATATTTTCACAAAACAATATACATAAACTTACTATGGATCCTCATTTTAAGTTCATTAACTTACCTTGGATCCTTAGTCTAGGTACATCAACTTACCTTGGAGCCTCAGTTGAGTAAATCATACCACTTTCTTTAGATGGGGGAATAGATCCTCAGTCTGACACCCTAACCCATGCAATCCTAGGGTGGGGCCTATAGAATCATCCTAGACCAACCCATGGGAGGATCCTAGGTCCAATAACCCACTCAACCACTTGTTCATGTGATCATTATTTTTAGACTATTTAATACATTTTCCATTTACATTATATAACCCATTTATCGAATTTATGTAAAGTAAAAAATCACCTTATTCCATGTTAAAAACTAACACAATTATCATCTATTACATTTCATAAACCCATTTCAACAAACTAAACACAATCATCATTGGTTTCTCTATATAAACTTGTGTAAACATGTTAAACACAAATATCATAAGTTTTATCTCATACCCCATTAAATTCCATATTAAACAACCTAATTCCATGTTCAAGGATGTGGAACACCCCATGGGTGGTCTTTTTCATAGTTTATTCAACCTCAACGAATCCCATGAGATTCATGAGGGGATCAAATTATCATTCACTTAACCCATTTATAACTTTCTACCAAGAATACCAAATGGATTTCATAGAAACACCCAAGAACAACCACATTTACATAAACAAATATCAAGACTATGGGATATAACTTGTATACCACCTACCTCAAGTTCGTGGATGATTTCTCACTTAAACATAGCCCTTGATTTTAAATCAAACACCCTTTAAGTCCACAAATTATAAATTCTATGGAAAATAAATATTTAGGGCTTCATAAGGATAAGAAAAACCATATAATCTACCAATCAGAAAATAGAAGGAAGAGGAGTGTTAGACTCACCCAGAGCTTCGATCTGCACCCAATAGCCCTATAAATAGATTAAAATTATGGTAGATTAATCTATTGTATGTTTGGGAGGGTTTGGTTCATAACCTAGGATCGTGGAGGAATAAAATGGGAGAAATTTGGGTTAAAACCCTTAAATCTTGAGGGGGTAATTGGAAATTCCCACTTTTAATGGGATGCATGTTTTGGACACAGATTTGGCTAAAACCTGTTCCAACCACGCTCCCCCCTCTGTCCAAGATTCTCTAGGTCACATAGCCCCATGATAAGCTCATAATGTTTGAAAAACTATAAAGTAACAATGCAATATGGCTCTGACCAAGCCTGCATGGTTTGGTTACCCCTCCATGAATGGTTTTCCGACATGGCACAACCCCCTCTAAGAATACATGGATATGGTACACTGATACTACTTACCATGTACCAACCATGTAGAAAGTATATGATGGACCTTATTTTCCCCTTTCCAGGCCCTAATCCCCCAAGAAACCCCTGAGACTCTTCATACACCCAATAAATTTTCTATTAACCCAAAAAAGGATGTTAAACTAAACATTAAACAAGGGAGTGTATCATTAGATGTTTAGGATCTTAAAATACCCCCTACTTATATCAACTCATCCTTAACCTACTCTCCCAACATTATTGAGTCTCTAAGGTAAAGAAATCGGTCCACTAGGTCTGCACAATTGTCTCCCTTTTCCCATGTTTCCTATTTAAAATGGTCATTCCATAACAACATTCATATCAAGGTATGGTCTTATCTCATAAATAATTCCTCTATGTTTCATCACACCTATCAGATTCACCTCAAAGGATGCACCAAACTCATTTCAAACATTATCAACATCCATTTCATTACAAATCCAATGCAATACTACCAAAATAACAATTCAAAAAAATTTCATACATACCATCATATCATCATGGAAGATCCAATCGGCACTCTTTCAGACCCATCCTCTCAACAACTCATGGGCCAAATCACTTGGCACCATCTTAACCTCTTTTTGAAAAAAAAATTCTAGTGACCCAAACTTGGCATCACCCAAGGATAAAATTTCCACCCACATTCCCTAACCTACATCAGCCCATAAATCGAGGCCCAATAGCCTCATTCCATATCTGAACATCCATAACAAAACCCAAGTATAACCCGTATCTCAATCATTTAACCAGTAAAAACCTGAGACAATTTCCATTTCCAAAATTGAACACTAATATGGCCTTTAATCGAGCTTGAACAACTTGAAACATCGATCACAACATCACCCAAACACTTTTCTGTTATGGTGCTCCCCACCATATGCTTTAGATCACCACCACCATCTTCTAATGTTGGAACCTCCACCATCAGAAATACCGCTATAACCCCAAATCAAGATCCCTCACTACTAAAAAATGGGCAAGGGAAACGCTACCCTTTATCACCTGTAAAAAAAGCGCTGACAAGGGGGGGCCTTTATCAGCACTTTTTTTAGCGCTGATAAAGGCCCCCCCTTTATCATCACTTTTTTTAGCACTGTTAAAGGGGACCCCTTTATCAGAACTACTTTTAGTAGTGCTGATAAATTTTATGTTTCAAAAAAATCATGAAAAATAATATATTGTTATATAAGTATATTTATACTGATATAAATATAATATATATTTTTTGAATATGTTTTAGATAATTATAAATAGACTACTAGATTTAATATATAAGAAATTTAGTGAAAATGGATTTAAAATATTTTAAAAAATATTATTAATTAATAATTTTCTAATTATCATCGATTAGAAATCAGTTAATAACAATTTTAAGACACAAAAAATCAAAAAAATTAATAAAAGATCTAAAAGAAGTTGAAAATGTAACTCAAACTTCAAACGGTCATAACTTCTGATCCGGGTGTCTGTTTGAGCTCTACAACATATCAAATTGAAGCCTGTGACAAGATCTACGCGCTTGTGATCAAAGAGAACTTTATTTCACATTTTTAGGCCAAAAAAGGCCTAAAAGGCCTCCAAAACTGAGTTTTTAGTTAGGATACCCCGATTTGTTAACATTCAAACAAGTATAACTTCTGATCCGGATGTCTGTTAGGCCTGTACCACATATCATATCGAATATTGTTTCATTTTCTTCGATTTGAATGGTTGTGGAGTTGAAACGGGCTTCTGGATTTGAATTTATGGTAATTTTAACATTCTATGGATTTTCAAATACACATATATATGTATTGATTTGTAAATATATAAGTGTCTCTGTGTGTGTGTGTGTGTTATATATATGTATGTATGTATGTATTTATTTATTTATAAACACACATAAAAAATATTTTATAAATTTATTTAAAACTAATCTTATAAATATATATTATTATAAAAATAAATATACGGATATAAAATTATAACTAAAAATATATACATAAATAAATATAAATATATATTAATATACGAATGAATATATATATACTGATATATGAATAAATATATATGTATTAATATAATTAAATATATTTATATTAATATAAATCTATATTAATATATGAATAAATATAACTATATATATATATAAATATTAATATATATTAATATACGAATAAATAAATATATATATATATTTATATATTTATATATGAATAAATATATGTGTATTAATATAACTAAATATATTTATATTAATTTGAATCTATATTAATATATGAATAAATATAACTATATATATAAATAGATATATCATTAAATAGAGAAAAAAATGGCTTAGTGGTAAAGGTGCAGGCATGCAAGGGGGGAGGTCGCGGGTTCGAGTTCGGGTGGAAGCAAAGAGGAGCGCACATGTGGGGGAAGCGTAGGAAGGGTAGAGCGCATGAGAGTGTGAGGGGGGTCCACCTAGTGTTGATAAAGGGGGGGTCAAGAACTGTTAAAAGATCACCCCCCACATTATATAATACCTTTTTATTTATTTTTTAATTTTTTTGACTTTTATCAGCGCTAAAAAAGAGCTGATAAAGGGGTCATTTATCAGTTCTTTTTTTAGCGCTGATAAAAGGTTCCTTTATCAGCGCTTTTATGAGCACTGATAAAAGGGACCCACCTTTATCTTCACCTCCATTAACATCGATTTTTTAGCACTGTTAACGCACTTTTCTAGCGCTGATAAAGGCCATATTTTTAGTAGTGTTTGGACATACTTGACTCGTTTCACAAATCACCGCACCCAAATATCCATGAGAACATCATCCAACACTAGCATCCAACCTTGTTGTCAAAACCACCCAGAATGGATGCACCTCTGTCATCCATACATCAACTAAATTCAACTTGGTTCTTCCAAAAAACATGTTTCCAATCCCAAGACACATGTATCGATTCAAACATTTACCTAAGCCGATTTACGATTCACCACTTTCATTTTTTTTTATCAGGCCATGTCAGACTATCCCCGATTGGCCTATCCCAAAAACACCCAATTCCCAAAGTTGGTACATTTCCACTTTCCCTAGTCAATATTCCTTCTCAAATAAGGCATACCCTCACCATGTGAACACACATACTAGATTCTATGCCCAACTTCTAGTAGAACTCCACCATCAGGGTCTCCACTACTCCCCAAACTATTGTCATGCTTTATGACATCCACTGATATGTTTATGACACAAACACCCTAGATTTCATTGAAACCCACCCCAAGCCTGATGCCAATGCTCAGCTCTATCAACCACCATATCCAAGGCCCACCTGGGATTCCCAAAAGAACCCAAACATGTTCCTCGTAGGTTAAGTTTCGGAATCCCGATGCTTCCACCTCCAACCCATGGTCTTCTCCACCCATATATGACTAATATACCACTCCCCACATTAGGAGTGTCACTTTCACTACTTCTTATAAGAAATTATGACCACCACGGATCACACATGATCACTATAGAGCCTTAGAAGTGTTCATGGCCATCTTTAACACACCTGAGAGACAAAACAATATCCATCACCTATTTCTATATTCCATGAATGAAACCATCAATATTTACCGACACAAAACCACCCCATGAACCTCCCTCGGAGACAGACGATGGTGCACAACCAACCACACAGCTTCAATTTTAACATTCTCTGAGGGTGTGCTCTTAAATAAGGTCCTTAATCCCATGAAAAGATGACATTATGTAGGTTTTCATAATTCCAAATCTCTCTCAGTGTATATAGGATGATGTCAATAGATTTGGAATGATTGTCTTAAGTATGGAAGTACACCAGGATGTCGTTAACAATGCCACCACAACTGATCCACCATCAATGTCACCTTTAACTGTGGTGAAATCTTATCCTATTAAAGTCTCAAGCATCCATTCCTACAACATTTGACCAACCCCTGACCATCACAACTCAAGTGGGATTTCTAACCAAAACCCACTACAATTTCACAACTCTCTATCCAATAGTCATGAACCAACATACCCCTTGGAACTACTACCACCACAATACTCGAGTTCCTCTAACATGGCCATAATTTATCATAATATAAACACAAGGATCCTTCACATCGATCAAAAACCAAATGGTCTATCACATAACCAATGCTTATTACTTGATCTCACAGAAATGATAGGTTCTTAATTTGAGCCACATGTTCACATGTCTCAAACGGCATCGTGCATCTCTAGAATGTTCCCAATGCTCGATCCTCATCAGAACCCTCAAGGACATAAACTTTCTTATGAACATTCATTGAACCTAACTCTAGATCAAATGAGTTATACCTCACCGGTGTTATGCACAAACACCCACTTACAGAACTAAACATGCCTCTTAGACCGTCATCCCCATTGGACATGAGGAATTTTCAACATTCCTATAAAAAAACCCAACCCTTCACACAACGATCTCAACTACATGACCACTTATCAATCTGGGTGTCACTTCCATAACTGAATCATTCATCCATGATTTGGTCACACTTATCTTGTCCATCCAAATTAAACACCAAGTCCCTTATTAATCATAATTAAAACAATGGGTCAGACACCCAAAAAATATGTCCCCTTCCAAAACCGAACCTATAAACAACCATAATAACTCAGGTGCTTCCTTAAGAAAAAACTAAGGCATAACCACGAAATTTTACCAAAATTCAATGGTACACACCATGCATCAATTCCACCCCTGAATCACACCTCCATGCTTCACATTCCAAGGAACCTACAATACTAGGATAAACTCATTCTAGGTTGCCTTCACTTTCCAAAAACAACTAACACATGACCAAAACTCAAATTGCATCTCCAAAACCATTAACTACTCTCCATTATACCTCTAGGAAAAAACAACACTTGAAAAAGATATTTATAAACGAATTCCAAAATCCAAAGCATCCACTTATTTTATACACACCTAAGAGCACTAGAAAGCTCGTCTGAACCTTCTCATGGGTCACCATCGAAGGTCAAACGACACCAAATCCCTAAACTGGAGTCACAACTAATGATGGCCACTGGCTCCTCCCCAAATACATACACATCAACCTAAAACAAATCATTAATCATGAGCAGAAATCCAACCCCCATTCTGAAACATGTTGTGTCTAACGCACCAAGAAACCATTTACGTTAGGTTCCACACTTGTAACACACAAATACCACTAATGGAACTTTAAACTAAGACTCCCATTATTGAATTATGATTTATAACCTACATGGTTAACACTTCTAGATTATCAGGACACCTCAAAACCTCAAGGTCAAGGTCCTTCTGAAGGATCAATAAGGAACACTCCTATATTCACACATAAAAACTCATCAGGGCCCCACGACCCATAACTAAGGTCTCTTACTATGTCACTTTCACTACCCAAACCACCCCTACAAAGGACTAGATAAAAAAGACAATGGATAATCACTACTGGGGTCCCTAAAATTTTCATCATTAAATAATATTCTAGAATTAACTTTACCATTTTGAAACCCAAGAATTCACATTTTAAACATTCCATTTACCTAAAATTTCAAAATTTCATACTTTATTTAAATTCGTATTTCAAAACATTTTCATCAAAAAAAAAATTCATAGAAATACCAACAGTTGTAAACCACAAAAAGAAAAATACACTACCATCCATAAAAAACCCACTCCACATTCACTCTCCTAATGGACATGATCACATCTATATCACTACCCTTAACTATCCCAATAATGGGTCATGGATAACATAGGGAAAATTAACATACACATTTCAAATTCTCTTTTCCCACCATACTAACTATTTTTCATTTTTAATCTTTCAATTTTTTAAATAGTTATAACATTATCATTAGTAACCATTACTAACCATTAAATAATTTTTTCCTTACAATTATTTATACAGTTACAACATCTTTACTTTGAACCTTTCCTCAAAATCAAAATATATTCAAAATACGTTTCCAATTCCCATATCTGAAAACAACACATTTACCCATGTGTGCCTAACATGACACATGTCACATATATCCCTATGTATATAAAATGATTCATGTATATAAAAACCTCATGTTATTTCATCCCAAGATAAAAATCCCACAAAATAGTAACATCACACATCAAGTGTGTCACCCACAGTTAAATAACATTCAAATGTAACAACCATCATCAAGAAAAAAATCCCACCCTAGGTACTCAAATTTTCCCTTGTGCATGGATTTGATACTCCCATGCAAAAGCTCATTTACAAGGCCCCACACCAGCTAATATTTGGTCTACCCTTCCAAAATAAAATAGAAAACAGAAAAAAAAATCCTCTGATATCACTTTGTAAAGTCCCATCATGGGTGCCACTATAACTAGTGCCCTGATCTGGTATGGTATATGACCTCAGGCTCACCTCCCAATATTCCAGATGCTGTAAACTAGTGACAGGGTCTAATGAAACATGTGGGAAGACTATACCCTCTATATCAGTATAAGACACAATAGATATAAAAAGAAATAATGGAAGTGGTATAAATGTTAATCAAGCATCATAATATATTTACCAAAACTAGGTACATTACCACAACCAAATAGTAAATATGCCATTTCATGTCATACATTTACAAGTGTCAAAGGAAACCCAAAATAAAGATGATCATATGAATCCAAAAAATGGGTCCCGACACCTTGTTTGATTCCATCATTCATGCACATCCCAATCCCAAAATCAACCATCCAACAAAGGGACCTCTACCTTATTTTGACCTGCAACTATGATGTCTCCTTGGGTACCCAATGGTGGCCCGAGTAGGGCATGATTACAACTCAGTAGGCCACCACCAATGGTGTTTACAAAATATCGAGTCTAAAACCAATAGTGTATACAGAAGCATGGTACAAAAAGATAAAAAAAGGTAAGTTAGGATCCGTTCATTTACAGATTTCCATTATCCATTTACATAATTAGTTCCATGAGTCACCCATATTCGTCAATTTAACTTTGGCCATGCTAGTCATATAACTATGTATAAGGGGATCCAAGTTCCCTACATCACTGGGATAATCTTTTCACAAAAAATATACATCAACTTACCCTGGAGCCTCTGTTTGGGTGCATCAACTTACCTTGTATCCCACGTCCTAGTTTATAAACATACCTTGGAGCCTCAGTCTAGGTAATCATACCACTTTCATTTGTTATGGGGATAGATCCTCAGTCGGACACCCTAACCAATGCAATGATAGGGTGGGCCCTAAAGCATTAGTCTAGCCTGACTCGTGGAAGGATCCTCAGTCTAATACACCACTCAAACACTTATTCATCTACACATGTTTTTTAAACTATTTAACACATTTACCATTTACATTCCATAACTGATTTATCACATTCAAGTCAAGTCAAAAATCTACTAATTCTTTGTTAACAACTAACACAATTATCTTCACTTTCATTTTATAAACCTATGTTAGCAAACTAAACAGAATAATCATTGGTTTGCCTCCATAAACCCATATTAACATGTTAAACACAACATCACAAGTTCTATCTAACACCCATTTCAATTCAATAGTAAACAACCCAATTCCATGTTCAAGGATGTGGCACACCCCATGGGTGGTCTTTTTCTAGTCTATTCAACCTCAATAGATCCCAAAAGATTATAATGGGTTCAAATTATCATTTAGTTAACCCATTTATCACTTCATACCAAAGAAACAGAATCAATAATAGAGAAACGCTAAATAAAAACCACATATACATAAAACAAACATCCAGAATATTGGATATAACTTGTCAACCACCTACCTCAAGTTTGAAGATGAACAGTCACTTAAACATAGCCCCTTATTCGAACTCAGACACCCTTTAAAGACCCAAATTATAAATTTTCTAGAAAAGAGATATTTAGGGATTCAGAATCTGAAGAAGAACTACACAATCCCCTAATCAGAAAATAAGAGGAAGTGGAGTGTTATACTCACCCTGAGCTTTAATCCACACCCAAAGACACTCCAAATGACTTAGAATTGTGGTAGATTTGCCTCTTGGAAGTTTGGGAGGGTTTGGTTCATCGCCAAGGATATTAGAGGAATAATAGGGAGAATTTGGGGTTTGAACCCTTAAAGCCTAGGGGGAAATTGGAAGTTCCCAATTTTAATGGGGCGCGTCATTTTTTTTCACAGTTTTCCAACCGTGCACTAATCGTGATCCACCCTCTCTCTAAGAGGGGCTAGGTTACACAACCCCATTGGAAGCCCACACAGTTTGACAAATGGTTTGGTAACCATTTAGGGTGGTTGTAACAACTGGGCCCCACTAATAGCATAGTCACCCCTCTTTAACATGGTCATCAGGTCCTGGCCTTCCAGGCACCACCAATTTCCTCGTAGACATGTGGTTCCTTACATAGAGTTCTCCCAGGTGCTTGAACGGGTCATCAGAATAATGAATTTCCCCACATGGAAACACTTTTTCATTCTAGTGTGCTTTTTTCATCACTTTTTCTTTCTAGTGTGATTTTTCCTCACTATCACACAACCTAGGAAACTTACCAAAAGGTCACCCATCATAGTCACTACTTCTATCCAAGTACACTTAACTCTGGAGTTTTAATCAGTTAGGATCTAAAAAAGGTGTACCTTGTTGATATGAGTCATATCATTTAGTGATTTAACCCTTTATCATTATGGGGTGTTACAGTGTCTCTTTCCAAGACCATGTGGTTTAGTTCCCCCTCCATGCATGTTTTTCCAGTCATACACCACCTCCTCCAGTAAAACATGGTTATGAAGCACAATTACTACTAATTGTTCACCAACCATGCAACATGAATTGGATGGACCTTATTTTCCACTTTTCATTCCCCAAACCCATTGGACACCCTCAATACTCTTTATACACTTGAGAACTATTCGGTCTACCAAAATAAATGAAGATAAACCAAAATTTAAACAAGATCTTACCTCATTAGATGTGTGGGATCTTACGATTTTCTATGAAAATTATTTCCAAAAATGTTTTTTGGAATTTTAGATTTAAAAAATGATTTTCAAAATTTAAAGGATATTTTCCCCAATAATGTTTTTAAAGGTATTTTTAGGGTATTTATATTGATCAGTAACAAAATACCTTTATTCTTATTCCAATTGGTATATGTTTGATTGATACTATCCATATTATTTATATAGATGTTTTATGATCATTTGAACAAGGAAAGTATTGAAATTCACTTTATTGATACATTTTTGCAGTAATTAATTTTCCATTGAAATATTCACTTTCCTATGAAAATTAGACATTTAATTTCCCATAAATATCTATTTTATTTATCATATACATTCTTCTTTCTTAAAATGTCTCTCATTTATATATATGGTTTTTTACTTTGAAAGTTATATGATTGACTGTGGAAATATTGATAATCCTTGTTCTTTACTCAATACAGATATTTAATGAAAATGGATGTTGTTCATGAATCAAATCGAATATTGGATTAATGAGGAATAATTTGGACATGAAGATATGGGTGGGGGATGATTATAGATATCCAATCAATGCATCAGTAGTCTCATGTGGCTAATCGATAATATTGAATTAAATGGGTTTTTACCTATAGTTTTAAACCATCTTGTGAAAGTTATTGATGATTGAGGTATCATGTGCCTGAGGTATAATTTCCAATAATTAAGCATTTCCTTCATTAATAATTCAGTTATTATTATCCATGAAATTTTCACAATGATATTATCTCTAGATGAATTTAATTCTTAGTTTATTGATTAAATGGAATGTGTTTTCAGTTATTTACCTTTTTATATTGATTATTCCCTATCTAGTTATTTAAATGGAATTTTTTTAGTTATTTACCTTACAATATTGATTATTGTTATTGATTAATTATAACTTCCACTATACTTAACCATTATTGAGAATTTGAGCTCACCCTTATTTTTTTTCTTTTCCTAGGAATCCATGAATTTTATTATGATTAATATGAAAGGATATGATAAAGGGAATAATTTTATTCTTGAAAAAAAATTAGGTTGTAATTTTTGTATTCAAATATAATGAAAAACTCAATTATGTATCTATTTATCCAAGACTAATAAAATTTTTAGTCCTTTAGGATGTGATTCCCTATATATTATACCAATATAATAAAGCAGACAGTGGATCTAAGATACTAGGGTTGGGGACATTACAGTTGGTATCTAAGAAAGTTTACTAGAAACCTTCGGAACTAGAATTAGGAAAAACATAGATCAAGGATCATAACCCTATGATAGACTTTGAGGATATGTATGGAAGAACATCTTAATGTTTTGGTAAAGAGGATATTATGTGGTTTTTATTCAAAATACATCCCTCTCTAGATACTAAAAGTGGACATGGTTTTGGTAAAGATGTTCCTAGGGATAATAACTCTGAAAAGGGAACATTGGTATTAACTTGATCATCACCTGGTGCATGACAACAGGCCTTACTGCGCACCTGGATTGACACTCTAGGGGGTATGCTTAGAATAATTAACATTTTCTTTACAAACCATTATGTAGGATTTGAATTTTTGATGGAAATGAATGACCTAGATTAAACATAAGGTGTATTTCAACAAAAACAAGGTATCGTGATTTAGGAACATTATAAATGATTATATGGTTTTCCCATCATGATTATTGATGCTCACACTATGCTTTTTGGTTTTTGTAAATGGATGGAAATCGCATGAATCATGTTAACACTGTACATGAAGGAAAATGTGGTGGATATGAGAAAACAAATCGAATGATGACTAGAGTGAATGATATTTTCATTATTCCTAATAAATTTTCCTAAAATAAAATTAATAACTTATACCAAACCAATAATCAGACTCACTAAAGAAGAGAATGATGGAGTTTTCTAAGTGCTCGAGTGGTAGAGACGATTGAGGAAGGAAGGCTTGAATTCATGTCAACAATATTGAAAGATACACCTAGGGAATTCTCCCAAAGTAATTGAAAAATGGTTCATTTCTAGAATAAAAGGTCATAAAGAAAATAGTTGTTGAGGAAAAATGAAGAGTATGATAGAAGGAAATAAATATCATCCTAGTGATCCACTAATAGTTCATTGTCTTAAATGTGGAGAACCTAGGTATTATCCGAGTAAATTACCTCTTCTAAAGGTTAACCCCTAGAACAAGGATAGACCTATGTTGGGATAAAATGGTTGAAGTATTTATATATTGTGATTCAAGAATAAAATTTTAGAAGTATTTTTACCAATGGTATTTTGGTGATAATAATTGTGAAACATATAAGGTTTTTTTTAAATTCCAGAAGCATATGAGTCTTCAATAACATAATATTTATGAATACCATCATGGGTTCATGAGTTTAATATTGATCAAAAGTTTAAATTCTTAAAAATCCCTTTTTAGGTTTTATGTGATGAGATTCTACCAAGAATAATGATATTTTGGGAGAAATTTATGGCAATACAACCAATTGGTTTATTATATGTTTTAGTGAAAAAATTAGTTGATGAATAATGCATTTAATTTTTATAGACATAAGTTTAAATATAATGATAAATATTAGGGTTAATATGATCATTAATGACATTGTAATAATAGAAAAATATGATTATTAGACTTTAAGGTATAAAATAAGATATAAAAAGTTTAATTAATGATTAATTTTATTTTAATTATTTCCATAATATTATTTTTGGAACATTATAGGAATTTTATTAATATTGTTTTAGAAAAAGGATAACCTACATGTTGGGTGACAACTCATCACGTCTAGAATGACCCTAGGGCTTAAACCCTTGACCAAGGTTTGATAAGGGTCTAGCACCTAGTATTGTCCTACATAATGATCTAGTTTATATGCCATTGTTTTAGTCGAATGATTTGATTAATAAATATTAATGATGAAATAATGGTGTTACTATTGAGGATTAGAGATTAATGTATTATATTAGATAACTTGTTCTAACCATATTGGTTTTGGAAAATAGTAAGTGACAGATGGAAATACATTTCACTCTTTTATAGATCTTATGATCTATTAGAAGTGGATTTTAGTGCTTCAGGCATAAAAAATTCATTTTGGATATTCACTTCTTAGTGTAAGGGATTAATTGGTAATTTTAAAAAGCACATCCAATGGATAAAATTATTCTTATGAAATATAAACATACCAAGTAAGTATATTTCCTTATATCCTTAGATAATAAAAGGATTCCTCATCTTTAGGGAAAGGATCCTGAACAAAACATCATCTTATTACCTTTATTTATGTTGAATCGATGGTCTTTTAAATCATAAAAAATTTATGGTTTTTTTATCCTTAACCTTCTCTGGATCACCCACTTTCTTGAGATCAATGATTTCTATCACCCCATATTAGTCCTTAGGTGTTAGTATTCTCTTCCATGTCCATGTTTTCATTTACCACTTATGTTCTCCTACATGGAAACCTAGATATGTATGATTCAAAATGGACTTTGTATTTTCATTTCTCTCTTATTAATAGGATTTTTAATTAAACCTTTTTACAATGTGGGTTTTCAAAAAAATAATTTTCAAATATCAAACCATTGATTTCTGAGATCAAGTATAAATTGAGAGGATGCAATTTATTTAAGGTGGGGAAAATGTAAAACCCAAAAAATCTATAAGTGTGGCTCTGCAGGTAGGTAGAAGAGGTTGAAGTGTGGCTCTATAGGTGGCCTCGGTTGGACAGGGCATGGTGGTCTCAAAGGATCATCAAGGAAAGCAGGGCTCGGGTATTGGAAGGTTGACAATGCCTTGTCTGGTTAGTGTCACTACTGTAAATGGTTCACAAGTGAGGGAAGTGGAGGAGCCTCTGAATCCGAGGGTGGATGAGGTGTTTGGAGGACTGAAACGTGATATTGGGATGCTTAACACAAGATGTATGGAGGCCAATGCGAAGCATGCAGTTCAACCCACTTTGATCAATGAGGAAGAAGGAGGAATGGTGATATCCGCAAACTAAGAAGCTAAGATCGCTGAGAGTGTTGAAGCTGTGAGGGAAAGTCCCAATTTGAATATGCAGTAGGGTGGTTCTTTAGATGAAAATAGTGGGTGAGTGAAGTTTTTATCTAGGCTGCATCCACAATATGAAAAGAAGGTAGTCGATATTGAAATTGGTAATTGTTTTGCGGTCCTGGAAAATGATGAATTGGAACTGGACCAGGTTCGGGCTGTTGTTCAACCTGCCCCTACTTTGTCTCCTGTATGGATGCTGGGTGAAGTTCTATATGACATAAGGATACTGATCCTAAAAGAGAAGAGCAACAAAAGTGGCAGTGGCAATGGGATGTTGCAAGAGAAGGCCTCCAAAAACTGCCTCTATGATCTAAATCATGGGAGGAGCCCTCATGTTGAAGAGGAAAGTCCAAGGAATGAAGGTGAAAACAAGCAGATTGACCTTATTTCATAGGATTTTTTCAATGGATAACACACAATACAACAGGGGATACATGATGACCATGGGTTTGTGGAACATCCACGTTGTTTAGCAATGATTGATACTAATAGTCACTCTGAGCAGGAATAGGGAGTGAATAATGGTTACCAGGAGGTACATATCTCTGGAAATTGGGGAGGAATCTCTAAGAGTGAAAAAGAGAATGCTGATAGAAGGGCTAGAACCACTTACAGTGACATTTTTCAAGGTGGAAAGAAGACTGTGTCTGTGAATGAGGAAGTGATGACCGCTCCACCAAGAAGAAGGCAGAGGAAAGACTATTCTTATATGCCGAAGTCGATGCCTACCAGGTCTTCTGCCTGCAAGGGAAAAGGTACACATCCTTCTGAGGAGTTTCTATACTTCAAAAAGTTAAATCTCATAAAGAAGTATGCTAATACTCTGAAGCATTATGAAAGATTGGAATGGGATTCGACTACTGTGGATGATGGAATTTATCATGGATATGGCGACAAGTATGGCTTTTATGAGTTGTAATTGTAATTCCTGGCTTGTGGTACTCGCTTTCTTTACTTTTATATTATTCTAATAAATGGTCAGAGAATTTATCTCCGGATGATCTTTTTTGGATAACATTTTATTTGATATCATATTCGACACACAACACCAAGCTTAAATAACCCATGAAATATATTTCTTTAAATTTAATCTCTTGATATCTTACGGAACACGCAACCCCGAGTCTAGATGAGAAATAATATGGTATACCATTATAACCTATCCATTAAATTGGTGGTTATGAATAGTATGAGATAAATTAATAAAATTATGGTTATTTATAGTATAAAAATAAAATAAGAATAATTTAGAAGAAAAAGAAATGTTTTTTGAAAAAATATATTTTTCCTAAAAGCAGATTTAGTCACGCTTTGTGAAAATAATTTATAAATATTTTCTACAAATTTTAGAAAATTTATTTGGGGAAATTAATTAATTTTTGAAATCATAATATCAAAATTAAATTAGGGTTAATTTTTTGGATTTTTCTGAAATGGTTCATTTTTCAATGAATAGTTAAAAATATTGAATTTTAATTGAGAACTACCTTTTTATTTAAATTATTTACAATGTTAAATTATATTTTTAATTTTTTAAAATTAAAATTAATTCAATTATATATATATTAATCCAATTTATTTTATTGGAATCATTTTCATATTTAATTTTAAAATAATAACTTTGTAAACTTTTGAACATTTTCTCTTTGAAAACCACCTTTATCGTCACATCTATGGGATTAATTTTAAAACAATTTTTTCCACTAATGTAAATGGAATTTGGAAAAATTTATTCCATATTTAGAATCATCTTAATTTATATTATCTTCTTTGTTCAACTTAATTTTTGACCATAATGAATAGTAAAAACATTAAAAACTATGTATTACGGTTATGGTAAAAATTGATTTACCGTAGGTTAAACTAAAAATATAAGGGTTAAAATGACCTAAAAAGTTTCAAAAATATATTGGTTGTCCATATATTGACACTATAATGTCTAATTACATATAATTCTCCATTTTTTACCCTTTATGGAATGTTGAAAATGTGGGTACACCATTTTATTTTAAAAAATTACAAGTGTGCAACTCACCTCACTTATAAAAGGCCACCCCTTTCCAATATTATTAAAACCTTAAACCCATTTTTTCATCCAATAAATACCCAAATAACATTTCAAAATTCCTACCATAATACTAGAAGCCTTATTTTGTCTAGATATCTAACCTTGGAGGGCTTTGGTGCAAACCTAAGGAGGTTACTGGAAGAAGTGGTAACGTTTGTCAATGACTGTCTTTATTTTATTTCTTCCTCAACCTCCTAAAATCCTTATTAAACCTTGATGATATAATAAAATTAGTATTTTCAATTTAGCAAAATGTTTTTTTAATTTAATGACTTAAAACCATCTCCACTTCCATCAAATGGGTTAGAAAATCATCATTCTTGTGTACGGCAGACTACCACCTCGTGAACTGATGTCATTCATTTTTTCATTAACACATCTCACATTTGGGAATTATGATTGATCTAATATATATATATATATATGATATTTATAACATAATTATACATTTGGATTCATTATATCATATATTCTTTTTTTACTTTCCATTTTGTAGCAGATATGTTAACGTCACTCGTGTGTACTGTGCACTATCGCCTCACGAAGTGATGTGATTCATTTTTCACTATTGCTTTACAAGGAAGGTAATAAGGATAAAAATAATTAATATATTTTATATAAATGAAATAATTTTGATATTCATAAAATATTTATCATTTTGAAAATATAATATATCATTTTCTTTCTTACTTTGAAAAATTATAACATTATTTGTGTACCTGTGGACTACTGCCTTCAGGATGCGATGTGACTCTCTTTTCATCACCACACCACATGGATGATATATATAAGTATATAGAAAAGAAATATTAGGGAATATATGTTGTTATTGTCATTTTTAAATATAAAATATTACTTACCATATTTCATATTGATCATTGGAAAATGGAAATGTTACTCATGCGTACGTACAACCAAAAGTCCCCATGATCATAACATACTTCATTTCTCAAAACCATATTTCATGATTTGTATTAAAAGTATTTTTGATCTATGATTTACCTAATTTGTGTATACTTTTTCATATATATTAGCAAGCATAAAAACTTTTTTCTCACCAAATATCAATCGTTTTGTGGATCAAATTCTTTTTATTGGTGATAACGATGATTTTCAGGTGTTTTTCATCCAAAGTCACAAATTGTGAAAGGACACAATAAAAATTCAAAAATAAATCGCATGTACTTATTACACACATTCTGTATTATTTCCATGACATGGATTGGGAAGACTGGATACATTCCCATGTTGTCGGACAACACATTCACGTTGTGTTCTTCCCGTATACACATTGTGTTTTCCCTTATATAAGTAGTTGGTGGCATATTATTGATATTACATGCCATGTAGAGAGTCACTACACATTGTGTACTTCCACCTACCAGGCGATGCCGTGTTCCAAGTCAAGGGCAGCGCGATAGCTCACCCACCAGCGGAGAAAACGAGGGCCAAACCGTGTTGACCAAGGTACACACCGTGTACTTACTGGTACTCTTTGTTTATTCCTAAAACCTATAAAAGGAGAGAATTCCCACCAATTTTGAGAGGACTGACTCATTTTTTCAAGATAGACAAAGGGGGAAAAATTCTGGAGACGCCCAAGGAGAGAAGAGAAGAAAGGAGGTGCAGCTGCTACCTCCCTAACGATCATCAATCTAAAGTTTCTGCCATGTTTAATTCAGGTATCCCAAGTAGTTTAGACATTAGATACTCCATAACTATATAAATTCCCTATGTGTTGGGGCTGTAGATGATTATGGGTTGTATTTTTTCAATTGTTATATTATACTTGTGTTATTCTTTCTTCTCTCATAATTTCTTAATAATCCATTTTATATATCACTAGAAATCTCATATCATACCAAGAATGGGATTTTTAGGGATCACCTGAGGGATTAAGATTAAGAACATCCACGATCATTGGATGTTATTATCATCTCAAAAGGGATGCAATTAATAAAATTAAGATAAATAAAATTCTAGACCAAGGAATCAGTTTCTATTGATTTAAAAAAACTCACCATACTAGGGGGAATCTGTTACATTCATAACCTATAGATGCAATTTTTCATGAACAACAAAACCATGTAAGAAAATTGATTTAATAACAACCTTTAAAATCCATATCCCCAACGAATTTTTCCCATTACTCACCAAGAATCAAATTTTGGGGGGTTTTTTATCTTCAAAAGTAATTTATCAAGAAATTAAAATTCAATCACCCTGTTATTAAAACACAAAAATCGACTCAAAATTTTAGAAAACATCACTAAATTAATCACAAACTAGAAAAACAAAACACAATAACTCCTTCTCCCTATGTATTGATCCCTTACTTGCACTATACTTGTTTGGGTAAATTAATTTGGATTGTCGAAAGTAAAACTTTGGTAGGAATGATACCAAATTTTGGCACCATTTATGAGGATGTGAAGTTAATGGTGTTTTGTTTAATCAGTTTTTATTAATTAAAGTGAAAATAAAAATCAAAAATTCTAAAAAATGCTCTTCTTAATCTCATTTCTGTTTTTCATTATTTTATTTTTCCTCTTTTGCGCTTTGTATTTTGTTTAATGTTGTGCGGATTAAAAAGTGCATGAGTGGCCGAATCACACGTTCTAAGAGAATTGAATCCTCAAATATCCTTCTGCTTGATCCATAGATCAAACGAATGATCTTGCGGAGACGACATTCACTTATGGACGAACACAACCATAACACTACCATGGTGAAAAAAGAAGAGGAAGAACTAGAAGCTGTCCAAGAAGTTGGGCAACCGTTTCGACCGAATGAAGACTAGAACCAACAAGCTCCATTTATTATAGGGTATGTCCCACCGCAACCCCAATAGTTCCAACTAGAGAATCTACCATACCTGTAGCCAAGTCAGGGGCCTTATTTTGCTCTTGAGAAACAATTTGTTCCCCCACCTCCTCGAGAGAAACTGCCTCCACGTCCTACCATTATGGTGTATGGTCTTCCTTCCATCCAAGGGGAAGATACAGAAATTGTTGTACCACCAGTGTAGGCCCAACATTTCATGATCAAGTTGGCCATCATGCAACTCATTCAAAACAAAGTTCAATTTACAGGCTTACCCAATGAAGACCCCAACGCTCATCTCTTCAATTTTCTGGAGATTTGTGACACCTTCCACTACCGTGGGTTGTCTGAGGATTCCATTCACCTTTGGTTATTACCCTTTTCCTTATAGGATAAAGTGAAAGAATGGATAAAAGGATTACCTCAATGATCCATCCTCACCTGGGAGGTGTTGGCCCATGCGTTTCTGGCAAAATATTTTCCACCCTCAAAGAGGGTGACACTGCGAAATAAAATTCACCATTTCCAGCAGCACGATTCAAAATCCTTGTATGAATCTTGGGATCATTTCAAAGAAATTCTATGGAAGATCCCTCATAATGGAAATCCATTGTGGATGAAAGTCCAAACATTCTATGGCAGTCTCCCAACAAACACCAAATTTGTGGTGGACACAACTGCTTGAGGAACAGTAATGAAGAAATCATCAGAGGAACTCTTTGAATTTCTCAAAGAAATGTATGAAAACATCTTCAAATGGAACTCAGAGAGAGGAACTACAGAGAGAGGCATACAAAAAATTGATGCCACTACGATGTATGATGCTCAACTCGATGTTGTATCCAAGAAAATTGATACGTTAAATCTGAAAAATGCATCTCAAGTTCAAACGGTGAATCACCCAGCATGCGGTGAATGTTGTGACAATCTCATCATGGGTGAATTCATAGGGGAAAGTGTTGTTGCATCGACAAGTGAGGTAAATTTTGTTTCCCAGAAAATAGGGACAAATATGTATCCTCAGTACCAAAACCTGGAATGGCAAGATAACACAAACATGGGCTGGGGGCAACAACAAAAAAATTCTCAACCTCTCCCTCAAAGGCCAACTGGTTATGGGAAACAACAATACCAGAATACATATAAAAAAAAGTATCTGGGATCCTTCCAACAACAAGGGTATCTAAACCCCCATCTAGAACAAAAACTAAGGCAACCAAAACCTCAACCTTTTCCCCAAAAACCTCAGAAAGAACATCCATCAAATCTAGAGGAGATGATGACAAAATTCATAACAATTGCTGAAACAAGATCTCAAAATCAAGAGGCATCCATTCGAGGCCTTGACAATCAGATTGGGAAACTATCCAATAATCTATATTCAAGGAAACCTAATACTCTACTATGTAATACCAAAAATAACCCATGGGATGAAGCCAATGTTGTCATATTATGAATTGGGAAGGAGCTACCTCAGAATAAAATTGCAAATCAAGGTGAAAATCCCACTCAACCAATGTACTCTTCCAAAAAAATAAGTCAAAGTCAAGGAGTCTCCCTTGACTCAAGAACTACTAGAGATCATACATGGTAAGGTAAAATAAGTGGTAAAACCTTATGAACCCCCTTACTATTTCCTTCCCGAATGAAGCAAAGGAAGTTGGACTAGCAGTTCATGATATTCATGTAAGTACTATAGAAGCTTCATATAAATATTCCTTTTGATGAGGAATTAACTCAAATTCCAACATGTAAAAATTTCATGAAATATATCCTCTCAAAAAAATAATGATAGAATATTTGGGGACCATTCCCCTCACTAACGAATTCTCTGCGGTGGTGCAACACTCTTTCCCTCCTAAGCTCCAAGATCCAGGTAGTTTCACAATCCCTTGCAAAATTGGATCTTGTGAGTTTGGGAAAGCCCTTTGTGACTTGGGGTAATGTGTTAACCTTATTCTCTAAGGTGTATTAAAAAACATGGGGCTAAATGATCTCCAACCAACTCTAGTATCGCTTCAACTAGCGGATAAATCCATCAAATATTCTAAAGGGCTACTTGAGGATGTGCCCGTGAAAGTGGGGTGTCTTATTCTTCTTGCTGACGTCATCATCATTGACATGGAAGAAGATCAATAGGCACCTCTCATCCTAGGAAGACCATTCTTGTCTAATGGGAAAGCATTAATTTATCTTCATCAAGGCGAATTGATCTTCCAAGTAAGATATGAAAAGGTATCTTACAATGTCCTCAAAGTAGTTAAATAGGTATCAATGATGGAACACGAGGAATGTTATTCATTGAACACTATGAACAATCACTTGGGCCACATGGAAGAAGACATGGAATGTTGTTCTATCAATAATGAACCATTCGTCAACAACATCCAGCCTTTTTATGATCCAGATGAGTTGCAATTAATCATAGACCATGGCGGTCATTATTTTCAACGTGAAACTATACCAAATATTCTTAAACGAGCCATGGAAGAACCAATTGTGCCCTTAGTTCTGAAATCCCCACAACTCTCTTCCACAATACAATTTGGGTAGAGAAATGTTGAGTTAAGTTCGATCCAATGACGTAAAACAAAGGTGATTCCTGGGAGGCAACCTAGAGGCTACACCCCATGTCCCACTATATACACAACATGTACTTTTATTTTTTGTGTATATTCTCATAACTCTATTGGTATTAGTATATATTAATCAATTTAACAAATAGAGATGATTCCGGTGCTAATGGTAAGGTCATTGGAATATATCTGAGCCATCACCGGTTTGAATCCTTCCATACCTACCTTTAGCATGAGAATCATCCTTTTTTAAACTATGTTTAATTAAAGAGTGTGTGTTGTAATTTTTCAAATAAAATATAAGGTTTCCAAATAAATAAAAACCCATTATAGGGATGTACCAACTGGTCTAGTTCATAAACCAGATCCAAAAGACTAGGGATCGAATCCTAACAACTGACCCATTTACATCATTTTTCATTTTAATAAAACCAAATTGATTTCCTTTCGATATACGTCGTGTACGCCATGTTTTTAATAATAATTTAAACAGTTGTTAAAATAAGAACATACATGAAGGTGAAGTTAGAAGATTGGTAGAGGTTCGACCCTGGATTCAAAAGACCCAGGTTCTAACTCAGCTAATCTCCATGCTTCATCCTTTTTATTCAAATTAAAACCACATGCCGTGAATTTTCTACATTCTGTTTAGAATAGTTGCTTTAATTTAAATATTAAACTTAATTATAACTGGGTAGTACTCCAACCTTTTCTCCAGTGGCTGATGGATTACGTTTAAAATGACCGATCACCGGTTCGAAACACACCCCAAGCACCGGACCGAAGATTTTAGTTCTCTTTTTCCAATTTTAGAACACACGATGTGTATTACCCCAATACAATACGTACATAGATTTATTTTTAGTAAATAATATCTATATCTATATATTTATTTTTATTTTAATTATTAATATTAATTATTATATTCTTTACAATAGTAATTATATTATATAATTTATTTGTTAAAAAAACTCATACATGGCCTGCACTCGCTTCTACATGTCGTGTACGATGACTATAAAGGTCATACCCTACCTGGCCTCAGGTCGTGTCTCACAACCCCCCCCCATTAACCTCCCTATTTTCTTACTCCGAGAGTCATCCCACCTCCCTCCTCTCAATCCCCCATTTTTGTATGTTTCTGATCCTGATTTCCTCCGCATTTCACTCCTCGCATCAGCTATGGTAGATGATCTTGTGTTTGGGAAGCGACCTACTTCCACTTCTGAGGTATAGCGGCCTCCTTGCCATCAGATTCGTCATTGACATTTTGAGAATCCCACCTATGATTTTATGGTTTTACAGCCCCCTGTGTTGGTCTCTCTGCCTCCTCTTCTAATGTTGCCTCCATCCACAAAATCTACAAATCTGGCAATTCCTGTGGAACCTCCTCTGGCTACCGCTGATCCTCTAATGTTGGCATCTGTACCGTCCACTGTAGACGAGAGGTTCTCTACCGTAGATCCATCTTACTGCTCCAGCCCCTTAGAGTTACACTACATTCCCATAGTGGACCTAACTGGGATGGGACCTCCACCCTCTACTGGCCAGCCCATTGGGGCAGCTCAGGTATCCACTACTCCACCTCCTACCACTACGACTGGACCATCTACTCCGACACCACCAATTCCACCCCCGCCTGCACCAGCTGTTTCCCACCCTCTACTGCATCCATGAATAATCTTTCTTGAGGGTCATCCTTTGGCAGACAGATTGCAGTGATTCTCCCACCACATTATTCAGTTGAGCAGTTGCTACCTGGATGTCAGTGTTCCCCAACATCTGGGCATTTCAGAGGATATTGAGGAGCTCTTGGGACACACGCGTCTCCTAGAGGCACTACAGTTCATCACTCCAACTTATAGGGATTTATTTTTAGAGTTCATGGACACATTCGAGTTTAATGGGTCCGCCCACCATCAGACACCCACTGATGTATCCCGCCCAATTTACTTTTGTCTTGGAGGATGCCCATTATCCCTTAACATGGCAGAGTTTGTCCAAGGGTTCGGCTTCTACCCCCATCCTTACACCCCACCTCTTGTTTCCACCCTTATAATCCTCGAGCACTCTAACCTCAATGCCATGTGGCGGGAGCTTGTTGGGCCTGACCACAGGTACACCCCCATGTCGTAGAAGAGAACGCTCATCATTGACCCTCCACTTGGTTTCTTTCATTGGTGATTTAACACCATTCTTTTCCATCTCCATGAGAATATGGGAGTCGTGTTCGGTCGGGACATGGAGCTCCTTACTTGTATTTTCCATCACGACTACCCTAACCTCCCCTACCTTGTTGCCACCTACTTCCACTCCATGATTCACGGCCATCAGGGAAACCTGAATGGCAGTTTCTATGCCACTTTTCTGGCCCACCATTTAGGAGTTTTTGATCCCTCTCTCCCTCATGACCTCTTAGGCTCACCTCATCGTCTCGAATTCATCATTATTATCCGCATGAGGATGGTTGAGCACTAGGGTGATGGCTATGTGCATGTATAGGACACCACAACTAATGCAGGGGTGAGAGATGACTTAGTTACTCTCACTGGTGTTCCTGACCAGGACCCACCACATCCACTAGCATATGTTCCCTCACCACCCCACCCCCTTCTTCTATCCTTTCTTCTTCTTCCACCATTCCCTCTTCTTATGTGACTTCCACATGCCCACCTACATCCACACCCTCGTCTGATCTCCCCACCAGCCTCTGCCTGGCCATTCTTGAGCATCAGCAGCGTACCCTTCTCGAGTCCCAGAAACAGATTGAGCAGCTTTTGCACCCCATTCTTCAAAACCTAGGCCAACACCTGCCCCTCCATCTGCTCAGTTGATTCCCTCCACACAGTCACCGCTGGAAACTCTAGTCATAGATTTTGTTATCATCTCTCCTACCGGGGCCGCTGTCACTAGCACGCCTCCTGTAACAGATGTACCAGCTGCTACCTCCACTGCTGAGCCTGTGGTGCCTCCTTTTCCTACCACTCAGAGTGATGCTGTCGTGCCTCTGGTATCTTCTACTACCAACCCTCCATTGTTGGATTCTTCTATAGTCGATGATTCCTCTTCTGAGGTGACTCATTGAATTGTGTTTTCACATTTATTTCCATTATATATATCTCTTTTTTGATATGCTTGGGTTGTGATGATGTATGCATCTGCAGATTTTTTTTGCATTCCCTAGACCGTCACAGGTACTCGAGAGTGACTTGGACATCTCTAATTTGACTACTTCTATATTTGTCCATTCACCATGAGGGGAGTATTTTTCCGTGTTTATTTTTTCCTTTCTACTTTGGGTTTACTTATTTCATTTCTTCCCCTCATCTTATGCCTATTGTTTCCCCATATTCTTTCCTCTTTCTTGGTCATTCACTTGGGGTACCATGTGCTGTATTAAATGTGGGGGAGTCTCTGATTAAACTAGTCTTTTCCATGAACTGATTTTGGAGAAATCATTAATATTTTACATATCATAAAATATGGATAATTTTTGATTAGTTATAATTATAAATAATAAAGACATAAAAAGGAATTTTAAAAAGTTGCATACTTATTTCAATTTTCAAAGTATTTTAAAATGATTATTGATATAGTTTGATTCTATATTTAAAGCTTGAGACATTTACATTTATTAGAACTGATCATTTGTACTCATGTCATGCCCTGATTAACCCCTATAATTTTCCCATTCCCGAGAGGTATTATAATCCTTTTTGACGTATTCTTTCTTATAAATTCTTTCTTGAGAGATTCTTGGGATATGCATAACTACCATAACTTTCTTGTTTTTCTCTTCAAAACATGAATATTTTTTAATCACATTAAACTAATTGAGGCATTTGATTATTTTTCATCCCCTTTGACCTTGAGACCTACCCTATATCTAATATTTGTAAAACCCTTAGAAACCATGAACTTCCTTAATAGGAAGCTACATTACAAGCCTATTTTCCCTTCCTACCCAAATTATTTTATAAATTTTCATGATTATTCACTTGATCTTTAAATAAGGGTTTTTAGACAGTCATGGTATATCTTAATGATAAACCATGCATTTATGTGTGGGGGAATTTATCATTTGTTCATTTGGGAAGAAGGGTTTCCAAAACAAATATTCATTGTATTCTTAGTGGTCCCTATTCAAAAAAAATTACAAAAAAGGGACCTGATTCATTATTACATATTATTGATGGTTTATGGGCCCATATTAGAAAGGGAATATCATGGTGATTATACCATTTGAGAGATCTTGATTGAGGGAGAATTTTCATTAAGTTTTATTTGGAATATCATGAATTTTTGTTTAAGAATTCATCCTCCTTTTAAAGACTCTGAGATTTATTTTTCATCATTACCAACCAACCCTTAGCCTCAGAAACATTTTAAACTTATTGAAATCCCTCATGATTTTTGTGATTTAAGTTTCTGAAGGGGATAATGAGAACACTTACAAGCTTATGGATAGAGTTCATATACTTAAGATTGAGTATAACTATAGTTACATAATTCTTGAGTGATGAGTTTGGTACTTTTGGTGAGGTAAATCATCAAGTGGCATGTTTATTTATGAAAATGTTAAATAATGTGGATAAAAGCAGATGAAATTTTTTAATTAAATTATATATGAGGCATGATTAGAATATCTTTTGAATTGAAATTTTTTTTGTGCCTTTTAAAATATTATGTTTTGGTTATATTATTTACAGTTTTAATTAGTTAAATTCTTCTCATTTTAGAATATGGATTCTATTGATTTGATGTTGAGATCTTTCTTGAGGACAAGAAAATGACTAAGTGTGGGGGATTTGATGTTCCTAATTTTTGTATACTTTTTCATATATATTAAAAAGCATAAAAACTTGTTTTTCACCAAATAACAATCGTTTTTTGATCAAATTATTTTTATTGGTGATTATGATGATTTTCAGGTGTTTTTCATCCAAATTTACAAATCAGGAAATGACACAATAAAAATTCAAAAATACATAGCGTGTACTTCTTACACACGCCGTGTATTATTACCACGACACAAATTGGGTAGACTGGATACACACCCATGTTGTCGGCCAACGCATACACGCTGTGTTCTTCCCATATACACATTGTGTTGTCCATTCTAGAAGAAATTGGTGGCTAGTGATTAATATTAAATTCCATGTATGGTGGAACTACATGTCGTGTACTTCCACCTACTAGGAGGCACCATGTTCCAAGTTAAGGGAAGCGTGGTAACTCACCCACTGGCGGAGAAAAAAGGGTCAAACTGTGTTGAATAGGGTACATGTCGTGTACTTTCTGGTACACGTTGTGTATTCCTAAAATATTTAAAAGAAGGGAAGTCCCTCCAAGTTCGATAAGACTGACTCATTTTTCCAAGACAGACCAAGGGGGAAAATTCCAGAGACGCCCAAGGAGAGAAGAGAATAAAGGAGGTATTTTCGCTACCTCCCCGACGATCTTCAATCCAAAGTTTATTCCATGTTTAATTCAGGTATCACAAGTAGTTTAGTTATTATCTACTCCATGAGTAGCTAAATTCCCTATGTGTTGTGGTTGTGGACGATTATGGTTTGTATTTTGTCAATTGTTATATTATACTTGTGTTATTCATTATTCTCTCGTAATTCTTTAATAATCCTTTATATATATTGCTAGAAATCTTGTATCAGACCATTTATAGGGATCACATAAGGGATTACAATTAAGAACATCCATGATCATTGGATTTTCTTATCCTCTCAAAAGGGCTACAATTAATAAAATTAAGAGAAATCAAATTCGAGACCATGGAATTGGTTTCTATTGATTTAAAAAAAACTCATCAAAAAAACGGGGTTCTATTACATTCATAACCCAGATATGTGAGTTATCATGAACAACACAACCTCGTATAAAAATTTATTTAATAACAACCTTTAAAATCCACAACTCCGACGCATTTTTCCCATTACTCACAAAGAATCAATTTTCTGTGATTTTTCTTTATCTTCAAGAGTAATTTATCTAGAAATTAAATTTTAATAAAATTATTATTAAAACATAAAAATAGAATCTAAATTTCAGAAAACTTCACTAAATTAATCAAAAACTATAAAAAAACACAATAACTCCTCGAGGTGGATTGATCCCTTACTTGCACTATACTTTTTTGGGTAAATTAATTTGGATTGTCGAAAGTAACACTTAATCAGGAACGATACCAATCTATAAATATGATTATTAATTTATTATTATTATTCTTTATATGATTTAACTATATAATATCTTCAAGAACAAGATCTTTCATGACAAAACACGCATGAGAAAACAAGACAATTAACACTCGAAACAATGAAAATAATGAAAGGATATTAATGAACGGGTGATAAGATGTTATAAAAGGATAATATATGATATTATAAATATTAATATGGTTATTCTATAAGTTAATAACATTATTAAAACCACTATAAATGAGGATAAATCACATTCAACTAAAATTAAGTGTGAGGTAATGGATTATGTCTCAATTTCCTTTCATTGAGGTTCATTTTTATGTTATGCACTAATTTCTTTTATATAGTGTATACACTTCCCATTTAACATGAAATATCATGAATACTTCATAATTCATGTTTCAATTTTAATAATTTCATCCAAGTGCATTTGACTTGAAAATTACCAAGTGGTAATGAATTTCATAACTCAATTTGTTTTCATTGGGTTATATTACTTCTTCATTTTCCTTGATATTATAAGATTATCTATGTAATTAAAATTTTATTATATTATATTTCATTTAAATTTGTTCTAGGTGAATTTATATTTGACACACATAATTTATCCACTAATTAATTCTCACTTCACATTATGATCTTTGTAAGGGTTAATTTCACAAGCTGTTTCTAATTGGGGTTTTTTTATACATAAATTTCCATTGAAGGATATTATTTAATAATTATTTAATAAAAATATTTATTTTCATAACCACTAGTTATTCATTAAAATTTTCAAGTAGTATCACCAATTTTCTACTCTTTGGTACTTAAAATAGTTGAGAAATTGTTTTTAATAAAATTTGACTTATTTTCTCTCTTCGGTTGGAAATCTATTTTCTTCCAAAACCATATTTTCTAAAAATATTTTCAAAAATGTTTTTAAACATTTAAAAAATATTTATTAAATTCATATTAATCCATTTTGAATTTTTACAAAAACAAATAGAGGAATATTCATGTCTTTTTAAAATAAATGCTTGTTTGTCTTTTATCAAAAATTGAAAGGAATTGTTGTTTTAACTTGTACAACATGAATGGAATTTCCAACAGTCATGACCACTCAAATGTTTTAAATATTATTTTATAAATTTAAAAGGTTTTTTAATGAAAATTATTTTCAATGTTTTTTGTGAATTTTTATTTTTAAAAAGTGGTTTTCAAAATTAAAAGGATATTTTCCACAAGAATGGTTTTAAATGTCTTTTTATGGAATTTTGATTCATCAATGATAGCAACAATTTAATCTTACTCCAATGGGTATATTTTGGATTGATATTTTCCTTATTATTTTTATGGTTGGTTTATGATCATTTGATCAAAGAATGTATTGAGATTCACTTTCTTGATTCACTTTCGTATAATTAAATTTCCCTTGAAATAATCACTTTACTATAATCGTTAGATATTAAATTTACCCAATATGTCCATATTATTTATCATGGATGTGATTATTTCTAAAACCGTATTACATTTATAAATATAGTATCATACTTTGAAAGTTATTCGATTTGTAGGGGAAACATTGATAATATGTATTTTTTACTCAATAATGGTATTTTATGATAAGGAATATTTTTCATGAATTAAATAAATTATTAAATATATGATGATTTATTTAGACATACAGATATGAGTGGGGCATAGTTATAGATAGCCCCTTGATGAATCAGTAGTTTTTTGTTTGGGTTTGTCTGCAGTGATTCTGGATTTTTATTTTTGAAGATAGTATGTTGTATGTTGATAGTCTAAGTGAGTTTTCACAGGTGGTTTCTAGAGTTTTTTTTATGGTTACCACTTTTCCATAAATTGTCTTCTTAAAAAATAAACAAAATGGATTGTGGAGGAATTGTTGGTAAACCATATCTATTACAAGTTCTATGGACACTTTAATCCATGCATCTAACACTAATAGTTGTTTCTCATTATGGTCTATATATTCAGTGGAACAAAAAATAATAGGAGGGAATATTAAGGACAGTGTTGGGTTTTTAAGTAATTCATGTGTTGGTTCTCATCATAAAAGGCTTTGGAATCTTTCAGGTCCACCTGAAGTGATGATTTTTTCTTAGTGTATTCTTTATGGTGCCCAACAATCAAGTGTTTTATTATGGAGGCACAACCACTGGGTGGTTGTGTTCTATAATGGGTGTTTCAGTGAGAGGGATAGGATCATGTGTTTGGATGTCTCACAATCCAAGTGAAGGTTCTTGGAATAATTAAAGCTCCTTTGGTGGGCGTTACGTTTAAAATTTCTTTTAACATATTGCTTACCAAAACCCAATATAGGATATTTTCACATTAAATTTATAATTAATTTATTTAATATTAGAAGAAATGATTTACCTCATATTAGGATCCTTTCATCGATGTATATGTTGATCATCTAAAAACCATTTTCTGGATTACATTTGTTGCACTGTAAGGATCGAAGTGTAGAATTCCTCTAGTGGTGATCCACACATTCTCTTTTGACCTATGAGTAATGCCAATTAATTTTTGGGTGCTAGTACGATGAATAAGTTGTCTTGCATCATTAATTTTGATCATTTATCCTTCAATCTTGAAGGAAACTCTCTTTAATTCTTGTTCTTAAGTGGGAGAGAGAAAACAGAATTCAAGAGAGAAATTCATTGTGTGGAAGGATTATCTATTTCTCAACTAACCCTAAATAATGGACATAACTATCTATTTATAGATCTATTTTTTGGGCAAAACATTATTTAATTGAATATAAGACCTTCAATAATATAATAATATTTAAAAAAACCATGCTATATAATATTATTATTATTATTATTATTTTATTATGTGTGCTAACTTGTGAAACAATAAATATTATTTTACTGGTTTGTAAATTAATATTAATCACAAGATGTGATCTTGGACCACTCAAACTCCTTTGAATTTATTGAATATCCAAATAATTATTTTATTATCTTTAATAAATATTTTATTCATAAACTAGTGAATAAATATTTATTAAATATTCAATAAATAAAATAAATATTTTTCCACAATCCATCAAATTAATATTTATTAAATATTCACATAACTAGATAAATTATTTAAAGAATAAATAAATTTTTATTACTTTGTAAATATTAGTGATTAATAAAACTTGAATAAAATTATTCCACTATCTTGAGAATAATATTTATTCCATTAATTAAATTCAATTATAATTTAATCAAGATGAATGGATACACTTAGTGTGTGACCCTCTATGATTTTTTCTCATTGGCATTAAGCAAGTAGGCCTAAAGTTCAAGATTACTATCTAGAAATGGGTAATGGAAACCAAGATAAAGAACTTAATGTCACAACATCGACAACAACATACAAACACATACTAACACTTACTATATAATATAACCCCTTTGTCTCAATATCTCATCAAGTAGGTTACACATTCATTCCATCAGCCTATATGCTTGATACGTATTTCATTGACTATCTGAAATAAACATTTTTACTCCATGGACATGGATTTTTAATGATAAAGTAATATTTAAATCAAAGGGTTGAGATATCAACTTCCATAAATATGGAAGGGAAAAATACTTCCTCGAAATATTAATTGAAAACATGTCATTCATAGCACACCCAACATATCTAACTTCTCCATGAATTGTTATCATCATGGTTTATGAAATACATCTAAGTGATCAAGTCATAACATTAATTATTAATAATATTAAAGTCTATGTACCATTACACATTCTCATAGATATAAATATCAGAAGATGCCAAAAAATGTTGAATTCCTACTAGGAGATATATTCCCATAATCTATAGTCTTAGAGATTACCAAGTGTGAAATTCATAAGAAGAAGCCTCATCCTCTTACGAGTACTCACACCTGATGATCTATAAACTATGTGCCCTATTATAGTATGTTATCTAATCATATAACTATTTTTAATTATATCGTCATGGAATTTCAAGGTTCTCATCATAGTAGGGAACTCTATGAAATTATCAATATGAAAGATACTCTAGGACATTATCATATCAACGTTATGAAAAAGAACAATCTATATGTGATAATAAATTTATATTAATTTCCACTCCTTTGAATATTCATGTAATCTAAAGTAAAAAGTAGTTGGTTCTAAGAAACAAACTCCAACTTTCACTAGATCCAAATACTAATGACTAGTTAGTACTCACCTGAAAAAACATGCTTCTCCCGAGTATGGCTACAACGTCTAGCCTTAACACATTTCCATGGCTAGGTTTGGTAGATCCACATGTCTATATGATGAATCTATTTACTACAACATTAGTGTCTTGTGAAAATCTCTCAAGTAGTGATATAACCGAGTATCCATCTCTTATTCCCATGTCATAAAAATGAAACCTTGACTAAATCCATAGTGAAAGATTATTATAAATTGATAAATATATTTCTTTTAGTATAACCCAAAATTGGAATAGGATTTTTCTAAAACCACTACTTAAGCTGTATGAAAAGCCACAACATACTCGAATATTGTGGATATGGAAACCACTAGCTGTAATAAGTTTCTATTTCATATTGCTTTATTATTTTCTATGATACTATATAAAATTGAACCAATTGTAGAAAAGTGTTTGATTCCCTTGATTACTAGTATTCTCACTTCTCTAGACACCAAGAAATCATGAAATATTTACTTTTCCAAGTACTTTCATATAGTTCTAATTATAAGTCAATGAAGTTATGTTGAATCCATTTGATATTCAGATATTATTCTTTATGCATCATTAATATCAAATGTTAGTACATATCATGGAGCATGAGATGAATTCCTAGAACTTTAGCTTGTGAATTAATTTAATCTCCATAATCACTTCCTATTCACATGCTTGTTATATTGGAAGGATTATACACCAACAACAATAAAGTCTTGAATTGTTTCAGCTTGTATTTTTCAATACTATGTTAATAAATTTACTACGAATAGATTTAGAAAACTTATAGATCTATTATATAGATATTGTTCCCCAGAACATGGTTTATAATTTAATTCAAACTTGTATAAATTTCATTCCTTAGTCATAACAAACCGGTAATACACAGTAATTTTTTTATATGTTAAGAACATATTTATCTTGAAAACTTATACTGCTCCCACTAACTAGTTTGATACATGTGTCACTAATTCATTTAAAAATGAATATAATATGATTAATATTCATGATTTATTCATAAATGAATTTATTTAGTATTTATATTTAATTGTAAATTATTAATCTCACCAACCCATTTAGTTATTCCTAGTAAACACATACCATATGTCTCCTTCTGGTCGCATCATATGGACATCTTCCATAAGGATTCCTCTCAATGAGATGGCATTAAAAATCAATATCCCAATATAATGATCATAGAGATATTCTTTGAAAATAAAAATTCAAAAGTATTTTAGTCATTATGATTGATGAATAAGTCGATACTAAAACTTTCAATAATATATCATGCTTAATCAATACCATATTTTACCATACATGTCTAATTTTTCTTGAATAGTCACCTACAGTATAAAGTCTTATAAAAATTTAAAATATAGAGTCCCTAAATATTGATTACATGGATTCCATTACTTAAATTTTAGTGTTCATTTTCATAGTGACCTTTCATGCCACATTTAAAACACGTAACCATTTTTACATTTAATGAATTGAGGTTTATGCATTTGAGGTAATCTTCTATCATAACCAAACACATCTTTATTTTTATTAGTTTTAGTTAAAGACATCATCTCAAGATATTTTTCATGACCTTGAATAAAGGAAGATAATTTTTTTTAAGAATCTCAACATCATTTTTCAATTTTTTATTCAAATCTTTAGTAGTTTTCAAATAGTCATAAACTATTGAATGAGAAGTAGAATCAGTATTTTTTAATTTTTCATTTTCTTGTAAATTTACATTATTTTCATAAATAAGTTTCTCATTATTTTCCTTAAGCTTATTATAAAAATCATCATCTTTGAAAATATCTTTTCTTAATCTTTCAGTTTATTTATATAATTCAGAAAAATTTGGGTTTTCAGAATCGTGGTCATAATCAAAACATTCAGAATAAAATTCATAATTACTAACCACATCCAGTGATTCCATTAAGTGAAATTTAGCATTTTCTTTCTTATGTCCATATTACTCTCTAGAATCAGACTCTTCGGTAAAACTTCATCTGGTTATCAATTCCTTTTAATCCTCATTTTTGTATTTGTCTTTATTTGTTGGTTTAGGAAAATTCATCATGATATTTCCTTTCCTCATGCACTCATAACAAGTTATATTTGAATCATTTTAATTCATACCACCTTTCTTATCTACATTATATTTCTCTATTTGAGGGTTTCATCTAAATTGGTTTTAGAATCCTTTATTTTTCATTATTTTTTAAACTGTAGTTAAAATATGAGCCGTGTCTTCCTTTTCACAGTCCTATAGATCAGAATCCGAAGTTTTAGTAGAAAAAAAACATTCATAGGTTTAAAATATAGGAATTTTCTTTTTTGTTGTCTCATCAATAATTATGTTATTTACTTTCAGTTCATACTGAAGTGGTGATCCAATCCATTCATCCAAGGTGTACTCTTTTAAGTTATTTCTTTCATCAATGGAAAAATTCTTAACATGCCATTTATTGGTTAAGGATCACAGGACTCGTTCAACAATTATTGGGTTTTCTAGTGCTTCTCTAAGTGAATTAATTCCATTAACAACACTTTTGAATCTATGAAACATTTGGTTTATAGTTTCATCTTCACCCATCTTGAAGTCTTTTTACTCAACACAAACCATTCCCAGATTGGTTCGGATTAAGTTATTAGAGCTGAGGTGATTGACTTATAGATTCGTCCAAATATCATGAGCTGTCTTACAAGTAGAAACATGACTAAAAACACTTCTATTAATAGCATAATATAAAATATTAACAACTATATGATTTAAAATGTATCTAGAAGCACCATTTCCTCTAAGTGTATCTGGTTCAACTTCAGGAAGTGTGTACTATTTTTACGTGATATACCAGTTCTCAATGCTCAAATGTTTGAGGCATATCTCAATAGAATCATGAGTATCATGTGAGAGCTAGCATAATCAAGGTTGTTAGAATTTGGCTCTAGTACAAGTGGGAGTCTGTTGGAGTTGGTTCCCTATAACCATGTTTTTGTACTTTATGATAAACATGTATTCATTGTTTTGAATATTAATTAACTACTTATCACATCATGATTATTATTCTGTATGACATAGTATGTGATAATTTACTAAGAGTAGTTGTAGCACTAAAGGCTTATAGCAGTTCCCCGCTATGATGAGAACCCAAAATTACTATGACATTATTCTTGAATATATTTTCTATGGTCAGATGATATCATTTTAGGGACAAAAATAATACAAGATATCAAGGTTGGAGACTCATAAGACATTTAGGAACCTTCTCATGGTGTATTCCCTTGGTAATATTCAGTAGGATATTATGAGAATGGGACCCGCCAGTAATAAACCCAAATTTATAAGTATCATTTGATGTTCTTATCTATGGACATGTGTATTGGTCTTTAGACATTAATAATATTATTAATGAGTATTATGAGTTTTGTACTTTTATTTATTGTTGAAAAATGTGATGACAAATGTTCACGGTGAGGTAGGATATGTTGGGTGTGTCATGAGTAATATTGCATTAATGAATAATGTGAGAAAGGATGTATCCCTTCTATTCACCAATGAAAGTTAACATCTGAGGCCCTTTTATGGAAATGATATAGAAAAAATAAATCCATAGACATGGATTTCTATAGGCAAGTTTTATTTTTGGAAAGTCAAAGAAAGAAATATCAAGCATATAGGTTGATGGCGTTGGCATGCAACCTGATCGATTAAAGATATTGTGATAAGGGGATTATATTACACAGTAATCATTCATATGTGGTGACATGTTGTTGTGGAATTAACTTCTATTTCTATGTGTTCCTTGGCGTGTTGATAGATGTTATCCTTGGACTTTAGGTTTTTTCACCTAATACCACTGAGAAAGAGGCCTAGAGGGTCACACACTAATTGTATCAAGAATCTCTATTAAATAATATATTATTATTTATTATTGAACAGATTGATTACATTTTATTCTTTTATAGGGTTTAATAATTATTCATGTATGGTTGACTGTACATAAATATTTATTTCCTATTTTGTAAATATAATATTTATTTATTTATTTCTGAATAATTAAGTGATATTTATTGAATAAATAAATTGAAATTATTTAAGATCTAATATGTATTATGGATGAATGGAGGACCGGGTTTAATTTTCCAATGAAAAATAATAATATTGAATATTATTTGATTAAATAATATTTAATCATAAGTTTCATGTTAGGCGCATGTTGAGAAATAATAATAATAATATTATTATTTGACATGGGGTTTTTCTAGGATCAAATAAAATAAGCAAGAACACTTGTGCAATTATTTTATTTTGACCCTAGCAATATAAATACCCAATTATGTTATTTTCTCATTAGCCAGTTGAGTTGTGCAAAATGGATTTTGAGAAAACCTCTCAAGCCTAGAGAGATCTATTCTCCAAGAAATCTTTCAAGATCGAAGAGCAATTTTCCTCCACCGGATCAAGGAGAACGCTATAGAAGCAGTTCTCGAGGCAATCAAAGGCGGACAATGCAAGAACAAGGATCTTCCATGCTAGCTCATAGAGACTCTTTTAGTGATGTATATAGATTCATGGAACATGTGTGGATCACTACTTAAGGAAATATATTCTTTGTTTCTACAACGCAATGACAGTGAACTATAGATCTATCGTTGAACACATCAACGAAGAAATATTTCCTTATAGGTAATTCTTATTTAATTAAACTAATTATAAACAACATGTTTCAATCTCCTATCTATCTTGTTTGGGTGTGATTACCCTTTTCTGATATCATTGATCCATTCCATAGATCAAGGAATTTTCTATCATAAATCTTAGATTTCTCGTCAATAATGAAAAAAATTAATGTTAGGCACCGCCCTTCCCGTGATTCTATTGTGCTCAGGACCTACGAGTTGTATCAGAGCGGGAACATAATTGTTTATAATTATTTAAAAATCATTGGTGATTTACCCATTGGTAATTTAGTTTTTCAATTCATGTTTAATCATTCTTTTAATCTGAATTGTGAGATTGAATTCCTCCTCCTTTGTTTCTCATAGATTTAATGGAAATGGTTAATTTTATGATTAAAATAAAATTGAGGATCTTATCTAGAGGGGGAGAGGTTTCTAGATGGACAACACTAGACCACGTGTAACCAGAGTTACATGTCATGTTGTCACTTTCAATGCATCATATTTGATTTAGAGATCAATTTGATATTATGCATTGATTATGGCATTAATTATTTCATTAATGCACCACATGTTGACTAGGATTAAATGGTACACAGTCAACTAGACTACACATTGTGTTTCCCATTAGACATGGCATGTAGTCCCTTTAGGTCAGAGATGAGCCGCATATTCCATACACGGCTTATCTGACTGATGTCCATGTAACACAGATTCAACACGGCATGTGGCCCATTAGAAATTCCATGTACTCTAAATTATTTGAGGTACGTTTTACATGCTAAGTCCCTGGGAATGTACCTTGAATAGACGGTGAAAGGTGTACACACCATGTAGATTAGATCTACATGTTGTTTACTTTTACCAAATTATGAAGATTTAAAATTTATTTATTTTACTATGTAATCCTTGAGACATGTACTTGTGTGTGGTAATAAAGATAGGACATTCCATGTGATAAGTTTTAATAATCATAAATATTAAAATATTTAATTAATATCTACATAATATTTAGATTTGAATATCTTGTATGAGTCGTATTACAAGTTTTTACTCTAAGTGCATTAAAGCATAATACATGGCTGAAAAATATTTTAATTCATGTAATCATCTATAAAGTACACATTGTGATAATACATATTAAGTTGTGTATGTCATATGTCACAAAAGAAAAATAGTATACAAGTATAATACATGTTTGGTAAATTCAGACGGGTATTAACTGTTTTACCTCCAAGGTAAATTTATGTACAATGTTAATTTTAAATGAATTTATTTAATTTGTTTAAAATTATAATGGATCTGAATATCAAGAAAATCCAGATAGAGGATTAAGATAAAATGATTGATTAATTAAAGATAATAATTAAATTGATTCAGGTGGAATTTATCTTAAATAAGAATGATTAAGAATTGAATACTAGTTTTATTAAATGCTTAATCCGTTGCATGCATGTGGATGATCATGAGCTAGACCATACCTTTTGTATGTGATTGGATTCATTTAATTTATTATTAAATTAAATTGTTTTCTAGTGAGCCTTCTCTCCTTCCATTATTTAGGGCGTTTGTGCGCATGGTTTATTTTATGTAAACCACGTTTTCCCCTCACATGTGTGTGAGTAAAAGTAATATGTAATGGATGGAAATACCAAGATAGTGGAGGTGGTTCATGTTTGGAGCTGAGGTGAAACCAATCCAAGGATATACAATGGTTGACAGGTGGAAAGCAGTAAACATGAACCTTGGTTGGTTTAAGGTGTTTCTCCCCTAGGTCAATGGATATTTTATCAACCGCTATAAAAACTAACAATTAGTATAAGCTCATGATCATACCCTTAATTTTATTTTTTTTCAGTTGCACGGTTATTTGATTATAGATGTCCTTTCGCGATCACATAATTAATGAATTAATGAGCTTGCAAGATATATATAAAATAAATTGGTTTATGCCTAAATATTATCTAAGACATGGTTTATCACTTAAGTAAAACCACATAATATTAAAAAGCATGTGATAAAGATAATAATTGTAAATTTACACATAAAAGTATAAAATACCTCAATAAAATATTAAGTCGGTATGGCATTCCATTACTTCGGTTAGAATCAAACCATAGTTCAAAGTGCTTGACCAGCCAAAGTGGGGGTGCTTTAAATTATCCTGGAATTTGAACTTGAGGTTTTGGATTGACTTAACTTAGTTGAAATCAAGGGTTGAAATCCAAAGTAGGACTTGGTGTAACTAAGAGGAAAAGGTTTAGAAAATCTAAATTAATGATTTTAGGAATGGGGAGTCCACTCGACAGATCAAGGAACTATGAGTTAATACAGTTGGCATTTGGAATGCCTACCTAAAACCTTTCAATTTTATTGAACAACCAAACATGGGGTAATAAGAAGGTCAATATAGATCCTTTCCACTAGAATGTCTAATAAATATGATATTTTCAATCCAATGGTTAGGGTTATTGGGTTTTGATAAAGTAGTGGGAGACTAATAAATATAATATTTATTTATTTTTCAAAATCTATCTGATAAAGTACTAAAATTATTCTCATCTTATTTTATAGAAACAATAATAAAATTACATCAAACATATCGTTGCGATCCATACTTGATAAGGAAAATCTTCTCATCGGCACTAATTTTCAAGAATGGAAAAGGCATCTACGTGTCATCTTCGCCATGAAAGGAAATTGTATGTGCTGGAATAACCATAACAGTTACACCTAGAAATGAGGAAAGGGATTAAGAACTATATCTCTATGAGAAACATCTGAATAATGCTACAGATTCTCGGTGCCTCATGCTATCATCCATGTTCAATGAGCTTTGTGAATTAAATTTTCTTTAAATTCATTTTCTTTTTCCATGTAAAAATTTTCCATTTAAATGTTTCATTCACATCACGATTTTACTCAATTTTTTATGCTAGATATATGTTGTTTCCATGCTAGAAATAATTTTTATTTGGTTGTGCTATTTTTATCCATTGATTTGTTGCACCACCTTTGTGGTGTTGGTCGTCCATTCTTTCTCCGATTTTTTTGAATGAACTGTGCTGTTTTGAGCTAAGTGGTTTTCCCCTTTTTTGTGGAAGCCCTTGGTTGGGGAAAGACATTAGGATGTTCATAGGGGGTTTCATCACCCCTACTGCACCTCTTCCTATGGCAGCGTGATACCCTAGAACTCTCAATTCTCTCTCCACAACGATTCCCTTTTTTCTTCTTGGTGAAACCATGTTTGGGTTTTTTTGGGTTTTTCACTCAACTTATTGCTAGAGAAGATCATTGCCTATTGTTTCCCCTCAGCACCTATGACGCATGTCGTTTCATGGTGGAGTAAAAATCCCTTCCAGACAGAAGGCGTGTGTCTTTATTGATGATTTCTATAACCATTGATGAGGCAAACAACCGCCAGTGATTCAGATCCGAACAACAACCCCAAAGCATGTCGCATCTTGAAGATAATAGGACCATTAAATGTTTTTTTTGTTCAAAACTATATGTATGGTCTACGCTATTGATATGATTGATTGAGGCCTATAAATATTGTGTTATTATGCTTCTATGTCATTTGATCCAATACTGTTTTACAGCTTTGTTCCTTTTGTTTTTTGAAAGTAATAAAAAGCGTGAGTGTGTGTAGTGTTCTTTAGATGTAGTAGGTCCCTAAAGGGGAAAAGCATGTTAAATACTTTGTAAAAATTTCTTTTCTACACTTCTTTTCTTTGTTTGTGGTTCTTGGTTCATCAGTTCGCAACACTAGTATTTGTCTGCCCCTTTGTGCTTGTTTTATTATCGCTATATTGTTGCCCTTCAACCATAATATGTGGTATCAGATCCAACATGGCTATTGTGCTACCTGATTTTCTTTTATGATTAATATAACCTTTTGGTTCTTTGTGCTTATGAAATTTTCTTGCTACAATTTTTTTTACAGTTTCTCGTTAATTTAAAAATTGCATTCATCCATTAGTTTATTAATCTTCCTATTTTATGCCTCTATCTACAATTTATTTTCAACCCGGTTCTTGCTTCTATCGTACCTGTTTAGTTGTTACAATCTTGTTATACACTGCAGGTGCCAACATTCAATTGAAAACCCCTTTGCACTGTGTTTTTAGTCTTATTATAGTATTCCAAGTTGTATTTTGATTACCATTGATAGTATCTTGTTTGCAGTTCATTAAGTTGGTTTTTCTTTTCTGAATTCCACATTTAATTTTTTTTAAATTCTTCCTGAACATTATTGTCGTTGTTTTTTTATTTACGAGTGAAATCATTGTATTCACCGAATTATTCCACTATCATATCTCACGGTACATGTTTACCCAGTGAGATCGGTTGGTTTTTTGGGGCATATGCTTACTTTTTTCCCCAATCATTCGACATCTACTCATCTGGATACACATGTCTACAATGCAATATGAAATCGAAAAGTTAAATGGGTACAATGACTTAAATTTATAGAAAATAAAAATGAGGGCGTTACTATTCCAACAAGGTCTTATTGATACCCTGTCCGAAACTACTAAACCCATCACAACTATTAATGAAACTGGACAAACTGTTACAGAATACAAACCTGTCCCACCTAAAACTCTTGTTAAAGCACATAGTTCTCTTTTTCTTTGTTTAGGAGACAAAGTTCTTAGGGAAGTATCTTATGAGTCTACCACTACAAGAATAATGGCTCAAACTCAAAAAGTTATATATTAATTAATCCCTAGTATGAAGACTTTATAAGAAGCATTGAATGTTCACATTTAGAATGAAACCTAGTACTTCTATAAAATCCCATCTAGATGAATTCAATAAAGTTATGTTGGATTTATCCACCATTGATGTTTCTGTGGATGATGAGGATCAAACTATTATTCTCTTGATTTATATTAACCAAAGTTATAGTACATTGGTCGAGACCATGATGTATGGTCGAGAGTCCTCGACTCTAGAAGAAGTCAAGTCTACCCTTCTATCCAAAGAAAATCACTCCAAACCTAATGTAAAAGGCGAGGATGAGAGTTTGAAAACTAGGGGGACCTCAGGGTAAAGTTAAAAACAAAAAAAATTAACAGAGAAAAAAGTAAAGGAAATAAAGAACCTGGGAATGAACTAAAATAGAAGTGAAATTCTAATGATAGAAAAGTAACCTGCTTCCACTGTGGTAAACCTGGGCACAATAATATCGAGTGTAGGAAGCTTAAGTGTGAGCTAGAACACTTACAACCCTATGAACAGTCTCTTCTTGTCGACTTTGGTTATGGAACTGCCAATGTATTTAATGTTTCCATCCATGAAGTTGATTGAGAGTAGTTCCTAGACTCTAGTTTTTTCTTCTATATGTGTCTGCATAAAGAGTCTTTTTTAGAGCTGGTTAAGAAAGTGGAAGGGGATATCTTTTTAGGAAATAACAAGAAGTGCAAGGTTTATGTTATAAGATCTTTCCCGATAGAATTGGATGATCGATTAGTTATATCCTTACTAGATGTAAGGTGGGTCCCCAACCTGCAATGAAGCTTGACTTCCTTGGGTTTCCTTGAACAAAAGGGATGCACCTTTAGATCAGAATCGAGTTATATTAAAATATCTATGGGATCTAGAACCATTATAAGAGTGTCTCTCACAAATGGATTGTATGTCTTGAATGGAAGGACCCATTTGAGATAGTTGGGTGGTGTTTACAAAAAAAACACTAACAACACTATGCTCTGGCATAGACGGTTGGGGCATGTATGCTCTCAAGGGATAGAATAACTCAACAAGTAGGGGATTCTGAGTGGAATCACACCTAAGAATCTTCTATATTGTGAAGATTTTGTGAAGGGTATGGCTAAAAGGGTGATCTTCAATAGGTCCTCCTCCAAGGACACTTCCCCAGTTGAATATATCCATTTGGATTTATGGGGGCTATCTAGAACCACCTCTCATGGTGGAGGATCATATTCCATCGACTTTATTGATGATTAATTCAATAAGGTTTGGGTTTACATCCTCAAGAAAAAATCCAACGTTTTCTAAACCTTCAAGAGCTTCAAAGCTTCAATTGAGGACCAAACTGGAAAGAAAATCAAGACTATGAGAATTAAAAATGGGCTTGAATAACTGACCACTGAGTTCATTCAATATTCAGAGTCTAAAGGAATTAATAGGCATGGAACTGTTATGGAAACTCCCTAACAAAATGGCCTAGTAGATAGGATGAATCAGAATATACATGAAAGAGTCTATAGTATGCTTTCATACTCAAGCCTCCCCAAATTTTTTTAGGATGAGGCCACCAACACTATTCGGTACCTTATCAATAGGTGTCCCTCCTTTGTAAATCAATTCAAAACTCCTATAGAACACTGGACCAGCAAGCCCCCTTATTATTCCTACTTAAGGGTTTTTGGTTCTACAGCCTATTCTCATGTCAAGACTAATAAAATAGAACCTAGATCCCTCTAGTGCATTTTTTGTTATCCCAAGGGAGTTAAGGGATAAAAACTTTGTGTAGATAAATCAGGATATCAAAAGTGCATTATTAGTAGGGATGTGGTCTTTCATGAATCATCTAGCCCTAACACCAGGACTGTCACACTAGGAAGTTGTGAACCAGACCTTCATAAGTCTTATGAGAATGAGACATTGACTCATGTTGAGATTGATGTCTGGCCTACTCCACCTTCTCCTCATCCCACTGATGCAGCTGATTCCAAGACTAGCTCTGATTCAGATTCGGATTCTTTAACTTCCTACCACTCATCAGGATTACCAGTTGACCCGTGATCAGAAAAGGAGGGTTCCTAGACCTCCTTCCTGCTTTAGCCAGTATGATATGGCTTCATATGCCTTTCATGTGGCCTAGAATCTTGTTGATTATGATCCTCAATTTTATAGTAAAGATTCAAATGATAAAGATTCAAAACATTGGATCTTTTACATGAATGAAGAGGTGAAATCTCTAAAGAAAAGTCACAAATGGACTATTATCAACAAGCCACTTAATTCTACATTGATTGGGTCTAAGTGGATTTATAAGAGAAAGGAAGACAACACCAAGGTAAATAAAGTTAAATTTAAAACAAGTCTTGTCGCAAAAGGATTTTTTCAAAGAGAAGGAATTTACTATGCTGAAAATTTTACCCCATTGTCAAACACTCTTATATTAGGATCTTGTTAGCCTTTGTTTCCAATATCAATCTACACATCATTCAATTAGATGTCAAGACTACCTTATTAAATGGGGATTTGAATGAAAAAACTATATGAAACCTCCTGATGGTTATTCTATGGAATTAAAACCAAACCAAGTTTTCCTATTCAATAAGTCATTTTATGGTTTAAAGCAAGCTTCTAGGAAATGGTATAAATTTTTTTATTCCTTCATGATAAATAACCAATTAATCATGATTCCATATGATGCATGTGACTATTTTAAATCAACCCAAAGGTGTATAATTTATCTAGTTCTTTACATTGATGACATATTAATCATATGTTACAATATGAGTTTCATCACTTCTATTAAATCCCAATTAAAACGAAATTTTGTGATGAAAAACTTTGGTGAATCTAAGAAGATATTAGGTGTTGAAATCATTAGAGATAAACCAAAAAAAATTCTATAATTATCTCATCATGCTTACATATTAAATATCCGAAAGAGATATCTATTTGAATCTCTCAAACCCATTAATGTACCTCTTGGTAAACACTTTCAATTGTCTTTGACTCAAGCACCCACTGCTGACGATGATGTACAATTTATGTCTAAAATTTCATATGCTAACATTGCTGCTAGCATAATGTACTCTATGATTTTCACCATTCCCAATATTTCCTTTTCAATCTGCACCTTAACCCAATTTATGGCCACATCGGGGAGGCCACATTGGTATTCCCTTAAATGGATTCTTAGATATCCCTCTTGTTCTTCTAATTTATCTTTATTTTATGGTAAAATTATTGAGGCTTATGATATTTTGGTAGGATTTGTAGATGTTGATTATGAAGGTAATATTGACACTATAAAATCATTTATGGGATATGTTTTCATTTCCTGCGGTGGCTCTATCTCTTGGAAATGGAACATGCAATTTCTGGTTTCCCTTTCAACCATATAGTCTGATTAAATTAAAATTATCGAGGTGGTAAATGAATCCTTATGGCTTAAAGGGTTGTCTTTTGAACTCAAACTATTTAATTCAGTCATTAATGTTAATTTTGATAGTTATTCAACACTCCATTTATTAAGAAATTTAGTTTTCCATAGAAAATACAAACACATAGATATTAGATTACATTTCATTAGAGATATTATAGAACAAGGAACCGTGTGTGTCAACAAGATACACACTGATAAAAACCCAACTGATAGTTTGACTAAAGTTGTAACTTTATCCAAGTTCAATTTTTGTTTAGATAGACTAAACTTGGTTCCTATTCAATAACCTTAGGTGCAATAACATCATAATTTTTAATTGGAAATGGTGGAGATTTGTGAATTAAATTTTTATTTTATTCATTTTATTTTTCCATTTAAAAAATTTCCATTTAAATTTTTCTTTCACAGCATGATTTTAGTCTATTTTTTACACTAGATATATGTTATTTCCATGCTGGAAATCCTTGTTATTTGGTTGTACTATTTTCAACCATTGATATGTTGCACCACCTTTGTGATGTTCACCATCCGTTCTTTCTCCTATTTGTACGAATGAATTGTGTTGTTTCCATCCAGGAGGTTTTCCCTTTTCTTCATGGTAGCCCTTGATTAGGGAAAGTGGTTAGGCCATTTGCAAGGGTTTTTATCACCCCTTCTGCACCTCTTCCCAAGGTAGTGTGATTCCCCGGCACTCTCAGTTCTCTCTCCATGGAAGTTGCCTTTTTTCTTTTTAGAGAACCCCTATTTGGGTTTTCTCGGTTCTATGCTTAACCTCCTATTGGAGAAGATCATCGCATATTGTTTCCCCTCAGCACCTACAACGTGTGTTAGTTCAGGGTGGAGTCAACATCCCTTCTAGATGGAAGACATGTGGCTTTATTGATGATTTCTAGAACCATTGAAGAATCAAAAAACCATCGGTGATTTAGATCTGAACAACAACCCCAAATAATGTCAAATCTTGAAGTGAACTGGACCACCATATTTTTTTTTCTGGAACTATAAGTATTGTTTTCTCTTTTGATGTTATTCATTAGAGCCTGTAAATATTTTTTTATTGTTCTCCTGTTTCATTTGATCCAAGATTTTTGTACTACTTTGTTCCTTTTAAGTAATAAAAAGTGTGTGTGGTGTTCTTGTCATGATGTTAGTCCCCAAAGGGGCTGAAGCATGTTAAATACTTTGTCCACCTTTCTTTTTTTCACTACTATTCTTTGTTTGTGGTTCTTGGTTCATCAGTGCACAACACCAATATTTTTCTGCTCCTTTATGGTTGTTTTATTGCCGCTATACTACTTCCCTTCAACCACAAAAATCTTTTAAAGAAACATGAGGATATTGATGCTTATACCATGATGTATCACCATTGATTTCTCTATCAAGAGAAGGTGAGACAAGAGAGGTACAAGATCTCCAATGCTTTTTTGACAACTAATCATGGGGAGTCTGAACCAGCTAGGCCTCATGTAGTCATGCTTATTGGCTACATTGAATGTCTGGACATCATAGGGATTAAATTCCCAGATGACTTGCATAAAGATCTCATACATTCATCACTTCCCAGACCATCTCTAGTTTTATTATCAATTACAACATGAGTAATAATGAGAATAGTCTATCATAACTTCTGACCTTGATTCACTAAGTGGATAAGGACATGGGTTGTGATAAACTAGCGGTCCTTATGGTGAATAAGAAAATGAAGAACAAGGAAAAGAGACCTAATACCTATAAACAATATAAATATCTTGAGCACCATCCATCCTAGAAGGGGAAGATCTAAATGCAGGGAAAAGAAAACGAGGCAGTATGTTTTGCATGTGGTAAGCCAGACCAATGCAAGAGGAACTACACCCAAAACCAAGGGGAAGTTAATGGTGTGTTCATTATCGAGTGAAATATTTACATTTATACACATTTGGTATTAGATATAGCTTTTGGTGATCACATTTATATCCAAATTCTTGTACCAAGTAGATTTTAGAAAATTTCCATAAGAGAGGTGGATCTGCAAGCTGCCAAAGGTTTAAGGCTAGCTGCTCTGGTCATTGGTGACTACCACCTTTAATTTACAATGGGAATGATTTTGGTTTTAATAAATTGTAATTATGTACCTACAATTACCAAGAACATAATTTCAATGTCATGTTTAGATACATATGGTTTTACTTTAAAATTTGGAATCAAAAGTTGTTTTTTTATATGGATAACATATGGTATGGTATAACGTATTTAAATAACGGTATTTATGTATTAAATTAAAAAATCCAAGTGTTGGAAATCGATAAAAAATCATGTTCACATTACTCAGCAGAAGCATGAGTATTGTGTGAGAGCTAACATACTGAAGGTTGTTATTGGTTGTCTCTAGTGCAAGTGGGAGTCTGTTGGAGTTGGTGCCCTAGAAACAACTTCTTTGTACTTTTTGATAAAAAATTATTCATTTTTTGAATATTAATTAACTAAATATCACATCATGATTGTTCTTATGTGTGACATATTATGTGATAATGTCCTAAGAGTAACTGTCGCACTAAAAGGTTATAACAGTTTCCCGCTATGTTGAGAACCTGGAAGAGCTATGAAACTATTCTTGATTATATGTTCTATGGCTGGATGATATCATTTGAGGGTCAAAAATGATAAAGGATATCAGGGGGGAGACTCATGGGACTTTGAGGAAACTTCTCATGGTGTACGCCCTTGGTAATATCCAGTATGATATTATGAGAACGAGACCTGCCAGTAAGAAACCCACATTTATAAGTGTCATTGGATGTTCCTATCTGCAGACATGTGTATTGGTCCTTAGACTTTATTATTATTATTAATGAGTATTATGAGTCATTTACTTTGCTGTATTAACGAAAACTGTGACAATAGATGTTGGTGTTGAGGTAGGATATTTGGGTGCATCACGAGTAATATTGTATTAATGAATAATATTAGAAAGGATTTATCCCTTCTGTTCATTAATGGAAGTTAATATCTCAGGACCTTTGATGGAAATGATATAGCTTAAATAAATATATGGTCGTGGTGTTCTATAGGCAAGTTTAATTTTCATAAAGTCAAAGCAAGAAATATCAAGCATATAGGTTGATGGCATTGGCATGCAACCTGCTCGATTAGAGATATTTTGATAAATGTATTATATTATATAGTAAGGATTTGCATGAGGTGACATGTCTTTATAGCATTAAATTATTTCTCTATGGGTACCTTGGCATGTTGTTAGATGCTAACCTTGGAATTTAGGCTACATTGTCTAATGACATTGAGAAAGTGGTCTAGAGGGTCACACACGAAGTGTATCGGGAATCTCAGTTAAATAATATATTATTATTTATTATTAAACAGATTGACTAAATATAATTTCTATACATAGTTTTATAATTATTCATGTATGTCATATCACACATAATTATTTATTTATTTTTTGGTAAATATAATATTTATTTATTTATTGGCGAATAATGCAGTGATATTTATTTAATAAATAAATAGACATTACTCAATGTCCAATAAATATTGTGGAGGAATAGCGGACTGAGTTTAATGGTTCAGTGAGAAATAATAATATTGAATATTATTTGATTACATAATATTTAATTATAAATTGTAAGTTAGGTGCGTGTTCAGAAATAATAATAATATTATTATTATTTGACATGGGGTTTTTCTAGGATTAAATAAAATAAGAAAGGACACTGGTGCATTTATTTATTTTAACTCGAGCAATATAAATACCCATTTATGTAATTTTCTCATTAGCCAATTGAGTTGTGCACAACAGATTTGGAGAAAACCTCTTAACCTTGGAGAGCTCTATTCTCTATGAATGCTCTCAAGATGAGAGAGTAATCTCCCTCTATCAAATTAAAGAAAAATCTTTGGAAGAAGATCTAGAGGAAATCAAAGGCGGACGTTTCAAGCACAATGATCTTCCGTGCTAGCACCCAGAGACTCTTTTAGGGAAGTCTAGATATTTGTGGATCACGTGTGAATCATCGCTAGAGGAAATCTACACATAGTTTCTACAACGTAATGATGGTGCACTGCAGATCTGTCACTGGACACATTAATGAACAAATAATTCCTTAAAGGCAATTATTATTTAATTAAATTAATTTTAAACAATCTTTTTTGATCTCACCTCTCTGGTTCCAGTTTGACTACCCTTGTCTGATCTCATTGATCCATTCTGCAGATCACGGTGTTTACCATCTTAGATCTCGGATTGGTCATTAATCATGAAAAAGAGAAAAGTTGGGCACTGCCCTACTCATGCTTCCGTTGCGCCCGAATCCTACAACATAATCGTTGCCATCAAAGTGAGGTGGCTTCTGAGGAATCCATGCATCATTTGGGTTCAAACATGTCATCTTAAAAATCTTTGTCCTTAGACTATGAGGTCTGGGAATAGGTTAGCACAAATAAAATCAGATTCCATAGAGAAGGGTTACCTAATTCCAAAAGGAATAACCTTTGATATAAATTGTAAGGTATCAAAAAAAGAATAACAGAGCTAATCAATTCTAAAAAGGATTAGGATCTGATACCAAATGTTATGGCCTAATAAGGATATAGAAAATGGTCTAGAGGGGGTGAATATACCAGATTAAAATTTAAAACAAATGAATTGATTAATTAAATTAATTATCAAAGTTAATTATTAAGGTTAATTAGGAGTGGAAAAAGTAAATAGCACAAGGATGTTCTTTATAATAGTTATGTCCAACGTGGGATTAATTTTCTCTTATATCTCTCTACTCAGTGAGAGATACATGTGCACTGATATGATTTTTATGGGGGAATCATAACCCAATTACAGAATCATTTTCTAGATGAGGGATAACCGAGACACTGACTTTTTTATGAGGAGTTACAACCCTTACAACCTGAATTTAGACTAAGGGAATCACAACAGGAATAGTCATAACTTTAGATATAGGAAGTCACAACCCTTAGATCCCAAATTTAGAATCTGGGAGTCACAACCTGAGGAAGAAAAGAAGAAATAATTTTTTTTCTGTACAAGCATAAATAGAAAAACTGAGTGTGTGAGAGAGATAAGAAATAGTGTTACAGTCTCAAAACCAGACGAATGAGAAGATAAATAAATAAGGCATGAGTACTGATTCTTGAGGATTAGATCGGTACATCTCTTCAAGACATTAGAAGTCGAAGCAGAATAAATTCAACCCTTGAGATATCGTATGGGTGATGAAACAAAGTGTCGCGGGACATTGAAAAAGTACAACAGGTTCAAAGTTCACAACACTTTATCTTTGAAAAATATGGTAACAAATTTGTTACCTTGTGCGTCCCTTGAAGTTTCCACGCACCATTAAATAAGATCAGTAAAACAAAACTATCAAACCAATCTCTGAGTAAAGCAATGCTAATTCAAAAAATGGTTGAATTATTCAAGAGATAGAGAGATGATTATTTTGCAGAATAATCACAAAAAATAAATGTTTGAAATTAAAATAAAAGACTGATTCAAACAGATTTGAATTACTCAATAAATAATAATAAGTCAAATGTGATCTCATGAAAATCGAAATACTATTTGAAATAAATATTAGAGATAATTTAATTTATGAAGTGTGTAACCTAAAAAATAATTATACTTATTTAAATACCATAAAAAGTGTTTGACTATATTCAATTTCATTAAATAAAAATTAGAACGAGTCAATGAAATTAACACAAAATATTAAAGCACATATATTCCATAATACATGCTGCTAAAGTCACATAACAATAACAAATAAATTTAATAACATTTTAAAACTCATTAAAATATTATGATTTTTTTTCATGGATCATATAGAATATAAATTAATTTTAGAAATTAATAAAACAATTAAAAAAATTATAATAAGCATGAAGTTCATCAAAATATAAGAAAATGAAAAAACAGAGCACGAATAAATTCATTAGCGGTGGAAAAAATACATGGAGGTGACAAAGAATAAGTCACCAGTGTAAAAAATAGTTTGAGTCACCATTGATAAATAAATCACTATTGAGTTTAAAAAACGAGTGACCATTGAGTTTAAAAAATGAGTAATCATTGAGTTTAAAAAAATATGTCACCATTGAGTTTAAAAAATGAGTTACCATTGCATTTAAAAAAATACAGATGAATTTAAAAAATGAGTCACAGCTGCCAAGAAAAATGAATCACCATTGATAAAAATAAGGACTCACAGTTGATAAAATAGGACGGAGGACTCACTGTTGCATGAATAAAGGGGGGACTCACCGTCGGTATAAGGACTCATCGCTTTTGTTTGGAAAAGACCATTGAAGGAAGAAGAAACTTGCACAAGTTGTTGTCCAGGATGAAGATATGTTGTGAATGAAGATGGAGATGCAGTGGGACTGCCACCTTTCACGCACATTTTCGAAGAAAAAAAGCTGACCTGCACACATTTAACAAAAAAAATCAAAAATCATATTAAAAAAACTCACCTCAATGTTCAGGCGTGGAGATGAGCTGTTGTTGATGGAGTATTCAATCAAGTTTGTAGAAGCATGGGGGAGATGCTGAAGGGTAGTAAGATGGTTCCATGCATGAATAAAAAGCTTCATGGATCATCCAAGGAGGAAATACACAAGAGGTTGATGATTGTGGGGGCCACTCCAATTTTGGGAGTCTTTGGTCGGCAACAGCTTCGTCCATGGGTTGGCATCCAACCCAGCTGACACCAAATACCCACAGTAGGTGGTAGAGAAAGTATTCAAGGGTAGATGAGGTACCCCAACAACCAAAGACGTTTTGGTTTTCCTTCCTCTATTTAAACAGGATCAAATCCCATTGTTTGTAAGATGTGGTGTAAGTTTGTGGTTCCTCTGATGAGATTCGGAGAGAGTGAATAGAGAACTAGCCCCCTTCTCCTGTGCATGTAGGCTTCAAAGACGAACCATGTAAATTTGTTTGTTCTTCCTTTTTTTTCCTTCGTCTTGTGTGATTTGCGGTGCCACACACCTCCATTGCGCCCCAAAAAGTGGTATCAGAGGCGAGTCGGAGCGAACGGAGTCGAGTCGGCAAGGCGACACCGAATTTTCCAATGACCAGAAAATTGGGATTGGTTAGAAAATTTTTCCGAGGCCAGATTCGTGAAAAGGATGATGATATGATTTTGACGGTGCAAGCGGCGTTGAAAACGAAGCTAAATCGAAGGAGATATGACCGGTCAAAGTTTGGTCAAACCAGCAGGTGAACAGTAATCCAGTGCCGGAGAATCCGATATTGTTCATGCCGCCAAAAACAATTCTGGTGATATTCTAGCTAGATCTCGATTGTACCACATCAGCACCACGTTAGTGGCACATCAGTGGGTGATCTGGACCGTTGAATGTATTTTGACCATAATTCGGTCAATTGCTGTCCGATTTCAGCGATCCAGGAGTCGATTCCGACTATTTCAACCATTCTGCACGCATCTGTATGGTTAGCTCTTCAAAATTATCACTCCACCAGGTGGTTTTATAAGGGTGAAGCATTGATGGTGGTGATCGTGTTTTGCGACAGCGACGATGGTTGGTAGTGGAATACTACCAAGATTTGAGATCAAGAAGTTTGATGGTCAAAAAAATTTCAGCTTATGGAAAAGCACAGTGAAATATCTTTTGGTGCAGTAGGGAAAGATCAGACCGTTTATCGGAGAAAAGCCTGAGGCAACCAGTAAAGATGATTGGGAAGAGCTTGAGATGCGGGTCATCAGCACAATTCTACTGTGTCTGACGAATGATGTAAAATACTCGTTGTTGGATGAGACCTCACTAAAGGACATCTGGAAGAAGTTGGAGCAGTGATATATGATGAAATAGCTCACCAAAAAATTGTTCCTGAAGAATAAATTATACCAATTGTGGATGGATGAGGGGGAAAATTTGTTGGATTATACCAATGAATTCAACAAGATCCTCAAGCGGTTATTGGGGATCGGTGTGGAGGTTTGAGAGGAAGATAAAGCGCTTTTTCTTTTATCATCCCAACCAAGTTCATTTGATGGGCTTGTGACTACATTACTTATGGGGAAGGAGACATTGAAGCTGAACGAGGTGATGGAGTCGCTTCAAGATTTGGAGGCATTCTGAAGACCTACGATGCATTCTGGCGAGAAAATTATGGTGATGCGAGATGATCATCATGGGAGGATCCGACATCTATAGTTAGAAGGTAAAGAATGGTGGCCAAAAATAGAGGGGACATGATCCTAGTGAAATCACATGTTTCTGGTGCGAGAAGAAGGATCACTATAAAAGTGACTGTGTAGAGCACAAAAGGTATGTTGCTAGGAAGAAGAAAGTTAAAGAGGAGGATGTGAACATCACATAATTATCAGCAGATGATGAAATCTACATGATAACAAGAATCTTGCACTTAGATGGGAGAGTTGAACGAGGAGAAGTGCAGTGTCATTAATGCAGAAGATACAGGCACATGAAGCGGGAATGATGTTTTCTAGAGAGGAAGAACGACCAGGCTCAAAATCCAAAGGAAGACGAATGGGTTTTGGATTCGGGGATCTCGGAACACATATGTACGATGAAAGTTACGTTTCATACCTTTCCACATGTGCGAGATTCAATGCGACTTGGTGATGGGTCAACATGTGAGGTTTGAGGAGTCGGGATTGTGAAATCGAAGACACCCAATGGAGGAGTTCGTAAATTGGCTGACATGAAATTTGTTCCGAGGATGAGATAGAACTTGATATCATTAAGTAGGCTCGATGCGAAAGGGTTAAAGATTTCCATAGCAGGTGGAGTGTCGGAAGTCTCACATGGGGATGCAGCGAAGAATACTTGGAAGTAGTCCCAAGGGTTGTATTGTTTGATGGGGACCGTAGTCAGCCCGAGATCGAGTGAAGATAGTGGAAGTTCCACGTCATCTGTCGTGAAAAAGTGTGTTCGATTTGCAGATGAAGTTCTCAACACCTTAAAGGATACTAAAGGTCAAGATTCTACCTCAAATTGGTCATGAGGGGGAGATTTGTGGGGGCCACTCTAATTTTGGGAGTCTTTGGTCGGCAGCAGCTTCGTCCATGGGTTAGCAGCCAACCCAACCGACACCAAAGACTCACAGCAGGCGGCAGAGGAAGTATTCAAGGGTAGATGAGCTACCCCAAAAACCAAAGATGTTTTGGCTTTCCTTCCACTATTTAAATGGGATAAAATCCCATTTTTTGTAAGATGTGGTGTAAGTTTGTGATTCCTCTGATCAGATTCGGAGAGAGTGAATAGAGAACCGGCCCCCTTCTCCTGTGGATGTAGGCTTCAAAGTCGAAGCACGTAAATTTGTGTGTTATTCCTATTTTTCCTTCATTTTGTGCGATTTTTGGTGCCATGCACCTCTTCTGTGCACCAAAAAGTGGTATCAGAGGCGTGTCGGAGTGAACGGAGTCGAGCCGGCAAGGAGACACCGAATTTTCTAGTGACCAGAAAATTGGAATTGGTCGGAATTTTTTTCTGAGGCTAGATTTGTGAAGAGGATGACGAGACGATTTTGACAGTGCAAGCGGCTTTTAAAACTGAGCTAAAACGAAGGAGATATGGCTGGGAAACGTTTGGTCAAACCCGCGGGTGAACAGTAACCCGTGCCAGAGAAGCCAATATTGTTCACGCCGCTGGCAACAATTTTGGGGAGATTCTAGCTGGATATTCAGCATACCACGCCAGCGCCATGCCAGCGCCACGTCAGCGCCATGTCAGCACCACATCAGTGGGTGATCTGGACCATTGAAAGTATTTTGACCATAATTCGGTCAATTGGTGTCTGATTTCGGCGATCCAGGAGTCGATTTCGACTATTTCAACCATTCCAGATGTATCTGTATGGTTAGTTATTCAAAATTAATATTCCATCAGGTGGTTTCAGAAGGGTGCATCATCGACGGTGGTGATCGCATTTTGCGACAAAGATGATGGCTGGTGGCGGAACACTGCCAAGATTTGAGATTCAGAAGTTCGATGGTCAAAAAAATTTCAGTTTATGAAAAAGCACGGTGAAAAGTCTTTTGGTGCAACAGGGCATGATCAGACTGTTGATCGGAGAAAACCATGAGGAAACCAGTAAAGATGATTGGGAAGAGCTTGAGATGCGGGTCGTCAGCACAATTCGATTGTGTCTGTCGAATGATATAAAATACTCGGTATTGGATGAGAACTCACCGAAGGACATCTAGAAGAAGCTGGGGCAGCGATATATGGTGAAATCAGTCACCAAAAAAAATTTCATGAAGAAGAAATTGTACCAGTTGCAGATGGATGAGGCGGAAATTTGTTTGGATCATACCAATGAATTCAACAAGATCCTCACACAGTTATTGGGGCTCGGTGTGAAGGTTGGAGAGAAAGATAAAGCTCTTTTTCTTTTATCATCCTTACCAAGCTCATTTGATAGGCTTGTGACTACATTACTCATGGGGAAGGAGACATTGAAGCTGGACGAGGTGATGGCATCGCTTCAAGATTCAGAGGCATTCTAGATACCTGCAACGCATTCAGGCGAGAAAATCATGGAGATCCAATATGATTAACGTGTGAGGAGACGATATCAACTGTTAGGAGGTAAAGAATAATGGCCAAAATCAAGGGGGTGTGATCCTAGTAAAGTCACATGTTTCTGGTGTGAGAAGAAAGGTCACTATAAAAGTGATTATAGAGAGCGCAAAAGGTACGTTGCTGGAAAGAAGAAAGTTTAAGAGAAGGATGTGAACATCATAGGATTATCAGCAGATGATGAAATCTACGTGACAACGAGAAGTTTGTACTCAGATGGGAGAGTTGAACGGGGAGAAGTACAGTGTCATTACTGCAAAAGATACGGGCACATAAAGCGGGAATGTCGTTTTCTAAAGAGGAATAACGAGCGGGCTCAAAATCCAAAGGAAGACGGATGGGTTTTGGATTTGGGGAGCTCAGCACACATATGTATGATGAAAGGTGTGTTTCATACCTTTCCGCATGTGTGAGATTCGGTGCGACTTGGTGATGAGTCAACATGCGAGGTTCGAGGTGTCGGGACAGTGAAATTGAAGACACCCGATGGAGGAGTTCGTAAACTGACTGACGTGAAATTCATTCTGATGATGAGATGGAACTTGATATCATTAAGTAGGCTCAATGCGAAAGGGTTAAATATTTCCATAGTAGGTGGAGTGTTGGAAGTATCACACGGGGATACAGTAAAGCTTACTGAGGAGGATTCCTAAATGTTGTATCATTTTATGGGGACCGTAGTCAGCGCGACCTCGAGTGAAGACAACGGAAGTTCCACATCATCTGTTGTGAAAAAGCTTGTTTGATTTTAAGATGAAGTTCTCAACACCTGTAAGGAGACTACAAGTCAAGATTCTACCCCAAATTTTTCATGAGGGGGATATTTGTGGGGGCACTCCAATTTTGGGAGTCTTAGGTCAGCAACAGCTTCGTCCATTGGTTAGTAGGCAACCCAGCCGACACCAAAGACTCACAGCAGGCGGTAGAGGAAGTATTCAAGGGAAGATGAGCTACCCCAACAACCAAAGATGTTTTGGTTTTCCTTCCTCTATTTAAATGGGATCAAATCCCATTGTTTGTAAAATGTGGTGTAAGTTTGTGATTCCTCCGATGAGATTCGAAGAGAGTGAATAGAGAACTGATCCCCTTCTCCCGTGGATGTAGGCTTAAAAGCCAAACCATGAAAATTTGTGTGTTCTTCCTATTTTTCCTTCGTTTTGTGTGATTTGCAGTGCCACACACTTTCACTACACCCCAACAAAGATGATGAATAATGTTTTGTCATTTATTGTTCAAACTGAACATATAAGTTTTGATGAATTTTTAAGCCCTCTAAAATTCTGAATTTGAAGTTGTTCCAGAAGAATTATTTTTATTGAATTTCAAGAGATTTCCAACAAATCAAGAATCTCTTAATTCCATTAAGAATTGGATGACATATAATCAGAAAAACTGTTAGAATGTGATTTGATCACATCGGAAAGGTTTTCATTAATTCGGACCATTTTTCAGGTATACATATGACTCTTTTATAGTTTCATGTAGTTTAATAAAATAAACAAAAACTTGTTAGCTTTCTAATCCAACAAATACAGAGTTATTTTGATTAGAAACGAAAGAGATATCAATGAAACAAAAAATATTTTCAATTATGGAAAATCCAGATTTTTTGAATTGTTATAAGATTTTTGGATAAATGGTGCATCCCTTAAACAATAGAATTAGCCTTTCGTTCAAACTTATGTAATGAAGATATGTGAGTTAGCTTTCAAAAGGAATATGTTCCGAAAAAATATGATCAGTATAGAACAAGTTATAAAATAAATACAGAATAAAACCATAAAGCATTTTAAACTTAAAGTTTTTCTAGAAACTAAAAACGTGATTCATGTTTGGGGTTAAATGCGAACATGGTAAAGAAAGATTTAAAATTCATTGTAGTATAATAAAAGTTAGATTAACTTGTTATCTTTCAAATGAAGTAAGAATTATAAAATTTCAATAACCACAACTCAAGATATAATTAAAATACAGAGAGATTTTAAAAACAGATTTTCACATAAAATAATAAAAGGATTTAAAGTATTTAAAAGCATAAAATAATATGTAATCAAACATGCACAAACACTTGAAACCCATGTTCTTTCCGGAGAGGCTCATGTTTGGTTTTATGAGTTTCCTTCATGGTTGAACATAAAAAATGTATATTTAAAAATATAAATCAATTTAGAATACAAAATTATTATCAATTTTATTTTCCTAATTCAAGGAAAAATAATAAAAAATATATATATTAAGTGAAAAAAATTATTTTATAATGTATTTAAATACATTATAAAATTTTATATCCTATAAATTATTATAAATTTAATTCAATTAATTAATTACATAGATACACGCATTATATAGGCAGATTGATGTTGTTTCAGGCACTAGGATCCAGTTGTAACATGGATTGTCTATGATCATAAATTCATCAGGGATGGTTTTATCCAAAATAATATCAAATTTACTGAAAAAAGGAAAAAAAATCAATGACATGAAAGTGAAAACCTTTATTAGGTGTGCTTTCCTAGGGCGGGAGTCATCGTGAATATTTTAGCCATCTCTATTGAATTATTAATAAAAAAATGATATTTAAAGATGTGATATAATATAAGAGACGATGCAGATGAGCCTACAAAAATGATTGCACCGTCTTCCAAGATGACGACACCTTTCCAAATGAGGATACTTCAATGTGTTTTTTATTCTAAAATGGGAATACAGTAGTAGAGGCCCGCCCTCTCGGGGGAAAGCATGGAGTCGCTGTTGAAGGGACTAACATCGTCTCCTGTTATGGGGTTTACTGGAAAATCCAGTACACTTTAGATGTTGATGCGTGTTCAAAAACAAAAGACAGTTGTTCAAAGAAAATTTTTAAAAATAACGGGTTGTCATAATTTTTACAAAAACCCAATTTTTACCCTGTGTTTTTATCAATGTCATAGAGCTATAATACATCATAAAAAAAATATAACCCATTAAAAAACATATAAAAATGTATCAAAAAAACATTTCCAAAAATTGAAATGTTGAATAATAAAATGGTATTATAAATGATATAAAAACACTATAAATTAAAAATAATAATAACATATAAAAAAACATATAAAAAACGTTGATATAAAAAAACATAAAAACGTTATACAAAACATAAACATATCAAAAAAAATAGATACAAAAAATAGTTATATAAATTACTAATTAAAACATATAAATTTATAAAAAAAAATAACAATGAAAATTTTAAATTTCCTATAAATTACTATTTTTTTAAAACAAGTTAATTTTTTAATTCTTAAATAATGTTTTAAAAAACTATTAAGCTTTGCAAGTTTAGAAAATATTTTTAATGAAACAAATTAAAAATATGCACTTAGAAAATATAACATAACATTATTACATTAAAAAGGTTTCTAAAAATATTGTTTGAAAATAATAAAATTTTCTCAAATAAAGAGAAACTCATTATTTTACAAATTTATAAACATTTTTATGCTATAAATTTTTAATGGCACAAAAATAATATACATTATAATGGAACTAATTATAAAAAATATCAATTTGAAGAAAAAATCACATTTTTATCCAACATCTATACTAATAACAATTATAAATCTATTAAGATGAGGTTCCTGTGGATATTTAAGTGGAAGTTCCAGTGGAGGATCCAATGGAAGTTCTAGTGGAGGTTCTAGTTCTAGTGAAGGTTTCAGTGGAGGTTCGAGTTGACGTTCCAATGGAGGTTCCAAGTTCTAGTGGAACTTCTAGTGGAAGTTCTAGTAGAGGTTCTAGTGGAAGTTCTAGTGGAGGATCCAGTCGAAGTTCTAGTGGAGGTTCCAGTGGATGTTTCAGTGGAGGTTCCAATAGAGGTTCCAATCAAGGATCCAGGGGAGGTTCCAAGTTCAAGTGGAACATCTATTGGAAGTTATAGTGGAGGTTCTATTGGACGTTATAGTGGAGGTTCCAGTTGATGTTCCAGTAGACGTTCCAGTGGTCATTCTAGTGAAGGTTCCAGTGGAAGTTCTATTGGAATTTTCAATTGAAGTTTCAATGGATGTTCCACAATACAAAAAAAAGTATATATTTATAAAAATATAGAATATATTAATAAAAATTAAATTTTAATAAATATATTTATATTAAATGAAATTATATATAATATATGTAATATGTCTTATTAAACATCTATACTAATAACAATTATAAATATATTAAGAGGAAGTTCTAGATGAGGTTCCAATGGAGGTTCTAGTGGAAGTTCCAGTGAAAGTTCCAGTGGAGGTTCCAGTGGAGGTTCCAGTGCAAGTCCCAGTAGAGGTTTCAGTTCCAGTGGAAGTTTTAGTAGAGGTTCCAGTGGAGGTTCTGGTGGAGGTTCCAGGATCTAGTTAAACTTCTAGTGAATTTTCCAATGGAGGTTTTAGTGGAAGTTCTAGTGGAGGTTCTAGTGGAATTTCCAATTGATGTTTTAATGTATATTCCACAATACAACAAAAGTATATATTTATAAAACTATAGAATATATTAATAAAAATTAAATTTTAATAAATATATTTATATTAAATGAAATTATATATAATATATGAAATATATTTTATTCAACCTCAATACTAATAACAATTATAAATCAATTAAGAGGAAGTTTTATTAGAGGTTATAGTAAAAGTTCTAGTGGAAGTTCTAGTGGAGGTTCTAGTGAAAGTTCTAGTGGAGGATTCAGTGGAGGTTCCAGTGGAGGTTCTAGTGGAGGTTCCAGTGGATGTTATAGGTTCTAGTGGAAATTCTAGTGGAAGTTCTAGTGGAGGTTTCAGTAGAAGTTTTAGTGGAGGTTTCAGTGGAAGTTCCAGTGGAGGTTCCAGTGGAATTTCCAATTTATGTTTCAATGGTTGTTCAACAATAAAACATCTATAATAATAAAAATTATAAACCTATTAATAGGAAGTTCTATTGGAGGTTCCACTGGAAATTTCAGTGGAGGTTCCAGTGGAGGTTTTAATGGAGGTTTTAGTGGAGGTTCCAATGAAGGTTCTAGTAGAGGTTCCAGGTTCCAGTGGAAGTTCTAGTGTAAGTTCTATTGTAGGTTCCAGTGTACGTTCCAATGGAGGTTCTAGTGGAAGTTTTAGTTGAGGTTCCTGTGGAGCTTCCAGTGGAATTTTCAAATGATGTTTCAATGGATGTTCCATAATACAACAAAAGTATATATTTATAAAACTATAGAATATATTAATAAAAAAATTTAATAAATATATTTATATTAAATGCAATTATATAAAATATATGTAATATATTTTATTCATCATCTATACAAATAATTATTATAAAACTATTAATAGAAGGTTTTAGTGGAACTTAAACTAGAAATTCCAGTGAAACTTCCTCTGGAACATTCCAATGTGAATTAGAAACTTACACTGATCTTCAATGCAAACTTTCACTAAAAAAATCAAACAGATAACTCAAAAAAAGTCTTCATAAAACTTTTAATGATTCAAATAGAAACTTTATAGTAAATTTTTGTAAAAAAACTATTTTTTAAGGACATATTATTTTGTCTTTTTTAAATGGCATAAATCTTTTTTACACAGATATTTACTTTCATTTACAATAATAATTATATTTACAATGAAATTAACTCAATATTATTTCATGCATTAGAAAAACTGTATGACTTTAAGGATATCAAATAAAATCTATTAATTTTCTCCTAAATGATTAAAAAGTCTATTTTATCACATATTTATTTTTAATTATTTTAAAGGATGTAACACAATTTTTTAAACAAAAAAATATATATTTCAATTAAAAATATAATCGTTTTTAAAATAAAATTAACTCATTAATATTTAAAATTTTAAAAAAAATGTAAACATAAAAAAATTAACAAAAATATATTCTTTTTACTCAAATAATAAAAAAATGAACACATTTTATTTGGTCATTTTTTAGTAAATCCTAAAAAAGAATTCTATAAGACAAACATAATTTAATTTAAATATATATTTGGTTTTAAAAAATATCACAAATTTTATTATTTGTTTTATATATAATATAATATTATAAATTGGTGAGAAGAGATTTTGTTGATTGGAGAGAGGGAGAATCTTCCGAAATGTGTTTTGGTTCAAGAGCAATATACCCCTCACCGTATTCTATTACCTTATTGCAATGTGTGGAAAAAAATCCAAGCGTCAACATCCCGGATTACGAATGGATGGTCCATTATTTCAAGGAATTGGAGATGATAAAATCTGATGTTGAAGGGTGGAGTGAGGCGAGGGGCATGTCATTGGACAAAATTAAATTTATAGCATAAAAAATGTAGATTTTATCATCAATAATATATTTTTAAAATAATTATTCTCATTTTAAAAATAATGTTACACATATATTAATTAATTAACTGAAATAATTTTAAAAAATCAGAATTTGAAATTTAATTTATGTTTAAATTAATAAAATTTAAATTACATAAAATAGCCCCTTCATGGTAGTACGAACAAAGGGTTTGGGGATGTGTCGTTTTAACTAGTTCAATGGTGAATAATGGGACTCATGGTTCAATGCTACACTATAGATTGGGTGAGTACTACAGGAAGTTTGAGACTTGTAATAGTGGAAACAAGTTTATGTTTGAAAAAAATTATATGTAATAAGTTAAAAAATTAAATAGTAATTAACTAATTGATTAATTACATCTAATATCAAAAGTATGTACAATTTCCAGTATAATTAAAACATAATTTTAAAAAAAATATAACGATTAAATTTAAATATTGTTATAATTTTTTTTATATTAAAATTTAGAAAATGATTTTAATTATATTTTCTTGTTTCTTTTTTTGATGGAAATGAATTCGATGAACAAATAGTTTTTTTTATATTAAGTAACTAAATTCCAATTTTCACTTATATTTATAATTTTATTGGTAAATTGGTTGGTGGGATACAAAACCGTTGTTCTTATCATAAAAAGGCCACTCATCATCCTCAACTCAATTGTTTGTAGAATAATTTAAATAACTTCCACATGGAATTCAGGGTGGAAGTTGTTGGGGCTATCCCTTGTTCCATTTTGTGTTGTCAAATGGGATGCACAAGTATGATTTGGAGGGAAGGGTAATATAATTTTTTTCACAATTATTTTTAATGGTTTCATGCAAACAATTTAAATGTACAACCACTATATTAAAAAATATATTTAGAACATCCTATTTTTAACATCGTTTGTTCATAACCAACATTAATATGACACACATGAATATGACACACGGTGTGCCCGATATGACTAAATGTTTGTTTTATGTAGTGTGTTTACTTAATTATTTTTTCTCCATAATGTTTTTGGATACTCTGTTTCTTTTTAATGTTTTTTTTAAAATGTCAGGTTTCAATGAAAATGTATTTTCTTTAATTTCCACATAGTTCATTTGTTAGGGAAAATGGTCTATATTGTTTATCTTGTATCAATCATCATAAGCTATCAAAATTTGATGATCGTGGAATGCAATTCTGACCATGTGATGATGTTTTTTGGGTGATGGGTTTTCGATACATGTGGTGGGTTGTTACCCAAAGAAGGAAAAAAAATCAATGAAATGCAAGTGGAACACTTTATTAAGTTGGGGTGTTGTCTGGAAGAAGAAATTGGGATGTTACACATGGTATTGAGGGGAACCAAGGTAGGAGACACTGTGAAAGTTTAATACATATCTATTAAATTATTACTAAAAATGATATTTAGAGGTGTAATATAATATAACGAGATCCCACTGCGCACCAAAAACCCAACTGAACTTGGTCACCCCCCCTCAAAGGGGTGACACATCCTCAGTTGCACCCCACACGCACCCAAACCAGGCCTGAAAGACTTAAAATGGGGCTGAAAGGCCTTATATACCATCCCCATAGGCCTTAGAACCAAATCCCATAAAAACAAGGTTTCCCCTTCATTTTCTAGGTGACTTGTTACAATAATTGTCCAAGCTACAGTAATTTCTAAAGTGCCGTTACAATAACTCTGCTATAGCTCCTCACTTATGGTGGATGAAAACTGTATTGCAACAATCCAGACTGTTATACAACGGTAGCTTTCATCAATGCTAAATAAAAATCACTCATAATGTTATCATTTATCATCTTTTTTTAACGTTGATAAAGGCTATCTTCCATTAACAAAAATTATATCATTAAAAATAATATATTAATATATAAATATATTTATATTGATAAAAATATACCATATTTTATTAAATATGATTTATATATGACTAAATATACATTTGCACACGATATATAATATATTTAGTTAAAAATTTCATATAAAATAGAAATTATATATATTTAATTTTCTTAAATAGTATTTATATAAGACAAAATATGTAATATAAATCATAAAAATTTATATTTCATATATTTAGTGTAAAAAGGATTACTAATTTAATTAAAAACTATTTACTAATTAAGACATTTTGTTTTACCTGTGTCATTTTAATCAATTTGACAGACACACACACTCATACATATCAAATAATGAATATTTAATTATTAATTAAAAAATTGACTATGTTTCACTTAATATGTCATACAATAATTTCACAGGTATACATATAAAAAATTATAACAATTTTATAGAGACAAACATTCACAAATAATATAAATTATTAATATTATCATTTTATATTTTTATTTATTAATATTTAATATTTTTTTTTTAATTTTACTATTTAATATTTAATATAATATATTTTTAGGGATTAATTTTTATTCATTTTCAATATTTATGTTTAACATATACTATTTATTATTATTTATAATATATAGACACACACACAAACATATAAAATTTGTTCATTTTTATTAATAGTTATCTCATTAATTTTTGTAATTTTTTTTAAATTTGTTCATTTTTTATATTTGTTTCAATATTTTTTTTTAATTATATTCATTTTTAATATTTATTCATATTTATTAATTAGTATTTAATGTTTTTCATAAAGTTTCAATTTACATAATAAATATATATTTGTTTTCATTTAAACATATATATCCATTTTCATTTTTTAAAAATTTTTATAATTAAACTCTTATTCATTTTTTAAATATATTTTCATTCGATTCATCTTTCAATTAAATTTCAATCATTTTTAACAATGATTCATTTAATATTATTTATTTATTAATACTGTTAAGTGTTGTTTTTCTTTTTTTATAAATCATATATGTTAAAGCCCCACCATTGGTGGTGGGGTGGTAAGGGCTTGGGAGGGTGAGGGGCAGGTCGCGGGGTCAAATCCCCGAGCCTGTGTGTTTATTGCATTTTCTTTTCTTATGTTGTGTTCTGTAGTGGCGAATGTAACCAATCTTATATGTATATATATATATATATGTGTGTGTGTGTGTTAAATATTAATTCGTTTAATATTTTTATAATTTATGAAATTCTTTTTAATTTATACATATATATATGTGTGTGTGTGTATATATATTAAATTTAATCATTTTATATTCTTGTTTGTTTAATATTTTTTTAACATTATTTGTTTTTAATATTTATTTATAATTATTTATAAACATTTAATATGTTTTTAATACAATTTTTAATTACTTATATCAAACTTGTGTCACGTTAATTTCATGCACACATATACTATTTATTCCTTTTTAATTTTTTTTTCAAATTTATTCATTTTTATATAATTTATTCCTTAATAATTTTAATTTTTTTAATATTTTTTCCATTTCTTCATTTTAAATTTTTCTTTGTTTAATATTTTTGTAATTTTATCCATTTTTAATATTTATTTATACTTGTTTATTCAATAACGTGAAATGTTTTTAATTTATTTAAATAATATTTATTCATTGTCATTAACATATATTCTATTTTTTTTTAATAATCTATAAAATTAACAACACCTATTTAATTTTTAAATTTATTCATTCTTATTATTATTTATTTCATAAATAGACATTACATATTATATAATGTCATTTTTCAATTTAACATATATCAAACTTGTGTTGTACGCACACACATTTAAGTAGTTAAAGAAATCTTATATAGACACACACACACATATTATTTATTTAATTTATTCAAATTTTAATATTCATTATAGAATTTCATTTAGTAAGATAATATATTTAATATAGTTTTTTAAATGGTAAATTTTATTTATTCATTTGTAATATTATTTCAGTTAATATTATTTATTCAATTTTAATATTTATTGTTTTTTATATTTTTTGGAATTTAATCATTTTTCTAATTTTTATTTATATATATTTATTTACTATGTTTTAATATTTTCAATATGTATTCATCTTCATGAAGAACCCAATTTGTTTATTTGTGTTGAAGTAGTAATTGTTGTCAATAACTTGTGAAGATGAAAGTCAATGTGGCTTTAATTCTGACGATTGTGGAACTGTTCTTAGTTCAAAAGAAACGTGTCAATTGTGATTGAGGATGAAACATTGGTCTCACCAAGAAAGTCCATGTAAAATGTATGGACATTTTACATGAATAAATGTTTGAGGAAGTGGTGATTCATTCTTGGCATAACACTTTATTTGAGCATTTCACTATATGAGAAATGGCTAAGTATTTTAAACGTGTTTATATCAAAAAAATACTAGGCCAACCACACTAGCCAGCATGGGGGACCCACAACCATTGGTGAGTTAGGAAGGTCATCCTTTGGCCAGCCAGAGTCACGGTAGAGGGAGGGTGAAGCATACCCACACAAAGGTACAAGTGAGAAATCCATCATGTGGGGTGGGACAATGATGAAGGTTGTCAACACAGGGCGGTGCCAGCAAACATCAGGAGCGAACCTCGGTACTCACAACTGGTCATCCATGACACACTTTGGAATTTAATCATTTTCTAATATTTATTTATACATATATATTTACTATGTTTTAATATTATAAATATGTATTCATCTTCATGAAGAACCCAATTGGTTTATTTGTGTTGAAGTAGAAATTGCTCTCAATAGATTGTGAAGATGAAAGTCAATGTGGCTTTAATTGTGATGATTGTGGAACTATTCTTAGTTCAAAAGAAATGTGTCAATTATGATTGAGGATGACACATCGGTCTCACCAAGAAAGTCCATGTAAAATGTATGGAAATTTTACATGAAGAAATGTTTTAGGAAGTGGTGATTCATTCTTGTCATAGAGCTTTATTTGATCATTTCACTATATGATAAATGACTAAGTATTTTAATGGTGTGTATATCAAAAAAATACTAGGCCAACCACACTAGCCAGAATGAGGGAAATTCAACCATCGATGAGTTGGAAAGGTCAACCTTTGGCCGGACAGAGTCATGGAAGAGGGTAGGCAAAGCACACCCACACAAAGGTGCAAGGGAGAAATCCATCGTGCGGGGCGGGATGAAGACGGAGGCTACCGGGATACGGTGGTGCCAACGAACATCAGGAGCGGACCTCGGTACTCACAACTGGTCATCCATGAAACACTTTGGAATTTAATCATTTTCTAATATTTATTTATACATATTTATTTACAATGTTTTAATATTTTCAATATGTATTCATCTTCATGAAGAACCCAATTGGTTTATTTGTGTTGAAGTAGAAATTGTTGTCAATAGATTGTGAAGATGAAATTCAACGTGGCTTTAGTTGTGATGATTGTGGAACTATTCTTAACTTCAAAATGCATGTTTCAATTATGATTGAGGATGAAACATTGGTACCAACAAGAAAGTACATGTAAAATGTATGGATATTTTACATGAAGAATTTTTGAGGAAGTGGAGATTCATTCTTTTCATAATACTTTATTTGAGCATTTCACCATATGAGAAATTAACATAGCACTTTATTTATTCATTTTTAATATTATTTCAGTTAATATTATTTAATAACTTTTAATATTTATTGTTTTATATATTTTTTTTGAATTTAATGATTTTATAATATTTATTTTTAAATTTTTATTTACTATATTTTAATATTTTCAATATGTATTCATATTCATGAAGAACCCAATTGATTTATTTGTGTTGAACTAGAAATTGTTGTCAATATCTTGTGAAGATGAAAGTCAATGTGGATTTAATTGTGACGATTAAGGAACTGTTCCTAGGTTCAGAAGACATGTATCAATTATGATTGAGGATGACACATTGTTCTCAACAAGAAATTCCATGTAAAATGTATGTACATTTTACATGAAGAATGTTTCAGGAAGTGGAGATGCATTCTTGGCATAACACTTTATTTGAGAATTTCACTATATGAGAAATGGCTAAGTATTTTAATGGTGTGTATATAAAAAAAACATGCCCAACCACACTAGACAACATGAAGATCCTGCAACCATTGCTGAGGTGGACTGGTCATTATTTGGCTAGCCAGAGTCATGGTAGAGGGTGGGTTAGGTGCACCCACACAAAGGTGCAAGGGAGTAAGCCATCGTGCGGGGCAGGACAATGATAGAGGGTGCCAACGAACATCGAAAGTGGACCTCAGTACTCACAACTGGTCATCCAAGACACACTTTTGAATTTAATCATTTTATAATATTTATTTACTATATTTTAATATTTTCAATATATATTTATCTTCACGAAGAACCCAATTGGTTTATTTTTGTTGAATTAGAAATTGTTGTTAATATCTTGTGAAGATGAAAGTCAATGTGGCTTTAATTGTGATGATTGTGGAACTATTCTTAAGTTCAAAAGACATGTGTCAATTATGATTGAGGATGAAACATTGGTCTCAACAAGAAAGTCCACGTAAAATGTATGAACATTTTACCTAAAGAATGTTTGAGGAAGTGGAGATTCATTCTTAGCATAACACTTTATTTGATAATTTCACTATATGAGAAATGGACAACTATTTTAATGGTGTGTATATCAAGAAAACTAGACCAGCCACACTAGCCAACATGAGGGACCGACAACCATTAGTGAGATGGGTAGGTCACCCTTTGTCATCCTCGCATGATGTGGACATTTTACATGAAGATTGTTTGAGGAAGTGGAGATTCATTCTTGGCATAACACTTTATTTGAGCATTTCTCTATTTGAGAAATGGATAAGTATTTTAATGGAGTTTATATGAAGAAAACTAGGCCAACCACACTAGCCAACATGAGGGACCCATAACCATTACATAGATGGGCAGGTCAACCTTTTTCCCACCCCATAGGATGTGGACATTTTACATGAATAATGTTTGAGTAAGTGGAGATTCATTCTTAGCATAACACTTTATTTGAAAATTTCACTATATGAGAAATGGCTAAGTATTTTAATGGTGTGTATATCAAGAAAAAGAGGCCAACCACACTAGAAAACATGAGGTACCCACAACCATTACTGAGATTTTAAGGTCAACCTTTGTACTGCCCCATAGGATGTGGACATTTTACACGAAGAATGTTTGAGTAAGTGTAGATTCATTCTTACGATAGCACTTTATTTGATAATTTCACTATATGAGAAATGGATATGTATTTTAACGGTATGTAAATCAAGAAAACTAGGCCAGCCACACTAGCCAGCATGAGAGACCCACAACCATTTGTGAGATGGGCAGGTCAACCTTTGTCATCCCTGCATGATGTGGACTTTTTTTCATCAAGAATATTTGAGGAAGTAGAGACTCATTCTTGGAAAAGAACTTTATTTGATCATTTCACTATACGAGAAATGGATGAGTATTCACTATATAAGAAATGGATAATTATTTGAGAATTTCACTATATGAAAAATGGATATGTATTTTAATGGTATGTATATCAAGAAAACTAGGCCAACCATTCTAGTCAGCATGATGGGCCCACAGCCATTGGTGATATGGGCATGTCATCCTTTGTCATCCCCGCACGATGTGGACATTTTGCATCAAGAATTTTTGAGGAAGTGGAGACTCATTCTTGGTAGAGCACTTTATTTGATCATTTCACTATATGAGAAATGGATAAGTATTCACTATATGAAAAATGGATAATTATTTTAGAATTTCACTATATGAGAAATGGATAAGTATTTTAATGGTATGTATATAATGAAAACGAGGATAACCACACTAGCCATCATGAGGGACCCACAACCATTGGTGAAAAGGGAAGGTCAACCTTTGGCATCCCCACACGATGTGGTCATTTTGAATCAATAATGTTTGAGGAAGTGGAGACTCATTCTTGGAAGAGAACTTTATTTGAGCATTTCACTATATGAGAAATGGATAAGTATTCACTGTATGAGAAATTGATAAGTATTTTAATATTGTGTATATTAATAAAACTTGGCCTAATTATTTTAAGGGTGTGTATATTGATAAAACTAGGCCAACCACACTAGCCAGCGTGAGGGACCCACAACCATTATAAACCTTTGGTTGACCAGATCCATGGTGGACGGTGGGTGAAGCACACCCACAAAAAGGTGCAACAGTGTGACGATGATGGATGGTTCTAACATAGAGCAGTGCCATCAGACATTGAGAGCGGACCTCGATACTTACTACTTTCTGTCCAAGGCACACTTTGTCATAAAAGAAAGAACACATATGAGGGAATAACCAATGTGGGACTTAGATGTTTTAGTTATCGTTGATCTATCATTTAAGTAACATAAAGAACTGAGGATTTATGATCTGATCAATTTTCACCATTTGAACTGCGCCGCGATCGTCTTCCACCAGACATCTTCGAAGGAGATTCTGTTCATTTGGTTTTTGGCATGCCATACCTCTGATGGATCAAGCCGAGGATTTCGAGCAGTATTTGATCAACTAATGATTCAAATATGATAAAATTCACATCCAACTTCATTTTCATGTATAAAATGATTCTTAAATCATGGAGATATAGGGTGAAAAAAATCCATTCTATAGTGACTATGCTCTTCTGTAGTCATGAAGCATGAGCAGAGGTGATGCACATGAAAGGTTGAGGCGGGGCACACAAGTTAAGTTGGTGGGGGTATGTCAATAAATAACCCTGAGGAGCTCATTTGTAGTGACAATATTAATGCATATCTAGGAGAGTTTTTGAGAAAGATGAGACTGAAACATAATATCCGTGAACACCTCTAGTTTGTGAAAGGAAGAGAGATCCACACAACTATGTTTTCGCTATGGAGAATTATTATTTGTACATTCAACTTACACAAAGAACTCTTTAATATATTTGTGAAGAATCTTGTTTCCACAAAGAAATAAGGATAGTACAATACGCATCTCCCTGGCTTGCGTGAAGAACACCAAGAACCTATGCATGCTCATACTTGTGCAAAGGGTTTGGAAGTAGCAATATCCCCTTTTTCTAAGTAGGGTAAGACATGATGTACACCACAAATACATATTGTGTGCGATGAATTTGTTTGTGTTGCACTCATACACTATTAATCTTGGAACAATGAAGTTGAATTTTAAGACACAAACAACAAGTTGCACGAGCTGTCTAGAGTTTCATGAATGATTTGCATGCATATAGTGAATGCATATTGTTCATTAGTGAGATACATGAATAAGAAGTGAGAATCACATGTGATATCATTTCATGAGGATAGTTCACAAATGATGTGCAAGACATATTCAGTATGCATGCGTGAAATTAATGTGCATAAAGTGAAGTACTTGTGAGGTTTTCTAATTTGTGAAGGAACTGTTTATGTGCATGTGAAACAAAGCACCACAATAAAGGGAAGTATATGTAGTGTGTATATTTTCATGAAGATGAAAGAATTCATGTATAATTTGAGAAGACCATGCATGATACAATATATACATGCAGAATTTGTTCTATTCATGCATGAAGAAGTGTGATGCACATGCAATATATTTTTCATGAATAATGCATAGAGATTTGAGACTGAAGCTAGATCATTATTTCATAAGACTTTTATATCCGAGTTATTTAGTACTTAGTGAGGTCGGGTCTTTATCAGAAGAAATAATATTTTCCAAAGCACAGTTACACTGAGGCAACTGACCGTATAAAGGTGATCAGGCTTATTTGGGAAAGACTAGAAAATGTGCAAAGTCTCTTGAATCGTACATGATACAATGTGATCCAAAAATCTCATGGATAAAGATCAAGAGATCATCCTATCATGGATCAGATCTTCTAAAGAAGAAGAAGGATCTTGTGACCGGGGGGGCTAAACATTTTCTGAAGATGCTCGAGAGATTGGGGAGTCTAACCAATCAAACATCTGGGGTGTCTAACTAACCAAGGATTGGATCACTGGGAGGTATAACTAGGATCAACTATAGGATTGAATACTGGGTGTATAACTAATTACTTCTTGAACCATTGGAATTGATAAAAATATTATAGTGGAAAATCCATGTTGGGGGGTATAACCAACATGGAAAGGTGTAGGTATTAGTACCAAAACTCATAAAAATAAATTGTGTTTTGTTTCATTAGATTTTTTTCCTTGCATACATGATCCACTAATCTTAAAAGGTGATAGAGGATAGAATAAAAGGTGAAAAATAATTCAGTAAAGAAGTCACAACTGATTCACCACCCTCTTAGTGTGTCTGCACGATCCGTTGGAAACTTTAATTGGTATCAGAGGGAAGGACACCTTTGGTAGAAATTACTTTAATTTTCAAGTTATTTATACCAGACATATAATAAGTAAAGATTTGAGTTTGAATAAAATTTAGAAGAACATTAGATAGAAAATCCAACCTCTACTACTAATGTTGGAAATGTTGAAGTTTTAGTCAAGACTCGTAAAAATAGAAAGAAAAGAATGGAAATGAAACTGAAGAATAACTCAAAGATAAATGAAGATCAACTGAAAGCTTAAGGAACTCGGAGTGGTAGTTTTCTAGTAATTTACTTTGATTACAATTATTATGAAACAAGTTCATATTTTGATGAAGATATGTTCAATTCCGAAATCAAAGAGCATCTAAAAAAAGATTCCAAAGAAGTGGTCACTTGTATGATCAGTGTTCTCATGGAATGTCACAACTTGTCCCACAGGGCCCGGACATGACTACCGCAAGACTACCTTCTATAGGCTAGGGGTTGGTGACTAGCACTTGAAGGCTTTTCCCAAATAGGGAAGGAATTACCTTAGAGATATATACATACTCAAAAAGGGAAACTGAAGTAAAAAAATAAATAAAAGTAAGGTATAAACATGAGAGTAAAGTACAACCACAATTACAATTGTAAAATGAAAATAGTGATTCAGAATACAAGCCCTAGAATCTAAAAAGAAAGTAAAAAAGCTATCGCATCTGCCCTAGATCTCTACCTAGAGGGTAGTTGTTGTAAGTCTGAATTTGAAGAAGATGATCTCGACTGCTCCTGTCGTACCAAGATCCACCAAGTGTCGAACCTCCAAAGTCTTCCTCGGAGCGTCAGTAGTCTGCACCAGACACACACGTGCGGGCGGAGCCCGTGCAGGGTTGAGTATTACAATACCCAGTAGGGGACCCTGACACCCCCGAAGGCCTCTTAGTAATTCACAAAGGAAAACATCACAAGAAAATACCCCAAAGATAATATCACGAGCATGATCAAAATCATGAAGCACAAAGAAAAAAAGACAACTCACTCTAACGGTATAACATTAAGGTTACTGTGATAGAGAAGACTAGTCATAAAGCCAGATCATCCTATCTGCATTAACTCTACTGCTGGCCTGTATAGGTCATTGTATGCTAACACGTATTGGTCTCTAGATGTTGACCCGTATTGGTCGCTGGTGCTGACCCGTATTGGTCGCTGGTGCTGACCCGTATTGGTCGTTGGTGCTGAACAGTATTAGTCGCTGGTGCTAACCCATATTGGTCGCTAGTAAAGAGGTAGGGATGAATAGTCATACAACTAGATCATCTCACCATGTAGTTGCTGATGCTGACCCGTATTGGTCGCTCTTCTTCTTCATGTCACAGCCAGCCACTAGATTCCCGCACGAAGCATGCCTGATCTCTGGAAGACTCTGCTCCTCAAGCCATAGGTCATATTTATACCGGTACAAAGTCCCACAAAAAGTATACCCCAAGGACCACCCCTTCATAGGGGTTCCGACGTGACAAATGGCGCGTCGATTGGATGTCTGGTCTGTGAGAAATTAACACTTTTTGTAAAAAGAGACCAGTTGGATTCTTGTCTGATCTAACCCAGGTTGCCTATAAAACTCCGTCAAAACTCACTTAGAGTATCTCTAAAGGACTATCTTGTCACAAGGGTCCTTATGCCACAGATGACACTTCATTCGAATGCCCGGTCTGTTAGCTAAACCAATTTCTATGAAATGGGGGTGATCGCACCTCGATCTGACCCAGCTCGGTCGGGCTCGCCAAGATATGCCAATGGGACCGATTCCTAAAATGGGTCATAATTCCACTGACAGCGTGTCAAACGGACACTCGGTTCATCAGTTACATGCGTTTCTTTCTTCGGGGGCTGGTTGGGTCTGGGCATAGTTCGACTCGGTTAGGCCGTCCCGACGCAACGGGTCCCGGGGTCTACCTAACCCCGCTTGGGTCTGGCTCGTTAAGGGTCGGCCCAGTTCTATTCGCGGTCCCGGGCCGTAGTTGGCCCAGCCCACTGGGAGGGGCTCGGCCCACCCGCATTGGCCCACTGGGTGGGTCCGGCCTGGCCAGCTAGGCGGGATCGACCCATTTGGCTGGCCCGTGTCTGTCCCATTCAGTTGGCCCGCATCCATCCTGGTCCTCCTACTGGCGTGCCCCACGCGGGGCGTGCGGTCCGCTTGCCGAATGTCTCTATGGAGCTGTTCGGCTCCCTTCAATCAGTGGCACCAAGTGGCGCCGACACGTGGTCCACAGGACCCACGGGATGCGTGTCCCATCCTCCTCCGTTGTGGCTTTATGCCATGGATTTCTTCCATCAGCAGCACATGATGGTGTGCCGCCTCCGCCTCCATGTCCGTGGCTGGTCTAGGTGTCGACCGTCGCCTGCAGCTGCCGTGAAATTATGTCGTGGCACCCCTTTGCGGTGCACGATGGTGTTCCGCCAGCTGCCGCCGCGGCCGACCATTGCCATCTACCTCTGTCGCTCATTGGTGCTAGTCGCCAGTGCCAACGGATCTTATGTGGGGATCCAGTGTTGCTCCGGAGCTCCGTTTCAACTCCTTTATGGGCCTACGGGCCTTCCGGGATGACGCCGCCATAGCATGACCCACTCCTTCGCGTTTCCATCAAAATTGAGGAAACCGTCCCTGAAGAACACGACATTAGCTAAGCGGCGGTGGGTCTGGGCCTTGTTCATTTGGTCTGTGCTCTCCACGTTAATATGATAACAAGAGGGAGAAAAGAAATCATCATAGATTAACCATAATAATTAAATCCCCTACTTTGAAGATTGTTGGTGACCGCTACAGACGGTGGTACTTCCATATTCGTGGTTATGCGGTGGAAGGAGCATCCCTTTTGGATAGAGTCATCGGCGTTCGTTGATCCCGGATCATTGGCGCCCAATCTCCCATCCTCTGTCGGTGGATGGCGTCGCGGTACTTTTCCATAGTTTCCTCGCTTGGTGAAGCCGGGTCAAAACTCACCGCCAAGCCTCGTATATATAAGAGGGGGAAAGGGTGATCAACGCATGAAAGAATTTAATGAGGTTCATTAAATTAGTAATTAATGAACATAATTTAATTCCCAACGGTGCAGTTTCGTAACTGATGAGTCAAGCCACTTAATGGATTGACATGTCATCGCCCCCCAATGCCACTCATCCATTGGAGAAAAAGAAAATAAAATAGCAATTACATGTTATTTTATTATTTTTTAAAAATCCAAACACTATATTTTTCTCCCAACCAACTACGGTCAATGTGAAGCTTCCCTTAAGCGAATCTCGGCACTGTTGATTCAACAGTGCCCTCATATTTCAATTTCGAGCACCGGTTCAAAAGACAAAAAATTCCACTCGTGCGTTTAATGAACGTACCCTAAAAATTTTAGAAATTCATTTCGGGCACACCGGGCCGCAGAAACACGTGTCGTCAATTTTCACAGGCTCGCAATAATATCAAATAAAAAAATTACATGGAATTTTCCATGTCTTTAAATTCTTCCCACCTTGGGGATTTGTGTTCCCGAAATCCAAACAAGGCTACACAAACAAAGAGGTGTACTGAGCACGCATACGAGCCTCTCGCTCCCATGTTCTCTCCTGAAGGTTCCCATGTTGCCACAGAACGCGCACCAGAGGTATCGACCACCCATTAAGGATACGCTCCTATCGATCCTCTATCTTCACTGAGTACTCCATAAAAGTTTCCACATCGTCAATCTCTAACTCGCCATGGTCGATGATGTGAGATGGGTCATGCACATATCATCTCAGCTGGGATACGTGGAAGACGTTGTGCACCCTCTCCGACCGCGGTGGCAGTGCCAAGAAGTACGCCACCTTTCCAATACTCTTAAGTATCAAGAATGGTCCGATGAACCTCAGTGAGAGTTTTCCTCCTTGGCCAAATCACTGTAGTCCCCATCGAGAGGAGACTCGCAAAAATACGTGGTCCCCCTCTGGGAACTCCAGTGGTCTTCGTCACCTATCAACATAGAACTTCTGTCAGCTCTGTGAAGTCTTCATCTGCTCTCAGATGACCTGCACCTTGTCAATGGTAGCCAGTACCATCTCTGGGCCCATGAGAGCTGGCTCTCCTAGATCCATCCAGCTGAAGGGATATCTACATGGTCATCTATACAATGCCTCAAAAGGGGCCATACCAATGGTGGAGTGATAGCTGTTATTATATGTGAACTCCACCAAGGGTACGTGGTCCTCCCAACTGCGACCAAAATCTAGGACACATGCACGAAGCATTCCTCCAAGGTTTGGATGGTCCGCTCAGTCTGACCATCTGTTTGCGGGTGAAAAGTTGTTCTCAAGCGAAGCTGAGTCCCAAAAGCCTCCTGTAATCCTTTCCACAACTAGGATGTGAAGCGTGTGTCACGGTCTGAGACTATCGTTGAAGTAACCCTATGAAGTCTCATGATCTCATGAACGTAGAGACGTCTCAATCTCTCTACCAAACCCTTCTCTCGAATAGCAAGGAAGTGGGCCAACTTGGTGAGTCAGTCAATGATCACACAGATGGTATTGTGCCATTTAGATGTATGTGGTAACCCTGTCATGAAGTCCATCGATATCCCATCCCACTTCCACTCTGGTATCTTGATGGGTTGGGTCAATCCTGCTAGAACACCTTTCTTGGCCTTCACTTGCTGGCAAGTGAGGCATCTAGAAACAAAATCCTCTACAACTTTCTTCATTTCTGGCCATCAGTACTGACACTGCAGGTCCTGATACATCTTCATCATTCGTGGATGGACTTCTAAGTGGGATGTATGGAACTCCCTAATCACCTCCTCTCGTAGCGCCACTAGTACAACTGTATGTCTTCTGAAAAGGATAGTGTGCTTTCCACCTTCAAAATATCTGTTAGGTGCATGGCCTAGGATATCTGAGCATGTGTAGTCTCGCAGATACTATCTCTGTGTTGCGCCTTCCTGACTCACCGAAGGAGTAGAGGGAAACTACCATTGACTGGAGGTAGACTGTCTCATCTATATCCACGTAGGATATCTAAAGCGAGGCTAACTGCTTTGAAGCCTTGTTCAGTAGCTTCAAAATCGGTCTTTGGCTAAGTGCATCTGCCACTACATTCCCCTTTCCAGGAGTATAGACTATCTCAAAGTCATAGTCCTGGAGGAACTCTAGCCAACATCGCTGTCTCAGATTCAATTCTTTATATGTGAAGATATATCTGAGACTCTTGTGGTCTATGTAAACCATGAACCGCTCACCCATCAAGTAGTGTCGCCACATATTTATTGTGAAGACTACTGCTACCAACTCCAAATAGTGAGTCACATAATTCTGCTCATGAGGACTCAGATGTTATGATCCATAAGCAATCACTGCATCATCATTCATCAAGATGCAACCGAGTCTGGTGCCTGATGCATCACAGTAAACCTCATAGTCAATTCCGTCCCCTAGAAACCTCATGATGGGAGCACTGGTCAAGCTCTGCCACAGCTTTCTAATGCTCTACTGGCATGTCTCTAACCATAAGAAGGATTTCCCCTTCTTCTTCAAGGTAGTCAAAAGTGTTGCTATTCTGGAGAAATCGAGTACGAACCTCTGATAGTATCCTGCTAATCCAAGGAAGCTTTGCACCTCAGTAACACTCCTGGGTGGCTCCCAAGAAAGTATTTCCTTGACCTTTGCTGGATCCACTGCAACTCCAGCCTTTGATATGATATTTCCCAAAAAGTGGACCTTCCATATCCATAACTCACACTTCGAGAGCTACCCATATAATTGGTGCTCTCGGAGTGTGTCCAGAACTATCCTCGCGTGTACAACGCGCTCTTCCTCAAACACTGAGTAAACCAAGATTTCATCGATGAAGATAACCACAAAGTGATTGAGGTATATTTGGAAGATCCTATTCATGATCCCCATGTACACTATTCGAGCATTAGTCGCACCGAAGGGCACCACCATGAACTCGTAATGGACATACCGACATCTGAAGGCTATATTTGGTATGACCTCACACCATACTCTAAGATGATGATAGCCTGATCTGAGGTCTATCTTTGAGAACCACTTTTCTCCTTTCAACTGATCAAATAGATCATCAATCCTTGGTAGAGGTTTCTTGTTCATTCATGGTCACCTGATTTAGGCGCCGGAAGTCCACACATAGCCTCAAACTTCTGTCTGACTTCTTGGAAGAAAACACAGGGGATGCCCATGGAGAAACACTGGGCCTTACGAATCACTTCTTCTGTAAGTCCTCAAACTAAAACCTCGTCTCCCAGAGCTCCACGGGGGCCATATGATATGCTGATGTAGATATCGGTGTTGTTTTTGGGTACAATTCAATACGGAAGTCTACCTCTCCGCGAGGAGGTAGTCATAGGACATATTTTGTAAAGACTTCCTCATACTCATCCACCACCGCTGGAAACTGTGGACTCGCCTCATCCACTGTGTCAAAGGTCATGCAAGCCAGCTGATATGTAATCGGCTGCACCCTCCTGAGTGAAAGTCCATCTCGTGCTTCTCTATTTTCCTTCTCACCAACAAAAGAAAAATTTCCTCCATATCTTCATGTACATCGCATTATACATCTCAAGTAGTTAATCTGGGCATAAACTATTGATATCCATAACATTCCTAGAATGAGGTCGTAGGGTTTCAATGCCGCTACTAGAAGATTCAATTTGAAACTCACTCCTCCGAGAGTATGATCACATTATTGTCACTGGTGTGTGACTGCTAAATCTTCTCCTGTAAGAGTATCCAAACTCAAAGGTCGAGCTAAAAGCTCTGTCAGAATCTCAGAGTCCCGAACTAAGTCCGCAGAAAGAAATGAATAGATAACACCTGTGTCGATAAGCACTACTGATAAAGTAGAGAAGATACATATTGTACCTCGTATCATCTCAGGGACGTCAGGATCGTGAGCCTCTGCTGCCTATAGCTGGGCCTGCCCCCATCCACCTTCTCTCTGAGCTCGTGGTGGACTTCCTGGGGGTGGTGGTGGTAGTGTCTGGTGACCCCGACCACCCCCTGTTGCATGTCCTTCTCCCCTGACTTGTCTTCCACCTGGCTGACGCTCATGCTCCTGCCGCTGCCACTACCTCGGTGGATCCTCCACCGTATTCCGATCATCTACGTAGGGAGTCGGACAGTCACGAGCTTTGTGACCCAGTACCCCATAGGAAAAATAGATCATGCCTCGTTGGTGGCTCCATCAGTCTCTCGAGCCTCACACCTCTGACCCTGCATCCTAAGGTCGCCCTCTGGAAGGCTTAGCCTGCTTAGGCTTCTGCGTCGTCTATCTACTGACAGCTGCAGATGACTCTGCTACCTATTGTCCGGTAGGGGATATCACTGTCGGTGTTTTCTCGGCAAGGAATCTCTCTATCAGGAAAGCTCTCTCTAGCACCCCATCTTGCTTCGAGATGCGATGAGAAACTGTCGCAGCTCTAATCTCTATTCAGATCCCCTACTCAACGGTTTGGTCTATAAAATAAGGGTCTCGTACCATGTCGGTGAAGTATCGGGAGAGGTTAGTAAATCTCACCGTGTACTGATCCACAATCTGGTTGCCCTACTGTAGATGCAACAACTTCTGAATACACACAGAGTGTAGTGTTTCTGGCATGAGCTCCGTCCTGAATAGGCTCTCAATGTCCGGTTAGGTGAGGGTAGTCTCCTCATGCACATTGAGCATCGAGCACCACCATCGTCCTACCGAGCCCTGAAGAAGGCTAGCATCCAAGATCTCCATCTGCTCGGTGGGAGTTTCTACTAAGTGAAAGACCTGCAAAAACACCTCAAGCTAGTCCTTTGCTACCTAGGGGTCTGTCTCACCTTGAAACCTCAGAAGCCTCTATCTATGGAACTTATTCAACATGCTCATATGACGTTCATGGTCCACTGGTAGCATCTGCTACTCAACGGGTGGTGGTGTTGCTGGTACACCACCCGAAGGTGCCATCACTGTGAGTGGTCCCTATATCGATGTCTCATTGCTCATTGGGTCATTTTCATGATCTGTAACTAAAATCCTAGATGGATGTCTTTGTGGAGGCATCCTGTAAGAAATAGATGCATTACATTCAATAAGTTATACCTGGTGAGATGACTCAAGAACGATCAAGAAAACTTTTCAAAACACTAGCAACTGGTGTTTTCATGTACTGAGTTAGAAAATAGAATTCAGGGTTTTGGTGTATGGACACGTAAGCCACCACACCTACACTAGACTCCCTATATTAAAAACCGAACTCAAGACACTATACACCATTGCCTCATTAAAATTAGACTCTTAGTTCTTCTGGTTGAACCTTTGGCCCTCTGATACCACTTTGTCACAACTCGTCCCACGGGGCCTGGACATGACTACCCCAAGCCCTCCTTCCATAGGCCAGGGGTTGGTGACTAGCACCTGATAGATTTTCCTGAATAGGGAAGGAATTTATTTAGATATTTATACACACTCAAAAAGGGAAACCGAAGTAAAAAACCAACAAAATTAAGGTATAACCACGAGAGTAAAGTACAACCACAATTACAACTGTAAACTGAATACAGTGGGTAGGAATACAATTCCTTGAAACTGAAAAGAAAGTAAACAGCTATAGCATCTACCCTGGATCTCTACCTGGAGGGTAGTATCTTTAAGTCTGAGTTCTAAGAAGAAGATCTCGACTTCTCCTGTCTCACCAAGCTTCACCAAGTACCGAACCTCCAAAGTCTTCCTCGGAGCATTAGTAGTCTGCACCAGACACACATGTGCGGGAAAATCCCATACAGGGGTGAGTATAAAAATACCTAGTAGGGGACCCTGAGACCCCCAAAGGTCTCTCAATAATACATAAATGAAAACATCACAAGAAAATACCTCAGAGGTAATTTTACAAGCATAATCTAAATCATGAAGCACAAAGAAAAAGAGATAGCTCACTCTATCGGTATAACTTCAAGGTTACTGGGATAGGGATGACTAGTTGTAAAGAAAAATCATCCTATCCATAGTAACTCTACTACTGACCTATATAGGTCACTATATACTGACCTGTATTGGTCGCTAGATGTTGACCCATATTAGTCGCTGGTGCTGACCCGTATTAGTCGCTAGTGCTGACCCGTATTGGTTGCTCGTGCTGACCCCTATTGGTCGCTGGTGCTGACCCATATTGGTCACTGGTATTGAGGTTGGGATGATTAGTCATACAGCTAGATCATCCAACTCTGTTGTTTCTGATGCTGACTCGTATTGGTTTCTCTTATTCTTCTTCATGTCACAGTCAGCCACTGGATTCCTACACAAAGCACGCCTGATCTCTGGAAGACTTTTATCCACAAGCCATTGGTCATATTTAAACCAGTAAGAAGTCCCACAAAAAGAATACCCAAGTAACCTCCCCATCATAGGGGTCCCAATGTGATAGACGACGCGTTGATTGGACGCCCGGTCTGTGAGATATGAGCACTTTTGTAAAAAGGTCCTGGTTGGATTCAAGTCTGATCCAACCCATGTTACAAATCAAACTCAGTAAAAATTAACTTAGAGTATCTCCAAAGGACCGCCTTGTCACAAGGGTCCTTATGCCATAGATGGTGCGTCGTTCGGACACTCGGTTTGTTAGTTACACCCCTTTCCGTGAAACAGGGGTGATCACACCTCGGTCTGGCCTGGCTCGGTCGGCCCCGCTGGAATATGGCAAAGGGGCCACTTCCTAAAAGGGGTCCCAACACCACTGACGGTGTGTCAAATGAAGACCAGGTTCATCTTTTACGAGAGTTTTTTTAATTGGGGGCTAGTTAGGTCTCGGCCCGATCCGACTCGGTTAGGTCAGCCCAACGCAACGGGTCCCGGGGTCAACCTGACCCCGCCCGGGTCCAGCCCATTAAGGGTCGACCCAGTTCGGTTCGTGAACTCAGGCTGTGGTTGGCCCGACCCACTGTGTGGGGCACGACCCACCCGTGCTGGCCCTCTGGGCGGGTTCGGCCCACGTTCGGCCCAGTCTGCCTGCTGGTACGCCCCTCGCAGGGTGCACTGTTCAGCTCCATTCAATCAGCGGTGCCATGTGGTACTGCCACATGGTCTGTGGGATGCGTGGGATGCGAATCCCATCCTCCTTCGCCGCGACTTTGAGTTGCGCCTTTCTTCAATTAGTGGCGTGCGATGGCACGCCTCCTCGCCTCTGCATCTGTGGCCGACCGAGGTGTCGGCCGCCGACTGTAACTGTCGTGGCATGATGATGCGGCTCCCCTCTGTGGCTCTCGAGGACATGCCACCTGCTTCCACCATGGCTGGCCGCCTCCATCGCTCGTCGGTTGCCGGCATTGGCGGATCTTCTACAGGGCTCCGGCAGTGTTCCAGAGCTTCGTTTCTACTCCTATCTATGCCTACGGGCCTCTTGGGATGACACCATCATAGCATGACCCATTGTTTCATTTTTCCATCAAAATTGTTGAAACCATCCTCGAAGAACGCAACATGAGCAAAGTGGTAGAGGGTCTGGTCCTTGTTTGTTTGGCCCGCACCATCTGTGTTAATATGATAACAAGTGGTCAAAAATAAATCATCATAGATAAACCATAATAATTAAACCCCCTACCTCGAAGATGGTTGGTGACCACTGTGGACGACGATACTTCCACGTTCATAGGTATGCGGCGGAAGAAGCATCCTCATTGGATGGAGTCGTTGGCATTCGTCAATCCCGGATCATTGCTGCCCGAGCCCCTGTCCTCCATCAGTGGATGGAGTCTTGGAACTTTTCTAGAATTTCCTCGCATAGTTAAGTCGTTTCAAAACTCATCCCCAAGCCTCATATATATTGGAGGGGGAAAGGCTGAGCAATGCACGAAAGAATTTAATGAGGTTCATTAAATGAGTAATTAATGAACCTCATTTAATTCAAAACAGTGCGGTTTCATAATTGATGAGTCAATCTACTTAATGGATTGAAAATTCATCAGTCTCGCCAACACCGCTCATCCATTGGAGAAAAACAAAAAAAATAACAATCCCATGTTATTTTATTATTTTTTTAAAAATCCAAAAACTATCTTTTTTTTTCGACCAACAGTGGTCGAAGTGAATCTTCCCTTTGGAGAATCCCGGCGCTGCAGATTCAACGATGCTCTCGAATTTCCATTTCGAGTACCGGATCAAAAGATATAAAATTCCGCCCGCGTGTTTACTGAACATACCTTAAAAAAGTTCAGAAATTCATTCTGGGCACACTGGGCCTCAGAAACACGCACCGTCAATTTTCGCAGACTCGCAATAATCCTAAATAATTAAATTAAATTACATGGATTTTTCTTGGGTCTTTACATTCCCCCCACCTTGGGGCTTTATGTTCCTGAAATCCAAACAAGGCTACACAAACAAAGAGGGGTACTGGGCACGCATATGAGCCTCTCACTCCCATGTTCTCTCCTAGAGGTTCCTATGCTGCCACAGAACGCGCACCAGAGGTATAGACCGCCCATGAAGGATCTACTCATATCGATCCTCTATCTCCACTGGGTACTCCGTAAAAGTCACCTTGTCATCAATCTCCATCTCTCTATGGTCAATGATGCGAGATGGGTCATGCACATATCCCCTCAGTTGGGATACATGGAAGACGTCATGCACCCTCTCCAACTGCGATGGCAGTGCCAAGCAGAACGCCACCTTTCCAATCCTTTGAAGTATCAGGAATGGTCTGATAAACCTTGGTGAGAGTTTGTCGCCTCGTCCAAATATCTGTAGTCCCCGTAGAGGTGAGACTTGAAGGAATACGTGGTCCCCCTCTTAGAACTCTAATGGTCTTCATCCCCTATCATCATAAGACTTCTATCAGCTCTGTGAAGTCTTCATCTACTCTCGGATGACCTGCACATTCTCAGTGGTAGCCTGTACCATCTCTGGGCCCACGAGTGTTGGCTCTCCTAGATTCTTCCAATAGAAGGGAAATCTGCATGATCATCAATACAACACCTCAAAAGGGGAATACTAATGGTGGAGTGATAACTGTTATTGTATGCGAACTCCACCAAGGGTAGGTGGTCCTCCCAACTATGACCAAAATCTAGGACACATGCACGAAGCATGTCCTCCATGGTCTGGATGTCCATCTAAGTCTGACCATCTGTCTATGGGTGAAAAGTTGTGCTGAAGAGAAGCTGAGTTCCGAAATCCTCCTACAATCCTTTCCACAATCGGGATGTGAAGCGTGTGTCATGGTCTAAGACTATCGTCAAAGGACCCCCGTGAAGTCGCACGATCTCCTGAATACAGAGATGTCCCAATCTCTCTACCGAACCCTTCTCTTGAATAGAAAGGAAGTGGGCCGACTTGGTGAGTCGGTCAATGATCACCCAGATGGTATCGTTCCCTCTAGACGTACTTGGTAACCCCATCATGAAGTCCATCGATATCTCATCCCACTTCCACTTTGGTATCTCAAGGGGTTTGGTCAAGCCTACTGGTACCTAGTGCTCGGTCTTCACTTGCTAGAAAGTGAGGCATCTAGAAACAAACTCCAACACAACTTTCTTCATTCCTGGCCACCAGTACTAACGATGGAGGTCCTAATACATCTTCATCAAGCCTTGATGTACTACCAAGGGGGATGTATGGAACTCCCTTATCACCTCCTCTCATAGTGAAACTGGTACAACTATACATCCTTTGAAAAGGATAGCATGCTCCCCACCTTCAGAATATCCGTCAGGTGCATGGCCTGAGGATATCTGAGAACGTGTAGTCCCGTAGCTTCTGTCTCAAAGTTACACCTCCCTGACTTGCTAAAGGAGTGTAGAGAAACTACCATCTACTAGTGGTAGACTATCTCATCTTTATCCATGTAGGATATCTGAAACAAGTCTAACTACTCTGAAGGCTCGTTCAGTAGCTTCAAAATCGATCTTTGGCTAAGTGAATCTACTACTACATTCCCCTTTCCAAGAGTATAGAATTTCTCAAATTCATATTCCTAGAGGAACTTTAGCCAATGTCACTATCTCATATTCACATCTTTCTGTGTAAAGATATATATGAGACTCTTGTGGTCTGAGTAAACAATGAACCACCCTCCCATCAAGTAGTGTCGCCACATCTTTAGTGAGAAAACCACTGTTACCAGCTCCAAGTCATTAGTTGCATAATTATTCTCATGAGGCCTCGGCTGTCGTCATCCATAAGAAATCACTACATCATCCTGCATCAGGAAACAACTGAGTCCAGTCCCTGATACATCACATGTATTCAGTTCCCTCCTCTGGAAACCTCAGGATGGGAGCGCTGGTCAAGCTCTTCCTCAGCTGTCAAAATCTCTATTGGCATGTATCTGACCATAGGAAGGGTTTTCCCTTCTTCTTCAAGGCATTCATAAGTGATGCTACTCTACAGAAATCGGGTATGAACCTCCGATAGTAGCCTGCTAATTTAAGGAAGCTCTTCACCTCAGTAACACTTCTGGGTGGTTCCTAAGCAAGTACTGCCTCGATCTTTTCTGGATCCACTGCAACTCCAGCCTCTGAGATGACGTGTCCCAAAAAGTGGACATTCCATATCTAGAACTCACACTTTGAGATCTTCCCATATAAATAGTGCTCTCGGATTGTGTCCAGAACTATCCTCATGTGAACATCGTGCTCTTCCTCAGATGTTGAGTACACCAAGATTTCATCGATGAAGACCACCACAAAGAGATCGTGGTATGGATGGAAGATCCAGTTCATGAGACACATGAACACTACTAGAGCATTGGTCATGCCGAAAGGCATCACCAAGAACTCGTAATGGCCAAACCGACATCTGAAGGCTATCTTCACTATGCCCTCGTCCCATACCCTGAGCCGATGATAGCATGATCTGAGGTCTATCTGAAGTCCACACATAGCCTCAAAATTCTATCTGCCTTCTTGGAAAACAACACTGGGGATGCCCATGGAGAAACACCAGGTCTTACGAATCACTTCTTTTGTAAGTCCTCCAACTGTACCCTCAGCTCTCGGAGCTCCGCAGGGGCCATCTGATATGCTGGTGTAGATATCGGTGTTGTTATTGGGTACAAGTCAATGCAGAAGTATACCTCTCTACGAGGAGGTAGTTCAGGGATATATTTTGGTAGGAGGTCCACATACTCATCCACCGCCACTAGAAACTGTGGACTCGCCTCATCCACCATTTTGAAAGTCACGAAATCCAGCTGATATGTAATCAGCTGCACCCTCCTGAGCACAAGTCCATCTCGTGCTGCTCTGTTTTCCTTCTCACCAACAAAGGAAAAGTAGCCTCCATCTCTGTGTGTAACTGTACGTCTCAATTAGTAAATCATTGCGTGAACTACTGATAGCCATTCCATTCCTAGAATGATGTTGTAGGGTTTCAACTCTGCTACTATAATATCCCATCTGAAACTCTCTCCACTGAGAGTAAGATCACACTATTAACACCAGTGTGTGACTGCTGAATCTCCTCCCGTAGGAGTATCCAAATGCAATGGTCGAGCTAAAGGCTCAGTCAGAATATCATAGTCCTAAACTAATTCCATGGCAAGGAAAGAATAGCTAGAACCTATGTTGATAAACACTACTCTTAAAGTAGAAAAGATATAGATCATACCTTGTATCATCATAGGGACGTCAGGATCGTGAGCCTCTACTGACTGTAGCTGGGCCTGTCCCCGTCCACCTACTCTTTGAGCTCGTGGTGGACCGCTTGAGGGAAGTTGTGGTAGTGCCTGGTGACCCCGACCACCTCCCGCTGCACGTCCTTCTCCCCTACCTCATTCACCGTCTGGCTGACGCTCATGCTCCTGCTGCTACCACTACCTCGGTGGCCCCTCCACATTCTTCTGATAATTTTCACAGGGAGTCAGATAGTCACAAGCTCTGTGACCCTATACCCTGTAAGAAAAATAGATCATGCCTCGATGATGGCTCCCTCGGTCTCTCGAGCCTCGCACCTCTGACCCTGCATCCTAGGGTCGCCGTCTGGAAGGCCTTTCCCGCTTGGGCTTCTGTGTCATCTATCTACTGCTAGCTGTAGATGAATCTCCTGCCTGTCATCCGGTAGGGACTCTCACCCTCAGTGCCTACTCGGCAAGGAAGATCTCCATCAGCAAAGCTCACTCTGGCTCCCCAACCTACGTCGGGATACTGAGATAAACTATTGCAGCTCTGATCTCTCGTTATAGCCCCTTCTCAAAGGTCTGATCCCTGAAGTAAGGGTCTCATACCATGTCAGTGGAGTATCGGGATAGGTCAATAAATCTCTCCGAGTACTGAGCCACTGTATGGTTGCCCAGCTGTAGATGCAGCAGCTCCTGAATATGCACAGATCATAGTGTCGCTGACACAAAATTCGCCCGGAAAAGGCTCTCAACGTCTATCCAGGTGAGGGTCATCTCCTCATGCACCTAGAGCATCGAGCTCCACCATCGTCCTGCCAAGACCTGAAGAAGGCTAGAGGCCAAGATCACAATATGCTCGGAGGGTGTCTCTACTAAGTGAAAGACCCGCGAAACTACCTCAAGCCAGTACTTTGCTACTTGGGGGTCTGTCTCGCCTCAAAACCATAGAGGCCTCTATCTCTGTAACTCATGCAATGCAATCAACCTATGTGCATGATCCACTGCTAGGATCTGCTGCTCAACGGGTGGAGGTGCTACTGATAGACCACCTGAAGGTGCCATCACTGGGAGTGGTCCCTGTACTGACGCCTTGTCGCTCGGTGGGCCACTGTCACAATCTCTAACCGGAAATATGGATGGCTGTCTTCAGGGAGGAATCCTGTATGAAACAGATGCACCCCATTCAATAAGTTTTAACTAGAGAGCTGACTCGAGAAAGACCAAGAAAAATTTTCAAAACACTAGCAACTAGTGTTTTCATGTACCGAGTCAAAAAATAGAATTCAGGGTCCTGGTGTATGGATACGTCAGCCGCCACACCAACACTAGACTCCCTGTACTAAAAACTGAACTCAAGACACTATACACCATTGCCTCATTAAAATTAAACTCTTAGTTCTTCTGGTAGAACCAACCGACCTCTGATACCACTTTGTCACAACCTGTCCCACGGGGCCCAGACATGACTACCCCAAGCCTAACTTCCATAGGCCAGGGGTTTGTGACTAGCACCTGAAGGCTTTTCCCAAATAGGGAAGACATTTCCTTAGAGATATTTACACACTCAAAAAGGGAAACTAAAGTAAACAACCAACAAAAGTAAGGTATAACAATTAGAGTAAAGTAAAACCACAAGAACAACTGTAAACTAAAAACAGTGGGCCGGAATACAAGACCTAGAAACTGGAAAGAAAGTAAGCAGATATCACATCTTCCATAGAGTTGTACCTGGAGGGTAGTAGCTATAAGTCTGAAGTCGAAGAAGAGGCTCGTCGCACTAAGCACTACCAAGTCCCGAACCTCCAAAGTCTGCCTCAGAGCATTGGTTGTCATTACCAGACACACAGGTGCAGGCGGAGCCCATGTAGGGGTGAGTATAACAATACTGATTAGGGGATCCCGAGATCCCTGAAGGTCTCTCAACAATCCACAAAGGAAAAAATCACAAGAAAATACCACAAAGGTAATATCATAAGCATGATCTAAATCATGAAGCACAAAGCAAAACAGACAGATCACTCTAACGATTTAAATTCAAGGTTACTGGGATAGGTATGACTAGACGTAAAGCCAGATCATCCTATCCGTATTAAATCTATTGTTGACCCGTATAGGTCATTGTATGCTGACCCGTATTGGTCGCAAAATGATGACTCGTATTGGTCACTGGTGCTGACCCGTATTGGTCGCCGGTGCTGACCCGTATTGGTTGATGGTGTTGACCCGTATTGGTCACTGGTGTTGACCCGTATTGGTCGATGGTATACAGGTAGGGATGATTAGTCGTACATCTAGATCATCCAACTTTGTAGTTTTTGATGCTGACCCGTATTGGTCGCTCTTCTTCTTCTTCTTCATGTCATAGTTAGCCACTGGATTCACGCACGAAGCACACCTGGTCTCTAGAAGACTCTACTCCTCAATCCATTGGTCATATTTCAACCGGTATGAAGTCCCGCATAAATCATACCCAAGGGACCACCCCGTCATAGGGGTCCCAACGTAACAGACGACGTGTCGATCGGACACCCGGTCAGTGAGATATGGGCACTTTTGTAAAAAGGGCCCAATTGGATTCAAGTCTGATCCAACCTAGGTTGCATGTAAAACTGCGTCAAAACTCACATAGAGTATCTCCAAGGGACTTCCTTCTCACAAGGGCCCTTAAGCCACAGACGGCGCATCGTTCGGATGCTCAGTCTATTAGTTACACCCCTTTCCATGAAATGGGGGTGATCACATCTCAGTTTGGCCCAGCTCAGTCGAGCCCCCTGGAATATGCCAAAGAGACCATTTCCCAAAAGGGGTCCCAAAGTCACTGACGGCGTGTCAAACGGACACTCGGTTCATCAGTTACGAGCGTTTCTTTATTCGGGGGCCGGTTAGGTCAAGGCCCGGTCTGACTCGGTTAGGCCAGCCCGACGCAACGGGTCCTAGGATCTACCTGACCCCACCAAGGTATGTCTAGTTAAGGGTCAACCCAATTCGGTTCGTAGGCCCGGGCCTCGTTTGGCCCAGCCTGCCGGGTGGGGCTCGACCCAGCCGCGCTGGCCCGCTGGGCCGCGGGTCTAGCCCGGCCCGGTTCGCCTACTGGCGCGCCCCGTGCGGGGTGCATGGTCCGCCTGCCAAACGCCTCTAAGGAGCCGTTTGACTCCCATCAATTAGTGGCGCACCGTGGTTCGCGGGACCGGCGGGACGCGGGTCCCATCCTCCTGCGCCGCGGCATTAAGCCACACCTTTCTTTAATCAGTGGCGCACGATGGCGCGCCGCCTCCTCCTCTGCGTCCGCTGCCGGTCGAGGTGTCGGCCGCTGACTGCAGCCCCCATGACATGTTGTCATGGCTCCCCTCTGTGGCGCATGACGGCCCACCGCTTTCTACCGCCGCGTCCGGCCATTGCCGACCGCCTCCGTCGCTCACTGACGTCAGTCACCGGCATCGACGGATCTTTCGCGGGGCTATGGTTGTGCTCCTGAGCTCCGTTTCTACTCCCGTCTGCACCTACGGGCCTCCCGGGATGACACGATCATAGCGTGACCCGCTGTTTCACGTTGCCATCAAAATTGAGGAAACTGTCCCCAAATAACGCAACATGAACGAAGCGGAAGAGGGTTCGGGCGTTGTTTGTTTGGCCCGTGCCCTCCGTGTTAATATGATAACAAGTGGAAGCAAAGAAATAATCATAGATAAACCATAATAATTAAACCCCCTACCTCAAATAATTTTTGTGACCACTACGGACGGCGGCACTTCCACATTCATAGGTATGCAACGGAAGAAGCATCCTCATTGGATGGAGTCGTCGGCATTCGCCGATCCCGGATCATTGCCGCTCGAGCACCTGTCCTCTGTCGGTGGATGGCGTCACGGTACTTTGCCAGAATTTCCTCACGTGGTGAAGCCATGTCAAAACTCATCCCCTAGCCTCATATGTATTGGAAGGGGAAAGGGTGAGCAATGCACGAAAGAATTTAATGAGGTTCATTAGATGAGTAATTAATGAACCTCATTTAATTCACAATGGTGCGGTTTTGCAATTGATGAATCAAGCCACTTAATGGCTTGACATGTCATCGGTCCTGCAAACGCCGCTCATCCTTTGGAGAAAAATAAAATAAAATAACAATTACATGTTATTTTATTATTCTTTTAAAAGTCCAAAAACTATCGTTTTCTTCCGACCAACTGTGGTTGAAGTGAAACTTCCCTTAAGCGAATCCTAGTGCTGCGGATTCAACGGTGCTCTCAGATTTCAATTCTAAGCACCGGTTCAAAATATAGAAAATGTCGCCTATGCGTTTACTGAACGTACCTTAAAAAAAGTTCAGAAATTCATTTCAGGCACACCGGGTCTCAAAAACACACGCCGTCAATTTTCGTTGACTCGCAATAATCACGAATAATAAAAAAAGATTCATTGAATTTTCCAGGTCTTTATAAGGAACTTCGGGATGAAAAATTGCAATTTTAAGAAGAGGATAATGCTATGGAAGAAGCATTGGTTAAAAGGTTGGGATATCCAATAGTCTCACAAAACTTGTGAAAGGAAAAAGAAGAAACAATCTATCATTTCAATGAAATATATTCTGGAGCTTTTGAAGAATTACAAAGAAATGTTTATGAGAAAGATTATTTTCAAATGGTCTTTCCAAAAGTTGTCTATGCACTTGAAAAGCTGCATAATACATCTATGAATGTTAAAGATACTCATCTAAATATAAATATAGAAAGAATCAAGGAGCTTGAAAGTTTGTTACTGAAGGAAAATTAGATGCATGAAGATGGGAATCAGAAGAAGAAATTTTTGTGGGAATAAAACACGAAATCAGTTGAAGATGAGAATATTGATCTCAACCTAAAATGCCTTGAACTAGAAGTGAAATTGAGAAACATGGAAGAGACACAAGATGAAACTTCCCAATCTGTTGATAAAAGAAGTACTACCAATAATTCTTCTGATAAGAGTTCTATTTCTAAAAAGATCTTGAGATTATCCAAGGTTAAATCTACTATAGGATCATTGAAGAAGGTAACCCTTTTTCCTAATAAATTTGTGTGTACTAATGTTGTTTTGGGGACTAGTGAAGATTTAAATTTAAAATATAGACAAATATTGATGCAAAAAAATTCTCAGTAATCCACTATATTTTTAACGATGGATGTGAAGAAGTGTAGAAATTATTATTCCTTAAATAAAGCACAAAAGAAGAAATGTGCTACCCAAAAGAAGAAAAATGTCAAAGACAACCCAAATGTGTCATAGAAGAATAAATCAAGATTTGTGGGCTATTGTTGGTGCTATTGGAATTTTTGGGAATCAGGAAATAAATTATTGGCACAACACTTCATTGTATGAAAATTACAAAAACCCTAAATTTAGGGGGAGAAAAGCTGAAGAAAATAGGAAACTTGCACAATAGAATAAAAAATCACATAAAGTGAACCAGTCTATCAATAATCGATGTGATTACTTTGAAAATTTCTGTGATTATTGCAACAAAAGTGGTCTTTGTTATGATGAGTGTTGGTATGTACCAATCATGCACAAATAATTTGTTGATATGAATAAAAGACCACAATAAGAAGTGAAGGTGCTAAGTGAAGAAGATGGTAGGTTAGCATTGGGATGTTAACAAAGAAGTCTGTTAAACAAACAACTCCCAAGAAGATTTTGAAGAGTTTCACACCAAAGAAAAGATGATTCTATTGTGGTAGGAAAGCTCACATCATGAACTATTTTGAATTGGACATGAACATCAATACTAATATAAGCAAGCTAGAATTGAAGATAGAATTAATCCAGAAGAGAAACAACATGATTGATTTGGAGAAATACATCTCCGTTGAAGAATATAAAAGGCTGTCTAAAAGGGGTTACTTGATGAATGCAAGTTGTGTGTGAAAGGTGTAATATTTACGAACATTCTGGTAAAAAATGTTTAAAATGGTTGTCTGGAAAGGAAGAATTTTTAAGGTAGAATGGGAATGAACCTGTGACTTCTAGTGTTGGGAAAATGGTGTCACCACACAAAGTGAAGAACAAGCATATTTCTAAACAATGCATGAACATATGGCCAAAACAGTTGGAAAGGAAAGAAAAATGGATAAAGCATAGAAAAGTAGAACTACTTTGCTAGAAAATGAGAATAAGCCTTTTTCCATTTAAGATGATTTCTAGGTTTAGAGGCAACTCTCAGCCTTGTTGCTCTAATTGAGGATCATTGAAGAACCACCTTATTCCAATATATACATTGTGTTTGTTTTTAATGTAGGGAATTGAAGGTAAAGCATATATTTAGGGGAGACCTGAATTTTATAAAACCTGTGAACTTCTTAAAGCTAGAAAGCTATCCATCATGGAAGACTATTGGCTTTATGTTTCCTTGATATATTTCAAATAATATTTGAAGATGCTTGGAGTTTATTCTTGAAGAAATACAATCCTGATGAAGATGTTTTTTTCATATCTTAAGTGGGAGCATAGAATAATAACCACCAGATATCTCTATCTCAGTTAACATCTGATGAATGTCTGATGTTCTGGTGTGATATGCATATGATAATTCTAGATGTTAAAAATCTAGAGATTGAAGCTTGTCATCATTGAGGAGATTGGTTGAAAATCTTTTGACAAGCCCGGATAAAAGGATTCAATGTTGGTATCATATGTTCAACATTTATTGACAACATTGATGTTAAATTTGATCACTCTTGTTTTCTATACAGATTATTGCTCATGTAGACTTAGAGTTGGTTAATTTTAGCTCATTGCTAAGTTAGTGGTGATTACATCCCTCTCCAAAGTAAATCAGACTAAGTTTCAAGTGGGGAGAAGATGTTCATAAAATTTGAATGATGGAGATAAGAATGCCTTCCCATACCTATATCCTTGGTGTTATTTGCAATAAGTGGTATGAGATATCATTTACTTTTGAAATGAAATGGGTAATGACAAAAAATCCAAAGGGATATATTGAAGAACTCAAGTGGTTTATTAGTGTTTATGTTGAAATTGGTATCAATACCTTGTGAATATGAAAGTCAATGAGGCTTTAATTGTGATGATTTTGAAACTATTCTTAAATTGAGAAGACACGTGTCAATTATGATTAAAGATGACACATTGGTCTTAACAAGAAAGTCCATGTAAAATGTATATCGAATAGTGCTTGGCCAACTATAAAGGTCCAAGAAAGAAAGTCAGAGGGTGCGGGCATTAAAGGTTCTAGCAGAAATATAGAGCGGACGCCGACACTGAGAAATTTCATTGCAAAGCGCGTTTTGTTTTAAAAGGAGGCACACGTTTGAGGGAATAAACGATGTGGGACTCAGCTGTTCTGTCATATAAGTTGGGTAAAGAAGCTAGGTCGTCCGATACATTCAATTTGCGCCGTTCAGCGCTGCGGTCGTCTTCCTCCTGCCTTTTTCGGAGGATTATCTGTTTATCGGGTTTTCTGTATGACCCACCTCCGTAGGATCAAGTCGAAGCTTCTGAGCAGTATTTGATCAACTGATGATTCCAATATGATCAAATTCGTTTGTATGAGAGAGAGCTTTTGTGAAATACGAGAGTGAAATAGAGTATCCGCAAACCCCTATATATGGTTCGTGAAAGGAAGAGAGATATGCGCAACTACGTTTGTGTGAAGGAGAAGTATTATGTGGACATTTAACTTGTGCAAAGCACTCTTGAATTTCTTTGCGAAAAAACCTTTTTCTGCGAAGCAATCAGGATAGCGCAATACACATCTCCCTGGCTTGCGCGAAGAAAACCAAGAACCTGCACATGCTCATACTTATCCAAGGGTTTGAGAGTAGCAATATTCCCTTGTGAGAAGAAGGGCGAGACACCACATACATTGCACATACATATTGTGTGTGCGAAGAATTTGTTTGAGTTGCGCACATACACTGTTAATCTTGGAACAGTGAAGTTGAGTTTTAAGATACTAACAAAAAGTTGCACGAGCTATGCAAAGTTTCATGAATGATTTGCATGCACACAGTGAAGGTATATTGTTGAGCATTGAGATTCGTGACGAAGTGAGCATCACATGATATATCATTTCATGAGGACAGTTCACAAATTATGTTTATGATATATGCACTATGCATGTATGGAAATAATGTGCATATTGTTGGGACAGAGCCCGATGTCGCAGTCGAAGCACTCGCAAAACACCAAAGAATTCACCCGAAGGTCTTTTATCAGCTGAAGGAATTTTAGACAGCATCCGAAGGATGTTTCACCCGAAGGAATTTTGACATACTCACCCGAAGGATTTTCACACCACACCCGAAGACATTTTTACAACACACTCACACCCATGAACGAACCATTTTGATGTATCGCCGATCATCATAACCGGGACACGCCGGTTGATCTCTGCAGCCAAGAAAACTTTCGATTCATGGCACCATCATGAATGTCTTTGCATGTCGCTTTCGGCAAATCTCTTGCAATCGTCGCACGTCGTTGTCTTCGTCATCTCTTCGCACAAGCTACCGCAAGCAGTAGCCTCTTCCCGATTATCTCTAGGCAGCTACATCTTTCCTGCCATTTTTTCACACTGGTTACCGCAAATAGGACAACCTCTTCTCAATTCTCTCTCACAACGGCCAAATCTTACCGACTCTCCTCTGTTCTAGAGGCCTAGTGCTTCCTTTTTAAAAGTGACATCCACCACACTCAAAGATATGAAAAAAGATCCATTTTTTTCGTATCTAATCTCACATATTTCCTTTTTCCATATCCAATCCCACATCTCTTTTTTCATATCAAAATCTTTAATATCTTTTTCTCTCTCTCATATTCAAATTTTAAAATCAAAAAAAAAATCCCAACAGATATAAGGTGGAAAACCCATGAGGTGTTCTAATTTGTGAAAGAACTATGTATGTGAATGTGAACTGAAGCACTACAATCAAGTAATGTATAAGCTGTCTGTATATTTTCATGGAGATGAAATAATGCATGCATAATTTCAGAAGGCCATGCATGATACAATATATGCATGAAGAATTTGTTCTATGAATGCATGACGAATAGTGATTCACATGCAGTATATTTTTCATGAATATTGTGCAGTGATTTGAGACTGAAGTATGAGCATTATTTCTAGGAAATTTTATATCTGATTTATTCCATTATCATCGAGGTTGGGGTCTTTAGTAGAAGAATGAACATTTTCCCAAGCATAGTTTAACTTAGGTAACTGACCATCAAAAGGTGATCAGACATATTGGAGCAATACCAGCATCTATGTAATGGTTCTTGAATTGTACATGAGCCAGTGTGATCCAACAAGCTCATTGAGGAAGATCAAGGGACCGTCCGATTAGTGGATCAAATCTTCTGATGCAGAAGAAGGAGCTTGTGACTAGGGGGTCTAACCAGTTTCCAAAGAGGCTCAAGAGACTAGGGGTCTAACCACTTGAACGATTGGGGTGTTTAAGCAATCAAGGCAAAAGAGTTGGATCACTGGGGAGGGGGGGTATAACTAGGATGAACTGGAGGATCGACTATTGGGGTGTATAATGAGTTGCTGCCTGAACCATTATAATTGATAAATAAATTATAGTAGTGAATCTATGTTTGGGGGTCTAACCATCATGGAAAGGAGTAGGTCTTGGTACTGAACCATGTAAAAATACCGTGTGTTGTGTTTCATTTAATTTTTTCATTGCATACATGATCCACTCATCTTAACAGGTGACATAGGTTTGAAGTAAAATGTAAAAAAGAATTTAGTAAAACAAGTCACACATGATTCACCCCCTCTTAGTGTTTATTATGGAAAATGGAGTTTCCCAAGGGTGGCCTTTTTGAACACTCCACACCAAGGAAACCCCCCTCTCCATGAAGGGATCACTCCGAAGAGAGCCCCAGCCGGGAAGGAGCCATTGCCAGCCTAGGTGGCAGAGTGTCTCAGAGGGTAACAACCCAAGCGACGACGGTTCGACTCAGCAATCCAATAATACAGGTGGGTCACACCCCCTCTTATTGTGATTGCACGAACCATTGGACACTTCACTTCATTTTGAAATATATCCAAATTTAATTTTTGAATAATTTTTATAATTAATAAAACATATCCATTTTGTAAATATTTTTAAATTATATTCATTTTTAATTAATTAATTTAATTCATTTTTAATATACATGCATTTAATATTATATATTAATTAATAATGTTAAAAATGTATTTATAAAAATATATTTGTAAATAAATATTTATAAATAAATATATTTATATTTATATATAATTATATTTATAAATGTATATTAACTAAATTTATAAAATTATAAATTTATAATAATAAAAAATAAATAAATATTTTCTAGAAGTATTTATTGAATTGTAAATAAATAATTATAAAATTATAATAAATATATTTAAATAATAAATATTTTTTCATATTTAAAATTATATATATTTAGACTTTAATATATATATATAAATATATTTATAATTATATAACAATATTTATAAATATATTTATTGATAATTATAATTATAAATATATATCTATAATTATATTTATAAATACATATTTTCAATTATATTAATATATTTATAATTATATAAAAATGATTTATTTATAATTATATATAATTATATATATATATTTACAATTATATTTATAAATACATATTTTCAATTCTATAAATATATTTATAATTATATAAATATATATTTATAATTATATACATTTAAGTATTTTAATTATATTATTAAATATTAATTATAATGGTTTTTATCAGTGCTTTCTTAGCACTGATAAAGATAGGCCTTTTTCAGTGCTATAATATAAAGCGCTGATAAAATCAATTTTTATCAACATTAATATTCCAACGCTGATAATGATAGGTCTTTATCAGCGTTAATAAAGCAAAGGTAAATGGGGGTTTATCAGTACTTATTATTTTAGCACTGATAAAACCCTTCTAGATCTTGTAAATTTATCCCTAATCGAACCCTATTCTCATGCATCGTTCAAGATCTCGTGGAAGTCTACCTCTGCCGCCGCTCCCCCACTACCTTCTTAGAAAAATGTGGCCTCTTAAAAACTTAAGGTATGTTATTATTTTTACTCATATCTTGTTTATCGGTGTATTTATACTTTCCTTGATGTACGTCACCTCCCTCATGCATACCTGGAACCAAAGTCGCATAGAATAAGTTTTCTGATATTTAGTAATCAGAGGTAATTCATGTAGAATAGAAAGTGCATGAGATAAGTGAAATGGGGAGAAATGAGTTTCTTCCCAAATGCAGATCTAGAATAACCCCAAAATCGAGGTGATTTGGAAGGAAACCAACCATGAGCATGATGTTTTTTTAATTTCCTATATTATCCATGTGTACAATTTATTTGATACAAAGTTCTTTTGAATTAATATATATATAATGTTTATGATTAATAATAATAATAATAAATAATTGTTTGTCTAAATTTTATGTTATTTATAAATCCCTATATAAATTTTTAATATATAATATGTATATAAATTTTTTAACTTTTTTATATAAATATTTTTAATAGTTTCTTAAATTTAAAACTTTAAAAGTTAATTTATAATGATGATTATGTATAGATTTAAAATATAATTAATTTAAAATAAATAAATATATTGATTATGTAAATGAATTTAATTAATATATGAAATCATTTATTTAAAAACAATATTTTTAAAAATTAAATAAAATTTGAATTAATATATTTTTCAGAGTTTAATATTTATCTAATTGCAGTGACATAAAAACATAATAATGAATTAAAATCAAAATTATTATCATTTATTTGTTATTAAAAAAGGTAATAAAAATTTATATTTTTTAATAAAGGTTATTTCTTTCATTTAACAAAAAATTTCTTTTAAAAACTATAACGAAAAAAGACGGGAAAAATATAATCATTTCTTTTCATTTACTAGGTGTCTTACCAAGTATTATTTATTCTTCACATATTTTTTCTTCTTCACATAGCTAACCTCATATTTTCTCCTTTATGTGAAAAATTCATGAGATTCTATTCTTCTAGGTGCATGGATTACATCTGCTTCTTTTTCACGCAAGCTATAGCCCACATATTCTCCTTCTTCTCCAAGTAGATAAGAGTTAAATTTTTCTTCTATTTTCTAGGTTCTATTCTTTCTCAGGTACTTGAATCATCCTTGTAACATTAAATATATTGCACAGATTGTTTCCTACAAATTTGGTAGGGTGAGTTTTTTTAATTATATAGGATTAGGTTTTTTTTATTTTGGGATATGGGAGGGGCAACACCACTTCATTTGGAACTGGCTCGAAAAGGGGAGATCGAAACTTGTTAGTGGTCAAATGTCTCTTATGATTTCAATTTTATGGATATTAGAATTAATCATACATGAAATTTGGCCATTGACAAGTGATGATCACCTGAATTTTCCCCCTCCTTCCACATCCTGTGGTAGTTTTTGAGTGAGGTCATGGATCAAAATTCAAACACAAGGGAGATGAATCCATGTTCTATGCATCCTTCCTTCTCCCATGGATCAAAATCTAACAATTCTGCCCATTTTCTTCCCTTAATAGGAAGAATAACCCCAATCCTTTTAATATTTTCATTGTTGTGAACATCTACGATATGGATTTCTCAACAAAAACTACTAACCTCATGTTCACTAAAAAATTTCTTCATGTAAGAATGTTAAAAAAACTGATCATATACAATAGAAAGTTTCAGATCATTATTAAGTAAGTTAAATCGTCTGTTTTTTCATTTGTAGTGCCCCAGCTCTATAAATTTTCACTCATAGTAGTTGCTTTGCATGCTAACCACATTGAGGACACCATTAACTTTCATTTAAACCTCAGTTCCAATTAGTAAGTAGTTCTTTATTTTCAGTGAATTCTTTCTCTTTTCCCCACTTGCATTCATTCTGACCACCATAAATATTTTGATGTTTTTTTAAATTGACTCTACTGGTCTATCCCATTAGGACCAACCTATAATTTTATTTGAACACTACTCCCAGTTATAATGACTCTCAGAACTCTATTTAAAGCTCTATATAGACCTCCCTTCAATCATTAAATCTGTATCAAGACAAGCATTCAAAACATCCATATCTGCTTCCATCTAGTATAAACCTCACTACATGTTTCCACACTAACATTTTTTTCAGAGTTTATTTTGTCTGTTGTTTCCACTGAGGTTGAGTTTTGTTTTCAAGTGATCCCAGGTCATTGGGATCATACTATAATAAATATTTTGATATGCGTATTTCTGTTCATCCCATTTGGAAACTTCTTCAACTTGTGTTAAAGTTGATTATTTCATCATGTGATAAAAGATCACCAAATTTGGTTCCTAAGCACCATGTCAATGAAAAAACACATGAAGAACCATGTACCAAGTGAAGAAATGAATAAAAATCAACTCCTATATCTTGTTGGACTCCCACCTAGCAAGGTTATAGAAACCATCCTAGAATTACCACCTTTTTCCCACAAAACATCAAAACAAGAACCTGTACTAATAACCACATGTTTACCCTAGGTTGTTTCTTTTCATGCAACCCTTATGTAAAATTATAACTTGTCAGGAATTGATTCTCACTCAAATTTACCCAAAATAAGAAGGTAGGACGGTCCTTGTAGTCTAGTTTGGGTTGTCGAATCCTCAGAGACCTAAGAAGTACCTACAGACACATGAATTCTATCAATTGTTTGTGGTTATGAAGTGGCCAACATGGATTGATTTAAGATGGTTTTAATGGATCACTAACAGATTTAAGTTAATTCAAATTATGGTAATGAGTTGATCCAAGTTTATTTCTCAGGGTGGATTGGATGAATTCATTTTTTAATGATTTCAATTTCTTATAATTGAGATGGATTCATTTAAGAAGATAAAAAAATCATCACTTACTGGTTTAATGCCTACACACCCTAATACTAATCACCTATACACTTGAAGGATCACATTTTTGAGCACTCTAAGGTAGAGGTTCGTATTAGCACTTGAAATGTGTGACCTTAAATTCAATAAGGATGAAGAGGTTTTAAAATCATCAAATAAAAACCTCATTTAAAAGAAGTGATTATCCATTAATAGAGTGATAAATAAAATCCAATCCAGCCCCTTGCTACTCCCTTGGATTAACCCATAAAAGAGTTATCCCTCCATTGATGACATGTCTTCAACGGAAGTGGGAAGTAGACTTACGAGGGTGGAATTGAAGAAGTAAAAACAACAACAAAAATTGATCACTCCTCCGTTATATGATAAATATCACAAAGTATGGTGTGAATAAATTCAAACCTTGAACCAAAAGTATTAATGTGATAAGTATAAGAACATAATAAGAGTAAATTAAGAACTTTTATTAAGAAACTAAGGTGAATTAAACAACTCACATGAGAAAGAAATGCGATTACAAACACAAAGCGGCAGCATAACACTACAATGAAACCAAACACCAAAGCTGCTCAAATCCTCCACCACCACTGACTTAAATAGGAATTTTTGAGTCTTGGGTTGAGCCTTCAATATTCCATGTCTCCTCAATTAATTTGGGTAGGCCATAGGTGCGTGGAAAGTAATGAAAGTTGATTTTTCCGCACTTGACCCGAGGTTGCAGCCATCATGAAACCACCGAACAGATGAGCTTGGAAGACCTTCTAGATGGCCAAATCAGAGTGGTACATAGAATAAGAAAATAGAGCCCCGCATGCCTCCTAACCTCCTGTAAAATTTGGGCCCATTTGGTGTTTTGTGTTCGGAGATATAATTAGATTAGTGGGATGTGTTTCTGGGCCGAAGAATCTGGCCCAGAATTTTATCTCAAAATTGGGCCACCTTAATAACCACTATGGAGGTAGAATTAGCATTGGATCCTGCAGAGTGATTTGTTCCTCTACATGTCTTATAGAATCCCACGAAATTTGGGATTCATTAAGATTGTATGTTGGGCCCCACAGTTTCATCAGTGGGCTGGTGTCCAATCTGACTTCTCCAGAATTGTTTCCTTTCATCACAAAATATCCCCATCTTCTTCCATGAATTATCCATTGATCCCTAAATGAAACACGATCATATTGAAGTGTAGATCTATTTACCAAAATATCAAATTGGAATATGGATAATTATATTCTTTAAAATTAGATGAATCATTGGGTACTTTAAATGATGTCAAAAAATGTACCACATAATAGTGTATTTTAAGAAGGTGTTACAATCATAATGTGAAATGATGTTCAAAGTTTAAAATGCACTAAAATGGTGTTTATGAATAATAAAGAACATGAATATTATATATATTAACAATGAATATTAGCCTCATTTAGTGGCTAATTAGGAATCATCAGCAATAACATTCAAATGTTGGGTTCCCCTTATTATAATTATCTATAACTTTCCCCTTTGATTATGAATATCACATTTTTATTTTTTGATTAAAATAATATTTTATGAACATAATAGGATGAATATGAATAAAAAATGAATGGATTATAATCATATGAAAAAATAGTATGAAGATGGATTTAAAGAGTTCATCAAGTTTTCAATCAAGCATGCATGCCACCATTATCAAACCTTTTCCCATGTTTATGTTATTGTTATTCAAGAGAAATTAGTCTGAAAGAGTTGGAATAATATTTGATTTGTCATGGAATAGATCATATCTATAAATTCTTGACTAAACCCAGGGATAAACTAAATGTACACACTGATTTAGTTGATATTTTTATGGATCATTTTATATGAATACCTGTTCAAATGATGATGGAGATTGTATGAAAGAAATGAAAATGGAAATTTAAGATAACCTACGTGATTTTACAATGTTTTTTAGAAGTTAAATAGTTGTGATAAGAGACCATTTCATACTGGTTGTACTAAACATACAACATTTCCAATTGTATTGAAGTTATATAAAATGATGGGGGAAGTGGAATGTTAGATCAAAACAATCTAGTGAATCGACCAAAAAAATAGAAGGAACTTCTGGGAGTACCTTTTTCCAATTAGTTCTACTTTCACATATATTATCATTACAAGTTCATGGAGACACCACATTCAAAGATGGAAATATTTTATAGATTTAATATGAAGAAGAAATATTTTGAGATTCCATTACAGACGTGGTAGGTCTAGAGAGTATAAATGAGATTATCAATTTTGAATGGTTTGGAGTCTTAATTGTGAATAAATAGATGAGATATATTTTCATAATCGATATTTTCAAAATATGATCTTCTATGTTCATTGCAATTAATAACTATTCATATTTTATATAGGCATATATATTACTACTATATAAATGGAAACCCTATGAAGCAAGATTAGGACTCATTAATCAATAAATTATTTCTATGGAAAATTTATCATTGGAATTAGAAGAAATTAAAAAGATAAAAGATGAACTAAGTGAGGCGTTTGAGAGGAAAATATCAAATGAAAGACTCTTCTTGTTGCCTATAATTTAGGGGTAAAAGTGTACAATTTAATCATATAAAATATATCTTTTTTTATTAGTTATTTGTTTTTTTTTCTAGAATCATTAGATGCCGATCACAATCAATTTAGACACCAAAAATGTTTATTTTATGGATCATTTGTATGGATTTCCATCAAACTAACCACACATGATGACTATTGTGAATTTTTAATGTAGTTTAATCAATATTTTTCAAATAAAATTTAAATTATATGTTTCATTTTGTGTTTAAATGACACTTTTTTATGATAGAGTGATCTATAAATATAGGGTAAATCATGGAATAATGTCGGTGAATGAACATAAAGAGCCTATTGATTTCTTAAAATGGAAATAGATTAAGGTATATATAGTAATATTTAACTATAAAAATACATTTCAAAAAAAAATTCTTATTTATTTCAATGTTTATATAGTTTTTGAAATAAAATAACGACAAAAATTATGGATATTACATTTTCACATTTAAGTAAGACAATATATACCATCAAAAGGCCATCATCCCCAAACTGATAATTTCTGAAAGTAAATACAATTTCATAAAAAATATTTCTTAATCATTTGTTTATCAATATTTTCTCAGTACTCCCACGATTTAAAAAAATTTCATATACAAAAGGAGAATAAAATTTGTTTAGAGATGAATGGAAAGAGTACATGGCGTCAAAATGTATTCTGACTTCAAATTTAGGTGATTACCAATTATGTTTGTGATCTTGTATGGGCTATGACCGTCGATATACATTTGAAATCTGAATCAATAGTATCATAATGCTTATATATTAATTTTGACCAATTTCTCAAAGAGAAGTACAATGAAGGATTATGATCTATAGATTTTGGTAGAGCTAATACCATGTTCGAAGCTGCTCATGCTCATGAAAGATTGGACTTTGAGGATACAACTGAGATAATGAAAATATAGAGATGGGACAAGAATGTATTTTGACATCATGAAAAGGTGAATTCCTTTTACTTATTTAGTAATTTTTTTTAATTATTTTATCTATTATTTTTAATTTAATTTCCTTATCATTTTTATCTGATACATATTTAGTTCTTTTCTAAGATCATTTGGGAAGTCATACATTGCATTCAACTATCCACAACAAGGCAAAAAAGAGACATAATGTTCCTTTTTGATGGAAGAGGGAACTACATGTTTCATGAAATGTGAAGTGAATCATAAGGATGAATCTAAAAAATCTATGATCAAACTAATTTTATTTATTTCATTTTTGAAAGAGACTCTACAGTTCAAATAAAAGATCTTATCTATTAAGGTGTTTTTTAAAGTTTAAGGAAAAGTATTAATTCAAAAAAGATTTTTCATGAACATTGTCTTGAAAAATGTAAGAATTAGTCACACATCAATCACCCACACCTCAATCTGATACATAGTGTACTCAGTATGACTCGAAGTGTTTGGTTTATTTTATAATTTTTATTTTAGTTCAAAACACACATCACATACTAAAAACTAAGAAAACATATTCATATTGTTTTGATACATTTGGAAAATGATCCATAAGTCATTTATGACATGTGGAAATTAACCACACCTTAATCCGATAGAAAGTGTGTTCAGTATGACTCAAAGTGTGTGTTTTGAGTTTAAAATTGACATTTTAGTTCAAAATACACGTGAAATACTCAAAACTAAGAAAAATAATTCATATTGTATTTTATACTTTATAAAAATTATCCATAAGTCATTTTTGATGCGTAGGAATCAACAAAACCTCGATCTGATACATGGTGTGCCCAGTATTATTCTAAGTGTATGATTTTAGTATAAAATTGACAGTTTAGTTCAAAACACATGCCACATACTCAAATCTTTGAAAATTCAATCATATTGTTTTGATACTTTATACTAATGATCCATAACACATTTGTGACTTATACGAATCAAACACACCTAAATCTGATACATGGTGTTCCCGGTATGACTTGAAGTGTATGTTTTTAGTTTAAATTTGACATTTTAGTTAAAAACACAAGAAAAATACTCAAAACTAAGGTAACACATTTATATTGTTTTGATTCTTTATAAAAATGATCCACAAGCCATTTGTAATGAGTATAGATTTACAACATGTCAATCCAACACATGATGTGACCAGTATGACTCGAAGCGAGTGTTTTCAATATAGAAGTTCCATTTATGTTTAAAAAGCACGTGACATAATCAAAACCAAGAAAAAGAGTTTTTTTTCAAACTTTATGAAAAAAATTCATAATTCATTTGTGATATGTAGGAATCAACCACATGTCAATATAACACACAGTGTGGTCAATATGACTTAAAAAACATGCATGTTTTCAATATAGAAGTATCATTTTAGTTTAGAGCGCGTCACATAGAAAAAATTGAGAAAAAAACTCTTATTATTTACTAAAATTAGGATAATGGTCCATAATTCATTTTTCACATGTAATAATTAACCATACATTAATTTGATAGATTATGTGGCGGGTATGACTCAAAATGCATGTTTTCAATATAGAAGTGCGATTTTAGTTTAAAATGTGTGTCACATTTCCAAAACCGAGCAAAGGAGCTCATATTGTTTTCAAAATTTATGAAAATGTTCCATAATTATTTTTTATGAGTAGAAATTAACCAAATATCAATCTGACACATGATGTGGTCAGGATGACTCAAAGTGCGTGTTTTTAAGATACAAGTTTCATTTTAGTTTAAAACATGCATCACAAAGGCAAAACCAAGAAAATGAGATAAGATTGTTTTTAAACATTAGTAAAATTCCCCATAATTCATTTTTGATTTGTATGAATTGACTTCATATCAATCTGATACACGATGTGGTCTATATGACTCAAATTATGTGTTTTCAGTATAAAAGTGATATTTTAGTTAAAACATGTATTCCATTGTAAAAGATTTGAAAATGAGCTCGGGTTGATTTAAAAATTTAGGAAAACGATTCATAATTCATTTTTGATGTGTAGGAATCGACTGTATGACAATCTGATAGATGATTTTTCATGTATAACTCAAAGTACGTGTTTTAAATACAGGATCTCTATTTTATTTTAAAATATGCATCACATAGCCAAAACTAATAAAACAAGATGATATTTTTTTCAACCTTTTGGGAAATGATCCATAATTTATTTTTGATATGTAGGGATTGAATAAATTTCAATATAAGAGACGATGTGGCAGGAATGACTCGAATTACATGTCTTCAATATAAAAGTTCCCTTTTATCATTACATGTGCATCACATAGCCAAAACTGAGAAAATTATCTCAAATCATTTTAAAACATTAGGAAAATTATCCATAATTCATTTTTGACATATAAAAGCCAACCAAATATTAATCCATCACACAATGTGGTCGGTAAGACTTGATGTGTGTGTTTTCAATATAAAAGGTTAATTTTAGTTTAAAACATGCTTCACATATCCAAAAATGATAAAATGAGATCAGATTATTTTCATACATTAGGAATGTGATCCACAATTAATTTTTACATATAGGAATTGACAACATGTCAATCCAACACATGATGTTGTCAGTATGTCTCAAAGTGTGTGTTTAAATATAAATGTTTTATTTTAGTATAAAACACATATCATATATAAAAAACCATGAAAATAACCCTAGATTGTTTTCAAACATTGTTAAAATGATCTATAAATAATTTGTGATATGTAGGAATCGACTGTACATCAATCAGAAAAACGACGTGGAATGTATGACTCAAAGCGTGTTTTTCAATATAGAAGTGTCATTTTAGTTTAAAATTATCGTCACATAGCCAAAAAAGAGAAAATGAGTTTGGATTATTTTCAACAATTAGGAAAGTGATCCATAATTTATTTTTTAAGTGTAAGAATTAACTGTACATTAATCTAACGGATGATGAGACATGTATGAATCAAAGTGTATGTTTTCAATATAAAAGTGCCATTTTAGTTTAAAAAACATGTCACATAGACAAAATAAAGAAAATGAGATCAGTTTATTTTCACACTTTAAGAAAAAAAATCCATAAATCATTTGTGATGTGTTGTAATTGACCACACAACAATCCATCAAATGATGTGTCTGGTATGACTCAAAGTGTGTGTTTTCAATATAAGGGTGTCATTTTAATTTAAAACCCATTTCACATAGTCAAAACCAAGAACAAAAGATCATATTATTTTCAAAATTTATGAAATAGATCCATAATTTATTTTTTATATGTAGGAACCAACCACACATCAATCTGACACACAATGTGGTCAGCATGACTCAATGTATGTGTTTTCAATAGAAAAATGTCAATTTGGTTTAAAATGCGCATCACATAGCCAAAACTAAGAAACTGGGATTGTATTATTTTAAAAAATTAGGAAAATGGTACATAATTCATTTTTAACATATATGAATCAACCGTATGTCAATGCGACCGACGTTGTGGTAGGTATGACTTAAAGTTCTTATTTTCAATATAGAAAGTTCCATTTTAGTTTGAAATGTGTGTCACATATCCAAAACCATGAAAAAAAGCTCAGATTATTTTCAAAATCTATGAAAAAAATCCTTAACACATTTTCATGTGTATTAATGGACCACACATCAATATGACCTACGATGTGCTCAGTATGACTCAAAGTGTGTGTTTTCGATATAAAAGTTCCATTTTAGTTTAAAACAAGCATCACATTTCTAAAACTGATCAAATGATCTTAGATTATTTTCAAAATTTATGACAATGATCCATAATTAATTTTTTATGTTTAGGAATTGACCACACATCAATCCTCCACATGATGTGGTTGGTATGACTCTATGTGCATGATTTTAATATAAAAGTGTAATTTTAGTTCACAACACACATCAGATTTCCAAAACCAATAAATCTAGTTCATATTATTTCCAAAATTTATAATAATGATATATAATTCAATTTTTCGGGGAAGGAATTTACTAAATGTCATTTCAACACATAATTAATAGATAATATCATTAATATATATAGTAATTAACCATATAATTTATCATATGTAGATTACATAACACTAAGATTATAATTTTTTTATTTTTTATTTATGTTACTAAAATAAAAATTAGTTTTATTTAAGGTAAAAAATTCTATATGGTGTTTTATCAATAAAAAAATTCTACTAGTTTTTATTTTGTATATGGTTTGTGATTTTTTTTGATTAATTGTAAATATGGAATCAATGTAAATTTTCCCTTTATCAGCACTAACAAAAAGAGATGATAAAGATCTCTCCAAAATAATATTAGAATGAAGTTATTCATCCTATAAATAAATCTTATCTTTAATTATTCTTCTCATTGATGGAATTGCCTATCCTCTTCCCTCAAAGATTCTTGAATCAATATTTGTTTTGGGGTTTATTTTAAACGTGTAGGATATTATTTTTGAGAATTATGTGAGACATCGCTAATAGTGAATTCACCTAAAAGGACCTCATTCTCTTTATTCCCATGGATATCCACCATTAATGCTTGATAATTACAAATTGACCTCGTAATAATAGTTCTAGGAGTATTGGAGTCATCCCTTCATGGATGAGATTTCTTCTCCACATCATACTTGAATCCTTCACAATCAACATCAAACTATTTTCCATTTTTAAGAAGATATATATTTCCTTCATTATCAATAAAGGGTTTCTAAGGTTTGAATAACACATATTTGACATAGAGAAAGACATTAGGCACCTCATTCACAAGACCATAGTGTCATGAAAAATAAAAACCATATAAATATAAAATGAAGAATGTGTGCCTTTCACCATTATTGGATATTGAACCTGTCTTTTATCAATGTGGTTTGAGGAAAATCCCTAAGGAGAAACCAATGGGTTCCTCCCTCCTTGGTGTATCCAAAAGTTGATCTGAATCACTCAATACTCAAGCAAGACCTTCCTCACAACCATTTTATGTTAGTAACTTGGGTTGCGAAGGATAAAAGAGGATAGAGAAATGTCAAGGAGAATCAGTAAAAGGTAAAAAGGAAAACTTGTTCCACTGTCACATTGGCATCGACCTCATTATATTTACCTAAAGGATACTCCCAAAGTATATGTAAAATTTAACCATATTCTATGAAACATACAAGAAAATGATATATAGTTACAAAACTTAACATTTCATCATATGAAACATTTTAATTGATGATATCCATTAGTGGAAGATTCTAGAACATTAACAACTTAACATTTGACTATCATTTATAGTAGTAAAGTGTATGTATGAATCGTACAATATAATTTTACTCTCAATACTTGCATATGAATCTCTCAATCATAAATTATGATTGAATTTGGAAGTACATGATTTATTCATATTAATTATTTATGATATAACCTTAACAAGGCATACAACAAGCCTCATTTTACATATGTCACACCATACAACATACACATATCATATAAAATGATGTATAAAAAAAATCAAATTCTTTAAATTTTATATAGGGATTATTTGTATCAATCTATATAATGTTCTGAACCTTCCTAGACCATTACATTATATGTTTTGGGTGTTAGAGATATCAAGAGGAGGCTTGAAGAAGTAAGGGAAGAGTCTAAGATGGGATTCCAATATGAGAATATGTGTTGGGGGCATGGTAGTTTCAGTTACGATGTGGATAAGGCTTGGAATGGTTGTTTGATTTTTCATGGAAGGTCCTTATGGTGTGGCTATAGTCGAGGTGACAAGTAGCATGGGGGTCGATATTGGGGGTTGATAATGGGGGTTTTTGTTGGGGGATATTCCTGACTTTTGGGGGAAAATATCCTGCAAAAAAATTTGTGAGAATAAATGAAGTGATGGAAGTGAAATCTTAAGAAAAAATAAATAAAAGGAAGTAGTATGCTGGATTTTTAATGTGGGAAAACCCTTTGATGTGGAGGATTAAAAAACCATGAAGAAACTCCAAAATAACCTCTATAATTCAAATAGAATAATATTAAATTAATAATTGAACATAAATTAGAATGAAAGTGTAGAAAAACTGTGTGAAATACACACCTTTATACACCTCCTTCGTCTCTCTAAAAATCATCTTGAAAACTCCATGCTTGAAAGATCTATCTATGGGAAAATGTTATCGTTTTGTGACAAAGCGCCACTACCTAGGGGATCTAATCCGAACATGCATCATATTCTCACACCATATTACAACACCTGAATGATTTATATATCTCTCTGTCTCATGTTCTCACCATTATTATGTACTCTTGATTATCCGCCAAGACTTCCTTCCGAACCATCACAATAAAGAATAAATTTGATACATTTCCTCGATCATTGATCTCATTGCTACTGCTTTGCACCTGTTCAATGTCAACATGCTACACATGCTACCTCAAATGTGGTATCCCATCACATCATAGATCTACCACTGATTCCTAATTATCCATTGTTAATGATCCATATGGGATATCAAAAATGTGGCGGTCCCTTTCCTCTTAATCTCAATTGACTACATCTGAGAATCTCTCTCTTTATTGGTCGCCATCGGTAGACTCTGCTTTTAAAGCCTTCATAGTTTTATATTTAAAATAAATATAAAAAATAAGATACTATGTATTAAATTTCCAAAAAACTATGTATATACCATGTTAATTATTCTAACACTTATCTCATATAAATAGATATAAAAGATATATCTCTCCCTCAGTAACACATGCAACATTATTTGTGTGATAAAATTAAAGATATATCTAATTCAAAAAACCATCTAATTTCAAATTTGGAAACACTAACTAGTTGAATCCTATCAATAACCTCCAACCCATTAATGAATATACCATCCAATAAACTTTATTGGACTGAAAACCCATTGGCATCACACCAAGCATCATCCTCTACATAAAATATAATGACAACCTTTTTCAGCCCTGATAAAAACTTGAGAGCTCCCCATGAAAAATAAGTATAAATAATGAAGTCTTCATCATATATGAATCACCATTTTCTATTCAAACTATAGAGACCTTATCCTTTTACACATATCATTACATTATTTTAAGCATAATTAAACATTAAATTATAATCCAAGGATCGTAAAGTCTAGTGTCTTGGAAGACTATATACATAAAACTGAAAACATGGGCCAAAATAAAACATTTCATTATTTAATACTCATAAAGAGCTCCTAACTTACCTTGAAACCTTACATATTCATAGGATAACTTGAGGATAACATGAACAAAGGGATGAGCTAAAAATCCCAATAAAGGAATACACATAAGAATAATGCTTTAGAACATGGGTTAGAAGGCATGACATAATGATATAAAATGGCATAGAACATGATTGAACATATTGAATCATAACATATAAAACTTGGGATCATATGAAAGTAAAATAATAGAAATGTGGTAGAAACATACAACATGACTTTATCACAATTTAAGTCTCATTTCATATAGAGGATCAAAAGTCAAGGCTAATGACCAAGACCGTTGCACATGGAGCACAAGTCAAGGCTAACCGCCATAACCGTTGCACATCAAATCTCTTGAGACTAAAATTTAACCAATGTATTGGAGTGATATCTGGGAACACATATCATAACAAGTTCATTAATATTATTTCCACATAAATAATCATACATAATCAATCATACATAAATATAAGGGTTACCCATGGGAAGAATTAAGTATCATAAACATCTCATAAAGCATAACATATGGGTGTATCATATAAGTGTCCATGAAGGAAAGGAATTAGATCATGAATGGGAAATAATAAGGTATAAAAGGAATATAACATTATAAGTGATGTAAAATTAAAATGAAAACATGTAATAAGAGTATTAATGAAACTTTAGAATTAAAACATTTTAGTGTGGTATAAGGAAAATATCAAAGATAATTTTATAACAGAAGAGGAAATAATATTTTATAAAAAACCAGAAGTAAACCAATAATTTTATCATAATAAAAATATTGGTTTTATAAAATATGTGGCGGATTAAAAAATATTATAGAATTTTCTTGAAATTGGGTAAGAATTCAGAAAGTTCCCCTATAACAGGCTTGTTTATCGGGAAGAATTGAGAAGAGAACCACTTAAAATCATGTATATCCCCAAAAGATAATGATGAATGGATATTGATAAATTGTTTTTAAAAATATACACAGAATTTATAATATTTACATAAAATAAAAATATAACTTCATTTGGGTAAAAGGAAAGTTAGAGAAACCTGAAGGAATAATGAAGGTTTGAGTAGAATCCCATACCTTAAGCTCGAAGGTGTTCTTCACTTGATATTAATGTCCGGGATAATCAAATTATATTCATTAATTAATAATTACATAACCTCTTATACATGTAATTTATTTATTATAACCTTATTAAGTTCATTTATTACCTTATTATGAGTTATAGTATTCAATTTTATCGTTCGAGAGTGCTCATTTTCTTAGTTTTCGTGATTGGTTTTCTTGTATAAGAAAATGGAAGTTCATATAAAATTGTAATGGTTTTACATAAGTTTAATTATATTATATTAATTAACTTCTAGAATATAAAATGGTTATATAATTCATTTAATTATATGGGATGTGGATGAATCATTAGATAAAAGTTCAATGATAATCACTTGGATTAATTTGGATCACAATGAACTCATTTTGTTTTATAAATTAATATCACATGTAAAAAAAGATTCTAGAACATTAAATAATATATAATCCATATATTATATCCTATTTGAACCATAAAAATGGTTTCCTAATCATAATTTAAGATGTTAATAGAAATTGGAATCCCATCGTCCTTGAATGTGATAAATTAACACATCTCGAATGGTGTTTTCATTGCTATTATAAAAGGAGGGGAAAGGTGAGATGATGATGAGTTATTCCATTATAATAAAAAAAATTCTAGTATATGTATGGTACTGGAGTTTTCATACATTTTGGATGAGGGTAGGTGAGGATAGAAAATAAAATAAAGGAACTTGAAAAGAAATTAAAAGAAAACAAAAGAGGGGTTTACCTCTTGATTCCTTCCTCTTAAGAACCTTATTACGGGAGAGGTTTTGGTATTTTGATGATACAAAGAGCTTCTAGATATGGGATAAGGGATTAGGGAGAGATTTTAACAAAATTTAGACAAGTCACAATTCTTTAGAGAGGTGAAGAGAATAGGGGGCGAGGGTGGTTTTTATAGTGGAAGAGAGGGGAGTTTTCTCAATATTTAATTCATTAGTTTATTATTTTTCTAGAAGACAATAAATAGTACTGGTTATTGAGACTAAAAATAGTAATTAGGGAATGTGAGTTTGAATAAATTGTTCTTACATTAGAAAAAAATCATCGATGACTCTATAATTCATGTATTTAGCATTTACTATAAATTATCGTATTTTACAATTCACTAAAAAATCTTGTATTTCAAAAAAATACCAAAATTTCACCCTAAATATTTTTTGATGTGAATAATACAAACAGGAACTCCATTTTATGAAAATAATTTTCTAAATATGAATAATTTAACTTTTAATTAAAATCATAATTTACTTGGAAAATACATATGTAAAACTATAACTGATTTTATAACACTTTGAAAACATAAGTAAGGTCTCATAAAATAATCTTATAATTATAATAAATAAAAATATTAATTTATGAATACATTTTATGAAATTAAATTTTCTTTTAATTTATTAAATTAATCATAAAATTTATTTCATTAATTCTTCAATTATAAGGTTTTTATTGTTCTCTATACGTAATATTATGTGATTATAGTATAATGCATAATCATAAGAAGAGAATTCCATTGATAAAACATTGGTTCATCGCAAAAATAAGATAGAAACCAACAATATCTGGCTCTCTCATAGTCATGATCACCACCCAACCCAAGGAATCCATAGAAATAGATTTCCACCCTTGCTCAAAAGTTACTGAGCAGCAGGTGCATCACCTTAATATTCATTTTTTTAATTCTTTCTTCACCATTTAGACCTTCTAAAGAAAAGAATTTGGTGTAAGACCTAAAACACCTCTCATAGATTTTTTTATCTTCCAAATATTATTATAACTCGAACACATTAACATTATCCTCTTGAAATCTTTTAAAATTCCAATGAAAAATTTCAATTATTAACCATCGATCTAATACTATCTATTGGGGGTGATTCCAAACTTCAATGAAAAAACTATTGGGATAAAATTTGTGAGGAAAAAAATGATACCAAGAAAATGAAACCTTAAAACAAAAAAAATAAAAGGAATCAACACAAAGAGTTTTTTAATGTAGAAAAACCATCTGATGCTGAGTATTAAGAAAACCATGGGGAAACTCTGAAATATCTACTATGAATCACTGAGTACAAAATTCAAGTAATTCCCAAACTTGAATTATAATGGGAGCATAGAAAAACCTATGTGAAATCCACACCACTATACACCTCCTTTTCACCTTTTATAATCATCTAAAAAATGTGATTCCCAAAAGATCCATCCATGATAAAATGTCATCCTTCCATGACAAAGATCTGCTATATTAGAGATCAAATATGAACACACATTAGCATATTTAACCTTCTTAAAACACCTTAAGGGTTTCTCACTCTCTCATGATATCACCATCATGATGTACTGTCGATCATCAACTATGAAAAACCTCTTGATCACCATAATCAAGAAGAGTTTCTATACATGTCTTAAATTATTTATCTCATCACTTATGATTCAAACCTTTTCAATGTTCACATGCTGCATATGAAACCTCAAACATGATGTCCCATCACATCATAGATCCACCATCAATGCCATGTATGAAATTTTCAGAGAGACACATGGGAAACAAAAAATTTGATGGATCCTTTCCTCTTAATCTTCGTGTACTACATCTTAAGAAGCCCCCTCTCTATTGATCTGTTGGGAAAAAATCTTTCAAGGTAACATTGCAGTATTTTTTGGTTGATTGTGTTTGTTGACAAAGCAGGCTTTCATGGATATTTGTCGAGTTCCCAAGATGTTGTTGACAATCCATGTTGACAAAGAACGATGACAAAGGAAAGGACGATCTGGAGGCGGTACAAAAAGAGAAGTACATGGTGGCGCCATTTCACAGTGTTTGCCAAATTTTTGGGGTCCAAAATTTGGAGTTTGGTGAGCATCGCGAAAAGAGGATTTCCATGAAGAGAATAATTTCATATGGCAAAGGCATAAATTTCGCGAAGATAGGATGCATGGTTTGAAAATCCCGAAGACCAGAAGAATGGAGGCGGTGATGCTTCGCGATTACGCCAAGCTTCGCGAATGGCAGATGCTGAAGCGTATCGCGGCGGAGAAGAGCTTTGCGAGAGAGCTTCGCGGCCAAGGCGTGAAGGAATGTTGGGCTTCACGAGGGAGCTTCGTGGCGAAGGCGCGAGCCGTGAAGGTAAGTTGACGGTGATTCATCGCGACTACGTCAAGCTCCGCGAACGGAAGATTGCCGTGGAGCTTCGCGATTTAGACAGAATTCCGACAGAAACTTTAGAGCTTCGCGATTTGAGATGACATGGCGTTGACTTCGCGCGGAAGGGACAAGGGTCGGTGGAATCGCCTATAAATAGAGGCAGACCCCTTCGAGCGAAGTAGAGAGAATTTTCAGAGAAAATACTTTGCTCTCGATTTGCGAAGGTGGTTCGCAGAGCCAGTGTGCTTCGCGAAAGAGGTGCTTCGCGGCGTCTATTGTAGCTCCGCGAAACCTGCATGCTCCGCGTTGGCTTACTTAGCTTCACGAGGGTCGTTGCTTTGCGACGGCTTGAGCATCGCGAAAGAGCTTCGAGAGTGAGCTTCGCGAGTGATCTTCGTGAAAAGGCAGGAGCTTCGCGAAGGCTTGTTTGAGCTTCGCGAAATTGGGAGCCTCGCATTATAAGGTGCTTTGAGAAGGTGTTTCCAAAAGGAATTGCCCAGTGATTAAGAGGCAAAGAGGTATTCATCAGTGGATGAAAGTTTTACTTTAACAGAGCATCTACATACAGAGAAAGATACATTCTTTCATGCAAATGAAGAGACCCACAGGTCTATAAACTGTGAGTTGATTCCCTTCACAGAGCAGTGAGCTTAGGAAGAGGAAGAAGGTGATCCTCTCCACCGGCAGTGAGCCAGAGAGAGAGAAATAGGGAGTGACCCTTGGGAAAGCAGTGAGATGACCCTAAACATTGTAAAGGCAGTGAGCCTGGTCATAGAAGTGATCTAGCCCGAAACTTGTAATCCACAGCTAGTGATGATTAGTGGAATTTGGTACGACCGGCAACCTGTCGGCGTATGATCCTTGGACGTAGCCCTTAGCTGTGAACCAAGTAAAATTGTTGTGTCATGCGCTTGCTTTACTTTCTGTTTATATTGTGTAGCAGGAAAGAGAGAGAAGAGTATTGTGCTTAACAACGAAACAAGATCAGAACGGGCATTAATTTTTAATTAGTCATACCCTGATTCACCCCCCCTCTCAGGGTATTCATCCTAGTGGACCTAACAAGTGGTATCAGAGGAAAGGATGAAAGTTGTTCTTCTCTCAATGGAGGTAACCAATCATAAAGGGATTCCGATCTTCGACGGATATAATTTTCAGATATGGAAGAATCGGATGCAACACTATTTCCGATCCTTGGGAATGAATGTGTTTTCAGCAGCCATGCATGGTATCACAGCTGATATTAATAGTGGTGCCTTATCAGAAGCTGAGCCTAGAGAGTTGGATGCTGATTCCAAAGCAATCAATGCCTTAGGGGGAGCCCTTTCCAATCCCATATATACAAAGGTGATGTCATGTAAAACATCACATTCCATGTGGGAAAAGATTTTGAATATATATGAAGGGGATACAAATGTCAGAGAGGCAAAGCTGCAGGTGTTGTGGAACAAATATGAAGATCTGAAAATGAACCCGAATGAGTCTGTTGACGCATTCTTTGACAGGGTAAACACTGTTGTAGAAGATATGCGAGGTCTTGGAGAAGTCATTGAAGACATAAATATTGTAAAGCGCATCTTGAGGAAACTTCCACCTCGGTTCAATCCGAATGTTTCAGTACTAGAAGATAAAGATCCAAAAGAGCTAACACTGGACAACTTGCACAGTACCTTGGTTGCATATGAAATGAGGAACGATGATAATGAGGCTGTGGAAAAGGGGAAGTCCAAATAAGTGGCATTTAAGGCCATGAAGAAGCTTAACATTGAATATTCTCAGGAAGAAGAAGATACAGATGAGGTAATGTCATTCCTCTCCTCAAATCTTCAAAGAGGAAAAGGAAAGTTCAAAGGGAAGCTTCCACTTGCTTGCTTTAGATGTGGAAAAGTTGGTCATCTTGCTTCAAGGTGCCCCAAAAATTTTCAAGAAGATAACGATGAAGATGAAGTTGAAACTCCCAAGAAGAAATCTTCAGCCTATGTGAAAGGGAAGAAGCAGTTCAAGAGAAATTTCTTCAAGAGGAAGAATCTTCTTTCACAAGAAATAGATAGTTCAGATGAGTCTGAGGATGAAGAGGTTGAGGAGTTTGAAAATTTTAAAGATCATAGACAAAATGCTATGGTAGCGGTCGTCGGTAGTTCTCAGGAAAAGGAAGATACTGACTTTGGAGAAGAGGAAGAAGAAGTTGAAGGAAGAGTTGATATGGAAGCCGAATTGGAAGCAGCTCTTGAAGAGATAGATGTTTGGAGAGCCAAAATGAAGAAATCCAATAAAGTGGTTCATGATGCCAAACTCTATATGAAACAACAGGATGAAGAAAAGTCAGAACTGTTAGAAGAAATTGAAAGACTAAAATCCTTAACACCAGAGAGCTCAGAAAATATTGCTGAGCATAAGCTTAAAATTGAGGAACAAAAGAAGGAAATTGATTGTTTGACTAACACAGGAAAGGTTCAGGTCAGACGTATCAAAGAGCATGAAGAAGAAGCGGTCAGTCTATGATGAAAAATGAAGGATCAAGAAAAACTCTTGACCCCCAATGTGATATCAGAAAAGCAGGCCATTCAGAAGACAGAAAAGATGAAAGAGGAGGCTCGTAGTTCATTAGGAGTGAAGCACCAAGAAAGATCAAATGATAAGGTTGATTCAGGTCTTGATAAGAAATAAAAATCGGTGGCAGTTAATGTCAGACCGCAAGCACCCGTTCCGAATTTGAAGGTTGATTTGGGCACAAAACAGAATCAGAATATTTATAGATCCCAAAGGGAAAATCGTAGTGCTGAAGTATCACGAAGGAATATATCCTATATCAGGTGTTATTGATGTGGGAAAATGGGACATTCACAGTATGTGTGTTCCATAGCCAAGAGATATAGAAGGGAACAAGAACAGAGATGGCAGCCAAACAGAGAACAGTTTTCTAGAACATATTTTGAAGGTCACTGTTTTTGGTGGGGAGGATTTGGGCACATGGCTAGGTACTGTACTTCGACCATTCAGAGAAATGTGCCAAAGAAGAATCAAAACACTCGCAAGCAGTAGGTCAATAAACTGACAGGTGAGTTAAAAACGCAGAATAGATTTGCGGCTTTGCAAGATGAGGGTGGTCCATCATACTCTGAGAAAGAACAGAAGCCTCAATCCATGCCGAGTGTGAATGAAAAAGTATGGACCAAGAAGATGAAAAATGAGAAGGCTGTGGTGCCAGAGATTGCCCTTAAAGCATCATATCGGTATGGTGTTTGGATCCTTGATAGTGGTTGCACATCCCACATGACGGGTAATAAGGATCTTGTTACAGGAATCAAATATGACAAAGAAGGAGTTGTCAAATTTGGAAATGATGAAGGCCTGAAGATTGTTGGCTCAGGGAAAGCCAAGTTTGGGGGCAAAGTGATGAGACGTGCTGATGTCTTGGTAGTAGAGGGTCTCAGTCATAACCTACTCAGTGTCAGTCAACTATGTGACTCTGGGCACTCTATCCAATTTACCAAGAAGATGTGTGTTGTGAAAGGAAAAGATGGAGCAGCTGTTCTGCAGGGAAAAATGTCAAAGGGAAATCTCTATCTTGTAGGTGGGGAAGAAGATACGTGTCTTTTATCCAGAGAGGAAGAAAACCAGCTGTGGCATAAGTGACTTGGTCATCTATGCCAACCATCTATGGAGGATCTCGTTAAATGTGACGCTACTAGAGACCTTCCCAAACTATCACGTGATCGCACCCATACGTGTGATGCTTGTCAACAAGGGAAAATCATCAGAAAGACATATATGCCAAAGGAACAGAAATCAACTAGAGTGATCGAATTGGTGCATGCTGATGTATGTGGACCTATCTCACCACGAGCTATAAATGGGCAAAGGTACTATGTTCTTTTCATCGATGACTATAGCAGAATGGCCTGGGTATTCATCATTACCCATAAGACAGAGGTGTTCAGTTGCATAAAGCAGTATAGGAGGGAATCAGAATAGATGCTTGGGCAGAAAATTCTGAAGTTTCGTACTGATAACGGTACGGAATTTACAAACAATCAGGTTGAAAACTATCTCGAGAAACATGGGATAAGGCATCAAGTTTCATCAGTAAGAACTCCCCAACAGAATGGAGTAGTTGAAAGGAGAAATCGGATCATCAACAACATGGCCAGAACAATGCTTATTGATAAGGACCTGCCAGAGAAATTTTGGAAGGAAGCAGTTTTGACATCGGTCTATGTTTCAAACAGGTCCCTGTTATGTCTGAAGCAAGGGAAGACTCCGTATGAACTGTGGTATGGAAAGAAGCCAACGTTGAAGTACTTTAGAATCTTTGGAAGTAAGTGTTTCATTCTCAACAAAGAACATCATAGGAAGTTTGAGGCACGAGGAGATGAAGGGATATTCCTTGGCTATTCCAGGAAAAGCAAAGCGTATAAATGTTTCAACAGAGGGCTGGGAAAAATCATTGAAAGCAATGATGTCACTATAGTTGAAAATGAGCAGAATACTCAACGATCCAGTGAACAGTTCCTGGATGAAAGTGATGATGAGGTAAGCAACCCAGGGGGAGCAGAAGTGGCAGAAGCTGACTCAGAAGAAGATACTGATGATGAAGAGGAAAGTGTCAAGTTGGTGTCTGTGAGAAAGCCAAAGAGTCGAGCTGAAATTGATAGGCAGAATATCATTGGTGATCAAACAACTCCAGTTCAGACTCGAAGAATGAAATCATCACAGCAAGCATCGTTTTTGTCTCAAGTGGAGCCGAAATGTTTTTCTGATGCAGCTGAAGATGAAAACTGGGTTCAGAACATGAACGAAGAGCATGATCAGATTGAGAAGAACCATACATGGGAGATTGTTTCGAGGCCAGCAGACAAGAATGTCATCGGGACTAAATGGGTCTATCGCAACAACATGAATGAAGATGGCACAATGATTAGAAACAAAGCTCGACTAGTGTGCAAGGGATACTCCCAGATAGAGGGAATAGATGTTGATGAGACATTTGCACCGGTTGCAAGGCTGGAGACAATCAGATTGTTTTTGGCCATAGCAGTGCAAATAAAGTTCAAAGTGTTCCAGATGGATGTCAAATCCGCATTCTTGAATGGGGTTCTGGAAGAAGAGGTCTATATTGAGCAGCCAGATGGTTTTCTCATTCATGAGGATGAGAACAAAGTTTACAGGCTGAAGAAGGCGTTGTATGGGCTGAAACAAGCACCAAGGGCATGGTACTCAAGGCTTGATCAGTACTTGAAGAAGCTTGGTTTCCAACGTGGAGGAGTTGACTATAACCTCTATTTCAGCAATGACAGTAATCAAAGGATGATGGTGCTAGTGTATGTCGATGACATAAATTTTGGCGGATCAGATGAAGCTCAGTGTAGACAGTTTTCCGAATTCATGAAAAATGAGTTTGAAATGTCAATGATTGGAGAGTTAATGTTTTTCCTTGGTCTATAGGTGACACAAGGAAGGAATGGAACTTTCATTTCTCAATCCAAATATTCCAAGGAGGTTCTAAGAAGGTTTGGAATGGATAATTCCAAGGAAATGAAGACTCCGGTTGCTACCCGGATGAAATTATCAAAAGATGAGGATGGAAATGCAGTTAATATCACAGAATACAGGAAAATCATTGGAAGTCTGTTGTACTTAACCGCAACAAGGCCTGATATTGTTTTCTGAACATGCCAAGTAGCGAGATATCAGAGTAATCCCAAGGAAAGTCACATGCTTTCATTGAAAAGAATACTTCGGTATATCAAGGGCATGGTGGACTTCGGATTGACCTACAATGAAAAATCTCAGATAGAGTTATTGGGATATACTGATGCAGACTGGGCCGGTTCAGTAGATGATAGAAAATTAACGTCAGGTGGTGCATTTTATCTTGGCGGACTATGTATTGCTTGGTTAAGAAAGAAGCAGGATTTCATTTCATTAAGCACCGCAGAAGCTGAGTATATTGCGGCCACTCAAGAATGCACACAGTTATTGTGGATGAAGCAGCAGCTTAAAGATATGGGAGTTGAAGTGAAGTCTCCGATCGGAATCCAGTGCGATAACTGAAGTGCTATAAATCTCAGCAAAAATCTCGTCCATCACTCTAGGACAAATCACATTGAGATAAAGTATCATTTTATCAAGGAGAAAGTTGAGCAGAGAATCGTGAAGTTGGAGTATGTGCCTACAGAGCTACAGGTTGCAGACATTCTGACAAAGGCCTTACCCAAGGAAGCTTTTGAGAGGCATCGACTGGCTCTAGGAGTTCAGTCGATTCCCCACATTTGAAATAGTGTGGATATGGGACCCCCCTCTCCCCGAGGTATGGTGTGTTTTTCCCTAATGTGATGATATATGTTCTCTACTATGTTACAGACTACAAAGGAGTGACCTTTCGGTTCGTTGAAAAAGGGAGAGAAAAGTGTTTGTTAATGGGGGAGAAAATCGTGCGGATATTTGATAAATCATAATTGATACGGGGAGAAGCTGACAGGTGGAGCAGACAGAAAGGGGGAGCAATGAAAAAGGGGGAGAGCGTTTTAAATCTGACGATGCTAGAAGTGATCGATCAAAGAATAGAAATCACGACAGCTGAGGATCGTGATAAAAGCAGAATAGTGGTGTTGGAATGGTGTGAGACGGTGTCCAGCTATCAACAATTGGTATCAACTTAAGAATTCACCAATTGGTATCAGTGTGGTTCAACAACTGGTTTTATTTTAAGAATTGGTATCAGGGTGGAATCGACAATTGGGGTCTGACATGAAGTGATTCATTGATGAACTTTTCATACTACTCTTGTTTCTCATGCCGAGCATTGCTCATGTGGGCTTAGAGTACGTGTTAAGTGAATCCTTGAACGCTATCAGAATCGCAAGGGGCGAATGGTGGTAGCGGCTGGAAGAAGACTCAGTGAGGTATCAAAGTGCAGAAAATCATCCTGAGCAGAATTGTGAAGAGTTGTCAACAAACCCAAAGGGGGAGATTGTTGGGCAAAAATCCCTCAAGATAACATTGCATTATTTTTTGGTTGATTGTGTTTGTTGACAAAGCAGGCTTTCATGGATATTTGTTGAGTTCCCAAGATGTTGTTGACAATCCATGTTGACAAAGAACGATGACAAAGGAAAGGACGATCTAGAGGCGGTACAAAAAGAGCAGTACAAGGTGGCGCTGTTTCCCAGTGTTTGCCAAATTTTTGGGGTCCAAAATTTGGAGTTTGGTGAGCATCGCAAATAGAGGATTTCCATGAAGAGCATAATTTCATATGGCAAAGGCATGAATTTCGCGAAGATAGGATGCATGGTTTGGAAATCACGAAGACCAGAAGAATGGAGGCGGTGATGCTTCGCGATTACGTCAAGTTTCGCGAACGGCAGATGCTGAAGCGCATCGCGGCGGAGAAGAGCTTTGTGAGAGAGCTTCGCAGCCAAGGCGCGAAGGAATGTTGGGATTCGCGAGGGAGCTTCGCGGCGAAGGCGCGAGCCGCGAAGGTAAGTTGACGGTGATTTATCGCGACTACGTCAAGCTCCGCGAACGGAAGATTGCCGTGGAGCTTCGTGATTTAGACAGAATTCCGACAGAAACTTTGGAGATTTGCGATTTGAGATGACGTGGCATTGACTTCGCGCAGAAGGGACAAGGGTCGGTGGAATCGCCTATAAATAGAGGCCGACCCCTTCGAGCGAAGTAGAGAGAATTTTCAGAGAAAATACTTTGCTCTCGATTTGCGAAGGTGGTTCGCGGAGCCAGTGTGCTTCGCGAAAGAGGTGCTTCGCGACGGCTATTGTAGCTCCGCGAAACCTGCGTGCTCCGCGTTGTCTTACTTAGTTCGCGAGGGTCATTTCTTTGAGACGGCTTGAGCATCGCGAGTGAGCTTCGCGAGTGAGCTTCGCGAAAAGGCAAGAGCTTCGCGAAGGCTTGTTTGAGCTTCGCGAAATTGGGAGCCTCGCATTGTAAGGTGCTTTGCGAAGGTGTTTCCAAAAGGAATTGCCCAGTGATTAAGAGGCAAAGAGGTATTCATCAGTGGATGAAAGTGGAACTTTAACAGAGCATCTACATACAGAGAAAGATTCATTCTTTCATGAAAATGAAGAGACCCACAGGTCTATAAACTGTGAGTTGATTCCCTTCACAGAGCAGTGAGCTTAGGAAGAGGAAGAAGGTGATCCTCTCCACCGGCAGTGAGCCAGAGAGAGAGAAATAGGGAGTGACCCTTGGGAAAGCAGTGATCTGACCCTAAACATTGTAAAGGCGGGGAGCCTGGGCATAGAAGTGATCTAGCCCGAACCTTGTAATCCACAACTAGTGAAGATTTGTGGAATTTGGTACGACTGGCAACCTGTCGGCGTATGCTCCTTGGACGTATCCCTTAGCGGTGAACCAAGTAAAATTCATGTGTCCTGCGCTTGCTTTACTTTCTGTTTATATTGTGTAGTAGGAAATAGAGAGAAGAGTGTTGTGGTTAACAGCGAAACAAGATCAGAACGGGCATTAATTTTTAATTAGTCATACCCTGATTCACCCCCCCTCTCAGGGTATTCAGCCTAGTGGAACTAACATGATCACCACAAGATATTTCTCCTTTCAAATCCTTCACAGTTTCCTTTTCCAAATAAAAATAAGAATTAAAATATTATTTCATAAATTTAAAAAACTATATATATATATACTGTATTAAATAATCAAACACTTATCTCATCTAAATATATATAAAAGATAATTCTCTCCATGAGAAACTCAAACAACCTTATCTATGTGATAAAATTAAAGATATATTTAATTAAAAATGCTATATTATCTAAAATTTGGAAAAATGAATGGGTTGAATCCTATTATTTTTTATTTTTAGGGTACCCAACATTGTGTGAATTTTTCAGTGTTGTGTCTTGGGTCTATAGATGATTGGTATTGAAGGAAACATTAGGTTTTGGGACTTAGTTCTTTCCATTGTGGTGTAGATTCCAAAATGGGTTATTTTGGTGGTTCTACCATTTTGGGAATCACTGCACCGTGGTGATCATGATATGTTGTGGTCTATTTTGAGGGATTTAATATAATTTTAGAATTTGGGATGCTATGACATGACGACGAGCATTGTGTCATGATGCTTTCTCAGTTTTATCAGATCTGGTGGTTGTCTAAGTTTTAAATAAGAGGATTTATTACATGATTTTTTGGAGGGAGTTTGTTTTACTCCTATTCTAGTGTAGATTACACCCTTTCACTGTGTATTTATATTTTTAAATCCGGTCTATAAATTCAGATACCCTGTCAAATATCATTCTTCTACCTTTGGATCCCTATACCATTAGGTGATTCCAGTGAATTTTTGAAAGATTATTTAGTGCCATTTTATCAGCATTGATCCTTGGACTGATGGAATTTTTTATTGGTGATCTAGTGTGGGTTCCTTTTTTTCTACTCTTGGTTTCTTCTCTGTTCCATGCTCAAAGAAGGTTCTAGTAATATTAGTGTTTATTTCAGGTGATGTTGAGGCAAGTAGTTATGATGGTGATTTTTGTGTTTTGTGGTTCCTTGTGTGATTTCAATTGGGAGATCCTCTTTCCTCTACCTTTTCCTTACAATGAAAATTTTGAAACTTTGATCATGAAAGCGTATTTGAGAAATCTCCTTATTTATGTTTGAATTAATGAATTTGTATGTTTTTTCTTTTTTTTGTGTGTGGATGATACGAATTGATTTAATTATGATAATGAGTTGAACAAGAAAATAAATTGGTTGGAAGAGGTATTTTTAATGTGTTTACTTGTTTAAATGATATTACTCATATGTTTGATTTCAGATTGTTGATGTTGTTAGAAATCATTGTTTTTATTGTAGTGACTATGTAGTTTTTAGGTGAATACTCTATCGGAATCTCTATTAAAAAAATGTTAATAACATAAAGATAGTAAATAAACAAGTTGAGTGGACTCTGATATTGACGTGATGTTTTTTGTGAAATGATTTTTACGGGTGATAGTGGTTGATGCTATAATTTGACTATTGTATGTTTCTTTCATTCTAGTTATTGATGTTGTGAATTGTGTGGTAATTGTGGTGAAATTAAATAGATAATGGATGTTGGCATGAGTTGGGAAGTGGGACTGTGATTAAGTGGCATGAGTTGGGATAGTTGGTTATGTGCGGTTGTTGAACTATTATAATGGTTGTTGACATATTATTTTGTGGTTATTTGTGTAACTGATTGACATGGTTGGTATGCGATGTATTTCAAGATGGATTTTCAATGGTTAATGGATGGATGTGGGGTTTTTCTTACTTACTTGATACCAACGGAATTTAATGTTGATAATGAAATGGTAAATATATGTTGGTTGGAATTGAATAAGTTAAGGGCTAATAAAGAAATGTAAATACTTGAAATGAATGGGTAATGACAATATTAAATGTGGACATGGGATGGAAATGGATTTTTGTTAAATATGGAACTGAATGAAATAGTGAATGTAATATTATTGGTGATATGGTAAATCTAAATGTGGTCAAATGCTATGACTTAAAGGGAATTTTTGAGTTTTTATTGTGGCTTCTTTGTGAAGTTGGACCAATTTGGTAGTCAGTAGTTAGTGGAGATAGTTAGTGCATCGAATCAGTAGTGTGATGGCTGTGATGTGTGTAGTAGTGCAGTTTTAGTGAGAACCCTTTCACATGGGATTATGTGTGCTTATACCATATGATGTTTTTTATTGTTATTTTAATACACACCCCACCCAAGTAAGATATTCTTATTGATGATCAAATGTTTTAGATTTTAGGTGATTTCCCAACCATATAGGTTGGAAAGGGAAGAGATTGATGATTATTCCCTCTCACCTATCTCCTTTCTAGGAATAGTGAATTGAGGTTATAGTATTTGGTGGGGGTCATGCATGGTAAGATGATGGAATACGGATTGTTTCTTCCATGTTCATGATACACTACTGGAAATCATGTTTTTCCCAACAGTTGTTGAACCGTTGGTATAGGTGATCTTTACCAATAGTTTAAATTAACCATTGGTATTGATCTATAAAAATTGATTTTTCCCAACGGTTTGATGAAACCGTTAGGGAAGATTGGAAGAAAATTAGTTTTCCCAACGGTTTTATCAAACCATTGGGAAATATGGGGAAAAAATCAAACCGTTGGGAAAACTCTATCTTTCCCAATGGTTTTTAAAAACTGTTAGGAAAGATTTCCCCCAAATACAGACCAGCCAAACCCCCAACCAGCCCGATTTCAGACAGATTTCTTCTAAATTCTTCTCAGCTGAGACACTCTTTCCACCCAAGATCAATCTTCAATCAAACAAAATATTATTTCACACTTCAAATTAGTAAGTGTTAACTTAGTTTTAGCATTATATATTTATTTTTTTTGGTGTTTAATGTTTTGATTTAGGCTAAATTAGGGTTGCTGTCTACAGAACCCTTGGATTTGTTTTATGTTTTTTGTTCTACACTTAAAACATGGTAAAGGGTATTTTAGTGGGGTGATATGGTACTTTTGGTGGAATTTATTTTAGTCGAAAATTGGATTTTGATTTGGATGAATTTATGTTTCAATTTTAGGTGGGGGAGGGTGTGAAAATGGGGTGGGGGAGGATGTCAAGGGCTATCCAAGTGGGGTGGGGGAGGGGCTGTCTAGGTAGGGTGGGGAGGGGGATGCGTTGTCCAAATGGGGTGGGGGTAGGGTTGTTTGGGGTGGGGGAGGGGCTGTCTAGGTAGGGTGAGGGAGGGGGCTGTCTAGGTAGGGTGGGGGAGGGGGCTAGGTTGTCCAAATGGGGTGGGCGTAGGGCTGTTTGGGGTGGGGGAGGGACTGTCTAGGTAGGGTGTGAAAGGGGGCTATCTAGGTAGGGTGGGGGAGGGGGCTGGGTTGTCGAAATGGGGTGGGGGTAGGGCTGTTTGGGGTGGGGGAGGGGCTGTCTAGGTAGGGTGGGGGATGGGACTGTCTGGGTAGGGTCGGGGAGGGGGCTGGGTTGTCCAAATGGGGTGGGGGTAGGGTTGTTTAGGGTGGGGGAGGGGCTGTCTTGGTAGGCTGGGGGAGGGGGCTGTCTAGGTAGGGTGGGGGAGGGGGCTAGGTTGTCCAAATGGGGTGGGGGTGGGGCTGTTTGGGGTTGGGGAGGGGATGTCTAGGTAGGGTGGGGGAGGGGGTTGGGTTGTCCAAATGGGGTGGGGGTAGGGTTGTTTGGGGTGGGGGAGGGGCTGCCTAGGTAGGGTGGTGGAGGGGGCTGGGTTGTCCAAATAGGGTGGGGGTAGGGTTGTTTGGGGTGGGGGAGGGGCTGTCTAGGTAGGGTGGGGGAGGGGGCTGTCTAGGTAGGGTGGGGGAGGGGGCTGGGTTGTCCAAATGGGGTGGGGGTAGGGCTGTTTGGGGTGGGGGAGGGTGTGCAGGTTGGGTGGGGGAGGGGGCTGTCTTGGTAGGGTGGGGGAGGGGGTTGGGTTATCCAAATGGGGTGGGGGAGGGGCTGTCTAGGTAGGGTGGGGGAGGGGGCTATCTAGGTAGGGTGGGGGAGGGGCTGTCTAGGTAGGGTGGGGGAGGGGGCTGTCTAGGTAGGGTGGGGGAGGGGACTGGGTTGTCTAAATGGGGTGGGGGTAGGGCTGTTTGGGGTGGGGGAGGGTGTGCAGGTTGGGTGGGGGAGGGTGTCCAGGAAGGGTTGTCCTAGTTGGGTGGGGAGGGTGTGTGGGTGGGGTGGGGGAGGGGCTGTCTAAGTAGGGTGGGGGGGATGGGTTGTCCAAGTGGGGTGACAGTAGGGCTGTCCATGTGTGGTGGGGAAGGGGGGTGGATGGGTTTTCCAAGTGGGTATTGGGGGTTCAGGGTGTCCAGGTATTTTGGGGAGGGGGGCTGGGTTTTTCAAGTGGGGTGGGGGTAGGGATGTCCACGTGGGGTGGGGGGTGCTGGGTTGTCCAAGTGGGGTGGAGGTAGGGCTTTCCAAGTGGGGTGGGTGGGGTGGGGGTAGGGCTGTCCAAGTGGGGTGGAAACCCTAAATTCAATATTTTAATTGGAGATTTGGTTTGTTTTATTAGGGATTAGGTGTATGAGGCATTCCCATTCCTATTATGGGTGGTTTTAATCAAAAGTTATGATGTTGGAACCATTTATGATGTTGTTGTCTCTATTTAATCTCATTTCCCCTAATTTAACATTAAATTCTATATCACATTTGGTTTTTGTTTTTTTAATTTCCAGTTAATTTATTTGTGGTTGATGATTGTCTCATGTTAATTGTTTTCAATGGTTTGGCATGGAAATTGGGCATTTAATGTGACTTTTCCAAATGGTGGTGCCTTGAGAATACTCCAAATATTTGTTAAAAATGATCAAAGGGATTTTATTATTTAAAATGGATTTTGAAAGATATTTTCTATTAAAGCTCAATCCTATTGAATTTTTTATGACAAAATGACTTATATAAATTCTTTTTATATAATGGACATAAGTTGGATGTATGAAACCGATCGGATCTCAAGCAATTTTCAAAACAATTTGGAGAGATTTTTCATTTCACAATGCTTCAGATAGTGGTCGCATACACTGCCCATGTTCCAATTGTGTTGGTAGACCTTGGTTGAGCCGTGAAGAAGTCAGCTACCACATAACCAAAAATGGTTTTCAAGCAAACTACTTTTTGTGGTATCACAATGGGGAGAAAATGAAATCTCAAATTGGTGATGATCGAATTGAAAGGACTGGAATGGAGAATTTGTTAGATGATCGGTTTCTGTTTATTCGTGATCATGAAAAAGAAAGGATTTCGACTCAAGAAGACTTCTATATGAGGACAGGTGATGCATCTAGTGAATATGACGATATTGATAGGGTGAAAAAATTGAATGATGCTGCCACGACTCCAGTATATCGACAATGCGATAAAATGAAAAAGCTGGAATTTTTAATCTGATTGTTTCATGGGAAAAATATGTATGGGATTTATAATACAACAATCGATTACATTCTTACCCTCTTGAAGGATTTACTTCCATATGATGCGGAAATTTCCTCAAACCACTATATGGCATGGAATTTAGTTGAGAAACTTGGATTTTCAAGAAACAAAACTCATGCTTGCCCAAAAGATTGTAGTTTATTCTGGGAGGAATCTACTGAACGAAATGATTGTATAAAATGTGGTACATCCCGCTAGAAGTCAAAATCTGATGGAACACCATCTCGCGTTGCACAGAAAGTAATGTGGCACTTTCCATTGATCCCCGGACTCTAGAATATTTTTATTTCTGATGACATATCAATAAAAATGAGATGGCATGATACTGAGAGAAAGAAGACTACTGATGAGTTGGTTCATCTTACAGATAGATTTTCATGGCAGAGATTTGATGCCCCACATCTTGATTTTGCAGCTGACGTGAATAATGTGAGGCTGGGTCTTTCATGCGACGGTTTTAATCTATTTGGGAAGATTCTTACTTCGCACAACACATGGCCAGTTTTTGTACACATTTATATTCCTACCCCATGGTTGTGAATGAAAAAACCTTTCAATTTCATGAGTATACTCATATCTGGTCCTTCTGATCCTGGCATTGATATTGATGTATACATGAAACCTTTAATAAAAGAGTTGAAACTTCTTTGGGATGTGGGTGAGCGCACATACGATGCATGTTTGAAAGACATATTTCAGATGCGTGCTGTGCTTATGTGGACGATCAATGATTTTCCAGCTTATGCAATGATGTCTGGATGGAGTATGAAGGGAAAACTGTCATGTCCAGTTTTTATGAAAAATACATGATCCAAAAGACTGAAACATCATTGTAGTTTCAGTTTTATGGGACATTGACGATTCTTGCCAAAGAATCATCCATATAGAATTAATTGTCAAAGATTTGATAATACCATAGAGACCGATGATCCACCTCAGCGTATTTCTGGAATTGATGTTCTTAATGAATTGAATGATTTTAGTTTTCCATTCGGGAAGGGTCAAATGAAATCTGGAAAGAGAAAGAATGTTTCCATTGAAACCTGTTACAATTGGAGGAAGAAGAGTATCTTTTTTGATTTTCCTTATTGGTCAACCAATTTGTTACGTCATTTCTTAGACGTAATTCATATTGAAAAGAATATATGCGAAATGTTGCTTTCGGTTCTTCTAAATGTCAAGGGAAGACAAAATTTGATTTATGATCTCGGCGTGACTTGGTGGATTGGGGCATCAGACCAGAATTGCATCCTGTGCGTATCAGTGAAAATAAATGGAAACTTCCATGTGCTTCTTATGTGATGGCACCTATGAAAAAAAACAATTTCTGGAAGTATTAAAGACTATTAGATTTTCTGATGGTTATTCAAGAAACATATCTAAATGGGTCAACAGAAGAGAGTTGAAGGTAAAATCTTTGAATATTCATGATTATCACGTTCTACTTCTTGAGTTGCTTCCAATAGCAATACGTCATCTCTTGTCCAATAAAGTAAGGGTGGCTATTATTCAGTTGTGCCATTTGTTTAGTGATCTTTGTGCTAAGAAGTTTTCCAAGTCTTTATTTCAAAAAATGTTGATAGATTCCCCATTAATTTTGTGTGAGTTGGAGAAAATATTTCCTCCATCATTTTTCACATGCATGCTGCATCTGACTGTCCATATTCCCACTGAAATAATTCTCAGAGGACCTGTTTCTTTTCATTGGATGTATCCAACTGGAAGAAATAAGTTCACATTAAAGTCTTATGTCTGAAATAGAAATCATCCTGAAGGTTTTATCATGAACGGTTACCTGGCTCAAGAATGTATGGATTTCTGCTCTATGTATTTGTCTGATCTTACTACAAGATTGAACAGACCCATGAGAAATGAAGAAGAACAGTATGAGAAAATTGAACCCAGTTTTCCATCACTTTCTCAAACAGGAGGAATTCCTGGATGATATACACTGAAGAAATTAAGCCATGAAGAGCAGGAGATGGCGCATCACACAGTTTTGTTCAACTGTGATTTGTTCGATGACTATATCAGGTAACTAAATTAACTATGTATATCTTACATATATATATGTTAAACTATTCATATTTTTTATCTACAGGGAACATAAAACAATGATAAATAAGAAGGATCATTCTTTATCTTTGAGAAGGAGAGAGAATTTTCATAGCAAAGAGTTTTCTGCTTGGTTAAAATTGAAGGTAAAAATATTACTGTTTAAATTAATTATTTCAATATTTAATTAAGTTTAACAGTCCCCGGACAGCCCCCCGGACACCCACCGGACAGCTCGCCGGACATCCCTGCCGAACAGCCCCCCACCCTCCATGATTTCATTTACTACTAGAAAATCTATAATATATATTTTATTTATTTTCATGATGATAATCAATGTAAATCACATTTACACATCTAATAAATATCATATATTCTTGGTATGTTATAAAAGAGATGTATTCATTGGGCATGACATTGTTAGCTCCAAAATGTTTCATAGCATGATAAACTAAAATCTAATCCATAATAAGAATGATATAAAAATATTCTATATGAATGTCCAAAATATTTTAAGTAAATACCATTCCACTAATAGACACATGAGGATTATCATAAAATGGAAAACATTTTAAGTACATATAGAAAACTGACCAAACACATCCGGTTTTCGTATAAAATTTAAGAGAACGATCTATGGGTCATATGTGACGTGTATGAATCAACCCCGCCTCAATCTGAGATGCAGTGTGGCCAACACCACTCAAAGTGTCTGTATTTTGTTTCAAAAGGATGCCATTTTAATTTAAAAACATCAACTGGCATATAGAAAACCGACCAAACGCATTCAGATTGTGTCGATAATTTCACACAACAATCCACGGGTCATATGTGATGTGTAAGAGTCAACCCTACCTCAATCCGAGGCGCGGTGTGACCGACACCATTCATAGTGTCTCTCTTTTGTTAAAAATGGACGGGATTATAAGTGAAAAGAACAACTGACATACAGAAAACCGACCAAACGCATTCGAAATGTGTTGATGATTTAGGAAAATGATCCATGGGTCATATGTGATGTGTGCGGGTCAAACCGGGCTCAATCCGAGCCACGATGTGGCTGGGATCACTCTAAGTGTCTCCCTTTTGTTTAAAATGGACAATATTTTATGTACATATGGAAAACTGAACAAACGCATTAGGTTTCCATTTAAACATTAGGAGAACGATCCATGGGTCACATGTGACATGTACAAATCAACCCCGCCTCAATCTGAGATGCGGTGTGGCCGGTACCACTCAAAGTGTCTGTCTTTTTCTTCAAAAGGACGTCATTTTAATTGAAAAACATAACCTAGCATACGGAAAACTTACCAAACGCTTTTGGATTGTGTCGGTACATTAGAAAAACGATCCACGGGTTATATGTGACGTGTACGAGTCAACCCTACCTCAATTTGGCCGACACCATTCAGAATGTCTCTCTTTTGTTTAAAATGGACAGGATTATAAGTGAAAAGAACAACTGAAATACGGAAAACTGACCAAACGCATTTGAAATATGTTGATGCTTTAGGACCATTATCCATGGGTCATATGTGATGTGTACGAGTCAACCCCACCTTAATCTGAGGCACGGTGTGGTTGGGATCACTCTATGTGGCTCCCTTTTGTTTAAAATGGACAACATTTTAAGTACATACGGAAAACTGACGAAACGAATTTGGTTTCTGTTGAAACTTTAGGAGAACGATCCATGGGTCATATGTGACATGTAGGAATCAACCCCACCTCAATCTAAGATGTGGAGTGGTACGTACCACTCAAAGTGTCTATCTTTTATTTCAAAAGGTCGTCATTTTAATTGAAAAACATCAACTAGCATACGGAAAACTGACCAAACGCATTCGGATTGTGTTGATACTTTATCACAACGATCCACGGGTCATATGTGACGTGTATGAGTCAACACCACCTCAATCCAAGGTGTGGTGTGGCCGACACCATTCCGAGTGTCTCCTCTATTGTTTAAAATGGACAGGATTATAAGTGAAAAGAACAACTGACATACATAAAACATACCAAACGCATTCAAAATGTGTTGATGCTTTAGGAAAATGATCTATGGGTCATATGTGATGTGTACGAGTCAACCTGAGCCCAATCCAAAGCACGTTGGGGCCGAGATCACTCTAAGTGGCTCCCTTTTGTTTAAAATGGACAAAATTTTAAGTACATACGGAAAACTGACCAAATGCATTTGGTTTCCATTGAAACTTTAGGAGAACGATACATGGGTCATATGTGACGTGTACGAATCAACCGCGCATCAATCTGAGATGCGGTGTGGCCGACACCACTCAATGTGTCTGTCTTTTGTTTCAAAAGGACGTCATTTTAATTGAAAAACATCAACTGGAATACAGAAAACCGACCAAAAAATTTCAGATTGTGTTGATACTTTAGAAAAACAATCCATAGGTCATATGTGACGTGTACGAGTCAACCCCGCCTCAATACGAGGCACGGTGTGGCCGACACCATTCAGAGTGTCTCTCTTTTGTTTAAAATGGACGAGATTATAAGTGAAAAAAACAAATGACATATGGAAAACTGACCAAACACATTCTAAAAGTGTTGATTCTTTAGGAAAACAATACATGGGTCATATGTGATGTGTACAAGTCAACTCGGACTCAATCCGACAGACGGTGTGGCCGGGATCACTCTAAGTGGCTCCCTTTTATTTAAAATGGACAACATTTTAAGTTCATATGGAAAACCAACCAAACGCATTCGGTTTCCATTAAAACTTTAGGATAACAATCGATGAGTCATATGTGACGTGTAAGAATTAACCCTGCCTCAATCTGAGACACGGTGTGGCCGACACCACTCAAAGTGTTTGTCTTTTGTTTCAAAAGGACGTCATTTTAATTGAAAAACATCAACTAGCATATGGAAAACTGTCCAAATGCTTTCATATTGTGTCGATACTTTAGCACAACAATCCACGGGTCATATGTGACGTGTACGAGTCAACCCCGCCTCAATCCGAGGTGCTGTGTGACCGACACCATTCAGAGTGTCTCTCTCTTTTTTTAAAATGGACAGGATTATAAGTGAAAAGAACAACTGACATACGGAAAACTGAACAAATGCATTCGAAATGTGTTGATGCTTTAGGATAATGATCCATGAGTCATATGTGATGTGTACGAGTCAAACCCGTCTTAATTCGAGGCACGGTGTGGCCGAGATCACTCTTAGTGGCTCCCTTTTGTTTAAAATGGGCAACATTTTAAGTACATACGGAAAACCGAGCAAACACATTCAGTTTATATTGAAACTTTAGGAGAATGATCCATGGGTCATATGTAAAGTGTACGAATCAACCCCGCCTCAATATGAGATGTGGTGTGGCTGGAACCACTCAAAGTGTCTGTCTTTTGTTTCAAAAGAACGTCATTTTAAATGAAAAACATCAACTGGAATACGAAAAACCGATCAAACACTTTCAAAATATGTCGACACTTTAGCACAATGATACAAGAGTCATATGCGACGTTCATGAGTCAACCCCACCTCAATATGTGGTGCGGTGTGGCCGACACCATTCAGAGTGTCTCTCTTTTGTTTAAAATGGACGGGATTATAAGTGAAAAGAACAACTGACATACGAAAAACCGACCAAACGCATTCGAAATGTGTTGATGCTTTAGGAAAAGGATCCATGGGTCATATGTGACATGTATGAGTCAACCTGGGCTCAATCCGAGGCACGATGTGTCCAGGATCACTCTAAGTGGCTCCCTTTTGTTTAAAATGGACAGTATTTTAAGTACATACGGAAAACTGACCAAACACGTTCGGTTTCCATTTAAACTTTAGGAGAACGATCCATGCATCATATGTGATGGGTAAGAATCAACTCCGCCTCAATATGATATGTGGTGTGGCTTGAACCACTCAAAGTGTCTGTCTTTTGTTTCCAAAGGACGTCATTTTAATTGAAAAACCTCAACTGGCATACGGAAAACTGACCAAAAGCTTTCGGATTGTGTCGATACTTTAGCAAAATGATACATGGGTCATATGTGATTTGTACGAGTAAAACCCGCCTCAATCCGAGGCGCGGTGTGACCTAAACCATTCAGAGTGTCTCTCTTTTGTTTAAAATGGACAGGATTATAAGTGAAAAGAACAACTGGCATACATAAAACCGACCAAACAGATTTGAAATGTGTTGATGCTTTAGGACAACGATCCATGGGTTATATGTGACATGTACGAGTCAACCCCGCCTTAATCTGAGGCACGGTGTGGCCGAGATCACTTTTAGTGGCTCTCTTTTGTTCAAAATGGACAACATTTTAAGTACATACGGAAAACTGACCAGACGCATTCGGTTTCCATTGAAACTTTAGGAGAATGATCCATGGTTCATATGTGATGTGTACGAATCAACCCCGCCTCAATCTGAGATGCGGTGTGGCCAGCACCACTCAAAGTGTATGTCTTTTGTTTCAAAAGGAAATCATTTTAAATGAAAAACATCAACTTGCATACGTGTCACACCCTGAACCATGCAGTTATTTTATTTTATAATTTCTCTGGCTTTAAATTTATTTTGCTGCGGTTCGTGGTCAGTATCGGACTAGGTTTTTGAGTTTTTGTTAAAAAGTGCGCTTTTTAACGCAACGTCGTTGGGCGCATGAGCGGAGCCTGTTCTGGAAACCCCGGTCATCCCTGCCCGGTGTATTTTCGCATCCCATTGTCTTTGGAAAATTTTAAATAGAGTCTTTATATTTAACGCGCACCTCTATTGTTATCAGTTAATAGTTATTTTTATTATTTAAGACGAAATGAATATTTTTTTTATCATTTGTATTTTTATCATTATGTTTTGTTAACACTGCGAATAATAGTATAATTATTATTAAATATGGTTTGTCATTAATCTTTATTATTGTTATTATTAATATTGTAATTTGTTATTATTATGATTTGGTTTTGTTTTGTTTATTTTCTTTTCTTTATTTTTTTTTCTTTTTATTTTATTTCCCCCTCTTCTCCTCTAACCCTAGCGGCTGCCCCCTCTTTTTTTTACTCCTCTCTTCTCTCTCAGCTGCCACCCCCACCTCCTGCCTTCGGCCCGCTGCTTCCAGGATCCCGACCCCCTGCTTGCGACGCACCCTTCCAGCGCAGGACCCCCCCCCTCCTCGGCCGACTCCTCCTGTAGCCCGATGCTTCCCGGTGTCCGATCTCCCCCTTCTCCTACCCCTTGTCCCGCTCCCAGCAGCGCGCCCTCACCCCGTCGGCCTTCCTCCCAAGATGGTCTCCCTCCTCTCTATCTACCTCTGCTGCCCGCGACTCACCTCCGCCAACCTCCTTCTTCTTCCTCACCCCGCTCAACCCATCGCTCCTTGCAGCGAGCCAACACCGCCCCTGCCTCCTTCCGCAGCAGCAGCCGCAGCACCCGACGCCGCTGCTCCCCTGCTGCACCCACGCCAGACCCGCGCCCCCTGCCTCCTTCCGCAGGAGCAGCCGCAGCACCCGACGCCGCTGCTCCCCTGCCGCACCCACGCCAGACCAGCAGCCGAACCCCTCTTCTTCTTCTTCCCTTCTTCTTCTGCTCTCCTTCTTCCTCTTCTTCTTCTCTTCTTCTTCTTCCCTTCTTCTTCTTCTCTCCTTTTTCCTCTTCTTCTTCTCTTCTTCTTCTTCTTTTTCTTTCTCCTTCCTCCGCTCCACCGCGCAGGTCAGTTTTTTTATTTATTTTAATTTATTTTGCTATTTCATTTATTTAATATGTTATTAACATTTTATTATAAAATTATGATTTATGTGATCATTATTATTATTAATGTTAGTATTACTAATATAATAATAATAATAATAATAATAATTATTATTATTATCATTATTATCATTATTATTATTATTAATTATGATATTATTAATATTATTATTGTTATTATTATTATTATTAATATTATTATCAATATTATTATTTCAATTATTATTATTATTATTATTATTATTTTGTTGTTATTATTGTTAATATAATTACAATTATAATTATTGTTATTATTATTATTATTAATCTTATTACTATTATAATAATAATTATTATTATTACAATCATTATTCATATTCTAATTATTATTGTTATTATTATTAATATTATTATTATCTTCATCATCGTACCCTTGTTGGTTCATGAGTTTTAATTGACAGTGGGTTTTTATTTGTTGTTTTAGGATTCTTAGAAACCGCGCAAGACGTTTCCGAGTGAGCGCCATCGCCGCGCCTGGTTTCCGAGGTTCGTCGTCGCCGCGCTTAAGTTTCAAGGTGAACGTTTATTCTCGTCTCTTGGTTTCGAATGATCTAGTGAGTTTTGTATGTGTCTGAGTCCTTGATATTGATTATGCAGAGTGTTAGACTTTATCACGTGGTTTCGGACACACGTTGTGTCATCGCGCCTTGGTTCCGAGGTTGTTTTGTCGTCGCGCTTGATCTTGAGGTAGGTTCCCTTTGCACTGCTTTTAAAATTTAAGTTATATTATTTCATGTTATTTTCGCACCATAATTGTTCAAAATAAATATTTTATTAATTTCAATAAATAATAGATAATATACGATAATTAATTTTTAATATAAGATAGTTAATTTTTAAATGGTTATTTAGTGTAAAAAGGTGCCGTTTATTTTATACACGACACATGAAACATCCTTTTGACGAGTGGACACCGAATTTTGAAAGAATGCCCGTTTGGATTTCAAACATAATTTACGGAATATAAAATAGATTTCTGGTTTAATGAGAAATGATTTCCTTTGAAGCGTGAACAAGTACTTTGGTTCTTTTAAGAAGTTGTCTGGTTGTCTCTTAAAGGTTATTTGGAAAAATAAAATTTTTTGTTTTGGTTTGGTTTATAAAAATATTTTTAGCCTGTGACGTAGTGTTTTTGGGGTTCTTTAAACGGTTTTAAACTGGGGTTTGTCTCATAAAGAAGCTGTACCTTTCTTTGAGTAGTGTTTGTGAAATGTATTAAATGCCCGTTTGGCACTTTATGGAAAACAATGAAAATGTTTTGATAAAAAACCCTCTTAGGACGACCCTCATGCCTTGGTTGCAATTGAATGTTTGGGAGGCCGTGCTTAGAGTCTCCCGGGTACTTGAGTAGTTAAGGGCAAGAGGTTGTCCCATGGAGTGGCTTGGGGAATGCCTGTTGTGCTTTATATATAGATATATCTGATTGGATGCTCGGTTGGCATCGGTTGGCTCACCCCATTTTTTTAAACACTTGAGACATGGGAATCTGGCATATGAAGAGAATATTCTAAGAATGATTGCTGCACTGGTAGGTTATGGTACTGACCAGTGGCCCATAGTAGGTGTATATATTGGGTTTATTACTATGGGATTTGCCCTTGACCTGCCCGTGAGTGGATGGTCGAGTGTATTGTGCGTTTTGATTTCATCGTGACATGTCGATAAGGATGATTTATCATGTATTGGTGTCTTCTGGTTTATTATCGATCTCCTAGGTTCACCCATGTCTATTCAGCTTTTGTAGCTTGCAGTAATGATTATGATTCTCACATGTATACCTACATTTCCCTTACTGCGTGTTTTACTTTGTTCATTCTGGTGTATTGTTTTCCTTGGAAAGTGATAAATTGTTTTTGATTAAGTTTCTAAAAATTGTTTTCAAATGAAAGTGTTTAATCCCCTTTGTACAAATTTGAAAAAAATGTAAACATCACTTTCCCTTTTCCAGAAATGTCATTGACACTAATGAAATAAACCCCGAATTTGGAAATGGTAAAGGGCAATGTTTTGTACTTTGTTTTTAAGTAAAATACATAGAAAAACATACTTTTATAAATTGTAGTTCAAACTTGAAATGATGTTTCTTTTATTTTAAAGGTAGTGCATTGGGAATAGAGATCGGGCTAACCTACTGAGTTTTAATACTCACGCCTATAGTTCTTTTCTGTTTTTAGTGTTTTTGCAGGCTATAGCTTGAGTATGCTCGCCTAGGGAGACGCTTGATCGTTGAGTCAGAGAGAGACCCGCGAGGTCGCACGGAGTTTGTTCGGACGTCGTGTTTGGTTAGTTTGATTCCTGTTTGTTCCTGTTTAGTCACTTTGTTTGGTTTACCTTTTTCTGCGCTGCTCTGTTTTATCTTTTCATTCTTATTTATTTATATTGGGAGAAATCGTTCTCATAGCCTCTAATGATGCCCTGGAGCTTGTCGCCAGCCCAGGAGGATCGGGAACGCCTCTCGGGCCATGTCGCGGACCGGCTCGAGTGACCGGTTCAGGGTCGACCAGGGTTGGTTCGTGACAAAATGGTATCAGAGGCAGGTCAGCTCTTAGCAGACCTCACTTTTTCAGAGTTCCCTTTGTTATTTGGGATGTCAAGGTAGATGGAGTAGGATTGTCGGGACTTGAGGGGTAGTTGCGAGAAGAGCGTCGCGAACCCTTGCCCGTACTGATCCTCAGGTTTCCATGGGAAGTCCTGTTTAATTTGTTTGTTTGGGTTTTTATGGAATTTTTTTGCGATTGGGATACGACAAAGGGAGTTTGGTCCACTAGTCCTCCTAACCCGCACGGTCTGGCAAGCCATGCAGAGCTAGGGACATGGTCCAAGAAGGCTCTCTGTGTCAGTGACGTGTTTGACATATGGCCACCAACCATATGGTCAAGTCACCCACTGACACTAGTCCCCTGTTTGAGTTGTTTTGGGTTTCCCTTGATTTTTGAAAGTGGTTTGAATCAAAAAAAAGTTGGTTTTGAAAAAAATGGTTGTTTAAAATGACATGTTAAATTTGTAGATTGTTTTAAAAGAAGTGGTATGAATAAGTTGTTTTTGGAAAATGAAGTTGCTTTGTTTTGGCCTTGGTGTTTCGATGAGTACTCACATGCATTTTGGTATGTTGGAAATGTGGGTGGATATCTGGTATGGTGGATGGATGCCCTGGGTGGCACGGATACATACATGTGAGTGAGGCTCTAAAGAATACCAATGTCGAAGGTTTAACCCACTGAGCTTGTTCTAAATTAAAGATGTTTTCAAGGAGAAAAGTTTTGATGTTATGATAACTTGTTTTCTCGGATTTCGAGCTTGTCACCTATGCAATGTTTGATTTTGAGGTTTTTATTCATTCGTTGAGTTGGCCTTGATTGGGTTTTTGACTTTCCTTGTCCAGCGGTTATCCCTTTGATGCTTCGATGGGTGATCGTAGTGCGGTTGATCAACCTAAGGATTTTATGCTTGAGTTTCGGAAGTTGGATCCACCTCTCTTTTATGGTCAAGCAGAAACTTATGTGGTAGAGGAGTGGATGTGGAAGATTGAAAGGGAATTTAACCTCATTGAGTTGCCCGAGTCGTTGAGGGTCAGGTTTGCAACCTTCATGCTTGAAGGTTCACCTTGGATGTGGTGGAAGTCGGTGTCTCAGAACAAGCCCCGTCAAGAGATTACTTGGGAGTTTTTCAAGGCCTTGTTCATTCGCCAGTTTTTCTCTGAGGAAGAAAGGGTGAGAAAGGGGATGGAGATGTGTTGTCTACAGCAGGGCGAAAGATCCGTGTTAGAATATTTCCAGCGCTTTGTGGAGCTAGTACCTTATGATTCAGAGTATGCCACAAATGACCCCGTGAAGGCTCGACGCTTCGAGGCGGGTCTCCGCCCTGATCTACAGTCGAAGGTTTCAGAGTCCAACCTGACTTCTTTTTTTGATGTGGCGAGACAAGATTTTCATGTCAAAGCTGCGATGGCAGGAGTGGTCAAAGTATTTCTCCCTCCATCGATCCCTATGAGCAGTGGTGAAGATTCTGGAAAGGAAATGAGTAAGCAAATGGAAGTGGATGGATCAGGTCGTGGAATCAAGAGGCCTCGGGATCTTTCATCAACCTCTTCGGAGCGAGAGATTATTGTGTGTTATCAGTGTGGAAAGCGGGGTCATAAGAATTCATCGTTCCCAAGCACTCTGAATCCCTTCTAGGCATGTTGACGCTTGGGTCACTTGCGACGATTTTGTCGGGACGTTGTAGGGAAGCGTCGCAGAGGAAGCTCTCAGAAGTAATGTGTTGTAGGGTCCTTGTTCAAAGTTTCCAGTGTAAGTTTCCTTTCTTTGTATGTGATCTATTATCGTGGCCTATGTATGGGTCTTGTTTTGGGTTTGAAATGTATGGGAACTTCATGGGTCTTTTGACGAACCTCGGCTTTCAATGCTGGTGTGTTTTAATTTTAAAATCTTGTCCTTCAATCTGTCAGATCAAAAGATGTATGTATCTCATTGGGATTATCAGAACTTGACTGCGAGGCAGGATATGCTTCATCCATCAGAGCTCCAGCCAAAAGGTCTCGGAGTGAAGCCGACGCATAGTCAGGAACCCCCAGGGGAAATTTTAAAGAGTCTGGTGAAAGTCGTGCTTCAATCATCATGGTGAGATAGTTTTGGTGTTGTTGCTCTGGTTCCTCTGTCGTTGTAGTTTTCCTCTTGTCTCAAAGCGCACAATGCACTTATCCCTCGCATAGTTTCGGGAGTCGTGCCTCTTGGATGTAAGTTGCTGATCAGTGACTTTGCATGGGCCACTTATGTAAATCAGTTGCGGCCCTGGTTTGGGTCCATCCCGAAGTGATGGGTCGTGAGTAGTCGTACGTCATAGTTTCAGTGATTTGATCCTTGGTCCCACCCTCCCCGCCCATGGGGTTAGGGTTTTTAGTTGTGCTAAGTATCCATTTAAGCTTCTACCCCTTTGGGATGAGAGTAATTCTTCAAAATGTTCTTATTGTGCTCTTTCTAACTGGGGTTAGGCCTGATGCAGGTCCAAGTTGGTTTTCTGGTTGGGCACTAGTGGGTTAGTTCTTTATGGTGGGGAGACCCACCATGAGTCTCTTTGGGTTTTCTATTAAGTCATTATCAGGTGGTAGTGGAGTCCTTATGGTGGGGAGTCCATTCAGGCCTCCCCTCTACTGTTGGTCTGTTTCGGGAAATGAGGTGGAGTCCCGTAGATGGTAGACGAAATGTTCTTTGGTTAAGAGGTTGGATCTTGTTAATGTATAATCCTTAGGTGTTGATCGAGTGGCTGGGTAATGTTGTGGCTTTCCGGGGGCATAAAGCGTTATGGTGGGGAGAATTGTCACACCCCGAACCATGCAGTTATTTTATTTTATAATTTATCTGGCTTTAAATTTATTTTGCTGCGGTTCGTGGTCAGTATCGGACGAGGTTTTTGAGTTTTTGTTAAAAAGTGCGCTTTTTGACGTGACGTCGTTGGGCGCGTGAGCAGAGCCTGTTCTGGAAACCCCGCTCGTCCCTGCCCGGTGTATTTTCGCATCCCGTTGTCTTTGGAAAATTTTAAATAGAGTCTTTATATTTAACGCGCACATCTATTGTTATCAGTTAATAGTTATTTTTATTATTTAAGACGAAATGAATATTTTTTTTATCATTTGTATTTTTATCATTATATTTTGTTAACGCTGCGAATAATAGTATAATTATTATTAAATATGTTTTTTCATTAATCTTTGTTATTGTTATTATTAATATTGTAATTTGTTAATATTATGAATTGGTTTTGTTTTGTTTATTTTCTTTTCTTTCTTTTTTTTCTTTTTATTTTATTTCCCCCTCTTCTCCTCTAACCCTAGCGGCTGCCCCCTATTAATTTTTTTTACTCCTATCTTCTCTCTCAGCCGCGACCCCCACCTCCTGCCTTCGGCCCGCTGCTTCCAGGTGCCCGACCCCTTGCTTGCGACGCCCCCAGCCAGCGCAGGACCCCCACTCCACGGCCGACTCCTCCTGTAGCCCGCTGCTTCCCAGTGCCCGATCTCCCCCTTCTCCTACACCTTGTCCCGCTCCCAGCAGCACGCCCTCACCCCGTCGGCCTTCCTCCCAAGCCGGTCGCCCTCCTCTCTGTCTACCTCTGCTGCCCGCGACTCACCTCCACCGACCTCCTTCTTCTTCCTCACCCCGCTCAACCCATCGCTCCTTGCAGCGAGCCAACACCGCCCCTGCCTCCTTCCACAACAGCAGCCACAGCACCCGACGCCGCTGCTCCCATGCTGCACCCACGCCAGACCCGCGCCCCCTGCCTCCTTCCGCAGCAGCAGCCACAGCACCTGATGCCGCTGCTCCCCTGCTGCACCCACGCCAGACCAGAAGCCGAACCCCTCTTCTTCTTCTTCCCTTCTTCTTCTTCTCTCCTTCTTCCTCTTCTTCTTCTCTTCTTCTTCTTCTTTTTCTTTCTCCTTCCTCCGCTCCGCCGCGCAGGTCAGTTTTTTTATTTATTTTAATTTATTTTTCTATTTCATTTATTTAATATGTTATTAACATTTTATTATAAAATTATGATTTATGTGATCATTATTATTATTAATTTTATTATTACTATTATTATTATTATTATTATTATTATCATTATTATTATTATTAATATTATTAATTATGATATTATTAATATTATTTTTGTTATTATTATTATTATTATTAATATTAATATCGATATTATTTTTTCAATTATTGTTATTATTATTATTATTTTGTTGTTATTATTGTTAATATAATTATAATTATAATTATTGTTATTATTATTATTATTAATCTTATTAATATTATAATAATAATAATAATTATTACTATAATTATTCATATTCTAATTATTATTGTTATTATTATTAATATTATTATTATCTTCATCATCGTACTCTTGTTGGTTCATGAGTTTTAATTGACGATGGGTTTTTATTTGTTGTTTTAGGATTCTTAGAAACCGCACAAGGCGTTTCCGAGTGAGCACCATCGCCGCGCCTGGTTTCCGAGGTTCCGTTGTCACCGCGCTTAAGTTTCAAGGTGAGCGTTTATTCCCGTCGCTTGGTTTCGAATGCTCTAGTGAGTTTTGTATGTGTCTGAGTCCTTGATATTGATTATGCAGAGTGTTAGACTTTATCACGTGGTTTCGGACACACGTTGTGTCATCGCGCCTTGGTTCCGAGGTTGTTTTGTCGTCACGCTTGATCTTGAGGTAGGTTCCCTTTGCACTGCTTTTAAAATTTAAGTTATATTATTTCCTGCTGTTTGCGCACCCTTATTGTTCAAAATAAATATTTTATTAATTTCAATAAATAAGAGATAATATACGATAATTAATTTTTAATATAAGATAGTTAAATTTTAAATGGTTTTTTAGTGTAAAAAGGAGCCGTTTATTTTATACATGACACATGAAACATCCTTTTGATGAGAAGACACCCAATTTTGAAAGAATGCCTGTTTGGAATTCAAACATAATTTACGGAATATAAAATAGAGTTCTGGTTTAATGAGAAATGAATTCCTTTGAAGCGTGAACAAGTACTTTGGTTCTTTTAAGAAGTTGTCTGGTTGGCTCTTAAAGGTTATTTGGAAAAATAAAATGTTTTGGTTTGGTTTGGTTTATAAAAATATTGTTAGCCTGTGACGTAGTGTTTTTGGGGTTCATTAAACGGTTTTAAACTGGGTTTTGTCTCATAAAGAAGCTGTACCTTTCTTTGAGTAGTGTTTGTGAAATGTATTAAATGCCCATTTGGCACATTATGGAAAGCGATGAAAATGTTTTGATAAAAACCCTCTTAGGACGACTCTCATGCCTTGGTTGCAATTGATTGTTTTGGAGGCCGCGCTTAGAGGCTCCCAGGTACTTGAGTAGTTAAAGGCAAGAGGTTGTCCCATGGAGTGGCTCGGGGAATTCCTGTTGTGCTTTATATATAGATATATCTGATTGGATGCTCGGTTGGCATCGGTTGGCTCACCCCCTTTTTTTTAAACACTTGAGACATGGGAATCTGGCATATTGAGAGAATATTCTAAGAATGATTGCTGCACTGGTAGGTTATCATACTGACCAGTGGCCCATAGTAGGTGGATATATTGGGTTTATTACTATGGGATTTTCCCTTGACCTGCCTGTGAGTGGATGGTCGAGGGTATTGTGCATTTTGATTTCATCGTGACATGTCGATAAGGATGATTTCTCATGTATTGGTGTCTTCTAGTTTATTCTCGATCTCCTAGGTTCACCCATGTCTATTCAGCTTTTGTAGCTTGTAGTAATGATTATGATGCTCACATGTATACCTACATTGCCCTTGCTGTGTGTTTTACTTTGTGCATTCTGGTGTATTGTTTTCCTTGGAAAGTGATAAATTGTTTTTGATTAAGTTTCTAAAAATTGTTTTCAAATGAAAGTGTTTAATCCCCTTTGTACAAATTTGAAAAAAATGTAAACATCACTTTCCCTTTTCCTGAAATGTCATTGACACTAATAAAATAAACCCCGAATTTGGAATTGGTAAAGGGAAATGGTTTGTACTTTGTTTTTAAGTAAAATACTTATAAAAACATACTTTTATAAATTGTAGTTCAAACTTGAAATGATGTTTCTTTTATTTTAAAGGTAGTGCATTGGGAATAGAGATCGAGCTAGCCTACTGAGTTTTAATACTCACGCCTATAGTTCTTTTCTGTTTTTAGGGTTTGTTCAGGCTATAGATTGAGTGTGCTTTCCTAGGGCAATGCTTGATCATTGAGTCGTGGAGCGACCCGCGAGGTTGCACGGAGTTTGTTCGGATGCCGTGTTTGGTTAGTTTGATTCCTGTTTGTTCCTGTTTAGTCACTTTGTTTGGTTTACCTTTTTCTACGCTGCTCTATTTTATCTTTGAATTATTATTTATTTATATTGGGCTAAATCGTTCCCATATCCTCTAATGATGCCCTGGCGCTTGTCGCCAGCCCGGGAGGATCGGGAACGCCTCTCGGGCCATGTCGCGGACCGGCTCGGGTGACCGGTTCAAGGTCGACCCGGGTTGGTTCGTGACAATACGGAAAACCGATGAAACTCTTTCGGAATACATGGATACATTAGTAAAATTATTGATGGGTCATATGTGACGTGTACGAGTCAATCCGGGCTCAATCCGAGGTGCGGTGTGGCCGAGAACACTCTATGTGGCTCCCTTTTGTTTAAAATGGATAACATTTTAAGTACATACGGAAAACCAACCAAACGCATTCGGTTTCTGTTGAAGCTTTAGGATATCGATCCATGGGTCATATGTGGTGTGTATGAATCAACCCTGCCTCAATCTGAGACGCGGTGTGGCTGGGACAACTCAAAGTGACTGCCTTTTGTTTCAAAAGGACGTCATTTTAATTGAAAAACATCAACTGGAATACAGAAAACTGACCAAACACTTTCAGATTGTGTTGATACTTTAGAAAAATGATCCGTAGCTCATATGTGACGTGTCCGAGTCAACCCCGGCTCAATCTTAGATGCGGTGTGGCCAACACCATTCAGAGTGTCTCTCTTTTGTTTAAAATGGACGAGATTATAAGTGAAAAGAACAACTGACATATGGAAAACTGACCAAACACATTCGAAAAGTGTTGATGCTTTAGGAAAACGATCAATGGGTCATATTTGATGTTTAAGAGTCAACCCCACCTTAATCCGAGGCACAGTGTGGCTAGGATCACTCTAAGTGGCTCCCTTTTGTTTAAAATGGACAACATTTTAAGAACATACGGAAAACCGACCAAACGCATTCGGTTTCCGTTGAAACATTAGAATCACGTTCCATGGGTCATATGTGATGTGTAAAAATCAACCCCACCTCAATCTGAGACACAGTGTGGCTGAAACCACTCAAACTTTCGGTCTTTTGATTCAAAAGGATGTTATTTTAATTGAAAAAAATCAACTGGCATACGGAAAACTGAACAAACGCATTTGGAATATGTCGATACTTTAGAAAAATGATTCGAGGGTCTTATGTGTTGTGTATGAGTCAACCCCGCCTCAATCCAGTTTGCAGTGTGGCCGACACCATTCAGAGTGTTTCTATTTTGTTTAAAATGGACGGGATTAGAAGTGAAAGGAACAACTGAGACACTGAAAACCGACCAAACTCATTAGAAATGTGTTGATGCTTTAGGAAAAAGATCCATGGGTCATATGTGACGTGTACGAGTCAACCTGGGCTCAATCCGAGGCATGGTATGGCCAGGATCACTCTAAGTGGCTCCCTTTTGTTTAAAATGGACAACATTTTAAGTACATACGGAAAACTGACGAAACAAAATCGGTTTTCGTCGAAACTTTAGGAGAACGATCCATGGGTCATATGTGATGTGTACGAATCAACCCCGCCTCAATCTGAGACGTGGTGTGGCTGGCACCACTCAAAGTGTCTGTCTTTTGTTTCAAAAGGATGCCATTTTAATTGAAAAACATCAAATGGTAACGGAAAACCGACAAACACTTTTGGATTGTGTCGATACTTTAGCACAATGATCCACAGGTCATATGTGACGTGTATGAGTCAACCCCGCCTCAATACGAGGCTCGGTGTGACCAAAACCATTCAAAGTGTCTCTCTTTTGTTTAAAATGGACATGATTATAAGTGAAAAGAACAACTGACATACGAAAAACTGAGAAAACGCATTCCAAATGTGTTGATGCTTTAGGACAATGATCCATGGGTCATATGTGATGTGTATGAGTCAACCCGGGCTCAATCAGAGGAACGGTGTGGCCGGGATCACTCTATGTGGCTCCCTTTTGTTTAAAATCGACAACATTTTAAGTACATACGGAAAACTGACCAAACGCATTCGGTTTCCGTTGAAAATTTAGGATAACGGTCCATGGGTCATATGTGACGTGTACGAATCAAACGTGCCTTAATCTGAGGCGCGATGTGGCCGGCACCACTCAAAGTGTCTGTCTTTTGTTTTAAAAGGACTTCATTTTAATTGAAGAACATAAATTGGCATATGGAAAGCCGACCAAATGCTTTCGGATTGTGTCGATACTTTAGAACAATGATCCACGTGTCATATGTGACGTGTACGATTCAACCCGGGCTCATCCAAAGCACGTTGTGGATGGGATCACTCCAAGTGTCTCTATTTTGTTTAAAATGGACAACATTTTAAGTACATATGGAAAAAAGACCAAACACATTCAGTTTCTGTTGAAACTTTAGGAGAACAATCCATGGGTCATATGTGACATGTAAAAATCAACCCCACCTCAATCTGAGACGTGGTGTGGCCGACACCACTCAAAATGTTTGTATTTTGTTTTAAAAGGACATCATTTTAATTGAAAAACATCAACTGGCATATGGAAAATAGACCAAACGCTTTCGGATTATGTCGATATTTTATCACAATGATCCACGGGTTATATGGGACGTGTAAGAGTCAACCCCACCTCAATCTGAGGCGCGGTGTGACCGAAACCATTCAGATACTCTCTCTTTTGTTTAAAATGGACAGGGTTATAAGTGAAAAAAACAACTGACATACGAAAAACCAACCAAATGAATTAAAAATGTGTTGATGCTTTAGGAAAATGATCCATGGGTCATATGTGACGTGTAAGAGTCAACCCTGCCTTAATCCGAGGTACGGTGTGGCCGAGATCACTATTAGTGGCTCCCTTTTGTTTAAAATGGACAACATTTTAAGTACATACAAAACACCGACCAAACGCATTCGGTTTCCATTGAAACTTTATGATAACGATCCATGGGTCATATGTGATGTGTACGAGTCAACCTCGCCTCAATCTGAGATGCAGTGTTGCCGAAACCACTCAAAGTGTCTGTCTTTTGTTTCCAAAGGACGCCATTTTAAATGAAAAACATCAACTGGCATACAAAAAACTGACCAAACGCTTTCAGAATATGTCGATACTTTAGCACAACAATCCACGGGTCATATATGACGTGTACAAGTCAACCCTGCCTCAATCCGAGGTGCGGTGTGGTCGACACCATTCAGAGTGTCTCTCTTTTGTTTAAAATGGACGGAATTATAAGTGAAAAGAACAACTGACATATGGAAAACCAACCAAACACATTCGAAATGTGTTTTTGCCTTAGGAAAACAATCCATGGGTCATATTTGATGGGTATGAGTCAACCCGGGCTCAATCCGAGGCATGGTGTGGCCAGGATCACTCTAAGTGGCTCCCTTTTGTTTAAAATGGACAACATTTTAAGTACATATGGAAAACTGACCAAACGCATTCAGTTTCCATTGAAACTTTAGGATAACGATCCATTGGTCATATGTGACGTGTAAGAATCAACCCCACCTCAATCTGAGATGCGGTGTGGCCGGCACCACTCAATGTGTCTGTCTTTTGTTTCAAAAGGACGTCATTTTAATTGAAAAACATCAATTGGCATAAGGAAAACCGACCAAACAATTTCGGATTTTGTTGATACTTTTTCAAAATGATCCACGGGTCATATGTGACGTGTATGAGTAAATCCCGCCTCAATCCGAGGTGCGGTGTGACCGACACCATTCAGAGTGTCTCTCTTTTGCTTAAAATGGACAGGATTATAAGTGAAAAGAACAACTGACGTACAGAAAACCAACCAAACGCATTAGAAATGTGTTGATTCATTAGGACAACGATCCATGGGTAATATGTGATGTGTAGGAGTCAACCCCTCCTTAATCCGAGGCACGGTGTGGTTGAGATCACTCTTAGTGGATCTCTTTTGTTTAAAATGGACAACATTTTAAGTACATAGGGAAAGCCGACAAAACGCATTCGGTTTCCATTGAAACTTTAGGAGAACGATCCATGAGTCATATGTGACGTGTATGAATCAACCCCGCCTCAATCGGAGACGCGGTGTGGCCGGAACCACTCAAAGTGTCTGTATTTTTTTCAAAAGGACGTCATTTTAAATGAAAAACATCAACTGGCATACAAAAAACTGATCAAACGCTTTAGGAATATGTGGATACTTTAGGAAAATGATAGATGGGCCATATGTGAGGTGTACGAGTCAACACGAGCTCAATTTGAGGTGTGGTGTCGCCGGGATCACTCTCTGTGGATCCCTTTTGATTAAAATGGACAACATTTTAAGTACATACGGAAAACCGACCAAACGCATTCGGTTTCCATTGAAACTTTAGGATAACGGTCCATGGGTCATATGTGACATGTACGAATCAACCCCGCCTCAATATGCAATATGGTGTGGCCAACACCACTCAAAGTGTCTGTCTTTTGTTTCAAAAGGATGTCATTTTAATTGAAAAACATCAACTGGAATACGAAAAACTAACCAACCGCTTCTAGATTGTGTCGATACTTTAGCACAACGATCCACGGGTCATACGTGACATGTAATAGTCAACCCCACGTCAATCCGAGGAGCGATGTGACCGACACCATTCAGAGTGTCTCTATTTTGTTTAAAATGGACATGATTATAAGTGAAAATAACAACTGACATACAGAAAACCAACCAAACAAATTCAAAATGTGTTGTTGCTTTAGGAAAACGATTCATGGGTCATATGTGAGGTGTACGAGTCAACCCTGGTTTAATCCGAGGCATGGTGTGACCGGGATCACTCTAAGTGGCTCACTTTTTTTTAAAATGGACAACATTTTAAGTACATACAAAAAACAGACCAAACACATTCGGTTTCCATTTAAACATTAGGAGAACGATCCATGGGTCATATGTGATGTGTAAGAATCAACCCCACCTCAATCTGAGATGCAGTGTGGCCGACACCACTCAAAGTGTCTGTCTTTTGTTTCAAATGGACTCCATTTTAATTGAAAAACATCAACTGGCATACGGATAATCGATCAAATGCTTTCAGAATATGTAGATAATTTAGCACAACAATCCACGGGTCATATGTGAAGTGTACGAGTCAACCCCGCCTCAATATGAGGTTCGGTGTGGTCGACACCATTCAGAGTGCCTCTCTTTTGTCTAAAATGGACAGAATTATAAGTGAAAAGAACAACTGACATACAGAAAACCAACCAAACGCATTAGAAATGTGTTGATTCTTTAGGACAATGATCCATGGGTCATATGTGACGTGTAAGAGTCAACCCGGGCTCAATCTGAGGCACGATGTGGCCGAGATCACTCTAGCTGGCTCCCTTTTGTTTAAAATGGACAACATTTTAAGTACATATGGAAAACTGACCAAACGCATTCAGTTTCTATTGAAACTTTAGGATAACGATCCATGGGTCATATGTGACATGTAAGAATCAACCCCGCCACAATCTGAGACGTGGTGTGGCCGGCACCACTTAATGTGTCTGTCTTTTGTTTCAAAAGGACATCATTTTAATTGAAAAACATCAACTGGCATATAGAAAACTGACCAAACACGTTCGGATTTTGTTGATACTTTAGCACAATGATCCACGAGTCATATGTGACGTGTACGAGTAATCCCCGCCTCAATCCAAGGTGTGGTGTGACCGACACCATTCAGAGTGTCTCTCTTTTGTTTAAAATGAACAGGATTATAAGTGAATAGAACAACTGACATACAGAAAACCGACCAAATTCATTATAAATGTGTTGATGCTTTAGGACAACGATCCATGGGTCATATTTGATGTGTACGAGTAAACCCCGCCTTAATCCGAGGCACGGTGTGGTTGAGATCACTCTTAGTGGCTCTCTTTTGTTTAAAATGGACAACATTTTAAGTACAAACGGAAAACCGAAAAAATGCATTTGGTTTCCATTGAAACTTTAGGAGAACGATTCATGGGTCATATGTGATGTGTACGAATCAACCCCGTCTCAATCGGAGACACGGTGTGGTCGAAACCACTCAATGTGTTTGTCTTTTGTTTCAAAAGGACGTCATTTTAAATGAAAAACATCAACTGGCATATAGAAAACTGATAAAACGCTTTAGGAATATGTGGATACATTAGGACAATGATAGATGGGTCATATGTGATGTGTACGAGTCAACCCGAGCTCAATCTGAGGTGCGGTGTGGCCGGGATCACTCTCTGTGGCTCCCTTTTGTTTAAAATGGACAACATTTTAAGTACATACAGAAAACTGACCAAACGCATTTGGTTTCCATTGAAACATTAGGAGAACGATCCATGGGTCATATGTGACGTGTATGAATCAACCCCGCCTCAATATTCAATGCGGTGTGGCTGGCACCACTCAAAGTGTCTATCTTTTATTTCAAAAGGACGTCATTTTAATTGAAAAACATCAACTGACATATGAAAAACTGACCAAACGCTTTCGGATTGTGTCGATACATTAGCACAACGATCCACGGGTCATATGTGACATGTACGAGTAAACCCCGCATCAATCCAAGGTGCGGTGTGACCAAAACCATTCAGAGTGTTTCTATTTTGTTTAAAGTGGACATGATTATAAGTGAAAAGAACAACTGACATACGGAAAACCAACCAAACACATTAAAAATCTGTTGATGCTTTAAGACAAAGATCCATGGGTCATATGTGATGTGTACGAGTCAACCCCGCCTTAATCCGAGGCACGGTGTGGCCAAGATCACTCTAAGTGGCTCTCTTTTGTTTAAAATGGACAACATTTTAAGTACATAAAAAAACTGACCAAACACATTCGGTTTCCATTGAAACATCAGGAGAACGATCCATGGGGAATATGTGATGTGTAAGAATCAACCCCGCCCCAATCTGAGACGCAGTGTGGCCGGCACCACTCAAAGTGTCTGTCTTTTGTTTCAAATGGACGCCATTTTAAATGAAAAACATTAACTGGCATACGGAAAACTGATCAAACACTTTTAGAATATGTAGATACTTTAGCACAAAGATCCACGGGTCATATGTGAAGTGTACGAGTCATCCCCGCCTCAACCCGGTGTGCAGTGTGGATGACACCATTTAGAGTGTCTCTCTTTTGTTTAAAAAGGACGGGATTATAAGTGAAAAGAACAACTGACATACAGAAAACTGACCAAACACATTCGAAATGTGTTGATGATTTATGAAAACGATACATGGGTCATATGTGACGTGTATGAGTCAACCCGGGCTCAATCTGAGGCACGGTGTGTCCAGGATCACTCTAAGTGGATCCCTTTTTTTAAATGGACAACATTTTAAGTACATACGGAAAACAGAACAAACACATTCGGTTTCTATTGAAACATTATGAGAATGATCCATGGGTCATACGTGATGTGTAAAAATCAACCCCGCCTCAATCTGAGATACGGTGTGGCCGGAAACACTCAAAGTGTCTGTCTTTTGTTTCAAAAGGACGTCATTTTAATTGAAACATTTCAACTGGCATATGGAAAACTGACCAAACACTTTCATATTGTGTCAATACATTAGCACAACGATCCACAGGTCATATGTGACGTGTATGAGTCAACCCCACCTCAATCCGTGGTGCGGTGTGACAGACACCATTCAGAGTGTCTCTCTTTTGGTTAAAATGGACAGGATTATAAGTGAAAAGAACAACTGACATATGGAAAACCAACCAAACTCATTTGAAATGTGTTGATGCTTTAGGACAATGATCCATGGGTCATATGTGACATGTATGAGTCAACCCCACCTTAATCCGAGGCACGGTGTGGCTGAGATCACTCTTAGTGGATCTCTTTTGTTTAAAATGGACATCATTTTAAGTATATAAGGAAAACCGACCAAACACATTTGATTTCCATTGAAACTATAGGAGAAAGATCCACAGGTCATATGTGATGTGTACGAATCAACACTGCCTCAATCTGAAATGTGGTGTGGCCGGCACCACTCAATGTGTCTATCTTTTGTTTCAAAAGAATGTTATTTTAAATGGAAAACAACAACTGGCATATGGAAAACCGATCAAACGCTTTCGGAATATGTTGATAGTTTAGGAAAATGATCAATGGGTCATTTGTGACGTGTATGAGTTAACCTCGCCTCAATCCGAGGCACGGTGTGGCTGGTATCACTCCAGGTGTATGTATTTTGTTTAAAATGGACATCATTTCAGGTAAAAATACATGGTATACAAAAAACCGATCAAATTATGAATTGAATTTCGGATTCCACATATAATTGTTATCTAAATTTTAAATTGAATTTTAAATGAATTATGTATGTTTATAATTACGTTATGAATTGTAATTTAATTATGGATGTGTATAGTTCTAGGATGCATTATATGTTAAATGTGTATGAATTTGTTCTCTATATGTATGTGTTAGTTTGTTATTGTAGGTACAATAATTGTATATGTATGTGTTAGTTTATTGTAGGTACAATAATTGGATTGAAAATGAGAGGGAATGCACAAAATGAGACCTGGTGGGAAAATTGCAGACCTGCTGTGCGAATTGCAAGCTGCTGTGAAATTTGCACAGCATAGGCTATGCCAACAGTTTCAAACCATTGGCATAGCATCTCTGGTTTTTTTACCAACGGTTCTATGAACCTTTGGTAAAAAAACTTTTCCCAATGGTTTACAAACCATTGGGAAAGAGGAAGACTGCTTGGGCTTTCCCAACGGGTCAAACCGTTGGGAAAAACTTTCCCAAAGGTTTGGCAGAACCATTGGGATAGGTTAATTTTCCCCCACCCTATCCTTACAGTTCACTGTAAACCATTGGAAAAAGATTTCCCAACATCTTACTTCCCTAAAGTTTGCAGAACCATTGGTATAACATATACCAATGGTTCTGCAGCCTTTCCAAAAGGTTTATAACTATTGGAAAAGACTGTATTTTCAGTAGTGATACCCTACTTTGATGGATATGGATATAGAGATATGGAGTTGGGACTTTGAATTGATGCTCACAAAGGATGTTAGGCCCTACAAGAGGTTGGGATGGGTAGGGTTGCGATCTGACTCACATTGGCTATAATGTAAGTAAATGGTGTGATATTAACAAGAGACATTGGACCCTATGATAGGGTGGGATAAATGGTATGTGGTCCAACCATCATCAGCAGTGAATTAACACACACACACACACACACACTTTTATTTTGTGATTGACAATTAATAAAGCATTGAAAACACATGATGTTTTATATTGATGGATTAGAGTGGAAAATAAGAGGACAAGTGATGTGGGGTGCCCTTTTTATACATTATTTACTATTATTTAATTATAATTTTATGTGATATTTGGTAAGTGGGCCTTGTTGAGGTTTGGTGGTAGTTACTAAGATAGGTTCTTGTTAGATCAACTATTTATTCACTAAAGAATTTATATTCTTCTTCCACATTTTCATGAGTGATATTAAGGAGGATATTATTGACTATACCAGTTAATCACAACCCAATATATATAAATATGTTGTTTAGATTTCTAGGGCGAGTTTGGTGATCAAGATGGATGGTACTAGCTTAGATCTATAAGTTACAGTCAGAGTTAATTATTAGGAATTTTATTTTTTATTTTATTTGGGACTTGTATATATATAAAATTTCATGAATTCTAATTTCCATGGGATTTTTTTTATTTATATCATTTCATGGAGTTGAATTTTTGTTTATTTATATATTCCTAAGATTTATGAGGGTTTTCCCACCCATTTGTGTGAATTATAACATCAGTTCTCATCACCATCCAATGGCCTATTGGAGGTAGCATTCGAGGGGCACTCACATATTCACTACAAGCCTATTATTGGTTCCTAGTGGGGCTGGATCAAGAAAAGGTGGTATCAAAGGGTTTTTTGAGAGTTTGGATGGAGAATAGAGTTAAAAAATGGTGATAATTTCATGTGTTGGTTGGGAAAAAAAATCAGCTGAATATATTCTATGATGTAATTAAATGATTTTGACTAATACATAGGATTCTAGCCCCCTAGGATTTGACCCTGGGACATTATGTTTATAGAACACACTAAGTGAATTTCTACTAATTTCAGGGTGGATACCTAAGAGAGGTACATGTATCATAATTTTTTTACACTTGTGTTATACATAAGGTTACATTGACAAAATTAAAATGAATCTAATTAAATAAACCTTAAAATAATTCTGTTCTAGCGGGCTTTGGATTTATTTATTGATTTCAATGATTTCTGTTGGCTTCCTTCTATGTGTAGTTCTGGTTGACGTGGTTTAACAAGATGGTCTAGTTGACTGCTGTAGGGTTGATCTAGCTAAATAGGAAGATTCTTAGAGGAATAAATTCTGGTAGTTATAGAATTTGGGATTGGATATGTATGAGGGGGAATCATTGATTAGAGACTGAGCATTGGTTGGAGGATAATGATATTTTCTTCAGCCTGATCCAAACTAGAGAAGAGTATAGAGTTTCTCTAGCTGTTATTAAATTGTGGGGAGTATAAGAGAACTCATGGATTGTGTATCTTAGGGAGTAGAAGTGGGTGAATATTTCATGGGATGATTTCTAGAGGTAGTTTCACAGGGAGTTATTTTATTTAACAACAAGGGAAGTGAAGTGGCTGGAGCCACTCTCCCTTTATAAGGGAAGATTGAGTGTGTGAGAGTTTGGGAATCACTTCCAGAACATTCTTCTATTTATGCTTGATATTTTTCTGGTTGAGGAGTCTAGATAACACCATCTAGAAGAGGTGTTGTTCCCACTAATTCGTTATGTTTTCAACTCATTTACACTACCTTTATATTTTATGGTGGAGAATAAGTATGGGGTGAGTAAGAGGATACATGTGTAATAGAGTTCATCTTAAGAGGTGAGACATAAAGGATCCTTGAATATTAGGGCTTTTGGTGGAGGATCATAGATTTCAGGGTAGTCAAGGTTCCAGATGGATAAGAGTTAGCTTCAATAGTTTTCTTCTCTACGTTTATTTGGGGAAAAAAGTTCACGTGCATCATCTGGGAGATCTGTTCAAGTGCACCTCATTAGAGGTGGTCGTGTCTGTGAGAACTATAATTTATCAATCATTGTTTGGAATTAGTATGGTATGGGAGGAAAGATTCCTTATTAAACCCAATAGCAAGAGTTACCAGAGAGGCCGCATCAACAGTAGGGACAATGGTCTTATGCTTTACCAAGGGAGATAGAGCTAGTAAAGTCTAGACTTATGTTGTCCCTTTCTCATAGGGGTATAGGGTTGAGTGAGACAATGGTGGTTGTCATCAACACTAAGGTAGGAGAGTTGGAAACTTATAATTGCATTCTATGGAGACACTAACACTATATGAGACATCGATCATTTTAGGTACCATATATTTATCATCTATGTTAGCTTTCTATTTTTTGAATCAGGAGTATCACACTCCTTCATTTCACCCACATTGGTTTCAGCCTTTGGACTATAGGTGGGGAGGCTTCTAGTTCCCCGGGTGGTTTCTACACCAGTTGAAGGTCAAATAAGTTTTTTTTTGATGTTTTTTGAGGTTGTATTTTGATGATGAGGAATCATAAATCAACTAAGGATTTTTTCTTATTGAAAATACAACAATAGTATATCTTCCTTAGAATCAACAAGTTGTGTTCTATGAATTTATTTATATATTGATTCCAGTGGAGAGTCATGTTCTTCAATGAGGTGGTCTAGCGTGTTCTATTCATTGATGATAAATATTATCATATGGGTTTTAGGTGATTAGAGATGTTATTTTCTTAGCTATCTATGCTATATTTTTATCTATTAATGTCACATTTGTTAGAAATTTCTAGGGTTGTTAAGGAGTTCTTGGATGTTCTCTCCAATGAGGTTTTGAACCTAGCCACTTAATGTGATATCATGTTTGGGAAATAGTTATAACTGGGTGTCTCCTAGATTTTGATGGATCCTAATAGAATGAAACCTTTTAATATGTGAGAGTTGAGGATCTAGTTTTATGAGCTTATACAAAATGGTTTCATCCATCCAAGTGTGTCATCATGGGGTTATCATGTTTTATTCTCTAAGAATGAGAATGGTGGTATAAGGTTTTGTATAGACTATCATTGACTTAATTAGGAAACTGTAAAACATAATTACCCCTTTCTAAGGATTGATGGTATATTTGTCCAGTTGAAGGGGGTAAACATGTTTTTAATGATTGATTTGTGGTCTGTATATTATTGAATGAGGGTGAAGGAGTAGATTATTCCAAATACTACCTTTAGGTTTCTCTATGGGCACTTTGAGTTCATATTTATATCATTCGTTATAATAAACACCCTTATTGTTTTCAGGGGACTCATGTACTCCATGGATCTGGAGTTCTTAGATTATTTTGTGGTTGTTTTCATTGACGACATACTTATTTGAGGTCCTATGAGGAGTATGTAGTGTATCTTAGGTATAGTTTCCCAAGATATAAATTCCATTATTTTCAAAAATTTTCATAAGGTAAACATTATATCTCACAAATAATCACACAATACCAATAAAAAATGGTTTAGTGTATTTGAGTACAAGCTTCAAAAAGAAACTTATTTTATGACCCTTGTGAACTTTTCTCCATTATCAAGCCACATTATACTCCCTCCAATATTTCTTATATATTATACTCATCTTCATAACCTGAGGAAATCAAAACATAAGAAACGGGTGATCTCAGATTCTTAGTAAGGGTAAACATTAGTGTTAACAATTGAATATCACAAGTGAACATGAAATGAGAATATGTGTATAATCTAGATACATAAGAAAATTAATAAAAAAAGCATAGATCATAAATAATTGAATATGAATTGGGAATAACATAAGACATGAATCAAAAGAGTGAGGAAACCTGATTCAATAAACATGAGTCATGAGACCTTAACATGATCATGAGAATAAGTATAAAAATGTGAATCATCTTTCTAATCACACACATTTGTATATGGAATATTACTTTTATGTGAAACACCATCAGTGCCCAGAATAATAAGTAACTGATTTTTTTTTGAATTCTTACCTCATGTGATTTAAAAATTAAACTAATACATTATAGGGGGATATAGGTACCCACATATCATCATCCATAATTATGAGTGCTACTTGAAATCAATGACTTATGAAATCAAAAATAACCCAACAAAATAAAATGGGTTTTTATAAAACATTGCAATTGAAAATCATTCACTTTTATAACATAAAGCACCCATGGAAAGACATTGGGTTTTATATGGATTCTCATAAGGAAATCAATAATAATTCCTTCAATAATCATAATGTGATAAACCAATGGAAAATAAATGGGCATCCAATGACATCAAGTAATATCCTAATTCTTATTCTTGAAAAGGGAATACCCCAGTGTGGACTTCTCAAACCCTCCACACTAGGAAACCCCTCCCAACAAAGGGATCACTCCAAAGAGATCCCCATCTGGGAAGGAGCCATTTCCAACCAATATTGAAGAGCGCCCTGAAGGGTGATGATCTAATAGTTGATGTTTCAACATAAGAATCCATCAACATAGGTCGTTTTTTCCTCATTTCAACCACCCAGTCAGGAACTAGGTGATCGGTCAAGATGAGTGGCTCCTAGGGGAAGGAGAAACTTTCCTAAGAGTGGAATCCCAAGAATCAAACCCCACACATCCTAAAGACCAATGTTGTTATACCCCTCTCATTCACCACTATGCCACTACCCATGATACAATTAACATCCGAAGTAAATATCATTCATTGAAGATAATGAAGAATATGGTATTTGAACTGTATAGATACAGGGTATATGTTTAAGTAATTAATTTTCCCAAATCAATTGATGTATTGAATCTAGTCGAAAACCCCTTAATAGAATGAATAAAAAAATATGATATTCACAATGAAAAGGCATTGGGTTAAAATTTAGGAACTTACATAGTGTATGATTAGGAAAGTAAAAGACAGTGATATATCATTTTTACAAAAGATATGGACATTACATAGGTCATCCATATAAATAATTTGGATGGTTACATTATAATAATATCCTTGGTCGACCATAATGTATGTAAAATGATGTGGATTTAGATAAAAACCATTTTTAGGATCATTATGAAACGTCAATTTTGAAATAAGAAACAACCATGATCATTAAAAGAATTTAGATATAAATATTTTATAAATAATGGAGTATAATATTTAATTTTAAAACACTATTAAATCATATAAAATAAGTATCATATGAAATTACAAAGATGTGGGATAGGGGTGTTCACATGGAAAATGTTAAAAATATATTCTTTTAACAATTTGATGAATATAACCCATACATAAAATGTTAATAATTTTTTTAAATTGAAGAAGATTGAGTAGTATAAAATGACCTCAATCAAGTATAGAGGTATAAATAAGGAAATGTTTTAAAAGAATCAAATGAATTATGGCATGGAAAAAGGGAAATTCATGATTGTAAAGAAGATATGAGGTTGGTTCGACTTTATAAGAAATAATTTTTGTAAAATATGAGTCAAGAGAAACTAAAATATTGAGGGGACATATAAAATCCCATGAAAATAGAGTAGAAATAATGAGAGATTTTATAAAGAATTAAAATTTCCTAGATGGATTAACATTCAAAAAAAATATTAATTTGAAGATAATATTGGAAATGAAACCCTTATGGTTCGAGTAACATTTTGATCAAAACCACTTTTAGGTTGGGTATCTTATGAATCGATGGACATTTAAAGAAAGTAAATGATATGTAACTTCAAATACCATAAACACGGTAGAATAAATTTATTATAAATTAATAATACCATATTAATGGCTTCATGTTTCACATTAAGAAATAAGTCTCATGAAATTAAATTTGAGTCAAAGAACCCCTTGCCCTATTTCCTAGCTTAGTCTAATGTACTCTATCATCCTGTATGACAGACATAAATATCTTAATTATCTATTTCAATAAAATTTTTCATATAGATAACCTCTTATAAACATAATTTATAATTATTATATACATTTATATTAGTTAGTTATTACTTATCTTCGATGTTGGGTGTGGGTAATCTTGATTGTTTTGAACTAGTTTCATAAAAGAATTGATGTTATTCATTCTTCCACAAATGTTCATCATTAAAATTTCATTAAAGTTTTTGTAATGGATGAATTTTAATGTTTTTTAATTTTTAAATTTGTTTTCATGAGTAATTTAATCTTAATCCTAGAAGGATAAATCAACAATGATCATTTCGTGGTGATTTTTAACCTATGAAGGGTATTATATTAATTAATGAGTTAAATATTAATGTATATTTTCTAGAGTAAAAAATAAGTATCTTAATAGTTATATAATATTATACTAGTAATTAATTTGTCAAAATTAATAATGATATAATTTCATATAATTGTTTATGTAAGTGGTCAAACTGACCAAAACATAAATATACCATTTTTAATGGATGATTATGAGGTGATTTATTTGTTGAAGTACCCAAGGATCAGTTAGATACCAATGAGGAGGGGGGGGGTGAATTAGTGATATACTATTTTTAAAAATTAAATTACTTTTGATTCAACCTCCTTGATAGATTAATGTCTCGATCCCTTGTCTTTAATACTCAGCCTCACCCTGCAAGAAATATCAAAAACAAAGGAAAACACACAAGGATTTACAAGATTCGGTACAAATACCTACTCCATGCTGTGTTGGTGAGACACCCCAACATTGGTTATCTACTATATCAGAACACAGTTACAATAGTAATTGGTTGGACCCCTAATTAAAAACTAGTTATACCCCCCACCCCAATTGCAATCAGCCTTCAATAGTTGGTTAGACCCCCCAACTGTACCTTCTTCATTGTGATTAGTTAGACCCCACCAATCATAATCATTATCTATTGGTTAGACCCCCCAGCTGCATCCTTCAACTTCATATGGCTTGATCCACTGTAGAAATATCAATTAAAGATCATTCTACACAAGCTTGTTGGAATGCATTGACTTGTGTATAATTCAAGTACTTTTTCATTGATGCTATTATTACTCAAATAAACTCTGATAACCTGTAAATGGTTAGATATATCAGTACAACACTGACCAGGCTAATATTCTTTCTTATGCTGAAGACCCGGACTCACTAAACAATGAAATATTGGTTATGAATTTCTTCTGAATATCTGATAGAAATATTATCCCAACATCAATCTAAAATCACTTTCACACACTGAATACTTGAACAATATTTGAACACTCACTATATAAACACACATAGTTTTTTTTCTAAATGTATGTACATTCACACATGCATCAAACCATGCATGAACTCCTTTACATCCTTCATTCATATAAACCCTTCACGCAATAGATACACAATTATTCTTATATAAATCATGAAAACACACTATCTACACCACTTGCGCACAAAACTAGATGCTCACTTAAGGTTTACAATCCTCTTCATCTAATTTGGTGGGTAGAAGGGACCATTCCACCCACCTCACTGATTGCTATGTCGACCCATCACTGATCAAGCTGTTAACCCATGGGACACTTCGCCATCTCAGCTAGAAATGGATCATTCCTGGTTGGGGCTTCTCTTGATGACCTCTATATGGGGAGGGGGTTCATAGGTGTGGAGGGTTAGAAAATGACACTCCTATGGATTCCATCTTTAAGAAAAAGTTTACACTCCTTTTCATTCAATAATGGAACATTTACTGTAAAACACTCTTCTTGTATGAAAAACCGAATGAATATATGCTTGGTGTGAACAAGGTATTCTTTATAAGATGCAGTGTAAATATACACCATCATGAGTTTCCTTAAACCCTTCATGAATGATATAGAGGCACAAACATAAATCGTGTTTTCTCAAATGCTTTGTGGAACTCTGTTAAGCATAAATAAAAACTACTGTGTCATGCACATGTAGTTTTATCATGGTATTACTTCTCCCTCGTACAAAAAAAATGCATAGAATACTTCATGAAAAAGTGATATTCTCTTTGGATCTCTTTCACTAGAAATCAGAACGTCTGACACTCAGTAGCACACACTCTGTCTCAGTACTTATTATATTTATAAGTGATATGAAACTTCCCTCAAACCACCACACTTCAAGCATGAAGACCCAACTGAAATCTCTGTCACAAAAAATGTCACATCTTATACACAACGAAAATCATATTTACGATCTTCATTTTCAAATTCAATAATATTTTCATGAGATTTTGATCTTTGTGGGATCATTATAATGGAGAAATAACGAATGCGAGTTATGGTTCAATCGACAATCGTCATCACTGTATGGAGAACTTTGATGAAAAAAACTCCAAGGTGAGGCTGAGGATGAAGAAAACATGACAAGGATAATCAAATGGTACTCAATGATCATATTAATGACTTTGGTTCTTTCAGTGTTTTTAAAATATATATGCATTTTATGAAACTTACTAAATCGAAGTGAATCAGTGTTTAGCTCTTCTTTATATTACAAGCTGCAACTCAAACTTAGAAGAAATGGTTACCGAGATGTGATGGAACTACCCCATGCTTGCACCCACTTATACTACTATGACACCTTTCAAGGTGGTTCCATGTTGTATCTATTTCCCCATGAGGGCACGTACCTCCACCCATCATGCTACCTGCTTATTTGGATTGGGCAGGCTCCCTAAGCCATGGATGACCCTCTGGGGTCCCACATAAGGCTTTGGAAAAGCTATCTACAACTTGTTTGACAGTAAATTTTTTTCATTAGGAACCAAAATGTATACGTAGAAAAATTATAACTATAAATTCCTTTGAATGAAATTCTATGCCATATAAAATCAAAAACCAACCTACTCAAAAATTAAAACACAATTCTCCTTTCTTCTTTTTATTGAATATTCCATTATAAATTCAAAATATTTGATTGTATAAAATTTTGTAAACATTTGTGTCAAACTCAAATAACCAATGAAACAAGTTTTTATAAACTATAAAATTTCTCTAAAATCATCATAATTAAAACCTTAAAACATATTTAAATCATTCACCAAACACTCATTGACGACAAATGAAATTCACTAGACACTTCAATCTCCCCCATTTCATTTTTTGTCAATACTCAAATTATGTCAATATGTTTACTTTTATTTATCCACATTATTATAAATGAATACAAAGGTGAGTTTATGAGTTCAAACTCAAGAAACTCCTCAAAAAAATGAGATTTCAGTTAATCAACTCTAAGTCTATGTGGGAAAGCCCGATGTAGAAAACAAGAGTGGTGTAACATAAGAATCAATGTTATTTAAATATTATAATGTGATACCATTCTCAAACTTGTTTAAAAATCTTTAAATCATAGGGAAAAATTTGAACAAGTTTTATAAGATATTTTCCACACACATATCAACAAATGAATCAGATAGTTCAAGTGAAAAAACAAATAGATTCCCATATTAAATTTAGATTAAAAATTTGAGAGTGATCATTATTTTCACAAGATTGTTAATATTTTACAGCTTCAAATAATCTATTATCCCCCTCAAGGAATGAATCCATATACTTCAATTCCTTTCATGTTAGAGCAAAAGTAATTATATAAGGGAATAAGGAGGAACCAATTTGTTCCTTTGAAATGACACTTAGACTGAGAGTTGCCTCTCAACCTTTTTTTCCCTTCTTACTTTTACACTTAGATTTTGAAGAGTTATCCTTCATCTCTTGGGATATTAGAAGTATCTTGAAATGTTTTGTGTTAATAAAAATTTTCCACACCTTTCACACTTCATCATTTTCAAGTCTTTATTTTTAGATGAATCCCAATCATTATTAAAATCCTTATATGTCGCCACTTGATCTTCCTTTTCTCTGTCAGGATTTTGATATTTTTAAAATTGTTTCAGCATCTCACACAATTCACCGATGACAGAAGATTTATTTACAACATTACTTATCTTCTCATATTCTTTATGAGGAATCCTAATTGATAAAAAACTCTACATTTCTTAGTTTTGTGACCTTATTGACCAAATATTCCACATAATTCATTCAGACATTTATATAAGTTATGCACTAACAGCTTAAATGAATTCTTGACCACATGCTTCTCTTTTTGTTAATCTAATTATTCTTCTCATCATTGATCCCCCTAGATTAATGACTCCTCCTTGGTAGTGACATGTTTTAACAGCCTGAATAAGCCTTATGACCAAATAATCCACAACACAAATAGTAGCCTTTGAACCATGATATTTTAGACTGATATAAATTCATCTCTAAAGATTGTAGTTATTGTTTTTTCATAGACTGTGGGTGTATCTTCTTTGGAGGAAATATTTTGGATAAATTATTGCTCTATTCCTTTGTGGAAAATGTTTTATCATTTTGTTTTTAAGGTAATTTTGATTTAGTCTTGTCCTTCCGAGCTACATTGATAAAAATACCAATTGTAAATTGAGGATCATTTGCTTTAGAATCAATCTTTTTCTATGAGCTCTTCTTCCCAGCATCTTTAGAAGATTAACCCTTAGTCTCAATAGATTTGGCGATGTCTTATTTCATCTTATTCAACTTACTTTGAGCTAAAAGGTACATAAATTACGTTTTAGATAATTATTCCTCTTTCTCAACAAGTATTTATTCCAAATATTTCACATTTTTCTCAAATTTAGCTAATTTCAAACAATTTTTTTATTCTCTACAACAAATGCTAATTCTTCCTTGTTTAGATCATTCTTTCCAATAGTTTTCAATTTTCTTTCCAACTCAGCAACATTCATCTTATTTGATCATATTTCATTAAGATAAATTTCCTATTTCTTGAAACATTCTTTATTCTCATATGAGATATTGTCAATTTCTTTTTTTAGTTTTTTCTTTTCCTTCTTGAGATGCATATTTTCCACAAGAGTAGCTTCCAGATTCTCTTTTAATATCCATTCTAAATCAGTGCTCTCATCACCTCCACCACCTTCGAATGAGTCCTTATATTTCTTGGATCTACCCATAAATCACATTTAATTCTTATATAATCTTCCATCATCTGACTCACTACTTGATGACATAAATTCATTCATTTACCTACTGATCATAATTGTCTTCTTCTAAATAATCTACTTCTTAGGCTTCTTCTAATTCCTTTTTTGATACTTATTATCCTCCTTATCCGAGTTAGTTTCATCAGCCTTATTCTTTGGATAATTACTAAAAAAATGACCACTTTTTTGAAAATTCCATCACTTTTGTGGTTGTTTTTTACTTCCTTTCCATATTACCCTTTTAAAAAATATTGTAAATAAGTCCATTATTTGACTGAAGTCCTATTATTCTTCTGCATCCTTAGAATCACTTGATTCTGGATCTTCTTTGATTTTAGTTTTACCTTTAATCATGGAATCAAAGGACATATCTTCTCTATATTTTTTATTGAATACTATCACTTTTATCATTTCATAAGATATGAGGGTATTATGATGTTCATATAATGAATGATCTACTCTCTCTTCCAGTCAAGATATATTTGAGTTGAATCTATCATGGAAATTTCTCATTAGAGTTTTTCAAAAGAGTAGAATCATCCAACTTCTCTCCAAAACCTCTGATATTGTTGACAATTTTATTTACTATTATAAATTAGTCATTAATACTTTCATCATCAACTATTTTGATATCTTCAAACATACTTCCCTAGATTTTCAACTTGGCTTCTATGAATTTAAGATTTACTTCATAACTACTTATCTGTTTATCTCAGATATCCTTCTACGTTTGGAGACCCATCATTTTAGTGAAATCATTTTCTGATAAATCCATGAAGATTTCATTCTGAACCTTTCCATCAACTTTCAGATTTCTCTTGTCATCTTTATACATAGAAATATATTCATTTATAGGAGGTAAACCCACTGTTGTTGCATCTCTCACTTCCAACCCAAGAGATAGAAGGTAAGGAATCATCATATTCCTCAAACTATTGTAGTCCAAGCCATAAAGAGTAAGAATTCCTAGTAAATGGTCACTGAATTCAAATTCTCTATTTCTCATAAATTTTTCTGGATATCCAGAGGGTAAATTTCTTTGATTCTAATTGAAGTGGATAAGGATTAGTTATATACCACTAATAGGGTGGGGGGAATAAGTGGTATATTATTTTTACGAATTCTTTTACTTTTGATTCAACCTCCGTGACTAATTAAACTCTCGATTCATCATCTTTAATACACACCCTCACCCTGCAAGAAATAAACTCAAAGAAAGAACACCATACATGGATTTACAAGGTTCGATACAAAGACATACTTCTTACATTATTGGTTAGACCCCCCAATAGTGATTATCGAATATATCAGAAGGTGATTATAAAAAGAATTTGTTAGACCCCCCAATTACAAACTGGTTATACCCACCAGTTCCAATCATCCTTTAACAGTTGGTTAGACCCCCCAACTGAACCTTCTTTATAGTGATTGGTTAGACCCCCAATCAAAATCTTCAGAAACTGTTTAGACCCCCCCAGCTTCAGTCTTCAACTTCAAATTTCTTATCCATTGTAGAAAGATTAATTGATGATCCTTCTTCACAAGATTGTTGGATCACACTCACTTGTGTACAATTCATGTACCTTTTCACTGATTCTATTGTTTCTCAAATAAAATCTGATCACTTGTAAATGTTCAGATGTCTTAGTAAAACAATTCTCGGGAAATTATTCTTTCTTATGCTAAAGAAACAACCTCACTAAACACTGAAAACACAGTTATGAATTTCTTATGAATATCTAATATAAGGATTATCCCATCTTCAGTATCAAATAAATTACACACACTGAATACTTCAACAATATTTTTTACACTCACTGTCCACACACAAACTATTTTTTTTCTAAATGTATGTACATTCACACATGCATAGAACCATTCATGAACTCCTTAACTACCTTAGTTCATGAAAACTCTTCACGCAATATATACGAAAGTCTTCTTACAAAAATCGTGCACACACACTATCCACACCACTTCCACACAAAATTGGATGCTCACATGAGGATTACACTCCTTCGCATGAAACAATGGAACATTTACTATAAAAAACACTTCTTAAATCCAAACTTGAATTAATTTATGCTTGGTGTGTTCAAGGTCTTCTTCACAAGATCCAATATAAATATATAGTGTCATGTGGCTCTTCAAACCCCTCACGCAAGTTAGAGATACACGAACATCCTCCAAATATATATTTTTTTATTTTGAAAATATCCACATTAAGGAGAAGTGGGAACCATTAAAAAAGAGATATATGAATATAAATTGTGCTAACTCAAATATTTCACAGAACTCTGTTCATTACAATGATAAACTAGTGTGGCATGCATATGTAGTTTTCTCACAGTATTACTTATCCTTTGCACAAATAGAAAATGTGTGCCATTATTCGTGAATTTGAGAGATTGACGACAAATATCTTTCAAGGGAAATAAAAACCTATCACACTCAGTAGAACACACTTTATCTCGGTACATCTGATATTTATAGGTGATGTGAAACGTCTATCGAACCGCCCCACTTTAGGCACACAAACCCAACAGAAATCACTATCATAGAAAATTTCACATTTTCTACACCTTAAAAATAATTTTTTGATCTTCATTTTCAATTGATATCATTGATTCATGATATTTCAATCTCATTAGGATCATTAGAATTTAGAAATGATAAATAGGATTCATGGTTCAATCAATAGTTGATGCCACTTTATGAATAACATTGATGAAAAAAACTCTCAAGCGAGGCCAAGGACAAAGACGATGCGATAAGGTTTATCAAAAGATCCTGGATGATAAGATCAATATCCACAGCTCTTTCCATGTTTTTAAAAGAGGATATAAAATTTATGCAGCATTCCACATAAAAATGGCTCAGTGTTTTTCTCTTCTTTATATTACAAGTTGCAACTCAAACTCTAGATAAATGGTTACCAAGACATGTTGGAAATTCCCCATGCTTTCCCCCCTTCTAATTCCATCCCACTCGACATAGGGGATACATGTTTCCTCTATGTCCCATTGCGGGTGCACACCTCTGCCAATCATGCCACCTATTGATTTGGTCTGCGCAAGCTCCCTAAGCCGTGGATGACCCTCAAAGGTCCCACATAAGGCTCTCATAGATCCAACTAGGGATTTCTGGGCTGGAAAAAGTTTTCATTAAGAAAAAAATGTACACGTAGAAATATTATGAGTATAAATTCATTTGAATGAAATTCCATGTCACAAAAAATAAAAAACCAACCTACTCAAAAATTAAAACACAATTCTCTTTTCATTTTTTGTTGAATATTCAGTCATAAATTCCAAATATTTGATTCAGTGAAATATTGTAAACATTTGTGTCAAACTCAAATAACCAATGACACAATTTTTTCTGAACTAAAAAACAGATCTTAAATCTCTATAATTACAGCCTTAAAATATATTTAAATCTTTCACCAAACAATCATTGAAAAATTGTAATTCACTGGACACGTCATCTGTAATATCATTAAAACTTTAAAATAATGATATCATTTAGTTTTTATTAGTGTGATATATAATAATTATAAAATAAATATAATAATTAATGGATATGAAATTGTTACATAATTTGAATTAATTGTTTCCTCTTAGCACATTTTCTTTAAAATATTGAATTAAGGATAATTGTTTATTGATAATATGATTAATAGGTTATCCAATATTTCATCCCAGAACATTAATGATATCATAAATATAATTTTTATTCATTAAACCCATTTTTATGGCCATCTAACTATAGTAGGGGTGAAAAAATGAGAAATCAATCAGCACGTGGAGATGATAGTTCACACGTACGCATGGTTGAAGATTTCATTTTCCATAGAATAAGAGAAATGAAAAATATTTTTTATCATTTAAGAATAAAAATAAGTTAAAAATATCATAATTATTTATTAAATTAAACATTATATCCATCATTGCAGGATGGTTAAGGAAAATAAAACCTGACATTTTTTGGAGGTGGTAGTCTGCACGCACAGAAAGGTAGATTTTTCATTTATTAGTAAAAGGGATGGATGGTTAAAGCTTGTACCATAATTATAATAATATAATATTATAATAAGAAAACTTATTTTATCATTTTTTGGTGTTTAAATAAAATCTTAAAAAGAATAAATGCACTTAAGGAAAATGAAAAGAGGAAGAGGGGTTAGGATCTTATACTTCACTTCTTGGATTATCTCCTTCGCAAAGGGGATTAAACCTTTAAAGTATGGTATTTTGAGAATAATAATGACTAATTAAGGTGTAAAATAATTTTTAAGAGGTTTGGTTAGATTTTGGGCTGAACTAATGTGGTTTTTGTGTGAGGGATAGTGATGAAAGGAGATGCCATTTTATAGGTGAAAAGGAGTGGCGTTTTTGTAAATACCCAAAACATTTCAATATTGGAAAGTCACTATCAAAGAAAATGGATCAAAAATTGATAAATAATAGAGAGTTTAATAAATAATTCTAATACACACATTAACAACTGAATTACAACATGTTTTTAACATGTTTGTCCCTCCACCTCTTTGGTTACTCATTTTTAACATTTTGGTTTTCACCCTGGTAACTGGGTTTTTACCTAGGAAATTTATCCTTTATGCCCAAAAATAAATTTATCATTATTATATAATTTGTTACTAATTATTATAAATTATTTATCCATTTTTTGACATAATTTTTAAAACTTAAAAAAAATAATTTTAAAATACTAAATGTGTAACGTATTGAAAACAATTTTTTGAAAAATATAACTTAAATTAAAAAAACATAAAATATTGGTTTATAAATTAAGACAACCATTGTGAAAATTTATAAAATCAATTATAAAATTCATATCTATTCTTATAAAAATTTCTCATAAATTTCAAATTCATACTTATATACTAATAATCCCATTTAAGTCTTGTTATATTTAAAAACGGTATTTTGAACTATTCACCAAAAAATCAATCTATTTAGAAAAATATCAAAAATTTATGCTAAAATTATTTTGAAATTATAAATCTAAAATTGAATTTATATTTATCATATTCAGATTAAAAAATGTATAAATTTAGTGTTTAGATGAAAACCTAATATAAAAAGAAAAACTGCTCTTATTGAAAAATGATGCTTTTAAACATTAAGTATTATTAATATTATTTCAAATGATTTTTTAATATAAAATAATTTAATATGTTTTTTCATATATAATATTTTAAAGGTGTTAAATTTAATCTATAAGTATAAAATATAAAATACTTAACAAAATAGTTCTTTGAAAAAAAGAAACATTTCTTTTATACCAAATACATGTTAACAAATACTATTAAAATAAATTATTTATAATATAAAATGTAATTTTTCTAATCCATTTATATTAAAATAATTATTTAAAAAATGTAGAGTTGCACCGCAAACTTTTCGAGTCCGGTTGCTGTCATTTTGAGTCACAAAACATGGAAATATATCTTCAATTGCGGAGAAGTGCATGCAACATATTTCATGGTGTCTACAACCTCAAAGGGCCTACTAAAACTATGAGAAAGATTACTCCCTATATCAAACCTTCAGTTTCCACATTAAAGAGAAACCTTCACTAAAAAATGGTCCCCAACCTCAAACCCCAAGGGTCTCCTTCTGCGATCTGCATACGACTTCTTCCGATCCTGCACTATATTCATCCTCTCACAAACAATCTAAACCTTGTCTATTGTGCTCTAAATTACAATGGGACCAAGAATGGATGTTTCCCCAACCTCTGTCCAACACAACAGTTAATGAAATGGTCTTCCTTACAAATCCTAAAATAGATCCATCTCAATGGAAGAGTGATAGTTATTATTGTAATAAAACTCTACTAAAGGTAGGTGTGATACCCAAAATCCACCGAAGTATAAGACAAATGTCCGCAATGTATCCTTCAATGTTTGGACAGTCCGTTCCATCTGTCCATCTGTCTGAGGGTGGATAGTAGTGATAGGGAGTACCTGAGTTCCAAAAGTATGCTGAAATCCCCTCCAGATTCATGAGGTAAACCATGAATCCTGATGTGAGTCAATGGACCTTGTAACTCCCTAAAACCACAACAATTCATCCATGTACCTATTAGACAAAGCATCCTCTATGCCTGACTCCTTGATAACTAAGAAGTGATCCAATTTCATCAACCAATCCACCACTACAAAGATAACATCAAAATATCCATGAGCTTTGGGTTAACCTATTCCTAAATCCATAGATATTTCAACCATTTCCACTCAGGAACATCCAAGGACTGTAAAAAACCACTAGGAACATGACACATGACCTTTATCTACTACAAAACCAAGAACTTCACCACAAACTCCACCACTTCACATTTCTTCCCGATCCACCAAAACTGCATCTTCAAGCCACATAAAATATTGGAATCTCTAGGGTGCACCACCAAAGGTGAGAAATCAAACTCAATAATAACTCCAACGCACATCGCCACTAGAATAATCAGCTTTCCTTGAAACAACATCCCATTCAGACCATCCTCCAACCATATCTCTAGAGCATCACCATGGTAAAGATGATCGTGAATCACCTATGCCTTTGGGTCTCCCCAATGAGGCACCTCCACCTACTTTATTAGGTAATACTGCACTTTCATCTAAAAAACATCCTTTACCCCTATCCACTCTTACATTCAAGTGAAATGCTTCCAACTCCTCCATCGCCCTCTAAGAATATGCATATTCCAAAACAACCTACTTTTGTGAATTTATGATAAAATCATCGGCCACAACTTTTCCCCTTCCTGAGATTTAAGAGATCTCAAAATAATAGACTTGAAGAAACTCTATCCACCTCTATTTTTATATATTCAGGCCATCCTAGAAAATGATATACCTCAAACTCTTATGATCTGTGATGACCACAAAACACTACCCAATGAGGTAATGTTGCCAAAACATTAGCGTGAGCACAAAGAATGCTAGTTCCATATTGTGGGTGGCATGATTATGCTCGTGGGGATGTAACTACCTGGAACCAAAAGAGATCAATTCTTATTATTCCATCTACATGAAACCCAATCCCAAATGGGGAGAATCAAAAAACACCTCAAGCATCACCCCTTATGAAATTGGAGAACTAGAGAACTAACCAACTTCCCCTTCTGGTTACAAAACACTAACTTACACTGATCACTCCACAAAAATTCCTATCCTTTCCTACTCAAATCCATCAATAGGTCTAAAAATCAATAGTAATCAGGTACAAACCACTAATAATATCATGAGAGGCTAAGGAAATTGCGAACCTCTTTCACATTCTTGGGTGTTTCCCAAGAAACAACTACTTCGACATTTGATAGGTCTACTGGAACACCCTACCGAGACACAAGATGTCTGAGGAAATGAACCACCAATATCCAAATCATACACTTTGAAAACTTTCTATAGAGTAGGTGGGGTCGAAAAACCAATAAGACGGTTCTGAGATACTTGGGGTTCTCCCCCTCTGACTTCAAGTATATTTAGTTATCATTGATGAATAAAATGACTAACCCATCTAGGAATTCTTGGAAGATAGAGTTTATAATCCCTATGAATATAGTTGGTGTGTTCGTAACACCTAATTGAATGACTAAAAACTCAAAGTTCCCATACCTGTATCTGAATGAATTTTTTGGAATATCTCCCTCCTTCACCCTCAACTAGTGATATCCATATCATAGATTGATCTTAGGAAACCAAATCACTACTCTTAGTTGGTGAAAAAGATCTTGTATCCTCAAAAGAGTGTAACGTCTCTTGAACATCACCTGATTCAACCTCTTGTAGTCTATACACAATCTCTAACTACCATCTTACTTATTTGCGAACAACTCTGGAGCACCCCACAGTGACACACTAGGCTCAATAAATCCCTTCTACATCTGATCATCTATCTGAATTATCAACTCCCACAACACAGAAGGTTCCATCTGATAAGAATCCGTCGAAATTAGATAAGAATTGAACTACATGTTTATCCTAAACTCAACACCATGTTGAGGGGGAAACATCATAACCTCCTTGAGGAAAAATATAGGAACTCCCCAACAATACTGGGAACCTATAACATCTTAGTTTCCACAGATTCCATAGACATCTCATCCAAAAAGGAAATAAGGGGATCCACAAGCCAACTGTCCACCTGACAATCCCGCTCACTAACGAAAACCACACATTGTCCATCCACATCCAAAAAAACCACTATTCTATTGGATTAGTTGATAACATCATATATGGAATACAAAAATTTGATTCCAAGAATGAAATCTTATGGATGAATCCGTAGAAAGAAGTGATCCCCATGGGACTGATGTGGTCCCATCATGATTCTATACCCTTAGAAAAAATAAAACAAGTTGGTCTGGCCTCTGACTGGTGTACTCAACACTAGGGGTATGTGAAACCTTTCTATGTATATTCCCAGAGCATGGGATAGAGTGGGTGGATCAACAGATTAAAAATATCCTGAATCAAACCACAATAAAAAAGGGAGAAAAAAATTGATCGTACCTATGATTATCTCTGTCCCCTTTGGAACTATTGCCTCCACTGCGTGAAACTGACCATGCCCATCTCCTATACCTCTTCACTGCTTTCATGGTTAATGAAAGAAACTCTTCTTGGACATCCTTCTCGAATTTGAACAACAAAACATCTTCCTTCTTCCTCTCTCCCAGATACAACATCTTCCATTGATTAGTAGCTCCCCACATCTGACTAACTTCTAAAAGGACCCAATACTTCATTGGAGCCTAGATCAAACCTGAAAGTGATCTTAGGCTCCTCCAACTATATATCTATCTCCACATGTGAAACAATTTCCTCATACTTCCCCAAAACCTCCCGATATAAAGAATTCAATTTCTTCTTCCACTGGTCATCCTCCACTACTGAAAGAACCCTATGATGATCAACAAGACCAGCCTTCCAAACCTCCACTTCCTGAGCCACATGTGAATGAATACTAAGACCCACAATTGAATGGTAAACAAAGATTTAATAATCATGGTAGTATGGATTTTCATTTGGTTTTAATTTAGTTTTATTTATTTATTTTATCCATTTTAAACTTCCCAAAAAAACACAATTTAAACAAGAACACAATTCATTATAATGAAAGTACCTTTTCTAGGTCTCTACCCTGCAAGTAGTTCCACCTCACTAGGATGTACTTTAAGCTCTGAGCCTATGCACTAGATCATGGGGGGGCCTAAAATCATGTTTTCTAATTGGTATACCTGGCCTATGTCATGCACCAAGGTCATCTTGAACTATTGTTATGTCGTCCCATGCAATCCTCACTATGCCTAACTCCAACTCTATCCTATATCTCAACTACCTATCTCTGATACCACATTGTCATGACCCCCTCCCTCCCAAGATACCATAATTAGGGGAGAGAGATAATGACCCCCGAGTCCCACATCCAATAGGCCCCAGGTTGGTGACAAACACCAAGGGTGTATAAATCTTACAATATGGGGGGCATTAACCATTATAATAAACAAGACACGAAGATAGAATGAATCATGAAAAAAAATCCAATTCATAATATAAAATAGAAATCCAAAAACTGTCCCACAAGTATACAGAAAGTAGAATTGACAAAAATAAAATAATTTCACTAAAGTAAATACCCAAAATAAATCTAAGGCAATGACACAGTAGTTATTCAAAGGTACAAGCTACTAATTCCTAGCACGGTCCACGAAATCCTCCTATAAACCTAAATGTAGTTTTATATATATAGGGTAAGCATAAAATTATACTCAGTATGAACACCAAAGTCTCTCGTGAACATGTGAAAGAAGCATACTAATACTCCCATGAGAAAACATCAGAACCAAACAAGACCTATACTGGTATATTATCCATCCCCACCTCACCAAGGCATGCTCACCAAGAAACACATTTCAAGTAATACAAAATAAAGTAAATAAAATCTATGATAGGGTACCCCACATCACTTTCCCACTCATGTGCCACTCTCACACAATTTAATACATCCTGTAACTACCATCCCGTCCATATACCCTATCACATATCGCCCGAACACACCTGGGCCTCACAACACATCACACCTACACACACTTGGTCCTCACAATACATTCAGAATGCACACACATGGGCTTAAAAACACATCCATCCCACACACACCTGGTCCTCACAACACATACCGCCCGCACACACTTGGGCCCCACAACACAACACATCATATATCATCTTGAAGACACCAAGGAAATAACATCACAACTCATCCAAAATACACTTGGGACAACCCAAACCACCTCACCCGCATCCAAATGGGCTATTAAATCTCACCTAAAGAAATTTGGGCCATCACAACCACCATATAAAACACTAATATACGTATAGTCATCACAGAATGTTCCATACCTACCTTGCCTGGATGAGAGAGAGTAAAAGAGCGGGTATTAATCCATCTATACTCCTCAAAAGATGTTGGGGAAAACACCCCTTGCATGACAATGTGAGTGTTCGACTCATAGTTCCTAGGATGTGTGGGGTGCATATAGGAATCATAGGAATATATAAATATATGTGTAATATCAAACATTCCATCCCAACCTATGGGTTCACAAACAAAAAAACCATCTCACAACACCATCACTTTTGTTTCCAACACTAAATGCATCACTCCACAAAAACAGAACACAATGCATAATTCATTTTCAATATTTAATTATCACTCATCAATTCTCTAGATTTTACCATTTCAACACATTCCATTATTATTTATTAATTTAACATCACAATTTCTTGGAAAATACCACAGAACAATGCATATCAAATAACACAGAAATAGTCATTTTAGAAGGTGAAGAGCCTTGATAAATTAACATAGGCCCACATTACCTCTCTATTTATCACACAACCATGGAACATCACATTAAAATCCTCGAGATATGGATGGAAGATTTGTAATTTTTATTTATGGCGAAACTCCTACAGAATTACCCAGACCAATCACTAGTTTAATTCTTCAATTCATTCTGCCCAAACCACTATACCCAGAAAAACAAACCCCAACCTCATGACCACATCTATAAACAAATTATAGAACAAAAAATTTCATAGCAATACTATTTAATCATACCAAAACCATCACCGAACCACTGTACAACCACATTACATCCACTTCCACCACATGTAATACCATAAAAATCACAAATCACATCAGAAAAAGAATTTTACAGGTTCACAAGAACATTTATCACATTCCACCACCTTTATTTGGGGTGTTATCACACAAACAAAATCATAAAGAAAAAAATTCAGTAGACAAGTATAAGTGGTTAGAAAATTTTCATATTAGGGTGATAACAGACAATATAAAACCAAGAAAAAACCACAGAAGATGTATCCAATGAAAATAGAGCCACCAATATCCATAATTTTTAGTGGGGCATTTATCCTGTAAAATCACAATATCATAGACAATATCGAAGCTGTAAAAACTTGTGGATCAAACCCCATTACCCCATTAAATTCAATTAACTAAATATTTATCTTTAATTTAAGCTGGGAAACCATAATTCACATCTAAATAGATGAAAAAAATCCTCCTACATGATGCATAATAAATTGAAATGAAAGGAATACTACCTCAAGGAAGGTTTTAAATTACTGCGCACCGTAGGGTGATGAATAACGCTTGTCAACCACAACTGCACCTGGACAACTTTGGATCATGATATACCACACTAAAGATCCATCAAAACAAAACCTGATGCATACCCCTAACTAATTAAACACCACTATAGTGGATCCTAGAGGGAATAACCGAAGAAAATCAACCAATAAAGGGGAATAAAATACCACGGTCCAACCGCAGATTTCTGAGGGACAACCACCAGGGTCAACTGATTGAAGAGGGATTAAGAAAGGATTGAATGAAACCTTAGGGCACCTAGGTTTCATCTAACATGAGAGGAAAAAATGATCACAGATGAATGAATGGATGTTCAGCTTAAAGGAATTTTTAAAACTGTATATGATCGGGTAATTACACAATGTGCAATCCCCTTTCATGTCGTGTAATCCCTGGTGTTTAGTTTCCACTAGAAAACACCTCACATCTTTATTTTCATTATTTAATTAACCCCAAAACACCTCATGTCATAAACCAACCTCGTACAAGATGTGAAGTGGACTTTCACTTCATGTAATCTAATTAAAATATGTTTAATGCTTGCATCACCCATGCTACACCTCCAACTTACACAAATAATTCAAGAGACTTCCCTTGAGCACCTCCAACAACAAAACCCCACAAAGTAACAAGGTGGGAGGGAACAGACTGTAACAATATCAATAATAAAAAACCATTATTATGGGAAAAGAAATTCATTAGGAAAAATCAGACCATATTAAAGGTATCATAGTTCACATTTAGAATAATGACTCAAGAAAATAAATTTGAGACAAAGAACCCCTTACGTCAATTCTTACATAGTCTAAATGCACTCAACGCTCCTCTATAAAAAATAAAATGTCATAAAATGTCATTTAGTGATTTTTTTTATAACACTTTTTTAAAACATGAAATGTATTCCACAAAATTTTCCACATAATTGAAGATTTGAACCTCACTTAGACATCAATTTTTGTATTTGAGTAGAAATAAACCTTTATACTGAATGAAGGTGCATATTGTATTTCCATGTGTTGCGACCCAAAACTTCCTAGACTGGGGAAAAAAAGTTCATTGTGTGACTCTACAATTTTCATGGGGATCAATGATGGTAGCGAAGGGACCATCTTAGCATTGATCATGAGCAGGGGTGTAGGGGTGTAGACCTCATGGTATGGAGTAGTAGGTTCACCCAAGTGAGCCACATAGGTACCCCCAAGCAGTGTTAGTGTACATGTTACCTATGCATTGGGCTGCGTATCATGCTTACACATCAGTTGGCATGACACACCAACACGGTACTCTAGACCAACACACCAGAGTGATATACCTAATATAAGAAACCCCTTTCACCTAGGGTCCCATTTTTTTTTAATAAAGTGGACCTTGAGATCTTCATTTTCATGGAAAGAAATTCGAGAAGGCCTCCCGATTCTCTGATCACCCTAGTAATTTTCCTAAGCCTTATAAAACCTTTTAGGTACACAAAACAAAACCTAAAGAATATGGAATTAATAGGGGATAGTGAAACTAAATTCCTCCCATGGTTTAAAACAAAACCACAACTCTACAAGGAACTCACTCCTATGTGGTGGATGAACACTAGTGTGAGTTCCCCTTCTTTAACTAGGGAACAACTCGAACAACTTCTTGGAACACCTATGGAGACCCATGAAGGCTTGAGAAAAGAATCTCACAACTGTTCTTGACTATGCGTTCTATCAAAAAAGGTACCATCAACTCACCCAGGCCCACTTGAACAAATCATCCCTACAAAAGCCTCCCTTGGATTTCTATAGCCTCTACCATGATCTAGATTCTAATCAGGCCCTCTTCTAAGCCATCTGGGGTAGGGACTCTCCTCCACTGGTTCCCTTTTCTAAAAGTGACCAAGGTGAAACCTCCATTAAAAACACTGGACCTAAAAAACCATGTAAAAGGGCACACCAACATGCCTCCATTTTGGATTTGTATTCCTTTGGTCATTGGTTTACCTCATTATTAATACTATATGGATAGGATCCTCAGGATTAATGTGGATTTGTATCCCTTCAGTCACAAGGAACCCCACCCCAAGAATAGTTTCAGGGAGTTCCTGATCTCAGATGCAAGGGTTATAACCATATCCTACCCTTATCATCTCTATGATCCAAAACCTCCAGTACCTTATCGGTAGTATAAGTATTACTCCTTATTTTCAATTCAACATGGAATAAGATCCTCCTTCCTCGCTACTAGAACAATTTTAGGGCATCCCTCCTAGATTAATCCCTTATACTTTCTTAAATGAGGTTTCACTCATACTCCTTCTCTCCCCATTGGATATTTGGTTAAAGAGGGGATGGGAACTAGAGCCCTCTCCACCCTCAATCATACCCTCAGCCTCATCCACCAATGGAGGAGTGTAAGTGTGGTTTGGAGGATCTTCTTCTTCCTCTAGTCCATCACATTCAAGCATGACTCATCCTGACTCATGTGGAAATAGAGGCTATCCATGATAAAAGTGTCCCAAAAGTCAGATGCATGTTTCATAAGATATTCATCCTTTGAATATTCCTCTAACCTTAATTTTGAGTTCTCCCCCAGTGTGAGTACTCAAGGACATGTATCCGACCTCAAGGAAAAGAAGACTGTGTGGTTGCACAGATCTAATGTTTCATCTTGTTTATCACACTGATCAAGACTCATGTGGGATTAGAGGTTGACAGTGATCATGATATCCATATGATCCCAACCCATCAACATGAATCTTTCTTATGAGTAATCCCCCATCACACCAAACCCATGGGCCTCCATCTTGGTATAAGGCCCAAAATATTATCAGGGGAATACATCTTAGGAGTAATCCATATACCAAACCAATCACTTGAGTATCCTCCTCAATAGTAAGCTCTGATCATATACCCCATTCATCAGGGAATATTCATTATGATTAAGCTCACCTAGATCAAACCAAATAGGAAACATCCTCATGAGTAAACCCCGAACCAAACCTCCAAATCTGCTTGAGTCAGACCATTTCTCATGGATTCATATTCATTCATTTGGGAATACTATTTAGAAGTAATCCCTAACATAATCCTCTCAAAATTCCACACTCCCCTGTGAGACAAATCTAAGGGCCTCCATACGCATAGGTCCTTATAACTGAACTGCATGGGTTTTGATTCCCATCAAATGGGATATGTAGGAAGCCTCCCTGATGTCAAAAACTAGCACCCTATTTCATACTTATTCTCTCTGGTCTATATTACCATATAGGGTTTAATTCAACATAGAAATCCATATCCCTTCTTGGTTCCCATGTCTTCTTCAACATAATCCATGCACCAATATTTGACTAGGCACCTTCCATAGAGACATCCTTTCCACATGATGTAAAACTGTACAATTAAGTTCTTATCACATGACCTTAAAAGGTATGATGTGCCCAATTTAGTGTCACCAAACTATGTGGGTTCTGATTCCTTTGAGGAGGATATGTAGGAATCCCATCACATGGGATCAATCCTAACACCAAAACAATTATCATCTCCCTAGATAACGATCCTCTCCAGAGCACAAACTATGTGGATGGAAAACCAAAAAAATCATAATAACTACCCAAGAATCACTAATTAGTATATAAGGGGACACAATTCATTGGGAATCATGGATATATAATGATATCTCCATTGATGAAGAACCTCATATACATACTTATGATTCTAAATTTTATATATGCTAATAATTAATTGTTAACTCTTGGGTGATGGACATCATACTTGGGAATTAATAAAGGGTTCATGAACATATCTTAAATATATAATAGTGCCCCAGAGTAGGAAATAATTCCCCTCAAAAGGGTGTGATGAGCTTGAACTACCATCCTCTCGACCAATATGAGTACATAAGTATTGTTTCCTAAACCTCCTAGTGAGTTCCTGCATTTTGAAAGTAGGTTCCTTAGTCATCACAGATATATAACCGTTGGGTGATTTCGGTTGCATGAACCAAACCCATTGAATCCATTTGAAAAAATAAAACCATGTTTTTCTAAAAAACAACCCTAAATAATCATCATTTATAATTATTCATTATATTTATATATGTTAGTAATGGGATTTTTTCGATCTCTTGTGTGAGTAATCATGATCGTTTTGAACTAGTTTAATTATAGTGGTGTTGTTATTAATTATTATCCAAAATTTCATCATTACTAGTTCATAAAAGGTATTTTAATTTATGTTTTATAATTTTTTAATTTCATTATATGGTAGTTTTGGTTATGATCATTAAATATGGAATCAATGATAAGCATACTTTGAGAATTCTTAGTGAACGAAGGGTGTTTTATTAAATAATGAGTAAAATTTTAATATCACCATTACAGAACCAAGAAAAATCAATATTTTCTTATTTATATTATATATTACTAGAAATTAAATTATTCTAGTCATCCCTGATATAAACATTTTTCATTGTTCAATTAAGTGGTTAAACTGACCAAAAAAAGAATAAGTGGAAATTAATTTTTTATTATGAAGTTATTTAGTTGTAATATTACTGTACCATATTCATAATGATATTATTTAGTTTTTATTAGAGTGATATATTATAATTTTAAATAATTATATGAATAAGATAACCTATATGAGGTTATTTCATAGTATAAAGAAATCATTTTTTTCTCTTATATTGCCCTTTTAGGCGATTGAATTTACCATGGTTGTTTATTTCTAATAATATCAACAGGTTGTCTAATTTATATTTTAACAAAATCAATAATTTCATAAAAATATTATTTATTCATCAAAAACATTCTCATTACCAACCATGTAAGGTGGTGATGAAAATAAAAACAGAAATTAATCGTTCCTTAGAGGTCGTAGTCCATAAGTATGCACAGATATTGATTTTGTTTTCCATTAAATAGGGAAAAGGAGTAATATGGTTTATCATTCATATTATAAAATATTTCATAAATATCATACTAATATATGAAATTACCTATTAGGAATATCCTTGTAAAATGGTGAATAAAAATGAAACAAGTGGTGTCGTGGTGGCTGTAGTCTGCACAACACACTAATGATAGTTTCATTTTTTGGAATAAAATAAGGAAAGGGACATAATTATAGTAAAATAATGATAATAACACACCAGTATACTAATTATACAAATTTAATATTTTTAAGATGGTGTAGGGGAATGTTTTGAAGAATAAATGCACATAAATAAATAGAAAATGAGAAAGGAGAGGTTATAAGTTTATACCTTGCTTCTCGGATTATTTCATTTGAAAAAGTGGTTAAATCATTAAAGGATGGTCTTTTGAGAAGACCAGAACCTCCTAAAGGTGTCTAGGAATGTCATGGATATGATTGGGAATATTTTGGGCCAAAATAAGTAGGTTTTAGTGTGATGGGATGTGATAAGAAGAGTTCCCCTTATATAAGTGAAAACTAATGTCATGTTTGTAAATACCTAAAAACATTTAATAATGGGATGTCAATCCCAAGGAATGTGGATCTAAAATTGGAAAATAATTTAGATAGGAAGGGATAAGGTCAAGAAAGTACTCAACTATTCATTCTCACATATGATTTAATCTAGTGTTTGGTCTATACCACTCGGTTAAACCCTTTTTACCCACTTTTATTTTTTACCGAGGCCACTAGTTTTTAAAAATTTATTTTATACTTAATGCTTAAAAATAAAAGGGTTATTTTTAAATAATATGGAACTAATGATTAAAATTTTAAAATAAATTTAATTATATTAATTTTCATGATGTGATAAGATTTAATTTTAAAATACTAAATGTATAATGTATTAAAAAAATAGATAAATATAACTTAAGTTCTAAAAAGTAAAATATGGGTTTGTAAATTAAAAGAAAACATTTTAATAATTATATTACAATATAAAATAAATATTTTGTCTTAGAAAATGGTTTAAAAAAACTAATCCATACTTGTATAATAATAATTTCATAAAATTTATGTTATTTTAAAAAAAAATTATTTTTCACTATTTGCCTAAAATCAATATATTTTGAAAAATCCCAAAAAAATATTATGTTAATATTTTTTTATATGTTCGAAAATATATTTTATTTTTTCAAATTTGTATTATAATATTTATAAATTTTACTTTAAAAGAAAATAAATAAAAAATTATGGATTTGTTTTATATGAAAAAATTTGTTTTATATTAACTATCATTTTATAATTAGTGCTAATATATTCATTAATAAATCAGACATTGAAAATAACCATTTTTAAAATAGATTTTAAAGAATTTATGTTTTCAGATATTTGGCCACACTTTTTGAAATATTGTTAAAATGGACATTTAATTCATAAGTTGGTTATAATTGTTTGTAACCACTTATTCAATTACTACCGTATAATAATAAATATATGTTTAACTAAAATTAGTTTTCATATTTTAGGGTTTTTTTCATGTGAAACATGATATTAACATAATATTTATTTAAGGGTAATATATAGAAAAATCAAGGTTCATTATAGGTACACCCTGTGAAATGGCACCCCAACCATTAAATCTACTTCGATGGATGAAATGACTATTTTTTTAAAATAATTTATTTCATCATGTGTATAAAGAAAATATAGATAGAAGGAAATAAAACTTATATATTTATATTTGTCATTAAAAATAGCCTTACAATCCAAGAACAACTAATGGACTTTTATAGTATGAATTAACAATTCGAACTCACTAATTTTTGTTGACATGAAAACATTATTAAATAAATAAGAACACAAATCAACATCAATAAGTATTATTGAAAAGAGATCAAAACTATCCATTCAAGTGTGTTTTTCATTATGAGAGGAACCCTTATAGATAAAGCCACATCATATAAGATTCTAGGATGCCAAAGTATCCAATTAATTCCATAAACTCTTACCCATGATTAGATCAAAGCATTCATTGTTTCAAGAGGATTCAAAAATACAATCCCACTCTTGTTTGTGCAAGAAGCATGGATTAAAGGATATATATATAAATCCCCGAGACCTCATTTTCAACTCCTCTGATAGCAAAAAGAATATGAAAAAAACCTTGACCCATAAAGACACGACTCTAATTTTGAAATCCTAATATAGTAGAGAAACATTTGACCAAGTCTACAAGACACTAAGACTTTGAACCTGTTGAAAGAATTATGTGAGAAATGATATAATTCTTAATTAATTCAATCTATTTACAAATTACCTTCTCATTTGAAACTACATGTATGGTGGTACACTTCGTTTGAACTCTTCCAGTGGGTACATTCTTAAACACGAAAAAATTAATGGTTCCCATATTCTAGGGTTGTATCCTATGAAACACCTGTTCACCATCAAAATTATGCTCCAGATTCTTAGAATCATCAATAAATCCATAAAAATCCTTGCAACGACCAATAAGGATAACTTATACCAAATAAGACTTGGTTGGGGAGGCCAATATAAGAAGAAACCCAAAAATATACGAAAGAATCCATGATCACCAACAAACTCCATCCTGCTTCCACAATATTGTAATTTATCAAACTTATTTATATAAATAATAATATTTTAAACTATAAATAAAAAATAAATCTTCTTAATAATTAATTTTATTTATTTATTTCTAATATTTATTCATTTTTATTATAAAGTATTTTTTTAAAATTGAATTTATTATAAAATTAATAAATTTAATCATAATATTTATTAAAATATTAAAATATTTTTTATAATACTAATACATTTATTATAATATAATAATATTAATATGTTTATTATAATTTTCATAGCACACTTATCATAATCTTAATAAATTTATTGTAATACATTTATTATAATGCTAATCCATTTATTAATACATATATCATAATATCACTATATTTATCATAATATTAAAAAAATGATTAATACATTTAATATAATTAATATTTTTTATAGATTTCAAATATTCTTATAATGTATTCATTTTAATATTTATAGTTTTTCATTATAAAATAATTTTGAAAATTTTAATTTATTATAATATTAATATATTTAATTTCAAATTTCATTATAACATTAATAAATTTAATAATAAAACATTTATTATAATATTATTACTTTTATTATAATATTAATAATATATTTATCATAACATGAATACATTTATCAAAATATTAATACATTCATCATAATATTAATGCATTTATCATAATTTTAGGGCATTTATTAGTACATTTAATATACTTAATATATATTTTTTCATATATTTTTAATTTATTCATTTAATATTTATTTTTTTTTATTATAATGTTATTTTTAATGTTCATTTTTATATGATTATAAATTTATTGTGATGTTAAAATTTTATTTTTATTTTTCACTTCTATTTATCAATATTGAAACATTTATTAATAAAATATGTATTATAAAAATAATACATTTATTAAAATATTAATAATACATTTATCATAATATTAATGCATGTATCATAATACTAATACATTTACCAGAATATTAGTACATTTATCATAATATCTATGCATTTATTAATACATTTAATATAATTAATTTAATATTTTAAATTTAATTTTAACTTTATATTTTTTATGAATATTTATTATTGCTATTAGTTGGTGCATCTAATGGTTTGATTTATCATCATTTTGGGTTTTAATACTGATAATGTAAACTCCCTTTAATACTTTTTACTAGTAATGATAAAAGCATTTCACCTCTTTTAAAAGAACCCTAGCAGATCATGGACCTCACTCATGCTATTTAGACTAGAGTAGAAGTCAGTCCTTACTTTAACCTCTTTCAAATTTTTGGATGAATAGAGACTAAAAAATAAAGGTATGATATTTGTTACTTATTTGTAATCGATCTTGCATGGTATTTCTAATTTTTTTTGTTTTTCACATCTAATCAAAACCTAAAAATGTCATATTTCCTCATTTCTCTAAAAACTCTCCTTGTTTCCAGAAGTGGGAGACCTTATTGCAATTATTTTGGTCTCTCAACACTTCAACCTGAAATGTTGGGCCCAATCCCTCTCTCTCATTCCCTCTACTTATAGAAAGTGTTTCCACATGCTTCCTCCCTCAGCAAAACTACCACCGAAAATAACCTACATTATTGACCATGACATGATGGGAGTTTATCATTAAACTATAGAAAATTTTCCCTTTTAGTAAGTATATAAACTTTTACCTTTAAACATTGATAAAAATTCACCTATTCAATCCCCCAAAAAATGGTTCATTACACATATCAGGCATAGACCCTTGATTTGAAAAATCTATAGTTCTCCCCTCATTGATAATGCATCACACCTATATGTAACTAATTCCATATCATTTATCCACTTTTAAGGATTGTGTTAGACTCTCATATATATGAAATCAATGAAAAAATAAAATAGAGGAAGATATATATTTTTTATGCATAAGAGTACCATAAGAATGGTGGATGTATTTGTGTGTTTTTATTAATATTTTTGAGTTATTTAGTTTTTATAAGTTAATAAAATAATTCTATGTTTACTTTTGTATAATGATGTTTAATTAGGAAGGGAAATAGTAATTTATTTAAATATTTTAAAACATGTTATATCAAAATGATTAAGTGATTTTGAAAATGTGTCTTCTAATTATTCAATGCTTTCAAATGGTTTTATAAATGTGTGATTTTACTTTTCATTTATTTGTATAAATTTCTGATTTTTAACGTTTTTATGTTTGAAAAATGCTACTTTTGAGTAAAATTTAGTTTTAAATTCCTTGACTAAAATTTTTTAAACATAAAAATTAATTCTTACAGGGGTAAATGTTACCTATTGTCTGGGTTAATTTATAGAATAATGTGTAAAATTATGGTAAATTATTTTTTTTAAATGAGTTTTTTTGGATAATAAGAACTAACTTATGATTTTATTTCCTATTGGATAATGTTTGGATTGATTGGTTTTGTCAGAAGTAGAGAGTGATTTTGAGTATATTACCTTGAATTTAGATAGGTTTTTGAAAACCATTATGTTTTTATTATTTAAATTCATTGTTTTGTAACCTTTTTTATATAATAACTTGTTTTTTTGGGTCCCTATTTTCTTGAGATGGATAAAATTAACCTTCCATGAAAATGAATACAATGACATGGATTATTTTAAATAGGTCAAAATTAAACTAATAAGTGAATAATGACCATATATACCATGACACACTATAATCAAATCAAGCAATCATATTTTGAAATGTATTATAAAATATGGGATTTATATATTTATATGTGAAATAAGTTTACACACACATAATTATAAATTTATAGAAAAGTATTTAATTTTTTTATAGATGTATGTATATATAAATTATTTTCATACCAAATGTGTATTTGTTAATATGAATAATTTTGAACTAAATTGGTTGTATTTAAATTGGAAATAAATGGATGTTAATCATATAAGAAATGAGTATGATGATTGAGTTAAAGAGTTCTTCATGTTTTCAACAAAGTTAACATATGAACCTTCTCAAATTATTTTTCTATGTTTATGTTTTTGTTATTCAATAATATGTTTTCTAGGGAAGTTACAAGAACACATTATCTTTCATGTGATATATCTTAGTTATAAATTTTGGACTAAACATTGGGAAGAACTTAATTTTTCCAGTGAATGTGGTAACACTATGACATATGGATCATCTGATATCATCACAGGTTTAAATAAATATGGATATCCAATTGAATTAATGATAATATAAATTTAATATGACCTTCAAAATTATCCATTGCTGTTTGGGAAGTTAAAGAACTGTGTAAAGAAGCGGTCGTATGCTGGTTTCACCAAATATGAATCATTTTCAACCATACTAAAGCTATAAAATTTGAGTTTTATTGATTGATATAGAACCACAAGCTTTATTTATTTATTTCTCTCTTGAATGATATACTTCCCAAGTATAATGAGTTAATATGTCAAATATATTAACCTAAACGAATGTTATGTTAGATGGTTATAATCTTTAAAAAATATACATTCTCATCCAAATGATTTCATATTTTTTCCTAGGGACCGTGAATCACTATAAAAATTCCCAAAGGGTGGTTTGAATCAATAAAAGAATATTAAATCACATCCTTTGAAATTTTTATGTTACTTTCCAAAAACGTCAAAGATTAGATGCCTATATGTAATTTTGGAGAATGAAAATTAATTGAAAAGACACAAAAAATCATGAAAATAGTATTGGAAAATTCATTACCCAAAAAATACCCTTAGTTGAATAAAATTGATTGTAAGTATCCTAAATTTTTAAACAATCCAAGAAACCTATAATTATGTTATCTACTAATGGAATTAATCCTTTTGATGTAAAAAGTAGTAATCACGATACATGGTCAGTTATGTTTGTAAATTATAACCTTTCACTATCGTTATAAGTGAAGTGAAAATACATTATGTTGACACTTCTTATTTCAGGACAAAAATGGATATGTAATGATATTTATGTTAATTTGGATACATGATTATCTGAAATTAATATGGGATTTAGGTGTTACATTTTATATTTCACTTAGAAATGGGGATTTTACATAGATATCCATTTTGAATGGGATGATATATAAATATCAGGTTGATGATTTTTTTTCTTCAGAATTTAGAATTAATGGAATGATATGGTGTCCCATTTTTTGTGGAAATTAAACACATTGTTAGGTTGAAACATTCCTCAAAGAATGTGTTTCTAGGAAATCACAAATTTTTACCTTGATGAAGTAAATATCCATCTTGGATGACCTAATTCGATAGAAATTTATAATAATTTACAACACCATATCCATTAAAAGGTGATAAGAATTATAATAAAGTAAATGATATGGTTAATATTTTTGGTAAACTCTTTTTGAAAAACCATAGAATATTGATATGTAAAATGGGATTTGTTTTTCATGAATTATTGTATGGGAACTATTTGTATGTTATAAATTGTCTTGATGTCATTAATGTTGAAATAATATTCCAGATAATGTCATTGGAATGCTACTAAATGCATCTGGAAAAACAAAATATGAAAGTAAGCCTAGTTTAGAAATTTTTTTCTTGATGATAAGGGAAGATTTAACACCTGTAAAGGGTTAATGGCATAATTTTATTCCACCCCTGGCTGAAAATATTTCAAAAACAATATATTTTAGTTTTTTAACTTCCTAAATGGTTTAACTGTTCTATAGGAGGTTTCATCTAATATCAGGAATATCATGATGATGATTGATTTTAGGTTGTAGGGCCAAAAATCACATGACTGTCATGTTTTCATGTGAGATTTAATACTTGTAGATTTATATTTCAGTTTTATTCAAAATATATAATACACATTAACCAATATTTGGTTCTTATTTCAAATATATATGAAGAAAATTTATAGCACAAAAAATGGTTACAACTATGGAAAATGAAATTATTTTCATAATAATTAATTATAGATGTTATTTTTACCATCATTCTTTTATATAATGGTTCACATGATGGTTTAATTTGATTAGAGAGATTCGACTATGGGGTCTTTTACAACACATATAGATGGTCCCCATTGAACAATATATGAATATTTTGAAAGGGTTTTTCAAAAACAAAAGTATAACAAGAAGTTGTATTATAAAGAAACATATTATTCTGGAAGATTTTTAATTCTTTTCCTACTACTTGGCTAATGTGGATAACATCCATCTCCAAAAAACTAGTCATAGCGAGGGCCATGTAGGTGAGGGAATTTTTGGAAGAGATGTTGTTTCAATTCCTATTATTTAGAATTAGTATTCTCACCATTATATTTTACATAATAATATATATTTTTGACAATATGATGAAATACATAAATTAATTATTATGTATTTGAATCTACCAAGGGATAAAAATATGGATATGAAAAATACATAATCAAAAATTTAAAAGATATATTTGAGAAACTATTTTTATAGATTTGTCTAAAAATATTAATTCAATTTATAAGAAACATATATTTCTATATAGAGGATAAATTTTACATTTATTATAACATAATGTTTATAAAATTAACAGTTATATGTTCTATGAAAAGAAATGGGATAAACATAGTACATTGAAAAATAGTGTACTTACTCATGTGGTGGAAGAGATGAATGTATCTGGTAAAATGAATAGAAATCCATTTTATGAATATATTTATTACTTTGACCTCATCTAATAAATATGAGAGTTTGATTATAATAAATTTTATGTATTTTTTTAATTCAAATTGTTTGAAAATTGAAGTGAAATTAAAATCAAGGAATTAGGATTCATGAAACTAAATTATGGTATGAAAGGGTACATATACACACTATTTATAAGGATATCATTGGAAGTTTGAGTATTTTATTTCCTAGATCTTCAAAATATAAATTTTTCAATTGTTGTATTCTCAACTAAAACCAATGAAAGGTCAAATGAACATTTCATTTAGCATGGCCTCTTCATTGGGATATCATAATCATTTCATGATATTCCCAAGGTACATAATGTATTTTATGTAAGAGGGGAACATGATGTGGAGATTTTAAAACTTTATAGAAGGGGAAAATATCTTCAAAATTGAAATAAAAAAATATAATTCAATTAATATGTAAATTATATATATTTATAATTTCTTTTCATATAATATTATGAGTAAAATACTTTATTTATAGAATCTAAATTAAATATTTGAATGGATTATTCACATGCTGATACTATCAATAATGAGGAATAATATACTGATAACATTGAAACTTATTAAATTTTAAATGGAGAAAAAATATGGTTGAAAAAACACAAGATCATCAATGATAGGCTTAACAAAAATTATTAAGGTGAGAAGAAAAGGCCTAAAATTTAATGTTTGATTGAATTCACATGGCTAAGCGATTGAACTCAAAATTTTCATTTTCATTAGAAACATTAGGGTTACTACTAAAATGAATGTGTTTTTAAATTTAGATACATAAAACATTTTTATTAATATATTGAAGGAAAAAATTTAAGAAGACATTAAAGAAATACTATGATATAATTTTCCTTATTTATAGAAAAATAAAATAATGAAATGTTTATTTTCACTTCATTAGCCATTAAAGAGTACATTTATATTAGATTATTATTTAATGAAATTAATATTAATGTTTAATATAAAGATTTATAGAGCCTTTTAGACACTTCTTATGAAGCATCATCTCAAGGATGTTGAGTAGAAGCTAAACCCCACCCACTTGCTAAATATGCACACATAATAAACCAATAAACATGGAAACTATTTAATTTGTCATTGTGAGGAGGAATAATTTCATGCACATTGTAATTGTACATATTTTATTTGAAATTAATTACATTATTCAATTTTATTTGGAATTGATAATTTTGAAATAATAAAGGAGTTTTTAAATAAGCAGTGTGCAACAAAACCAGTGTACACCTATTGTAATAAAAAGATGGAATATTCTTCACTTAAAAATGGTATATATTTTATGTTGGCATCAATAAAATATAAAAAAAATCTATATATGTTATGATTTCCTATTTTTTTTGAATATTAATGAAATTTATTATCACATCATGATTATTCTTCTGTGTGAGATGGTATATGATATTGTCCTAAGGGTACATGTCACACTGAAAGGTAATAGTAGTTCCTTGATATGATAAGAACATAGAAGTGTCAATATAATATTATTAAACATATTTTCTAGAGGTTAATGATATCATTTATGGGACACAAATGATATTAGCTATCAGGGATGGATACTCATAGGACTTCGAGACACTTTCTCATGGTATACACCCATAGTAATATTCAGTGTTAGATATTGTAAGAACATGACCCTCTAATAAGAAATCCAAATTTATACATGTTATTAAATGTTCCTTTTTGAACATGTGTGAAATGATCCTTATACATTATAGTTATTATTAATGCATGTCATGATCTATATACCTTGACATATTGATTCAAACTGCTATGACATATTCTTATAGTGAAGTGGAATAGTTTTGGTGCATCATGGTTGTAAAGTATTAATGGATAATGAAATAAAGTCTTTTTGTTCATTAATTGAAGTTGATGTATCAATTTTAATGATGGGAATTAAACTTTAAAATTATTTCCATGTCCTTAATAGTATTATCAGCACATTGTTTCATGGAAATTCAAAGAAAGAGGCATCAAGCACATTGGTTTATGACACAAGTATACAATTTGTATGACTAGAGATATCTTTATAAAGGGATTATATTACATAGTGAGCATTAGTATGAGGTTTTATTTTATTTACATTAACTTATTTCTTTATGGGTGCCTTAGCATGTTGCCAAATTGTAACCTTGGGATTTAAGAAATTATTGATAATGCGGCTGAAAAAGGGCCAAGAGGGTCACACAATATGTGTATAGAGAACATCAGTTAAATTTTATATGAATTTAACAAGTTAGAATAAATATTATTCTCACTTTATGGTTTAATAATTATTCAGGATTAGTTGACCACTAAAGTTTAATCATAAGTTATTTGGAAGTTTAAATTTTTTATTTAAATAATAAGAAATGATTATTCTCAAGATTTAGTTAATATAATATTTATTTTAATTATCATTGAATAATAAAATAATATTTATTTATTGAATAAATATCCATTATTTAATGTTTAATAAATACCAAGGTGGATAAATTGACTGATTTTAATGTTTCATCACAAAATGATCCATTAAATACATTTAAATAAATATTAATTTAATTATTTGACAAATGAAATTTATTTATATGAAGGTTTTTCACATTTCAAATGAATAATTACATTATTTATATGATTATTGGGAATGGGGTTTTCTAAGGAATATTGAATTGGATAGGGGCCTATGTTCAATTTTCATCCCTAACATGGCTATATAAATACCATATTATTTCACATTCTAGGGTAAGTAGATTATTCTAAAGAACAAACCTAGATAGAATTCTCTCAAGACCAAGAGAGACATCTCTCTCCATAACATGATCCAAAACAAGTGTGTTGATACAATTCCACCCTCTTAAGTCCTCAAGAGACCTAAATAATCTTTTTTCCTAAAATAGATTCTCATAATAATCAATGAAGAATGACTCAATTGATCATAATCATACATGGTATCACCCAAGGATTCTATAATGATGTTCCATGATTTTAGAGAATGTGTGGATTATTCAATAGGGATCCTAACTATTGATCCGATAACACAACAATGGTACAACAAGGGTGGTCTATGGATTAATCAATGATGAAATAATCACAAGATCAAGGTAATTGTAAATATATCAATAAACTATTTATAATTTGTTTGAGATGATCCTTCCGTTTGGTTTTGTTGTCAATAAGTGAATTAATATCTAAATTTATTCTATTTATCATGATGTTATTTGTCATGTACATCACAAATTATTCATCGATTACAATAAAAAGTCACATTGGCCATGCCCAATAGGTGTTTTTTCTACACCTAGAACACTTCAGGTGGTATCATAGAAGTCACATAATTAATTTATAATTATTTATTTTTCATCGATTAAAAATATGAACTTTTTTCTCACTTTACTTATTTATTAATCGTTATTTAAATCTGAACACTGAAATCCTATCTTCCTTATTTTTTCTTTCTAATATTACAAAGAAAATATTAATTTAATAATTATAATACCAGAAGACTCTATCAGGACATGTTGAGGGTTCTTATTAGATAACACAAGACTATATCATGTGTATCCTAAAGGTATATATCGTGTACACATGTTCATAGAACAAAGATGGCTCTCATTAAAAGTGGTTCATCAAGCATTAACTACACATAAATTTTATTTAATGTATTCCATGATTTGATTATGCTAGGCTGACATGTGGTTTTCCATAATACATGTGGTACAATATGGTTACATGCAATGTAGTCCACGTGTTATTTCAAAAGAAAATACAGGGTCTAAGATGTGTTGTTAATTTATTACATGACATAAATAATTTAAATCCATGGAATATCAATGTCAAACTATGTGTAGCTGACATACACACACAGTAACTCATACATTTCTAAGACTAATAATCATGACTCATCCCTAGTTGCATGTCACAGACTTGGGAAAAAAAGTGTTGTATAGAATATATATCCCTAGTACATGTTGTGTAACCTAAATTACCTAATTTATTTAACATAACATTGATAATAAAATTAATGATATAATTAATCCAATTTATAGGTATTTCATGTGTCATTAATTGAAAATACATGCCATGTAATAGTATTATTAATTATATATTAAATTAATTTGTGTGTTCAATTGGTAAATTAAAGATATGTATGATTTTTACACATAGTGTTCTTAGTTTCCACTGATAGAATAAAAATTTACATAATTTACATATGATCATGCAACATTTATTGATAAATTAAAACATTGAAATTATAGTCCATGTAATGTATGATAGATTCCGTGTGAATACACAGTATACCATGTCTTGTAGTTTGGATAGGTACATACCATTTCCTTAAAGTACACATGTTTACTTTCTTAATTTTAAATGAAATTGATTTATTTAAAATTATGGACGATGAAAATTTCTGGATGTTTTGGATGAAATGAAGAAAATATTAATTAATTGAATAATCAAATAATTAATAAAATTAATTTGTTGTGTTTAAATTAATTAATAAATTTATTGAAATTAGTTTTAACTTGATTGAAAATTTATATTTGTTATATGTGTGTGGATGACCATGAGGTTATACCGTACTTGTGTTTGTGATTGTTTTCCTTTTAATTTTTTTATTCAATTAAATTGATGTTGTGAATGTCATCATCTCATCATCTTATGTAAGGGCTTGTGTGATCATGCTTTCATTAATGTAAACCCCCTAAACCAATCTATTGGTTACCCTCACCTCCTTATGAGTAATGATTATATAATTTAAAGAGATCCCAGTAAAGTGGATGTTCAAGTTTAGAGTTGAGGTGAAACTAATCCAGGTGATACATAAAAGGATAGGTGGAATGCTTCAATACAAACCAAGTTATGGTTTATGGTGTTCCCACTAGGGTCAAGGGGTAGTTTATCATCCTCTAGATAAAATAACAATTAGAGAAGATCATGATAATCATACATTTATTATTTTATTTATGTGAAGTTACATGGTTAATTTATTTATTGATTCATTTCAACGATCACATAAATTATTGAATTAATAATCACGCAAGGTGAAATTAAAATAAATTGAACTATGTGTAAATTTCATCAAGGAATGGTTAATAAATTAAGTAATTACAGTTAATTTTAAAAAGAATGTAATAAATATAAACATACATGTTAATAACAAATACCTTAAATCAATTTATTATGTCACTATAGCCTTCCACTACATATTTTAAAATCAAACCATAGTTTAAACGATGTGTTCATACCAAGTCCGATTGCATTCGATTATCCAAAAATTTAAGATTGAGTTTTGGGTTGACTGAATATAGTTCACATTAAGGGATGAATACCTAAGAAGAATATGGTGTGACAAAGAGTCCAAGGGTTGAGGAAATCCTTATCTAGGATTTTAGTTTTGGGAACTCTTCTCAACAAATCAGGGGTTGTTTATTTAATGTCATTGGAATGTTATACCTACCCAAAACCCTTAAAATAAATTGTTAAGTCCATGTATGGGTTATGAGAAGGGGACTATTGATCTTTTCAACTATAATATCCTTGTTCTGTGATATTCCATGTCCAATAGATAGGGTTATTATTTTTCGATAAAATAATGAGAGATTATTGAACATGATATAATTAAAATTTATTATCTAATTTTGTAATCTAGATAAAGTGTTAAAATTAATCTATTATTTGTTATAAAAATAGAAAACAACAAGAATTAGAATATATCAATATGATACATACTAGGAAAGGATAGTAGTATCACTATCATAACTTTATTGGAATGGAAATGTCTCAATTTTTTATAATAAACCTTGAGAAGAAATTATAAATGTTGTAAACCCTAGTTCATGAGTTTCTTGCCTAAATGGCTATTAAGGAATAAGTATCTCTCTATATTAAACATTTAGATGATACCAAAAATATATAGTTTTTAATTTTATCTTTGATTTATACTGATCTCATTAAGCAACATTAAAATATGGATTCATATAAAATGATGTATCACCTTAATGATATTTATAAATAGAAGGCGAAACAAGATAGATATGAGATCTCCAATACAATTTTCATGTAAAATATTAGATATTCATCACTCTATAGGCCTCATGTTGTCGTGTTTATTGGTTACATTGATCACATAGACATTCTAGTTTTTAGGATCCTTGATAAGCTAGACAAATATCTCATATGTTCCTTAGTATTAAAGAGATTCTCAAATTTTGTTATGAATTATAACATGATAAATAAAGAGATTCCTCTATCAAAATTTTTTATATTAATTATCCATGTTGATAAAGACAAGGGGAATAAAAACACCATAATCATTATAGTTAATAATATAAGGAAAAATAAGTCAAATGTCCCTAAGAATACTTCTATGTCTAAGTTTCTTGAGAACTATCATTATATGAAGAAGAAGCTAAAATTAAAATCAAAGGAACAAAATGTAGTATATTTTTTATAAGGAAAGCTAGGCCACTGCAAGAATAACTGAAACTATTTTAAGAAGAAAGGTGAAGCTTCAAGTTCATTTTTTATTAAGTGAACTCTTTCTATATCTATACATTGGATATTAGATATATCATTTGGTTCTCACACTAGTATTCAAATGTAATCACTGAGTTGATTTTGAAAGATTACATGATGAGAGATGGATTTATGAGATACTAATGGAGTCTTGTTCTATACTCTAGCCATTATAGACTACCATCTCACATTTCAAATAATGTTATACTAGTTTTTAAAGAAGTTTTATTATGTAGCTAGTGTTACCAAGAAAATAATATTTTTTTCATACCTTAACATAAATATATTTATTTTCAAATTCAAAAAATTAATAATAACAATTTTATAACAATGTAAGTTATTATGGTATGGATCAAATGAATAATAGGCTTTATATATTAAATTATAAAAACCAAGTGCTGGAAATCGGTAATGAATAAAATTTTCACAACTCATTTCACACCCACTTTGGGAATATCTATATTGGCCATATTAATGAGGTGTAAGTATGACTCCTTTGATGAATTCAAAGAATTCAAGAATTAAAAAGAGAATCCTAATAGTTAGAAGATAAAAAATCTTAAATCTGATCAAGGTAGTGAATATCTTAACTAACAGATTATTTACATTCCATGAGATTTTGGGAATCTATCTCTATACACTCCGCCTTATACACTATAGTGAAATGGTGTTAGTGAATGGATGAACCATACCTTTCTTTACATGGTGTGGTGAAAGATGATTTATATATATCTTCCATTATCATTTTAGGGATATGAATGACACAATACAATATACACACCAAATCACGAACCAACTAAAGTTGAATGTATAATTCTCTCTGAGTTATAGAATGTAAAGAAACTCATTTTTTCACATATTTATCCATAGGGGCGTGAAAAATTTGTTAAGTATATCTTTATATGGTATAATTTGGAAAAAAGGGTGTACTATCTATAACAAAAATTATATTTGAGGGATATCATCACATATAAATCCATTTCTATTATGAATAAGCACATCCTCAAAAGGATAGTGGGAGAAGGATTTAATTTAATAAATTTGATGCATAAGATACACAATAGTTGTTATTATAATTTATTCCACAATTCACCAAGGAAGATGTTTTTCTTAAAACAAAACTACTATGAATGATCACTAGAGATGTTAGAAAACTAGAAAGTTATTTTTTTCTAGTCACTAAGGATGGAGACTCATTATTGGTTGATAATAATGAAATTATTTCTTTTAGGGAGGTTGTATAGAGATCATAAGATACATGATGAAAGGAATCAATATATTCTGAGATGGTTTCGATGTTGACAAACCATGTCTAGGTTTTGGTAGATCTTCCAGTTGATGAAAATCCCATTGGGTTCAAATGGTCATTCAAGATAAAACTATACAGGTAAGGTAAAGTGAGTACCTAAAAATCATGAATTTTTGCTAAAGGGTTCAAAAAACTCCATGACATTGAATATAACGAAACATTTTTTCTAGTAGTTATGTTTAAATGAATTATAATATGACTTTTTATAGAAGCTTTATTTGTCTGTGATATTTGGAAAATGTAGGTCAAAATAGCCTTCCTTAGTAAAATTTTTTGGAAGAAATCTATATTACAAAACCAGATGACTCCATGCAATGAAAAAAGTATGTAACTTGTGGTGGTTAATTTATGGATTGAATCAAGCATTAATGTCATCAAACATTCACTTCGATGAAGAAATAAGAGAATTTGGTTTCACTGTGAAAGATTCTATGTTTTGTGTTTATAAATGGTAGTGGGGGTGTTGTAGTTATCTAGGTAGTATATTTCAATGACATGTAACTTATTTTTAAAACATATACCAATCTTATAGTTTGTTAAGGACTGGTTGAACGTATTCTTCTTTATAAAATAATTTGACGAAGAAGTCTATATTATAAGGATCAACATAATTTGTGAAATATTTAAGAGGCTATTTAGACTAAATTAAATTACATACATTAACCAAATGATAAAGTGATTTAGTATGGAAAAATATAAGAGGTGATTGATTCTAGTGTCACATGGTATAAATTCTTCTAATAAAATGTGTCCTTGGTCACAATAATAAATAGAGATACAGAGTAAGATCCCATATGCTTCTATGATAGGATTAATAATGCATGACCTGCTCTGTTCTATGTTTGAGGTTACCTTTTCCTTGGTCCTGGTAATTTGATATAAATTTATTACATGTAAACAACATTGGTCTACTGTTAAGGCTATCCTTATGTATCTAAGGGGAACTAAGGATATATTCATAGTGGATAAAGGAGTAAAGGATCTTTTCATTAGGGGATATAGTGAATTTAGATATTAGATATATTAGAACGATCTAAAATCATACTCATATATGACTTCATTATCAAAGGAGGAGTTTGGAGATAGAAAAGAATAATGCAGCCACCTATCAAGGATTCTAAAAGAGAGTTCAAGTATAAAATGACTTCTGTTGTGGCCAAAGAAGTTTTTTGGATATGAAAATTTATCCAAGATCTTAATGGGGTGCCTAGAAGTGAAGAACCTATAATAATGTTTGTGATGATACTACAACAGTGGACATAAAAAAGGTGAAAAGTTCATATCAATAGAAAAAGAACATGTTCGAAAAGAATTACCTTTTGAGTGATGCTTCATAGAAAGATAGATTTTTTTGAGTAGAGTTTCCATATAAAAAAAATTAGGGGACCCTTTTTCTATTGACTTATCTTTGTAGAAGAATGAATATCAAATGAGAGCTAGAGGAATGAGGGTTATTAGCAGTTGTTTATACTGAAAGTAAGATTCTATTAAAGTTGGTGAGCTAGAACCAAAATATACCTACACTATGATTACATTCTTTTTACTTATTTAGAATATTAATAATATTTCTTATCATAACATTATTATTATTCTACATGAAATTTTATATGATAATATCCTAGGGGTACATGTCACACTGAAAGGACTTGGAAGTTCCCCGCTACGATGAGTACCTAGAAATACCACAATAGTATTCTTAAACATATGTCCTATAGCCAGATGCTATAATTTTATGGGATATAAATGATATAGGCTATCAGGGGTGGTAATTCATAATAATTTTATACACTTTACCATATTGAATTACCTTCTTAATTGTCAGTGTAGAGACTAGGAGAACATGACCCTCCATAATGAAATACACATTTATACATGTCATTGGATGTTTATATATGTGGGAAATTGTAATGATTTTTAGACTTTAATAATATTATTAATGTGTGTCATGAGTCACTTATTTTGATGTACTGATGAAAACTGTGACGATATATGATCACGGTGAAGTATTATACATTGGATGTACCATAATTGTAACTGTATTAATGAATAATAAGAGAAAGTAATTGTACCTTATAATATTTAATAGAAGTTAATATATCAGTCTCTTTAATGGGAATAGAAATTTCTGATTAAGTCTACGGATATGAAATCTTTTCTAGCAATATACATTCAAGAATATTAAATAAAGATACATCAAGAAAATAGTTTGACAACAAAAACATGTATCCTAATTGATTAGATATATAAAGATAAAATTTTCACATTACACTGTGATATTCTGTATGAGATTTTATGTCATTGTGACATTAAATTCTTTCATTATGGGTTTCAATGAATGCTTATAGATACTATCCTTGGATTTTATATAGTTTTTCCTAATGCCACTCTAAAGGAGTCATAGAAAATCACACAATAAGTGTATATGGAATAGTAGTTGAATTATATATGAATTTGACAAGTTATAATAAATATGATTCCTAGTTTTATTATAAAAATTATTCAAGTTTCATTGAACTCCAATATTTAATCATGAGTTATTCATAATAATATATATGTGATTTAAATAATAACAAATAATTGTTCAGAATATTTAGTGAATAGAATATTTATTTTATTTATCAGTGAATAATGAAGTAATATTTACTTATTAAATAAATTTTCATTATTCAAGGTTTTATAAATACCAGGAAGGATAAATTGTTTAAGTTCAATGTTTTTCAAGAAATGATATATTAAGTATCCTTTATGTAAATATTTATTTCATTATTTAGAAAATGATATTTATTTATTTTTACGTGTTGTGTATGTCAAGTGATTAATATTATAATTTATATAATTTTTAGACATGGGGAGGAATAGGGAATTAGCTAATAACATGTGTAAAATATCCAACCCTAACCTAGTCCTATAAAAAGCTAGTTATATCACATTCCAGGTTCAGGTACTTGTCTCAAACACAAAACATGGAGATAATTATCTCAATACTAAGAGAGAGAACTCCCTCTAAATTGAAGTTAATAACAAGGGAGTCAACCCTCCTTTAGCATCTAAAGTCTCCAATAGACCTGAATAGTATTTTTCCCATTAATAGATTCAATCTATGGTCAATGAAGAATGATGTTAGTAATCAAAATAAATTTTGCTAGCTCCCAATGATTCAATGATGATACTCTACAATTTTAGAGTATCTATGGATCACCACTAGAGGGATTATAACCTTGGATACCATGACATAATGATGGTATATCGGGATTCATTTAAAAATTCACCAATGAAGCAATAATTACAAGATCAATGTATTTCAAAATATATTTATAACTTAATTATAAATATTTTGTGATGATCCATCCTTTTGGTTCTATCATTAATAAGTCAATTAATCTTTGAATTAATTCTATTCCCATTATGTTATTTGCCTTGTACACCATGGATCATTCATTGATTTCAACATAAAAATTTATTTTTATTTCCCAATATGCTCTTTTTTCTATTCCCCAAACCCTTCATTTTCTATATAAAATAATAATTTTATGTGATATGAACCAAAAAAATTATTATCCTTTGATTATATGCAGATTGATAAGTTAAAATATAAATCCACATCATATGATATGGAAAGAGATACATTTAATAAAAACAGACAAATAGAAGATGAAAACATATAAAATCTGTTGAAATAATGTGTAAGTATAACATACTAGAATTTTTTTCTTCTTTAAATCAGTAATAAAAAATAATGATAGATTATTTTGTATCCAGTTTAGACAGAATAATCATTATCGGTTATACCCAATGAATGAGTTCTTTTAGTAGTCTTTAAGTATTAAGAATAATATGGTCACATCAGTGGTTCATGGTTTTTAATATTGCCTAAAGTATATTTTTGGAAAGTAAAGACATCGAGCGACGTTGATGAGAGAATTAAAGATATACTGAGAAAAAGAGATTGTCTTAGTGGAAAAGTTACTTTAAAGTCTTGATTTTTATTCTAGTATATGGGAAGGGATCAAAGAGAAGAAAAAATACAATGGTGAGCACAGGATGAAGAGCCACCACCACTAGATTTGAGGATCTAAATTCCCCCACAATGGAATGCCTCCCATGAAGTAATTTATTTTTTATAACAATTAATACTAAATGTGCTACAAAAAACAACTAATACCTCTATTATACTAAAAATACACAAGATAATATGGTGTGTACATTTCACCTTATATTATATCACATACAATAACATTCAAAACAATATATGAAACTATTTTTTGAAATAATCCAAAAAATAATTGGAAATCTATTATGAAATTCACCAAGTATCATATCATATACAACAATTTATGAATATATATCCGAAAAACTTTTTAGATAAACTATTAAATCTTTTAGATACGATATCGAAGTTTTGTAAAACTCAATACCTATTCTGTAAAATACAATGTGTGACCCCATAATCCTTTAGAGTGTTGACAATAAATATCAATTCTAGAATCCATAAATGTATTTAAAGATTATCCTATAGATAAGCATCAACAATACTCATGATATAAAGGGATATTTCATGATCTCAATGAAAAAAATTTATCTCTGGACATTTTTTTACTAACTATATCATATAAAATTGATTATTTTCATATGATCCATTTTTTAAGACATCACCTAAGTATAGGATGTAACGTCCAAACCCAGATCACCTAGTCTAAATACAAGAGAAGGTTGTCACAAGAAATAAATAACACATTCCTATATTCTAGTGGTTGTAAACTAGTGGTGATTTGATGAATCAATATAACAAACACACCAAAAAATTCTTATAGACATAAAAGGGTTCCACGAGGTCCTCCATGGTCCATAATAGAAAGAAATAAACTCTCTTTATGACCCATCATAAATTAATAGATTAGTATTAGATAAACATAGAATCATCATATAGTTAAACAACACACTAGCTAGTATGCATGTTGAACAATAACTATAAATAAACTAAAATGGCCTCTTTCCCAAATCACATAAAGAACAATGCTAAATACTAAAGCATGGCAATGGATAAATTCAAACCATGTGTCTATCTCAAAGTGATACATGTTCCCTAAGATAAAAACATGAAGGTTTACCCATAAACATCAAAACACATGTATTGTACATGGGTATGGGTGAGTCCAATGATTTGATAGGAATCAACAATTCTTGAATCATACTCACCATTATTGTTATCATGTGGATCTACATGAAATACAAATATAAGGAGTGCAGTTTTGATCATACAATATACCCACTATAAAATGAAATTCCCAACATACATACAAGTATACATGTAAGTCTTTTGTGTGCTAACTAGGCCACCGTGATACATGACCATATGTACTTGGATACTATCTCAGTAGTAAGGGAGTAACATCATTCCATAATCCAAACCCATACCCAAAAACACTGGGTATGGTATTATACCGAGCATAACCCATAACCAAAGGTGCAGAGTAGGGTTTCAGTATGTCTGGAACCATACCTTCTCACTCAATTGAGTTCAAAACCTACATATCACAATTGCCCCTTCTCAATCAAGGGATGTAGAAAAATTATTAATCTCATCAACCCATATCACTCAAGGGAGGACACACATACTATCTAAGGCCATGCTATATTAGTCAAGTTTGGCATAGACATCACAACTCCCACCAAACCTTCTCAATCGAGGTTTTTCTTGCATCTCGTCCTCTACCTTTTCACTCACCCCAAGGTCTCATAGGTATTACTAGGCTACTACCTTGTCACTCAAGGAATGGTTTTATTTAAACCTCCCCATCCAAGGTTGGTCCAGGCATTAAGATCTGAATCACCCACACCAAGATTCACCTCCAAGCACAATCACATAGTGTCACACACAGATAATATTAAACTAGGTAAGTAACAAATATCACAATATCACTGACTCATCACCAATGTTTTAGTCACTTGATACCTAGTCCTACACATCATATTGTCTCTTAAAATATATAGGATAACATCCCAAACTTCTTCAATTGCAGAGACTTAACATGTCAAGATTCTCATCATTCTCATCCTATATAGAATGGAATCCACTATAGCCCATCAATCCCATATCTACCCTCTAGGGGATCAATAAAAATGTCACAACCCAAACTAAGATTTGTTGACAAAAATAAAACATCATAAACAAATGAACACAATAATGTATCATCATGAAACAAAAAAATCCATAATAAATCAAAAATTGGTATCCCATCAAGGAAATCATGTTTCAAAAATTGTGTATTTCCCACAAGATTTCAAATATACCAAATCAACTTAACTAATCCCTTATATATTCCATTGTAAAACAAGTAAAAATTCATTTTTAAAACTATTTAGAAGATAAATCATGTTATTTTTTACTTGTGTTAAGTAATTATCCAAAAATCATAAAATCATACTTTATAAAATCCCACTTCCATTTTAAATACCATTTCAAATCCAATTTCTCAAATGACTACATTTCCTTAAAAATTCAATTTAAATCAAATGTATTTTTAAAATCAAATTTTAAAAATTAAACACCTTGATCTTTAAAATCTAAAAAATTATATAAAAAATATATAAATAGGTCCTTCTAAACTCATTCTGTAAAGATATGGTGTAACATCAAGCTTCAATGATAGTAAGTTTTTCTTTCTAGACAAACAAGTGTGTAATGAACATGTTTTTATTCAAGAATGTGATTAAAACTAAATTAAAAAATGTAATAAATTAAAATTAAATAAATTAATTTCATTTTTGAATTTATCATATAAAAATTACCTTATTATAATTATTTAATATTTTTTATAAATATTTTTTTTGGTAGAATAGAGAAGAATAACGATTTTATAAAACCTTTCTATTTTATGACATAATAATAATATAAGAATGACTTGTAATTTTATGAAAACTAATTTTATAGAAAAAATAATTATTTGGTAATTTATATTAGTTATAAAAAAATTTATAATTGAAATTATAAATATATTCTTAACATATTGTAAATCTAAGTAATTTTTTTGTTAAAATTAAAAATGCTTTTAGTTATTAGATTTTAATAAAGTATTTATAAGGCTCCTTCATGTTGGTTTCAAATCAAAAAGACTCATTGTTTTAATTTAATTTAATTAATTTCATTTCAATTAAAATTATACCTTTTGTTTATATAAAATAATTTTTATGCTTAAAATAATCTTTTTTCATCCCATGTAAAATGAAAGCATCGCTCGTGCATGCGTACTGCTTAACGTCTCCACGTAGTGGTGTAATTAATTTTTCATCACTATATTACTTGGATAGTTATAAATATCTAAATAATGAATATATATGATATTTAAGACATAATTATTATTTTTAAAAAATATTATATCATTTAATATTTTATGCTTCCAACCATTAAAAACTGATAATGTCGCTCATGTGTATGTGTGGACAACAACCTTCTTGAAGTGATGTGATTCATTTTCCATGTCCACATTTTAGGGAATATTCTAAATATATATATAATTAATATATATATATATATATATATTTTATTTTTATGTCATAATTAATATTATATATATGACATAACCATGATAAAAATTCAAGGACCATAACTTTCGAATTAAAACATATATGAAAGACGAAGTAGTTAACACACAAAATTATCCTGATAGTGAAATATTCTTAATAAAATAGTGATAAGATGTTATTATTAAACCATTTATGTTGTCATAATTATAAATATTATTTTTTTATACAAGTATAATAAATTTATATTTATTATATATGAGGTTAAAATCATATACATAGCAATTTAGACATCGGGTAAGGGTTTATTTCATAATCTCATCCATATTTGGAATTATTTAGGTTGATGATTTCCTTTAAGGATTTCTATGATATTTCTATCATACTTAAAATATTGTTTTTATATCCTATATTTATATATAAAAATTATACGTTTTCCTATCACTTTAATCACCCTAAGTACTCAAAACACTAAAAGAAGGTTTTATAGAAAAATCTACTATTTTTTACAATTCAGTCAAGAATTTAATCCTTACATGTATATATTTTCAATAAGTTGTTTTCAATAATGTTTTTACTATTGTGAAATAATTTATTAATTTCATTTTTACCCATGTTTTATTTTTTAAAAAAATATTTAAAATGATTATTCTTTTTGTTTTCTGAACAATTATCTTTTTACCAAAAGTGTGAATAGAATATTTATTTTAACACTTACCACCCAAATGAATTTTACCTAAATGGTAACTTATAATTTACCATATTTATTTTCAATGAAATTATTTTTCATAATATTCTAGAAATTTTTAGATTTTAAATAAGTTATTTTAAAATGAAAGGGTATTTTTCTTAAGAAATTTTTATGGGATCTTTCAAAATATTTTTCATCTATGCCAACATCATTTGATGAATATAATTATTTATTTGGGATATAATATAGTGATATTATCCAAAATATTACTATATATTTCTTATTATCATGTTTTCTATTTATTTACTGGGTAAAATTTTAACATATTATATTCTAGTTTTTTTATAAGAATGATTATGTTGAATATGAATTGAATTTTTATTCATCTATTTCATATGATGAATTAATTAGATATAGTATGTTATGGTAGGGGCCTGTTATATCTTCTTGATTCATCATTAGTTATCATGAGACAAAGTAGTTTGTGTATTTTGTGAACACCATACCTTTTTATGTTTGTTGTCTTGGAATGAGGCCATGATGGTAAGATTATGATGCCTGAAATTATACATTATATCATTATCAATATAGTTCTTTTTATGAAAGTGATTATTTATATTACTATTTAATATATGGATTTATTCCCCTATTAAGATATTAGACATATTCCTTATTTGATTATTTATTATCTATTCTATATTATTCATGATTTATTTATCCTATGATATATCTTTTTTTATGATTTCTATTGCTGAGCATATGATCTCACCCTTTATTATTGTTTCCTTCCCGAATGATATCAAGATGTGATCAATAAATGGTTTCGAAGATTTACTATAATTATAAATATATTTTTCACTTGAATTTTATGGTTTATTTCATGTTTTCATATGTAATGTGATAATCATGTATGTATCTTGTCACCTAATATTATAAAACAATTTGATCCTTTTGAATGGTATCCATTTTACTTTTCATCATTGTAGTAAAATAACCACTGGCTCTAGGTTAATGCTGTAAAGGTGTTATAGTTTCAATCAAATAAATTTTAGTATAAACCTTGAGAACTATATTTAGTGAAATGCTGATTAGGGAACATAAACCCAGGACAATCTCTAAGGATATTTATAAGTATAGGATAATATCATAAAGTTTTTGGAAAATTATATGTTGTGTTTTTTTACTACAAAATGCATCCCTATCTGGATACTGTAAATTTGATGCGGTTGTGGAACAAATGCACATAAGGGTAACAACTCTGAAAGGCATGTATTGGGTACTAACTCGATTATCACTACTGCATAATTTGTTGGTCTAATGTAACAAATTTGGATAAAAACTCCAAGGTGATATGATTTTGTTGATTTACAAACACTTTACTAACCATGATGAATGTTTTGAAAATATTTTTATAATTTTAAGATATTCCCAAAGATAATGATATTATGATTCTGATATTAAATATGAAAAAATTATCAATTTATGATCAGAATAACACCAGATTTAGAATTATATACTATTATTTAATATTCATAATTTTATGAGCTAATCCCACATATTTCATTATGAATAAATTATTTTTATAGAAGGAATGGAGATTGTATCAATGCACATAATCTATATAGGGATTTACGTCCTGAGTAAGACAATGAATCCAAATCTAGAACTAGAACTGGAGATAAATAAATTATAACTATATTAGGGAATATGACTCTGGTATGCCCCATAACCATTCCCATATGGAGAATCCTGTTGATCCCAAACATGGTACAATAATGTCAGACTACCTTATGTGGAAGAAACTTCCATCATTAAATGGGACTATGAATCCATTAGAATTCAATAAATTGATCAAGTTCCCAGGGAATACAATTATAACTCTAGGAAGTGCTAAATGAGAGGAATTTATCATAGAAGTTTATAATCTTAAAGGATACGCTTATCAATGGTGGTTATTGATATAGAAAACTAAAGATTTAGATGAAATAAATAATATGGTGTAGAATACTTTCAAGGAGATATTCATTGAAAAACACTTAAATCATGAGAAACAAGTTGATATGGAGAGGTAATCCCCTAATATAAGAAATAAATTATGGATAAAACGTTATTTAGTATGAATATAACTTTTCAAGGACAGAAACTTATGTTATGGATTATGTATGTAATCTAAGGAGTAATATTGATCATTTATATAGTGGGATAGATCCTATCCTTTTTAGGGAATTAATATCAGATACAATTTCAGTGTAAGAGAATATAGTATCAAGATCCATAAAAATAGAGAAATAATTCTCCATGTATAATGTTTTCAATGGAAAAATGATAATAAATTGGAAAATAAGTACTTTGAAAAAGGAAAAATGGAGAATGGGAATAACAAAATGGCGGAATTTCAAAATTTTAATAATTAAGGAAAGAATAACATTAGAAAATTGATTATAATAATGTAATATTACTTCTAGTATTGAAAGAAAGTCCATAGGGGTCATGGTTCCATGGTAACGAAAGAAGTGGGTAATTTTAAATTCTTCAACTATACGGAGATGGAGAATTATTCAATTGAATGCCCCTAAAATCAAAGGAATTTGACTTTGAAAATTCCAAGGGATAAAGGACAATCATATGTGATTATTAAATTAGAGGTTGAAGTTCATATAGATATAGTGGAAGGTATATTGAATGCAACCTTAGGTTTAGATAATTTTTTATTTGATTCTTGATCTTCACATACTTTTATGTCTTCTATGATTGACAAGAAAATTATATATTTCCCTAGAACCTTAATAAGGTAGTTATCAATAAAGACTCATAATAAAAATGTTATTCAAACAAGGATATGAAAACTGGTCCCTATTATGAAACATATACTTACCCTATTTTGAAACTTGATCATTATAAATATGGTTGACTTTTATATAATACTTTTAGTGATTGGATTTCAAATTATAATGTGAACAAAAATCTGCAGAAGGAGATTAAAATTTGTAATGGAGATATGGAATCCATTTTCTTAACAAGGGAGACTAAATCATCTGAATCATGTATGGATCCACCTATAGTTTCTATCTTAAATGAAACTCATGTAAAATAATAGAAGACAAAACCTATGAATAGTAAATGTATATATAGAATATATTAAGTAAAATTTTGAAACAATATGTTGATCTGTTTCCTGATAATTACCTAGAAACCCACCTAAGCATGAAGTTGAGTTTTCCATTAATCTCATTCGTGATGAAAAACCTATATCTAAGGATCCCTACAGTATTTTCAAGATATAATTAGTCAAAATAAAGAAAAAACTATAGGATTTGTGTGATAAGGGATTTATTTCCCATAGAGTTTCACCATGAGGAGCCCTTGTACTATTTGTAAAAAACAAAGAGGGGTCTAGGTGCTTGTTCATCGATTATAGGGAAATAAATTGCATTACTATAAGTAATAATATCCTTTACCTCACATTAATGAATTATTTAGTCAACTTCAAGGAGATCGAATTTTTTTAAAGATTGATCTTTATTCTTTTTATCATCAAATACAAGTAAATATGGAAGATATTAAAAATCCAACATTCCTAATAGGTATGGACAATATGAATTTATTGTAATTCCATTTATATTGACTATTACAACGTCTTTATTTATGGATTTTATGAATATATTATTCAAGTATTATCTTTATAATTTTATTGTTGAATTTATTGATGATATATTGATATACTGTAAAATCATTTATGATAATAAGATTAATTTGAGAATCATTCTTAAGACTCTTAGATAAAATGTGATATATGGAAGATTTAGAAAATATAAATTCTGGCTTAATGAAGTTTCTTTTCATGGATATATTAAGTCTAGGGGTGAAATATCGATTGATCCTTCAGTGATAGAGGCACTGATGAAATCGATAATGCCAACAAATGTAACCAAGGTACATAGTTTTCTTGGATTAACAAGTTATTATTGATGATTTATTAAAAAAATCTTGATTAGATAACTCATTAACCATGATGACATGTAAATGAATTAAGTTCCTTTGGGAAGAAGAATTTAAGTATTGTTTTGAAGAATCAAATATGAGATTTTCCAATTCACTGATATAGAATTTATCATTAGGAAGGGATAAATTCATGATATTAAGTGATTCATCAAATAAATGTCTTGGATGTGTTCTTATTATTCATGATATAGTTTTTTTCCTATACATAAATCCAATTAATGATTCTTGAAAAGAATTATCCAAATCATGATCGTGAGATAGAATCCATAATCTTTTCATTGGAATATGGAGAAATTACCTCTATGGTAAAATATGTGAAATATATATGAATCATAAAAGTTTTAAATACAGATTCTCATAGAAATAGATCAATATGAAGAAAAAATATGTTGTTATAACTGCTCAAGGATTTTGATTTCTAAATACACTACCCCTATTGGAAAGAAAATAAAGTGGTTTATGTGTTTAATATGAAAGATCATGTATTTTTCACTAAAATGGGGATTTTCAAATATTCTATAGTCATAGATTTATTGAAGTTGGATAAGGGAATAATAAAGGAATTGGATAAATCATATCTATTCAAAATTATTTCCAAACCATTATTATTGGAGGGAAAAAAGTTAATAGCTTTATGTTAAGAATATTCAAAATATTAAAAAAAATCGAATGATGAGAAGCATGTAGACTCCAACTATGAAGTTATTATATTGAAATTTAGAATGAAATTATGTGTTCTATATATTTCAAATTTGAAATTATAATTTTTATATGAAGCACATAGTTGAAATTTATTAATACACCATGGTATCACCAAAATATTTTGTGATTTGAAGAACCATTTTTTGGGATAATATTAAATTGGAAAATTTAGACTACGTGACAAGATGCATGGTTTTTAATAGGTAATGGATGAAAGATAATATCCTAACATAATAAAAAAACTCTACCAATTTTTGTGTGGAAATGGGATGATATTACTATTAACATTTTTCACTAGATTGTAAAATAATCCTAGAAATAATAATGTCATATTACTACTTTTTTATCATCGTACTAAGTATGCACATTTCCTTGCAATAAGGGAATATCTACAACTTGAGAACCTCAGGTGGATCTATAATAATGATGTTGTGAGACCTCATGGTGCACCTATTTCGATTTTATATGAACATGATTATTGGTTTACATAAAAAATTTAAAAGATTCATTATAAATCACTTAACACTAATCTATGTTTGAGCATAACCTTTCATCCCAAAACTAATGTGTACTCAGAAAGGATTATTCACACATTATAATATATGTTTATTTCATGATCAATTGACTTTCAAGGTATGTGGGGTAACTATTTAACTTTAGTGGATTTTTTTATAATAATAGTATCCATTTAAGTATTCAAATGGTTCCATATGAGGAATTGAATGAAAAGATGTTTCATACTTCAACTTGTTGGGAAGAACTTTTTGGAAGGTAGATTTTAAACCTAGATCTCATGGAGAATCAATATCATAAGTAATGAGTAATCATAATCATATTAAGGTAACTTAAAGCAGAAAAAATTATATTGATAACCAAAGGAAGGATTTCAAATTTTAAGTCAATGATTATGTTTTCCTAATGGTATCTCCGTATAAGGGTGTGAAAAGTTTCAAAAAGAAATAGAAATTACATCCTCAGTACATTGGGACACATTTAATTCTAGAAGTAATATGAGTTTTGAATTACCTTTTGGAAATGACAACTAGAATTTCTACATTTCCTGATGTGTTACATATATGTTTGTTATGTGAGTACATTCCAAAACAAAAACATATTCTCACCTATAAGGAAATGTAATTGGGACTAACTTTATCTTACTATGAAGTGTCAATATAGATTCTTGACACTAGATAACAAGTGTTTAGGAATCTGACGACTCAACTAGTAAAGGTACATTGGAGGAAATCACAAGATAGAAGAGGTGACATGGGAACCTGAAGAAGTTATGATGATGAACAACCCATGGATTTTAATGATATGGAATTCACTAAATTTTGTGGATGATATTTTCGAATGATTGAAGAATGTAACTCGTAAGCATCAATTATATTAATTTTTCCTTTCTAGAGAAAAAATAGAAACATTAAAACATTTTTATTTATGGATGTAATTAAAAAATAAATTCTGAATTTTTATAAATTGGATATTATGAAATTAATTTAATTTTTTAATTCATCATTTTAAAATTATCTTAGGGATTTCTTTTGGTTTTTTAGAAATAATTGATTTTTTGGTAAATAGCGACAAATACTAATTTTACAAACACTCTCACTTTTATGAAATTAAAATGATAAAAGAGTAACATTAAAGTTTATGAAAAAAAAATTATAAAAAATATATTTTTAAGAAGTAATATACTTTATATAAAATTATAATTTTTATCATATAATTAAGTGATTAACCTTTTTTAAATCTAAGTAATGTTTCTATATGAATAAAAAATATTTTTAATTATCTTCTTTCAGTCAAGTATTTACAAGGTTCTTTCTAGTTTTTTCTATTCTTAAAATAAAAATAAGTCTCCTTTGATTTAAAATAATCTATTTAATTCTTTTAGAATCGTCATTATACTTTATTTTTCTGTAAAATCATTTTTATGCATAAAATAAATATTATTCAAAAATGATTTTCATTGTGATTTTCCAACATACATTGAAATCCATTTCTACCACTCCCAAAAATCGAATCCTATAAAATTTATTCCATTTTTTCAATAAACATAATTAATTTTAGGTTATAATTTAAACCTAATTTTTTTCATAATTAATAGTAAAAATATTAAAATTTTCTTAGAATAGTTAAGGTTAAAACATGTTTACTAGGGGGTTAATCTAAATGATAAGGGTAAAAAATCCACTTAATATTTTATAAATCTTATTATCTGAAGATATTTTGATCATATCTTATCTAAACATATAATTATTATCCTTTTGGTTCCACTTTCATAAGAAAATGACTATATATTTTTAAAATCTTTTAAGTAATTCCATGTGTTTCTATCCCTTTAATTATAAAAGGGAACCCCTTCACCACAATTATTCATAATATTTGAGATCTATATATTACACAAACCCTGGCCAAAAACCATAATATATTCCGTTACATAGTTATTGATCAATTTTTATTATCCTAATACCATCCTAGGAATGCTTAAGGTGTATGTCAAAGGATTACTCTCAAAGAAGATGTAATCATCTTTATCGACTCTTTCAAGGATTATTTGTCCTTATGCTTCCTATAAATATATTGTAACCTTACAAAAATAATTACTCCACTATCATATATATACGGAAATATTATTATTATTATTTTATAATAATTTTCAATCTCCTTTACATGCTATGGAAAATGAAAACATTGCACGTACATACGTACGACCTACCATCTCCATATAGTACTGTACTATGTTTATAATTACCAATTTACATGGATGGTTATAAATATTGAAATAATAATTATATATGATATTTACGAAATAATTATTATTATTTAAATATAATATATCATTTTCCTTCTTACCCTTCCATCCGTTAAAAAAATGATAGTCTCGCTCATGCAGACGTGTGAACTACCACCTCTATGAAGCAATGTGATTCGTATTTCATTTCCATAATTAATGGATGATTATAAATATTTATATAATGAATATTTATTATATATATAATTATGAAACTACAATATAATCACTGTTTAGTGGTGGTTTTTTTTTCATTTAGCGGCGGTTTAAACCGCCGCTACATTGTTTGGCGATGGTTTACAGAAACCGCCGTCTAATAGGGCGTCGAAAATATTTTAGCGACGGTTGTTTACATTTAGTGGCGGTTTCAGGAAAGTGTCATCTCTACCTCATTTCGCGGAGGTTTCCCTGAATTTAGCGGTGGTTTTACGAGCCCTGGATATCATGTTATTTGGGTCAATTATAACTGCCTCTAATAAAATGAAATCCCAGCGGCCGTAAAACCGCCACTAAAGTCACGGGAACCGCCACAGAATGAGGCAGCCACGATGCTTCTATTTAGCGGCGGTTAAAACCACAGCAAGAAGTAAATTTTATTTTACGTTTAGCGGCGGTTTAAACGGCCGCCAATATACATTTCGCAACGGTTATAACCGCCGCGAAAAGCTGCCCAGAATAAAAAAAATAATTCTTTGCTTCTACTGCACCACTGCCCTGAAAAACAAATAAAACTAGAAAAAACCATCCCTGGACTCCCACTAATGACCAAGAGATGAATATCTAGAATAAATCACAACATCCAAAAAACATTTTTTTCTCTCAATGAGAAATAATATACAACTTTAATATTTAAAAATAGAACAAAAATCTGAAACTCTGGAAAATAAGACTTATTATTAGAGAAAGTTTTATTAACAAAGCAGTCAGATATCCATCAAAGGTTCCAACACATTCCTCATACTCATGTATAAAATATCCTAAATAGTAAATACTAGGAAGATAAGACTCCATTGATACAACATTGTAACATCCCAAACTGGATTCCACTAAATCTTATAACTTAACTTTCTTAGGATAGATCTTCCATAGTGATTCCACTCTAATTATAAAAATTGAAAATTGATTAATTAGTAGTTATATCAGTACCAACCCATTTATATAATGATTTTTTTTTGTTTTTGTGGCCTAGAAACCATCCTTAATACTTATAATAAATTTGAACTGATGAAATAGATTAAATAACACATTAGAAATATATTATTATAAAAAATCCTATTGTGGGAATAGTTTTAGAGTTACATTGGGATATAGATTTTATAGGAATGTTTATATTTCCAATGAGCCTTAGTTGACATATTTTTATATTGGAATATAGGTTAGGTGGGAGATTCTAGTGAACTTTTAGGAATAAACCTAGAATTATATTTGATTCCTCGTGTTATGTGAGGGGTTAACCTAGTTTTTCTAGCATCCTTGGAGATATTAAGCATCATTGGATGCATATTTTTTGTTTTTGGTCATAGAATTTGTTTTTTATGTATTTTGGGATTGATTAGGACTCTAGTTGTGGAATTATTCCCCAAGTTGGTAGGTGATCATGAGATAAGTAAAACTTCTAGGTGTTATGAGCATCTTTAATGCTTGAGATTAGTGGGACATACATGCCAATCTAATTTTATTTACTTTAGTTAGTTGTGTGAGTTTAATTTCAAAGGTGTATGACTCAAGAAGTCATCATCCATGTTAAATGGTTATGTAGGATAACGTGACCCTTGGGTTTGATTTTTTGAGTAGGCTAGAAAATACCAAGAATGCTAGTGTCATTGGTCCTATGAATTATAAGAAATGGGTGTTCCCATTTCATTGATGTAACATCAATTTAGTATTCATTATCATATAAATTTCCTATTTAACTAAGGTTTGGTGGATAGAGTTGTGTGGTGTTTTGTGGAAAAATTTCTATTCTCTGAGAGTTTGAGGGATGAAATCACATGTAACACCTTGAGGGGTATTATCACATAACTACTTGGTTTAGGGTTGTGGGATCTAAAAAGGTTGTGTTAATTGATCACTCCCTGAGTGAGGTTACCTAGGAATTAACTATGTTGTGGTGAGTGATGTAGACTAGAGTTTTTAATCGAAAAGCTAAGTTATCCTAGTTCTATGGATGACTATGTAAGAGGATTGAGTTTTATAACATCATCAATCTGGGTTAAAGTTCAAGATATAGTTATTGATGTTGATTGGATGTGTGCGCATAGAATGAGGATTTCATAATGCATGTGATTATTAATAGATCATTTATATTTATTATTAAGTGGATGATGTAAATCTATGTGGCAGGAAGTGAACCACATGTTGTTCAAGGTTGGAATATTAGTTCCAGATGAGGCTTCAGCGTATGCCAAGGATGGATTGTCGTGATGGAACATGGTATAATTATGTTGAATCACATCCAGAAACCATGTTTAGTGGTGGAAAGAGTGTTTTTCATGGGAATTAGATTCCTATTTTTATTGAAATGATGAATATTAAAATCCTATGGTTGGGAGAATAACACATGTCATGGGAAATGTAACCTTTGGGAGAGTGAACCACCCTTGATTTAGAACATTCTCATGACATTTTAGAAGAGCTAGAGCATGTTTATATACTTTTGATGTTTAAATCAGACATTTCAATAATGGGCCTCACCAAAGTGTCCACAACACTATCCCCTTGATCACTATGAAATGACAAAATTTGTTCAATACATCAACAATGGGTTTAACACCTAGTCATCCAAAATCTCGACTACTAATTCAAACACAAGCCTAAATGGAATGATGGATACCACACTCAAGAAATGAAGACATAAAAAGAAACATCATAAATCAATAAAATGATTAAAAATAAACATGAGAAATCATGAAAATTTTAGGACATGAAAATGTGTGGTGGAAGCTATGTGCCACAAATGTTACATATAGAAACCAACTGTTTCCATTTTTGTTCATCACATCAACAGTACAACTACTCAGGGTCCGATTATGCATCGTCACCCTCTCCACCTTCATTTCCACTTTTTGCTGTCACCTATAAGAACATTATATTGAAAATTAAATACGGTTACATATTTATATTAAAACTTAAAACAAATGAAAGTTATAAGACTAAATGATTTTGATTTTATGTGATTTACCTGCATACCACCAATCGATGCACTCCCACTGGGGGCATATCTGCTCATATTCTAACATAGTTCAGTCAACTCTTTCTATAATGCAGATATCTGATCCCCCTGCTGGTGAACTGTGTTTCGTAAAGATAAAATCTATTTCTTAGCATCTCCAGGTATGGGCTGACTAAAGTCAGGAGTAGATGCAACAACTATCCCCGGTGGCCTACTAAAAACCTCTGATGGCACGGGTCCCAAACCCATCCCACGCACTCTCCCAGGATGCTCCTTCCAAATGAATTTAGCTACCGGGTCATCCAGGGAGACAGAGTAGGAATACGCAGGATTGGAATCCCATAGTTCTTTAATTTTGACCTATAAATCAAATATAAATATATATTAACACATAAAAAATTGATAATAATTTATTATGATAAAAAAATGACTTCATACCCAAACTTCTTTAGCAGTCTCATTAACAAAACATCCATCTGATTTCTTGTGAACATCCAACCACAATTCTGTTCTGGATGCTTCATGGACTAAACTCTATGACTGCATTAATCAAAGATAAATCAACAATTAAATATATTAAATATATAATATTGTCTTATAAATATTTAATCTAATTAAAATATTACCAATGTACTTCGATTTCTAGAAATAATTTTGAGCCCGCAGTGTGCAGGATGACTTGCTTCGCACGGTTTGATGCATTATTTCTTAATAGATCCTAAAATAAATAAAATGCAATTTAATACTGATGTATTGAATGTCGTGTCCTTTTCATATACATGTATAAATGTAAAATGAGGATAATATAATAATATATATATTTCAATACCATCTGCTTCTGATCCCGATGCCTGTCAACAAACACTTTCCACTGCTCTTTCAGTACCCCACTGGGTATCTTCTCATACATTTTCAGTGCGGTCAATGAAGAATCGTTGACATCACACCACAATCTCCATTTAAAATCTTTCCACTTTTTACCAATATTTTTTGACGTCCACTTCTGTGCTATCACATCAGCAACGGTAAAGTGGAAGAACATCTATATACATAAATTCATTTTGAACATATTAGTAACATGACATTCAATTAAACCATAATGTAATAAATTTTCCTTGATTTGAGAATCAAACTCTTCATTTTTCCAGCTTGGAGGCATATGTCTCCAATCATCATATGAAATGGGAAGGGAAATGGGCTCCGCTGCCAGCTGGCCTAGAATCTGGCCAAGCAACCCCGCGACATCTTCCGTAGGGACCCCGTAAGAATCAAATGGCACAAAAATCTTCTCTCCATTCAGATTCCAAGCATCTGAACTTTTTAATTTTTCTCTACGGTTTCATTTTTGTCATCTTCAATGAGAAAATAATTAGTATAAACAAAATCCAATAAATTTATTTAATTAAAATTTGTACCTTTGATAGTGACACTCTAGTATGTCCAGGATGAAATGGAAGGGGCGCGTCGCTGCCCCACTACTGAGGCTCCTGAAGGGGGAGTCGACGACTCAGCCTCTACTGGGACATCCACAGATGGTGTGAGAGATAGTGCAGGGGTGTCGGAAGCTGGTTCATCAGATGTCGTGGGGAGGGAGCCAGATAGATAGTCATCTATCGCAGAACTGGATGAAATAATGTAATGCTTCTTCCTTGGCATTCATGTCATTTAATCAAATAAATTTATGTTCAGAATATATATTTCAAAAAAAATTTGCAGAAAAAAAATTAAAAATGATAACATATGGAGTACAAATAGACAAAATATATATAAAAATGATAATGAATGACTGCAGAAATGAAACAAGTGGTTGCTGAATAAATAAATAATTGTACATACAATCATTTTCCCCTTCAATCATGTAGTTTTCCTACTTCATTTCTTCATCCACTTCATTCATCCTTGCTAGAATAATATTTTGAATATCATGATGGACAAATAATTCTGCTTCTTATTGCTGATTAAATTTAATTTCAGAGGTCAAATTTTCCACTTCATCACCCATATCATACAAATCTCTTTATATTATGTGAGAAACTACACTCCACACTTCATTGGAAACATCATTCACATAATATACCATTTTTTCTTGCGATACTAAGATATATGGATCATACAGTTCACGATCACCAACATCCATCAAGCGAGAGAAGTTCACAGAAGTAAATTGTAAGGAATCTCTTTTAATGCCTCTGATAATATCAACCCAATTGAATTTGAATAAAACAACTAAAAAGTGCCCGCGGTAGTTTAATTCAATAATATCATGCAAATTTATATATTATTCTACTTCAGCAAATGTAAATATACCACTATTCTGTGTTCTCAAACCCACTTCACAATCGACTGTACGAAATCTAAAGCCATTCACATTATAAGCGTTGAACTTTCTAACTTCTTTTAGAGGACCTCTAGCAAGAAACTTCAAATATTCTAACACCTCTGCTTGAGTATCAGTATTCATGATCTAAAAAAAGAAATATACTTTATTAGATTTAAAAAATGTATGAGTCAAACTAATATTCATATTTATTGCAATATTTATGAACTTACACATCATGAAAACCATTCTACAAGCTCTTTATTAAAATATTTCATTATATCTTTTTCATTTCGTGTTCGGCCTCTCATTAGTCTCTTTGTTTGTATCCTCAACTCTTCAATAAATGGATCTATAATTTCACTATTCAGATGCATCGAGAAATCTTCGATGACACAAGAAACACCATTTTCTACTGTGAGGTAGCCATTTGGGCTCAAAATCAAAGTTACTAACAGGACAATCCAAACCCGTGTATGTGTTCTAACCAGATAAATTCCCAAGCCCAGGGACGTCAATAATTTTACACATTAAAGCAACATGAATTTTGAACATTGTTTTAGAAGAAGCATCAAATGTCTCAACACCATTGCTCTATAACTCCAACAATTCTTCAATCAAAGGCTGCAAGTATACATCAATATCATTTCCAGGAATTTGTTTTCCAGGAATAATCATTGAAATGATAAAAGATGTTTGTTGCATACACATCCACGGAGGCAGATTATAAGGGATCAAAACAACTGGCCAAATGCTATAATTGGTACTCAAAGTCCCAAATGGGTTGAATTCATCGACAACCAATCCCAATCGAACATTCCTAGGATCAGCTGAGAAATCGAGATGTAATGAATCAAATGTCTTACATGATTGGGAATCTCATCGATGTCTCATTAACCCATCATTGTTATTATCTACAGAATGACACTTCATGTGTTCAGCGGGTTTTGATGACATGAATAATCTTTGCAATAAAGGATTTAAAGTAAATTAATGCAAAACCTTTGTAGGTGTGCTCCTTTTCTTCTTCTCCACGAAATTACGTTCATTCAAACTTCCAACATCACCTTTTTCCTGCCATCTAGAAGAAGAACATTTCTTGTAATTCTCTCTACTTGAATCCTCTCCCCAATAAAGCATACAATCATTGGTACACACATGTATTTTTGTATAATTCAGACCAAGCTTGTTAACAACTTTTTTTATATCATAAAAAGATTATGAGATTTTTTCTTCGGGAAATGCATTATGAATCAATTCCAATATCATGAACATTGACTTATTTTTAATTCCACATAGTCATTTGATATGGTACAACTTCAGCAAAAATGAAAGCTTTGAATATTTCAAACACCCACTATACAATTCTTGATTTCTATAATCAACTAAATCGTGAAACACATTTTCCTCAGTGAAGTTTTGTCTTACATTTGGCTCCACATAATCAAGAGGAGGATCCAATGATATGTGACAATCCTGATCTGCCTGTGTTACAGTCTCAAAAACATCACTTGTCACGTTGCAATTTTTAGCACCCTCTTCTGGTTGTTTTGATATGTTTTGATACTGATAGTGGTGTCTTGTAGTGCCGAATGCTTAATTTATTAGATTTTCCATTTCATTTTCCAGTGTTGACGAACTTGGGACCTCATTATGCGGATTAACATCAGTGCTCAATCTTTCTGTAATGTTCGATTCTCCATGCCTAATCCAACACAAATATTGAGTAGTGAATTGATTCAGTATTAAATGTTCATAAAACTCATGTGTCTTCAAGCATGTTCTAAATTTACATTTAGGAAATGGAAATTTTATTCTCCTTTCAACGGATCGATTAGAAATTGAAAAATCTAAAAACTCATTCAAACCCTTAACATACTGAGGTGTGTTCCTTGATAATGTGATCCAGCTTTTATCCATGTATATCACAATGTGCCTACACAAAAAACAAGGAATAAAACATGAGACATCTTCAATAACCCCATCATCAAAAACAAATAATGATGAACAAAATTTCCATAATAGAAAAAAATTCAAGGATATATCAAGAAATGGGTCTCAAAATTCCTCAAAGTCCCTAAACTAGAAGCAAAAAATGGATGAACTCTTTCTATAAGAATGGGCCTTTTCCTCATGTTATGGTTCATCCTGCCTCTACTCCTTTCACATTAGATTCTATTAATTGCCACTATTAATTTGTTCCATACCTGATAAAACTAATGAATGAACAACCATCGATTTCCAAGAATATTTAGCTTCCATTCACATGCCCCTAGTGACAACCTCCAAAATGGATGTTATGCCCAAAGAAAGTAGAGATATACCAAGGTCTGGGTGAAGACCATCACCAAAGAAATGATCTTTCTCATAATTGATGACCCCTATATTCGGAGAATATATATCAAACCTTGAAAGGTTATTGACAAACTCCCATACTGATCTGTCACAAATAAAAAGTCTCATGAGATCAGTCTATTTCTCTACATTCATTCCCTTAAGAAATAACCATTAAAAATATCAATATTGATGAGATTCCAATTCATACATTCATGAAGTTAAGAATGTACCACTGACTCCCACAAGACTCTACTGAAATTATAAATCCAGTTCTAAAAAATTCTCACACACAAAGTATCAGGTTCCCTAAGATAATTAAGGATCACCTCAATTTGTTCCTACTACCTAACTACTTCTACTGACCCTTGAAAAACACTTAATGAATGAAGATAGTGATTCAGGAATCCTATGATGGTGTCCGTGGTTGAAAATGATTTAACATCAACAAATCAACACGTATTCTAGGTCGGAATAAGAACTAAATAATCCTTTTTGAATATTATAGTGGACAATAATAACATCTAAATGAACTATATCAATTAAATACTTAAATTAGATATATAGGTTGATGCAAGATAGCATATCGAGATTTATCTATGTATACTATAAGAGTAGGAATCATGCTCTTTGTAGTTCTCATAAAGGGACTACTATATAGATCATGCTCAATCATTAAAGGTCTGAATTTTAAATATAAGTACATTGATGAATAAGCCTCTGGTGAAATATATCATGTAGAAATATATCCTATGTATGATAGGGGATATCATTAACATACCATGGATTCATGGGTAGGGGAACATGTTTATATTGATATATTTTATTTATCTGACTCTCATGTACATATTTATAACTAATAAAGTTATTATACAATAACCAGATTAAGGTCATATAGAATTTACTATATATCAAGCAATTTTTTCCCATGCAATGAGGAAACAGTACCCTTAGGTTGTTCATGAGTATAAAATTTTTGATCTAACACTATCCATGTTTGAGTGGCCTAGTGACTATATCCCTATTTTTTCTATGGTTGAATGATTGTCCCTATGTAATTTTTATTATTTATTTTCACCGTAAATTTTTCATGAGACATTAAATGTGGGTTCAAGTGGGAATAAAAACGAATTTATAGAAAGATACACTTTTTAGGGGTTTAACTTGAAACTTTTTATGGATTTACCATTTTTATTGAATTATCATACTTTTCATATGTTTTTAAATGTTCATTCATAGCAGGGAGACTCAAATATTTCCCTAGGTTCTTATTGTATTTTTCTAACATAGTTAGTGCTATATATCTTTAAATTAGTATTTTAAATTATTGAATGTTAGTCCAATTTTTATATTTTTATGGAAATTCATTTTTAATCGAATGTAAGGTGGTTAGAATTTTGAAATGTGTTGAATAAAATGATGTGAGTTTGGTGCCTAATTTCATTATTGTAGAAAACCATGAGGTGTTGTGCACATATTATAATGTAAAAAAAATAAAAATATTTTTATTCTATTTTAGGATCAGATGTATTGAAAAAATATTATTGCCTTTTAATCTCATATATCATGGATATAATAGGCAGGTTTGGAATATTATAAAACAATGGAAATGAGAGAATTACATGAATTGTGATGCCAATGATCACATAGACCAATCTATGTATAGAGTTTAAGGGAATTTATCCTTGAAAAAAATTATGTGATATATATAGCGATATAAGAGAGTAATAAAAATATTATATGGATGTAGATCATGACACACATATGCATATATCCTTAGGAGATATCTCAGATATTTTATGGTCATGGTTCTCAGACCTGTAGCTGCTAACATTTTTATATATAAAAACATAGAACCAATGATTGGTTAGTATTCATAGATATTATAAAACAAAACCTGATGTGAATTAAATATTATATGTATCATATAATACCTTGTAGGGGGACATTAATTTTATGGTCATGATGTTTAGACCATTGTGTCACAAAGTTTAATATCCTATGAAAATAACCATGGTTTTGATAAGACATTACAAAAGGAGAATCTAATGTTATGTATTTGGGGTATCCAAAAGAGATTCATACCCAAATTGGAAGGTGCAGAAGAATATAATTTCATAATTTATTTAACTGTTAAAATGATTCTCAAATGTTTAAACTTCAGGGTACAACAATCACATTGAATAGAATGATTTTGGAAGGTTTAAAACATACATTATGAATGCCTGAGTCAATAAGAAATAGAGACCAACAGGTGAAGAATGACCATTACAGATAGTGGAATATTAATACCATTCTCATTCAATATAATCTAATGGTAGTAGGTTGGATATTTCCTCAATCAGTCAATTGATTGATTATGTGGTTTAGGTGGAACTATCTTCCGTGAATGAAATATCCCATATGGATAACATTATATGCTTTGAGGAAAGGTGTGATATTCAGTATCAAATACTAATATGTTAGCTCCAAATAAATCAACATCCACAACAAATATTTATATAAATATAGAAAAAATTATTTATTAAATCAATTTTAAGGGATCCTAAGAGTAGTATATCAACTTGGAAAATTTATCAGTGTTGAATCACACATTAGAATTATGAACTATCTTCATAGAGAAAAAAATAGTCAAAAAGAATTTTAAAACATTATATATTATTCCACCATGTACTGGAATTTTTTCTTGTGTGATGTAATGCAACATGAGACTCATGTGTATTAAATCACTTAATGTAGTGATATATTCGATTTGAAGAGGTAGTATTTTAATTGAGGAGAATCTACGGTTAAAATTTCCTAAGTCTAGTTGAAAATGGGATGGGATATCCAATATAACTTTTTCCAAGATGAAACTTTTATGGGGAGTAGGAATAAATTATCAAGGATCACATAGTGAACCCCATGATATTTTTATGATAGTATTCTTATAAGAAATATTTTTCCTCATCCATAAAAGGGAACAAATTAGTGGGAGTGAAACATTACACCTCTAATGATTTATTTAAGAGTGTTTAAACCTAACAAATAGTTGTGAATGTTTTGATTTTTAGTTTATGTAATTTTAATTAGGAAAAAAAGTTAAAATTTAAGGTCATACATATTTGAAAAAATGTTTATGTGGTTCAACGTCACTTAACTTAGACATGGAAGGTAGAACAACTTGTACATCAATGGGGAGGACATATCAAACTTCAGTTGGGATCCCAATTGATGTATATTTTTGCCCATGGGTAAATTCACAATGTTTATGTTTGTAGTACATGTACTATGTATTTGTCTTCATTCCTATGAAAATAAATATCATTGTCACCATGTATTTCATTAGAATGAGAATAAATCCACACATTGTTCTTGAAATGAAAATCCCTCTGTCAAAGATATGAATCATATAAAAGGAAAGCGAAATTTTATTCTTATAATGGGTCTATATATAAGATAACCAATTTAAAAATCTACTACAAAGATTCACCACATATGTAGGTGATAGTAATTATAATATTTTGACAAGGAATATGGTAGTTGGTTCCATGGTAGGGTACCAAGATATCACTACATATCCTAATGTGATGGGAGTCAATCGAACTTGTAGTTATATTTATAGATGATTCATTGCATAGATTTATATCACATGTGAGGAATATGTGCATTAATTCTCTAATATACTTGTCAACCATGTGTAAAAGACTTCTATATTGATCAAGATCTCATTTAGTGGGGTTTGGATTTTCATATCTCATCCTTGTATGGGATTGTAAAAAGGTGATGATCTATATCTAATACCCAATAGATAAGATATATTTTTCCATAGAAATAAAATATTCATCTATACAATTAGTATATAGTTTGGAATAATCTACATTATACCATTACATGGATGAATGTCTCATATTGGTAATGGGTCACATCGAAAGGAAAAATTGTCTTGCATTTTATTTTATCAAAACAAGTACTCATGTGATGAGGGATGATTTTTATGATGTTTAATTGAATGCAATTAGGAAAAATGTTATACAGTATAAAATCATGAGACCATTAGGTTTTAAACTAATCTGGATATTATACCAAACTATATACTGAAAACCTACCTACTGGAAAACCAAAAAACCTAAAGAAGGAGAAACAAAACCCTACCTAGAGGGGAAGATGGTGCAGCTTCCGGGGTCACGGGGGGCTGGAGGTCGTGGGGGGACGGGGGTCATGGAGTCGTGGGGTCGCCGGGGTCTCCGTGGTCACTGGGGTCGGGGTCACGGGGTCTTCGGGGTCGCGGGGGGCCGGGGTCGCGGGGGATGCGGGGGGCCGGGGTCGTGGGTGAAGGAGGGTCGGTGTGGGGGTAAGGGTCGGGTGTTAAAAAAACAATGTTTCGTGACAGTTTATTATAAACTGCCGCTAAACAATGGTTTTGTTGTAGTGTTAAAATCATGGAGATGATTGAACCATGATCATGATATGGGGACCATAACTTCCAAATCATAGAAAACATGAAAAATGATGCAATTGACACATGAAATAAGGATGAAAATTGTTATTGGACAGGTGATAATATTTTTTATGTAAACCACATATGATATAATTAAGTATGAATTTTCTTCTGGAATATAATTATAAAAAACATTAAATTTATTATACATGTGTTTAAAATCACTTATGAATAAATTCATACTTGAGGTAAGGCTTATTTCATAATCTCATCCTTATTCAGGATTATTTATGTTTAAGTTTTTATTGGGGTAATTATATGATATAAATATCTTAAACCCCATATATTTTAACCTCCTATGGATTTTTCTATAAATTAAATGTTATCCTTTCATTTTTCTCTTTCTATGTACTCAATATTCCAAAATAATGTTTCAAAAAAACTGGCATTTTTTTGTATTCGGTCAAGAATATTTTTCTACCATGTCTATATTTTCATTATGATGTTTCAAGAATGTTTTTACTATTATAAAATAATTTATTAAATCTATTTTTTCTTATTATTAACCTCTTATAATACGTTTTAAAAGGAATATCCTTACCATTTTTTAAATGAGTCTCTTTTTACCGAAGGTGTAAGCAAATTTTTTTTATTTTATGGCCGGTAGCACATCTACAGTGGAATATAGTTAAAATAAAAATTCTATATATTTCCCCCATTTTCACTATCCTCTATGATAAAGTTTTTCATAAAACTATTTTTTTTCACCAATGGAAAATGTGATGGTGTTGGGTGGATTGAAACAGCAAGGTGGTGGCTCAAGATTTTTGGAATATGACCATAAGGGGAGGTAGTATGGATAATGATGGAAATTTAGCTTGAGGAGGTAGCAGTAGAATGAGTTGGTATGATTATCCATGTGAACTAGGAAATATAGGGTCTCCTTATGTGAAACCATGTAATTTGTGTAGCGTGCATCAGAAATATTCGAGTAAGAGATGTGTTATCCATGATGGAAGTATGCAAGTGATATAGGTGTCATGATTGGTCGATGGTGTTCAATGGTCCATGGTTCGGTAGAGATGAAAAAGAAATTAAAATGAAGGAGAAGACCTAAAAATAAAGGAATAAAGAAAATACAAAATAAAAAGGCATTTATAATTATAAAAATTATATTATAATTATAATTATTATATATTATATATTAATAATAAACTAATTAAAGATGGAGGTGTTGTGTGATGGAATGTGTTAAACCATATCCCCTACCCTATTTAAATTTTATAATAATAATATATTTCTTATTATTGTTGTTGTTTTTATTGTTTTTGTTCGTTTTTTATGTTGTTCTTGTTTTTATAATTTTTTTTCACTTGTATCATTTTTTGAGGTGTCGGATTGAACATATGTATACTGCATCACAAACAATACATTAAGATGAGTGTTTCAGGAATAATATGTATTACATATTTATGACTCATGGAATGACTCTTGTGTCGTATCATGTAACGCTCATTATATATGATATTATGAACTTCATAATTTTTATCTGATGTATAATTTTATGAAATAGGTATCCTTTCTTGAATATTTTCTCAAGTATATCATAATGGTATGGTCTATTCTGCAATTTGATGTCATTTTATTGGTGTTATAAGAAAATTTCATATTTAACTTCTCAAGGTCAAGATTGGGGTTTAGGTGTGATGATCAAAGAATTATCAACCAAAAGGTAGATTCAAGTATCCATCATTTATACCTTGGGTGTGTAGTCCTCTATCAAAAATTCAATTTATAGAATGGGTTGGGTATATATCTGTATACCAAAGTGTGGGATCCTTTATTTCATCCTACAACTGAGGTCATGTATCCCTTATTTTCTTGGGGAATGGGATACTCTATCTTTGGGTTGTTTTATAAATAAGGTAAGTTATCCCCACATTTACCTAGGATTGGGATCCTCTATCTCATATTATAAGTGGGTTCATGTATCCTTCAATTTACCTGGGTCACATGATCTTCTATCCATGAACTATGATCTGCTGATTGAGTTGTCTTCGAATGAGGTTCATATTTCCCACTATAATTCCTATGAGGTTATATGGGGGTTTTATTCTTCTAGTTCTGATACATTATCATTGGTATACTATTTATGGAATGGATGGGATAATATTCCTTAACTAGTGAGAATGATTCAGTTATGAGTGGGATCAACTTAATGGATTATTGAATCCATGTAGCAATCATAAAGGATAAGTGGTACAGAATTATTCAAAAAATTTGAATCCTCAATTCCCTATGATTCTCTTTCATGGGGAGGTATATAAATGGTTATTGACATTATGATTTCTGAACAATTAAGTGTTCTATGATCCCATGTTTTATTATAGATTGAAAAATTCTACAATTAAAGATATGATGACCTTGAGTTATTGGTTTCCCTAACACTTCTAGTGATTGAGTATATGTAGATTCATTATTTTATTCCTCCTGGATATCCTCCGGTACAAGGACAATTGATATGACATGTTTTCATGTATTTATTTTTTGGTTTTTGGGTATCTATATGAGTATGTTTATATTCATACCGAAATAGGAATTATTCCCAAATTTTATTTGTATGTGAAGTTAATGAATAGGTTTAAAGATAGTTTTTCTAACACCCCAAGCTTTCAGATATGATTCTCTTTCAATAATGAAATAACTTTCATTGTACGCAAGTTTGAGATTCTAACACACCACGACCAATCAAAGTAGCAGTTATAAATAGTAATACACAATTTTTGAAATTATATTAAATTTATAATTCAAAATGGTCTTAATTTTTGTATTCGGAATATCGAAATTATCCTAAGTTGAATTTTTGTAATTTTTCTAAGAACTTCCAATTTTTGATGAATAGAGAAAAATACTTAAAAAAAACTTTTTAAATAAAAATAATTTATAGTAATAAATTATACAATTGAGTGGTTCTAAAGTTTAATTAGAATATATTTTTACAATTTTATCCAATGGTGGTCATTAGAATTAATTTCACTTTGAAATTGGGCATAAACAATTGTCAATCTTTTGATTGATATTCTTACTTAAAAACAAGCTATTTGTTGTGACAGCAGGAATTAATTATTAAATTAATTAATTAAACTTATATGTTTTGAATTTTGTAAAATAGACGTAATTTTTTAATTCAGAATATCAAATATAGCTTAGGGTGAATTTTTGGTATTTTTCTGAAAAACATTAATTTTTAGATGAATAGTGAAACCACTAAGTGGTAGTTTAAAAACTAATTTTTCATGTAAATGAAACAATACCACTTCTGTGTATTGAATTTCAAAAATCCCACATACATGTTTGTCATTAGGAAGTAAAATTTGGTTCAATGGGATTAAAATAATTTTTGGTGAATAGTAACTTTTAAGTTTTATTAATCGCGATTAAAGGTAATTAGTGAAATTTAAGGTAAAAATGATATTATAAAACTATGAAAATATATTGACACTTGTACTACCCTTATTTATTGAGTCATGGCCAACCATGAAAATTCATGGGTCAACTTGGGGACCCCATGGAGCCACTTGGGTAAGAAAATTACATTAATAACTTTTTATTTAAAGTAAAAATAAAATTGTCACAAACAAGTGTTGTTTTATTAAAACAATTATTAAATGGGGTTATATAATTTACCTTTTTGACTATAAATATTCATTGGAAATATAAAAAGATTTCCTACATCATGATATCTTTTTTATAATTTTTAGACATTAAATAAATTATATTTTTTATGTCACCATGATGATGCAGCGATTACCTCATTAACTAACGATTTAAAAAAAAGAAAAGAAAATATAAAATATAAGATGTAAACTTGTCAAAAACCTATTGGATGAGTATCTTTAGAACCCTTATCACCTTATCCTTGAAATAAATAATTGTGGGACCTTTGAAATCTGAAAACCAGTTCATAATAATGCAACATTTCATGACTTTCCAAGAGTGCCCCTCCTCTCCTCTTATAAAAGGCCCCCACCTCTACCACCTTATTCACACCATCAAAGCCATTTGGATCGGCCAAAATCTGCCCAAATACTCTCTCAACTTCCCTATCTTACTACTAGAAGCCTCCATTTGGGCATAAGTCTTCCCAACGAAGCCTTTGGCTCAAATCAAAAAGAGTTACCCGATTTTTAGGTAATGTCTTCTCTTATGTTCTTTTGTTTTATTTTTCTTCTCCAACCCCTTAAAATCTTTTTATTACTTCATTTTGTAAAAACACCAGTATCTAAAATATACTAGGTTGTTTTTATGATAAGGATTTTATTTAAACTTATAGACACCTCCATCTAATGGTTAAAGAACAGACTGTTTCTGTGGGTGGGGAAATACTACCTCACGAAACAATGATTGTTCAATATTCATTTAAAACCTCTAATGGTGGCCATTAAGATGAAAATATTTCTTTATATGATATATATAATGTTTATGTTTTACTAATTCTTCTGTATTTCTCATTTATGGCATACCATTATGATTTCCATTATGGGTAAATTCGATAATTTCATTTTAGGAAGTGCGGACTACCGCCCCCTCAAAGTGATTGGAATCGTTAATGCCATATGCAGGACGTATAAAGGAGGAGTAAAAGATATTATATATGATATTATACTGGAATTATAATACACCTTTATATCATTATTATTTCATTCCATTAAATATGAAATAGAAATGAAAGTAGCGTCAAAGCATATGTACGGCTTACCATCTCCATGAACGGTGCATTTCATTTCTTACCTCTAAATGTTACGTAATATTATGAATGAATGTATATACTGGATATATATTATATATATGATATCTACATCATGAATATAATTTTGGATATAATGGATATTTTACAACATGAACAACTTGTAATTATAAGAAGTTTATTTTTGACTCAATACCAAAGATCGACAAAATGATTGTTATTAACTTAAATAATTACATAATGTTCATAACATTGTAATAAGTAATATAAAAGGAATAATGAACATGAAAACGGTTATTAAGAAAATATAAATTAACTCTAGTTTATTATTCAGGCTATTAAAGAACGATCGAGTCAAGTCGGACACGAGGTAAGGGAACTTCTTAACCCAATTTCCATTCTTTGGGTTAATCTCCAACTTTCAAATTATGTCATGATATTATTATGCCCAATATTTTATTTGTACTTTTTTTATTTGTACATATCATGAATACACATAACAGATCTATTTTATTTAAAAAAATGATCTTTGTAAGGGACTTCGTCTCAATATCCTTTCATTGAGACATATTTTATTTTATACACAACTTACTTTTATACGGTGTATAAACCCCTTTGACTTTTACATTTATTGAAAATGAATCTTTTTTATACAAATAATTTTACTAAATAACTAAAGGGAATTCTTTTTTCGTACGTATGTGGTGACAATGACTTCTCCGTCGCCGTGACCATTATTTGAGTTTCGGATTCCTCTACAAGCCATAATTTTTTTTGAAATGAAAAATAAAAACGAAGTTTAATTTTCTTTTATTTGGGTATTGAAAATGGTTTTGATAATGTTTTTATTATATCAATGTGTTGTATTGATATCTTGTGATTGGAATGTTGAAATTTTTTGTTTTATTTATGCATGTTTTATATGATACAATTGTGTTATTGTTTATGATATGTTTAAACCTGTTCTTATGAGGAATTCATTGGACTTAATAAGTGACGGGTGGAGCCCGCTATAGCTCCTCAATGCATCGGCAGGTCTCATGAGACAAACTAGTGTCTTGGAATGAGGCCTTGACAAAATATTATTTGTAGTCTTGGCACAAGGCCTTGGCTACATGGTTATGATAGTCTGGCATTATGCATTCCATGATTATGAAAGTGGTTATTGATATTGCATGTGATTATTCGACCAGTTGAATAACCACATGAATAAGTAAATGGCATTATTTCATTTTACTTTTTCCATATTATGCTGAAGTTCATGTTTAAAAGGATTTTGTTTAGTTATACATTGCCTTAAATGTTTATGTTTATTTATGAAAACTTCCGCTATATTGTTATCCTTATTGAGCATCTGAGCTCACCCCTTTCAATGTTTTAATTTTTTCCAGTATGTGCAGAATTATTTTATGAATGACCTGAAGGGATAATATGAGGGGATATGAAGACAAGATGTTGTATTAGTTTTTTATTACTATATGATGTAATGTAAAACTTATGAATGTATCTAGTGTTTCAAAGCTACTAAACTAATCGGTCTTTTGAGACTTGATCTTTGTGATCTTGCCAATGTTACTTAATAATGCACCGACTCTGGGTAACTGGGGTCGGGGCATTACAGTTGGTATCAAAGGAAGTTTAGTACTAACCGTGGAATCTAGATTTAGATAAACTCTAATTAGAGCACATAGCCCTAAGATAGACTTTGAAGATTAGTATAGAAGAACTTCCTAGAATTTTGGTATTATAGAGATTTTGTGAGTTTTCCGAGCAATACATCCCTATCTGGATAAGAGCAGGTAGAGGCGACTCTGGAACAGATGTACCTAGGGGTAAAACCCGAAAACACTACTTTGAGATAGACTCGAGTAGGAACTGGTGCACAACAACAAGATTTTCTGAACTCTTGGTTACGACACTCCCGGGGGATTTGATTAGGATAATTCTCATTTTCTTTACAAACCATTATAAAGGGTTTATGAGTGTATAATTCCTCAATGAAAAAATTCTCATGATTATGGATTTTATCCATAAACTGTTCAATTTATGTTAAGTGTTTTACAAGTATGGAATTATGTATTTTGTTTCATAAACTAATGTAGTTTATGCCATTGTTTAGAAATGGTGCCTAGTGGAAGGAATGGAAACTGTGTCAATGAACGCACTCCATGTAGGGATTACCCTCCTACTCAATATAATTATAATGGAGCTGGTGATACAACTGGTGCTGATCAACTTATCACCATACTGGGACAAATCACTATGGTTTTTAATAATGACCTTACTCGTATGGAGCACCCTGATCCGCAATGTGGAGGATCAATGTTAGACCTATTAATGAGGCAATAATCACCAAAATTTAATGGGGGTACAAATCCATTAGTATCTGAGCAATGGATAAACTCCTTAGAGAAAATATTCCATGCCTTGGGTAGTAGCGAAAGGGAGAAGGTTGTCATGGCAGTTTACCGCCTCACTGGAGATGCTGATCAATGGTGGTAGTTGATTCAAAATAAAAAGAAAGATGAATAAGTATCAATTATAGAATGGAGAGAGTTCAAAGAGCTTTTCCTAGAAAAATTCTACCCTCGTGACCATCGAGCAGATATGGAAAGACAATTTCTGAGTCTGGGACAAAAGGAGGATGAGAATGTCACAATGTATGAGGATAACTTTACAAGGTTAGTGAGGCATGCTAAAGATTATATACGTAACCCAAGAAGTAATATTGATAATTTCTTTGATGGGTTAAAACCATTTCTCCGTCGAGCTTTGTTATCACAATCTTTCTCAACATATGAAGATATAGTCTCGTGTGCTATCAAGACAGAAAAGGAATTCTATAAATCTTATGACAATAAATTAAAGCAAGAGAAGAAGAGAATGGTGGAACAAGAGACAGATAAAGTGAAAAAGGGAAAGAAGGATTTTCCATTATGTGATAATTGTGGGAAGAATCACCCCGGTACATGCCTAAAAGGAATGGGAGTTTGTTATAAATGTGGAGAAAAAGGTCACAAGGCTCTTGATTGTAAGGGAAAGCAAGAGGCTATCAATGTTGAATGCTACAATTTTAGGGAAATGGGGCATTATGAAAATGAATGTCTTAAGCATCAGAGAAACTTACCTCAGAAAAGGCCAAGGGATAAGGGAAAATCCTATACTGTTACTACAATTGAAGTGGACTAATTAATATATTTGTGTTTTGGGAATCAAGGATTACATTCTGGTTATAAGAATAATGTGATATATAAGGATTTTACTACAGTACTTGTTGTCTTCATTAAGGTTTTAATATGATGAAGGTAATCATATTTTTAGTATGTGACAATAAGAGAAACTTTACTTTGTTTTAGGAATCTGATGATTCAATTGATTTTGGAATTTAGAGACCATTTAGAGAAAGTATGGACATAGGTATTTTGGATAACTATAAAGGTTGAAATGGATTAAGTTGAACTTTTGATAGTATTGTTTAAGGTTAAAACATTTATGAAGATTATTTTTGGAATATTATAATAATATTGTTTTAGGAAAAGGACAACCTGCAGGTTGGGGGATAAATCGTCGCGTCGGACAAAGCTATAGGAATCGAACCCACAACCATAGTGCGACAAGCCTTTATTACCTACCACTAGCCTACAAGAAGTACCTGGTCATTACAAAAAAGTTTTCTTAATCTAAATGGTATGTGTTAATATTTGGAACCTTATAAAATTATGATAAATAGAATATTTTTGAGTTCTATTACATTTTGGAGTGAAAGATGGGTTTTTGGTAAAAATTTATTAATGAATGAAAGTCTACATGAAAAGTAAGTATATTTCCTTACGTTCTTAGTAAATCTCTTAAATAAATTACTCAACTTTATGAAAGGTAACTTAAAACAAAAATGTTGTCAGTTAACTTTTCCAACTGGGGAATCAATGACCGTTTAACCGATCACAAGTTTGTGATTTTCTTGTAGTTAACTTTATCTTAATCCTGTTTTATACAAATCTCCATCAGACCTTGATGGTTTTTTTTCCCTCCATATCTATATTTTCATATAATCCTAGTATGGTCTATCTCGGGTGACCTTTTTACTTCTCTTTCTTTCTTTTAATGTTGTATTTTTATTAACCCTATTTTTGATGTGGTTTTTCCACAAAGCTATTTTCTATTTTCAACCTTTTATTTTCGAAGAACATTTACAAATTTCGAGGACACAATTTATTGAGGGATGGGAGAATGTAACACCCCAAGCATTCACGATACGCTTCTCTTTCAATAATGCAATAGCTTGCATTGTACGCAAGTTCGAGATTCTAACACACCACGACCAATCAAAGTAGCAGTTATGAAAAGTAATACCCACGTTTTGAAATTATATTAATTTTATAATTCAAAATGGACTTCATTTTTTTATTCGAAATATTGAAATTATCCTAAGTTGAATTTTTGTAATTTTTCTGAGAACTTCCAATTTTTGATGAATAGTGAAAAATACCTAAAAACAACTTTTTTAATCAAAATAATTTATAGTGATAAATTATACAATTGAGTGGTTCTAAAGTGTAATTAGAATATATTTTTACCATTTTATCCAATGGTGGTCATTATAATTAATTTCACTTTTAAATTAGACATAAATAATTGTCAATCTTTTGATTGATATTCTTTCTTAAAAACACGCTATTTGTTGTGACAGCACAAATTAATTATTAAATTAATTAATTAAACTTATATGTTTTGAATTTTTTAAAATAGACATCATTTTTTAATTCTGAATATCAAATATAGCTTAGGGTGAATTTTTGGTATTTTTCTGAAAAACTTCAATTTTTGATGAATAGTGAAACCACTAAGCTGTAGTTTAAAAACTAATTTTTCGTGTAAATTAAACATTACCACTTTCGTGTATTGAATTTCAAAAATCCTACATACATGGTTGTCATTAAGAACTAAAATGTGGTTCAATGGGATTAAAATAATTTTTTTTTGTGAATAGTAACTTTTAATTTTTATTAATCGCGATTAAAGGTAATTAGTGAAAGTTAAGGTAAAAATGATATTATAAAAATATGAAAATATATTGACACTTGTCCTACCCTTATTTATTGAGTAATGGACGACCATGAAAATCCGTGGGTCAACTTGGGGACCCCATGGAGCCACTTGGGTAAGAAAATTACATTAATAACTTTTTATTTAAAGTAAAAATAAAATTGTCACAAACATGTGTTGTTTTACTAAAACAATTATTACATGGGGTTATATAAGTTAACTTTTTGACTATAAATATTCATTGGAAATATAAAAATATTTCCTACATCATGATATTTTTTTTATAATTTTTAGACATTAAATAAATTAAATTTTTTATGACACCATGATGATGCATCGATTACCTCATTAACTAACTATTTCAATAAAATGAAATGATAATGTAAAATATAAGACTTAAACTTGTCAAAAACCTATTGGATGAGTATATTTCTAACCCTTATCACCTTATCCTTGAAATATATAATTGTGAGACCTTTGAAATCCAAAAATCACTTCATAATAATGTAACATTCCATGAATTTCCAAGAGTGCCCCTCCTCTCCTCTTATAAAAGGCTCCCACCTCTACCACCTTATTCACACCATCAAAGCCATTTGGCTCGGCCAACCTCTGCCTAAATACTATCTCAACTTCCCTATATTACTCCTAGAAGCCTCAATTTGGGTAGAAGTCTTTTCAAGGAAGCCTTTGGCTCAAATCAAAAAGAGTTACCCGATTTTAAGGTAATGTCTTCTCTTATGTTCTTTTGTTTTATTTTGCTTCTCCAACCCCTTAAAATATTTTTATTATTTTATTTTGTAACAAAAACAGTATCTAAAATATACTAGGATGTTTTTATGATAAGTATTTTATTTACACTTACATAGACCTCCGTCTAATGGTTAAAGAACATACTGTTTCTGTGGGTGGCGAAATACTGCCTCACGAAATGATGATTGTTCAATATTCATTTAACACCTCTAATGGTGGCCATTAAGATGAAAATATTTCTATATATGATATATATTATGTTTATGTTTTACTTATTCTTCTGTATTTCTCATTTATGACCTAAATTTATGATTTCCATTATGGGTAAACGCGATAATTTCATTTTACGAAGTGCGGACTACCGCCCCCTCAAAGTGATTTGAATTGTTAATGCCATATGTGGGACTTATAAAGGATGGAGTAAATGATATTATATATGATATTATACTGGAATTATAATACAACTTTATATCATTATGATTTCATTCCATTAAATATAAAATAGAAATGAAAGTAGCGTTCATGCGTACGTACAGCCTACCGTCTCCATGAACAGTGCATTTCATTTCTTACATCTAAATGTTACGTAATATTATGAATTTATGTATATACTGGATATATATGATATATAAGATATCTAAATCATGAATATAATTCTGGATATAATTAATATTTTACCACATGAACAACTTGTAATTATAAGAAGTTTATTTTTGACTCAAGTACCAAAGATCGACAAAATGATCGTTATTAACTTAAATAATTACATAATGTTCATAACATGGTAATAAGTGATATAAAAGGAATAATGAACATGAAAATGGTTCTTAATAAAATATATATTAACTCTAGTTTATTATTCAGGAGATTAAAGAACGATTGAGTCAAGTCAGACACGAGGTAAGGGAACTTCTTAACCCAATTTCCATTCTTTGGGTTAATCTCCTACTTTCAAATTATGACATGATATTATTATGTCCAATTTTGTATTTGAACTTTATTTATGTGTACATATAGTGAATACACATAATAGATCTATTTTATTTAAAAAAATGATCTTTTTAAGGGACTTTGTATCAATCTCATTTCATTGAGACATATTTTATTTCATACACAACTTTCTTTTATATGGTGTATAAACCCCTTTGGATTTTACATTTATTGAAAATGATTTTTTTTATACGAAGAATTTTACTAAACGACAAAAGGGAATGTTTCTTTTTTTGTCGTACATATGCAGCGACAACGACTTCTCCACCTCCGTGACCATTATTTTAGTTTCGTCTTCCTCTACAAGCCATAACTTTTTTTAAAATGAAAAATAAATACCAAGTTTTAGTTTTCTTTTATTTTGGTATTGAAAATTGTTTTGATAAATTTTTTATTATATCAATGTGTTGTATTGATTTCTTGTGATTGGAATGTGGAAATTTTATGTTTTATTTCTACATGTTTTATGTGATATGATTATGTTATGGTTTATGATATGTTTAAACCTGTTCATATAAGGAATGCATTGGACTTAATAAGTGACGGTTGGAGCCCGCTATATCTCCTTGATGCACCAGCAAGTCTCATGAGACAAACTAGTGTCTTGGTATCTGGCCTTGACAAAATCTTATTTGTAGTCTTGGCACGAGGCCTTGGCTACGTGGTTATGATAGTCCGACATTATGCATTCCATCATTATGAAAGTGGTTATTGATATTTCATGTGGTTATTCGACCAGTTGAATAACCATGTGAATAAGTAAATGGAATTATATCATTTTACTTTTGCCATATTATGCTAAAGTTAATGTTTAAAAGGATTTTGTTTAGTTATACATTGCCTTAAATGTTTATTTTTAATTATGAAAGCTTCCGCTATATTGTTATCCTTACTGAGCATCTGAGCTCACCCCTTTCAATGTTTTAATTTTTTCTAGGATGTGGAGAATTATTTTATGAATGAACTGAAGGGATAATATGAGGGAATATGAAGAAAAGATGTTTTAGTAGTTTTGTATTACTTTATGATGTAATGTAAAACTTATGAATGTATCTAGTGTTTTAAGGATACTAAACTAATCGGCCTTTCAAGACTTGATCTTTGTGATTATGCCAATGTTACTTAATAATGTACCGACTCTGGGTAACTGGGGTGGGGGCGTTATAGTTTTGGTAGTGGTGAAGCTGGTGTGGATTGTTCAATAATGACACCTATAGACACTTGGTGAAGCATGATGGAGCTTCCTGGTCCTTGATGGTGCTAGTTACCATTGTAACTGGATATCATTCTAAGAGTATTCATAGTGAGGAGGATCTACCCTATGTCATGTTTTTATTGAATTCATGGGCTTGTCAATGCTTAGATTAATTACATTTACCATTATAATGATGTATTTGTTCCTAGGGTCGCATGCATGTATTATATATCGTTCAATTAGTTATATATAAAAATCATGCTACTCATGTTGTTTATTTTATGAATTGTAGATATGTATCAGTTGTAAGTTGATAAAGGTTAAGGTCTTACATATATTGATATATGTCTACTCGATGCTAGTCATTAGCCCCTAACATATTAGAGGTGTCCTTGTAGTGGCACTCTTAGATTTCCACCTACCTAGGTGGGGCCCTAATGGGTAGGTTCATGTCATAGTGGTCTTGGAGTATGTTTTTCATGGGGATAAAGTCTGGATTTAGTATTCATATGAGGACTGGTACGGGAATTTAGGGAAATGATATTAAAGTGTATAGAGTTTGTTTGTTAGACAAGGGTGACCAACATATGTGTAGTAGCTGACACATCTTATTGAAAGGTCTATAATAACATATTAATCTAACAATATCTCTATGTCATCATTTTATGGTATGATTAATTATGTACATGCATCATATAGTGGCTAGTTATGATATATCATTCCCTTATTATGTCAACCTATCCCGATATTGCTTAATTTATATGGGTTTATTCTATTTAAAAGAAGAATGTTACCCATAAGTAGCTAGGTTTTGTGTCGAGGTAGGGTGTTTATGATCCTATGTGTGATGTTGAGACTCTTTCTATTGGTTAATGGGTGATGATGTGTTATTTTACGAGGATTCATCATGAGATATCATTTCCCCATTATCTAAGGAATATTTTATCCCACTTTTGATTATTGTGGATCTTTGTAGAGTGAGTGGTTGTTTCTGTTTTGTCAGATGAGACCACCAATAGACAATGTATTCTGCTTGAGTTATGATGACATAGACCTTGCATATTTTTTTATTGTGCAAGATCCTCTATTGAAAGAGTTTTGGATGGATTCTAAGACTTGTGGTTTCATCTGTTCTAATAATGTGATAACTAGATGATGATTTTAATTAGGTTTTTTTACTATTTTCATGAGAAGACATTTATATTAGTTCCTCCAAAGATAGCATCAGATGCTAGAAAAATTCTTAACAGAGGTACACCCCAAATATGTGAGTAGTTCAGTTTTTCACCTATAAATAGTTGTAGCGGTGTTGTGGATAGACTTCTATATTGAAGATATATTTGAAATAAGAGACCTTTTATTGTGGGCCTAGTTTCCTACACATGCTCTATTATGTGGAAGAGTGGTTTGTTCTAGAGAGTTTAGATATAGAAGATCCATCAGTCCAATCCTATCAATCACTACCCTATGTTAGTTCTTAACTCAAATGGATTCATGGTGGTCAATGATGTGGGAAACTATATGTGATTGATAACTATGAATGAGTGTCAATATATGCAGTTTAGAGTTTGATTTGTGTCCTTATTCTAGGTACCCTCCTATTGATTGGTGTAGGGATTAGTTATTGTCTGCATCATATGTTCAAGAGTTGGGAATTCCAATGGAACCCCAATCCAAGCCCCTGTGATATAAGTCTTATATTGGTGGTGGTTGACTTTCAGTCACCCCTTTAGTGAATAATGATCATCATATATAGATACGAGGATAGTGAATCATAATTTTATCAAGTTATAAATTATGAGCTAGATCAGATCACATATTCCTTCAATTTACTTTTTGAGAAGTGGTCTTTAAAGTTACTTATAAGTAATCACTTTCTGTGAGCATAGAATGATGCATAGATACTTTAGAAGGGTGACCTATGGGTGTATATTGATGGAGGAAAGATATATATAATATTATTGTCTAGATATGGTCTTCTTGGGATACTAAGTCAGATGATGAGCACCCAGATGGATTTGGCGGGGCAGGTGGATCAAACCCTTCTAGGTATGCATTTTTAGATTGGCATATTAGATGTTTAATGAATTTTCATGTTCTAAACATGAGAGTGCCAGTTTTATAATGAATCTCTTTGTATAAGATCAGGATTCATGGGGTAGTATTGTCATCTGCATAATTTATGTTATAGAGGATGATGAAATATTAGTATTGCGGTATTGATGTGGTGGTTGACACTCCTATTATAGGATTCTATATTTAGATAATAGAGGATATTTTTGAGATGTTGTTCCCAAATATGTTATTTTTTAGCATAAAAAGGGAGTCGTTTCCCTCTGTTGATTGAAAACTAGTGGGCCCACACTCTTCTCTTTTGTGAGAGGTCCATGGTTCTCATGTTGATTTAATTTCTCTATATAATTAAGAGTTCTTATATGATGGATATAAAAGTTTTTTTTTTATTTTAGGTACCACATCACCTAATTTCCTAGGTGGATAGTGTTTTTTCCTTGCTAGTTATGTTGAATATCAAGACAGACATCCTGAGTAAAGACCACCCTAGTGGGTAATTACCCTCAATGTGGTGTTCATAGTAGATCTATTAGGTGTACTCATAAAGTAGAAACACATATTATACAGTGTTATATGAATTTTTCACAAGTGGTTGTGAATTTTTGTCACTCTGGTAGGTATTTTCATGAGATTTGGTACCAATATAGAAAATTCATCTTAATATTCATGACTTTGTGCTTTTGATTTTAGTGAATTGGGTCACTTGACATGTAGTGGTATGATATTATTTGAATGATGTAGTTATTATAGCTATGGTTTTCATTGGTATCCCTAAATATATAGTTAATGAAGCATAACATGAAATATTTTTATAGTGAATGTAGGACCTATATAGGATTTGGGTTCACATAGTGGGTTCCCATGAATTTTTAGGTCGGAGGAGAAGGCCTATATCACCCTTATTTCAGAATCTCGTTATATATTTTTTAGTGCAATGAAAAAATAATATAGCAAAAAACTGACATTGAATTGGGGGAGCTTTGTTTTTATTAACCCTAGTTGTGTTAGTGTATATTTTTTTTGAAGAACTCAGAATTGTGTGTGGAATGGATGGGTTGTTCTCATATATAAATAAAAAATATATCTTTAAAACCGAGTAATTTGGTGATCCCATTAGTGATATACTTGTTGATAGACCCTTTTGAGATGTGTGTTGATGGTTCCTAATGTCATTTCATTCTATGTGGAAGGATGAATTTTGGATGAGAAATGTTTTTGGGTGTTAAGTATTAGTAGGGGTCATATAGAGGAGATTTATGTTTCCATTAAATTATTTCCTAAAATTAGTTTGAGTTTATAACATTGGTGATGGTAAAGGATGTTGTCTTCTTAGACTAGGGGGTACCGATCTCTTTTAAAGATGGATCACCAAAGATGAAGAATGTGTGCGCAAGGGTGTATCATTTTCTATATAAGGTTTAATGATTCTTCTTTGTTATCACCACATGTTATTTCCTTTTAGTGTATAAAAAGTTTTTATAGTGGAGAATATGTTGAGACCTGAGTTTTTTCATGATCAAGGATTCGCTCAATTTTATGTTTCGGAGCCCCAGGACCTTCCTAAGAGTAAAGTAGTAAATTTTCCCAAATAGATATCCTTAAAAAAATTATCCAATTATTCCATTGATTTTGAGTTATAGTGTTTACCCGTGAAAAGAGATGACATGGAATTGAAAGTATAATGTGGCCTTGATAAAAATATATTAAGTATAAAAACATTATATATGATTCTGTTTCTTAATCAAGCTTCATATGGGAAAACTGGTACTGTGATTACCTACAGAATGAAATATTTAACCTAGGAGTGGTAAAACTTATTTTCACATTAGATTTCTTAAGGTTAGACGAACCTAGATGGATAGATTATATTAAATTTTGAAATTCTAAAATTTTTTAAAAAAATTGTGGGTTAATAAAACCCTACACCCCACAAAATGTTTCTATTTAAGAACCATTAAAAAAATATTAGGGAACCACCTGATTTCTTGGGGTTTTATAATTATAATTAAGAGATTTTGGAAAAAATGAATCACACCTTCTATGAAGGATCTTAACAGAGTTGACAATGGATTGAATAATGGGACCCTTCAATAGAATGTCTCGTCATAATTGTAAATCCCACTTAATGTGGATGTGTCCCTCATAAGTGATTGATCTATTTTTGATTTTGGAAATTAATTTTTGTTTTTACCACATTATTCATGATATTTTGACATTGAATCTAATTATTATATTTTTGAAATCATGTAATATTTTTAACATGGAATTCTAGGACTTTCAATTTGATATAAGTCCCATTCTTGGAGAATTTATAATTAGAAATTTATTCTCGATTTTTTTTATTTCATCACCCACATGCTTTGAATTTTTTTAGAATTTAATTCTTCTGAATATTTTTCATTGATGTTGGATTAGTAAATGAATAATATTATCCTCCTCCCTAATTCATGGATCATGCATTTCTATTGGAATTATCTAGAGTAATCTGAAACGTTTTCATGAGGATAAAATTTTGGTTATGTGTTCACTCTCTGTTTTCCCCCATTTACTCTCTCCTATGATACAAAGGAGTTTCCATACCTATGGTTGGCATGGGGATAGAAGGTTGGGTATGTGTGAACTCTCTATTTTCCACCATTTTCTCTCTCCTTTGGGAGGGATGGGTTTCCAACCCTATGGTTGGCTGGTTGTGGCTCAGGTGATGGTGGGAGGAAGATCAGTCTAGTGAGATAGTGGATAGGACTCAATGGCACATGACTAAGGGGTCGGTGGTACAAACAAGGAAGGAAGTATAGCATGTGGAGGTATACGTGAGGTAAGGTTATCTGGTTAGCGATGGGATTCAAGAAATATATTGGTGGCATGAATTGGAACCACACAATTCTTGGAGCATGCAACAAAAGTGTGCGAACAACATAGATGGTTCACATGACAACAACATGTGAGTGGTTTGGTGTTGTGCGTTTTCATTGGTAGTCAAAAATTTAATAACCATATGTGATGTATTATTTTTAGGTGATGAACCTAATGGTTATTCCTGATGTTCGAGAGCATGTTTCATAATTTCCTTAGTGGATAGTGATTTTTTACCCACGGTTCTTGGAAAATATTAACATAGATTTCATGAGTGGAGAACTCCCTAGTGGCGTGAGATACTCAGTATTGTGTGCATAGTGGATCATTTTGGTTTTCCCAAAAAATGGTAACTCGGGATATTTGGTGGTGGAGGAATTTTTATCGAAAGGATAGGAATTTTGATCACTTGAGTTTTTGTTCTCCTGGGGTCTAGAATCGATAGATAAGTTTCGTATGAATGATTTGGATCATGTACATTGAATTGAAATAGATTTTTCCACCTAGTGGCAAGGGGTGTTATATTGAGTTGAATTAGGTTGGTATTGTACTTTTAGATGTCATTGATAACATTCAAAAAAGAGTGAAGATAACATGACTACCTTATTTTTGATAATTAATGAAAATCCAACTCAGTATTAGGGTGCTGAGGGAGGATTCTTGTGAATGTTAATGTTGGAGAAGGATTATATCACCAAAGTGATTACCTAGTGACATTGGTTCCATATGGTTTATAGAAAAAAGATAAAAGAAAAATTAATATCAAACAAGTGATTTTTTTTATTAGAAACCCTTCTATTTTTAGTTTGAAAGTTATTTAAGCCCTTGGTTTTGGTGCAGTGTGGATAGGCTGTCCTCATATGAAAACCATCAAGAACACTCTTTGATGGAAGGGAGAGAGGTACTCCCTTTAGTGATAACTGTAGAGACCCGTATCCTGACGTACATGGACATTACATTACTTTTGCGGAATACTTAGTACATAACTAAAACACACACACAAGGATCGTAATAGTTTAGTGTCTTTGTAAACTCGGAACGTAATCTTCTAATCGTGGTGAAAGATCTTCAACATCTCCCATAAAGATCTTCCCCCTTTTTTTTACCTAAAACCTTTCTTTATATCCTGGGGAAAAGAAAACATAAAAGGGTGAGCTCAAATGATCAGTAAGGGTAAACAAAAGAAATATAAATCTCATTGTATACACAAGCACATAACTTTTGGAAATCTTAACCTGCAAAAGAGATCATAATTTCATAACATGGGATAAATCATGGTAGTGAAATGTAATCACAATAATCATAACATAAAACATGAAACTTTGTGGCATACACACATAATCATAGAGAATCATTTCTTGTTAGTCAAGACTCATTGCCAAGACTATCTTAGTGGACAAAGTCCCTTTCTGAATCGAGTAACCCTCGTTCCAGTCCTGTTTCACTGAACCGGTATAACCTACCATTTCAGCCATGTCTATATCATGAGATATAAAATCTTTACCCAATGCATTGGAGGGAGATATAGGTCCCACCCATCTTATAATGAATCCTTTCTTATGTGTGCCACATAATCATTAACCATACATCATAGCGTAACCCATGTAATAAAAATGGGATTCTTAAACAACATGACATCATAAAAAAATTAATATAAGATAAAGGAATTCATAAAAATATATCCATCACAACATAATAAAATCCATGTAATAATAGGGATAAAAACAGAACCCTTTTATTATCTTAGATGGAAAATAATTTTGATAAAACACTTGAACTCCATTCTTGAGGAAAATATCCTTTCTTCTTCAAAAACATTTTTCCTTTCATAACATGTCATACAACTTTAAAATAAAAGAAGTTGATTAAAAATAAACTTGAAAACTTGTAAAGGAAGCTTCTTGGAAATAATGTTTTAAAAATCCATTCATGCCGTATAAGTTAAAAAAAACATTCTTCATACTTTTGTCGGAAAAGTCAAAAAGTACCTCGTACGACAAAAGATTCCTTTCATACATATTACTAAAAACTCACTGAAGGGTAAAAATAGATTTTAACAATTGTAGGTGGATGGAAATAATATTACATATTGATGAAACATGGATGTGTATGATAAAATACACCCCAGTAAATACTTACGAATAAACAATCTCGGATAAAAATGAGATTGTGATATTTCCCTTACCTTAGGTCCGATTTGCTTCGTATGTGTCCGAACCTCCTGTATAATGATTTAAATAATGTCATTGACTTATTATAGAATCATATTCATTGTTATGATATCATATATTGTTCACTTATGACATTATATTACCCGTTCTTTTGTAAATTCCATGTTAAAGAAGCGTTTTGGGTAAAATCGTTTCATTTATCGTAGGTGTTTTGACTTGTTGTTCTTGACATTATTATTACTTATATCATGATTTACTTACTTCCAGAATATAAAATTTGATTTATATATCATATATATTCAGTATATATATATATATATAATAGATAGATAAATAAAATGAAAAACACCGTTCATGGAGACGGTAGTCCGTACGTACGCATGAACGCTGTTTTCCTTTCCTTATTGTCTTGAAATGGAAGTAAGTAGATGACATAAATATATATATATATACATAAATCCAGTAGCTTTATAATGTCATATATTTCATTATTATTTCTTATATATACTTTATAATCATTCTTAAATGGTTAACATGGAGAATGAATCTCATCGCGTCGTGGAGACGGTATTCCGTACGTACGCACGAGCGATGATATCATTTCCATAAATATTGAATTGGAGTGGAGTGGATTATACAATATATCAGAATAGATATGATGTTGTAATAAATATGTATAGTTATTCTTTACACCATTATACCCATCCATGTAAGGTGGTGGTGGAAAATAGATTACACCACGGCGTGGAGACGGTATTCCGTACGTACGCACGCGCAGTGATTTCCTTTTCCGTAGGATGGATAGATGGTGAAATAGGGTTGTTTCATACTTATAATAAAATATCAGTATATGAGTGATACTTATGTTATTACTTCATAATGAAACAACCTAAGAAGAAGAAGTGGAAGAAGAAATAAAGATGAAAGAATTGGTAACGGTAATTACCTCTTCTTTGAAGCGCCTCTTTGAGACCTCCTCTTAGGGCACTAAAATTGGTCTTTGAGGAAGACCAGAACCTCTAGGATGTTTCTAGGGAATTGGAGAAGAGATTTTGGCAGGGTTTGGCCGATATTGAGTGCTCAAATTGGTGTGAGGAGGAGGGGGAGGAGGTGTCCTTTTATAAGGGAGGAGAGGGGCACCTTAGGAATATCTCAAAATATTATTTTATATTAAAGTCAAAATCGGTTTATAATGGCTCCAAAGGGTCTTATTTCGAAGATAAGGTGGGGATGGGTCGAAATCCTATCAACCAATAGGATTTAGACAAGTTTAGGGTGTTATTTTAACCTTATCAATTAGATTTAACTCTAAGTTAAATAATTTAACTTTTACCGTGTCTTTTTGTTTTCTTTCACTATATGGTTAATACACTTACTATAACATGCCAAAAGAACCCCAAATTTTTTATTATTAATATATATATCCTTATCTAAGTCATTTGGCCGAACCTTAGATTTTTAGGAATATAATAACAATTAATAATATAATATTTGATTTAAAAACTATTTTGTGTCAATTTTGACACTATTTGATATATGATTTTTGTGAAAGTCATAACAGAATTATATGTTCGAACCAAGTTGATTAAATCAACATTAATATATCCTAGTAACCTAGAAAATTAGTTTAAGTCATAAAAAGTCTCAAATTACATTCATTTGAGAATTTATAACATCAATTATGTTAATATTTCCTTAAAATGGTAATTACTACATCATCGTTGTGTCATAAATAAATTAATTTATTTAAAGTCTAAAAATTATAAATAAAATATCATTATGTAGGAAATCATTTTAGCTTTCTAATTAATACTTATAGTCGAATTTATCTTATGTATAACCCCATATTAAAAATGTTTTAGTTATTAAACTTTGATTTTAACTATTTTAAATATTCATTAAATAATATAATATTAAATGTCATAATCTAATCCAAGTGGACCTAAATGGTCATATTATATTCATAAGGTTGTTTTTGGTCGAATTACACTTATCCAATAGAATTAGGACATGTGTTAGGGTAATAGTAATATCATATTTACCCTTAGTTACCCTATTTACTATTAACCGTGGTAAAAAAAGTAAAAAGTTACTATTCACCAAAAATTATTTTCATCTCATTGAACCACATTTTACTTACTGACATCAACCGTGTCTCTCGGATTTTTGAAATTCCATTCACAGAAGCGGTAAAATTAAGATTTATGAAGAAATTAATTTTTTTTAACTACCACTTAGTAGTTTCACTATTCATCAAAAATTGATGTTTTTTCAGAACAATGCCAAAATTTCATCCTAAGCTATATTTCATATTCCGAATTCAAAAATGAAGTCTATTTTACCAAATTCATATCATAGAATTTGCATTAATTAATTTTATAATTAAATCCCGCTGTTAAAACAAATAGCGTGTTTTTAAGAAACAATATCTATCAAAAGATTGACACTTGATTATGTCTGGTTTAAATGAGAAATTACATCCAATGACCAACATTGTATTAAATTGTAAAAATATATTCTAAATATACTTTAAAACCACTCAAATTAATAATTTATCACTATTAATTATTTCGATTAAAAAAGTTGTTTTTAATTATAATTTAGTAATTTTCACTATTCATCAGAATATAAAAGTTATCCGAAAAGTACCAAAATTTCACCTTAGGCTAAATTCGATACTCCGAATCCAAAAATTAAGTTCATTTTGAAAAATATGATTTACAGAGTTTTAAAAAGTGGTTATTACTATTCATAATGGCTAGTTTTAATAATATTTTAATAGCATATCGTTGTTTAGTGAAACTCGGTATTGCGTATTACACACGCTATCGAGGAAGGCCGTGATTGCGTGTAATGCAAGGCAAGTCAAGGATGCGTGTTGTGCAAGCTCCTTTTGGTGTAGCGTACAACACAAGACTTTAATAAAATTAAAAAGAATATTTTTTTATAAAATCTTGGGCTGTTACATTCTACCCCCCTTAAAATGAATTTCGCCCTCGAAATTCGTCGGGGTTATAAATGGTTTACTATTCGAAAGTTTCTTTAATAGAAACCCACATCGTAAAAAGGAATATCGAAACCAATCTTTAAAAACAAAAGTATGAAACGTAACGGTTACCCAAATAAACTAATCATTGGGTTTCCACATAGGTGGAAATATGGATATGGAAGAGAAATATAACCATCATGTTCTGATGGAGAGTGGTAGAGAACATGGCTATGGAAAAGCCAGTAATCACAAATCCATAGATTTGTGATGATATAAGGTACCATCTGATTCATCAGGTATAAGATCACTAGGACAAAATTTTTGGTTTTCAAGATCATTTCCCTAAAGTTGAAAATTTGAATTAGAATAAATACTTACTTTATTTTGGTACAATCTCACTGTTGTTCGTGCCTTGAACAATTTCCAATTCATCTCTTAAATAAATGAAGTTGAATTTGTTATTCATGAAGTGTTAGCAGATCATGTGATAGAATGATGGGTCATTCCATCTGTCTCAAACAAAAGGTTAGCAAAAATTATATGCATAAGTCGATCTATAGTGAGATTAATCATATATGGTTCCTAAAATGGACTTATACTTCATATATCATACTTCTTAATATAATAACACTGGTTTCTACTAAACAGGGACTTCCTGTAGGTCAGTGGTAGGCGATAAAGGCCAGTCGCACTTCAGTTGTGGGTTCGATTCCTACAGCCTTGTCCGAAGCGATGGGCTGTCGCCCGTCCTGCAGGTTGTCCTTTTTCTAAAACTACGTTACTATAACATCCCATCAATAATATCGAAAATCTTCTATCCTTAAACAATACTAACTTATGTCCAACATAATCCAGTCTAATCTTTAGGCTTATACATAATACTGCAGTCCACTCTCATAATATAGTGACAACGATTACCAGAGATTTAATACTGTCGTTGATCCCCACATATCATAAGATATGTCTTTTTGGTCACATTCCAAACATTCAAATTCCTTAATCGTGTATTCTCTTGAATACCTTAGTGAAAACATGAATGCAGTTAAAAGTTAACACCTTCCACATACCAAAATCCTCAAAATTCTATATACTCAAACCATGATATCACTTAGTCCTTATATCAATCATGAGCTCATGAATACTATTAAACATTTCATTTTCTCGTCTTCATTATGCGCATATCATCTTATTTCCAAAAAATATCTCAATCACTTTGAATACCACATCAATAAATATTGCAATACTCAATGATACAACATTATTTTGGAATCCCATTACATAAACACTTAATCATTCCACCACATCGTTGTCATATTCAATATTTCCAATAGTGATCGCATGTGATTTCCCTTTGTCCTTTGCCTTCAGTGGTTGCTCATGTTGATCATCACTAACCCTTGGATTAGGGCAATTATTAGCATAATGCCCCATTTCCTTGCACTTGAAGCATTGAAGTGTTGGTGGTGCGTTCTCTGCAGTGTTTGCTTTATTCACATCATTAGAAACCCTTTTTCCATTACTGCGACACTCAGCTGCTCGATGACCTTCTTTTCCACACTTAAAACATTTTCTAGTCCCTTTAAGACAATCTCCACCATGCTTCTTTCCACACTTTGTGCATAAGGAAACATTCATCTTCTTTTCACCATTATTCTGAGATTTCTCCTTGAACTCCATCTTTTGTTTCTTGTCAAAACCATGAGATGGATATGTAACACCAACTTCCATTTCTACCTTGATAGCACAACGCACAATTTCTTCATAGCTACTGAAGTCTCTTATAGCTAATGCCCTTCGAAGACTTGGTTTTAAGCCACTGAAAAATCGATCAACTTTACTTTCAGGTTGGATGATAATACCAGAAGCATACCTTGCAAGTCTTGTAAAATTTGCTTCATAGGTACCAATAGATTCATCGTCCCTTTTCTTCAGTTCAAGAAACTCTTTCTCCAACTTTGTTCGAAGAATACGAGGGAAGTACTTACTGAAAAACAAATTCTTGAACTCGTCCCATTCCATGGACTCAATTTCATCTCTTGGCCTCGTATTCTTGATAAGATTCCACCATTTATCAGCTTCACCTTCCAAACGATATACTACTAAGATGACTTTATCATGTTCAGAACATTGAAGAACAGAAAATATCTTTTCAGTAGTACTGATCCATTGTTCAGCCACAAGTGGATCAGAAGACCCACTGAAAGAAGGTGGACGTTGCCTCATGAAGGACTCAATAGAATATTGTTCCCTTCTCTTCTCATTTGGAAGTCCAGAATGATTCATAGCTTGTGTAAGTATAGCAATAAGATTTTGCACTCCATATCCCATAACATTTGTTTGTTCAGGAGGGCAATCATTGCATTGTCCATTGCATTGATCAACACGGTTCCTTCGGGTTCCAGCCATCGTCTAAAACCCAAAAAGAATAGTGTGAGAGGAAAAAATCATGCTAGGGAAAACAACATAATAAAGGGGGAGTACCTTCAATATCCAACATCTTAGGTTTAATTCTATGATCGTTAGCGTAATTCTATTACTATAACCTATACGTATACTTAACCTTAGGGACATCCCTAGACATACCTTAGAAATATCTCTAGGGATCTCACTAACATTTTCGCATCCTAGTTTCCAAAGGTTGACTAAACCTTTCCTCTGATACCAACTGTAGAGACCCGTATCCTGACGTACATGGACATTATATTACTTTTGCGGAATACTTAGTACATAACTAAAACACACACACAAGGATCGTAATAGTTTAGTGTCTTTGGAAACTCGGAACGTAATCTTCTAATCGTGGTGAAAGATATTCAACATCTCCCATAAAGATCTTCCCCCTTTTTTTTACCTAAAACCTTTCTTTATATCCTGGGGAAAAGAAAACATAAAAGGGTGAGCTCAAATGCTCAGTAAGGGTAAACAAAAGAAATATAAATCTCATCGTATACACAAGCACATAACTTTTGGAAATCTTAACCTGCAAAAGAGATCATAATTTCATAACATGGGATAAATCATGGTAGTGAAATGTAATCACAATAATCATAACATAAAACTTGAAACTTTGTGGCATACACACATAATCATAGAGAATCATTTCTTGTTAGTCAAGACTCATTGCCAAGACTATCTTAGTGGACAAAGTCCCTTTCTGAATCGAGTAACCCTCGTTCCAGTCCTGTTTCACTGAACCGGTATAACCTACCATTTCAGCCATGTCTATCTCATGAGATATAAAATCTTTACCCAATGCATTGGAGGGAGATATAGGTCCCACCCATCTTATAATGAATCCTTTCTTATGTGTGCCACATAATCATAAACCATACATCATAGCGTAACCCATGTAATAAAAATGGGATTCTTAAACAACATGACATCATAAAAAAATTAATATAAGATAAAGGAATTCATAAAAATATATCCATCACAACATAATAAAATCCATGTAATAATAGGGATAAAAACAGAACCCTTTTATTATCTTAGATGGAAAATAATTTTGATAAAACACTTGAACTCCATTCTTGAGGAAAATATCCTTTCTTCTTCAAAAACATTTTTCCTTTCATAACATGTCATACAACTTTAAAATAAAAGAAGTTGATTAAAAATAAACTTGAAAACCTGTAAAGGAAGCTTCTTGGAAATAATGTTTTAAAAATCCATTCATGCCGTATAAGTTAAAAAAAACATTATTCATACTTTAGTCGGAAAAGTCAAAAAGTACCTCGTACGACAAAAGATTCCTTTCATACATATTACTAAAAACTCACTGAAGGGTAAAAATGGATTTTAACAATTGTAGGTGGATGGAAATAATATTACATATTGATGAAACATGGATGTGGATGATAAAATACACCCCAGTAAATACTTACAAATAAACAATCTCGGATAAAAATGAGATTGTGATATTTCCCTTACCTTAGGTCCGATTTGCTTCGTATGTGTCCGAACCTCCTGTATAATGATTTACATAATGTCATTGACTTATTATAGAATCATATTCATTGTTATGATATCATATATGGTTCACTTATGACATTATATTACCCGTTCTTTTGTAAATTCCATGTTAAAGAAGCGTTTTGGGTAAAATCGTTTCATTTATCGTAGGTGTTTTGACTTGTTGTTCTTGACATTATTATTACTTATATCATGATTTACTAACTTCCAGAATATAAAATTTGATTTATATATCATATATATTCAGTATATATATATATATAATAGATAGATAAATAAAATGAAAAACACCGTTCATGGAGACGGTAGTCCGTACGTACGCATGAGCGATGATATCATTTCCATAAATATTGAATTGGAGTGGAGTGGATTATACAATATATCAGAATCAATATGATGCTGTAATAACTATGTATAGTTATTCTTTACACCATTATACCCATCCATGTAAGGTGGTGGTGGAAAATAGATTACACCACGGCGTGGAGACGGTATTCCGTACGTACGCACGCACGGTGATTTATTTTTCCGTAGGATGGATAGATGGTGAAATAGTGTTGTTTCATACTTATAATAACATATCAGTATATGAGTGATACTGATGTTATTACTTCATAATGAAACAACCTAAGAAGAAGAAGTGGAAGAAGAAATAAAGATGAAAGAATTGGTAACGGTAATTACCTCTTCTTTGAAGCGCCTCTTTGAGACCTCCTCTTAGGGCACTAAAATTGGTCTTTGAGGAAGAACAGAACCTCTAGGATGTTTCTAGGGAATTGGAGAAGAGATTTTGGAAGGGGTTGGCCGATCTTGAGTGCTCAAATTGGTGTGAGGAGGAGGGGGAGGAGGTGTCCTTTTATAAGGGAGGAGAGGCGCACCTTAGGAATATCTCAAAATATTATTTTATATTAAAGTCAAAATCGGTTTATAATGGCTCCAAAGGGTCTTATTTCGAAGATAAGGTGGGGATGGGTCGAAATCCTTTCAACCAATAGGATTTAGACAAGTTTAGGGTGTTATTTTAACCTTATCAATTAGATTTAACTCTAAGTTAAATAATTTAGCTTTTACCGTGTCTTTTTGTTTTCTTTCACTATATGGTTAATACACTTACTATAACATGCCAAAAGAACCCAAAATTTATTATTATTAATATATATATCCTTATCTAAGTCATTTGGCCGAACCTTAGATTTTGAGGAATATAATAACAATTAATAATATAATATTTGATTTAAAAACTATTTTGTGTCAATTTTGACACTATTTGATATATGATTTTTGTGAAAGTCATAACAGAATTATATGTTAAAACCAAGTTGATTAAATCAACATTAATATATCATAGTAACCTATAAAATTAGTTTAAGTCATAAAAAGTCTCAAATTACATTCATTTGAGCATTTATAACATCAATTATGTTAATATTTCCTTAAAACGGTAATTACTGCATCATCGTTGTGTCATAAATAAATTAATTTATTTAAAGTCTAAAAATTATAAATAAAATATCATTATGTAGGAAATCTTTTTATCTTTCTAATGAATATTTATAGTAGAATTTATCTTATGTATAACCCCATATTAAAAATGTTTTAGTTATTAAACATTGATTTTAACTATTTTAACTATTCATTAAATAATATAATATTAAATGTCATAATCTAATCCAAGTGGACCTAAATGGTCATATTATATTCATAAGGTTGTTTTTGGTTGAATTAAACTTATCCAATAGAATTAGGACATGTGTTAGGGTAATAGTAATATCATATTTACCCTTAGTTACCCTATTTACTATTATCCGTGGTAAAAAAACAGTAAAAAGTTACTATTCACCAAAAATTATTTTCATCTCATTGAACCACATTTTACTTACTGACATCAACCGTGTCTCTCGGATTTTTGAAATTCCATTCACAGAAGTGGTAAAATTAAGATTTATGAAGAAATTAATTTTTTTAACTACCACTTAGTAGTTTCACTATTCATCAAAAATTGATGTTTTTTCAGAACAATGCCAAAATTTCATCCTAAGCTATATTTCATATTCCGAATTCAAAAATGAAGTCTATTTTACCAAATTCATATCATAGAATTTGCATTAATTAATTTTATAATTAAATCCCGCTGTTAAAACAAATAGCGTGTTTTTAAGAAACAATATCTATCAAAAGATTGACACTTGATTATGTCTGGTTTAAATGAGAAATTACATCCAATGACCAACATTGTATTAAATTGTAAAAATATATTCTAAATATACTTTAAAACCACTCAAATTAATAATTTATCACTATTAATTATTTCGATTAAAAAAGTTGTTTTTAATTATAATTTAGTAATTTTCACTATTCATCAGAATATGAAAGTTATCCGAAAAGTACCAAAATTTCACCTTAGGCTAAATTCGATACTCCAAATCCAAAAATGAAGTTCATTTTGAAAAATAATATTTACAGAGTTTTAAAAAGTGGTTATTACTATTCATAATGGCTAGTTTTAATAATATTTTAATAGCATATCGTTGTTTAGTGAAACTCGGTATTGCGTATTACACACGCTATCGAGGAAGGCCGTGATTGCGTGTAATGCAAGGCAAGTCAAGGATGCGTGTTGTGCAAGCTCATTTTGGTGTAGCGTACAACACAAGACTTTAATAAAATTAAAAAGAATATTTTTTTATAAAATCTTGGGCTGTTACAATAACATTATTAAAATCCCATGGTGAGATGATTGTTTTGGTTAACAAACCCATCAGGGCCTTATTGGATGGTGGCAAGCCAAAAATGACACCCCAAGCCTACTTCGAATAGGCCAAAGGCTAGAGTCTTGCACTAAGTAGGCATATCAAAAAGATATGAGGCCTCATCCTGATGTACCTATACACACTCACACATCTCCATACAATATTATAATTCAAAAAGGTAAATAAATCATACTATAAATTAATGCATAAATTCTATCCTATATTATATTACAATATGTAGTACAATAAAAAGTGGAAAGGGATGAATGAAATCCCACCAGAACTGTAAAGGATTCTAGCCTGCTTACAACGCGGGGGGATGATACTCAAAATAATCTTCTAGATCAATATGAGGTCTCTCTAGAATAAATAATCTACAACTAAGCACCACCTACACCTAAAACACAATAGAATCCAATAAAATTCATGTTGTCTGCATAATACAGAATGTATGTTAGCAGAGCCCATGTAAGGTTATATATAAACATACCTAGTAGGACACACCGAAATCACCAAACACAAAGTACCGAGAGAGTAGTCAGATCCTCACCATTAAGGTATTTCAATCAGAATATGATACATAAAAATAAAAACAAAAGGATATATATGCTCAATATAGACCCTAATTGTCAATTTGAGGACATGGCCTCACTACCAGACTATGAATCTACTCGAGGCTCAAAGGTAACAGTAGTCTAGGATAACCCACTCTGTAGAGACCCGTATCTTGACGTACATGGACATTACATTACATTTGCGGAATACTTAGTACATAACAAAAACACACACTAAAGGATCGTAATAGTTTAGTGTCTTTGGAAACTCGGAACGTAATCTTCTAATCCTGGTGAAAGATCTTCAATATCTCCCATAAATATCATCTTTTTTTTACCTAAAACCTTTCTTTATATCCTGGGGAAAAGAAAACATAAAAGGGTGAGCTCAAATTCTCAGTAAGGGTAAACAAAAGAAATATCAATCACATCATATACATAAGAACATAGCTTTTGGAAATCATAACCTGCAAAAGAGTTCATAATATAATAACATGGGATAAATCATAGAAGTGAAATGTAATCCCAATAATCATAACTTAAAACATGAAACTTTGTGGCATACACACATAATCATTGAAAATCATTTCTTGTTAGTCAAGACTCATTGCCAAGACTATCTTAGTGGACAAAGTCCCTTTCTGAATCGAGTAACCCTCGTTTCAGTCCTATTTCACTGAACCGGTATAACCTACCATTTCAGCCATGTCTATCTCATGAGATATAAAATCTTTACCCAATGCATTGGAGGGAGATATAGGTCCCACCCATCTCATAATGAATCCTTTCTTATGTGTGCCACAAAATCATAAATCATACATCATTGCATAACCCATGTAATAAAAATGGGATTCTTAAACAACATGACATCATAAAACCATTCATATAAGATAAAGGAATTCATAAACATAATTCCATCACAACATAGTCAAATCAATGTAAAAATATGGATAGAAACAGAACCCTTTATTATCTTAGATGAAAAATAATTTTGATAAAACACTGGAATTGAATTCTTGAGGAAAATATCCTTTTTTCTTCAAAATCGATTTCTTTTCACAAAACATCATGCAATTTTAAAAGAAAAAGATTTTATTGAAAATAGTCATGAAATATTTTGGAGGAAGGTTCATGAAAATAAAGCTTTATAAAACCGTAAAAATCCGTTCGTGCCGTATAAGTTAAAAAAAACATTCTTCATACTTTTGTCGGAAAAGTCAAAAAGTACCTCGTACGAAAAACGACAAAAGATTCCTTTCATTTATTTTACTAAAAACTCACCGAAGGGTAAAAATGGATTTAAACAATTGTAGGTGGATGGAAGTAATATTAAATATTGATGATACATGGACGTGGATGATAAAATACACCCCAGTAAATACTTACGAATAAACAATCTCGGATAAAAATGAGATTGTGATATTTCCCTTACCTTAGGTCCAATTTGCTTCGTATGTGTCCGAACCTCCTGTATAATGATTTAAATAATGTCATTGACTTATTACAGAATCATATTCATTGTTATGATATCATATATGGTTCACTTATGACATTATATTACCCGTTCTTTTGTAAATTCCATGTTAAAGAAGCGTTTTGGGTAAAATCGTTTCATTTATCGTGGGTGTTTTGACTTGTTGTTCTTGACATCATTATTACTTATATCATGATTTACTTACTTACAGAATATAAAATATGATTTATATATCATATATATATTCATTATATATATATATATATATAATAGATATATAAATAAAATGAAAAACACCGTTCATGGAGACGGTAGTCCGTACGTACGCATGAACGCTGTTTTTCTTTCCTTATTGTCTTGAAATGGAAGTAAGTAGATAACATACATATGTATATATATACATAAATCCAGTAGCTTTATAATGTCATATATTTCATTATTATTTCTTATATGTACATTATAATCATTCTTAAATGGTTAACATGGAGAATGAATCTCATCGCGTCGTGGAGACGGTAGTCCGTACGTACGCACGAGCGATGATATCATTTCTATAAATATTGAATTGAATTGGAGTGGATTATACAATATATCAGAATCAATATGATGTTGTAATAACTATGTATAGTTATTCTTTACACCATTATACCCATCCATGTAAGGTGGTGGTGGAAAATAGATTACACCACGGCGTGGAGACGGTATTCCGTACGTACGCACGCGCGGTGATTTCTTTTTCCGTAGGATGGATAGATGGTGAAATAGGGTTGTTTCATACTTATAATAACATATCAGTATATGAGTGATACTGATGTTATTACTTTATAATGAAACAACCTAAGAATAAGAAGTGGAAGAAGAAATAAAGATGAAAGAATTGGTAACGGTAATTACCTCTTCTTTGAAGTGCCTCTTTGAGACCTCCTCTTAGGGCACTAGAATTGGTCTTTGAGGAAGACCAGAACCTCTAGGATGTTTATAGGGAAGTGGAGAAGAGATTTTGTCAGGGGTTGGCCGAGCTTGAGTGCTCAATTTGGTGTGAGGAGGAGGGGGAGGAGGTTTCCTTTTATAGGGGAGGAGAGGGGCACCTTAGGAATTCATTAAAATATTAATTTATAATAAATCTAACCCCACTTAAAAACTTCCAAAAATGACTCATATTCAAATATTAGATAAGATAAAGTTGTAATATCATCAACCAATAGAATTTAGACATGTTAGGAATTTATTTTAAACATTATCAACATGATTTATCCTTATTTAACCAATTTAATTTTATTTGTGGTAATAACATTCTAAATTTTAAATTATAACAAATAATTACTTATTTTTTGTGAATTGTCCATAATTGGATACTTAATAACATTTTAGATCATATAAATTTAAATTTATAATTTTTAAATATTTTTGTGATTTTTAAACTATTTTATAATATGTTATTTTTATAAAATAACAATAGTGTCAATTTGGACACTATTCATTTATTTGAATTTAAATAAAATAAATACAGAAGATATGTTCGAACTAAAAGCTTTAATAGATTTATAAAATGTCATATGCGTCTATAAAATTAGTTGAGCACATTAAATAGTTCATATAATATTTATTTTATTATTTTTAAAACCATTTATTTGGTTTATCTCTTAATAAAATAATTACTACATCATTTTTGTATAATTATTTAATATACTAATTTGTTGTATAAAAATTTAAAATAAAATCCTATGATGAAGATAAATATACTAACTTTCACAATAATACTTTTACTCGAATTTATCATCTTAAAATCACAATATTTAAATTGTTATATTTATTAAATTATGAAGGTGACAACTTTGGCATCATTTAAAATAATATAATATAAGTGTCATAATAGCTTGTATAAGACTCCAAATGGTCAACTATTCCACCATTGGATTATTATAGTTTCCATTTACATGACCAATAATTTTTGGTTAGGGTTATGTGCCTTTTATGGTCACTATTAGTTTAATAAAAACTATATTCTTGATTTTTCACTAGATAAATAATTTCTGCATCACTATTGTGTCACAATTAATGATAATTATTTAATCCCAAAAATTCTAAATAAATTATCATGATGTAGATAATTTTGTTATCTTTCTGGAGACTATTCATGTTCGAAATTTTATGATGTTTATCACTAATTTAAAATTATTATACTTATAATATTTAAGAGAGTGACATTTTGTCACTTTCTTTGGTTTTAATAATAATTAAATTATTTTCATGGCCAAAAGTCCATAAAATGAATCTAATCCAACCCTTAGTTGATATGGGTTTACCTTTAGTCATCCAATAGGATTTTGGCATGTTTTAGGGTAATTTTATAATATTATATTTACCCTTAATTACCCGATTTACCTTTAACCATGGTAAATAAAATATTTACCGCAGTAATTATTCAAAATGTCTAAAAATAAAAGTTACCTATTTACACAATTTGAACATCCTGATTCCAAATATGGAATCCATTTTTCTAAATTCAAAACACAGAAGTGGCAGAAATTAATTTAAAATTAATTCCCGCTGTCAAAACAAAAAGCGTGTTTTTAAGAGATAATAACTATCAAAAGATTGACACTTGTTTATGTTCGGTTTAATTGTAAAATTGTGTCCAATGACCAACATTATATTAAGTGGTAAAAATATATTCTAGATATACTTTAAAACCATTCAATATTATAATTTAACCACATAAGATATTACGATGAAAAAAGTTGTTTTTAATTAAAATATAGCGTGTTTTTACTATTCATTAAAATATGAAAGTTGTCGGAAAAATATCAAAACTTTATCTAATGTAAATTTTTACATCCTGATTCAAAAGAATAATATTATTTTGTCAAATTGAACATATAAACATGTCAAAAAATATATTTAAAGTGGGTGCGCCATCAAAAGGAGGTAAAACTGCATTTTTTGAAAAATACTTATTTTACCCGAAAAATTTATTTTGTTCTTATACCATGTTCTAGAAATGTGTAAGATGAATAATAATGTTATAAAATTCAAAATTTAGTTAATACTATTCATAACGGCTAGTTCATGACAATATTATAATAATATAACATTGTTTATTAAAACCCGGTATTGCGTACAACACACGCTATCGAGGAAGGTCGTGATTGCGTATAATGCAAGCCAAGTCAGGGTTGCGTGTTGTGAAAGAATCCTTCGTTGTTTCGTATAACAGAATCCAACCATATTTCATTTATACATTTAATATATATATATATATACTCAATGTTGCGTAGAATAACTATTATCAAAATTGTGTGTAACACGGTCCAAGAATAGTGTTGCGTATACTGCAAGCTAATACGGTGTTGTGTATAGAGCAGGGTAATCTTGGTGTAGAATACAACAAAATACATTAATGAAATTAAAATAATATTTTTCATAAAATCTCGGGGTGTTACATTCTACCCCCCTTAAAATGAATTTCGCCCTCGAAATTCGTCGGGGTTATAAATGGTTTACTATTTGAAAGTTTCTTTGATAGAAACCCACATCGTAAAAAGGAATACCAAAACTTATCTTTAAAAAAAATGTATGAAACGTAACGGTTACCCAAATAAACTAATCACTGGGTTTCCACATAGGTGAAAATATGGATATGGAAGAAAAATCTAACCATCATGTTCTGATGGAGGGTGGTAGAGAACATGGCTATGGAAAATCCAACAATCACAAATCCATAAATTTGTGACGATCTAAGGTACCATCCGATTAATCAGATATAAGATCACTAGGACAACATTTTTGGTTTTCAAGATCGTTTCCCTAAAGTTGAAAATATGAATTAGAATAAATACTTACTTTATTTTGGTACAATATCACTGTTGTTCGTGCCTTGAACAATTTCCACTTCATCTCTTAAATAAATGAAGTTGAATTTGTTATTCATGAAGTGTTAGCAGATCATGTGATAGAATGGTGGGTCATTCCATCTGTCTCAAACAAAAGGTTAGCAAATATTATATGCATAAGTTGATCTATAGTGAGATTAATCATATATGGTTCCTAAAATGGACTTATACATCATATATCATACTGCTTAATATAATAAAACTAGTTTCTACTAAACAGGGACTTCCTGTAGGTCAGTGGTAGGCGATAAAGGCCAGTCGCACTTCGGTTGTGGGTTCGATTCCCACAGCCTTGTCCGAAGCGATGGGCTGTCGCCCGTCCTGCAGGTTGTCCTTTTTCCAAAACTATATTACTATAACATCCCATCAATAATATCGAAAAAAATTTCTATCCTTAAACAATACTAACTTATGTCCAACACAATCCATTCCAATATTTAGGCTTATCCATAATACTCCAGTCCACTCTCATAACATAGTGAAAACAATTACCAGAGATTTAATATCATCGTTGATCCCCATATATCATAAGATATGTTTTGTTGGTCACATTCCAAACATTCAAAGTCCTTAATCATGTATACTCTTGAATACCCATTGAACCTTAGTGAAAACATGAATGCAGTTAAATGTTAACACTTTACACATACCAAAATCCTCAAAATTATTTATACTCAAACCATGATATCACTTAGTCCTTATATCAATCATGAGCTCATGAATACAATCAAACATCTCATTATCTTATTATCCTTTCATTATGCACTTATCATCTACTTTCCAAAAGTATCTGAATAACCTTTCATGGTTACTGGTAACATTAATCAGACAACAATGTAACAATCCTTACATGTCTCTTTATTCCATAGTACCATGATATTACTTATACAACATTACACATGATAAACATGTAATCATTCCACTACATTCTTAAACCATTAACCGAGATTCAACAATTCTTTCATCTCACATATCATTTGTAGTCTCTTCATCATCATCCACATAAATACTACCCATACGGCCATACTGATTATGTTCATGAGTCTTTCCCTTAGGACATTGGTTTGCATAATGCCCATACATTCCACATTTAAAACACTTAACCATTTTTGATGTCGTAGTAATACCATTATCCTCATCCATGGTGTTAACTGAACCTTTTCCTTTGCACTTACTTGATTTGTGTCCTTCTTTTCCACACCCAAAGCATCTTCCAGTTCCCTTGAAACATTCTCCTTGATGCCTCTTCCCACATGATTTACATAGGGGAAATTGAACTTTCTTTCCTCTATGATCATCATGAAACTCCATCTTTCTCTTATTTGCCGAGTCAGGAAACATACCAAATTTTACTTTATTGATCATATTATGAGATTGCTGATTCGGCATAATAATGATCTTTGGACTTCCAAATCCCATTTCATTTGGTTGCTCATGAAGAATATCATTCCATTGTCCATCATATCCTCCATTATCGTGAATCATCTTGTTTCCAGCCATTTTCTAAAACCCAAAATGAATAGTGTGAGACGCAAAAATCATGCTAGGGAAAACAACATAATAAAGGGGTAGTACCCTCAATATCTTACATCTTAGGTTAAATTCTAAGATCGTTAGCGCAATTCTAGGACTATAACCTATACGTATACTTAACCTTAGAGACATCCCTAGACATACCTTAGAAATATCTCTAGGGATCTCACTAACGTTTTTGCATCCTAGTTTCCAAAGGTTGACTAAACCTTTCCTCTGATACCAACTGTAGAGACCCGTATCTTGACGTACATGGACATTACATTACATTTGCGGAATACTTAGTACATAACAAAAACACACACTAAAGGATCGTAATAGTTTAGTGTCTTTGGAAACTCGGAACGTAATCTTCTAATCCTGGTGAAAGATCTTCAATATCTCCCATAAATATCTTTTTTTTTACCTAAAACCTTTCTTTATATCCTGGGGAAAAGAAAACATAAAAGGGTGAGCTCAAATGCTCAGTAAGGGTAAACAAAAGAAATATCAATCACATCATATACATAAGAACATAGCTTCTGGAAATCATAACCTGCAAAAGAGTTCATAATATCATAACATGGGATAAATCATAGAAGTGAAATGTAATCCCAATAATCATAACTTAAAACATGAAACTTTGTGGCATACACACATAATCATAGAAAATCATTTCTTGTTAGTCAAGACTCATTGCCAAGACAATCTTAGTGGACAAAGTCCCTTTCTGAATCGAGTAACCCTCGTTTCAGTCCTGTTTCACTGAACCGGTATAACCTACCATTTCAGCCATGTCTATCTCATGAGATATAAAATCTTTACCCAATGCATTGGAAGGAGATATAGGTCCCACCCATCTCATAATGAATCCTTTCTTATGTGTGCCACAAAATCATAAATCATACATCATTGCATAACCCATGTAATAAAAATGGGATTCTTAAACAACATGACATCATAAAACCATTCATATAAGATAAAGGAATTCATAAACATAATTCCATCACAACATAGTCAAATCAATGTAAAAATATGGATAGAAACAGAACCCTTTATTATCTTAGATGAAAAATAATTTTGATAAAACACTTGAATTGAATTCTTGAGGAAAATATACTTTTTTCTTCAAAATCAATTTCTTTTCACAAAACATCATGCAATTTTAAAAGAAAAAGATTTTATTGAAAATAGTCATGAAATATTTTGGAGGAAGGTTCATGAAAATAAAGCTTTATAAAACCGTAAAAATCCATTCGTGCCGTATAAGTTAAAAAAAACATTCTTCGTACTTTTGTCGGAAAAGTCAAAAAGTACCTCGTACGAAAAACGACAAAAGATTCCTTTCATTTCTTTTACTAAAAACTCACCGAAGGGTAAAAATGGATTTAAACAATTGTAGGTGGATGGAAGTAATATTACATATTGATGAAACATGGACGTGGATGATAAAATACACCCCAGTAAATACTTTCGAATAAACAATCTCGGATAAAAATGAGATTGTGATATTTCCCTTACCTTAGGTCCAATTTGCTTCGTATGTGTCCGAACCTCCTGTATAATGATTTAAATAATGTCATTGACTTATTACAGAATCATATTCATTGTTATGATATCATATATGGTTCACTTATGACATTATATTACCCGTTCTTTTGTAAATTCCATGTTAAAGAAGCGTTTTGGGTAAAATCGTTTCATTTATCGTGGGTGTTTTGACTTGTTGTTCTTGACATCATTATTACTTATATCATGATTTAATTACTTCCAGAATATAAAATATGATTTATATATCATATATATTCAGTATATATATATATATAATAGATATATAAATAAAATGAAAAACACCGTTCATGGAGACGGTAGTCCGTACGTACGCATGAACGCTGTTTTTCTTTCCTTATTGTCTTGAAATGGAAGTAAGTAGATTACATACATATGTATATATATACATAAATCCAGTAGCTTTATAATGTCATATATTTCATTATTATTTCTTATATGTACATTATAATCATTCTTAAATGGTTAACATGGAGAATGAATCTCATCGCGTCGTGGAGACGGTAGTCCGTACGTACGCACGAGCGATGATATCATTTCTATAAATATTGAATTGAATTGGAGTGGATTATACAATATATCAGAATCAATATGATGTTGTAATAACTATGTATAGTTATTCTTTACACCATTATACCCATCCATGTAAGGTGGTGGTGGAAAATAGATTACACCACGGCGTGGAGACGGTATTCCGTACGTACGCACGCGCGGTGATTTCTTTTTCCGTAGGATGGATAGATGGTGAAATAGGGTTGTTTCATACTTATAATAACATATCAGTATATGAGTGATACTGATTTTATTACTTTATAATGAAACAACCTAAGAAGAAGAAGTGGAAGAAGAAATAAAGATGAAAGAATTGGTAACGGTAATTACCTCTTCTTTGAAGTGCCTCTTTGAGACCTCCTCTTAGGGCACTAGAATTGGTCTTTGAGGAAGACCAGAACCTCTAGAATGTTTTTAGGGAAGTGGAGAAGAGATTTTGGCAGGGGTTGGCCGAGCTTGAGTGCTCAATTTGGTGTGAGGAGGAGGGGGAGGAGGTGTCCTTTTATAGGGGAGGAGAGGGGCACCTTAGGAATTCTTAAAAATATTAATTTATAATAAATCTAACCCCACTTAAAAACATCCAAAAATGACTCATATTCGAATATTAGATAAGATAAGGTTGTAATATCATCAACCAATAAAATTTAGACATGTTAGGAATTTATTTTAAACATTATCAACATGATTTATCCTTATTTAACCAATTTAATTTTATTTGTGGTAATAACATTCTAAATTTTAAATTATAACAAATAATTACTTATTTGTTGTGAATTGTCCATAATTGGATACTTAATAACATTTTAGATCATATAAATTTAAATTTATAATTTTTAAATATTTTTGTGATTTTTAAACTATTTTATAATATGTTATTTTTATAAAATAACAATAGTGTCAATTTGGACACTATTCATTTATTTGAATTTAAATAAAATAAATACCGAAGATATGTTCGAAATAAAATCTTTAATAGATTTATAAAATGTCATATGCGTCTATAAAATTAGTTGAGCACATTAAATAGTTCATATAATATTTATTTTATTATTTTTAAAACCATTTATTTGGTTTATCTCTTAATAAAATAATTACTACATCATTTTTGTATAATTATTTAATATACTTATTTGTTGTATAAAAATTTAAAATAAAATCCTATGATGAAGATAAATATATTAACTTTCACAATAATACTTTTACTCGAATTTATCATCTTAAAATCACAATATTTAAATTGTTATATTTATTAAATTATGAAGGTGACAACTTTGGCATCATTTAAAATAATATAATATAAGTGTCATAATAGCTTGTATAAGACTCCAAATGGTCAAATATTAGACCATTGGATTATTATAGATTCCATTTACATGACCAATAAGTTTTGGTTAGGGTTATGTGCCTTTTATGGTCACTATTAGTTTAATAAAAACTATATTCTTGATTTTTCACTAGATAAATAATTTCTGCATCACTATTGTGTCACAATTAATGATAATTATTTAATCCCAAAAATTCTAAATAAATTCTCATGATGTAGATAATTTTGTTAGCTTTCTGGAGACTATTCATGTTCGAAATTTTATGATGTTTATCACTAATTTAAAATTATTATACTTATAAGATTTAAGAGAGTGACATTTTGTCACTTTCTTTGGTTTTAATAATAATTAAATTATTTTCATGGCCAAAAGTCCATAAAATGGATCTAATCCAACCCTTAGTTGATATGGGTTTACTTTTAGTCATCCAATAGGATTTTGGCATGTTTTAGGGTAATTTTATAATATTATATTTACCCTTAATTACCCGATTTACCTTTAACCATGGTAAATAAAATATTTACCGCAGTAATTATTCAAAATGTCTAAAAATAAAAGTTACCTATTTACACAATTTGAACATCCTGATTCCAAATATGGAATCCATTTTTCTAAATTCAAAACACATAAGTGGCAGAAATTAATTTAAAATTAATTCCCGCTGTCAAAACAAAAAGCGTGTTTTTAAGAGATAATAACTATCAAAAGATTGACACTTGTTTATGTTCGGTTTAATTGTAAAATTGTGTCCAATGACCAACATTATATTAAGTGGTAAAAATATATTCTAAATATACTTTAAAACCATTCAATATTATAATTTAACCACATAAGATATTACGATGAAAAAAGTTGTTTTTAATTAAAATATAGCGTGTTTTTACTATTCATTAAAATATGAAAGTTGTCGGAAAAATATCAAAACTTTATCTAATGTAAATTTTTACATCCTGATTCAAAATAAGAATATTATTTTGTCACATTGAACATATAAACATGTCAAAAACTATATTTAAAGTGGGTGCGCCATCAAAAGGCGGTAAAACTGCATTTTTTGAAAAATACTTATTTTACCCGAAATATTTATTTTGTTCTTATACCATGTTCTAGAAATGTGTAAGATGAATAATAATGTTATAAAATTCAAAATTTAGTTAATACTATTCATAACGGCTAGTTCATGACAATATTATAATAATATAACATTGTTTATTAAAACCCGGTATTGCGTACAACACACGCTATCGAGGAAGGTCGTGATTGCGTATAATGCAAGCCAAGTCAGGGTTGCGTGTTGTGAAAGAATCCTTCATTGTTTCGTATAACAGAATCCAACCATATTTCATTTATACATTTAATATATATATATATATACTCAATGTTGCGTAGAATAACTATTATCAAAATTGTGTGTAACACGGTCCAAGAATAGTGTTGCGTATACTGCAAGCTAATACGGTGTTGCGTATAGCGCAGGGTAATCTTGGTGTAGAATACAACAAAATACATTAATGAAATTAAAATAATATTTTTCATAAAATCTCGGGGTGTTACACACTCCATGAGCCTTGCCATTCCTGATGGAACTTATCTATGAGGTCTCACTCATTGGGTCTTACTATAATGATGGAAATCATCTAGGAGAATATTTTCATCCTGTCATTCCATGATGACGCACCAAGGAAACGAAGATGGACCATATCAGATACACACTTGATTGAACTACACCTCAGCAAAAGATAAAAATGTCAATACATAGATAGGTGATCACACCTATGACCAATAAGGTATACCTAACCATAATTGGAATAATTTTGTATGTAGTAAACTATATCATCATGTATGTTGGTCTCGAAGATTCCTAAAACTCCACCTGGGGAAGAAGAGAATAATAGAGTATTTCAATTTAGAACTCACAATGGGATTCCACAACTCTATCTAAGGCGAACCTGATAGAGGGAATACATCCTATTCTCAAGATGTGATGCCTCAAAGTACCCTCACAGAAATAGACTAAGGGAACATACCATGTAGAAACATGGCCATAAAAATATGGTTAAAGGGAAATTACCCAATATCACACCAGAGATGAGATAAGAATAAAAAGGGCTCCAACCTAACCATTAAAGAGTACATAGTGTTTCCCATCATCTAAATGGTGTGCCTCACTAAGCTTGTAATTTATTGTATCTCACAGTCTCACATGGAATGTTTTATGAAAATACACAACATGTCAATAATGGGTACACGATGTGTAGAGAATGGTCTTGCACTTTACATGATTTCTAGTCTAGACTATAAAAAATGGATTGTGCCCATGTATTCAAGTCATTCCCTTGTACACTGGCAGGTCTGAGTACATTTCAATGTACACAGAGAGTAATTCACATCAAACAACATGTACGAGATGGGATAGAACTCAGTTCATGCCTTCCGCCCATGTTTGGGAACTTTATGAAGTACATGGTGGGTTCACTGAAACACTCAATGTGTGGGGTCACATGGACATCAGGGCATGTAATCCCAATACACGATGAAGAATTCACCAATGTGTACACGTCATGTGATTTGATAAACATGGAATGTAGCTCTACATAGCTTATTGTGCATGTCATACCTGTACAAGATGACATTGACGAATAAGGTTAACTTGGTGTGTGGACACACCACATATCATGTGATATTTATCTCCTTGTAGAAACCCAGTTCGTTGCATAGAGGTGAATACATGGTGTGTGTTCCTTTGAAATATATATCGTGTGATTATGAATTTTCATGAAACTTATGGTTTTCCATGTGACTATACTCTAACAACATCCTCCTTCGATACAACCACCAATATCACCTAGGAAATTTGGATCTAATTTGATTTAACTCTAATCATCACCAGTTACTAGATTCTGGCCATCCCTTTCACCTGAGAAACATTTGTCATTGCTCCGCATCACCAAAAGGCACAAAACACAAGAACCTGAATATTCTTATCTTATCTCATATCTCTATCATCATCAAACCCCATAATATTATTGTGGATTCTGATCTTGGGCCCAAGATATTGGTATTTTTCACCAAATAATAGTTTCACAATGATCTATTATCAGGCATTTTTTGAATTGTTAGAAAAAAATTAATACTGATGATCAATGTGAAAAAAATGATGGGATTAATGGAAAAAATACAAAACATATTGTAATATATATATCACTTTTAATAGCACCAAAAAATATATTTTTTAGTGAAAATTAATCTAACAATAGAATCATCCTTAAAATCCCCAGGCCTTTATCTGCACTAGAATAGCATTGATAAAGGCCCCCTTTATCAGAGCTTATTTTTGCACTTATAAAGGGACCACTTTTTTAGCAGTTTTTTAGCACTGATATAGGGTTCCTTTATCAATGATAAAAATTTCATTGATAAAGGGGGTCCTTTATTGGTGCTAGTTTAGCACTGATAAAGGGTTATTTTATCAGTTTTATTAGTAGTTATAATATAGTGTCATATTGCTATAGTGTGATGTTAAAATTATTTGACATTGAATGATAAAATACTATGATAAAATAGATGTTTAAATTGAAATAAAATTTATAACACAAATATAATAAAAAATAGTATATTATTGACATTTTAAACATTGGTTTGTATAATTAAATTAGTTAATTAAATTTATCATATACATTCAAAAACATTAATGTTCCTTTTTCTTTGGCCCCCAAGCCTAGGTCATAATGTCAATTGCTGAATAAACCACCCTAGATCATGAAAAATAATACACCTATATATGGAAAAAAGTTATGTTAGTAATACAATAAAGAAATAAAAAATATGTCAATTTTAAACTAAGAACATATAATTTGAGTCATTCCTAACACACCATTTATCTGATTTATTATTGGTTGATTCTTACACATCACACCATTTCTTTTTGTTCTCAAAATTAGGTTCTCTTTAGTTAGATCTCATATGTTTTGATAACTCTCACTAAAAATGTGAGCGAATTCAAGAGAACATGCTTTTGAGAACAATCATTAAACTCTCATACCATTTCTCATTCTCCTCAAGAATTACCTCTATGAAAATTAACTATATAATTATCAAATAAAAATGATAAGGAAATTAAATAAGAAATAATAAAAAAATGATGAGAAAACAATCTGATCTTGTTTTCCTAGTTTGGGAAATGTGATTCAAACTTTAAACTAAAATGAAACTTATATATTGAAAACATGAAATTTGAGTCATACCAACCATATCATGTGTCATATTAATGTTTTTTCAATTTCTACATGTTAAAATGAATTATGAATCATTTTCCCACTATTTGAAAACAATCTGATCTTGTTTTCTTGGTTTTGGCTAGTAACGTGCATTTTAAACTAAAATGACACCTTTATATTTAAAACACACAATTTGAGTCATATCGGTCACGTTGTATGTTGGACTGATGTGTAGTCAATTCTTACACATAGGAATGGAATTGTTGAATTTTTTTCAAAAAGTTTAGAAACAATTTGATCTTTTTTTCTCTTAGTTTTAGCTATTTGATGTTTGATTAAAACTAAAATTACAATTTTATTTTGAAAACACACACTTCAAGTCATACCAACCACATCGTGTGTAATTTTAATGTTCGTTCGATTAATACATATAAATAATGAATTATAGATTGGTTTACTAATTCTTGAAAAGGATTTGAATTTCTTTTCTCATTTTTGGTGATGTAACAAGCATTTTAAATTCAAATTCCACTTTTATATTGAAAACACCCACTTTAAGTCATAGTAACCCCATCGTGTGTTAGATTGATATTAGGTAAATTCCCACACATCACAAATGATAAATGAATAGTTTTACTAGATTTTGAAAACAATATGATCCCTTTTGGTCTGTTTTGGATAGTGAAACAAGTTTTAAACTAATGTGGCACCTTTATATTGAAACCATGTAATTTAAGTCATATTGGTCGTATCGTTTATCTAATTGATGTGAGGTCAATTATTGAACATCACATATGAATTATGCATCATTTTAATAAATTTTAATAATAATATGATCTTATTATCTATGTTTTGGCTATATAATGCATGTTTTGAACTAAAATGACACTTTAGTATTCAAAATAGGCACTTTAAGACATAACAACCATATCATGTGCCAGATTGATGTGAGATCAATTCCTAATCATCAAAAATGAATTATTGATCACTTTACTAAAGTTTGAAATCAATCTGAGCTCATTTTCACAGTTTTGGTAATGTGACATGTGTTTTAAACTAAAATGAAACTTTTATATTGAAAATGTGAATTTATAGTCATAATGTATACATCGGGTGTCAGATTGATGTATGTTTAATTCATATTCATCACAAATGAATTTTAGATTAGTTTCCTAATTTTTTAATAATATTCAATGATTGTTTTCCTATTTTTGGTACGGTGATGAATTTTAAACTAAATTGATAATTTTATATTGAAAACACAACAACATAGTGTGTCAAATTGGTGGGTGGTCAATTTATACATGAGAAAAATGAATTATGGGTTATTTTACTTTAGTTTGAAAACAATGTGACCTTTTTTCTTAGTTTTGGATATGTGTCACATGTTTTAAACTAAAATGAAACTTTTATATTGGAAACACAAACTTAGAGTCATACTGACCACTTCAGGTGTCGAATTGATGTATGGTCAATTACTAGGCATCAAAATGAATTATGTATCATTTTTCTAAAGTTTCAAAAAAATATTATATTTTCTTCTTTGTTTTGGCTATGTGATATGTGTTTTAAACTAAAATGAAACTTTTTTAAAAAGCACACACTTTGAGTTATACCGGTCATAACATGTATTGAATTGACATGCAGTTCATTCCTACATGTCAAAAATGACTTAAGAATTAGTTTTCTATAGTATCAATCTAATCTCACCATGTTTTCTTTATTTTCAATAAGTGACAATTGTTTTTGACTAAAATGATATCTTTTAATTTAGAACATGCACTTTGAGTCATACATGTCACACTATGTATTATATTGAGGTATATATGATTCCTACATATCGAGAATGAATTATAAATAATTTTTATAAGTTATCAAAACAATCTATTTTTTCCCCTTCATTTTTAGATTGTGACTTGTATTTTGAACTAATTTGAAAATTTAAAAAAAATCATGCACTTAGATTAATACCAGGAACACCATGTATTGGATTGAGGTGGGATTGATTTCTACATGTCACAAATTAAATATGAATAATTATACTAAATTATAAAAATAGTATGAACGTTTTTTCACAATTTTGAGTATGAAACATGTGTTTTGAACTAAAATATCAATTTTAAACTAATAAAAATTAACATTAGTTCGTACTACCCATAATGTGTGTTGAATTGAGGTGTTGTTGATTCATACACATCACATGTTGTCTTTTCATTTTTTTAATTCATTAAACATTAGTGTTTATCTAGTAATTTTTTTTTGATAACATATAATTTTTAATGCATTGCAGAACAAAAATAAAAGTGCATCATAATTAGTGCATCGTCTTTGTTGAGTGCATGATCATAGTACATGAGTGCATTATCCTTATTGAATAAAAGACAATTATATATCAATTCATATCATCATGATCTATATAAAAATTAACAAAAAAAGTATCAATTAAAAATGATCATAAAATTAACTAAAAAATTAGATAAAATGTTGAAAAAATTAACTAGATAAGTAATATTAAGTTACCACATCACGATGTTAATATACATTCTGACACCATATATTCTACCCATTCATTACTAAAAAATCAATTTCCTCTATTATAATTCTCTTTTGGAAATATTTTAAAAATAATATGTCAGAATTATGATACTAATGTATCATATTGAAAATGAATCTCTAAAGTCATATCCCATACTAAATCCCAAACATAATAGTTAATATGCTAAATTTGATGCCGATTTAAATTATAACAACATATACTCTACCCACTCATCTCTAAACAAATTTACATCTTCTTTGAGTCTGTAGATTTTTGAAAATCATGGATGTAGTGAGAAAATATAAAAAAACGATTAATAAATATATCTAATGAAATGTTAATTACCATAGAATTCATGGATGTTATTATTTTGATCATATATATTATTTTACATAAATTTGAAAATGTAATACACACGATCATTGTTGTTATTTCTCTTAATACATAGTTAAATTTTGACAAAAATAAATAAATTTTTCTCAAATATGTTTTGATAGTTAGAAGTTTCTATGTATACCATAATCTATTTCTATTTTAAAAAATCTATAGCCTTTCTATGTTCAGTCACAAAACTCATTACATGATTTATCCTTTATATATAGATCTTCCTATAATAAAACAATTATCATTAAAATACAAATTGAAACATATAATTGGAATTTTATCATTAAAATATTCATTGTAGTGCATTAAAAATTCACAACAGAGATCATGTGTGGTCAGTTTAATGGAAATCCATGCATTAGATCAAAAAAAAAAACAAACAATTAGGGCATCAAAATTTATTGCAATTAGAATCCAGTTTGTAACATCCCAGGTAAATAAAGAATAAAGAATTTTCATATTTATTATTATTTACGAATTAAATATAAATTTTATTTTAAAGGGGTTGCTATGTTCGATAGCGTACCCGATACGCAACGATGAGTTTCTTTGAAACTTACGTAGCACACTAGTAATAAAATAATATTATTTTAAATGTTAGTTAACAATTAGCTGTTGTACTAGCAGGAATGGATAGAAATAACTAAAATATGATTAGATATGTTTTTAAATGTTTATTCATTTACCCAATAAAATATAAAGGCTTAAAATACGGAAAGAGGTCAATTTTAGGCATATATACTTTAATTTTCACTAAAGGTTCACTTATCACCTTTTAATGGTGAAACGTCATTAAATATAGTTTTGATCACTCTTATAATTTATTTTGGACCAAATATAACTCTTCTTTAGAATCGGGATATCAAAATTTACTTTGTGTAAATTTTTGGTACCTTTCTGATAAAGTTCATTTTTTTTCTGAATAGTGTAAAATGTTGTATTTTAATTCAAAACATCTTTCTAATCTAATTTATTTATATGATTAGATTATTATTTTAATTGGTTTTAAAGTGAAATTAGAAAATATTTTTACCAGTTAATCCAATGGTGATCATTGGATTCAATTTCACTTTGAAATTGGACTTAAACTGGTGTCAATCTTTTGATACTTATTGTTTCACAAAAACACGCTATATGTCATGACAGCGGGAATTAATTATTAAATTAATTAATTTGACATATATGTTTTGAATTTTGTAAAATGGACTTCATTTTTGAATTTGGAATATCAAATATAGCTTAGGGTGAATTTTTGGTAATTTTCTGAAAAACTTCAATTTTTGATGAATAGTGAAACCACTAAGTGGTAATCAAGCAAACTGATTTTTCAGTTAAATGAAAGTTTACCACTAATGTGTATTGAATTTTGAAAATCCGACATACATGGTTGTCATTAAGAAGTAAAATGTTGTTCAATGAGATTAAAATAATTTTTTGGTGAATAGTAACTTTTTTTAATTAATCGCGATTAGAGGTAATTAGTGTAGTTTAAGGTAAAAATGGTATTATAAGAATGTGAAAACACCATGACACTTGTCCTACACCTATTGGGTGAGTTATGGCCGACCAAGACAAGCCATGGGCTAACTTGGGGACCCCATGGAGCCACTTTAGTTGGAAAATGACATTAATATATTTTTATTTAATGTTAAAGTGAAAATGACACTAACATAAATTGTTTTACTAAAATAATTTTTTAGTTGGGTTATACAAGTCCAAATTTTGATTATAAATAGTCATTGGAAAGATACAAAGATTTACTACATCATAGTAATTGTTTTATAATTTTTAGACATTAAATAAATTAAATTATTTATGACATAATAATGATGCAGCGATGACATCATTATTTGACGATTAAAATAAAATGGAAAGATAATGAAAAATATATAAACTACACATGTCCAAAACCAATTGTATGAGTGGATTTCGAACCCTTATCACCTTATCCACGAATTATATCAATTTGGGACCTTTTAAAACCGAAACACATTTTCAAATAAAGTAATATTACTTTACTTTCCAAAAGTGCCCCTCCTCTCCTCTTATAAAAGGCCCCCACCTCTACCTCATTTCACACAATACTAAAGCCTTTGGCTCGGCCAACCCCTGCCCAATTACTATCTCCACATCCCTATCCTAATCCTAGAGGATTCCCTTTGGGCAGAATCCTTTCAATGGAAGCCTTTAGTCTCAAATCAAAAGGGAGTTACACTTTTAAAGGTAATTCATTCTCTCTTGTTCATTTGTTTTATTTTGCTTCTCCAACCCTCTAAACTCTTTTTATTTACTTCTTTTGTAACAAAACCAGTATCTTCAATATACTAGGATGTTGTTATAATATTTATTTGAGCTACACTCTCACACAACTACATCAAATGGTTAAAGAACATACGGTTTCCGTGGATGGCGAAATTCTGCCTCCCGAAACGATGATTGTTCAATACTCATTTAACACCTTCAAGGGTGGCCATTATGATGTCACTATTTTTATATATGATATATAATATGTTTATTTTTTTCTTTAAGCTTCTGTATTTTTCATTTTGGGCATACCTTTATGGTTTCCATTATGGGTAAACACGACATCTTCATTTAAGGAAGTGCGGACTACCGCCCCCTAAAAGTGATGTGATTCGTTAATGCCATATGTGGGACGTGTAAAGGATGGATTTAAAGTTATTATATATGATGTTATACTGGAATTATAATATACCTCTATATCATTATTATTTCTTTCCATTAAAGTATGAGATAGAAATGAAAGTAGCGTTCATGCGTACGTACGGCTTACCGTCTCCATGAACGGTGCATTTCATTTCTTATCCCCAAATGTAATGTACTATTAAAATTACATGTATATAATGTATATATATAATTAATGATATACCTAAATGATGAATATAATTCTGGAATTAAAATATACATACCTCTCATTTAGTTTTAATTCCATTAATATGACAAAGAAATGAAAGTAGCGTTCATGCGTATGTACGGCTTACCGTCTCCATGAACATTGCATTTCATTTCATACCTCTAAATGATTATGTAATATTATAAATACATGTATATGCTGGATATATATGATACATATTATATCCAAATCGGTAATTTCATTCTGGATATAAAGAACCTTTGACCACACGAACAACATGTAACTGTAAGAAGTCCACTTTCGACTTAAGAACCAAATATTGACAAAACAAACATTATTAACTTAAATGGTTACATAATGTTTATAACATGGCAATAAGTGATATAAAAGGAATAATAAACTTTAAAAAGGTTCTTAATCCATTATAAATTAACTCAAGTTTATTATTCAGGACGTTAAAGAACGATCGAGTCAAGTCGGACCCGAGGTAAGGGACTTCGTCTCAATCTCCTTTCATTGAGGCATATTTCGTTTTATACACAACTTTCTTTTATACGGTGTATAAACTCCTTTGACTTTTACTTTTATACAAAAGGAATCTTTTTCTACGAAGCATTTTACTAAATGAAAAAAAGGAATGTTTTTTTAACGTACGCGGTGACAACGACCTTTTCCGCCACCGCGAGTATTATTTGGTCTTTGGCTTTCTCAACAAGCCGTAATGTTTTTAGAATAAAATAAATACCATATACTCTTTTATGTATTTTGGTGTTGAAAATGGTTTTGAAAAAGGATTCTATTATGTCAATATATTTATGATATATTTTGATTTAAATGTGGAAATGTTATCATTCCTTTATATTGGTTTTATGTTTTATGATTTTATACTGGTACTTGGACATTTTAATGGGTGGTTACGTTATAAACCATATGACGGGTGGTTCCGTGAATACTAGGACGGGTGGTTACGTTATAACCTCCAATGCATTGGGTATTGAAGTCGGCCGTATGGCTATTCCATTAATTATGTATGGAAATTGGCCGTATGGCTATTCCATTAAGTGATATGTGTGGAAGTCAACCGTATGGTTATTCCACTTAAGTATGTTTATGTCCCAAGTTACCTTTATATATTCTATGTGTTCTTTATATGGGTTTTATGGTAATCCTTTGGTTACAAAAAGGTAAGTAATGATACTTTATTCAGTGAAGATTTTTTTTATTACTTCATAAAGGTGAAAAGTATTACTTTGATAAAGTATACATGGTTTACTTGATGTTTGAAAAACTAACAGTTTTCATTCTTTTTGTATCCCTTACTGAGCTTTTTATGCTCACCCCAAGTTTTTAGAAATGTTTTTCACAGGACTTAAAGTGGAATAAGGTCAAGGATGGGATCAAGGGAATTTCATGCTATCTAAAACATGGAATCTAGACATCTTTCTTTTTAAGAGTTTTTATTTTATGGAGACTTAGTAGAAGTGTCTACTTTGTAATCTTTTAAGATGTAATAGTTATGTTCTAATTCTCTAAAACTCTAAACCTGAAAAGATCCTCAATGTGAATTATTCATTTAATTCAATATTAAGTAAGGTTTAAGGCTGGGGCCTTATAGTTGGTATCAAAGGACGGTTTAGACAACTTTAGGAGTTAGAAAAGTGTTAAATTATAATATGATTGAAATGATATAGCATTTACGGATTACCTTGTTGCTTCGCCTAAGATATTTCTGTGTTCAAAATGGTTTTCCGCAGAGGAAACAAAGCAGCTATGTTGGGACGACATCAGGAGGAAGATAACCTTCCAAATCAGCAACCTGAGATGGTCGGAATCAGAACTGAACAGTTTGTTGTAGTGATGGCACAGTTGACTCAGGCTATAAATTGTGGTGGTATCCATGCACGAGATCAGCCAGATCAACCGCAGAGGAACATGCCAGTGGTGGAACATTTCATGAGGCAACATCCCCCATCATTCAGAGGATCATCTGACCCTGTGCAAGCTGAAGGGTGGATTAAAGCACTGGAGAAGATTTTTGATGTCATGGGGTGTTCAGAACATCAAAAGGTTAGTCTTGCTGTTTACCGTTTTGAAGGTGAAGCTGATCAGTGGTGGTCGATGGTGAAAAATATAAGGGATAGTGATGAGATTGAGGATCTTCACTGGGACGAATTCAAAGGTATGTTTCTTGAGAAATATTTTCCTAAGGTGGTTCGTCTTAGGATGGAAAATCAGTTCCTAGAATTGAGGCAGGATGATGATTCAGTGGCTGCTTATGAAGAAGAGTTCACTCGATTGGCAAGGTATGCTCCAAACTTCATACGAGATCTTGATAGTAAAATAAACCGTTTCTACTCAGGGTTAAAGCCAAAGTATCGAAGGTCTTTAGCTTCTCGTGAGTTCAAAAGTTATGAAAAACTTGTTCGATGTGCGGAGAAGGTGGAAATGGAATTTTCCGATGATCAGGTGTTCTATGACAAACAACAGAATAAGAGGTCTAGTTGGCAGGAAAAGGGGAAGAATTCATCAAAGAAGCAAGGAGGTAAGAAAACCAAATATCCATCCTGTGAGAAGTGTGGTAAAATGCATCCTGGAGAATGTCTATCCAAGTCTGGTAAGTGCTTTCGGGGTGGTAAGTCTGGTCATATTGCTCCTAACTGTAAGAAAGATGATCAAGCAGGAAATGAAAAGCCAACGGTAATATGTTTTAAGTGTAATGAAATGGGTCATTATGCAAACGAGTGTCCAACGAAGAACTCAACTGGGGGAAATCAGCCAGACTACAAGCAGAAAGGGGTGGTGAAATCCTTTGCAACAACTTCAGCAGATGTTGGGCCATCGAATGAAGTGGTATCAGCTCCAGGGAGCTCAGTATTTTTCGAAGATTGAGTTGAGGTCGGGGTACCATCAGTTGAAAGTAAAAGAAGCAGACGTTCCGAAGACTACGTTCCGTACTAGATATGGCCATTATGAATTTGTAGTTATGCCTTTTGGGTTATCCAATGCACCTGCTGTATTCATGGACCTTATGAATAAAATTTTTCATGAGTTCTTGGATAAGTTTGTGTTTGTGTTTTGAGGTTTGTGAAGAGGTTATGTGTGCCTTGTGATTCACAGTTGAAGAATGAGTTGTTTTTTCATCCTGGCAGTACTAAGATGTACAGAGGTCTGCGGGAGTATTACTGGTGGGATGGAATGAAAAGAGACATTGCTGATTTTACTGTGAAGTGTTTAACATGTCAACAGGTTAAAGCAGAGCGGCAGTTACCGAAATGGATGCTTCAGCCTTTACCAGTGCCAGAGTGGAAATGGGAAAACATATCCATGGACTTTGTTGTGGGATTACCGAGGACATCTCGAGGTAATAATGCAATCTAGGTTATTGTTGATCGCTTGACCAAATCTGCTCATTTCTTTTCTATACGAGATACTTTCTCTCTTGATCAACTTTCCCGTCTGTATCTTAAAGAGATAGTCAGGTTACATGGAGTTCCCCTCTCCATTTTATCTGATCGTGATCCCAGGTTCACTTCTAACTTTTGGAAGGGCCTTCAGAAGTCGTTGGGTACTGAATTAAATTTTAGTACAGATTTTCATCCTCAATCAGATGGGCAGTCAGAACAAACAATCTAGACATTGGAGGATATGCTACGAGCTTGTTCTATGGATTATCAGGGAAGTTGGGACCAACATCTTTCTTTGGTTGAATTTTCTTATAATAACAGCTTTCATTCCAGTATACAGATGGCACTATTTGAGGCATTATATGGGAAGCGGTGTCGAACTCTAGCATTTTGGGATGAAGTGGGTGAAAGGAAGCTGATGGGACTAGAATTGGTAGAAGAGATGGTAGAAAAGTTCAGTTGATTCAGAAGCACATGAGAACAGCTCAGAGCAGGCAGAAGAGTTATGCCGATAACCGAAGGAAGGATCTATCTTTCGAGGTAGGTGATCATGTTTTTCTCAAGGTTTCTCCTTGGAAAAGTGTGATGAGATTTGGTAAGAAAGGAAAGCTGAGTCCAAGGTTTATTGGACCATATGAAATTCTTGAGAGAGTTGGATCAGTTGCATACCGGGTGGCTTTACCTCCGAGTTTATCTCTGGTACACAATGTTTTTCATGTTTCAATGTTGAGAAAGTATATGCCAGATCCATCTCATGTTTTGAGTCCAGAGGTAGTTTAGCTGGAAGAGAACCTATCTTATGAGGAACAACCGGTCCAGATTCTTGACCACATGGAGGAAGTGTTACGGAATAAGGTGATTCATCAGGTAAAGGTTTTGTGGAAAAACCATGTGATTGAAGAGGCAACGTGGGAATCTGAAAATGCTATGAGGGATAAATACCCCCACTTATTTTGATAAGTGAATAAAATTGCGAGGACGCAATTCCCAAAAGGGGGGAAGGATGTAACATCCCAGGTAAATAAAGAATAAAGAATTTTCATATTTATTAATATTTACGAATTAAATATTAATTTTATTTTAAAGGGGTTGCTATGTTCGATAGCGTACCCGATACGCAACGATGAGTTTCTTTGAAACTTACGTAGCACACTAGTAATAAAATAATATTATTTTAAATGTTAGTTAACAAGTAGCTGTTGTACTGGCGAGAATGGATAGAAATAACTAAAATATTATTAGATATGTTTTTAAATGTTTATTCATTTACCCAATAAAAGATAAAGGCTTAAAATACGGAAAGAGTTCAATTTTAGACATATATACTATAATTTTCACTAAAGGTTCACTTATCACCTTTTAATGGTGAACCGTCTTTAAATATAGTTTTGATCACTCTTATACTTTATTTTGGACCAAATATAACTCTTCTTTAGAATCGGGACATCAAAATTTACTTTGTGTAAATTTTTGGTACCTTTCTGATAAAGTTCATTTTTTTATGAATAGTGTAAAATGTTGTATTTTAATTCAAAACATATTTTTAATCTAATTTATTTATATGATTAGATTATTATTTTAATTGGTTTTAAAGTGAAATTAGAAAATATTTTTACCAGTTAATCCAATGGTGGTCATTGGAATCAATTTCACTTTGAAATTGGACTTAAACTGCTGTCAATCTTTTGATACTTATTGTTTCACAAAAACACGCTATTTGTCATGACAGCGGGAATTAATTATTAAATTAATTAATTTGACTTATATGTTTTGAATTTTGTAAAATGGACTTTATTTTTGAATTTGGAATATCAAATATAGCTTAGGGTGAATTTTTGGTAATTTTCTGAAAAACTTCAATTTTTGATGAATAGTGAAACCACTAAGTGGTAATCAAGCAAACTGATTTTTCAGTTAAATGAAAGTTTACCACTAATGTGTATTGAATTTTGAAAATCCGACATACATGGTTTTCATTGAGAAATAAATGTGGTTCAATGAGATTAAAATAATTTTTTGGTGAATAGTAACTTTTTTTCATTAATCGCGATTAGAGGTAATTAGTGTAGTTTAAGGTAAAAATGGTATTATAAGAATGTGAAAAAACCATGACACTTGTCCTACACCTATTGGGTGAGTCATGGCCGACCAAGACAAGCCATGGGCCCACTTGGGGACCCCATGGAGCCACTTTAGTTGGAAAATGACATTAATATATTTTTATTTAATGTTAAAGTGAAAATGACACTAACATAAATTGTTTTACTAAAATAATTTTTTTGTGGGGTTATACAAGTCCAAATTTTGATTATAAATAGTCATTGGAAATCTAAAAAGATTTCCTACATCATAGTAATTTTTTTATAATTTTTAGACATTAAATAAATTAAATTATTTATTACATAATAATGATGCAGCAATGACATCATTATTTGACGATTAAAATAAAATGGAAAGATAATGAAAAATATATAAACTACACATGTCCAAAACCAATTGGATGAGTGGATTTCGAACCCTTATCACATTATCCACGAATTATATCAATATGGGACCTTTTAAAACCGAAACACATTTTCAAATAAAGTAATATTACTTTACTTTCCAAAAGTGCCCCTCCTCTCCTCTTATAAAAGGCCCCCACCTCTACCTCATTTCACACAATCCTAAAGCCTTTGGCTCGGCCAACCCCTGCCCAATTACTCTCTCCACATACCTATCCTCATCCTAGAGGATTCCCTTTGGGCAGAATCCTTTCAATTAAATCCTTTAGTCTCAAATCAAAAGGGAGTTACACTTTTAAAGGTAATTCATTCTCTCTTGTTCATTTGTTTTATTTTGCTTCTCCAACCCTCTAAACTCTTTTTATTTAATTCTTTTGTAATAAAACCAGTATCTTCAATATACTATGATTTTGTTATAATATTTATTTGAGCTACACTCTCACACAACTACATCAAATGGTTAATGAACATACGGTTTCCGTGGATGGCGAAATTCTGCCTCCCGAAACGATGATTGTTCAATACTCATTTAACACCTTCAAGGGTGGCCATTATGATGTCACTATTTTTATATATGATATATAATATGTTTATTTTTTCATTAAGCTTCTGTATTTTTCATTTTGGGCATACCTTTATGGTTTCCATTATGGGTAAACACGATATCTTCATTTAAGGAAGTGCGGACTACCGCCCCCTAAAAGTGATGTGATTCGTTAATGCCATATGTGGGACGTGTAAAGGATGGATTTAAAGTTATTATATATGATGTTATACTGGAATTATAATATACCTCTATATCATTATTATTTGTTTCCATTAAAGTATGAGATAGAAATGAAAGTAGCGTTCATGCGTACGTATGGCTTACCGTCTCCATGAACGGTGCATTTCATTTCTTATCCCCAAATGTTATGTACTATTAAAATTACATGTATATAATGTATATATATAATTAATGATATAACTAAATGATGAATATAATTCTGGAATTAAAATATAAATACCTCTCATTTATTTTTAATTCCATTAATATGACAAAGAAATGAAAGTAGCGTTCATGCGTACGTACGGCTTACCGTCTCCATGAATAGTGCATTTCATTTCTTACCTCTAAATGATTATGTAATATTATAAATACATGTTTATGCTGGATATATATGATACATATTATATCCAAATCGGTAATTTTATTCTGGATATAAAGAACCTTTGACCACACGAACAACATGTAACTGTAAGAAGTCCACTTTCGACTTAAGAACCAAATATTGACAAAACAAACATTATTAACTTAAATGGTTACATAATGTTTATAACATGGCAGTAAGTGATATAAAAGGAATAATAAACTTTAAAAATGTTCTTAATCAATTATAAATTAACTCAAGTTTATTATTCAGGACGTTAAAGAACGATCGAGTCAAGTCAGACCCGAGGTAAGGGACTTCGTCTCAATCTCCTTTCATTGAGGCATATTTCGTTTTATACACAACTTTCTTTTATACGGTGTATAAACTCCTTTGACTTTTACTTTTATACAAAAGGAATCTTTTTCTATGAAGCATTTTACTAAACGACAAAAATGAATGTTTTTTTAACGTATGCGGTGACAACGTCCTTTTCCGCCACCGCAAGTATTATTTGCTCTTTGGCTTTCCCAACAAGCCGTAATGTTTTTAGAATAAAATAAATACCATATACTCTTTTATGTATTTTGGTGTTGAAAATGGTTTTGAAAAAGGATTCTATTATGTCAATATATTTATGATATATTTTGATTGAAATGTGGAAATGTTATCATTCCTTTATATTGGTTTTATGTTTTATGATTTTATACTGGTACTTGGACATTTTAATGGGTGGTTACGTTATAAACCATATGACGGGTGGTGCCGTGAATACCAGGACGGGTGGTTATGTTATAACCTCCAACGCATTGGGTATGGAAGTCGGCCGTATGGCTATTCCATTAAGTATGTATGGAAATTGGCCGTATGGCTATTCCATTAAGTGATATGTGTGGAAGTCAACCGTATGGTTATTCCACTTAAGTATGTTTATGTCCCATGTTACCTTTATATATTCTATGTGTTCTTTATATGGGTTTTATGGTAATCCTTTGGTTACAAAAAGGTAAGTAATGATACTTTATTCAGTGATGATTTTTTTTATTACTTCATAAAGGTGAAAAATATTACTTTGATAAAGTATACATGGTTTACTTGATGTTTGAAAAACTAACAGTTTTCATTCTTTTTGTATCCCTTACTGAGCTTTTTATGCTCACCCCAAGTTTTTCGAAATGTTTTTCACATGACATAAAGTGGAATAAGGTCAAGGATGGGATCAAGGGAATTTCATGCTATCTAAAACATGGAATCTAGACATCTTTCTTTTTAAGAGTTTTTATTTTATGGAGACTTAGTAGAAGTGTATACTTTGTAATCTTTTAAGATGTAATAGTTATGTTCTAATTCTCTAAAACTCTAAACCTGAAAAGATCCTCAATGTGAATTATTCATTTAATTCAATATTAAGTAAGGTTTAAGGCTGGGGCCTTATACAGTTATTCCTAAAAAACAAAAAACAAATTAGTAATGAAAAAATAAAAAAAACATATGATTATATTGTAGAGTTCTATGCATGAAATTTATGCAACAATAATATTCTATAATATTTTATTTTCTTCATAAAATCCTTACATATTTCAAGTTTTTTCTTACCAATTTCTTCTACATACGAATAAATTTCATGCATAGAAATGATATAGGGAGTAATGAATACAAATCATGCTTCTCAAGGATTTCACTTCATATAGTAGTAATATAAATTCCTCTATAAAATATGAATATTTATCAACTTTAATGAACATGGTAGATCAATTTTTTGTCTAACGGATTATGAAAATGTACCTCATGTACATATTCACAACTAAGACTCCAAGCCATTGAAACATGATAATCTAGTTTTTATATCTCCAAACTTACCATGACTGTAATGATATTTACACATATTTTTTCATCATATTGAATGTAAGAAATATCTCCATTTTTAAATGTGATGTCCTCTTGAAATTTTAATTTTAATCTAGGCTACAATGTAATTGGCATGGCGAAGGTACTCTTGAAAGGTCCTTTTGTTTTTTTGCTTGATTCACTAGATTATCTTGATCTGAACTTATGTTTCCCCATTGTTTTAACCATCTGAAATACCATACCTCATTTTGGAAATGTTATCATAAACTATTAAGGGTTTTTCATTTAAAAAAATTGTTAAAGTATATACCTTGATTATCTTTATAAGATTTGATAGTCATGCTATAGAAGTTCCAATAGTATAATTAACTATTTTAATATCAATATCACCAAGAGGAATAGGAAACTCAGTTGTCGGCTCATGATATACATCAATCCCCACTCACATGTGATCCTTTTAGAGTTATTTTTTGAGTAGAATGTATCCTGGTATATTAATCGCCATATCCCTCAAAATAAGGTGGTTTGTGGATGTTTATAGATCAAAATCTCATCAAGCTTCACCCCACCTAATTTTACTAATATAATTTTTTTGTAAGTTTTCTGATTCTCATTTAGGAGAACGAGTAATGAAAAAATTTATTACTTTGAGTAAAGTATGAATTTGATTTGAATGACTAGATTCAAAGTAAGTGGGGTCATTTGTCTTTTCAGGTGTTGATCTTTGTACCACCATCGATTCTCTTTAATCCTTTCACATATATTGGTCCACCAAACCATATTTGAAAATAATTTCATTCAAAGCGTATATTTATTCTCGTATTGATTTCATCATTTCATATGTGCCTCCCTGTATCTTTTCATTATTAAAATATGTTTAAGGTTATATTAAAAAACATACACCTTTAAGGCATTCATATTGTGATAAAGTGTAATTTATTACTATTATTTCATTCTTATATGTGCTTCATATACTACTCGTGTGTTTTCATCAACCAGTTTACCCTCTTTATTTATGTGGGCCACCTTCCATAGCACATGACATGGAATAGAAGTGGATTTAGGTTTTGATTCATCAATATGAATTTAAATAATGAAACATATTTTGTTTTATATCACATAATAACTTTATCACATATTTAAAATATATATAATTTTATCCTCTAATGAAGTATACCATATCCTTTTTTGTTGTAGAGGTATATTGGTTTTGATACACATTTTTAATTTTTATCACTCCTTTACCTTTTCATAAATTAACAATTTTTACTCAAATTGGATAATATAAATAATTTCAAATAGTATATTATCAACTACAATACACCTGAAATGATTTATCTATGTGTAATATAATGAAATAATTCCATGTTTTCTAATTTATAATGTGTACATACATAATTTTTGGGTGGGGATTTACTTCCCCATCAACATACATAAGATGATTCTTGGTAAGAAGTGTTCACAAGCCTCTATGGGATTTCCTAGTGGCCATTAAGACACAATTCCTATAGAAATAATCAAAAATGAATAAACATAACAAGGGATAATGAAATGTAATTCAATGTTTCATTATATAATTTTTTGGTAAAATAGATAAAGTACACCATGAAATTACCTTAATGGATTACCAATGGGGTTCCTTCATTATAGATTGGACGTAGCAACAAATACATATATCAATTATTTAAATTGATTCTTGTTTTGAACCTAAAATTACTAATGAACAATGAATTATTGGGGTCAATAGGTTCTCTCATTGATTCGAGTCATCCTCAAATTTTTTACCCTTTCTTCTTCCCTTGGTAATTCTAGTCACCAAAGTGATGTTATGTTGTTCTTTTTTTTTCATCAGCATGTTATTCATCACTTAATAATTTTATAGATTCAACATCAATCATATATTTTCCCCCAATATTGGTAACATCATCATGTTCTAAAGCCTGTATCTACATTAGTAGTCAATCATTTAATTTAGATTAAATAAATGAAGAAGATAACTGATAATATTATGAGAAAACGAATGATATATTAAAAAAAATTAACCTACTCATTTAACTCTCTTTATTTTATTTAAAGGATGATGGTATTTTTCTACACTATTGAGTATCCAAATCCCATCTTTGTGGTACCCTCTAATGTAAAAGACATTTTATACATTTGGGACCACTGTGAAATGATTCTGATATCCCAATTAAAGGGTTATCCTCAATTGAATTCTCATTTAACCCTACGGTTGTTTTAGTCACCCATAAGACAATTGAAAAACTCAGGTTTGTTGGATATAAGATATAAAATAGCTACACTGCTTTTGATTCCATTATGAATGGCTCATCCTTATACCCTTCCACACTAAAATTAGGATTTATGAATCACATTTCAACAACTTCCACTAAACTGCAATTGTCAACCCATTTTCAATGGAAATTGGAACTTGAAATGTTGTATAATCTAATTTGTATATTTGTTAGATGATCCCTAATTATGAAATATTCACATAAATTAGATTTCAATCCTTAGATCTATATATTTTTATCACTTCCACCATAATAAAAACTAAACCATATTTCATCAAAATACATTCATCATGTTTATTTGTATAGAATGTATAACTATTAATTACAAATCCATTGTCAGATATAAAATTTTCATTTGGTCCCCTGGCTATCCATCAAATTCATTTGGAAATTAAATTTTGTATTTTCATATAACTCCTAATAAATATTATCTCATAACGATCATATAAATTATTGATTATGTGTTTTAGATATTCATCCTCAACTCTTGATGAATCAAAATGTCTAAGAATTTCTTTATGGGATTCAATGTATGGATCAACCAGTTCACTATTATGGAAAATGTAAAGGTGGGATTGATCCTTCTATGTGATGGTAATTACAGCAACATCTCTTCCAGAAATCCATTCTCCCATAGGGCGTCTACTATGATGAGACTTTGGGAGACCAATGTTATCAACATTTGAAAGGTAATGAGTAAAAAAATCAAATCTTCTTAAAAAATATATCGTTCTCCAATAAAAACTTCTATAAGAATTTTATTATTGATGTACAGATTCAAAATACTCATATACCATTCAATGGGGTAAATCCATTTAAAATGGAAAGGACCACCTAGTTGAACCACTATATGAAAGTGAACCATCAAGTGGACCATTATATCATAGAATCATGGTGGGAAGAATAAATATATTTCACATAATATAATTTTAATATACTTGTTCCTGGTTGGAAATTTTTTTGAATCTATAAATTTTCTACATATGGTTTTAAAGAAGAAGTATAGTATTGGTAATGTATGTCAATCATCTTTAGGAAAAATGCAATGTAAAGTGATGGGCATCAAATCTTGCGTCAAAACATGAAATTTGTGTAAATTTATTCCCTATAACATAAAATTACTCATTGAAATGAAATTTTTGATATTTTATTACTATATATATAGTAAATTTACACCATTAAATGAAAACTTTCAATTTATCTTGTCCCGATATAGTATAATATTCCAGAGGAAGAAAAGTTTTCCTTTTACCCTTTACTAGTGCCATCTTTTCTTTTATCCCAATGTCAATCATTCCAATCCTAGAATTTATTCAATCTTTTTCAATTAATATTTAGTAATGCTCCAACAAAACCATATAATACATTTTTCTACATAAAAGACATCATGAAAATGTATGACGTATAAACAATTCCAATATAATAATTCAAAAAATGACCTCTTTTCCCAAGATAATTTCATAAGGTTTTTCGAGAAAGAATTTATGAATATAGTTTCAATGCCTTTTTCCTTCTAAAATAGTTTATGACCCATTAGTGGAGATAGAATTTTACCATGTTATGTATTCCCATCAAAGGATGTTATCCCAGATTGGTATTTATGTTATTGAGGTAAAATTTTGCGATTTCCTAAAAAGACAGTATTCGAGGAATTTTTTAACTGAATTGAGTGTGTGCATTCATCACAAATGAGACACCCTATCATTCCTTTAATGTTGTAGCTAGAAAAATTTCCATAATATGGAAACTAATTTATCATCCTATACAACATGGATCTGGATGTTATTTTTTCACTTCTATAAGCATCATACAATATAAAAACTACATCCCATGTCAATTTCAAATGTTCAATCAATGGATCCAAATAAATATTAATATCATTACCGAGTTGTTTTGGTCCAAAAATTATTAGAAACAACATAATGAATTTTCACTTCATGAATAAGAGTGATGGAAAGTTATAATTTACCAACATAACTTGCCATGTACTATGAGTACTACTCCATACACCAAAAGGATTTATTCCAACTATAGATAATGGAAGTTAGAGGGTTACCAAACATATTTTTAATGAATTGATTCATCTTTATTGTATCAATTATTTCCACACTTAAGTCATTTTTTAGGTAATTCACGATCCTTGTGAAATAATATGCAATCATTTGGACATGAATGAATTTTTTTGGAGATCATTTCCATTGAGCATATAATTTGTTTATAATTTTATATTCAATAAGGAAACTCATTTTTTATATAATATCATATAGGAGACCAAGTACTTCTATAAATCTTGTATTTCTCTAAATATTAGCATATTTAAAATTATATAACATCACTATAGATGAAAATGTTGTACATTTTATACAACTAGTATACTACATTCTCTTAACACAGTTATTTAACACCTCAATCAACTTTTCACAATCACAAAGGACATATTCAATTTCTATTTTTATTTATTCCATATTATCTCGAACATCATTTACATTGGAGTTCGTATCAAATGATCTATAAATCATGTTATCAATCCAATCGGTGTGAACATTGAATATTTTCAATGTTTAGTCCAATATTTATAGATCTTATATATTCTATGAAAAACAATGTTCTTTTAACTCTTTCGGAATAATTTATCTTGAATAAAAACAATATAAACAAGGAAACATAATTTTTGAAGGGTTGTATATATATTATATTGATAATTTGATGAACTCCTTAACTCCATATTCATAATATTTTTCCATATAATTTTCATTCATCCATTTATGATCCATATTTATCCCATTAGGTTCATAAAATATTCATTTTCTACAAAATATTTATAAATACACAAAGGATATTCATAATGAAAGGATTAAGTTATAGAAAATTCTAAAAAGCGGAACCGAAAATTTGAATTTTAATAGTGTTGATTCCTAATAAGTTATTATTTTTCATAAGGGTAATATGAAAAGAAACAACCTAGGGTAAACATGTGGTTGTCGGTCCATGTTCTTGATTTGATGTTGTATGGGAAAAAAGGTGGTATTTCTTGTATAGTTTCTGTAACAATTATAGGTGGGAGTCCAATAAGGAGGAGTTTATGTTTATTTGTTTCTCCAAATGGTATATCGTGGTTCAGGTGGTCTTTCATTGATTATGTGAATAGGAACTGACAGTGATGGTATTTTACCAAATGATGAAATAATCAACTTCAACACAAGTTGAAGAAGTGCATGACTAGTATTAGTAGAAATAATCACATCGAACTAATGATTAGAGTATAATCCCATCTACCTATTATCACTTGAAAATAAGAATCATACTTATTGGAAAAAACATATATAATCAACTCTGAAAAATGTTTGAGTGGAAAATCGGAGTGAGGATTATACAAGACAGAATAAAATATGGATGTTTTGAATAATGGTCATGATGCCAATTTGAGTATTGAATGGAGGTCTGAGTGGAGCAGTAAATAATGTTCAAGCAGTCCGGACCTCAAACTAATAATGTTCATGATTCCAATTTTTTCAAAGGATATAAGTATTCTAGAAAATCAATCATGTCAATTTTATCTCAATAATATTACCATTGCTAATTCAATAACTCTAAAAGAGTTTCTATAACTTTTCTAGGTGGGAGTAAAACAAGATGGATGAGTTGATTATAAAGTATCCTTGAGGATCCTATAATTTTTTTTAACTTTCACCCTGTCAATAGATAACATTATAAACATTATAAATTTTATATATTTCATAAGAGGAGTGGGCTTTCTTTTTTGATAATGAAGTTTTCTTTTTCTTTCATAGTCTCTTCATACCATGGAACTTATTTCAAAATAATATTTTTTTAAGTATTTATTTCAATACATTAATGATTCTATCATACACTTATATTTTTAGTATTAATTTGATAAATTTAAATGGTATTTTCGATTTTTAGGTATTTCATATTTTAACATCTTATTTTAATCCACCAATATCCTCATTTTTTTATTTCATTTATGATTTGTAATATTTAACAACACAATTTGACTTCATCCCATGAATTACTTTTATATAAATCTCTTCTAATGATACTTATAGTATAAATCTAAATTCATCTTAACACTAATTTGAAACACGAGGTTAGCACGACTGTTGCAGAATTCCTATAAGAGATGTCATGAAAATGAAAATATTAAAAGGATTGGGTGTATTTTTTGTAATGAAGAGATGTTCCTTTCATTGATTAAGTCTATAATATCTCATCCACATCCTCATTCTACTGGGAGCTCCATGTGATCAAAGTGATAAATTTATAATGGTGGCTAGAATGAATGCAAGTTGGGTAAAAATAAATGAAACATTAAAAGGAAACACCCACATTTTAATTAGAATCGATGTTGAAATGAAAGTGGAATAAATCCTCATTGGGGTTAGAAAGGACAAGAAACTACTATGAGTAAAAATTTACAAAACTCAGGCTCTATTAATGAAAAAACTGGTGAATTAACCTACTTAATAGTGACATGAACCTTTCAAATGAATTTAATTAACATGTTTTTAAAAAATAATATTTGTTAAATTTAAAGGCTCACTCGTTATAAATTGGAAAAATAAAAATTTATAACTATTTTTAATAATGTTTGATGAGGTGGTAAATAAATATTTTAACTAGTATAAATTAAATTAATACAATAAATTTAATTTTTGGAAATTTTTAAAAATATGATTAATATTATCTATGTTCTCATATGATTTTATAATTTTTTTTTTCTAAATATATAAATTGTTAAAGTACATTTTAACATATTAATAAAACTAAAATGAATAAAATATTTTGATTAATCTCTCTCTAATCAACATTTTTAGGATTTTGAAATAACTTCCCAATTTAAAGGGATAATTTGAGTCATACAAAGTAGTGTATCAAGGATGAAGGGTATGGGTGATTGTAAGGTAAGGAGTTAGCATTAGAGAACCTATGATAAGAGGAGTGTTTTGATGATTACATGGAAAGAAATATATACATTAAAATATGATTTATTTTGTACAAAAAAGATGAAAATATAAAATGAAAAAATATATTCGAAGTGGGAGAAAGATGTGGCTAAAATATGGACAAGGTAACCACAAAAGAGAGGCCAGTGCAGGAGGAGTCAATAGAGAAGAAAATCCTACGCATAGATCATAACTAGGAAAATAACTTGATGAACAGGCGTGCAACAAGAAAAGTAAAAAAACATGGTAGTGGGATACTAGGTGTTTGCTTATCAACTGGAAGCCATGAATGACACAAAGTTGATGTAGGTTCATAGTACTAGAAGTAGATAAAAAAAATAAATTTGAGGGTGAGGGAGAGGGAGAGGTTAAGAAACAATGGCTTTAGGAAAGGGAGATTGGGTGGAGAATCATGAAGGTAGATCGTGGAACAATAAGATCATTCATGTGCACTATTCAACCCCTATTGAAAAACAAAAAAAAATTAAGAAAAACTAAAAATGACGAAATAATGTAAGAGCCTGAACAAAAGATTAGAAGTTTCATACCTTGGGTTTTGAAAGTGATGATTCATCTGAGATGTTCGATGGTGAGCGACAGTAATGATTCAGTACTACGAGAGCTTGAAGAACGTGAGATATGGGAAACTCTATAAGGGTTTTATTTAAAAGGCCAAAAAGGTTTTAACAATGATTTCTAAAAGCACTGATAAATTGAGTTTTTATCATCGCTAAAATAAAAAGAGATGATAAATCATATGTTTGTCAACGCTTTTTTAAATAATATAATTAATATAATTGAAAGATTAAATTTATATAATTATACATAAATATAAATGTATATAATTATATATATATATATATAATTATAAATATATTTAAAGATATATAAATATGTATTTCAAATAATTATAATTAAATTTAATTATAAACAAATAACTATTTATATAATTCTAAATATATATAAAGAATTGTAAATATGTATTTATAAATATAATTATAGATTTATATTTAAAATTAAAATTATATATATTTGTCAATATAATTATAAATATATGTATATAATTATAAGTATATTTATATAATTATAAATATATTTATATGATTATAAATTTATTTATATGATTATAAATTTGTTTATATAATTATAAATATATTTATATATAATTATATATATTTATTAATATCTAAATATAATAAATATATTTATTATTTAAATATATTTAAATTTATAATTATTTAACAATATAGTTATTTATTTATAATTATATAAATTAATTTTTAAAAAATGAGTGAAATTAAATAATTAAAAAATAATAAATTTTAGAAAATATTTAAAAATGGATAGGTTTTATTAATTATACAAATTATTAAAAAAAATTAAATATGGATATATATATATTAGTGCTAAAAACTATATTTATCAACTCTACTTAGAAAGCCTTGATAAAAACTACATAAAATATATTCAAAAATATTAAATGAATATACATTAAAAATGAATATATAATTAAAAAGGTATAAATTAATTAACATCAATACTGAATAGATAATATTAAATGCATGAATTTTATAAATGAGTGAAATATTATAATTAAAAATGAATACACCTAAAAAATGATTAAAAATGAATGACTTTTGTTAATTATATAAAATATTAAAAAATTTAAAATGAATATATATTATAAAATGAACTGAAAACATATTAAATGTTCACATTATAAAAATAATAATAAAAATTAATTTTTAATGAATATATATGTATAAATAATTTTCAAATATGTATAAATTAAAAAAAAAATTAAAATAATTTTTTTTAAAACTAATTATATTGTAATGAAATGTAAAAAAAGGGTAAAATTATTTGTGAATAAATAATACTAAATAATAATAAATGACTGAATGTTAAAAAAGTGAAATATAATAATTAAAAATTTAGCAGATTGAAAAATAATTAAATAATTAATATGTGTTATTAATTATATAGAATATTAAAAATAATTAAAAATAAATATATGCTAAAATGAAAATGAATACATAAACACGCACCACACAGATATATTACGTCAATATTAAAAACATTAAATTTTAATGAGTAAACATGTCTAAATAAATATTAAAAATTGATAAAATTAAAAAATAATTAAACAATGAAAAATTTAAAATGAATAAATTAATAAAATATTTAAAAACAATATAGATTATTATTGAATAAATAATATTAAAAATTAATGAATTTTAAAAAATATTAAAAATTAATAAATACTATATATTGAATAAAAATATAAAAAATGAATAAAAATGACTAATTATAAAAATATTAAATGTTAATAAAAAATATTAAAAATGAATAAATTTTTAAAATATAATAAAAAAATTAAAAACAAATTTAACATATATATATATATATATTTATATATATATCAATTAAGAATAAAATAATTTTTTTTGTGGTTATGTGTGTCTATTTATCAATATATATTTCTATACTTGAAATAAGAATATAATTATTAATAAATATGAAAAATGAATAAAAAATACTAAAAAAAATAAAATTAAAAAATATATATTAAATTTAAAAGAAATAAATATTGTGTGTGTGCTTATATCAATATATATATTTATATATGTGAAATAATAATTAAATCATGAATAAATCTTAAAAACAAATAAAATTAAAAAACTATTAAACAAATAATAATTAAATAAATAAATAAATATATATAGTAAATTTAGATGAAATTAATAGTGTTTGTGTTTATATATATATATATATGTCAATATATATATTTATATACATGAAATAAGAATTTAATAATGAAGAAATATAAAAAAATTAAAATTTTAAAAAAATTATTAAACAAATAAAAATAAAAAATGAATAAATTTAATATATATATATATAAATTAAAAAGAAATAAATAGTGTGTGTTTGTGTCTATATATATTTATATATATATGAAATAATAATTTAATTATGAAATTCTCTTTTAATTGTACCGAAATTGCTTGACAGTATTGGCAAAAAAAATGATCAACTCAGCTAGCCCTCAACTTGAAGGGAGATCCCAACATTGAAGTCCAACTAATAAGTAATACAAGAGTTTTCCACATGCTTGGAAATGATTAAACGGTGGGCCAAGGCCCATGGGGGCCTCTGCATTTCGGCACAAGACCATTCAGGTGTGTATAGAGTGTATGCGGGAGCTCATCCCTACAGAAAGTTTCTAAGGTTTTCATTTTGTAGGGTTATATATAAAGAAGAGGTTGAATGTGTGCCTGTTTGATGAGGTACTCACATGTGATGATCACTTTAGTTTTATCAATTCTTTAACTAATTATGATAAATAAAACCTTTATAATTGGTAGAAAAAAAGATTATAAAGGGTCCCTTTATTAGCACTACAAAAGAAGTGCTGATAAAGGGTACCCTTTATTATAAATTATTTTTGTAGTTTTGATAAAGGTGATATTTTATCAGTGATTTTTTAGCACTGATAAAGGATACATTTATCATCACTTTTATCTAGCATTGGATAAATCCAAATCTATATTTGTTATAGGAATGAACCTTATACACTATTCATTTTAACCTCAATCCATTTTTATGAGAATAGTGAATGAATATAAATAAACAAAGGTCATCAAAATTGAAATATAGGGATAATATCCATCAACTATAATTCAACATTCAAACTGTGAATCAATTATTAGAATGATTGATTTGTGTTTGACATAAAATAAATAAATATGAGATTAATCCAACATAAAAAAACACCCTGCATCTAGTTTGGATAAATCACTGATGAAGAATGATTTCACATATCTATTATTGGTGAGATACATGAACCTCATTGGTGAGGACGAACTCTTTGGTACTGATCATCGATCCTTGATCGAGCCATCATTCGCTAAAGATCTCCTCTAAGCTCTCTCTCTCTCCACGTTCATAAGGTTATGGGGTAACCCTAGTTTTTTTCCAAAACTAGGTTAAAATAGCAGAGTATTGGGACATGGTGATTAAATAATAAATTTATCCATTTATTTATTAATTATAATATAATTTAACTTAAGCCAAACACCTGACACACAAAAGCTTTATGTAACTCCTAGTGTAAAACCCGTATTTCAGATTTAATGGTTTTCATATATTTCCTATATATAAAACGTTTCAATAAATATTGAATTATTTATAAAAACTTGTATTCCAATGATATAATATATTTTATATTTTTAATAAATCTGCAATAAGAATATCTGGGACCTGGAATTCTGCACCGACTCGGTTTCCAACTTTAGAAATATCCCAAAGTGTTAGGTGGAAATTTTATAGACATTATATTCTCCCCACCTATAAAAATATCCATCCTAAAAAGTGAAAACCATATTAGATAGGAGGGTTCTGATAACATATTTGGATCTCCCACTCTAACGGTGTCTTTTAGAGGTTCTCATGCTGCAAAAAAACACCCAAGGGAAACACTTTATCATGAAGGGTCATATCACACTGGTTTTCAATGCCTCTAGGACCCTTGAAAAGGTAACTCCTCACTCAGTTTTTATCCAATTCTGTTCAACATCATGAAATGAGGGATGAACTATCTCCTCAACTATGATACATGGAATACTTTATCTATCCATTTTAACTACAGTTTTAGGGATAAAAAGTACGCTACCTCATTAACCTAATATAGAAAATAGAAAAAGAGACCTATGAACCTCGAAGATAGACTATTGTATCAGCAAAATATTTGTAACCCTCACACCAAGGTGTGATCCCTTAAAACACATGACCTATTTGTTGAAATCCAAAGGCCTCCATCCATGGTCTATAAAGCACTATTGACATTTTTGGGTAGTCATCATCCCCCCTGGATGAACTGAACCATCACTGCAATCAATATCTCTAATCCTAGCCTCACAAGTGATGTTTCCCACTAGATCCAAATAGAAAAGTAGTGACCTTAAGAGTATCTTATAGATGGACACAAATAGTGTTACACTGACGATGGAGTGGTAATTACTCTGATACACAAACTCCAATGATGGAAGATGATCCTCCTGTCTATGTTCCAAAAAAAACATGCAAACCTAAATCCTGTTCTCTAGAACCTAAAAGTAATTTTTTTACCTAGACATCTATTTGGGGTAGAAACACTATGTTCAACAACAAATGATTCTCAAATCCTCCTGCATCCTATCCATAATGATGAATTATAGTGAGCATCATAGTCTGATATGATCAAAATGGGAACACCATGAATCCAGACTACCTCCTTCATGCATAGGCATCCCAAACTCATTACAAAAATTCCCTTTTGGATGGTTAGGAAGTAGACCAAATTGGCGAGTCATTAAAAGATCACTCAGATATTTTTGTAACCTCTCATTGATAATGTAAGATCCAACATGAAAACCACAAATATTCAATCCAAATCCAACTTCCATAAGGTTATCTTGGCCTCCACCTATATGTATATGAGATATCAAAATCTAAATTCAGAAACATGCTACTTCATCTTTGTCTACCCAAAATGATGCCAAAGGATCTTGGTACATCCTCACCTCTCCTAGATATTATACTAATGGAAATCATGATTCCTCCTCATCACCTCGTCTTGTAGAATGACTGGTGTCACCGTCCTTCATTGAATAAGGATTCATAGTCCTTGAATTCAGAATATTCAGTTGGAATATGTCAAATTTGTATCTATTCATTCAAGATCACATAATAAATATCCTCAAATTATGCTTCCCGGGTTAACTAAATAAGTATAGGGGTAAAAACCATCAAATGTAGGTTCATTTGACCATACACATCCTTAAGGGTTATCTGTAATGAGGTCAACTCCTTTGTCACATCTCTCGAAAATAGTGAACAAAAAACCTTATTTTGACAATCTACTACCACCTCCACACTATCAGGTTTCTCATAATCTAGAACTACCTCAAAATTTACTATATATATTATCAATCCTATGTCTGAGAAGACATACCCCATGAAGTGGAACTCATGAATTTAGAACTGACACTTCGAGATCCTCTCATAAAGGTGGTACCCTCAAAGCATGTTCTAAACCATTCTCAAGGTCCTTGTGTTCTATACCTCCGATGTCAAATACACTAGGATGTCATCAATTAAGAATAACACAAAATGAGTGAATAAGGATTCAAGGATTTGGTTCATATGTATCATAAAAACCATTGGGGCATTTGATACATTGATGGGTATCACCAAGAGCTCAAAGTAATCATAGTGGCTTTAGAAAGCCATATTTAGTACATCTTCCTCATGAACATGAAGTTATAGAAAACTTATCTTGAGTTCAAAAACTAAGAATCACTTCACCTTTAACCAATATATGAATAATTCATTGATTATTTTGGGTGGATACTCTTTCCCGAGTCAAATTGTTTAGGAATCATTAATCCACAAACAACCTCAAGTCCACACCATCCTTCTAGGATAACAACACTAGGATAACAAAGAAAACAAATTAGGTCTAACAAAGCCCATTATCTACAGAATTTTCTGACCAAACCATTAGTTCTCATAGTTATACAAAGTCAGATGATATTCAAGCTTAGGTATAAGTTTATACCATGGTGCAGGTCTATGCCGAAAACAAACATACCATATGGATGTAAGTCTATAATGTTCTCAGGGATGACGTGCTCATACCTATCTAACACCACTTGAAACTAAAATCTCATAGAATCCACTAATCCTTTGTTAATACTATCCAACTAATAAAAAATTAGTTTTATCCTCCTAACACGATATCATATTATTTGGTCTATAATTCATTTTCTCAAAAGAAGGAATATTTTCCCCCTAACTCAGATATATTTTAACACTCCCCAGTAACTATCATGATAGGAATATATAGATGGATATTTTTCTATACTAAGGGATTTATTGTATGTCCTCACTTACACTATATAAAGGCTCCACATGAGTCTCTCTATCCTCCAAGAGTTAGGTCACACTGTCAATAGAAGTATGTGACAACGAACCTTCTTTGCAGTACCATACAAACACAAGGGTTGAGTAAAAATCCTCCACTGGTATCACTAGTTCTCAAATCGGGGATACATTACATGAAATGTGTCTTGAGAAAGTGACTAAAAATATAACTATATGAGATAATATGCATGGCATACCTCAAACCACACTCGAAGCATCCAGTCACAAACACCTACCACCTGAAGCTAACCTTTAAATTGCCTACCTATTCCCTAGAACCAACGCATGATCCAACACCAAAGTACATTAAAAAGACATCAAAAATACAATTAAATGGAACTAATCTTCCACGCCATGATACTATCTACTTTAGGAATCACTGAATCACACACATAGTTTTGAATCACGTCTCAATAATTCATCTTGGCGGGGGAAGTGTCCCCCTTATTTTCATGACCAAAGTCACATCAAACATCACAACTATAGGGAACTAATGATTCCCTATTTTTCCCTAAGTCTCAATGCTAGGAACACCATCAATAGGGGCCCTATCAAAGTGATACATTTTCACCTTGTGATTTTTTCAGTCCCCTACCACTTAAGAAGTGGGGGTATGGGTAACCATGAATCTCAAGTGATCTCTATCTATGAAATTTGAAAAACAAACGTAGAATGTGTGTATCATCTTCTAGTAAAATTGAGTGTAATTAATATTCAACCTGATAGAGAGAGACCTACTAAACCATCAGCAGTTGTTCAAAATGTTGTTGAACATGTTAATACATCACTCACTATCAACCTAGAGGAACTACCTTCTACAAAGGTCCATAAACTGAAGCCTCGTTACTATGAGGATCATAACCATGATCCATCCATCGAATCTAAGTTGGATATCATTATGGAGTGTCTAACGATATCCAAAATACACCATGGTCAAAATAGCATATCTTGGGAGCTGAATCAATAATGAAATGTAACCCTTAACCCTTTCCTATATGATGAATGAACCAATATTTTCTCTATTCACACTGCTTACATGTTTTAAATAAAAAAATTGGTTATCAAAATCCTAGTGAAGGGATATGTCAGCCACCACACCAACACTAGGTTCCCTATCCTGAAAAAGAACTAGAGACACTTTATCAATGTTTCCCTAGTTTCTAAATCACACATCACAAATAGATAATCTCAATACTATGGTCCTAATATGACCTCCTATGATACTGATCTATCACGATCCTACCCACCAAGGACTATCTAGATAACTATAGGTCTAGAATTACATCTCGTACCCACATCCAACAGGAAATGGGTTAGTGATTAGCACCAAGTGTGCATATCACACACTTGGGTAGCCTTATTCTAAAGTACATGCACACACATATACATCTCCATAAAATAGTATAATATATAAATTCATTCAACTCATATAATAAATGAATTAATGAAATATATCCCATGATAAAGTACGATGACTAGTATAAAATATGGTGTAAATGGCTAAATATAAGTCCACTACAACTTGAAAATATTCCAACACACTGACAACATAGGGTAAGCTACCCTAAATCAACTCCATGATCCATTTGAGGTCTGTCTAAAATAAGTAATCTCCAACTAAGCTCCACATACTCTTGGTCCAAATTGGACTCCAATGAATTTCCTATCAGCTTTATAAGACATGATGTGTATGGGCATATCCCATGTATGTGTGAGTATGAACATACCTAGTATGATACCAAAAAACAATAGACATAATGAATCAATAGAGTAGTTATCTCATCACCATAAAGGTATGTTAATCAGGATATCAAACATAATAATAACAAAAAAAAATATTTATATGACTAAGATAAACACTAAGTATCAAGGTGAGGTATTCATCTCACTATCAGCCTAGGATTATACTAGAGGCTCAAAGGTAAAACTCATCTTAGATAACTCACTCTAGGAGCCTTTATATCCATAATAGAACTCATCCAAGAGATCTCACTGATCATGTCTTACTAAACAGATGAAACTCATCCAAGACAACATGTATGTCAAGGCATCCTATGAATATGAACCATGGAAACTAAGATGGATCTTCTAAGATACACACTCCATCAGAATACACCTCATCAGAAGAAAACAGATGTTGATACACAGATAGGGGATCAAACCCTTGACAAATGGTGTATAGAAGACCCTAACATGAATAACCCACTAATTAAGGGATCATACACTCAAGTATTTTGGTCCGGAAAATTCTTAAAACCCCACCTAAGGATGAAAACAATGATGTAGGATCATATATTAGGACTTATGGAGGGATTTTGAAACTCTATATACGAGTAAACCCATAGAAGAGATCACATCCAATTCCCAAGAAGTGATGTCTCATTGTACCATCATGGGGATAGACTAATGGATTGTTCCCTAGAGAAAAAATCCCATACTAAAGTAATTTTACGTAACTCACCCAAGCTGAATCTATAGATGAACTGAGAAGAGAAAGGGCTCTAACCTTCCCTTTAAGGAGTACATGGTGTGTACCATCAGGTAAACATTGTTTATATCCTATACTAACATTGCTCGTGTCTCATGGACTGACATGACATATTTTCAAATATAGATTATTTCCACAATTGTTACACTACATATAGAGGTTGGTACAGAACTTAGTATTTCATCTCTTATAGCCCATGTATTATAGAGTATTATCATGTAGTCCTGGAATTCATGTATACACTGGCTATGTATGAGTACATTCCTAATTAAATGTAGTGTACTTAACTTCACATGGTGTATGTGGGCTAGGTCAGCACTCGACATGTGGGTTTTGAACAATTTCACGTGTATTTTGAAGTGCATGATGGGTTCCCTAACACACACGACATGCGGGGTCACATGTCCACTGGGGGCATGTACACCCTATACACGTTGATCCATCTTACAAGGTGTACACAACATGTGATATGATACACATGATGTGTAGTTCAACATGCATTCATGGGAATGTATTCCCAATACACTCTGAGATGGATAACTAAGAATCACACAGTGTGTGGAATCATCACACAACATGTTATATTTAAATCCAAATGAAAATCCTATCCACCTCATAGAGAGGACTACTAGGTGTGTGTTCCAATGAGCTACATGGTATATAGTTCCAAATATTCATGAAACCACTAGTTCTCCATTCAGTTCCACTCACACATCACCCTCCTTCAATCTAGTCACCAATCTCTCCTGGGAAATTGGGATCTAAGTTGACCAAACTCTGATAATAATCAGTGGGTAGATTCCAAGAACCCCTTTCACATGAGAAATTTCTTCTGTTGTGCTACATCAATGGATCACCAAAAACCTATGAATGCGAATATTTTTGTCTAATCCCAAATCTCCACAATTATCACACACATTGATCATCTCATTCAGTCAAAACCAGAACCTATGGTATTTATTCATTGCACCAAATATTGGTTGTGCAACTGTCGATTATCATTTATTTTTCAAATATTGGGCCAAAATAAATACACATGAAGAACATGTGAATAATTTTAGGAGAAATGTGAAGAACATGAATACGAGTAATGAACATAGGCCATTATTTGGGTTTTCCTCAATCTATCTTCGTGAAAATGAAGAAAAAAGTGAAATAAAAAAATATATCAAAATCATATTCAAGGGATAAAATCTATCAACCATATTTCAAAATTCATCTTTCAAATAAATTTTTTTAAGGATTGATTCCCATTATAAGTTAGATAAACAAATACTAGATCAAACCAAAAAATTAAATGTTTACCTTGAGTATGTATTGATCGTTGATAGATAATGATTCCACATCTCTATTGGTGTTGAGATCCCTGAACTCTGTTGATAAAGATGAACTCTATAGTACTGATCGTCGATCCATGATCTGGTCATCATTCACTAAAGTTATACCCCTAGATATCTCTCCATGTTTCTATGGTTATACAAATAACCCTAGGATTTTCCCATATCTGGGTTTAAATAGGTGAGGATTAGTTCATGGTGATAAAATAAATAAATAAATTTATTTATTTATTAATCTTCCCATGATTTCATTTAATCAAAACACTCAATGTTCCCAGAGGTTATATCACAACTAATGTAAAACCCACATTCTGAATTTAATGGTGGTCTCAGATTTTCTTCCTTGATTATCATTCCAGAGATATTCCATTATTTTCAAAAAACTATTCATTTATGATATAATTTATTTGATATTTTAAATTTACCTATATCAAGGCTCTTCAAACTAAGAAATTACATGCAAACTCCGCGTCCAACATCTGAAATATTCCTATAAATACTCAAATGTGTTTCATAGAAATTTCAGAGTTTTTACAAGCATCTATGGTTAATGGTGTTGTTTCTATAAGGCCCCAGTCTTAAACCTTACTTAATCATGAGTTATTACAAGATTACACATTGAGGATCTTTTCAAGTTTAGAGTTTTAGAGAATTAGATCATAAAACTTGCATTACATTCCACATTTAAACAAAGTGGTTACATAAAAGATAGTATTAATTTTTTCCCATCAACGAAAACATATTTAAAATGAAACATGGATTATTTCTTGACACTTCCTTGACACTATCATCATATCATGTACCATTCCCTTGACCTGTGAAAAACATTTCAAAAACATGGGATGAGCATAAAAAGCTCAGTAAGGGTTACAAAAACATGGAAGGGAAACATGAGTACATATATACATAAGAATGAAATCATAATATACCCATAAAACATAATAACTTTAATATACCTCATCAAATCATGAATAAATCATAGAAATCATAATACATAAAGGTAACTTGAGGCATCCATATCATTCTTACGTAGGGAGTAACCCTCTTCATTACGTTTGGAATACCCATCACATTATATTCCCTAAATATCTTCGGAGAAACCTTAACATTTAACTCCTTTGCGTTACCCAATGCATTGGAGAGCTATATCGGCTCACTCACCCTTAGTTTTTCACGAAACTACCCATCTTCATAATAATTCCCAAGAACCATAACATAATCGTATCACATAAAACATGCATAAAGGAAACATAACATTTCCACTTTTCAATCAGAAGATATCAATAAAACACATTGATATGAAAACATTATTAAAACCATTTTCAATACCAAAATAAAAGAAAAGTAAAACATGGTATTTATTTTTGATTTTAAAAAAAGGTATGGCTTGTAGAGGAATCCGAAACTCAAATAATGGTCACGGCGGCGGAGGAGTCGTTGTCACCGCATACGTACGACAAAAACATTCACTTTTGTCTTTTAGTAAAATGATTCATATAAAAAATATTACTTTTGGATAAACTTAAAGGTCAAAGGGGTTTATAAACTATATAAAAGAAGGTTGTGTATAAAACAAAATATGCCTCAATGAAAGAAGATTGAGACGGATTCCCTTACCTCGTATCCGACTTGACTCGATCGTTCTCTAATCTCATGAATAGTAAACTTGATTTAATTTATACTTGATTAAGAACCTTTTTCAAGTTCATTATTCCTTTTATATCACTTATTACCATGTCATGAACACTATGTAATTATTTATGTTAATAACGGTCGTTTTAACGATCATTGGTACTTGAGTCCAAAAATAAACTCTTTATAATAACAAGTTGTTCATGTGGTAAGATATCCATTATATCCAGAATTGTATTCATGATGTAGATATAATTTATATCATATATATCCATTATATTCATGCATTTATAATATTACATAACATTTAGAGGTAAGAAATAAAATGCACCATTCATGGAGACGGTAAGCCGTACGTACGCATGAACACTACTTCCATTTCTATTTCATATTTAATGGAATTAAAACATAATGATACATAATATTATTTTAATTCAAGTATGGTATCATATATAATATCATTATATCTTTCCTTTATACGTACCACATATGGTATTAACGAATCAAATCACTTTGAGGGGGCGGTAGTTTGCACTTCCTAAAATGAAGATATCGTGTTTACCCATAATGGAAACCATAAAGGTATACCATAAATGAAAAATACAGAATCTTAAGTAAAGAATAAACATATTATATATCATATATAAATATAGTGACATCTTAATGGACATCTTTGAAGTTGTTTCAAGAATATTGAACAATCATCGTTTTGTGAAGCAGAAATTCGCCATCCACGGAAACAGTATGTTATTTTACCATTAGATGTACGTGTGTGTAAGTGTAGCTCGAATAATTCTTATAAAAACATCCTATTATATTGAAGATACTATAGTTTTTACAAAATAAATTATTAAAAAGAGTCTAGGGGTTGGAGAAGAAAAATAAAACAAAAGAACACGAGTGAAGACATTACCTTAAAATCGGGTAACTCTCTTTGATTTGAGCTCAATGGAATCCTTGAGAAGTCTTCTGCCCAAAGTGAGGATTCTAGGAGTAAACGAGGGATTTGGAGAGAAAAAATGAGCAGGGGTTGGCCGAGACAAAATCTTGAGAGTTGTGGGTAAGGAGGTAGAGGTGGGGGCCTTTTATAAGAGGAGAGGAGGGGCACTCTTGGAAAGGTATAATATGTTACATTATTTTCAAATGAGTTTAGGATTTTAATGGTCCCACATTGATGTATTTCAAAGATAAGGTGATAAGGGTTCTAAATATACTCATCCAATTGGTTTTTGACATGTGTAGGTCTTAGATTTTACATTATCTTTTCATTTTATTTAAATCGTTAAATAATGAGGTAATCGCTGCATCATCATGATGTCATAAATAATTTACTATATTTAATGTCTAAAAATTATAAAACAAATATAATGATGTAGAAAATCCTTTTAGATTTCTAATGAATATTTATAGTCAAAACAATGACTTGTATAACCCCATTTAAAAATTGTTTTATTAAAACAACTCATGTTTGTGACATTTTTAGTTTAACTTTAAATAAAAAGTTATTAATATCATTTTCCTACCAAAGTGGCTCCATGGGGTCCCCAAGTTGACCCATGGGTTGTCTTTGTCGGCAATGACACATCCAATAAGGGTAGGACATGTTTCAAGTTCATTTCTTATTATTAAAATATTATTTTTATCATAAACTACACTAATTACCTCTAATCGCGATTAAAAACATAAAAGTTACTATTCACCAAAAAATTATTTTAATCCCATTGAACCAAAATTTACTTCCTAATGACAACCATGTATGTCGGATTTTTGAAATTCGAAACACAAAGGTGGTAAAATTTCGTTTAAACGAAAAATCGGTTTTTTAAGTACCACTTAGTGGTTTCACTATTCATCAAAAATTGATGTTTTTCAGAAAAATACCAAAACTTAACCCTAAGCTATATTTGATATTCTGAATTCAAAAATGATGTATATTTTAAATAATTCAAAACATATAAGTTACAATAAATAATTTAATAACCGCTGTCAGAACAAATATCGTGTTTTTATGAAACAATATATATCAAAAAATTGACACTAGTTTAAGTCCAATTTCAAAGTGAAATTAATTCCAATGACCAATATTGGATTAAATGGTAAAAATATATTCTAATTTCACTTTAAAACCAATTTAGAAGATAATATTATCATATAAATAAATTAGATTAAAAAGAGGTTTTGAATTAAAATACAACATCTTTCACTTTTCATTAAAAAATGAACTTTATCGGAAAAATACCAAAAATTTAACCAAAGTAAATTTCAATGTCCCAATCATAAAGAATAACTTTATTTTGACAAATAGAGATTATAAAATTGTCAAAAGTTTTATTTAAAAAAGGTTTTCTACCAAAGGCAGTAAAACAATCTTTTAAAAATATTAGTGTATTCTATGCTTAAGATTAGATTTATTCTCATTTTTAGCCTCTAAAACACTATCTAATTCATAAATAGACATAGATAACTATATCTATTATTCATTACTTACTTGGGATGTTACATCGTTCCCCCCTTTATAAAATTACGTACCCAAAATTTATTTACTTATCGAATAAGTGGGGGGTATTTAGCCCTCATTGCATTTTCAGATTCCCATGTTGCCTCTTCAATCATGTGGTTTTTTCAAAAAAACTTTACCTGATGAATCACCTTATTCCGTAACACTTTATCCCTATGGTAAAGAATTTGGACAGGTTATTCCTCATAAGATAGGTTCTCTTCCAGCTGAACTACCTCTGGACTCAAAACATGAGATGGATCTTGCATGTACTTCCTTAACATTGAAACATGAAAAACATTGTGTACCTGGGATAAACTCGGAGGTAAATCCACTCAGTAAGAAACTGATCCAACTCTCCCCATAATTTCATATTGTCCAATGAACCTTGGACTCAGCTTTCATTTCTTACCAAATCGCATCACACTTTTCCACGGTGAAACTTTGAAAAAAAACATGATCACCTACCGAGAAAGATAGATCCTTCCTCCCATTGTCTGCATAACTCTTCTGCCTGCTCTGAGTTGTTCTCATGTGTTTCTGAATCAACTGAACTTTTTCTGCCATCTCATCTACCAATTCTGGTCCCATCAGCTTCCTTTCACCAGCTTTATCCCAAAAAGATAGAGTTCGACACCGCTTCCCATATAATGCCTCAAATGGTTCCATCTGTATACTAGAATGAAAACTGTTATTATAAGAAAATTCAACCAAAGAAAGATGTTGGTCCCAACTTCCTTGATAATCCATCGAAAAAGTATGTATCATATCCTCCAATGTCTGAATTGTTCGTTCTGACTGCCCATCTGATTGAGGATGAAAAGCTGTACTAAAATTTAATTGAGTACCCAATGAATTCTGAAGGCCTTTCCAAAAGTTATAAGTAAACTTGTGATCACAATCAGATAAAATGGAGAGAGGAACTCCATGTAACCTGACTATCTCTTTAAGATACAAATGGGAAAGTTGATCTAGGGAAAACATATCTCGTATAGAAAGGAAATGAGCAGATTTAGTCAAGCGATCAACAATAACCGAGATTGCATTATTACCTCGAGGTGTCTTCGGCAATCCCACAACGAAGTCCATGGATATATTTTCCCATTTCCACTCTGGCACTGGTAAAGGCTGAAGCATCCCCTTCGGTAACTTCCACTCTGCTTTAACCTTCTGACAAGTCAAACACTTCATAGTAAAATCAGCAATATCTCTTTTTATTCCATCCCACCAGTAACACTCCCGAAGATCTCTATACATCATAGTACTTCGTGGATGAACTGAAAACAGAGAACTATGAGCTTCATATAAAAACTCTCTCTTCAACTTTGAATCACAAGGCACACAAAATATCTTCCCAAATCTCAAAACGAAATCATTTTCAATGTTGAATTCAGGCAACTTACCCTTCTGAACCAGCTCTACCTTTTTCTAAAACTCATTGTCTTGCTTCTGTGCTTGCTTGATTCTGTCTGATAGAGTAGATTTCACTGATACCTGAAACAAAAAAGAAGAACATCCTGCACCAAAAACTTCTATGCCAATGGTCATCAAATCCTTAACCAAAGGATCACGTTCCAAATGCAACATTGTTAATGAAGCATTACTTTTTCGACTCAAAGCATCATCCACTTTATTTTCTTTTCCCAGCTGGTAATGAATTGTACAATCATAATCCTTGATTAATTCTATCCATCTTTTCTGTCTCATGTTCAATTCTTTCTGAGTGAATATATACTTTAAAATTTTGTGATTGGTATATATTTCACACTTTACTCCATACAAATGATGCCTCCAAATTTTTAAAGCGAAAACAACAGCATCTAATTCCAAATCATGTATAGGGTAATTTACCTCATGAGTTTTCAACTGTAGTGAAGCGTAAGCAATTACCTGATCATTCTGCATTTGGACACAACCAAGTCCTTTCAATGAAGCATCATTGTAGATAACAAACTCACCATTCATAGAAGTAGTGCCAAAACTGGAGCATTCACCAATCTTATTTTCAGTTCCTGAAAACAATCATCACATTATTTTGTCCAGATAAACTTAACACCCTTCCGAGTTATCTTAGTCATTGGACTAGATAACCGTGAAAAATTTCTAACAAACCTTCAGTAATAGCCTGCCAAAACAAGGAAGCTACGAATCTAAGTTACATTTTTGGGTCTTGGCCATTCTTCAGCAACCTCTGTTTTTGCAGGATCAACAGTTATCCCATCTTTAGAAACAATGTGACCAAGGAAAGAAATTTATTGCAACCAAAACACACACTTGCTGAATTTCCCATACAATTTCTTTTCTTTCAAGGTTTTCAAGATAACCCTTAAATGTATTTCATGATCCTATTTACTTTTAGAAAACACCAAAATATCATCAATGAAAACCACCACAAACTTATCCAAGAACTCATTGAAAATTCTATTCATTAAGTCCATGAATATAGCAGGTGCATTGGTTAGCCCAAAAGGCATTACTACAAATTCATAATGTCCATATCTTGTACGAAATGCTGTCTTCGGAACATTTGATTCCTTTACCTTCAGCTGATGGTACCCCGATCTCAGGTCAATATTTGAAAAATACTGAGCTCCTTGGAGCTGATCAAGCAAATCATCGATATGAGGCAAAGGATATTTGTTCTTAACAGTGATGTTATTCAAGGCTCTATAATCAATGCAAAGTCTCATTGAACCATATTTATTTTTAACAAATAAAACATGAGCACCCCATGGTGATGTGCTAGGTCGAATGAAACCTTTCCCTAATAAATCTTGCAATTGCTCCTTCAACTCTAAAAGTTCAATTTGAGCCATTCGATAAGGGGGTTTTGAAATTGACTTAGCATCAGGAACTAAGTCAACAATAAATTCAACTTCCTGATCTGGTATTATTCCAGGAAACTCATCAGGAAAAACATCAGGATACTCATTTACCACTGGCACATCATTAATCTGAAAAGTTCCTTTGTTTTCAACGATGTGTGCAAGGTAACATTTATTTTCATCTTTTACACGTTTCTCGGCCTCTTGATAAGTTACCAACAGTAAGGGTTCATTCTTGTACATAAACTAAAAGACATTATGAAAAGAAACTTCTTTAGCTCTACAGTCAATCTTTTCATGGTAAATATAGAGCCAATCCATACCCAGGATAACATCAAACTCTACTAGAGGAAAAACAATAAGGTTCGCAAGTAGGTTCTTTCCACGGATAAGGATAGGAAGATTCTTATAAATTCTTTTTGCCTCAACATTTCCCTCATGTGTTTTTACCACAAGTTCATGGGTCATTTCTTGAGATGGTATTCCCATTTTACTAGAAATGTTTTCAGAGATGAAAGAATGTGTAGACCCCGAATCAAACAACACACTGAAATAATCTGAAAAAACAGAAACAGTACCTAATACAACTTCATTTGATGGCCCGACATCTGCTGAAGTAGTTGCAAAGGATTTCAACACCCCTTTCTTCTTGTAGTCTAACTGCTTCCCATCACTCGAGCTATTTGTAGGACACTCATTTTCATAGTGACCCATCTCATTTCACTTAAAACATTTCACTAACTGCAAATCAAATTTGGACTTACCATCACCTTGATCTTTTTCAGTTAAATCACGAGCCTTATATCCCATCTTACCACATCGGTAGCACTTTCCAGAATTCAGAAGAAATTCTCCAGCATGCCTTTTCCCACATTTATCACAAACTGAAAACTTAGTTTTCTTACCATCTGAACTTTTTGAAGAATTACTCCCTTTCTCCTACCACCTCGGTCTCTTCTTCTATTAGTTTTTATAGAACACTTGATCATCAAAAAACTCTATTTCCACCTTCTCAGCACATCGAACAATCTTTTCATAAATTTTGAACTGACAAGAAGCTAAATCCCTTCGATATTTTGGCTTTAATCCTTTGTAAAAATGATTGATTTTACTATCAAGGTCTCAGATAAAATTTGGAGCATACCTTGCCAATCGAGTGAACCTTTCTTCATAGGCAGCCACTGAGTTCTCCTCTTGCCTCAATTCCAGGAATTGTTTTTCCATCCTAAGTCGAACAACCTTAGGAAAATATTTCTCAAGAAACATACCTTTGAATTCATCCCAGTCGAGAGCACCAATATCATCAGCGTCCCTGATATTTTTAACCATAGACCACCACTGATCTGCTTCACCCTCCAAATGGTAAATAGCAAGACTAACCTTTTGATTGTCTGAACACCCCATGACATCGAAAATCTTCTTTAGTTATTTAATCCTCCCTTCAGCTAGCATAGGTTCAGATGATCCTCTGAATGATGGGGGATGTTGCCTCATGAAATGTTCCCCCACTAACATGTTCTTCTGCGGTTGATCTGGATAATCTCGTGTATGGATACCTCCACCATTTATCGCTTGAGTCAACTACTCCATCACTGTAACAAACTGTTCAGTTCCAATTCCGACCATCTCAGGATGCTGATTCGAATGGTTATTTCCTTCTGTATTCCTTCCTAGCACTGGTTCCCTGTTTCCTCTGTGGAAAACCATTCTGAACAAAATTGTCTTAGATGAAGCAACATGGTAATATTCAAATGCTATTTCAATTTGACCATAATGAAAATATTTTTTGGATAATCATTTAATAAAATTCTAACTCCTAAAGTTATCTAAACCGACCTCTGATACCAACAATAAGTCCCTATCCGTAAACCTTACTTAATCTTGAGAAATTACAAGATTACACATTGAGGATATTTTTAGGTTTAGTGTTTTAGATAATTAGATTATAAAACCTTCATTACATTCCCCATTTAAACAAAGTGGTTACATAAAAGAGAGTATTCATTTTTTCCCACCAACGGAAACATATTTAAAATAAAACATGGATTCTTTATTGAACCTTCCTTGACACTATCACCATATCATGTACCATTCCCTTGACCTGTGAAAAACATTTCAAAAACATGGGATGAGCATAAAAAGCTCAGTAAGGGTTATAAAAACAAGGAAAGGAAACATGAGTAGATATATACATAAGGATGAAGTCATAATTTACCCATAAAACATAACCACTTTAGCATACCTCATCAAATCATGAATAAATCATAGAAATGAAAAGAAATAATGGTAACATGAGGCATTCATAACATTCTTACGTAGGGAGTAACCCTCTTGGGTATGTTTAGAATACCCGTCACAGTATATTCCCTAAATCTCTTCAGAGAAACATTAACATTTAACTCCTTCATGTTACCCAATGCATTGGAGAGCTATATCAGGATCACACGCCCTTAGTTTATCATAGAACCACCTGTCTTCATAATAATTCCCAAGAACCATAACATAATCGTATCACATAAAACATGCATAAAGGAAACATAACATTTCCACTTTTCAATCACAAGATATCAATACAACACATTGATATAAAAACATTATTAAAAAAATTTTCAATACCAAAATAAAAGAAAAGTAAAACATGGTATTTATTTTTCATTTAAAAAAAAGGTATGGCTTGTAGAGGAGGCCGGAACTCAAATAATGGTCATGGGGGAGAAGTCATTGTCACCGCTTACATACGACAAAATCATTCCCTTTTGTCATTTAGTAAAATGATTTGTATAAAAAATATTCCTTTTGGATAAACATAAAAGTAAAAGCGGTTATACACTATATAAAATAAGGTTGTTTATATAACAAAATATGCCTCAATGAAAGGAGATTGAGACGGATTCCCTTACCTCATATCCGACTTGACTCGATCGTTCTCTAATATATTGAATAATAAACTTGAGTTAATTTCTACTTGATTAAGAACCTTTTTCAAGTTCATTATTCCTTTAATATCACTTATTACAATGTCATGAACACTATTTAATTATTTATGTTAATAACGGTCGTTTTAACGATCATTTGTACTTGAGTCCAAAAATAAACTCTTTATAATTACATGTTGTTCATGTGGTAAGATATCCATTATATCCAAATTTATATTCATGATGTTTATATCATATATATCATATATATTCAGTATATTCATGCATTTATAAAATTACATAACATTTAGAGGTAAGAAATGAAATGCACCATTCATGGAGACGGTAAGCCGTACGTACGCATAAACACTACTTCCATTTCTATTTCATATTTAATGGAATTAAAAAATAATGATACATAATAGTATTTTAATTCCAGTATGGTATCATATATAATATAATTAAATCTATCCTTTATACATACCACATATGGTATTAATGAATCAAATCACTTTGAGGGGGCGGTAGTCCGCACTTCCTAAAATGAAGATATCGTGTTTACCCATAATGGAAACCATAAAGGTATGACATAAATGAAAAATACAGAAGCTTAAGTAAGACATAAACATATTATATATCATATATAAATATAGTGACATCTTAATGGCCACCTTTGAAGGTGTTTGAAGAATATTGAACAATCATCGTTTCGTGAAGCAGAAATTCACCATCCACGAAAAAAGTATGTTATTTTAACATTAGATGTAAGTGTGTGTAAGTGTAGCTCGAATAATTCTTATAAAAAAATTATATTATATTGAAGATACTGATGTTTTTACAAAATAAATGAATAAAAAGTATTTAGGGGGTTGTAGAATCAAAATAAAACAAAAGAACACGAGTGAAGACATTACCTTAAAATCGGGTAACTATTTTTGATTTGAGCTCAAAGGATTCCTTGGGAAGACTTCTGCCCAAAGTGAGGATTCTAGGAGTAATGGATGGATGTGGAGATAAAAAATGAGCAGGGGTTGGATGAGCCAAATGCATGAGAGGTGTGGTTAAGGAGGTAGAGGTGGGGGCCTTTTATAAGAGGAGAAGAGGGGCACTCTTGGAAAGGTATAAAATGTTACTTTATTTTCAAATGCGTTTCGGATTTTAAAGGTCCCACATTGATGTATTTCAAGGATAAGGTGATAAGGGTTCGAAATATACTAATTTAATAGGTTTTTTACATGTTTAGGTCTTATATTTTACATTTTATTTTCATTTTATTTAAATCGTTAAATAATGAGGTAATCACTGCATCAACATATGTCATTAATAATTTAATTTATTTAATGTCTAAAAATTATAAAAAATATCATTATTTAGGAAATATTTGTATATTAAAAATTAATATTTATAGTCAAAAATATGACTTGTATAACACCATTTAAAAATTGTTTTAGAAAAACAACTCATGTTTGTGACATTTTCATTTTAACTATAAATAAAAAGTTATTAATGTCATTTTCCTACCAAAGTGGCTCCATGGGGTCCCCAAGTTGACCAATGGATTTTTTTGGTCGGCCATGAAACATCAAATAAGGTTAGGACATGTGTCAAGTTCATTTCATATTATTAAAATATTATTTTTACCTTAAACTACACTAATTACCTCTAATAGCAATTAAAAACATAAAAGTTACTATTCAAAAAAAAATATTTTAATCCCATTGAACCAAAATTTACTTCCTAATGACAACCATGTATGTTGGATTTTTGAAATTCAAAACAGAGAGGTGGTAAAAGTTCATTTAAATGAAAAATCAGTTTTTTAAGTACCACTTAGTGGTTTTACTATTCATCAAAAATTAAAGTTTTTCAGAAAAATACCAAAACATCACCCTAAGCTATATTTGATATTCCGAATTAAAAAATGATGTCAATTTTTCAAAATTAAAAACATATAAGTTACAATAATTAATTTAATAATTAATTCCCACTCTCAGAACAAATAGCATGTTTTTATGAAACAATATATATCAAAAGATTGGCACTAGTTTAAGTCCAATTTCAAAGTGAAATTAATTCTAATGACCAATATTGGATTAAATGGTAAATATATATTCTAATTTAACTTTAAAACCAATTCAAAAGATAATATAATCATATAAATAAATTATATTAAAAAGTGGTTTTGAATTAAAATACAACATTTTTCACTATTCATTAAAAAAATGACCTTTATCGGAAAAATACCAAAAATTTACCCAAAGTAAATTTCAATGTCCCAATCATAAAGAATAAGTTTATTTTGACAAATATAGATTATAAAATTGTCAATAGTTTGATTTAAAAAAGTTTTCCACCAAAAGGTAGCAAAACAATATATTAAAAATATTAGTGTATTCCATGCTTAAGATTGGATTTATTCTCATTTTAATCCTCTACAACACTATATAATTCATAAATAGACATAGAAAACTATATCTATTATTCATTACTTACTTGGGATGTTACTGTTTCATTCTATGTGGAAGAAGGAACACCATATGAGAAATGGTTTTTGGTGTTCAGTCATGGAATACTCATATAGGAGAGATGTGTGTTTTAATTAAGGTCTTTCAGGAAATGATATGGATATGAGGACATTGGTGACAAGAAGGTTGGTTTATTTATTGATTGATGGTGTACTGGGATCTCTTAGAGCCCAACCCTCAAAGATAATGTAAGTTCATTTTAGGATATTTTGATTTCAACACATGGTTTTGTGATTCTTCTTACTTATCACCTCTAGTTATTTCATTTTTAGGGATGAAAATATTTTAAGGTGGGGAGGATGTAGAGATCCATGTTTTTTTTCAATCGAGGATTATCTCAATTTTGATTTTAGGATACCCAGGATATTTTCAGGAGTAAATTTGTAAATTTACCCAAATGTTAAACAAATAAAAAATTATTTGATGCTTTAATTAAGTCATCATTGTGGTTTTTACCATTGGGCTAAGCCAGTGTAGAATTGTACATGTGGTTTCGCCTCAATAAAAATATATTTAGTATAAAAATATTCTTTTTATCCCCGGGTTATTTTTATCAAGAAATATGATTTTACATCTTAACGGAGAAACATATGAGATATTTGAACCATGATCATGTCCAAAACATGATATTTACCATTGGAGTTTTGTATCTTCCATTCACATTAGAGTTATTGGGGCTATGTTATCATTGATGTGTAATATTTTTTAGATATTCTAATTTTTAATTTAAAAATTAAAAACATTAAGGGATAATAAAAACATTTTCTTAGTTAATGATTTCAATTTAAACATCCTTAATAGAAAATCCTAGGGAGACTCATGAGATTTAGGGTTTGAGAATTCCAATGTGTATATTTTATAGAAAATAAAGAACTCCTTCTATTTGAAAGAGTCAAAAATAGATCAAATAATGGGGCCATTCAATGGAATTCATCTTCATAATTTTTGACATTAACTAATCATTAAATGTTCTTGATTATTGATTGATCTACTATGATGGGGGACATTTTTCAAAAAAATTCTCATTACTAATGATATATATATATATATATGTATTTAATCCATTGATGAGATTACTCATAACAGGTAACCTATTTCTCATGAAAGTTTAGGGATTGTAATTTGGTTTATGTCCCATTCTTCATAAATTGCTTGTCCAAAATTCATTCTTGATTTTTGTTCATATTTCTTGATTATTGTGTTCAAAATTTAGTATAATTTTATACCTATGATTTGGGTTCTTTTTCAGTGGATTGATGATTGATCATTAAATGAAGGGTTTACCAACATCTATAATGTATTTATTACAGATTTCTTTTTTCATGATATGGTGTCCCTAGTGATGGCGAGTGGCACATCTGTGGGGGTCGGAAGTCTAGCAGTGCCTGCAGTCATTATTTGTTTCCCACATTTTCTATATCTTATGTTATAATGTGATTTTTAACCCCAAGGGAAGATGAAAAATAATAATGTAATGGTGAGAGTCGTCTAGACACATTGGGGTGCTGGCTTGGGCTTGGAGATGTAAGGTCATGAGGGGAGGTGGTCTAGATGGGAATGTCAATATAGTGCATTAATGTAGAAATGTTGTGATGTGGTATGTTCGGATATGGGACCTAGGAGATACAAGGGTTGTGTGATGTTGAACTAGTAAAACCATGTGGTTTGTAGCGACAATGTGGGAGTGGTAAATGTTTCATATGCAACGACAGTGTGCATATAAGAGTGGTGTAACACATTGTTGGTGGTGGATGAAAATGAAGGGAATGGTAGAGCTGTGCATGAACATACATGGAAGAATAAGACCCCAAATTAAAATAATAATGAATTGACCAAATAGAAAGTGAATAAATAGTCATAATAAAATAATAATTAGTTATTTTAATAACATGTCATGTAATGATATGGGTTTTGTGGGAAACTTATCATATCCATTCTGTGAATGGTCTAGTACATGTTTTATAGGGTAAGGTCCATTTGAACATTGTATCTAGGGAAACTATTAATCCAAGTTCCACTGGAATAAGAAAAGTTTCAGCAAAACTTATCATATAAATATTTATTGGATGGTCAATGGTGCAGAGTGGATTCTGGTCTAGTGTTACAATTATTATTATACATAATTCTATTGTTATTGTTATAAAATATTGTTTGAGTTGTAATATATTATCAAGGAATTGAATTGATGATCCATTTGTGCCATCATGGAATAGAAATTGAGATGAGGGTTTCTAGACCAATATGCACTAAATATTTAAAACTTGTGGCATGGTACCCATGTCATTTCATGTGACACCCATAGTCTATGACATTGTGAAATTCATACTTGTAACCTGATACATGATTTCAATAAATTGATAAGATATCCTGAGTATTTTTTCATATAGATTACAGTGGAAAATTTTGTTTGGCCATACTAGGTCATTTTAATTATGATATAGATATGTTTCATATTTTACTATGTACAGTTGACAATAGGTTTTGGTTGTACTGATTAGAGCATTCTCATCCAATAAGTAGAGTGAGTTATTTCCCTTTTTTCTTGATAAGTAGGATCCTCTATCTATGATGAAATTTATAAATATGGTCAGGTATACCCCCATATACCCTGGAATGGAAACCTTCATCTTATCCTACTAGTAGGTTTAGGTATCCCCTTTATTTTCCTCAGGCATGAGATCCTCTATTTGAGGGTTGGTTTAAAGATAGGTTTCGATATCCCCCAATAAAAAGTAATGTGAGATCATCAATCTCATGCCACATCAAGATTCGAGTATCCTATCACTATTTTCTTGGGGTGTAGGGTCCTTTATTTATGTATCATACTCCCTTAACATAGGTGTCTTACAATAAGGTTTGAAATCAAATTTATGATTCTTCTGAAGTTACGAGAGTTTCTTGGCATTGGTAGTTTGGATACTTGATCAATGTTAATATATTAATTATGTAGTGTACATTTTATTCCTTGAATAATTTGAATTATTTAGTTATTAATAGGATATCCTTCATAATTCTTCAACATTTGGACTCCTTGAAACCCCTATGGGTTGATTTCATGGTGTTCTATATAGCTAGATATTACATATAGCTTTCTGATCTCTATAGTGTTATGAGATATACTATTTTCAAACAAGCTACAATATTTGAGGATTGGATATGAGATGACTTGGACATCATGGTTTCCCTAAGACTTATAGTGATTGAGAGTATCAAGATTCATTCTTATCTTCGTCTTAGACACCATTGGGAACCAACAGTTTTGAGATGAAAAATTGTTTAGTGTTTTCTCTATGGGTTTTAGGGTATCTTATAGAGTATGTTAATACTCACCCATGAATATAAATTATAATCAAATGTGTTGTGTCTATGTATTCAATTAAAAGGTTCAGATATGGTCTTAGAAGAAATATAGCTACTATAAATTATTTGAATTTAATGCTTGGAAACACTTGATGTTGCATGACCAATCATGTTGGTCCTTGATGGTGGTGGTGACCATTGCAGATATAGATAATTCTATGAGTGCATCTAATAAGGATGAGCTACCCTCTATCTTGAATATATTGGATTCAATGAATATTTTTTGTTTAGGCCCTTTATATTTACCTTTTTGGTGATGTATTTATACTTGATGTCCCATGCAGGTGTTGTGTACATTTTAATATATTATATATATACATCCTAGTAGTGTTGTTATTTATTTTATGCATTAGGGATATTTAACTATTGTAGGTTTATATATTATATGAACTCTATATTTTGAGATATTCTTACTCTGTGCTAGTCACCAACCCCTCTCTTATTGGAGGTATGCTAGGGGTGGAACTCTAAGCTTTCTACCTTCATCGGTGGGGTCGCAGTAGGTTGGGTCGTGTCATGTCCATCCAAAGCACCACCAATGAACCTTTTTGTTAGATATACATTACATGTTGTCTATTAGGATGATGAGACCCATCTCAATCAATAGATAAATATCACACAAGTCATGCAATATACTTTCAATAAAAATAATGATGGCACACAGTAATAAAATCACAAAATAATAATAATATATTTAGTAATGTCAAGGCCACAAACCTCAACTAATGATCCATAATTTTAACTCATGATCATACCAGACTCCTTCAATTCCATGATAACCTATATTCTCTATTAACATTATCAAATTAATAATCCAAATATTTAATACCCAATATACCAAATCGATATAGTTGGCACAAAACTTACTAGTCATCTCAATGATGTTAAAACCATGAGCAAGAAGGTTCTGTCCACTCTAGAAACACACCTAGACCCATGCCATTAAAAATCCCCAAATTAAAATCTAGAATCAATAATAAATTTAACCCAAAAATAAAAAAATGATAATTAAATATAGGAGGCAGAGTAGCTCGTCTAATATAGTGAATTATACCTTGAATACCACCTCATGATACCTCCTCTAGGAGCCTCACAAGAATTACCCATCAAGAGGGTTTATTCTTCTATCCTCAAATGGAATTATCTATCTAAACCCCAAACTAGAAAACCAAAAAATAGAGAGAAACATAAGATGATTAAAATTGAGATTTGTGGAGAGATCGTACAATGGATTTCTATGATGAACCTCTCCCAAACCACCCAGAAAAAGGGAGTGGATGGCGAGGAGGGGAGGGGGATTTCAACCTCCCCATATGATTATGTGTCCCAAAATGAGGAAACCCTAAAGGTATTTGTCATTTTAAATTAGAAAAATACCATTATTACCCTCTAAAAAATTGGCTAGTAGTTCAACCAGGACATGACCATAAGGGTCACAATACGGCTGCTCACAAAACAGAGGGCTAACCACTAACCTTATCATGGTGTGACCTCTCTAGGTCATAGAATGATGTAGCCCAAGTGGAAAAACTTCCTAAGGCCTAGTCATTCAAGGTGTGTGTTGGGTAAAAATCCCTCAATGTTACATTGCAGTATTTTTGGGTTGATTGTGTTTGTTGACAAAGCAGGTTTTCATGGATATTTGTCGAGTTCCCAAGAATTTGTTGACAATCCTTGTTGACAAAGAACGATGACAAAGGAAAGGATGATCTGGAGGCGGTACAAAAGAGCAGTACAAGGTGGCGCCGTTTCCCAGTGTTTGCCAAATTTTTGGGGTCCAAAATTTGGAGTTTGGTGAGCATCGCGAAAATAGGATTTCCATGAAGAGAATAATTTAATATGGAAAAGGCATGAATTTTGCGAAGATAGGATTCATGGTTTGGAAATCGCAAAGACCAGAAGAATGGAGGCGGTGAGTCTTCGCGATTACGTCAGGCTTCGCGAACGGCAGAGGCTGAAGCGCATCGCGTCGGTGAAGGGATTTGCGAGGGAGCTTCGCGGCGAAGGCGTGAAGGTAAGTTGACGGTGATTCTTCGTGACTATGTCAAGCTCCGCGAACAGAAAATTTCCATGGTGCTTCGCGATTTGGATAGAATTCTGGCTGAAACTTTGGATCTTTGCAATTTGAAATGACGTGGTGTTGACTTCGCGCGGAAATGTCGAGGGTTGGTAGAATCGCCTATAAATAGAGGCCGACCCCATCGAGAGAAGTAGAGAGAATTTTCAGAGAAAATACATTGCTCTCGGTTTGCAGAGGTGGTTCGCGAAGGCAGTGCGCTTCGCGAAAGGGGATCTTCGTGGCGGCTATCTTAGCTCCGTGAAAGGTGTGTGCCCCGTGTTGCCTCATTGAGCTTCACGGAGAGGCAGGAGCTTTGAGACGGCCTAAGCATTGCGAAGGTCTGTGCATCGCGAGAGTGCTTTGCGATAGAGCTTCGCGAAAAGGTAGGAGCTTCGCGAAGGCTTGTTTGAGCTTCGTGAAATTGGGAGCCTAGAGAAGTAGGGTGCTTCACGAAGGTCTTTCTAAAGGTAGTTTTCACAGTGGATAGTGGCAAAGGGGTATTCATCTACGGGTGAAAGTTGAACTTCAACAGAGCATCTACAAACAGAGAAAGATGAATTCCTTAATGGAAATGAAGAGACCTATAGGTATATAAACTATGAGTGAATCCCTTCACAGAGCAGTGAGCTTAGGAAGAGGAAAAAGGTGATCCTCTCCATCGGCAGTGAGCCAGAGAGAGAGAAACAGGGAGTGACCCTTGGGAAAGCAGTGAGCTGACCCTAAACATTGTAAAGGCCGTGAGCCTGGGCATAGAAGTGATCTAGCCCGAACTTTGTAATACACAGCTAGTGAAGTTTAGTGGAATTGGTACGACTGGAAACCTATTGGCGTATGCTCCTTGGACATACCCAGTGAGGGTGAACCAAGTAAAAATCTCTGCATCTGCCTGCTAATCTGCCTACATTGCATTTAAAGCATCATCATCAGATAAAGGAGAAAGTAAGTGATCATAACATACACATAAGTGAAAACAAAGTGACCCTTGTAACAAAGAGGTCAAGATCCAGTGGGGCAGGAAGAACATTGAAAAAGAATATCCATACCCTGATTCACCCCCCTCTCAGGGTATATAGGCCCCTATTGGTCCTAACAATTGGTATCAGAGGGATAGGTTTCTTTTATCAGATTTGTTTGCTCCGACTTGGTTTATTCGATCTTTGTGTTTAAAGAATTAGTCTTCTCTTATCTCGGTGAGCCATGGAAAAGGGAAAAACATCCAAGAAGAAGTAGAAGTCAGGTGGTATTCCTCAGTGTGGAAGTATGTATGGAAAAAGTGTGATTCAATTAAAAGAATCAAACAGTTTACTGAAGGAAGGTCTGGATAAATCTGACAGGGAAAGGATTGATTCACTCAATCATGATGTTGGAATGAGTGAAGTACATGAGCATCAGAGTGATGCAGAAACAGAAGAAGAAATTGAAGGAAGAATAGATATGCGAGCTGAGTTGGAGGCTGCTCTTGAGGAGATAGAGGTTTGGAGAGAAAAAAAAACCCAAAAAAGTTTTTCACGATGCCAAACTCTATATGTAGCAGTAGGAAGAAGAGAAGTCTTAGTTGATGGAAGATATTGACAAACTCAAGTTATCCACACGAGAGAACTCAAAATCAGTTAGTGAGTATAATATTAAGATTGAGAAACAGAAAAGGGAGATCGATGGCTTGAATAGAAAAGTGAAAGATCAAGTCAAGTGTATCGAAGAACCTGATATTCCAATTGATGTTGGAAACATCGAAGAAGTCAAATATAAAGATATCCGGATCAAAGTATTGGAGATTGAGGTCAAAAATCTAAGAGGATTAAATCAAAGGCTTATTGATGTAGTTACTGACCTAACAGAGAAGAATGATTCTCATTCCAATGAACCAAAAAAGATGGCTAGAATGAAAGGAAAACAAAAGGCTGATGATTATGAAGAGAATCAAAAGTCAGATGAAGTACAGAATCTGAAAGCTAGAAATTATGATCTAGCAGCACAGTTGTCTGAAGAAGTTCAGAAGAATCGAAGCCTACAACAAGAGAATGAATCTGTCTCTAAATATATTTATGAGGAAAAATTAAAAGTAGTGAAGCAAAGTTCAATGGTGGAAGAGCTCACACAGAAACTAGAAGATGAGGTGAGTAGCAGGAAGCTTCTCAAGAAAGAACTGGATTTCCAACTCGAATCAAGGGAGATGAAGATTAAAATGTTGGAAGAGGATCTAGAATCAGTAAAGAAGGATGTGGAGAAATACAATGCTAAAGGAATGCCAAAAATGAAGGATGACTTACACTTGCTATTTGATCATCCTTCGACAAGTGATGATAAAATGAAGAACAGATATGCTATTTCTGAAGAGAAACAACAAGATATTTTCTCAGCCCAAAGACCAGCATGTTTTGGAAAAGCTGGTATTGGGTTTGATAAATCACATCCCATGCATGACAAGAAGAGAGATGTGAGTAACTATAGAAATGGAGAAAATCATGTAGGCACTAGAGATAGGCCTAAGAGGATAGCTACAAGAAGAAGTGATGACATGTGATATTTCTGTGGGATTCATGGCCACACATCAAGCTTTTGTTCAGAGGCTCTGGAATACATTTCTGGCTGTGAAAACAGAATCTGTAAAAACTCTGAGAATAAGAAGAATCATCATGATAAATCCAAGAGAAGAGTCTCTCAGAGGAAATCACTTATTAGATTCTATTACTGTGGAAGAATGGGACATACCATGAGTATGTGCCAGGAAGCTCAGGAGCACAATGTCAGAAGAAGAACTCAAGATGCATCAACATATCGACAGAGAAATGATGAAATGAGGTATTCCTTTGATGTAAAATGTTATATATGTTATGATTATGGGCATTTGGAAAGACAATGTAGCAAGAAGAAAGCAGGAAAGGAAAAGGAACTCGAAAAGAGATTCTCAACTCTAGGTGTGCATGATAAGGAATTATGCACTGGAAGAAAAAGTGAAAAGCTCTCGTGCAGAGAATGTGAACAAAACCAGATGATTAAGGGGAGATCTACTTCAGCTGTGAGTAAGAAGAATGCACATTCAGTAGAGGACTCACCACCAGTGAAAGAGAGTGTGGTGACTCAAACATCTGATAAAAGAAAGATGAATAAAGAATGTGTTGAAAAATTTTCATGTCATGTTCCACAGCGAAAAATGGAGGAAGGTGCAAGATCCTTGCAATGGTGGAAGAAGCAAGGGAAGATGGAAAGTAGAGAGGTTCCTACCCAGAGAAGGAATCATGGGAAATGGAATTTCATTGGAACATCAAAGACAGAAATGTTTACTAGTGGGTTTAAACCCAAAATGGTGAAAAAGGCTAAGTCTGTCGAATCTACATATCAGTGAAAGGATCCGAATATGGGTAAAGAATGCTTAGTCATATGGCCAGATAAGTTGAAGTTGGAAAGGCAACTAGAAGAAGCAAGGAAAGAGTGTGATGCTCTGTAAGAAAGAATCAAAGGGTTGACCATCAGGATCAACCACAATCCTCATCTTGAGGATTCAGGAAGAGAACTACCCCTCTCCCTATGTATATAAATGCTATTAACTGATGATCTGTGTGTTTCAGGTTTTAGGGAGATACAATCCAAGGGGAAGTGGCATCTAAGGATGCGAAGTGGAGAAGTGATATGATCTAGAGTTTCAATTGATTCAAATCAGGTACTAGAGTTGAAGAAGAAAGGGATCAACAGAGCACAATAGGAAGTGATTGTGTTATTAACTCTATCTCTTGTTTCCTACATCGAGTTCCAACTCAGTAGTCTTAGAGATTTGGTTAATAGCTCAATGATGAGTTCTAGATTGGCATAAATCATACAGGTGGAAGATGAGAATAAATGATGTAGGAGAGGAATGATGTTTATGGGTCTAAACAGTGGGCCTAGCCCCAGGAAATGTTGCATAACATAGGGGGAGCATTTAATAACAAAATAAGATGCCAGATCCGTCAAGGAAATAATTGGATGACCCATCTCAGGTGTTGTCTATCGAGATAAGACATATTGTGGGAGCAGCAGCAATGATCAAGCATTTCATGCTTATTTATTTTTATCTAACATTGTGGTATCAGCTAACTATTTTCAGGATACCGAGAAGTTGCGAGAAGTAGTTGAAAGGAATGATGCCACTGAAAAATGAGTCAGTGAATAAATTCCTGATGAAAGTGATGAGGAAGTAAGTAACACAGGGAGAGAAGAAGTGGCTGATAATGATTCAGAAGAATACACCGATGATGAACACAAAAGTGTCTAGTTTGTGCTTACAAGAAAGCCAAAGAACTGAGCTGAAATTGATAGACAAAATATCATTGGGGATCAGGAAGCTCCTGTTCAAACACGAATAATGAATTCACTGTAGCAGACATCTTTCCTACCTCAAGTAGAGCTGAAATTCTTTGCTGATGCAGCTGATGTTGAATACTGGGTTCATGCTATGAATAAAATGCTTGATCAGATTGCGAAGAACCAGATGTGGGAGATTTTTTTGAGACAATCAGATTATTCCTAGCCATTGCAGGGAAAAGAAAGTTCAAAGAGTTCCAGATGGATGTAAAGACTGTATTTATAAATGGGTTTCTGAGAGAAGAGGTGTATACTGAGTAGCCAGATGGTTTTCTCATTCATGAGGATGAGAACAAAGTTTTCAGGTTGAAGAAGGCGTTATATGGGCTGAAACAAGAAACAAGAGCATTGTACTGAAGGCTATATCAGTATTTGAAGAAGCTTGGTTTTCAGAATTACACAAGGCAGGAATGACACATTCATTTCTCAATCCAAATATGCCAAGGATGATTTGGAATGATTTGGAATGGAAAATTCCAAGGAGATGAAGACTCTGGTTTCTACCCGGATGAAATCATCAAAAGATGACAGTGGCAGGGCAGTTAATCTCACTGAAAACAGGCATATTATCAGCATTTTGCTGTACATGACCGCACCAAATCCTGATATTGTTTTCGCCACATGCCAAGCAGAGATATATAAGAGTAATCCCAAATAAATCCACATAATTATAGTGAAAAGAATATTTTGGTATATCAGGGGCACGGTGGATTTCAGTTTTACATATAATGACAAATCTCAGACAGAGTTATTGGGATATACTGATGTAGACTGGGCCAGATCAGCAGATGACAGAAAATCAACGTTAGGAGGTGCATTTATCTTGGTGGACTGTTTATTTCTTGGCTATGCAAGAATCAAGATTGCATTTTATAGAGCACCGTAGAAGCTGCATATATTGCGGCCACTCAAGCGTGCAGACAATTATTGTGGATGAAGAAGCAGCTTGAAGACATGGGAGTTGAAGTGAAGTCTCTGATCGAAATCCAGTGCGATAACTCAAGTGCTATAAATCTCATCAAAAATCCCATCCATTACTCTGGAATAGAGCACATTGAGATAAAGTATCATTTTATCAAGGAGAAAGTTGAGCAAGGGATCGTGAAGTTGGAGTATGTGCCTACAGAACTACATGTTGCAGACATCCTGACAAAGGCCTTACCCAAGGCAGCATTTGATAGACATTGACTAGCTCTGGGAGTTCAGTCGACTCCCCACACTTGAAACAGTGTGGATGTGGAACCCCCCCTCTCACCGAGGTATGATGTGTTTTCCCTAATGTGTTGATATGTGTTCTCTACTATGTTACAGACTACAAAGGAGTGACCTTTGGGTTCGTTGACAAAGGGGGAGAAAAGTGTTTGTTAAAGGGGGAGAAAATAGTGATTGTTGGAGATAGTGCAAAGATTTGATAAATCATAATTGATACGGGGAGAAGCTGAAAGGTGGAGCAGCCAGAAAGGGGGAGCAATGAGAAAGGGAGAGATTTTTTAATCTGACGATGCTAGAAGTGATCGATCAAAGCATAGAAATCACGACAGATGAGGATCGTGGTAAAAGCAGAACAGTGGTGTTGTAATGGTGTGAGACGGTGTCCAGTTATCACCAATTGGTATCAGTGTGGTTCAACAGTTGGTATCAATTTAAGAATTGTTATCAGGGTGGAATCGACAATTGGGGTCTGACATGAAGTGATTCATTGAAGAACTTTTCATACTACTCTAGTTTCTCATGCCGAGCATTGCTCATGTGGTCTTAGAATATGTGTTAAGTGATTCCTTTAATTCTATCATAATCGCAAGAGGCGAACGGTGGTAGTGGATGGAAGAATACTCAGTGAGGTATCAAAGTGCAGAAAATAATTCTGAGCAGAATTCCGGCTGAAACTTTGGAGCTTCGCGATTTGAAATGACGCGACGTTGACTTCACGCGGAAAGGTCGAGGGTCGGTGGAATCGCCTATAAATAGAGGCCGACCCCCTCGAGAGAATTAGAGAGAATTTTTAGAGAAAATACATTGCTCTCGGTTCGCAGAGGTGGTTCGCGAAGGCAGTGCGCTTCGCGAAAGGGGAGCTTCGCAGCGGCTATCTTAGCTCCACGAAAGGTGTGTGCCCCGCGTTGGCTCATTGAGCTTCACGGAGAGGCAGGAGCTCCGCGACAGCCTAAGCATTGCGAAGGTCTGTGCATCGCGAGAGTTCTTCGCGATAGAGCTTTGCGAAAATGTAGGAGCTTCACGAAGTCTTGTTTTAGCTTCGCGAAATTGGGAGCCTAGCGAAGTAGGGTGCTTCGCGAAGGTCTTTCCAAAGGTAGTTTGCACAGTGGATAGTGGTAAAGGTAAATTCATCTACGGGTGAAAGTTGAACTTCAACAGAGCATCTACATACAGAGAAACATGCATTCCTTAATGGAAATGAAGAGACCTACAAGTATATAAACTGTGAGTGAATCCCTTCACAGAGCAGTGAGCTTAGGAGGAGGAAAAAGGTGATCCTCTCCACCGGCAGTGAGCCAGAGAGAGAGAAATAGAGAGTGAACCTTGGGAAAGCAGTGATCTGACCCTAAAATTTGTAATGGCAGTGAGCCTGGTCATAGAAGTTATCTATCCCAAACATTGTAATCCACATCTAGTGAACTTTAGTGGAATTGGTACGACCAGAAACCTGTCGGCGTATGCTCCTTGGACGTAGCCCAGTGAGGGTGAACCAAGTAAAAATCTATGCATCTGCCTGCTAATCTGCCTACATTGCATTTAAGGAATCATCATCAGATAAAGGAGAAATTAAGTGATCATAACATACACACAAGTGCAAACAAAGTGACCCTTGTAACAAATAGGTCAAGATACAGCAGGGCAGGAAGAACTTTGAAAAAGAATATCCATACCCTGATTCACCCCCCCTCTCTGGGTATATAGGCCCCTATTGTTCCTAACAGTGTGTCCTCACCCTATCTTGTCATGTATCAACTGAGACCTTCTAATAGACTCTCCTTTAAAGGGACCTGTTGGTTAGATACATCCCTGGTCATGGTGAAACTTTCTCCCACATAGACATTCCATCCATTGGATAACACCTATCATGGTTGGATCCCTTCTATTTCATGTTATTCCCCCCCCCCTATAGTTGAAATTTCTATAAAGGATCACCCTGATATTACTCTAACCATAACCTGAACACTTGAGTCACCACCTAATCCTCCAAAAAAATACAAAAAAAATATCTGAGATTTATTTCAATGTTTGGAATCTTGGCCTAAGTCCCTATTTTCCAAACATGACCTACTCCAAAACAAAAATTAAAATTTTATCTTAATTTCACAACGTGTAATGACATGAATAATTATTTAAGAAATAAAATATTTCAATACCATATATCTACTAATACAATATTTTTTATCTATATATAGAATAACCAAGTTCATTATTACACTACATGCAATTCACCATTGTTTATGAGTACATAAAATTACCCCTTTCCAATAGATAAGAACATATCATGTCATATCTAGGTATGATTTTATTATCTTTTAGTTTATCTTAATAAAGGGACCAGTTATCATACTCATCATATGAGAGTATAAATTCCATCTTGGTTAAGCCTCAACAAACAACATGATCAGCAACATAACCAACCACACCTTGATTATTTAACCCTCAATGATTGTGATATTGGAGTCGGGTCATTTGAATCAAATACTATACACATATTTTTTAAAAAATTTGGGGTTAATACCATTATTTTCTATGAATGAAAAGACCTATTTATATGTGGTTAGAGAGATACCCATTACATATCCCATAGGCCCAATTCCATGTGGCCCATGAACATGGCCCAAATGCCTATGGGAATGGATTCAACTATTTTACACATTTGATTAATAAAATATTCTTGATTTTGAATATTAATTAATATATGATCATATCTTGATTTTCTATATATGTGAAAATAAATGTGATAATGTATTTGGTGTACATGCTACACTAAAATTTCATAACCGTTCCTTGATATGATGATAACCTTGAAGTGCTATGAGAGTATTCTAAAATACATGTTCTATGGTCAAATGATATTTCTAAATGGGAAATATATGATATAAGATATTAATGGAAAGGGGATTATAATAAATTATGATATATTATTGTAAAGTTCATACTTGGTAATCTCAAATATAATGAGGTTATGAGAACATGACCTTCCAGTAGGAAGTCCAAATTTACTCATGTCAATGGATGTTCCTATCTATAGACATGTGTAATTGAATTTTGAAATTAATATTATTATTAACTGATATCATGAGTCATATACTTCTATAAACTGATGAAAACCATGATGAAATATGATCAGGGGGAGGTAGGATATGTTCAGTGCATTAAGAGTGATATTGAATTACTAAATAATGAGAGAAAATATTTATCCTTTCTATTATTTGACAGAAGTTGATATATTAGGCCCTTTTATGGAAATGGAACTTCATTATTATGTCCCTTTATGTGGAATTTATTTTGGTAAGTTCATTTCGGTATATTTAAATACAAATATATCAAGAACATAGGTTTATGACACCAGTATGAAACCTTCTTGATTAGAGATATCGAGACAAATAGATTCTATTACATAATGTGTGATCATATGTGGTTATTTTCATTGTAGGATTTAACTTATTTCTTTATGGGTTCCTTTACATGTTTCTAGATACTAACCTTGATCATTAGGTGTGTCAACCTAATTCCACTCAAAAAGGGTCCAATATAGTCACACACAATGTCTAATTGGAACCTCATTTAAATTTTATATAAACATATCATGTTTAATAAATTTTATTCCTATATATGGTTTAATAACTATTTATATTCCATTGATAAAAAATATTCAGTTACCAGTAATTCAAAAGAATATATATTTTATTTTATGATTTAATAAATATTTATTCTTTATTTTAGTGAATATAATATTTATTTATTTATTAGTGAATAATGTCATGTTATTTCATTATTTAAATAAAAAGTCATTAATCAAGGTCTAATAAATGTTAAAGTGGATTAGAATATTTATTTTAATGGTCTAATGAGAGATAAATAATTTAATATAATTTAAATAAATATTAATTTATCTATTCAAAGGAAATTATATTTATTTATTCATGATTTAAGCACATTTCAAGTAAATAACACTAATATTATTATTTATCCATGGGGCTCATTAGGGATTGGGAGAATAATAATGGTATGGGTGAAAGTTTTTATTCTCTAACAGTAGGTCTATAAATACATGATTATTTCATTATATAACTATAGCCCAATCCTATCCATGCAATTCCAATTTTTCTTCACATTGAATTCTATGAACAGTTATATCATGACATAGAGATCTCTTCCCCTAGAATGATATTAAGAATGGAAAGTGATCCTCCCCCTCAACCCTCTCTAGTCTAGAGAAAAGAAAACAATCCTTACACATTGATGATATTCTTTGGGTGATCAATAATGAGCAACGCGAGTATTAGAATCTTTCATGATAGAACCTGAGGATTTCTATGATGAAATTTGGAGGTAAATGGAGCCTATGTAGATCACTGATAAATTAATTTTTCCATTGAATCCCTTCTCTTCTATGATAGTACACCAATAATGTATCAATATAATCATTAAAAAAATATTCCAATGAGAGATAATTATTAATTTACAAAAATTAATTATAAAATATATGTGATGATAATATATCAGGGATTTAATGGTTTCTACTTCATCTAGTTGTGGGGATAAATCTAAAGGTGTTGATGAAAAAAATATTATATGGAATTGGCCAGACTTCTTTTGTTACACCCTAGAACCTACAAGTGATATTAAAGGAGTCAGATTTTAATTTATAATTATTTATTGGGAATTGATTTATTATGAATTTTTTCATAGTTTAATCTATATATTAATCATTCATTTAATCATGATATCAATTTATTATGATAGAGAACCTTCATTTAACTAGGAATATGTTAAAAATTAATGAAGAATGGGCAAAAAGATTCCATCCGAAGGCGCCAAGGATTATATCTCAATAACACAAGAATCCATGGAATGTACTCTTATTGGTACCTCGAATTACATGCAATATACCTTTATAAAATGTGTTAGGATGAACCATTACTTCCATATCATCATGAATTTATTGAAAATTATTTATTTTTTACATATTGTTTGTATACTGAGCAATATTTTCATTCAAATTATAGAATATATGTTGTGTTCATGATGGTATATTCTAGGTTGTCTCTATAATTTCACTACGTAAATCCTAGAAACTATGTGTTCAATATGCATCAAGTTAAAACACAATGACTAAGACTAGGGATTTCAAAAGGAATACATGGTGTTTAATCAATGTTCATAATGTGTACCTCATAAATTCCTACATTTTAGATACATGTCAAGTCCCTAGGAAAAAAATCTGGACACACTACAAGAGGAGAACACATAGTGTATGCATGTTGTACATGTCATGTATCTTAGTACTATTTATATGGATTTCACATCAGATTAGATATAACATAGTGACATGAATTACTTGGAACAAAATTAATTATGGAATTTGAACCAAACTATGTGGTGGTTCACATAGTGTGATAGGGTTTTCAAAATTAATAAATGAATTGTTAATTTCATGGAATTAATTGACTACATGTTGTGTATGATTTGTACACACCGTGTACGTTACATGGGAATGCAATGTTATACACACTATATAGGTTATCCACATGGTTTACATGTTGGATAAATATGAAACATGTTGTTTAAACTATAAATTTCATATGAGATAGTATTCAAAATAGATCTTACGAGACACGATATTGGTGGGTACACAATGTTTTAACATCAAATACGCACCATGTAATTAGGTAATTTTATGTAAAATTAGTTTTTTTATAATTAAAAAGTTATGGAATCTATGAGACTGTTTGGATAGAAATTTAGATAAATGAAATAATTAATTAATTAAATTAATTAAATTAATTCGATCACACTTTATCATAATAAAAAATGAATTGAAGTGAATGTTATTTAGTGAACCAATGTGCGTCCGTTTCATGTATGTGGATGGATATGAGAATAGAATAATATATGTATGGTTGTGGTTTCTTTTTTATTTAATTTCATTTTTTTTGATTGTGATTATTCATTATTAATTTAAAATTATGGTCTTTCTTTAATCCCCTCCTTTATTTTGTAAGGGCTTTAATTCTCATGGTTTTATTTATGTAAACTCCATAACCACTCAATTTAAAAGTGATTTTTTTTTGAAAATGGGTATCACTCACTGAAAACAGAACACACGAAGTTGTATGGTCTTTATAGTTTAGAAAAATGATCTATAAGTCATTTGAGAAGTGTAGGAATTATTCACTCCTTAATCAGATAAAAAATGTGACTGGTATGTCTCAAAGTAAAGGTTTTCTTTTTTAAAAAGTCATTTTAGTGAAAAATGTGTGTCAACCTGGAAAAAACACTCAGATTTTCTTGATATTTTAAGACAGTGATCCATAAATCATTTTTGATATCTAGGAATTAGTACATGAAAATTCAACATATGGTGTGGTCGGTATGACTCAAATTCCATGTTTTTATTTAAAATTGACACTTTAGTTCAATACATGTATTACATTCTCAAAAACAAACAAACACACTCATTTTGTCTTGATATTTGGTAAAAATGACCTAAAATCATTTGTAACATATAGGAATCAATCTCATGTTAATCAAATACATTGTGTGCTTGGTGTCAATTGAAATGCAAGTTTTCAGTTTAAAAGTACACTTTTATCAATGAAAAGTGTCAAATTTATTTTAATTTATTTATTTTTATTATTAATAACATAATTTTTTTTATATAGGTACACCCTTTTGTTGGTGGCAGTTTGGTTTATTTGGCAATTAATAAAGTGATAAGAAACTTTTTGATATGGATTCCAAATACAACGAGACAATGTTTTTTAATTTGTTGATGTTTGTGGTAAATTATACATACCAATGTAATTGTACATACTAATGTTTGAAATGTTTGTAAACATTTTATAGTGATTACTTCTTGTATTGTGTTTTAAATTTAATTGAAATTAAATTGGATATTTGTTGATTTTTTATTTTATCAATGCTAAAAATAGTTTGGATGAAAATTCTTTTCATTATTACTAAAAAAATAATGATAAAGGGCCCACTTAATCAACATTTTTTTAGAGGTGATGAAGTGATCTTTCATCAATTCTATTTTTAGCATTGCAAAAATACTCTTATGATAACATCTGTGTTTTTAGCATCGAAAAATTTGATTTCTAGAATGGATAAAACTCGTATCTATAGTAGCGAGTGTTAGTAATGATAAAAGCATGTAGCAGTTATCATCACACGCATTAAAATTATTTTTAAATCACTGATTAGGAATATTTTGATTAATTTTAAAAGAAAAATATGCAGTATTATGTGGACTTAATTTTTTTGTTTCCACAATGTTGAGATCAGTTTATTTTTGAAGTTTTCTTAAATGATTTAATTTTATGGAAAATAATTTTTAAAAAGATTCATATTGTTTTTTAGGGAAAATGGTTCCCTAATATTTATATTATATAAATGGATGGATCCATCAAGAAATTTCTGTCCACATCTACTAAATTATTAATAGAAATTTTTTATTTAAAGATGTCATATAATATATCATGAGCCCACAAGATGGACTTCGCCATCTTCTAAGATGCAGGCACCCTCAAAAGGAGGAAATTCAATGCGGTTGTTTTTTAAAATGGGCAACGTATATATCCTATCATCATCACTACTACTAGTACTAAATTATTAGAGGCACTCCCACCCTGGGGAAAGCGTGAAAGGGTTTTTAATGACATTTTATGTAGCATCATTGGAGAAAATTAAATTTATATCTTAAAATACATATATTTTATCATCAATATTATTTTTTAAAATAAATATTATATTTGTAAAAAATTTTTTACTCATATATTAATTAAATAACTAAAATAATTAAAAAATTTGAATTTAAAATTTAATTTAAGCTTCAATTTATTCAATTAAAATGATTTTAATTATATTTCCTTGTTTCTTTTTGATGTAAATGAATTAGATGAACGAATAGTTTTATTTATATAAAATAACTAAATTTAAATTTTCACTTCTATTTATAATTTTATTGGGATATTGGTGGGGTGTAAAAACTATTTTTCTTATCCCAAAAAATTCCACCTAGAGAAAAAACATCCTCAACTAAAATGATTGTACAATAATTTAATATCATTCCATATATGGAGGGGTTGATGGGGTATCCATTATTCCATTATGTGTTGTTAAATGTGATGTAAGTATCATTTTGAGGGATTTTTTATATTTTTTGGTAAAATGTATTTATTTTTAATGGTTTCATACTAGAAATATAAATTCACAACAACTAGAAAAAAATATATCTACAACATCCTATTTTTAACATCGTTTAATCAATACGCGATGATAAAAGTTCGTTATGATATTTGAAACATAAATGATTTAACAATAAAACATTCTATACTTCCTCATCCAAGAAATGCTGCAACATTCACATACAAAAACCCTAGATCCCCAAATCATCATTTTTCCTCATCAATCACTACCACCTCTTCCTCGACACTGCACCCATGATAGACCCCCTACAATAAGTTCATTTCAATTGTGCCCCTATGAAAGATTCAATGATTTTTTTTAATTTGATTGTGTCATTCATGTAGGGATTTTTTTAGAGTTGAAAAACTTAAGGATTTATTATAGATTACCCTGTCATATTTTTTTATTGATCTATTTTCCTCTAAAATTAAAATTTTTCAGATCTATATTTTCATAGAAATTATATCATTGGTTTTTATTTATTTTATATTTTTATGTATTATGAATCAAATTTGGTTTGTTGAATTCATAGTTATGTATTTGTTTTTCACAACATTTTTTTATATTTTGAATAATGTTTTTTATAATTGTAATTATTATTTTTGTTAATTTATGTTTTATTAAATATATAATAATAATTAACTTTTAATATTACTATAAATACTACCATTGTTTTTATATTATGAAAAAATGTACTACATTTTATACAAACCATATATATTTTATTATAAAACATTATAAATATACACACACACACACTGTTATTTGGGGATATAAGCATACGAAGCTACTTACACACCCAAGAACCTACTGGACATGACCACCATCCCCTCTCAAAGGGGTGACCCAAAACTATTTGAGCCACATTCACACCGAAAACTAAAAAACCATGAAATTTTTAAATGAAAAACTCTGTTTGATATCATATACAGCACACAACACCAATTATAAATGAACCATGAAATGTTATTATTTAATTATGACCATTATAACCAAACTATAAAATTGAAGAGTATTAATAGAATTAACTAAATTATGAAATATATATAAAGGTCCTACTCAATATACATTTCTTTGTAAATAATTATTCAAATTTTAATACATTCATTTTATTCTGTAAAGATATGTCTTCTCCAAGAATGGGTTTTAATACATTTTTTATGAAAATTTAATAATAAAATTTTGGTTCTCATAGAAAATTTATTTGATAAAAAGGTTATAGTTTTCTAAATCATAATTTCAAAGTTTTCCTAAAATTAATTTTTGGAATTTTTTAAAATAATGACTTTTCAGTGAATAGTGAAAAAGAACAGTTTTTGTAAAATCGTCATTTATTTTCATTGAAAAACAACATAATATTTTGAATTTGTCGTAGATTAATATATTTATATTATTGTTAAAAATAATAAAATTAATTCCAAAAAATAAACATTAAATTAGATCTAGGTATGAAAATACATTTAGACTTAAAAAATGCATTTTTTTGGAAAGCATTTTTTCCTCATGCTTTGTGGGATACTTATAATATGAATTTATACCACTTGTAGAGATTGAATTTTCTAAAATTTATTCCATATTTTGAATCATCACAATTAATATTATTTAATAATGTTTACTTAATTTTTAGTCATAATGAATAGTAACAATAGTAAAAAGTTTTCATCGTGGTAAAAGGGTAAATCAGGTTAAATTGAGTTCAAACTAAGTGATAAAGACACCTTTTTTCATCATAAATCTTATTGGAAGAATTAATTTCTCTCCATATCACATTATTATTGAAATTTATTTTTTTATGAGACAATTTTTAATGAAAGTGACATATTGAAAATTTTATGTAATGAAATAGGCAAAATGTCATCCTCGTTATTATAAATATGTCATATTTCTTTATAAAGGGACAAAAAAAGTTGTGAATAAATATTAATAGTTATTTTTAGAATAATGAACAAATTTTCATGATTTTAATTTATTTAATTTTTTTCTTAATTATATAATGACCTTAAATTCATACACAACACTCACACAATATTTATTTATTTAAAAGAAAAATAAAATAAATGATTTAAAAAATATTCACTGTAATATAATTTGAATTATTTAATGTGTTCCTAAAATTTAATAAATAATTATAACATATTTGGGTTTTATTAAATGTTTATATTCTAATTAAATCTTTATATTGATGTTTTTAATGTCAAATTAAATGAATAATGTCAAAATTGAAATTTATGATATTTTATAATAAATAATGTTTTATTAAATGATTAAAAATTATATTAAAATATTATAATTGAAAAAATAAAATATATATATATGATAATATAAACCATGGTCCAATTATGGGATTTTTCTCCTTTTACAGCAACATTCTTGAACCCTAAAAAATAAAAACCTTAATTGTCACGTACGTAACCTATTTTAGGGTTATTTTAAATTTATTTTCTACTCATGATTTGTTTTGGTGGTTTCCAAAGGTTTTATTGAGAATAGGTGAGTTTTCATGAATTGGGCCAAACTGCGAGCCCAATTCCAGATTTAAAAATAAATTTTGTTTCATTTATAACTTTTTCAATTTTTAATATTTTTGACTCATTCCAACTCCTAATTGTTCTCCCCTGATATATTAACCCCAAATTTAAATTTGGGGCCTTTATAAATCCATAAGCATGGGGGATTTTTGTTTTTATTTGAGAATTGGGCCAACCCGAAGGCCCATTTTCCAGTTTTAAATTGTTTCATTAATTTATTAATATCTTATTCATTAAAATGGAATTTTCGGTGATTCCACCTCCCTATCGACCCTAAGAAGCCCAGGCGCGGCCCCATGACCTCCTCCCACAATTTGGAGCTCGATTGAGTCGCGAATATAGTCTAAACTTTCTGGATTGCAGAAATCGTCCATATTTTGGAGAGGTAAATTGATCCTTTCATAACTCCTTCTATTCTTAATCTTTTCCCTCCATTACAATTCCTAAATGACCTAATAATTCTTGTGAGACCATCCCCTGAGTTTTGGCCATTTTAAATTTCAGATACTAGTGTTTTGGGGAGATTCATTCTAGATTTCTCAGGTAAGTTTGTCCATTTATTTTCCCCTTTCAAATTGATTAGGGTTTCATTCTTTTTTTTAGGGTTTCCTCTCTTTTTATTGAAGTGAACAATGACCAGTGGGTAGGGGTTCGAACCTAAGGTTTAACCTTGGGTTTTCTTGGTCCAATTTTCTATTTTTAGGTTTGATCTACCCTTCTTGAGGTGCGGCGGTGGTGCGTTTGTGTTTTCGCACAAAGGATTCAATGGTTTCATTTGATTTGGTAGGTGATTCCAATGTTGATGAAATCTTTGTGTATTAGCATTCTGTATTTACCATATTTTCAGATTTATATAATTTTATTATTTCTATAAAAATTGGTTCTAATGATGTTTCCATTGCAATTGAATTTAAAATGCCAATTTGGTGTGAAATTGGGGGTTTTCCAAAGAAGTGTTTTGTTTGTTTATTTGGGGATGCCCTATAAATACTTAGTTGTTTTTATTTATCTGTAATAAGGCATAAAATACTGTTTATAATGATTATCCCCTTTGGTAATTGCTGCAAAAAATGGGTTTTAATTGTGTTTGTAAAGAAAGTGATGTTTTGGTTCCACTTTTGTGTGAAAATGAAGGTTTTACAAAGATAACACTTCTTGTTTAACATAAGGATGCCCAAAAATTGATTTGTTGTTTTAATTGATATTTATTGGGCTTCCTTTAGTGTTTTGGTAACTTAAAATTGTGAACATCATGTACAAGTGGGTTTCTTAAGGGGTTTTGTGTGCAAAACTACACGAGATTTTGTGAAATTGATTTATTCAAATTCAAAGAGTTTGTTGTGTGTTTTAAGTGGTATAAAATGAGATAGCTACTGTATTTGGTGTATGTGACCAGTAGTGGTGTTTTACATTAAAATGGATGTGTGTTAAATCCTGAAATTGTTTGAGCACAAAGGGGGAAGCCCGGGTACCTAGGTGGGGCGGATTTGTACTAGTACGGCTAGTGGACCGGATGGGTTTTGTCCCTGTTTCACTTAGCATTTGGATAACGACAACTCTAACTAAACTTTGTGGATGATGATTGGGGACCACTAGGTTATGGGTATGTTCCCTACTAGTTGATCGTGCACGAGAAAGGATTTTACTATGGTTACATTACACTGAGGTACGAGGTACATGGGGCCTGAGACTATCTAGTGCCTAGAGGTGTTCCCGGTTTTGTTGCTCAGTGGATTTTTGGTATTTGCCCTTATTTTTGGGTGTCTTTTGAATTATAATGAAGTATCTAATACTCCTATTTAAATGTGTTAACATTCTGAAAGTTTTATCTTGAAAAATGTTTTCAATTTAAAGTTTCATTTTGTGGAATTTTTCACCGCTTTTAATTGCATGTTAAAACTGCTTGCTTTTTCACCTTGTATTGCATGCACCTTGGAATCATAGGGTGGTATCCTATTGGGCTTAGGCTCACACCCTACTTACACCCCTTGGGTGTAAGTAGACCTTTTTTTTGACCCAGGTAAAGGAAAGGCTAAGGGTGATGGCGGTTCAGGGTGTTAGTCCTCATCCTTGGGGCGGAGTAGTGGAGACGACTTGGGGGTGATGACCCCTTGTCATGTGGAGTCCATGGGGCTGTTTTGTTTCTGTTCCATTGTGTCATTGGACCTTTTGTATTGAATCTAAACCTATGTATTCAGTTCTGGTTTTTGTTTAAACATCGTTTGGTATAAATCTTTCAGATTCAATTTATTGATTGTTTTAATGGTTTATGCCTTCATATTCGGGTAAATCGTTCCCAAACCTAAATAAATGATACCCGGGCACTTGTGCCAGCCCGTGGGGATCGGGAACGCCCTTCGGGTCATGTCACGGGCTGGGTTTGGTGCCGGTTTGGGCGGCGAACAGATTTGGTTCGTGACAAAATGGTATCAGAGGAGGTTTGCTCCATTTGAGTCATGTTATCTGGGAAATAGTCAGGATAGTCTAGTTTTATGATTGTTTGGACATGGAATTCTGGTTATGGGTAGTGTGCTTGATCACCACACCTCATTTCTGGATTCTAGTTTCCAGGGGAAGTTGGGATTTGTCTATGTCTTTGGGTTTTCTTGGATTGATGATGATTAGGGGAAATGAAAAGAGAGTTGGGTTAATGGTCTCAATGAGCTCGCAGGGTCTGGCAAGCCATGTGGAGCCGGAGATATTCCCTAGAACACTCTCTGTTACAGTGAAGTGATTGGAATATGGCCTCCAACCATATGTCCAAGTCACCCACTGAAACTAGTTTCCTATCATATTGTCTGGTGTTCTTTAGTTTTGAAATCTTGGCACTTTGGTTTTAAGGTGACTTGGTTTTAAGAAGCGTAACATTTTTATGAAATGATTTTCAAATTAAGAGGGAATGGTTTGGTTTATGAAATGGCGGAACTGAATTTTCATAATTGTTTTGAAATGTAAAATGGTGCGCTTACACATCTTTGAAATCAGGAACTATATTGAATTTGGTTTTGAAAAGCATTTCCAATAGAGTTTTCTAAACAATTAGAGTGTGTTTTAATGGGATGATATGTTTCGAAATTGACGTGAATAACTTGAAAGTTAGTTCTTTTCTAAATGGTTGTGTCCTTATGAAATGATTTGTAAGATGTGAATTGGGATTTCGATCTCATTGTTAGCAGTTTTGAGAAAAAGGTTGGGTTGGTTGACCATTTTGTTTTTGAAAAGTGGAAGGATGTTTTGTTTTACCCTTTGGTATTTCCATGAGTGACCACATGCATGGAGTTATATGGGATGATGGATGGTTGATGGCATGACTGGATGAGTGCTGGGATGGATATGAGGAGGGTGCCCAGTGTGACACAAAAACATGCATGTGTGAGGCCCATGGGGTACCATTGGTGGATACGCTTACTGCTAAACCGTTTGTTTTCAAAGAATTGGTTTTAAAGAAAAACATGATGTATTGATGAGTAGTTTGGTATAGTTTTTATTATGGGTTTTTGATAATGTTGATGTTGTGGGATGTTTTGAGTCCAAGAACCCCTCCTGTTTGAACTGTGTTTTGGGTTTGTGTTTGGTCGGTGAGCTGTGTTGTAGGGACAATTAGTGTTCTCTTTTGAAAAATGTTTTGGGATGACTTTACGGTGGTTCCCCTCATGTGTTTGGATCTGGTTTGAGGCATGTTTTTACTAATGGACCAGCTTGGTTGGGTCCTTGGGTTCTCTCATTGGATAAGGTATGCCCCCATTAAGGGTTAATGCACAGCTGAAGTGCAATCCATATTGTTTCGCCATTTGAAAATCCTCCAGTTGATCAATATAAGGAATATTTTATCGATCATTGTTGATTGAGTCTACACCCATTCATTTCGTTGATTTTTGGATCCTCTTGTAGTGGTAAAGTTATTATGGAAGGTTGAAAGAAACCTTAGTTTCTAAAGTTTCATGATTCGTCGAAGGTGGAAGTGTTCTTTGGTTGTAAGTGTGGATGAGTGTCTCGATGGTGACTAAGAGGACCCTTGGGTTTTTCAAAGTTTCTTTGATGCATTAATTCATGTTAAACCACCAGTGTGGGAAATATGTTCACGATAGGATATTTTGGCCACTTTCTAGAATTGTGTGTTGTTTGGGGATGTTGTATAAGGTCCCTCTCCATGAATTGTTTATATCAGTTGAAATGGTCATGTTTGGTGATGCCTTATGATGTCATGTACTCGATTGACTGTATAGGTGAAAGTAGTGAAATCCACTGAGAGTCCCTGTTATGTTGGGCAAATGTCTCCCTTGGAAAAACTTCAAAATCATCTATTTTAGAAGAATGTGAGTGTAGGTGTTCTTTACTTATATTGTTTCTCACCTGAAGAAACAAGTTGTGATGTGTGTGTATCTTCTCAGCCCTTGTTTCAGTGAAATATCGGGATAAGGTAAAGTGATTTTGGAATGTGTTATGTCTAGAAAACTTATTTGGGACTGCAGTGTAGTTTTTGGTGGCACCGAAAAGAAGAATTCTCATTCAGTGGGTTTCCAAATATTAACTATGAGGCCGAAGATGCTTCAATCATTTGAGCTCCAGCCATAGGTCTCGGAGAGAAGCTGGCTCGTAGTCAGGGAAAATCCCAGGGCCATTTAAACCCTTGTACAAAGTCCTATCCTTAGTATGAAAGATGGGAATAGTTCAAACCTATGGTTTCGTCATGGTTGAGCACAATGTTTGTGCACGTTTATTAGTGGTCGTGTGATAGGAAGCAATGTAGAAAGAATTATATTCATAGTTAGTGCACAGTTTCCCAAACCATGCAGACTAATCCTGCGCCCTTCCTAAATCTTTGATTTCTTTTTGGGTCTTTCTGTGTCGGCCCATGCTGGTCGGTTAAGATGGTCAGTTCTTATGGTGGGGAGACCCACTATGATTATCATGAATATTCCTTCATAAAAATTTAATGGAAGTATATACCTTTTACTAGAGAGTATGTTTGGGCCTCCCACTATTAGTGTCTTGATTCTGTCTCGGGAAAACAATTTATGTTGTCTCTTATGGTGGGGAGCCCATTTGTGTCTCTTCATACGAGTAACTCATATTTTTTTTCCTTGGAATTGTCTGGGAAGTAGGTATTATCATTCGAAGATATCTAACTACCTACATATTCATTGGGTAAACATTGATATTGGAGAGTTTCCAATGGTTTAGTTATAGTAGGGAAGTGTAACCTTGTTCAATGTTGTTGTTTTTTTTGGGTAAATTGATTGAGTATTGTTCAGATTGTATTTGAGGAGTTTTCATTTGGGATAAATACTGAATGTACTTTATTGTTTCATGAAAGTGGTGTAAGTTTGGTTTGTGACAGTATTCCTTCCATCATTGATCACTGGAGGTGTTTTGACCTTTGGGGGTGAAACCTGGCAAGGGTGTACCTATTGGTTTCTCAGTTGGGTTTGGTTGTTGCTTTGACCTTGCTGTGACTTTCCGGGGCGGAAAGTTTTCAAGGTGGGTAGAATTGTCACGTACGTAACCTATTTTAGGGTTATTTTAAATTTATTTTCTACTCATGATTTGTTTTAGTGGTTTCCAAAGGTTTTATTGAGAATAGGTGAGTTTTCATGAATTGGGCCAAACTGCGAGCCCAATTCCAGATTTAAAAATAAATTTTGTTTCATTTATAACTTTTTCAATTTTTAATATTTTTGACTCATTCCAACTCCTAATTGTTCTCCCCTGATATATTAACCCCACATTTAAATTTGGGGCCTTTATAAATCCATAAGCATGGGGAAATTTTGTTTTTATTTGAAAATTGGGCCAACCCGAAGGCCCATTTTCCAGTTTTAAATTGTTTCATTAATTTATTAATATCTTATTCATTGAAATGGATTTTTCGGTGCTTCCACCTCCCTATCGACCCTAATAAGCCCAGGCGCGACCCCATGCCCTCCTCCCACAATTTGGAGCTCGATAGAGTCGCGAAAATAGTCGAAACGTTCTGGATTGAAGAAATCGTCCAGATTTTGGAGAGGTAAATTGATCCTTTCATAACTCATTCTATTCTTAATCTTTTCCCTCCATTCCAATTCCTAAATGACCTAATAATTCTTGTGAGACCATCCCCTGAGTTTTGGCCGTTTTAAATTTCATATACTAGTGTTTTGGGGAGATTCATTCTAGATTTCTCAGGTAAGTTTGTCCATTTCTTTTCCCCTTTCAAATTGATTAGGGTTTCATTCTTTTTTTAGGGTTTCCTCCCTTTTTATTGAAGTGAACAATGACCAGTGGGTAGGGGTTTGAACCTAAGGTTTAACCTTGGGTTTTCTTGGTCCAATTTTCTATTTTTAGGTTTGATCTACCCTTCTTGAGGTGCGGCGGTGGTGCGTTTGTGTTTTCGCACAAAGGATTCAATGGTTTCATTTGATTTGGTAGGTGATTCCAATGTTGATGAAATATTTGTGTATTAGCATGCTGTATTTACCATATTTTCAGATTTATATAATTTTATTATTGCTATAAAAATTGGTTCTAATAATGTTTCCATTGCAATTGAATTTAAAATGCCAATTTGGTGTGAAATTGGGGGTTTTCCAAAGAAGTGTTTTGTCTGTTTATTTGGGGATTCCCTATAAATACTTAGTTGTTTTTATTGATCTGTAATAAGGCATAAAATACTGTTTATAATGTTTATCCCCTTTGGTAATTGCTGCAAAAAAATGGGTTTTAATTGTGTTTGTAAAGAAAGTGATGTTTTGGTTCCACTTTTGTGTGAAAATAAAGGTTTTACAAAGATAACACTTCTTTTTTAACATAAGGATGCCCAAAAATTGATTTGTTGTTTTAATTGATATTTATTGGGCTGCCTTTACTGTTTTGGTAACTTCAAATTGTGAACATCATGTACAAGTGAGTTTCTTAAGGGGTTTTGTGTGCAAAACTACACGAGATTTTGTGAAATTGATTTATTCAAATTCAAAGAGTTTGTTGTGTCTTTTAAGTGGTATAAAATGATATAGCTACTGTATTTGGTGTATGTGACCAGTAGTGGTGTTTTACATTAAAATGGATGTGTGTTAAATCCTGAAATTGTTTGAGCACAAAGGGGGAAGCCCGGGTACCTAGGTGGGGCGGATTTGTACTAGTACGGCTAGTGGACCGGATGGGTTTTGTCCCTCTTTCACTTAGCATTTGGATAACGACAACTCTAACTAAACTTTGTGGATGATGATTGGGGACCACTAGGTTATGGGTATGTTCCCTACTAGTGGCTCGTGCACGAGAAATGATTTTACTATGGTTACATTACACTGAGGTACGAGGTACATGGGGCCTGAGACTATCTAATGCCTAGGGGTGTTCCCGGTTTTGTTGCTCAGTGGATTTGTGGTATTTGCCCTTGTTTTTGGGTGTCTTTTGAATTATAATTCAGTATCTAATACTCCTATTTAAATGTATTAACATTCTGAAAGTTTTATCTTGAAAAATGTTTTCAATTTAAAGTTTCATTTTGTGAAATTTTTCACCGCTTTTAATTGCATGTTAAAACTGCTTGCTTTTTCACCTTGTATTGCATGCACCTTGGAATCATAGGGTGGTATCCTATTGTGCTTAGGCTCACACCCAACTTACACCCCTTGGGTGTAAGTAGACCTTTTTTTTGACCCAGGTAAAGGAAAGGCTAAGGGTGATGGCGGTTCAGGGTGTTAGTCCTCATCCTTGGGGCAGAGTAGTGGAGACGACTTGGGGGTGATGACCCCTTGTCATGTGGAGTCCATGGGGCTGTTTTGTTTCTATTCCATTGTGTCATTGGACCTTTTGTATTGAATCTAAACCTATGTATTCAGTTCTGGTTTTTGTTTAAACATCGTTTGGTATAAATCTTTCAGATTCAATTTATTGATTGTTTTAATGGTTTATGCCTTCATATTCGGGTAAATCGTTCCCAAACCTAAATAAATGATACCCGGGCACTTGTGCCAGCCCGTGGGGATCGGGAACGCCCTTCGGGTCATGTCACGGGCTGGGTTTGGTGCCGGTTTGGGCGGCGACCAGATTTGGTTTGTGACATTAATACCATAATAATTGTCAAAAAGGGTTAACACGGGTTAAAAAAAGGATAACGGTATAAACAAAACCTAATATTATCTAATTTTTATTGGATTATTTTATTTCATGTCATACTCATATTAAATTTGAATAATATCATTTTTGAGAAAGTTGAATACGAAAATTAATTTATAATAATTTAATATTTTACGAAATTTAAAGAGTTCCACCCTCTCATATAAAAGGGAACCTCCTATCCTCTTTTATTCACAATTCAAAAACATTTTGATTCATAAAATACCTATTAAAATACCATCTTAAAATCCCTCCCCATTTTCTATAGTGCTTATTTGGATCATAAAACTAACCAAGGAATTCTTTTGGTGTAATCCTTAAGTGGTTGTTCGAAGAAGAGGTATAGTTCTTAATATAGAATTTTAATTTTATCACTTATTACACATCCTTAAAACATTCTTAAAACATGAAAAAATAATAATAACATTATATTTCATATATTATGATTTTTTCAATTTTGATATAATGACCTATAACCATCTCTTCTTCCATCAAATTGGAAAAGAAACTGTTGTTCGTGTGTAAAATGGACTACCACCTTGAGAAAAGATGTAATTAATTTTCTATAACCACCTATCACAGTTGGTTATAATGATGGATTTAATATATATATATATATATATATGATATTCATGACATTTTTATCATTCTCAATAAGTAATATATCATTTATTTTCACAAATTTTCATTCACTGAAAAATGATAGTGTCGTTCATGCATATGTGTGGACTACCACCTCCACTAAGAGATGTGATTCATTTTTCATTAGAAAATCACATGAATGATATATATATAATTATATTTAAATGAATAATTTGGTATTTTTGATTTAATTATCATTATGTAAAGATAAAATAATACATACCTTCTTTCCAAAATTATCGTTGAAAAAATGGAAATGTTTTTCATGTGTAGATATGACCTACTATCTCTTCGATTGTAACGTAGTACATTTTTCATAGCTATCATTCATGGTTGGTATTAAAAGTATAATTGATTTCTAAAAATGATCATTATTTCATGATTATTATTATTAATATGATGAAATAATGACCACTTTTACCATAATCAACCATTCAAATTCATTTTGGATATATGATCCAAATATCATAAAAACGCATAACGTGAACATAATTAATTAATAAATTGATTATAACATGGTAAAAGGAATAATAAAAATTAAGAAAATTATTAATACATTAATAAAATAACATATTTTTATTTTTCAAGAATATATATAACGTACGTGACGATTCAAAGTCAATATGTGGGGCTTTCCATTAAAACAATCATCTTTAAGGTTTCCCTTCCAACTCTTTTTCTTCCATTTTCATGTTAATCATAATGTTTAAAAAATTATTATTTATTATTCAATGGGTGATAAAGGTAAGTTTTTACCATATTTAACTTTCTTTACAATGTTTTTTAAAAAAAGGAATCTTTTTATGGTTTTATGTAAGAGACACATTACTTTCAAAACATCATTTTAAATAGTTTAAAGATTTATTTTCTAAATCATTTTCATCCATTATTATATTTTTCAAATTATTTTAAGGAAGTTTTTATATGGACATAAAATAATTATAATGAAAATTTTATGTCTCTTTTTACAATTTTCAAATGGTTTTCAAATAGGATCTTTCTACATAATTTATATTGAACGATTGATTTTATTTACAAAGGGAAAAAGAAATGTTCTATTCTAACGTATACAGTGACAATGACTTTCCCCCCATCATTATCATTTATTGTTTTTTTATTCCTTTAGAATAAATAAATATATCTTTAGATTAAATCCATATTCCATTTGTTTTAGTTATTTTAGATTTTAAAATGGGATTTTAAATGGAAAGGGTATGTCAATATATGAATGTGTGTTGTAAATGGGTTCAAAAGAGTTTTAAAGGGTTTTTTGATGAAAAAGTGTCATCTTAAATTTTTTTATTCCTGATAGTGTCCCTATAAATTTAGTATAATGATCTGTGAACCCTATATAACTCATAATAACTGGTGATTCTAATATAGGTTTTACGATGGGTGTTTTCAAATAGCGCTCCAATGTAATGTATAATGATTACGTTCTCCAATGAAATATATTGGAATTTGGTTGTATGATTATTCCAACTCTAAGTTCTCTTATAGGGGTTCTACGAAGATAATGTCCCAAGGTACCTACATGACATTTTTTATGAATTATAATGAGTTTTAATTAATATAATTTTATTTCAAAAGTTAAAAAAATATCTTTTTAAATAAGGGATTACACCCTTTTAGAGTAAAAATGACTTGTTTTTAGAAATTTATTTTCCATGGGTTCTCATTTTTTCTAAGAAATACTCTTGTTTATGATTTTAACATTATGTATTATTATAAATTGTTTTATTAATTACATCGGGTAGTAAATATGATATCATAATTAATTAAATGATTATTTGAGTTCAATATTTTTTATGTTAAAGGCAAACTCTCTTTTATAATTTCATGTCTTTTTAAAATTAATAATGGGTTTATTTATTTTTCTTTTATGTTTGTTACTAATTTTTTTGTGCCTATATCATGTTTTAAAATATTTTTCAAATGGTTTTAAGGATTTTTAATGGAAAATAAAAATTCTATTTGAAAATCGTGAAAATTTTTCATTTAAAGAAAACATTTTTTATTTTAAAAAATGATTTTTTTGGGAAAATAGATTCCAAGTAAATGTTTCCACATTTTAGTATATGGGTTTTTATGTAATAGTTAAGGCCTAACTCTCTAAAACTCAAAACCATAATTATCCTCAAATGTAAGGAAATTAATTATTAATATAATATTCATGATTATGTAATGTTTAATGTAAGGTCCTTATAGTTGGTATCAGAGGAAAGGTTTAGATAACATTTTATGTTAAGATGTTTTAATATTTATGAATACTATCATTGGTTTATAGTTTAATTCCGATCATAAGTTCAAAGGCTTAGATTTTTTTTTTACTTTTTATGTGATGGTATTTTAAGGTGATTAATTATATTTTTGGGTATGTCATATTAGGTTGAGGTATTTGTAAACCATAGTTTTAATGTAAATGATTATTTTAGAAGAATGTAGGTAAATTTTTTGGGATCTAAGAGGAAATTTATGAGATAACTTTTAAGGTTAAAAAATTCTTTAATGATGATGTTATTAAGGTTAATTTCTTAGGATTTTATTATTAATGTATTATAGAATATCTTTGGGAATTTTCATTACAAGGACCACTTTCATTTTAACATAAAATAATTCATTTCGTATTTTAATGATATTATTTTCTATATATTAAATATTTTTTATCAATATTCAAGAAAACGGATATCTAACAACCTTCTTATCCATTCCATCTGATTTAATCCTCCCTATCTAGGAAAAATAATGTTCAAGTTATTTTGATTTCTTATTGAACATCCAAATAACCTGTAAGAAACTATTTCATCTATCCAAAACCATTTTATTTCTCCAAAATATCTATGGATCATGGTATTTATTTTATTTGATTTAAAATCATCAAATCATCTATCTCATTAGGAATGGGAAATACCAACAAGTACATGAATTTTTATTTTCTATAGATATAGGCTTCATGTTGGAAGATAAAGGGGATGTCCACAGCATAAAAGAGAACTCTGATGTCAATATTTTTTGTATTAATTATTTTATTATCTTATAAGTATAAAATATGATTGAGATGATATTTAAAAATCATAAGACAAATTTCATATCATTCAATAAGATAAAAAATCATGGTTAAAGTCTTATGAAAGAAGTTCAATGGCGGATTTATTTATCAATAATAGTTTGATATTTTCTAAATATAATGACAATTAGGAGAAATCCAATAATTTTTTTAAAATTTAGAAGAAATTGTTTGATGAAATCAATACATATGAAAATTGGTGTAGTGAAAAGGTGATAACTTTTTAGGATTCTCATTTAGGGAAATAAGATAAAGGGATAAATAAACATTTGAGTTAATATGTTATTGATGGTAGTCAATTTAGATTATTTTATTTTTGAGAAATTAGATGTATAGTAAATGTTTAAGGTTAAAAAGTTATTTTTTGATTAATGATATTTTTGAGGATGTTCATTATATTTTTGGGAATTTTATTGTAATTATATTGAGATAGTTTTAGTAAAAAGGACAACCTATCAGATCTGGCAAGGCCGTGAGGCTGGAATCAATAACCGAAGGGTGACAAGGGTGTAACACCTACCACTAGCCTATGTGATGTCTTAGTTAGTATGAAGTTAAAAATAATGATTAATTTTATGTTGTAAAACTATGTTTTATCACATATATAATAATGGGACTGAAAATTGATTATATGATTAAGTGATTAATTTTATTTTATAAAAAGATAACTATATTTTTTGGGAACATTATATGATTAAAGTAAAACTAAATCTTGTGGGATTTTATTTAATGATTGAATGTTGAATTATATTTTTGAATCATATATAGTTTTAATATGGATTCATAGTGAGTCAAGTAATTTATGGAAATGATTAGCACATATTGGAGGTTATATAACTATTTCATATACATTTTTGGTATGAGAATTTAAGAGTGATTGATGTCCTTTAGAGAAAATGGTTGGAAGAATATGTTATCAAATCATTCTAATCATTGGGTTTAAATCTTATAAAGGAATATATTGACTAATTTTAAGGATAGTTATTAATAAAATTATTTAGTTTGAACTTTGGGTATTACTATTTAATTTTTTAGATTAATATGTTATTTATTTATATAAAGGTTTATTAATTTTGGGAATTGACTTACTTTGTGCTATAAATTTTTTTTAGTTAATATTTAAAGATAGGATAAATATATTGTTATCTTTTTTGGATTATGTGATCCATTATATGTGAATTCTAGTGCTTCAGGAATGAAAAATTAATCTTTAATACTCATTATTTTGAGAAAAAGATGAGATTGTTATCGAAATTGATTAATGGATGAAATTATACTTGTCAAGTATGTATATTTCCTTAAGTTATTATTCTATATGGTAATTGAATACATAAACTCTAGTAAAAGGTTCTCTAAACAAAAATTCTATCCAATCACCTTCATTTCCATTGAATTGATAATATTTATCACAACACTTTGGTTTATAGTTTTTTCATCGTTAACTTTCTCATGAGCAGTCAATTTCTTATGATCAATGATCTCTATCAATCTCTATCCTATTTGGAAAGTATTATTTTCTTACATTTTCATATTTTCATGTACTACTAATGTTTTCCTATTCGGAAACCTAGTTATGTGTTATTCCAGATGACCTCCCTATTCCCCTTTACCTCTTTTCAAGAAGATGTTTTATTAACCTATTTTACAATGTGGGATTTCAGAAAAGTTATTTTCACATTTAAAAACATTGATTAATGAGATAAAGTTAAAATTATAAGGAAGATATTTTTTATGGTGTGTGAAATTCCCCTAAATTTTTTAAAACAAAATCTATGTTCAAGATCTTATACAACACATGAGACCGAGCCTAAACGAACTATGAAATATTATTAATTAAATCTGACCATTACAACCTACCAATTAAATTTGAATGTATGAATTGTATTAAATAATAAATTAAATATATATAATTATCTTACTCAATATAGATTTATTTATAAATTCTTAGTAAATAATCCCTCAAATTTTATTAAAGTCATTTTATTCTTTTAAAGTATAGTTTCATTAAAAATGTGTTTTCTAGATTTCTATAAGAGAATGTTTTAATTAAATTATATAACTTTTAGAAATTTTATTATATTAAATAGATATAATTTTTGAAATCATCATCCCAAAATTATCTTGATATGAATTTTTAGTATTTTTCTAAAAATATTGATTTTTCATTAAATAGTGAAAAATACCATTTTTTGTAAAACTATCATTTCTTTCGATGGAAGAAGACCCATAATATTATCAATTTTATCCTAAATTAATATAATTATAATTCAGGTAAAGATAATATAATAAATTAATAAATAAAAAATATTTTATGAGATTTTAGTAAAAAATACTTTTAGACTTAAAATATTTTTTTTGGAAAACTATCATTCGTCGTGCTTTACAGGATACATATAAAATGAATTTATACCAATTATAGAGATTGAATTTTGTCAAATTAATTATAAATTTTTAATCATCACTATTAATATTATTTATTATGATAAACTTAATTTTTGGTCATAATGAATTATAAAAAGAGTAAAAAATCACCACCATAGTAAAATGGTAAATTAGGTTAACTTTGGTTATAACTGAGTGGCAAGGATAAATTTTTTCATCCTAAATATTATTAGATGAATGGTTTATAACATTATAACCTTAGTCTTGATATTTATTTGTTTATCACAATGATTTCAATGAATTTGACCTATATAATATTTTATGTAAATCAAAAAGACATAATGTCACCCTCTTAGTTTTTAATATCTCCTATGTGTTCAAAAAGGGAAAATAGTGAGTTCTGAACTAATATTAATGGTTATTTTTATCATAATGAACATAATTTAATGATAATATTTTATTTATAATTTATAGTAATTATATAATTACTTTAATTCTTATTCAAGGCCGACATAATATTTATTTAATTAGAGAAAATAAAATAAATGATTTTAAAAATATTAAAAGGAATATTATTTTACTGTGTTATTTCATTAAACATTTTTTTGATAATTATAATGTATTTGGGGTGTGTTAATGTTTTATATTCTAATTACATATTTTTCTGGATGTTTATAATGTCAAATTAAATGAATATTTTCAAAAATGACATTAATGTTATTTTATAATAGAAAATGTTTTATAAAATGATTTAAAATTCAAAAAAATATTATCTCCATCCAAGTAAATGATATATGATTTTTAATATAAATAATGATCCATTTATGGGCCGTTTTTTCTTTTATATTTACTTTATTAACCCCTAAAGAGTAAAAAGTTCAATACCACGACAATTGTCAAAAAGGATTAACATAGATTAGACAAAAAATATTAGGGTGAAAACATCGCATAAACTTGTAAAAAAATTCGGATGAGAGGATTTCAACAAAAAATAATCTTAGCTTGAAATATTATCAATTTTTATCAATTTTAATAAAAACAATAATTTAAATTAATTTAGTATATTAACAAATTCCAAGAGTGGCCCCTCCCTCCTATAAAAGGGAACCACCTCTCCTATTTTATCCACACTTTAAAAAAAAATAATTTGGACAATACCTAATAAAATAACTTCTTAAAATCCTTCCCAATTTCATATATTCCTTTTTTTATTATAAAACCAACCTATTAATTCTTTTTGTAAACATTAAGAGGTTTTTTGAAAAAGAGGTATAGTTCTTAATCATGCATTTTCATTCTATTTCTTATTCAACCTTTAAAAAACCTTCTTCAAAACTGATTAAATAATAGAAATAATATATTACATATAATAAGATGTTATTATATTAACTTCATGACAAATATACATTTGATATTCCATAAAATGAGAAATTAGACCATCATTCATGTGTATGGAGGACTACAACATTGCGAACCAATGTAATTCTCTTTCCACCACCACCTATCATGGTTGGTTATAATAAAGGGTTTAACATATATATGTAATATTAATGACATATTTATAATTATTAAAAAGTAATATATCATCCATTTTCTTATATTTTCATTCACAAAAAAACTGATAACGTTTTTTATGCGTACGTGAAGACTACCACCTCCACAAAGCGATTCGATTCATTTTTCATAACACATAACATGGGTGATATGTATTAGTATATTTGAATAAATAATTTGAGAAACATTATATAATTATTATTCTAGAAAAATAAAATAATACATAACTTCTAACTATAATGATTGTTGCAAAATGGAGATGGTGATCATGCATACATACGACCTACCACCTCCATGATTGTAACATAGTTCATTTTTCATAACTATATTGCATACATTGTTTTAAAAGTATGACTGATGTGTAAAAATGATAATTATTTCATGATAATTATTTTTTATTTGATGGAATTATTCCCTCTTTGACCATTTTGAACCTACCCACTTCATTTTGGACATATGAGTTGAATATCATCACAACACCTGACGCGAACTTCATTGATTAAGTAATTGACAACATGGTAAAAGAAATAATAAACTTGAAAATTGTTACTAAAAAAGCAAATAATTAACATAAGTTTATTATTCAAGAATATAAACAATGTATATTATTTTTTTAGACTCATGGTATGATATTACCTTTAAAAATCATCTTTTAAAGTTTCCCTTCCAACTCTTTTTATTCCATGTCCAATTTCTTGAAAATGTTTCAGGAAAATTATTATTTATTCTTCTATGGATGATAAAAGTATTTGTTTAACATATTTAACTTTATTTACCATGTTTTTTGAAAGGAATGTTTTTACGGTTTTACATAAGGGAAACATTACATTAAAAACCTTATATTAAATATTTTATAGATTTATTTTCTAAATATTTTTCTTCCATATTCATTTTTCTAAAATTATTTTATAGAGATTTTTATATGGAAAGAAATGAATTATAAAGGAAATTTCATGTCTCTTTTTACTATCCTTAAATTTTTTTCAAATGGAATATTTTTTTCCATTTATACGGAATGATTTACTTTCTTTATAAATGGAAAAAATAAATATTCTATGTAAATGAATATTGCAACAAAAACATTTCCCATCATCAAAACCATTATTTCATTTATTTATTTTTTTACATTATTTCATGTTTCCTTCAAAGAAAACACTCATTTCCCATATTTATGGGTATTTTACTTTTGAAAATGGTTTTTTAAAAGGAACGGGTATTTCAATATTTTAAAGTAATTTGAAAATGGGTTGAAATGAGTTTTTCATGGGTTTTGCGATCAAAATGTAGTACAATAAAATTTTTTATTCATGATATGGTCCTTGGACATTGTTTATGATTATGGGTGAGGCTGATATAGCTCATATCTATAGGTGACCATGATATAGCTTATACTTTGGGTGTGGCCAGATAACGCTCCATTGAAATTGGGTAATGATTATTTTCTTTAGAGAATTATGTTTGAAGTAGACCATATAGTTATTCAAATTGTACTGTTTATTCTAAGAGTTCTATGAATATTATGTCTCAATCAACTTAAATGACTATTCTTTTTCTTGAAAAATAGTTCTCATGAAAATTTATTTATTTTAAAAGGTATGATACTTATCCTTTTAAAATAAGTATTATGCCATTATTGGGTAAAAATTCATGTTTTAAGAAAATGTTTTTTCATGGGTTCTTCTATTTTTTATGAAACCATCATGATTATGATTTTTCCTTTATGTTTTATTATAAATTGTTTCATGAAAACTATTTTATAGTAAAGATGATTTCATTAGTAAGTGACCAATTATTTGAGTTCAAAGTTTATTATGTTAAAGTAAATCTCTCTTTTATGGTCTAATGTTCTTTAAAATGAATAATGGGTATATTTATTTTTATTTCATGTCTATTACTATGATTTTTGTTCTCATCCCATTTTTTTAAATTTTTTCACTGGGTTTTAAGGATGGGTAATGGAAAATAAAAAAGTAAATTTGAAAATTGTGATGATTTAAGAGGAAGAGGAAATATTTTCTATTTTAAAAGTTTTATATTTTGGGGAAAATTGATACTAAGTAAAAGATTAAACTTTGTAATATATGGGTTTTTTATATAATATTTATGGATTAATTATCTAAATATTTATACCATAATGATTCTCAAATGTTAGCAAATGAATTCCTGACCTAAAATTCAATATTATGTAATGTTTAAGTTCAGGTAGTTATAGTTAGTATCAAATAAACGGTTTAAGTGACATTTGAGGTTATAATGTTTTAAGAGTAATAGATACTGTCATAGGATTTTAATTTTAATAATGATCATAATTTAAAAGGCATAGACAACTTTTTTGAGGTTTTAATCTATTGGGTTTTATGTTTATTAATGAGATTTTGGGAGAAGTTTTATTGGGTTGATGTATATGTAACCCTTAGGTTTAAAATGAAGGATTATTTCTAAAGAATGTTATTATATTTTTGGGGATGCAAGTGAAATGGTATGATATAACCTTTATGTTTAAAATATTCCGTTATGATAATTTTTTTATTGTTATTTTTGAGGATTTTAGGGTTAAAGTATTATAGAATTTATAGTGGCATTTTCATTACATGGAACTTTTTTATTTTAATATTAAATAATTCATTTCATGTTTTAATGCTATTCATTTTTATAGATTAAAGATCATTTATTATGTTAAATGGAAGAGGATCTCCACGACCTTCTTATCCTTTATAGATGATTTAATTATCATCGTTATGAAACATATTTGTTCAATGATTTTGAAATATTTTCTAACATCCAAATCACATTTAAGAAACTATTTAATCAATCCAACACATATTCATTACTCCAAAATTTGTATGAATCAAGCTGTTTCTTTTATTAGATTTCAAAATCATAACCCATAAATCTCATTCATCCAGGAGAATATGACCAAGGAAATTAATATTTATGCTATATTAGACTATAAAATCATTATTTTAATGATCCCAAATCTTGCTTATCATTTTTTAATGTTTTTAATATTTTCTGTTTGAAAATGATTTATTTGAAAAAGTTTCAAAAATAGATAAGTCTAGAGATTATTGTGGTACATTACCATATTAAAGTTAAGTGACTATGTAACTTTAACATATTTATACTTCATCATACGTTATGAAAAAACTATTTACCATGAGTTAGATGAAATTAAATTCTAAGTCAAGAATATACCACATGTTTAAGACTCATCTTACCAAGCATTGAGAATCACCTTACATCATGAAGGAAATTACATACCATATGAAGTGATCAAGTTATAATGTAAAGGTATTTATATTTACTTATAAAGTAATCTACTAACCATATATTCTAATATAGTGACTGCATAAATAAAAAAACTTACCACATGAAATCATGAACTTACCACACGTTCCATTGAGTTGGCCCCATGAAGAGATAAACCAACCATGTCACCTTTCTCATCAACTAACCATATTTATTGGTCATGAGATCAACTAACCAAACATTAAATGACGATAACTTTCCTTGTCTAACTTAGAAGTGGATATTTTCAAATCTCTAATGGATAGTTTTGAATAATTAAATGGAGTGTTATTTCCTTTAATGAATAATGATTATTCTCTAATGGCTACTTCTGATGAAGATATCTATAAGTGAAATATTTGATCGTGTGGAGGCAGTGTGGAGAACTAATTTTTTTTCTCTTATATATAGAATAATATGGGATCCTTTATTCAAGAACCTATGCTAAATAGAATACTTTATAACACTCTATTTTACAAAATTTTTTAAGGAACAGTCCATGATCTTTCAAAAGACAAATTCAAGGAATTTGGACAAGAAAAGCTTTTAGATCAAGAAGAATCACATTTTCTAATTCCAAATATTTTATTTTTTTTATTGTTAAAATTTTGATCCCTATTTTATATTTCTCATTTTATCTTTGAAAACATAATCTCCTATACTAAACTAGAAAATACTTGATATTTTCTTCCTCAACAGTGGCACAGTAGTATGAAAGAAGGGTCATAGAAGTAGTGTTTCTTTGGAGGTATGGGGTTTAAATTCTTGGATCCCTCTCTTGTGGGGATTTCCACCTCCCCCAATCTACTCTCCTTTTTGGGTCACCTAGTGATGCATCAGGAGGGTATTAGGGAACAACCCACCTAGATAAAGAATCATTGTGTCAAACAATCGATAATCGGGTTATCACCCCATGGGACGCTCTTCCATCTCAACCGTCAATGGATCCTTCCCAACTGAGGCTTTCTTTAGAGTGATCTCTTCATGGGGAGGGGGGCTCCTAGGGTGGAGGGTTAAAAAAAGACACTTATTGGGATTCCATTTTGAAAATAAGTAGATAATACTTGATATTCTATCAAATCCTTTTACTTCTATTCTCATAAATTACTGTGGATGTGTTCATATGTGACCTGGTATCCTTTTCTTCCCATGTATAGCTATGGAAGAGGTTCCATTCCTAGACATTATTATATACTGTTGTTTTTAAAACCTGATCAAGGTTGTGGATCTATATTTTTCCATTAATAATATTCTTTGCAGTAGGTGATCTCCTATGAGAGGAAATTATGTCTCATCTTGAGACTGAACCCCCTGTTTAAATTCTGTTGTGTGTTTTTATACTTTTTTTTTAAATTTAAAAATAATTTTCTATTTTTTAAACTATAAAAAACCATAATTTTATAGTTAGTATTAATTTGTTATGTATAAATTATTTTGTTAAGTAAGATAATTTCAAAATTTAAGGCTTTTAAATGATATATTAACTAATCCTTGATCCTGATTCTGAGAAATTATTCGAAAGATAAAATTTATATATGTCTACTATTTTTATTAACATAGTGTTTTCATTAAATTGGGGATTTTTCTAAAAATTGTTTTTAAATATAAACTTCATTCTAAACTCAGTTTACGTCCTCTTGAGTGACTTACTCTAACCAACATTTTCTATCAAATTTTTTTCAAACATATTTTAACTATGATGTAGTTCTATTTGAAGATCTTAATTTTTTTTGATTTTTAAATTTGAATCTATACAAATAAAAAAATACAAGAAAGGACTATCAATAATCAAAAAACATATGTTAATGGATATAATTATGATCAATGGAATATTATAATAAAAATTCACTTATAAAGAATGGGATTTGATATCTGGATGGTAATTGAAAATAAATATGAAAAAACTCAAGTAGCTAAAGCTTATTGAAGTGATGCTATTAAATTTTTATATGATTGCAATAAAAAATTAATTATTTATTTATACTAAAATTTAGGTAAAGATAAATTCATCTTAATATATTTATATTCTATTGCTTCTGAAATTTGGGATTCCCTTTCAATTTCTCATTAAGGAACATCGAATTTTAAATAAATGAATTAAAACACTTATACTATTAAATATGAAACTTTTAAGATGAAGCCTAAAAAATATATATATTAAATGAATCTCTGGTTTAATTTGATAATTGACATAATGCGGGACCAATGAAAAAATTTACTAACAAGGATCATGTCCTGAGACTTATCTGGTTCTTACCAGAAAGATATAGAGGGAAATATCTTTAAATAATAGAATCATGTGACACTAGTACACTTCTATTAAAGGAACTGATTGGAGGATAAATATGTATGATGAATAACTAAAAGTAAACAAGTTAAAATTTGATGAACTAAAATAATATTTTTTAGATTATATGACTATAGACAAAAAACAAAAAGGGAAGATCAAATCTAAAAGCTCATGTGATGAAGAATCACCAGATGAAAGTGATGGGCAATTGTCACATCTGGTTGGAAATTTCAAAAAGTTATATAAAATGAAGAAGCTCTTCAACAATACAAAATAAAAAGTTAAGTATAAAAATAGAAATTAAATAAAATATTTAAAAAGGATGGTTCTGTAATTGAAATAATTTTTTATTAATATTAAAGAAAAGTACACATCAAACCAGACTCTCATATGATAAAGTATAAGAAAAATAATGAGGAAAACATTTAAGAGATTTAAAAAGGATATAAAAGACACTTAGAGTGCCTCTAAAGACATTTCATATAAATTAAACTCAAGAAAATGAGAAATAAGTGATAATGATATAATGTGTTTTATGAAAACCATATTTGATCTATTAAATGTTTTTCTTAAATATCCTACTTATATACAAAATCATTATAAAACTGAAAATTATTTAAAAAATATACTCAGTGATGAATTATTTAAATATTTTAGCATGATGGAAGACGCATTTAATGAATTAAAATATAAATATAAAAGTTTAAAGAAACAATATGCTATGTTTTCTCACTTTATACTTGATATTACTCTTGAAAATGATAAAAATACTCATCTTCTTAAAGAAAATAATGAGCTAAAATTATCAAATGAACTTATAATGAATTATATGGAGTGATTTAATAATGTAAGAAAAACTCATACTCAAATTATTGGTAAATATACAACTCATAAATATACCACTAGAATAGGATATCAACCAATAAAGAGATGAATTATTAAAAATATATTTATTCCAAGATTCTTTCTTGCTAGTTCTGTTAATAGTTTTTATTCTGCTAGACCAAATAAGGACATTATTTCTTAATTTATTTGGCCTTATTTTAGGAAACTATTAAAAAAATATGAATTATAAATTCACTTATTACTAACACCAATGTACTCAAGAAAATATGGATTTCAAAATTATTTTCGGTTTAAATATTTACTATAAGGAAATGTTATAAAGTGTTCTAGTAACCAACTATGGAACCTCGATAGTGGATATTCCAGACACATGAATAAATACTTCTCAAGCTTCAAAAACACTATTAATGTGGATGGTGGACATGTCATTATTGGTGAAAATTTCAAAGGGAATATAATTGGACTTGGCCAAATTGGTAACTCTAAAATAGTTTTAACTTCAAAATTATTACTTTTAAATGGATTGAAATTTAATTTTCTAAGAATTTATAAATTTTGTGATGATGTTTTTCAAGTTAAAATTAAATACAATTCTTGTGATGTTTTTTATTCCAAACATGATTTGGTTTTTATTTCCTTGAGGAATGAATATGTGTATGCAGTAAATTTAATTTTTTTTCCAAAAATGTATATCTTAAAGTTCCATTAACAATGAATATTGGATTTGGAATTTTATACTATCCAATTTCAATAATCACTCTCTTAGAAATATAACAATTAATGTTTTAGTTAAGGATCTATCGAAGCAATAATTATCAACAGTAAAGGTATGTAATCCCTATCAAAAGGGAAAGCAACATAAAGTATCTTTTAAATAAAATAAATAAGTTTAAGCTTTTCAACCTTTAAAGATAGTTCATATAGACTTGTATGGGACCTCTAGAGTTTCTAGTTTAGAAGGAAAATATTATGTATATGTTATATTAGATGATCATTCAAGATACACATCGGTATACTTCTTTTCTCATAAAAGTGAATCTCTTTCATGTTTTTCCTAAATATTCTATATTTGTAGAGAATCTTTGTGGAATTAGAATTATGACCTTAGGAATAGATCTTGTATGCGAGTTTGAAAATTGAGAATTTGAATCATTATGCTCACAACATGGCTATAATCATAAATTTTCTACTCCTTGGACCCCATATCAGAATGATGTAGTATAAATAAATAATAGAACCCTTCAATAAATTTCCCAAACAATGATCAATGAAGAATAATTTACCTTTTTATTTTTGGGATGAGTCAATAAATATTAATTTCTATTTAATTAATATAGTTTTAATTAGAATTATATTAAATAATACCCCTTATGAATTACAAAATGGTAGAAGACCAAAGGTTAATTACATTTGAGTTTTTGGAGGTAATGTCTTTAGACGTTATACAAAAGGGAATTTAGAAAAATTTGTTTCCAAGAGTGATGAATGAATTTTATGTGGATATTATACAATTGTTAAATCATATATTGTGTTTAAAAAGTCTCCAGGGTGATAATTATAATATATAATTAGATGTTTCACCTGGTAATAATTCTGACATACCTCTAATAATGAACTCACTCAGTTATGATGAACAACTTGAACCTAATCCACTAGAGAGAATGAGGTGTCAAACAATTCTATTCCTAGAGCTATTAGGACTCATCGATATCATCACTTAGATGTTTTTGTGGGTGACCATGAAAATGGAACTCAAAGTAGAGATTCTCTAAGAAATCTGGTTGAACATCAAGATTTCTTGTCACAAATTGAACCCAATAACATCAATTATGGAATTAATGATTAATTTAGGGTAATATATATTTAATAATAACTAAATTAGCTTGAAATAAATAGTCTATAAAATAGTTGAATTACTAAAAGACTAACCAACTATTTGAACAAAGTGGGTGTTTAGAAATAAGTTTGTTGAGTCAGTCATAATTGTAAGAAACAACAATATATTGGTTACACAAGGATATAATCAAGAAGAAGGAATTGATTTTGAGTAAAACATTACACTATTAGCTATAATTGAAGCCATCATGGTATTTCTATCCTATGAAGCGCATTTGGATTTCAAACATTATCAAATGGATATAAAGAGTCAATTCTAAATTTTTTATTTTTCCAAGGATTTTCTTTGTGGAACAACCCCCTGGATTTCAAAACCCTCACTTTACAAATATTGTTTTAAAATTAAAAAAAAGTTTTATATGGATTAAAACAAGTTCCTAAAGAATTTTATGATAGACTCGACTATTTTATAATTTCCAACGGTTTTACTAAATGTATAACTAACCCTAATTTATTTATTAAAATAATTTCAAAAGTTTTTTTAGTAGTGAAAATTTAAGTTGATGATATTATTTTTGGACCTTCAAGAAATTATTTGTGTATTTAATTTTAAAAAATGATTAAAATTGGATTTGAAATGAGTATGATGGGTGAAGTAAAATTCTTGTATTTCAAAATTTCCAAAATAATGAAGGAATTATTTTAAATAAAATAAATTACACCATAGATCTTTTAAAATGGTTTGGTATGGACAACACTAAAGGTAGTTATACTCCCATGAGTACTATATAAAATTTGGATCATGATGAAACTGGGAAATCATTTGACTAAGAAACATAAAGAGGTTTGATTGGATGTTTACTATACTTAACTGCTAGTCATCCTGATATATGTTTTAGTGTGTATGTGGGCTTGTTTTCAAGAAAACACAAAATTGTCACATCTACAAGCTGTGAACATAATTTTCAAATAGTTTATGAATAAAACCAACATAGGATTGTTTTACTCAATAGTAAAATATTTTTATTTGGTTAGTTATTCAGATAAATATTTTTATAGTTTCATGTTAGATATAAAAATCACTTCTAGAATATGTCAATTTTTGGGAATGTCCCTAGTGTCATAGAATAGTATGAAGTAGAACTCTATGGAATTATTCATAGCTGAAGATGATTAAATAGTTTTAGGTAGTTATTATACAAAACAATGGATGGAACATACATTACAAGACTATGGATATCAATTCCTATATTTACTAGTTAATTGTGATAATAAAATGTGTTAAATTTTTTTAAGAATCCTATATCACATTCTAGAACAAATCTTATTGATACAAGACCTCACTTTTCAAGATATTTTTATAAAAAAAGTAATATTACTATAAAATTCATTAAAATTGAATATAAGGTTTCTTATATACTTACAAACCCTTTGAACATTTATAGAATAAATTGAATCATATATGAATTAGGCATGATAAATTATGTCTAATTTTTTTTATCTAGTTTTAGTTTTTAAAACATGTATCAAAATGTTTTAAAATTATGTTCCATTTTATTTCCTATAAGTAACCATGAAGTATGCTTCACATGGTCAGTAGGTTGACCATGAGTTTTTGTTCATAAGGTCATCATGAATACTATGAACACTTACTCCTATGATCACCATACTTACATGGAGTATTTACTCACACAGTTTTTATTCCTACCATAAAAACCATTCATACTATCAGAACATACTTATAGTGAACATATTGGTCATGAAGTTAGCATACCTACCATAAGGTTATAGATAACATGGATACCATGCTTATGTTATTTATATATCTATGGTCAAGATACTTTTCATGTCTATTTAATTTGATTTTTTTGTGAAAATATTTGAGTGGTATTTCTTTTAAGATTATTGTTATATTAATAAATATATGATTTAAATTTCAATTTAAATTAGAATATGTAATGTTTCCTATCATTTAAATTAGATCTATACTATGCTTTTATGATATTTTGAGAAAATTTATTACTCTGGTCTCAAACCTATCTTCTTCTCCAGCTCAAACCTCTCTGTTTTACCTCTAGTTTCCAAACCATCATATATCGTGAATTGAATTAGAATTATAAGGTTGAAGTGAATGTCAAAAACCACATTTCCTATTTATTTACCTCTTTTAAAGAGTAAAAAGAAGTCAAAATCTAGCTCAAGTACATTAGTGAAGCTGAATAATCTACACCTCTTTGTTCATCTGGTTGAAAAAGAAGAAGATGTTCATGTGTAGCTGTTGATGTCGAGATGATCGTTGTCTTGCAATGCGATTCCGGAGAAAGGATGGGATGCATTTATCAAAATAAAACGGTTTACCTTCCTATCCGAATATAGTTAAAGAGATATATGAGAACTTTGAGTTCCACCCTAGAGAGAAGATGGATATAGTAAAATCAAGAATAAATGGTGAAGTTTTTTAATTCTCTTCAAAGAGTGGGGAAAGGTGTTTGGGAATTCTATGCAGTGGAGAATATGAGGATTATTATAGTTCATATCATATTAATCATCTTCACATTGAATTTCAGAATGCATGTGATGAGCTCACTAAGAATTGGAATGTCAAATGACCCACTACTATTGAATTGGGTGGTGAATATAGGCTCCTAGTTAAATTTATTTAGCATGAAATATACCCAATAAAAGGAGACTTCAGTATCTTGGGGAATCAAGACCTATTTTTATTATTTTTGATGGATAATGGTGTACAAATCATATTTTGATGATATTTTATTAGACACTTGTTTGAGGTATGCATTCCATCTTCATGGTTACGATCCTTACCCAATCCTAAGGTCATTTCTACCTTGCTATAGTATAAAGTATTTGTTCCTCCTAGGGTAGGAAAAGATAAAATCATCTAATAGATTTTTTATTACCCAAATTATTTTAAATTAAATTAATGTAAACTGGATTCCATGGAAATAGGAATTGGTGGAAGACCCAAATAAATTGTATTTATAGTTTAACCCAAAAATGTATCATATTAGACCAAGAGATCTGGTAGATCCAGGTCTTCAACATGATGTGGTTGTGGAGTATTCAGATTATAATGATTCTTATACTAAATAAAAATAAGAGGAAGTAGTTGTTGAATAAGAGGAGTAAGAAAATAAACAGAAGACATAGACCTTAATGAAAAATATCCACTATCTTATGAGGATGGGATAGAATGGGACTAATCATCTAGAACTGATGATGATTGGGATAACTAAGAAGGATCTCCTATTATTGGAAGTACCACGAGACAAACTATACCTGATAGACCTTATATGGGGGATAAGTCCCCTAGATCTTCTTTATTTTTCCTATATTATCATGATTTTTATTTCAAAGATCCGAGAGGTAGTCCACCTAGACATGGTGGACCATCCATTCTCACTATTTGAAGAACTTTAGAAGGATATTTGATTGATGAGGTTGGAATTAACGATAGAATTGAGTATTTCCCACTTTTTATTCAATAGTGAATTGTTTAAATTTCATATAAATTTTAATTTGAAGCACTTAACATTGGTAAGGATCAGACTATGACAGATAAATATGTGTAATATTCTCTTGAGGTAGATGGTAATAATCAAGATAATGATCCATATCCCTCTTCCCTGCACCCTCTATTCAATATTCGTATTATGTCACTAAATATGTATTGTATGTGTTAATTAAAATATGTTGGATATATTCAACATGTAATTTTTTAACTTTGAAAACTCTTTTCAACAAGTGAGATAAGCTGATATTTATGAAGATGTTACTTTGATAATAAATCATCTTTAACCTCTATTTAATTTCAGAATATAGATGATAGAGAAATATGTTAAATAATTGAGATATTAGTTTGGATCACTTTAGGCTGACCTATCTTACATGATGATTCAGTTACATTAGTGGTTCATGAATCCTATGTTTTAGCATGTTCTTATGTATTCTACTCCTCTTATTTAGTCAGTTATTGATGAAGAAATGATGAAAGAGTTCATTGATGAAGATTCAAAAGTTTTGTTTGAAGAGTTTAGGAAGACTCTTGAAGCGGTGTAGGATGGGTTTCAAACCCATGCTGCTAAGACCTAAGCTTTAGTGTGTGAGGATGTCAAACATGCAATTCCATACCTAGAAACAATCAAGAGGGAGATTGATTATCATCTAAGAAGTACATTCCCAATGTATGATCTAAAAGGGATATTTTGAACACTTTAATTGTATTTTAATGTCTCTTTTATGCCTCAATATTTTAAGTTACAGGTTGATAATCATAGAGTTATGAATCCTATTTTGGAAACATTCATGGACAATCACTATGATTTCCTTCATGTTTTTAGCATGGTTCATGGGTTGTGAGTGATTTAACCTGATTTATGGAACCCTATCTTTATAAATATTAGATAGATATTCTAACCCCCTCAAATATTCCTTCATCTCATCATACTACCTCCTTTACCATCAATACTTTTGGAATAATACTTGCCCAAGCCTTTCAGCATCTTAGACCAGCTTCTAGGTGTGTAGTTATTGGAGACCCTACCACCTCATCTTTTATGGAAATAAATTCTTCTAATTCATCTACATATAAATGAAAGTATCATATCATACCTAATGAAATTGAATATTCCCCTCATTTGGATGCATATAATGATTTCTAATATGGATTTATTATAATATTTTTTTACTCTTTTTATAATATCTTTTGATATATTAATTTCATACTCTCTTTTATTATCATTTTTATTTTATCTTATTCCTTATTTTTATTCTTTTTAATAACATCAAAATGGGGATTAATAATTAATGGGGGTGATAAATTAAAATTAATTGAATTAAATTGAAAAAAAAAATTCATTCTTTAAATTTTTTTTACACAATTATTTCAATCCTTTAAAAATATAATTTTGATATAGGCATTTCATTTCAATATAGATGTAGTGATTTGTGATCATCAAAAAGGGGATATATTTGGATTATACTAGAACCTCCTTATTTTAATTATGCCAAATCATTTTTATATTTTTATTAATGATTTTCATGTTTTCTGTTAGAAAATGATTTTCTAAAAAATTAGAAAGTTATATAAGTCCTAAGATTACCATACCCCCTTTCCATGAGAAGGTCAAGTAACTGGTCACCTTACCATACATTATACTACACTTTATTATATGAAACAAGTGTTTTCTATGAGTCATATGAACAAATTTTTTTGAAATCATATGTTGAACACACATTGAGGATCCAGTTTACCATGCGTTGAGAATCCCCTAACAATATGAATGAAATTACGTACCACTTTAAGAAATCATGTTATCATGCTAAGGTACGTATAATTTTGTTATAAAAATATATAGTAAACATTTCTTCTAATATAGTGACCGAAAAATGAAACAACATACCGCATTAATTCATAATCTTATTACATGTGAAAATGAGTCGAGCACATGAAGAGATGAATCAATTGTGTTACCTTTCTGTATCAAATGACTGTGTCAAGTTTCCATGAGGTCAACTAACAATTATTTAAGTGATTACTAAGTGTCTTTTCTAACATAATAGTGGATTGTTTCAAATCTATAATGGTAAAGTTTTTAATCATTATGTTGAGAAACAATACATTTAATGATGAATGATTATTCTCTAATAGTTACTTATGATAAATATGTCCTTAAGATAAATATTTGATTTTGTGGTGACAGTGTAGAGAACTAGTTTTTTCAAAACATAGAGAATAACATAGGATCCTTTATATGAGTTCCATATCTATAAGGAAGACTTTATAATTGTATATTTTCCAGAATTTTAAAAGAAAAATTTCTAAGATTAATCAAAAGATAATTTCAAGGAATCTAGACAAGGGAGGTTATTCAGAGGAAGCTCCTTCACATTTTCTCAATCCCAACCTTTTATTATTTTTTTATGATTATAATTTCTAAATTTGTTTTATATTACTATAATTATCTATAAAAACAAAGTATCCTATGCTAAATTTTATAATAATTGATATTCTCTCACATCCTTTTTCTTGTATTCTCGTGATTAACTATGGAAGAGATTATCTATGACCTTAAATCTTTTTTATCCCATTTAAAACTATAAAAGAAGCTATATACCTTGACAATATTTTTTATTATTTCTTTTAATACTTGATCATGGTTGTGGATTGGTTTATTCATTAATAAACTGCTTTAAAACAGGTGATTGCCCAGTAGAGGGGATTATGTCTCAACTTGAGACAAAACCCCTTTTTAAATTGTAATGTGTGTTTTCCTAGTTTTATTATTTTAATTTAAAAATAATTTTCTGTTTTCTAAAATGTATCAATGATTTGATTTGATAGTTAGTATTTATTTATTTTTATATAAATTGTTTGATTAAGTAACATAATTTTAAAATTTAATGTATTTAAAAGATATTTTTACTATTCCTTGATCCCTATTTTGAGAAATTATTTAGAAGATATCTATTTATAATATTTTGATTAACTGGGTGTTTTTATTAAATTAGAGATTAATTTTTTAAGTTTGTTTTAAACAAAATTTTTATTGGGAACCCAATTCTCCCCCTCGTGTTTTACACACTATGACTAACAAATTCTTTTATGAATATGTAAACATCATGATGTAAGATAAAGGGGATATCAATAGCATAAAAGAAATCACTAATGTCTATATTTGAGGAACACATTATTTTTTTATGTTTTATTTTTGAAACATGATTGAGTTTATATTTATGAATCATTATGAAAAAATTCATAGTATTGAATAAGATGAAAACACATTTTTAAATGATTAATGATGAATTTGAATAAAGGATGTGTTTATCAATGATATTCTGATATATTTTAAATATTATGGTAATTGTGAAGAATTATTTAGTTTTTTTTTCAAAATTTGGAAACATATGTTAGATAAAATTGTTAAATTTGAAAAGTAGTTTAGTGAAAAGGTGATAATTTTTGGAGACACTGATTTATGGACATATAATAAAGGGATAAATGAACCTTTGAGTTAATTTGTTCTTTATGCTAATAAATTAATATTATTTAATTTTTTGAAAAAATGATCTTTGTAGAAAACCACTGAGGTAAATATGTGATTTTATGATTGATGATATTTTTGAGGATGTTTGTTATATTTTTTGGTACATTATAAGAATTATATTAAAATAGTTTTATTAAAATGTACAACCCTTCACATTTGGAAAGGATATGGGGATTGAAACCACAACCAATGAGCGACAAGGGTACACTTCCTACAACTATCCTATTTTATTTACTAGTTAGTATGAAATTTCAAATAAAGATTATTTTTAATTTGGGAATATATGTTTCATCATATAGATAACTATTGTACTGAAAACTAATTTTTTGATCACGTGATTAATTTTATTTTGAAAAAATATCACTATTTTTTTAGGATAATAATATGATTAAATTAAAAATAAATCTTATGATATTTTATTTTTAGATTAAAGGTTAATTATATTTTATAATAATATGTTATTTTAATATGGCTTTATTAGGATTTAGTTCAATTATGGAAATTGTTACCATATCTTTGAGATTATATGATATATCATATACATTTCTAGTATCAAGCTTTATGAGTGATTAACATTATTTAGAGATAACGGTTGGAAGAATACGTGACAAAATAATTATAATATTTAGGTTTCAATATTATTTACTAATATATCAAATAATTTTAAGTATAGTTATTTAAAGAATTATTATTATAAACTTTTGGCATTACTATTGAATTTTGTATATTGGTGTGTTATTTTTTCAGATAATGTTTTATTCATTTGGGGAATCATCTTACCTCTTGCTAATTTTTTTTATTTTTGGTAATGATAAAATAAAATAGAAATATATTTATATCCTTTTCTAGATAAAATGATCTATAATAAGTTGATATTAGTGCTCTAGGAATGAAAAAAACATTTTTAATACACATCGTTTGGAGAAATTGATGACATTGTGGTGAAAGTTGATTAAAATATGAAATTATAATTGTAAAGTAAGTATATATACTTATGTTCATAGTTTATATGGTAGTGGACTCCCTCAACTCTAGGAAAATGTATATGAGAACAAATTATCCAATCACCTTCCTTTATGATGAATAGATATACGTTTTCTCACCAATTTGGATTATGTTTTTGTGATCATTAACTTTCTCATGATCATTCACTTTATTATGATCAATGATCTCCGTCAATTTACATAATTATTTGGATATTATTATTATTTTTCATGTCCATATTTTCACTTACAACTAATGTTTTCCTTTTTAGAAACCTAGTTATGTGTTATTCTAGATGATCCCTTTCCCTTTTTTTGAGAGGATATTTTATTAACCCTTTTTATGATGTGGGATTACAACAAAAGTAATTTTAGATGGAAAACCTTTGATTACCAATATCAAGTTAAAATTTAAATAATTAAATTTATTAAAGGTATGGGTATAATGTTACAATGCAATGTTTTTAAAAGATAAACTATGTTTGATTGAGTATTGGACACGCAACTCCGAGCCTAAATGAACTATGAAGTATTATTATTTAAATATGATCATTATAAACTTACTGTTAAATTGGAGGGTATAAATAGTATTAAATAATTTTTTAAATATATATAATGGTCCAAATCAATATAAATTTATTTCTAAATTCTTAGTAAATAATCAAACAACTTTTAGTAAAGTCATTTTTTCTTTAAAAATACATTTTCTTAAGAAAATGGTTTTTATTTATTTTTGTGAGAAAATGGTATAAATAATTAATTGAAATATTATATATTTTATTTGATAAAAAGGATATAATTTTTTAATTAAACATGAAAATATTATCCTAATAGAAATTTTTAGGATTTTTTCTGAAAATATTTAATTTTCACTGAATAGTGAAAAATACTATTTTTCATAAAACACTTATTTCTTTTCATTGAAAAAGACCCATAATATTTGTAATTTGAATAATAATTTATATAAACTCTTTATGATTAACATAATATAATTAATTATATAACAATCAACATTATATGAGATATTTGTATAAAACTTCTTTTTAAATTAAAATGCATTTTTTTTCGGGAAACTGTTTTTCATCGCACTTGTTAGGATACATATAAAATGTATTTCTACCACTTATAGAGATTTCAATTTTAAATTAATTCCATATTTTTAATCATAACTTTTAATATTATTTAACAATGTAATATTTATTTTTTGTTATAAATAATAGTAGAATCAATAAAAAAATTTCACTATGGTAAAAGGTTAAATCAGGTAAACAGAAGTTAAAACTTGTGATATGGCCATAATTTATTAAAATAATTCTTATTGGATGAATATCATTAGCCAATTATCTCCTTTTTATCAATATTTATTTGTTTATGAGACCCATTTCTATCAAAGTGACCTATATAATATTTTATGTAACGAAAAAGACAAAATGTCATCCTCATACTTTTAAATATCTCTTATGTGTTCAATATAGGAAAAACAAAAGTTGTAAATGAATATTAATGGATATATTTAGAATAATTAAATTATTTTCATAATGAAAATTTATTTATAATTTTTATTAATTATATAATTACTTTATATTTTTATGTGACGCCGACACGTTATTTATTTATTTATAAAAAATAATATAAATTATTTTTAAAATATTAAGTAATATAATTTGTGTTATTTATTATGTTTTGCAAAATGTTTATATAATTATAATGTTTTTTTTGGGTTTTTAAAGGTTTATATCTGAATTATAGCTTTGTCTTGATGTTGTTAATGTCAAAATAAATGAATACTTCCAAAATTGATAGTAATGATATTTTATAAGAAATAATGTTTTATTCAATGATTAAAAATTCCTAAAAAACGTATCTTCATCTACTTAAATAATATATGACTTATAATATCATATTTGATCAATTTATGGGCCTTTTCTTTCTTTTATAATAACTTTATTGACCCTAAAATTGTAAAAACTTCAATATTATGGTTGTTGTAAAAAAGGGTAAACATGTGCTAAAATAAAAATAAAAGGGTGATAAAATCACATAAACTTGTCCAATTTTTATTTTAAGATAGTTTTTAAACTTATCAGAATTTTAAATTTTAATCTTATTAAATTTTATCCAGTTTAGTATGAAAATTAATTTATAATAATTTTGTACTTTAAGAAATTCTAGGAGTCCCCTCCCCACTCATATAAAAGGGCTTCTCCTCCCCTATTTTATTCATACTCTATTTTTTTGTTCATCCAATAGTTACCGAAATACCATACTAATATTCCAAACCCTATCCTAGATTACATGGTTTTATCATAAAACCATCCTAGGAAATATTTTGATGTAAACATCAAGAGGTTGTCTGAAGAAGAGGTATAGTGCTAAATTAGGTATTTTCATTTTATTTCTTATTCCACCACCTTAAAACTTTATTCAGAAAAGTTGAAATAATAAAACCAATATATTACAAGTAATGAATTTTTTTATGTTTATTTCATTACCTATATCCATCTAACCTTCCATAAAATTAAAAAAAACGATAATTAATGTGTACGACATACTACTGCCTCACGAACCGATGTAATTCATTTCCCATCACCGTATCTCACAGTATTTTATAATGATGGGGTTAACACACAAACACACACACATAGATATATATATATATATATGATATTCATGACACATTTATCATTATAAATATTTAATATATCATCTATTTTCTTAACTTTTCATTCACAGAAAAATTATAACGTCGTTCATGAATACATGTGGACTATCACCACCACGGATCGATGCGATTCATTTTTCATCATCACATCACTTGGATGATATATCTATGTCTATTTAAAGAAATATTATTGAATTAATTATATAATTATCATTATGCAAATATAAAATAATACTTACCTTCTCTCAATAATGATTATTGAAAATAAAAACATTGCTCTTGTGTACGTATGACATACCATAATCGTGATTGTAACATAGTTCATTTTTACAAACCATGTTCCATTTTTTGTTTTAAAATAATAACTGATTTATAAAAATTATAATTATTTAATGATTATTATGTTTAATATTATTTAATAATAACCTCTTTCACCAATGTGAACCTACCAATTTCATTTTGTACATATGAGCTGAATATCATCAAAATACTAGACATGAACTTAATTGATTATGTAATAGATCATAACATGGTAAAAGGAAACAAAAAACAAAAAAAAATCATAAGAAATTAAATAATTAACATAATTTTAATTTTCAAGAATATAAATAACATACATGCAGATTCAAACTCAAGGAAAGGGGCATTACATTAAAAATAATAATCTTATAACATTTTTTTTCAAACTATTTTCTTCCATGTACATGTTTTTCAAAATGTTTCTTAAAAAATGTCTTTTTCGTTTTAATGGATTTTAATGTTAATTTTTACCATATTTAAGTTTCTTTAAACAAATTTTAAAAGGTAATATTTTTATGTTTTTATGTAATTGATTCTTTGATTTAAAAACTTAGTTTTAAATATTATAAATATTTATTTTATAATTTGTTTTTCTATGTGCATATTTTTAAAATTAATTTATGGATTTTTTTGTATGGACATAAAAAAATTATAATGGATGTTTTATTTATGTATTTAATTTCCTTCATAGTTTCTTTATAAGGAACCTTTTTTTTAATTTATACATAATCATTACTATATTCAAAAAAATGAAAAATGAATGTTTTATTTTAAGATATATGGTGACAATGACTTTTCTTTCCGCCATAACCGTTATTTTATTATTGGATTCCTCTATATAATTTCATGATTTATTCAAATAAAACCCATATTCCCAAATTTATTTGTATTTTGGTTTTGAAAATGAGTTTTAAAAATTAAATGGAATTTCAATATATGAATTTTTTTTTCAAATGGCTTCAAAAGAGTTTTTCAAGGGTTTTTTTATGAAAATATACAAGAATAACTTGATTTATTCATGTTATCATACTTGGAAATTATTTATGATGATGGGTAAGCTTGATATTTATCATGATTATGGGTGATGTAAATATTTCATATAATATGGGTGTGTGCAGATAGTGCTCCAATGCATTAGGTGTTGATTATGTTCTCCAGAAAATTTTGTTGGAAGTCAACCATAGGTTATTTATATTATAATGGTTCTTGCAAGGGGACTATGAATACTTTGGACAAGTTTCCAACATACCATTTTTTTATTCTTTCTAATGAGTTTTCATGAAAACCTTTTGACATCAATAGCTAATATACTAATCTTTTTAAAGGAATTATTATTCCCTTCTAGGGTAAAAATTGAATGTTTTAGGAAAATTTTTTCATTGGTTCCTGTTTTTTCTAATAAAATCTCTTTGTTATGAATTTTATTTTATGGTTTATAATAAATATTTCTATGAAAAACTGTGGGGAGTAAATTTGATTTCATGGGTAACTAAAGGATTATTTTTATCAAAGTTTATTATATTAAAGGAAAACTCTCTTTTATGGTATTATGTTTTTTAACATGACTAATAGGTTTATTTATTTTCCTTATATGTCTCTTAATGAGATTTGTATTCTCATATGATTTTTTAATATTTTTTTCACAGGGTTTTGAGGATTGGTAATGGAAATGGAAAAAAGTCAAGTTAAAAATCGCAAAGATATTTCATGGAAAGAAAACACATTTTAAATTAAATTCCTTACATTTTAGGGAAATGGATACTAAGTAGAACGGTCCACTTTGTAATATATGGGTTTTTATGTAAGATATAGTTCAAATTTCTCTAAATCTTTAAATCATAAAGATCCTCAAATTTAAAAAAATTAATCCTTAATGTAAAATTTGAGATTATATAATATTTAAGGTTAGGTCCTAAAATTAGTTATCAAGGGAGAAGTTTAGATTAATTTAGATTTTAAAATGTTTAAAGTGTCATGGATACCATCATAGGTTTTTAATATTATGCTGGAAAAGAATTTCAAAGGAATAGACACCCTTTTTGAGGTTTTAAGTGATGGGATTTTATGGTTATTAATGAGATTTTGGGAGATGTTTTATTGGGTTGAGGTATATGAAACCCTTAGGTTAACATGGAGTATTATTTTAGAATAATATGGTTACCTTGTTGCAGATGTAATTCAAAAGGTATGAGATAACATTTAATGTTAAAAATTATATTATGTTGAAGTTTTTAATGTTATTTTTGATTATTTGAATGTTAAAATATTATTAAATTTCTATGGGTATTGTCTCTACAAGTAAAATTTTCATTTTGACATTAAATAATTCATTTCATGTTTTAATGATGTTATTTTATATATATTAAATATAATTGATCAAGATTAAAGGAAAATGATCTCACACAGCCTTATTATCCCTTCAAGGTTATTTAATCATCACTATCATGGGAAAATATTTTTGAATGATTTTGAATGCATTTTGGACATCCAAATCATTTGAAAGAATTTTTTTGATCTATTCAACACCTTTTCATTTCTAAAAAATGTCTATGGATGACGGTAATTATTTTATTTTATTTCAAAATTACAACTCATCCATCTTATTCGGTAAGGTAAATACCACCACGAACATGAATTTTTCTTTTTCAATGATATTAAATTCATGATAGAAGATAAATGTGATATCAATAATATAAAAAGTATACTATGATGTCTAGATTTAAGGTATGAATTATTTTCAGATCATCTATGTTTGTAACACGGTTGAATTGATATTTATGAAACATAAGTATGAATTTCACATCATTGAATAATATAACAAAGAATGGTTAATGGTTTAAGAATGAATTTTAATAAAGGATGTGTTTATCAATGACATTCTGATATATTCTAAATATTATGAGAATTATGGAACCTTATATAGTATATTTGTTTTTTAAAAATTTTGAATCACATGTTAGATGAAATAAATATCATTGAAATGTGTTGTATATAAAAGGTGATAATTTTTTAAGACACTCATTTGAGGAAATATGATAAAGGGACAAATAATCCTTCAAGTTAATATATTCTTGATGATAGTCAATTGAGATTAATTTATTTTGTGGAATAAATAGATGTATATAAATCTTTTGAAGTTGAAAACTAATTTTATGATTAATGATATTTTTGAGGCTGTTCATTACAAATTTGGGAATATGGTAGTAATTATATTATCATATTTTTAGAAAAAGGACATCTTGTCACATCCGATAAGGCCGCAGGGCTTCAGCCCATAATAGAAGTGTGATAAGGGTGAACCACCTACCATAAGCCTATGTAACTTTATAGTTATTTCTAAATTACAAATAATGATTATGTTTTTGTTGTGAAAATATGTTTTGTTTAATAGATTACATTGGGACTAAAAATTGATTTATTGATTATGTGATTAATGGTATTTTGGAAAACCATCACTATTTTTTAGGGAAAAATATATTATTAAGGTTAAATAGAATCTTATGTGATTTTATTTGAGGAATAAAGGCTAAATTAACTTTTTGAAGCATATATAATTTTAATGTGGATTTATGGATATTATGGTCATTTATAGAAATCATTACTATATCTTATCGATTATATGGCATTGCCACATACAATTTTGGTATGATACTTTAAGAGTGATTGAAGTTATTTGGAGATAATATTTGGAAAAATATATGATAAAATCATTATAATCATTAAATTTCAATCATAGTTAGGAATATATTGAATAATTTTAAGGATAGTTATTTACATAATGTTATAGTTTTTACTTTTGGTATTAATGTTGAATTTTGGAGATTAATGTATTATTTCTTTGTATAAAGGAGTATTCATTTTTGGAATTTCTTACCTATTTCTAACCATTTTTTTCGTTAATGAAAAAATACTGGAGAAATATCTTATTATCCTTTTTGTATTATATGGTCTATTATAAGTTTATTTTAGTCCTTCTGGCATTAAAAATTCATATTGAATACACATCTTTTAGAGAAAAAGATGAGTCTATGGTGGAAATTGATTAAACGGTGAAATTATACATGTCAAGTAAGTATTTTCCCATTTTTTATTAGTCTACATGGAAATGAAATACCTAATCTATATGAAAATTATCTTGAATGAAAAATGTTATCCCATCACCTTCATTTTAATGAATCAATAGTCTTTTTCGCACCTCTTTGTTATAAGGTTTTGTAGTCAATAACTTTCACATGATCATTCATTATCTTTTAATAAATGATCTCCATCACTATCCATCATTATTTGGAAATTTTGATTTTATTCCATGTCTATATGTTATCTTCCCACCAATTGTTTCCAATTTGGAAACCTAGTTATGTGTTAATCCAGATGAACTTCATATTTCCCACTCTCTAATTTCAAGAGGAAGTTTTATTAAACCTATTTACAATGGGATTTCAACAAATGTATTTTTTTGATGGAAAAATTTTGATTACATAGATCAAGATAAAAATTTTAAAACTGTAATTTATTAAAGTTAGGAGAATGAAACACTCCATTTTTTTAAAAATAAACCCCATATTCGATAGCGCATACAACACAGAACACTGAGCATAAAAGAACCATGAAATATTATTATTTTAATATGACTCTTATAACCTTGGTATTAAATTTGTAGTTATGAATAAGATTAACTACTTTATGTAATATATTAAAAGTTCATACTCAATTTAATTGAATTTTTAAATTCTTAGTAATAATTTCTCAAATTTTAGTGAAGTCTTTTTATTATTTAAAAATACATTTTCATACAAATTGAGTTTTATTGTATTTTTGTGAGAATATATTTTAATTAATTTATAGAACATTTAAAAATTTTATTTGATAAAAATGATGTCATTTTTGAAATCAGAATGTCATATTTTTTCTAAGATGAATATTTGGGATTTTTTGAAAATATTTATTTTTTAGTGAATTGTTAAAAATTCCGATTTTCCTTAAACTATAATTCATTTTCATTGAAAAAAACCTATAATACTTCTTTGAATTTGATACTAAATTAATATAAGAATCTTTTATTTAAAAATAATCCAACTATTTACACTAGAATAAACATTATATGATATCTTGGTAGAAAAATACTTTTAGACTTAAAGGGTTTTTTCTTTAGGAAACCATTATTCGTCACACTTTTCAGCATTTTTATAATATAATTTTCTTCCAGTAATATATATTGAATTTGGTAAATTAGATTTCATATTTTTAATAATAACTTGTAATATTATTTAATAATTTCATATTAATTTTTGGTCATAATGAATAGTAAATACCGTAAAACTTCATCACCACAATAAAAGGGTAAATCGAGTTAACTTGTGTTAAAACTAAGTGATAAGGACAATATTTTTAATCTTAAATATTATTAAATGATTTAATTTTTACACCAATAACCTTAAACTTAATATTTATTATTTATGTGACACATTTCCATTATAGTGACCTATATAATATTTTATGTAAAGAAAAACGAAAAACGTCACCTTCTTACTGTTAAATATCTCTTATGTTTTCAAAAAGGAGAAAAGAAAACTTATCAATAGATATTAATGGTTATCTTGAGAATATTTATTTTAATTTAATATTGATAATTTATTTATAATTTTTAGTAATTATATAAATAACATAAATACTTATGCAATGTAGACATGATATTTATTTATTTTAAAAAAATGACTTTAAAAATGTTAAAAGTAATATAATTTGAATGATTTTTTGTTTTACAAAAAAAATTTAGATAATTATAAAATATATGGGGTGTGTTAAAGTTTTATATTCCAATTAAATATTTTTGTTTTTGTTTTTAATGTCAAAATAAATTAATATATTCAAAATTGACCTTAATGATATTTTATAATAAATAATGTTTTATTAAATGATTTAAAATTACTAAAAAACTTATATTCATCAAAGTAAATGGTATATGGTTGATAATATCAACCATGATCTATTTATTGATCGTTTTACTTTTTATAGTAACTTTTTAAACCCCTAAATAGTAAAAACATTAAAACCTTGGTAATTTTCAAAAGGGTTAACAAGGTTAAAAACAAAAATATAAGCGTGAACAAGTCTCCTAAACATGTACAATTTTTATTTTATGATATTATTTATACTCATAATTATATTACATTTTAATCATATAAATTTGGATCCATTTGAATATGAAAATTAATTTATATTAAATTAGTTATTTAAGAAGTTCCTAGATTTCCCTTCCCCTATACTATAAAAGGGATCCTACTCTCCTCTTTTTCCTTCACAACTCAAAAAATATTTTAGTTCATCAAATTCCTAACCAAATTCCTTACTAAAATACCTCCCCATGTCAAAGTTACATTGGTTTAATCATAAAAAAATCCTAGGAAATATTTTTTTGTAAACATTGTAAGGTTGTCTAAATATGTGGTATAGTTTTTAATTATTCATTTCCATTTTATTTATTCTTCTACCTCCTTCAAACATTATTAAATCATGATGAAATTATAACACCAGTATCTTCCGTATAATGAGTTGTCTGTATGTTTATTTTAGGACCTATATCTATCTTATCTTCCATCAAATGGGAATCTAATCCATCATTCATGTGTATGTCCGACTAACTCCTTGTGAACTGATGTATTTCATTTTCCATCACCGCCTATCATGGTTGGTTATAATGAAAATTTTAATATATATATATATTAAATTAATGACATATTTATAATTATAAATAATTAATATATCATCAATTTTCTTAACTTTTCAATCACTGAAATATAATAACGTCATTCTGGTATTTGTGTGGACTACGATCTCCACAAAGCGATGTGACTCATTTTTCATCACCAACTCACATGAATGATATATATAAACCTATTTAAAGATAAATATGGTTTTTATGATATAATGTTAATTCAATAAAGATCAAATAATTCTTTCCTTATTTTCATAATGATCTTTTAAAATGGAAACCTTACTAATGAGTTTGTATGGTCTACTATTTACATGATTGCAACGTAGTTCATTTTTCATAATAATCATTCATGTTCTTTTTTACATGTATAATATACGTATAAAAATGATAATTATTTATTGATTATTATTATATAAATGATGGAATAATGACATCTTTGATCATATTCAACCTACCAATTTCATTTTTGGAAATATGAGCCGAATATCATCAAAACATCTGACATTAACTTAATTGATCAAGTAATAGATTATAACATGGTAAAAGGAAAAATAAACTTGAAAATGTTCATAATAAAGTAAATAATTTTAATAAGTTTATTATTAAAGAAGATAAATAATGTGCGTGGGGATTCATACTAATAGTAAGGGACTTTCCTTTAAAAATCATCCATTCATGTTTCCCACCAACCTATTTTTCTTTGGTGTCAATGTTCGTAAAAATGTTAAATAAAATTACTATTTATGATTCAATGGATAATAATGATAATTTTGTACCATATTTAAAATTATTTAATTTTTTTTTTGAAAAACAATTAATCCTTTTATGGTTTTTAATGGAAACCTTACTTTAAAGACATCATTTTAAATATTTTAACGATTTATTTTCTAAATATTTTACATCCTTGATGGTAATTTTAAAATTATTTTATAGATTTTTTTTATATGGAGATAAATTAATTATAAATGAAATTTTATATCTCTATTTTTTTACTTTGATTAAAAAAAATTCAAATGTAATATTTTTTCTTAATTTATACGAAAATATTGGCTTTCATTACAAAAGGTAAAATGAATTTTCTATATTAACATATATGGAGACAATGAATTTTCTTGCTGCCATAAACATTATTTTACTTTTGGAATACTTAACAAAAATTCATTTTTTATTCAAAGGAAAACCATTTGTAGCTTTTTTTAAGTATTTTATTTTTTAAAATGGGTTTTTTAAATTAAAAGGTATTTTAATATTCGAATGTGATTTTTAAATGGGATTAAAGGATTTTTTTCAAGGGTTTTATGATGAAAATGTTCTAGAATATAAATTTATATTCATGATATAGTCCAAGGAAATTATTTATGAGGACAGGTGAGCCATATATAGCTCAGGATGATGGGTGAGCCCGATATATCTTATACAATGGTTGCACCCAAATTATGCTCCAATACATTGGGTAATGATTATGTGCTCCAGGGAATTGTATTGTAATTTGATCATTTGGTTCTTCAAATTTTAAGGGTTCATATATGGGTTCTATATATATGATGTCTCAAGGAACCCACATGATCTTTTTTGTTCTTTCTAATGAGTTTCATGAAAAAATATTTATTTTGAAAGGTATGTTAATGATTTTTTTAACGTATGGATTATGCCCTTTTAGGGTAAAAGGGGACTATTTTAAGAAAAAAAAATTTCATTGCTTCTCATGTTTCTTATGAGACCCTAATTTTTATTTATTTTACCTTTATGTTTTTATATAAATAGTTTTGAAAAAAAACTTCTAGGAATTAAAAATTATTTCATGAGTAAGTAAATTATTCTTTAAGATCAAAGTTTATTATTTTAAAGGAAAAATTTCTTTTATGATCACCTATTTGTTTAAAATAACTAACGAGTTCATTTATTTTTATTATATGTCAATAACTGTGATTTTTATTCTCATCCCATACAGAAAAAAATTTCAGATTTTTTTATGATTATTAAGAGAAAATAAGGACTCAGGATGAAAATTGTGAGTATTTATCATTAAAAGAAATTATTTTCAATTTTAAAAGTTTTATACTTTGGGGAAAATGGATACTGAGTAGAAATGTCCATTTTTAAATATATGGGGTTATCATGTAAGAGTTAAGGAATAATTTTATAAAAATATAAACTATAAAGGTCCTTCAATGTATGGAAATTAATTATTGACTTAAAATTCAAGATTATATAATTTTTAAGTTCAATTCCTTATTCAAATCGGGCCTGGGGTCTTGCTATTGGTTTTCTAGAACCAACTGGTTTGTACATTAGATTATCAATTATATTCAAAGAAGTGAATATAAATGTATCTTATCAAATATTGATTATTATTGTACACAAATTTAATTTGATATTGTTCTTGGGTATATGCCATGTTAAAATATGTCATATAATATTTTCTCTATAATGAGAACCATAAGATTCCAGAAGGATGTCTATTAAATATTTTGTCATACAGTTAGGATGATAAACTATGATGAGGTACATAGTTTTTCAGCTATCAGTAGTGAGTATTCATAAGAGTATATGGATTCATCTCATGAACTTCACACTTAGTGATCTCTAAGATGGTACATTATGAGGACAATCCTATGAATAGAAATTTTGGATTATAGTGTGTGATCATATATTTATATCTACATGTATGTGTAATGGTCCTTAGAATTTATGATTTTTATTAATATATATCATGGAACTCATTCTCAGATGTATCGATGAAACATAGGAAACACTATATTCATGCTATGTAGGATATGTTGGGAACATAATGATTGGTATATTATTAAAGAATTAGTCTAGAATGAATTATTTTCCCTTCCATTTATGGAAGTTAATATCATAGACCTTTGATTGGAATGAAACCATTGAAATAAATTCTACAGTCATGGTGATTTAGACATGTTCATTCCTGGTAATCACAGAAAAATATATCATATAATAGGGCTCATGACACAAGTTTGAAACCTACATGATGAGATATCATTACAGAGAGATTATATTTCACAGTTTGTATACATATGTGGTTATCGTTGATGTGAAATTAACTACTTCCTTTTCGTTTTCTTGACCCATTACTGAACAATAATCATTCACATTAAAAAATCTCACCTAATTCCAAAAAGGATGATTCATAGTGGGTCACACATTTTTTTATCATTGATCTAAATTAAATTATATTTTAAATTATGTAATGGAAGTAATATTATTCAAAATTAAGAGGGATAATTTTATTTCGGTTTTATTGATTGTATAAATTAAATAAATTTTTATTTGTAAGGTAGTATTTAATAATGAGGGTATAAAATATTTATTTATTTATTAAATATTTAATTAAATTTTTATTTGTGTATTCAATAAATTCTATGAAGGATGAACAAACCATGATGAGGTATGATAAAAACTATTAATTTGTTTGATGGTAAAAATAATATTTATCATTAAACCAGTCATTATGTACCATGAGAAAATATTATTATTATTATTACATGGAATGAGGTATTTTAATAATTTTATATATTATTAAGGGCCTATATGGAATTAAATAATATTTAACCACAACCCATAACACTATAAATATACTATTATGTCTATTGTGCTATGGTTAATGGAATTGGAGAGGTGTTGTGAACAATGAAATCTAGGGAACCCTCTCAAGATTCAAGAACACATTAGAGTTTCTTCTCTCAAGAACAAAACATTATCCACCCTCCTCCATCGTCTAAATAATAAAAGTACATGGATGATTCTTCAAGATAGAAAGAATTTTCAAATAATCAAACCAAACATTGGAAGATGATTGATCATTCGTGCTTGCACCTGACAATACATTGACATTTTTTGACTATAAAAGAAGCACATGTAGATCTTCAATAAAGGGATTATACATTTGGATCCTAAAATCAGAATGATGGTATACCAAAAGGGTTTCGAATGATAAAAATCTTCATCGAAGAAAAAACTCAAGGACAAGGTATTATTTCTTCACAACTACAAATTTTTTTTATTCAGTGATACCCTTTATCAGCGCTACAATGAATGTTTTTAGCACTGATAAAAGGTATATTTAATAAAGAAAATTTTATATATTATTAAAACTATTATATATATTTATATATATAGTATATTTTTTTAAAATATGATTTATATAATAATAAATATGTTATCCCACTCAATATATAAGATATTTAGTGATAAGTGGTTTATAAAATAATTAAAAAGTCATTTAATTAACAATTTGATAATTTATATTGAGTAATATTCTTTTAATAATAATTTGATGATAAAAAATTTCAATAAATTAATAAATGATCAAAAATAATTTGAAAACATGGCTCAAACATTAAAAAACAATAACTATTGATCAAGGTTTCCATTTGAGGTCCATTACATATCAAATTGAAGGTTGAAAAAAGATCTACATAGTTGTTAGTTGAGGTGTCCCTGGTTAGCAAATTTTCAAGGTAAAAAAATCTCAGAATGCCTCTAAAATTGGGTTTTTTGTCAGAGTGCCTTAATTTATGAACATTTGGTAGAATTAAAACCTCATTTAAGGGGGAATTATTATCTTCTTATGGGGATAATTAATTTATCCTTAGGTATTAAAATCATATGGACATTATAGAGACCAATTTTATAATTTTTCATATGGTAGTATTATTTAAAATTAAGTATATACACATATATACATATTTTAATAAATTTTAACATAAAAATTTAAATTTATAAAAAAAATTTAAATCGTATTTAAATATGAAATATCTTCATAAATATATTTATGTGAGTGTCTATATTAATATTTATGAATATTTATGTGAATATACAATGTATATATACTATTTATATCTAAATATATTTATGTGATTTAGTATTATCAAACAGATATATATTTATCTATATATTCGAATATATGAATATGAATATGAATATATAATATATGTGAATAAATATAAATATGATAATTATATTTATAGACACATATGTATTAATATATGTATTTATGTATGTATGTATTTATAAACACACACACACAAAACATATATTATAAGTTTATTTAAAAATAATTATTTTATATATAAATATATGAAAAAATATGTGGATAAAAATTTTAACTAAACATATATAAATTTATTTATATGTCATAAAATAAATAAAAAAACATAAGGCATGAGGGTGGAGGTCCAAGGTTCGAATCCCAGTAAAGCCACGTATAGGTGTGGGCAGAAAAGGTTGTCTTGTATTAATAAAGTGCTAGGGGACTAGAAGAGCACTAATATAAGTGGTAGGGGAGTTTGAGCATTGATAATGGGTTGGAGACCTCCCTATGAATCTCCAACTAATTAACAAGAAAAAAATTATTTATTTTTACTTTTATTAGTACCTTTATTTAACATTGATAAAGGTACCTTTTATCAGTGCTAAAAATGATGATAAAAGGGGACATTTATTAGTGTTTTTTAGCCCTGATAGAACTAGACCTTTATTATTTATATTTTTGTTAATGATAAAAGGGGCCTTTATCAATTTTTTTAGCGTTGATAAAGGGACTCCATTTTATCGGCATTTAGAGAATCAACACATTTTTTGCACTAAAGAGGATGATTTATTTCAGTGCATCCAATAAAATTAAATGTATTTTAAATTTAATAGGAAAGATCCTCTTTATTTCATTGTGATAGTGAAGTTTCATTAGAAACTTTTCATTGCTCATGAATTCCATGTCATGTGAATCATGGAATATCTGTTGAATTTGACAAATCCTATGTTGGGCCTGAACCTGATCAGTGATTTCATTGTTCTCGAAACCTCAATGTGGTATCAAAGTAGTCACGTTAAAATTTATAATTATTTATTTTATTGTTTGTCATTATGGATTCAAAATTTAAATTTCATTTCAAGTATTATTCGTTCTTTATCTGATCATTGATATCTCTTCCTCCTCCTCTTATTTTCCAACTCAGATAACTATTTTTTAACATGTTGAGGGAAATCCCACTTTTTTGAACATAAAAAATGAAACCCCTTTTGAGAAATGGGTAAAGAGGGAAGTCATAGAAGACACAGAGGAACAATTTCCTTTATGAAACATGACCTGAAAGTCCATTAATGGGCTTAAAAAATCAAAGTGAAGAAAAAATCAAGGAAAAAATTAGAAAATGTCTCATCACCCCCCCCAGACAATGAAACAGAGGAATCAGTTGAAGAAGATGAGTCACCCCTGCTAAGAATTTGTCTCGTGTTGGTCCACACAACATGTAAGAGGACGCCTCCAACCCAAACTGAAAAGTAGGGGGATGAGAGGATGATAGGCTACAACACACCTATCTTTCTTTCAAACATCCCACTTGAAAAAGAAGTAAGGAACCAACCACTCTTTCAACCTGATGCAATACAAAACCAGATTGAAAAATCTATGAAAATTTTCAATGGTAGAATGCCCATCTTTCTGAAAAGAATGAGGATAGAAATATGATGATGTGTGTTAGGAAACCCACCCATCTATCGAGGTATCCCACCCATCGGTACGTGCTATAAGTTGTACCACACCAAATGCAACAAGACAATAACAATTTCTTGAAAATCTATCAACAACCCAATAATTCAATAGTCTAAAGAAATAGTGAAGAATCATGTAGAAACATGCATGAAAAACCAAACTACCCCCAAGATAATGAAATTAGAGTTTTTCATCACCTCCATCAAAACTAGAAAACCTTCTCAAACTAATCACTACACTAAACAACCTTCCACAAACCAGAACCATGTCACTAATCATCGATGCTGCTGGGTGAGAATTCTTGGGCAGAAATTTACATAGAGAGGCACCAGTGTCTAATGGACACCGCTTCGATGCTGCTATTGACTTCTAAACCTCAAACATCTCCACCCCTGAATGCTTGAAGTAGACCCATTCACCAACCAACCAGATCCCACCACTCCATATCATGTTAGAGACATCAAACTCTGACTCAAGAATGAGACCGTTCCGATAAATATCCCTCATCACAGCTCTCCTCAAAGATCGTGATGGATGAAATCAAAAGTAGTCCACATATTTAGATAATATGACCATTCATTGGTAACCAATTTTTCAGATGTTTCCTCCATCAAGACCACCATGTGAAAAAAGAACAAGGACTTTTGGACATTACATGATGACGGAAGCAGGAAAGATCCAATGATAAAGGTCGACCAAATGATACGGATATGGAAACAATCCATGCTAGCAGCAAGAACCATAAACAAAGCTAGATCCAAACCCCAACAATGAATCCTAACCACGTATAACCAGCCAAAATAATAGATTGTAGGGGAAAGTTAACCTTCCATTACAAGGAGCACAAGAAAACCTAGAGGGTTGCCTCTCTAAGGGAATGCAGATCCATATCCACTCTCTCATATAACTAATATTTTTTATAAATTAATGAATATCACATCCTAATAACTCATACAGAGGTTCCAAGAACTCTGACCATGTAACACAGGGTTACATAATGTGTCCTCCTCTATCACATATTGTGTACCTTTATTTATTACACTACCACACCAATGTGTAAGTTAATTCAACTTGTAATGAGTATGTTCCACATTCATTAAATACACATTATGAAGACCATCTAGGGTGGCACATAGTTTTTAGATACTACATGTTGTATACAATTCCTACACATAGTTTAGTAAACATTTTTTTTACTTCCAAAGAAATTATGTAATGTTGTGTCATGTAATTAATATACTACATGTATTTAATATATGAAACGTACGTGATGGAATAAATGCAACATGATGTACACATCGTGTATCATTCCAAAACACTATGTACTTTAGAAATGTCCATAGGAAGTACACACCGAGTACTTTGGTGTATACAATTTACATCCAATGAATCAAAGTACATATTTTTTCATCATTCACACACTGTGTACTTAAACTCTTTACACAAAAATATTAAATTTTTCTAATTACTCCATTAAACCTCATCGACCTGAGTTCTGTGCGTCATTAAATTTGAAGTACACAATGGTCATTAGGTTTTATATTATATAAAATATTTCATTAATTATAAATAATATTCTAAACTACAAATTAATGTTTGATCATTGTACACTAAAGACATAGTGTGCATTAAATCGTACATGATACAAAATTATCATGTGTTCTATGTCTCATTAATTTGACCATAACACCCCCAAAAGATGAAGGGTTAAAAGACTAAATGTTACTACCTTTGAAAATAAGGTAGAAATTTATTTTAAAAAGATTTCCTTATTACAACTCCATGGTTAAGTGGGCCTTGCAATAAAGTAATGTCATGATGGGTGACCTCTTGTAATGTTTTTTTAGGTTTTGTGTGAGTGAGAAAAAAGCACACTGAAAGAACATGCATTGGATTGTGGGTACAATCATTATTTTGATGATCCATTCAGGCATGTGTGTTGTCCCTAGTAGGGTACCACATGTCTATTGGGAAATTAGTAGTGCATGGGGGGCCGGGGACCAATTGACATATTAAAATGTGTGGTTCATGTGCAGTTAGAGGGGCTTGGTTTATATAGTGTTATAAAAGGGGTATCTAGATATAAGTATAGTGGAACATTATTGGTTAAAATATAGTGTCCAAAATAGGTATGTTGTTCTATGGGGGTGGGTTTAAATGTGAAACTTTTTGAAGTTCAAGGGTTAAAATACTAAATATTGTTATCCATTTCAATAAGGTGCACCTTTATTTTTAGGATCCTATCGATTATAACTCTATATAATAGTTATCCTTTGACTAAAGTAGTGCTAGGATGGGTGATCACCTAGGTAGCTTCACAAGGTGTGTGTGAGTGATGACAGAGTTCACAAAACAACATGTGTTTTCTAATTGGGATAGTTATAAGTTTGATGATCCATTCGAGAACATGGGTGGGCCCCAATCGGGGACCATGTGTCTTCTGAGAAATTGGTGGTTCCTGATGTCTCATGGCTTGATGTACATATTAAATGGAAGGTTCCATGTGCTATTAGTAGGGAAAAGTTTCTACATTAATAGTACATGCCCTGAAATTATGACAAATTTTGTGTACACAATATATCATATGAGTGCATTATGTACAACAAGGATCATACCGAGTAGTCCGAATAGGTAAATGCCAAGTTTCTTATAAGTGTAAAGAATTATACTATATTTATTAAATTTTAAATAAAATAAAATATTTTATTTTATATAAAAATCATAGCATATGGGAATATCTATGAAAATTACATGAAATAAGATAAAATGTATTAATGGATTAATAAGATAATTAATCAGATTAATTCCTCCTCATTTTATCTTATCAAAGAACAAATTGAAATGAATGCTGCCTAATTATTTGAAACGAATAGTCATTGTATGTGAATAGCCAATCATGATATTTGACCAGACCTACATATGCCTTAGTATAATTTAATTGAATTTATTTCATGTGTTTGTTATAATTTATTTTTAAATTAAATATAATGGAATGTGTGTCCAAGATTGTTTTATGAAATTCCATTAAACTAGTCCATTTTTCCCTCACCCATATGTTCTTTATAAAACATTTTTTACAAAAGGAGTATATAAAGGTGTATAGATTCTATTCAAGGATGAGTCGAGGAAAAGGAAGTTTAAGACGTAACCAAGGTGAAAAAATTGGGTGATACATAGGAGAGGATTGTTTGGATGCATAAATTTCTTCCAAGACTGGTACAAAGAGTTTTCTCCTAGGGTCATTGGTTGTTTAATGTATTCTTAATAAATCATTTATTAGATAATGGTCATGAAATTTTCATTTATTTATTTATTTTATTTTTTCTATTTAATGATTTATTTTATGGATACAAGACAATGATCACATAAATGAATGGACTAATATATAAATGTGGAATTCAAATAAATAGACTATGCATAAATGTTTTATCAGAACATTATAAATCACATATTTTAAATCCACTTAATATTAAAAAGACATTAAATGGTTAAAATAAAAAAATATTAAAATTTTATGTATAATAAATAAAATCCCACAACAAAAGAGTAATTCAAACAAATGCTCCCATGAATTAATTAAGAGTGAAGCTATATAACTAAGTGTTGGTACAACTCCTATTAGAACAATTACTTTTATCAAGGAGTTATTGTGAAATATTTAGGTTGACTTATCCATTTTACATCAAGTGGAGTATCCCTTGCTAGAATTTATATAACATGGAGTTGATTTTGGAGTAAATAAGAGGGAGGGTTTCTAGATTTGGGAGTCCCCTCAAGAGATTAAGGAGCTGAAAGTCCATAGTCAGAAAAGAAATGCCTACATAAATACCTTCAAGTAATTAATAAATCCATTAATTAGGTTATGTTAAGGGTCATATAGATACTTGATAGTATAATATTCAAGAAACTAGACATTCCATGTCCAATGGTGTGGATTTTTGGGACTTGATAAAATGATCAGATAAAAATAATTTAATGTATGTTGTCTCAATTTTTGTAATTAGATAAATTAATAATAAACTTCTCTAATTTTTTTTAGAATCAAATGTAAAGTTCAACAACCCCCACACTATCCCATTTGTACAAGAACTTGTACGTTTTAGTATGCAAGGAAACAAATTTTTATGTGCTTAAATCCTCATTTCTTGATCAACCTGCTATGAAGGCAAGTGAGGAAAATTTACTTGTAGAAGAGAAACATTTGGAAGATTTTGTTGAAATATAGTGTTTAATGATATCTTCCATGTCCATCTTACTATAAACTTCACATGAGACAATGGATTCATTTGAAATTCTTAGTCATCTCTATTATCATTAACATAAGAGAGAATGACAAGAACAATGTGAGATATCTAAGGAAATATTCTTGTTAAATCTTGGAAGTGGAGCACAATATGGACCTCAATTAGTCAAAATTATTTCTCATATCATGTTATTCAAAATTAAAAGTTTTTATCTACCTAATTAGTTATGAACAAATATCATTAAAAATTCACTATCTCAGAGATGATATAACTTTATTTTGAATTTCAACATGAAAAATTTATAGAATTCACTCTTAAATCTTGTCACCTTAATTTTCCAAACTGATAAGGAACTGAATACTAAAATTTCATCTATCCTTATGGTGAATAAGATGTAAGGAAAGAAAAAGAGCACAAAGACTAAGTCTAAGTCTAGGGATTCCATGCACCTACCTTCCAAGGTGAGGAAGATCAAAGGGGAAGTGAGATAGAGAGAAGTTTTCTACTTCTATTTTGGTAAGAAGGGTAACTGGGAGAAAAACTACACAGTAGGAAGGAATCATGGTGATAATTCATGTATGTTCATTATCTAGTGTTACCTTTCAATTTATATAATTTTTTTTGTATACCATGTGTTTTTATCATATTTGTATAAAAATTCAAGATCCTAGTAGGTTTTAAAAGATTTTTTGAGGTGAGGTGGATTTTTAGGCTTCAAATAGAGCTAATTTGACAGCATAATCCATTAGAGACTACCACTTCACATTACTCATGAGAATGATCTTGGATCCTCATAATTTTTAATATGTACCAATAATTACCAAATCATTATTTATGTATCTAAAATAAATATATAAATATTTATTTTAAATTTCAATAATGAAAGATTATCATTTTATAAAGAAAAAATATAATATGTTAAGGAACATTTAAAAACTATCCTTTATGTATTAAATTATAATAACCAAGTGTTGGTAATAGATAATGAATTTGGATCACATGACTGATACCACACCCAGATAAGGCATCACTACTTGGTTTATGTAAAAGATAAATGGTTGAAAAAGATAAATCAAGATGGTTATTTAGATTCATTCAAACTAAAACCACTTGGTATTTTTATAGTTTTATTACAAGGTAAAATGACCAAACTCCATTTAGTGGAAAAATTAAATATGCCATGAAGTTTCTAGAATTGGTTCAAAATGATGTGTGTGGACCATTCCTAGTTGAAACAAGGGTGGGTACTCATAATTCATAACTTTTACTGATGAATTTAGAAGGTAGGTATATATTTACATAATGAGGCACAAGTTAGAATACTTTGATAATTTTAGTGATTTCAAGAATGAGGCTAAGAACAATCTTGGTAATGAGATTAAGAAAATTAACTAAATGTTTGGTAGAAAATATATTAATCAATACTTCAAGGACTATTTATGCGAGCATGGGATTTTAATTCAACTTACTTTTCCTTGTACACCCTTGTGGAATGGTGTAATTTAAAATAGGAACCACACTATATTGGTTATGGTGAGTCCAATGATGATTCATGAAAACCTTCCTCTTTTATTTTCAGGATATGTATTACAGACATCAATACACATACTAAAACAAGTACATATTAAAGTGAAAAATGGTATACCATTCCAAGTATGGAGTGGAAAAAGACTTGTATTGTATAACATACATGTTTTGGGATGTGAAGCATTTTTTAATGCCTCTTCAGGAAAAAATACTACACCCAAAGTCACAAAGTGTATCTTCACAGGATTCCCTAAGGAAAAAATGGGATATTACAAATATAAACCATAAAATAAAAAGGTAATAGTGGAAAGACATTCCATATTACTTGAGAGGGGTCACATCTCTAAAATTGATATTGGGAGTGAGATATAATTCATTGATTTCCAATATTAGGATATAGAGGATTTGGTATAGAAACAAGTTCCACAAATCCCTATAGAAGAAACTATTATAGAGACACATGTACTAGGTAAGAGTACAAGAGAGGTTAGAGAACCTGAATGATATGGTTTTCTAGTCACCGGGGATGATGATTCATTATTATCTAATAAGAATGATCTTCTAAAATAAAAGGATGTAATAATTGGAAAATATGATTCCATATGGCAAGAAAAAATTAATTATGAAAAGGATTACATGTACCAAAATAATATCTATATTTTGGTGTATCCTTTTTTTGATGTAAACTCTATTGGTTCTAAATGGGTATTTATTAATAAACTAGACACGGATAGTCAAGTCGGTACCTATAAGGCATTACTGGTTAGAAAATGGTAAAAAACATCAATGAATAGACTATGATAAACAATTTACACCTATAACCATGCATAAATACATTATAATTATACATTCAATAGTATCATTTTGTGAGTATGAGATCCAAATGATGGATAACAAGAAAGTATTAATTAATGAGAACCTTTCAGAAGACGTATATAGGACACAAATAGAAGGGTTTGTGACTCTAGGTGATACTAATAAATTTTTCAAGTTGAAAAGAACCAGATATGAATTAAATAAAGAATCCAGGTCGTGGAACATTTATTTTGATAAATCCATAATATAATTTCATTTCAAAATAAATGACTATGATTATTGTGTTTATAAATGGTTTTGTGGGAGTTTTTTTGTTTTCCTAATAGTATATTTCGATAAAAATTTTGTTATTAAAAATGAGATAACATTATTATATACAATTAAGATATGGTTTAATATATTCTTCTCCATGAATGACTTAGGTGACGAAGCATATGTTCATGGGATCAAGATCCACTCTGATAGATCTAAGAGACTACATGGTCAATGTTTGGGAAAATATATTGACAAGATATTGAGGAGATTATATACAGAAAAATCCAAGAGAGTATTGTTTCCTATGTCACATGGTATTCATATTTCCAAGAAAATGTGTCCTCAGAGACATGTGGAGAGATAAATAATAGAAATTATTCCATATATGTTAGTAATTGATCCACTCATGTATGTCATCCTATGTACCGGGCTAGATGTTTCATATGCCTTATGTGTAAGAGGAAGATATCACTAATATCTAGGAGACCACCAATGGATGATTGTTGTGACAATCCATAAGAATATTAGGTGAACTAAGGATATGTTACTGGTATATAGAATATATGAGGAGCTAGTTATTAGGGGATTTGTAGATGCCAGTTTCCAAACAAATCAAGTGTAATGACCTGAACTTTTTGAATGATAATTATTTTTAGAAAATGTTTATTATAATATTTTTTTCAAAAAAAAAATATATCTCATTAATAATGAAGTGATCATATTTTGAAATGTGACCATTGGTTTTAACCGTTATATGACTATTGTTCAATTATGACCATTGGTCAATTTGACTATTGTAAAAAATAATCATAATAACAATTTGAATGTTATAATTATTATTATAAATAGAAATAATAATGGTTAATTAATTCATAAAAAAGATTTAATGGCCTTATCTCATAGAGTCATTCCATGTGAATCCCATTTTATGATCTTGTGAAGGATGTAGCATCACTGTGATTTTCACTTAATCAAGCCCAATCTGAGCTTCAACATGTTAATCTTGAGATAAATCGCCTAAGGGACAAGTTCATGTTAGTGAAGATTACCACTCGGGTGATGTTATCTTAACGGCCCCAAGAGTCTATCACCATAACACACCTTACCCATATGTTTTAAATGGGAGTTATAAGGGGATATTGTTTGAGGCCCTAGTTACTTAAAATATAATATCTTTATTTAAATAAAATTTTTATTTCATCTTTTCCATTTTAAGAATGTTTTTGCATAAAAATTGAGATGGAATTTCATAAATTATTTTTTGGGTAAACATTGTACTTTTAAGATTGCTATAAATTATTATATTAGACTAAGGTTTTATTAGTAGAATTTATTATAATGAAATAGTTTTATGAAAAAACACTTATTTAATTAAAAATGATAAATTGATTCTATTTTTTTGATGTGTTCAGAATTTTACTATGCATTTTATTATACATTTTTTGTTTGCTATTATTTTTCATAAATAAGTATTTATATAGTTAAAAGTTAAATTTATCATATTTTGAGAATTATTATGAAACAATAGAAGTATTTTTTGGAATCATAGCATGGATATTTGGTAAGGGTGAATTTTTGTGAATTTTATAAATTACTTTATTTTTCTCATTAATAGTAAAAACACAATTTCAGTGTTTTGGTATGTTTAATGACATCATGACTATGTCATAATGATGGAATGAGTAATATAAAATTATGGTTAACTTTTTAATATTAGAAAAATTTAATTTGTGTCCATGTGGCTAACACCATGGGAAAATACCATGGGTAAGCCCGTGGTTTTTCAATTACCACTACTGAGGTGTCCAAGGAAATTAATAAAAAACTCCATCACTTTTGCTATAAAAAACCCATGCATTTTTATATTATATTTCATTAAAAATTCATCCTCTAAAAACATATGATATTTTTACCATCCAGGTAGTCCTCCCAAGTTTTCTTCAAGTCCCCAAGGTTCTAATCATTATGTATTATGAGTCACTCTTCAAGGTAAGGTAAATATCAACTTCACTTTTTTCCTTTCAAGTTCCCTTTTTTAAGTGGTGTATCTTTCAAATTTTCATACTATGTTATTCTATACATTTTATTGTATCCCATTATTTTATAATGATCCTTTTATTAATGTTATACCCTTTTCCCGTAACTTTTTAATGTTTTCTAAAAACATGTTTCATACCCATATAATACGATATTTTTTTCTCAAATTGTTTCTCCTTTTTCTCAAGAAACTCCATTATTTTCTTTTTTGAATACCCAAACCTCTTAATTTTCCATGGGTATTCACCTAGATGTAAATATAATCTATTTAATTCATGGGTTAACATACATTAAACCTTTGTTCCTTTTCTATGGGTTTAAAAATACATAAATATTTGGTCTTAATGAACTTTTTTTAAAACGTCATGATTTTGACATGAAACTCATTTCTTCTATTATACAAAATCTATTTTTGAAATGTTTTATTATGATCTATGTGGCTCACATTAATTAAAAAATATGAATGGTGTTCCTTGATAGTTCTCCAATGCATTGGGTAAATAATTTAATCTCTATATATAACATGTTTTATGATACCTTGGTGAATAGCCATGGTAATCTTTATGACACATTAGTGATAAAATAGGGTGATATGATTATTAATGACTCAATTAAATGTTTTATCCACATTAAAAATCTATTATTCATGATTTTATTATTTATTATATTCCCTTTTCTCAAACCTTGATGCATTTCCTCAAGATCTTATTGATATTCGTCAAGATCACAAGTAAAATGATTCCCTTGTTTTCCCTTACTGGGAATTATGCCAAACATTTCCTTTGATGTATGTACCCAGGTTATGAGATGAAATAAATGTACTTATGATGATCCTTGAATAATACTTTAAAGTTTAATAGAAGAATTATTTATGTTTTCATGTATTATGTACCTTATTTCCAAGTCATTAAACATTAAAATATCCTCTATTTGTAAAATGATATGTAAAGTTATGTAATAAAAAAGAATTATTCCATAGTTATTATCAAAGGAAAGTTTAGTTATTTGTGGAAATTAATATTTTAAAACTTTATGAATAACCATAGAAAAAAAATTAAATATAGGAAACTACCTTGGTATTTTGGTAAAATATTAAGTAAGTGGTTTCCAAACAAATAAATCCATATCTGGATATGAACAAGTGGATGTGTCTCTTGAACAAATATACCAAGTGGTAACAAACATAACAAGGTGCATCATACCTAGCTTGAAATAACCTATTACACGACAAAAGGTGTTCCTTCACTCCATATTTTACACTCTTGGGGGATATGTTTGGTTAATCACATGATTTTTATGAACCATTATGAAGGATTTATAGAAATTTTAATTTTTTTCACCGAATAACATGTTTAAACATATTATCATATAAAATAAAATTTCCCTTGGAATTATAAGATTATTAAATGAAACATGTTTCTCACTATGTTTATCTTCTTATATAAAATGGTGAGAAATGGGAGAAACTACATTAATGGTGAGCACAACGATCTAGGAACTAATAGCCTTCTGATGGATGTTGGAATGGAGAACCTCATGATAATTATGAATCAAATTACTCAAGTTATGAGAAATAACATGAATCAATATGGGAGACCATATTCACCACTGAGGGAACAAATTTCCATTAAGTCCTTTATGTCTAAACAACTAGAAAATTTATGCGGATCTAACAACCCCTTGATTTATGAATAGTTGATAAGCTCTATAGAAAATATCTTTTCTGTACTCCATTGTTTGGAACAAGAGAAAGACAACCTGGTTGTGTTCCTCTTAAAGGGAGAAGTAAATTTATGATGGGAACTAGTTAAAAACATGAAGCTAAAAGGGGATATTGATGTAACAGAGTGGGAAGAGTTTAGGGGATATTTTTTTCAAAACATATTTCCCCCATTCAATGTGAATGAAAATCGATAGAGAATTTCTAAAGTTGAAGGATTAGGAAAATGAATCTACGGGAAACTATAAGATGAACTTCACATGACTATCATATTACACTTATAGATTTTTTATGGATCCTAATGGAATGGTTTATAGATTCTTCAGTGGACTAAGTCCCCATTTATGAGATAATCTTCGAATCGAGACTATGAAAACAATGAGGATACTGTGACAAGTGATATAAAGGTTGAACTTGAGTTCGGGGACATGTAGTGGTCCCATATATCAAATTAAAAGAAGGGATATTTTGATCGAAACATGGGGAGGAGCATTGATCAGTGAATAAGAGGAAAACAAGTGAAACTTTTCACATGCAACAAATGTGGGATAAATTATTCAAGGACATTATTTTTCAAGAGTGGAAAATGTTACAAGTATAGAAGAGATGACCATATTTCTCAGAACTATTATACTGAGGTGAAGCCTATACTTATCAACACTAAAGAAAAAGGGAAGATGTTATAGGACCTACATGAAGTCCAATGCTTCAAGTGTGGACATCTTGGGCACATTTCCATTCAATTTCAAAATCTGAAGTTAATGGAGGTGAATCAACATCATCCTCGACATAATCCAATGGATAAAGTTCGTTATTTTTCTATCACATTGGTTGATGTTGAAGCTCCGAATGATGTGGTGGTAGGTACTCTCATTATTCTCTCACAGCTAGTAGTTACTTTGTTTAATTTTTTTTACACTTTCATTTATTTCCTCCAAGTTTGTATATAATATTGAATCAATCCTTAAACGTAAAAAATTATAACTATCAGTCAAGAATCCTAGAGGGATTATCCAAGAACCAACAGTGTATAGAAACTCTAGTATTCACATTGGTGAGCACAATCTCATCACAAATCTAGTAGTCATTACCATGTTGGAATTCAATATTATACAATGGATGTACTGGTTCTCAAAGTATTATTCTATGATCAAATTTATAATCAAGGTGATATGATAAGTCTTGAATGAAAAACCTATAGTTGTATTCAAAGTAGAGATATCTAGACCTAAGCTTTGTCTAGAAGCACCACACATATCCCTCTTTATTGAGTGACCTCTTTGTGGGGAGGGGGGTTTCCTTGTGTGGAGGCTTCGAAAATGACACACATAAGAATACCCTTTTAAGAAGGAAGAAGGAAATGAAATTATATGAATAGATAATTTCCCTATCGTTTTGGAATACATTACTGTATTCCCTAAGGAGTTACCTGGACCTCCCCCTAATAAAGAGGTAGAGTTCTCCATTGAGATAATGCCTAGTTCCAAGATGATATCGAAGAACCTGTATACAATGAAAAATGTTGATCTAGATGAATTAAAGAAGAAACTCCAAGATCTCTTGGATGAGAGTTTTATCCAACCAAATGTGTCTCTTTGTCAAGAACCTCTTCTCTTTTTGAATGATAAGGATGGATCAATGTGATTTTAGATCTATAATAGATAACTTAACTGGATCATAGTGAGGAGTATGTACCCACTTCCATGAATTGATGATTTATTTGACCAGATTTATAGGGCTCAATTATACTCTAAGAAAGATCTTTGATGTGGTTCTCATCAATTGAAGGTGATGAATAAATATATTCCAAATACCGCTTTCCGATCAAGATAAGGGAATTATTATTTTTTGTTATTCCTTTCAGCTTGACTAATGCTACTTCTATTTTTATGGATTTGATGAAAGTGAGTCTTTAAGTACTATCTTGATAACTTTGTGGTAGTTTTTATTGACGATATTATAATATATTCTAAAATTCACAAGGAACATGAGGATCATCTATGGGTTATAATGAAAACTATGATTAAGGAGAGGCTATTTGGATTGTTCAACAAATGTGAATTTTGTATACAACATGTTTCTTTCTTAGGGAACATTGTAACCAATGAAAGAATATCAGTTGAACCTACAAAGATAAAGGTTATGAAGTAGTGGCCTCATCCTACTATAGTAACTGAGAATCATAGTTTCCATGGATTATTGGGATATTATAGGAGGTTTGTGAAAAACTTTTCACGAATTTCTAATCCCCTATCCAAGTTAACTCAAAAAGGAGAAATATTTTTCTGGACAAAGGAGAGTAATGAATATTTTCAAGAGCTGAAGAAGAGTTTGTTTACCAAAACCATGTAAATCATCCCCTCTATCGAAGAAGGATTAATTATTTTTAGTGAAGAATTTTTGAAAGGTGTTGGTTTAATAATCATGAAAAATTAAAATCTGATTTCATATGCATCTTAATAGTTATAGCCTCATGAGACTAACTATCTTACACATCACCTGGAGTTAGATGTGATTGTTTTTTATATAAAGACATGGAGCCACTCTATTATTGGGAGAAAAGTGATATATACACAGAATATCAATGATTGATGCATATTTTAACACAAAAGTAATTGAACATGAGATATAAGAGATTATTGGAACTTCTTAAATACTATTATTGTTCAATTAATTATCACCCCAGTAGAGAAAACAAAGTCACTAATGCCTTAAGTAGGAAAGACCATGTTGTGTTGGAAATGATGAGGATCCTCGGAGATACATTGATCAATGACCTAGTAAAACTAGAAATGATAATTGTATGGTAAGGGAAATTATAAACCCTATCCCAAATGGTTTCTCAAACAACATTATTGGAAAAGATCAAGAAATGTGAATGAGAAGATCCTTTGTTTTAGAAAAAGATAGAGGATATAAAAAATGGGATGTTTTATGAGGTCAATATTGATCAAGGTGTATTGGAATATTTTACAGGGCTATGTGTTCCATATATTCTGGAAATAAAGAAGGAACTTAAGGGTGAATCTCATAGATCTACATTCTCTATACATCCTAGAAGCAGAAAAAAGTATAGGGACCTTCATGATCATTATTTTTGGGATATAATGAAAAGGGAGATTGTCAAATAAACTCCAAGGTTCTTGGTGTTTCAACAAGTGAAGGAAGAGAGACAAATTTCTAAAGGGGTATTACAACCACTGTCCATTCCAATATGGAAGTGTGATAATATCACTATTATCATAAAGACATCCATAGGAAATAATGTGATATTGATTATAGTGCAACGTCTTACCAAAACTACCCATTTTATCTTGATTTGGTAATATTTATCTTTTGACCAACTTTCCACAATTAATGTGAAGGATTTGGGGAGGTTGTATGGGGTACCACTTTCTATCATTTCTGATCATGATCCAAGGTTCACATCATAATTATGGAGAAGTCTTAAACTTGCTCTGAGTACTGAATTGTATTTCACTATGGCATATCACCCTCAAATTGTAATCCAATATTAGAGGACTATTTAGACACTCAAGACCATGCTGAGATCATGCTAAATGCAATTTAAATGTGGTTGGTACTAACAAATCCCTTTATTTTAGTTCTCATACAACAACATCTTCTATTGGAGTATTCGAATGGAACCCTATGATGATCTATATGAGAATAGATGTAGAAATCCTATTTGTTGTGCTGAAGGTGGTCAGAGAAATCTTCTTTGGCTTGATCTCGTGCAATATGTGACAGAAAAGGTTCATTCCATCCCACAACACATAAAGGTTGTTCATAGTCATCATAAGAGCTATGCTGACAACTATTTAAAGGACTAGGATTTTGATGGTGGATAAAAAGTATTCCTGCAAATTTCACCATGGAAGTTATTCATATAGTTTGGGAAGATTGGGCAGTTCAACCCTTGGTACATTGGACCCTATTAAATCCATGGAGGTATAGAAGTAGTTGCCTATCAGCTTACACTACCTCCAAATCTAGCCAATGTTCTTGATGTATTCACTGTATCTCTCTTGATGAAGTACATACCTGATCCTTCACATGTTTTGAATCTTAAATTGGTACAATTGTAACATCACAAATCTTATAAGGAATTACTAGTGGATATCTTGGACCAAAGAGACAAGTTTCTACAAAACATGACTACCCACATTGTTAAAGTGTTGTGGAGGAACTATAAATATTAAGAAGTAGCATGGGAACCAGAGGAGACAATGATGAATAAGTACCCACATCTCTTATCAACTAAGAAAACATGTTAAAATTTTAGGGATGAAATTTCTTATTAGGGGAAGATTGTCATGACCAGAACTATTTGAATGATTGTTGTTTCCTAAAAGTGTGTGTTATATTATTTTGTACTGAATAAAACTATATCTCATTAATAATGAAACTAAGTATATTTTTAAATGTAACAAATAGGTTTCAACCTTTATATGGGTGTTGGTCAATTATGACCATTGGTCAATGTGACCGTTAGAAATAATACTCTTAATAATAATTTTAACATTATATTTAGTATTATAAATAGAAATAGTAATGGTTAATTAATATAGAAAGAAGAATTGATGGCCTCATCTAGTAGATTCATTCCATATAAATCCCAATTATCAAAGCTTGGGAAGGATGTAGTGTACTGCTATTCACTCTTGACCAAGACCAAGCTGATCTTCAACTTGATAAGATAGAATGAAATCACTTATGCTAGTTGTTCAAGTTATTAGATATTACCACATGGGAGATGTTATATGAGCCACCCCAATAGACTATTACCATTTCACACCTTACCATTAGGTTGTACGAAGGTGTTTTAAGTGTTCATTTTTTGAGTCCCAAGTTACATAAAATGTAATCTCTTTGTTTAAATAAAATTTTTATTTTCATCATTTCCGTTTTAAGACTAGTTTTTCTTTAAAATTGAGTTGAAATTTGATAAGTTGTTTTTTAGGTAAAAAGTGTACTTTTCAGCAAGATATAAATTATTATATTAAAATATGGTTTTATTAATAATGTTTATTTTAATTAAATATTATTATCGAAACACTCTTATTTAATTAAAAATGATAAAAAAATTCAATTGTCGAAAATTTTACCATGCATTTTGCTATGCATTTTCTATCTGCTGTTATTTTTTAAAAAATAGGGATTTTTATAGTTAAAAGATAAATGCCTCATATTTAGAGAATTATTATGATAAAATAAATTTCATTTTTAAAATTATAACCTTTATATTAATTTAGGGTGAATTTATGAGAATTTTATAAAATACTTTAGTTTTTCATAAAAAGTAAAAATACAATTTGTGTTTTTCGGTTCGTTTAATGACATAAAAACTATGTAATAATGATTTAATGATAAATATATATTTCATTAAAATTATATTGATAAAAATAATTTATTATGTGTCACAAGTGGAAATAACCGTTGTAAAGTACCATGGGAATGCCCATGGTTTTGTAATTGCCACTAATATGGTGTCAAATAACACTAATAAAAAACTCTCTAACTTTTTCTATAAATACCCACAAATTTCTCCATTATCATTTAGTACCAATTAATCATCCATGGTTATATAATATTATTACCCCCAAATATTCTTCCCATGGTCTCCTAAATCCCCCAAGGTCAGGATCATCATGTTTTAGGAGTCACTCTTTAAGGTAACAGAAATATCATCTTCTCTTTTCCTTCCAAGTTCCCTTTTTTTATTTGGTGTATCTTTCAAATTTCCATACTATGTACATCTATCTATTTTATTATATCCCTTTAATATATTAGGAGTATTTTATGAATGGTATACCATTTCCCCCTCTTTTTTAATGTTTTCTAAAACCAAGTTTCATTCCTGTTACACTTCTAGATTTTATTCTCAAAATTACTATCTTTTTCTAATGAAACTCTCTTATTATATTTTATGAATACAAAAACCTATTTATTTTCTAGAGGTAATTCACATAGATTTAAAAATGATCTATTTTTTCAAATATTAGCATACATGAAACCATATTTCCTTTTCCATGGGTTTTAAAAGACATAAAGATCTTGTCCTAAATAACTATTTTTAAAACGTCTTGATTTTTATTTGAAACCCATTTCTTTTATTCTAAACAGGTTATTTTTTGCACTTTTTTATGATCTATGAGTCTCAAATTAATAAATAAATATTAATAATGTGCTCGGATATATCTCTAATGAATTGGGTAAATAATTTAATCTCTAGAGATGACATATTTTACAATACCTTGGTCAATAACCTTAGTAATTTTTATGACACGTCAGTGATTAACCTTAGTGATATGCTTTTGAATAACTTTATTAAATGTTTTAGAGACATTTCCAAATTATGATTCATGTTATTATTATTTATTATATACCCCTTTCTCATGCCTTTATTCATTTCCTCATGTTCTTATTGATATTCCTCAAGATCGCAAGTAAACAGTTTCCCTTATTGTCCCTTACTGTCCCTTATTCTCACTCTTTACTTTCATGTATATTCCTAGGTTATGAGATTCAATAAATGTACTTAGAAAAAATGTTGAATAATCCTTTCAAGTGGAATAGAATAATGTTTTATGTTTTCATGTATTATGTACCATATTTTCAAGACATTAAACTATAAAAGATCCACTGTTTGTAAAATGATATGTAAGGTTATGTAATTAAACGGTGGTATTCTATATCAAGATGATCTAAAGTTGAAATTGGGATAATTATTCATGATTAATAGAGGTGTCATGAGGTGGAAGATATCAATGAAAGTAGTAGTCACAATTATACAATGGAGTCATAGTATATTGCGACCTTTGATGTTGCTAAATAAATATTATGGATATGAATTTCACCCAAGATCTAGATGTGGTTCCTAGTAGTAAAGACCCAATCCACATTTATTGTGATGATACTACTGTAGTGCATCTCACCAAATAACTAAAGTGACATCAGTGGATAACTCACATACTTCGAAGGTATCATCTCCTGTAGGATTTGTACTAAAAGATGACAAGTTGCACTGATCAATATTTCTATGGAATATAATGGGGAATACCCATAGACAAAACCTTTATTTCATGAGAAACATGATATTAATGTGAGATCTAGTGGACTAAAAGTAATTATAAATTAGCTCAAGGCCATGTGAGAGTTTTTTAGAATTGGTATTATAGAAAAAAAATTCTTACTTTATATTTCTGGTTATATCCAAATAATTTAATAGTAAATATATATTATCACATATTGATCATTACTCTACATGAATTTATTTTCATAGTGTCCTAGGGTATTTTTCGCATCAAAATAGGTCATAGTAGTTCTGATCTAGAATTATAACCTTCAAATTTTATGATGATATCTCTTAATTGTTTCCATACAACCTGAATGGTGAACTATGATGGGGAACATAGTTTTTCGACTTCCAGGTGTGGGTGATCATAATAAGATGAGGATTTTTCTTATAAAGTTTTCAATTTGTGATCTCCATGATGGTAAATTAGGAGAAAATACCCACCAATATAGATTTATCAAATCTTTGTGTAATCAGATATTCCTATCTATGGTCACATTTAATGGTACTTATAATTTAAGATTATTATTAATACATATCATGAAATGCATGCTTATATGTATTTATAAAACCTATTATGAACTATTTTCATGCTAAGTATGATTATTTGGGCACATCACGATTGTCTTGTTAATAATCAATAAGTTGAGTATAGATTTCTATTTTCCATTTATAGAAGTTAATATCTCAACCCTTTGATTGGAATGGCATCATAAAAATTAATATCATGTACATGGTGATGTATATATGTTAATTCAGGATAATTATAGAAATATATATCAATAATTAATTTGAATGACACAAGTATGAAATGTGCTTGATGATATATCATGATAAAGGGATTATATTACAAATTTGGCACTCATATGTGGTCATCGACATTGAAACATTAAATTATTCTTCTTAGCTGCGTTAACACATTTCTAGGTAGTAATCTTGGACTCCAGAAATACCCGCTTAATTCCAATGGGCTTGAAGCCTAGAGGGTCACTCGTTAAGTATTTTTTTTATCTCAATTGTATTATATTTGAATTTAATTATTGGAATAAATATTATTCACATGTCCATGAAATAAATTTATTTTGTTTTTATTGATTTCATAAATAATATAAATATTTATTCATAGAGTAATTATTTAATTATACTAATATAAAATATTTATTCGAGTATAAAATAAATACTGAGGAGGATGAGTAGACCAATATGAGGTTTGATAATAAATATTAATTTTTCATATGGTAAAAATAATATTAATCAGCACACCATTATTCATACACCATGAAATAATAATAATAATATTATTATTATTATATAGAGTGAGGTTATTTAAGGGTTTAATATATTATGAAGGGAATATGTGAAATTAAATAATATTTAAACCTAAACCATAACTCTATAAATATAATGATATATCTATTATTCTAGGGCTAATGTAATTGGAGAAGTGTTTTGCAAAGTGAAATCTAGAACACCATTTCAAGATTATATAATTCTCTAGAATTTGTTCTCTTAAGCCTAAGTGATTCTCCTCCATCCTCTATATTCTAAAGAATGATAGTTCAAGGATGATCATTTAATCCTTAAGGAATCATCCCAGTGATAAAGGTTACCAATTAAATATCATTAATCAATCATGCTAGCAACTGATAATCCATTGGTATTGTTTGGAGATCAAAGGAGCATGCTTGGGTCAACACTAGAGGGATTCTACACTTGGAACCTATAAGAGCAATGATGGTGTACCAAAAGGGTTTTGGATGGTCAACTTCATAATCTAATAAATATAACAAGAATGAGGTATTATTTATTCTTATCCAATTAAATTAATTATAATTGTAACATGAAATATTATCTTGGTTCCAATGTGATAGTAAATTTTCATTTAAATTTTTTATTGGTTACAGATTCCACATCATATAAATCCCAAAATATCTGATAACTTTCACAATTGATGAGTCAATATTGGAACCAATAAGTGCTTATTATATGCCGTAACCTTCACAAGGGCCTTACAATAGGGCTTGAAAGCCTTACCAATAGGGTATGTAGGCCTTAGAACCATGTCTCATAGAATCATGGTTATCCTTAATTTTTTGTTTTCTTTAGTACAGTATTTTTTCCTTCTATTGTAACCACTACAATTCCTGCTATTGTGATGCTAAAATAACTTCTCTAAAATGACACACTTATGGAAAAGGAAAAACTTATTACAATTTACCCGACCTGACCCACTAAGTCCCTACACGGACCGACTGTATGCTGAGAGTGAAACCCCATGCCTACATCCAGTATTCTAGGGTTTGGTGGCTAGCACTGAGATAGAATATATAAAAATATGGTAGTTCTTAGTCTATATAAACATGTGATAGATATATCTCCAATATAGAATATAATCTAAAACATGAGGAGGGTATATATATAAACAACTAGGCTGAAATGTATTAAAAACAATGCATGCATGAGATTAAAACTACAACAATATCTTTAGTAATCAATATTATTTCCTCTATGAATCACATGGTGGAATGGAGGGTCAACAATCCCAAGAATTGGGATTGAATATTGATAATAATATTTATTTCAATTTTTTTCCAAGAACACGAAGAATGAGATCAACAATCATAGAACCAATTTATAATTTATAAAGAATGGATCAATATAAAAACACAAAGCTCTACCTAATATTAAATCATTTATGCATAAATCCATCATCAGTATTGAAATTACATTCTTCATCACATGTAATCATCTATGTCATTGCAATTAGGTTCTTTGATTCCCACTTCTGCCAGTTCCTCCAAATCTTCCTCAACCTCCATTCTCCCTCTGTCTTTATCTCAATATAGGGATATGGTGGCTAACCTTATTAGGAGAGATTATAATGTATTAATTAGGGGATATTAGGGTTTTCCCATGATAAATAAATCAATAAATTAATTGACTAATTAAATAAATTAAATTAGTTAATTAGTCCAACCATGATGCCAAAACCCAAGTTTCACAATATGAACCAAAGTTATACCATCTCTAGGTTGATCCATCCATTCTAGAATAAACATGATGTCATATTTCCATTCCAACACTCTATTTATGAGATATAATTTTTTCATAAAAACTACATTCAGACATGATAAAATATCAGTTTTATACTTAATATATATATTTGAGTACTTGTTACTCTCATAAAACCACATTGGATCTACATTGGGGTAAACACCATGCCTAAAAATCAATGAAACAATCAAATAATTTTTTTTGAAGTTTTCTAGTAGAGTTAATTTACTATTTTTAGGCCTAGAAAGGTACTAGAATCTAAAATTACAAACTATGCTAAGTATCATTTTGGAAAAACCGAAGTCTTTTCATCCTCCCCACCTTAAATTCCTTTTCATCCATGAAGATTAAAACAAATGTATTAGTTGAATATGGAAGGTCATGAAACAACCTCATGTGGAAAGCGTCCTAACAACACATGAACATCCTTCATCTTCAAAGAAACGAGCTCCAAGAAAACTAAAAACACAATTTCCAAAAAGGGAAAATCCTATTCCATAAATTAGTATATTGGATCTATCCATCTTGGATAAATAACAATGTGGAAACATCCATAAACTCCATGTAATAGTTATCATGAATTAACACCAAAATCCTTTCTCATACAAGGGTCCCCCTTCATATATAATGTAATGAAACCACAATCTATCAACACAAATTTCAACAATTTTTTGTTGATAAGCTGATCACATGTGAGAGCACTCCGATACCTTAAATTAAAGAGAGTTATCAAAGGTTGTTGTTTGAGGAAAATCCATCAATGTTTCACACTTCATTTGGATTTTCAAAAAATTCCACACTATCATCAGAATGGTTTCTAAGAGTAAATCTCACCCGATTTGATTCCAACTCCTCCATTACCCCCACCCATAAAGAATGAGCACCTAAGTCACTAGCTTGTGAAACGAACATGATATAATCCCTCTTCAAAACCTCCAAATTTATAGGAATCACTCATCCATATTCCAAACCCTAATAGGTTATACCTTTATTATCACATATAGCTTGGTCATGTTGTTTTTACTTTTTCATGAAAATATTGACAAGTTCAATTGTTACCACACTAACCTCTCTCAACTTCTCAAAATCACACCACTACCCATTAAGTGGTATAATCTCCCATGATTTTAAGTGAATAATATTGAAAATTTGGATAAACCGACATTTTTTGAACTAGTCCCCAAGATAACACCTTCTTGAGTGACCAAAATCCACAACCTAATTAGAAAATATCTTCCTCTACTGCATAGAACAAGTTTCTATAAAATTTGTACACCCATACAGATATAGAGTGCATACCTAACTGAGGTTCATGTTTTATTAGGGTATCCCTCACTCAGGATTTCCAACTATATATTTACCAGGAAATAAGTAAAAAACTATCCCACAATGAAAGTGGTTGACATGCTCCTCATCTTTAGGAAAAGATTCAAGTCTGTTACTAGGGAATGTCCAGTTGCATTGGACCACAGGGTCTAAATTTTCACCTGAGACTTATATCACACAATGAAAGAGTGTGGGGTTACTTATCATTAATTGATAGTGAGTTATGTCTCCCTCTACAAACTATAAATAAGAGGCCAAAAAATAGCTACTCAAGCACCTCCTCTGTCATCCAGAATCAAAGTCTTCTTATAGATGTGTCAACCATGATTCGTCTATTTTTCTTGTCTTTTCTCACTAACCACCATGGAATTAACATTATGAATATCATATTTACTCCATAAATCCAAATTACACACTATGATATTTTATTATAAAACTAGAACTCTCATATAAAGATAAGGGAAGATGACTTGGATGTCCAAAATGATCCACCACAAACCAATTCTTTATAGGGTTTGGTGCACATGCCCGAAAATTCCACAATGGCGCTCATCATACCACTAAGAAATATTCCATCATTATTATCGGAATGAAAAATGATGCATACATACAAATATCGACAAATTTAAACCATGAGATACCCTTAAAAACCATCCACACATTCTTACATACTCATAGAATATGAATTTTGATATAATAAAATAACACACCACCCCAGGATAATCAATATATTTGTAGTTGATCATAACTACCAATGGGTTTTAATTTCCCACCACACCACTAGGGGTTGTATTTACTACTAAAGAAAGGAACAACCCCATCAATTCAATCACAAATAACCATACGAAATAAAAAAAGATAAAAAAATCCTTATAGAGTTAGGTGCCACTACATCTCTTCTCAGTCATAAGGAATTATTTGAAAAGATGTATTTATCTAACAAGGGAAAATTATCTTCACCAGTAGGGATATGTAAAAGAAGTTCACTATTAAATAAAAATCTCTTGATGGAAAAAGGTCTAGCTTGGGGTTCTCCTAAATTCTCTAATCCTTGAACATAATGGTGCAGTATGATTTTATCATGTCGGTGTTCACCATTATAAGGATTAATGAAAAATAAAAATGAATCTTACCCTAAACTACACATAAAGATGCCTAACTATAGCCATAAATTTCAGGCATCATCTAAACCTCCAATTGGTAGCACTCTATAACTGATAGGAACATTCCAAATATAGTGTTTATAAAAATCCAACCACCAATTTATTAATCCTCTACCAAAATTTATAGTTAAACCACTAAGCTCAAACAATTACACTATGAAACACATATAGGGGTCACCTTATGAGGTTCGTAGTAAGATGGCAGTTCCACCCCATGCTTACCTATAGTAGGACAGGGGAGAGTGACTAGTAGTGGGTAGATATATCTCATAATATGGGAGTCATTCACCTATATCAAACTGTAATAGATTTGTAAGAGCTGGAACCAATTATTTTTTACATTCTATTACATGTACATATTCAAAGATTTGAATATTTATAAACACCTTATCATATATTTTTTATTCTTCTAGATGACTTTAATTTGATAATGTCTTGGAGAATCTATCACATTAAAAATGTCATATGTAGTTCCCCACCATGATGAGATCCATGATATTATATGATGATATTCTCAGAATATATTTCCTATAATCATATGTCATCATATGATGCGACACAAATGATACAGAATATCAGCTGTGAATACATTTAAGTGGATGATACTTTTTCTCATGAATTTTAAAAATGGTAATCTCTAATATAGGAGATTATAAGGACATATCCGCCTGTAGGAAATCCACATGTTTGTGTTTTATTAAATATTATTGTCTTCATATGTATGTGTTGATCATTAAACTATAATAATATTATTAATTCATATGATGATTCACATACTTTTATGTATTGAGAAAAACCATAAAAACTATGCCTTCATTGAGGTATGATACATTAGGTGCATCATGATTGATATGTTATTAATGAATAAGTCCAGGAAAGATTTTTCCCTTCTATCTTTCTAGAAGTTGATATCACAAGCCTTTGATTAAAATAGAATTTTTATAATAAATTCTATGTCTATTTTGTATTGATGGGTTCATTTAAAATAGTCAAAGAAATATGTATCAAGAATATACATTGATGAAATAAGCATGATACTTTACTGATAAGATATCAAGACAAAGGGATTATATTACAGAATGAGCATTTGTATATAGATTTCAATTTTTCTTCATTCCCTTATTTGTCTTGGTTTTCTTTACAGGGATCCAGATATTGATAATAGACTTTAGCCAAACCAGCTTAATGCCACTGAGAAAAAAGCCTATAGGGACAAACACTTAGTATTTCTATTTTATATCAATTAAATTCTAATTGAATATAATTATTAGAAAAAATATTATTCTCTCATCCAAGGAATAATATTTATTTTGTAATTGCTGATCTCAAATATTCAACCACCATTTGTATATGTGAGTTTAATATTTTAAAAAATATTTATTCTCAAAACCATGAATGTTTTATATATTTATTTAATTATCATATTAATAGTATTTACACAACGAGAAAATGAGTATTTGTGATGTGTCATTTCTGACAAGACCCAGTTACAAAAGGTCATTTGTGATGGGGTCCCGTCGCAAATGACCCGTTGCGAAAATTAGCGTTGCAAATAGTTTCTCCATATTTTTTAAAATCACAGTTTCGATGTGAAAATATACTCGTTGCAAAAATCATAAAAAATAATAATATTAAAAAAATTAAAAAAAAAATATTTATAAAATAATATAAATAAAATAATAATAATGATAATAATACCAATAAAATAATATTAATAAAATATTAAAAATATTAAAAATATTAATATAATAATAATATTATTATTATTATTAATATACTAAAAAATAATAATGATAAATTAATATTAATACAGTAACAATATTATTATTAATATTAATAAAAATTAATAATAATAATAATAATAAATATTATTAATTATAAAATAATAAAAACCTTAATATTCACCAAATATAAAAAATAAGAATAAGAATAAGAATAGGAATATTAATAAATAATTTCAATAAAATAATAAATAAATAAATAAGTAATAAAGTAATAAAATATTAAAAAAATTAAAAAATTTAAAAATATTAAAATATTAAATAAATAATAAAATTATAAAAAACATAATATTCACAATAATATAAAAAAAATCACTAAACCATGAGTCATACATTGCATCTACTTCATCATATGATGGTGTTACTGCTCCAGTAATCGATGCATCTTCTCCTCCTCCTACTACTCCTGCAGTCATCGACACATCACATTCTGTCTGCCCCAGTATATATTGATCACAATATATGTCAGATTGAAAATGGATGATTTGTACACATCCCAAAGTATCAAAACAATCCTAACGGCCAAAGTAACCATGTTTCCATTTTCATTCTATGTCGAACTGCATACACTAAAAATTAACTCAATTTTCTTAACTAAATTTTTTATCATGATGTTGAAAGTCAAAAAGAAGAATAAGCTCATATGACCATTATATCATGAGAAGTCACCACAATTAGAACCTTAGTTTCCTTCACTCTCTCTTCATTCAAAAATGGGAAAAAAATTTAGTTAACAACAGTGAATCAATATGTAGTGTTGGTAGTTTGATAAATAAAGACGATGAATACGGAAAGCATGGTTACATTTGCATAAAGAATCATTTTATCTATTTTATGGTGTGTTTTAGATAGTTGAAAACAAAACATCACTTCCCAAAATATCTTTGAAAAAAATAATTATGTATTAGATAAAAATGATAAGGAAATTAAATTATATATAATAGATAAAATAATGACAAAATTAATTAAAAAAGTAGTAAGAATTATCCTTTTCCCGATGGTTGTATTAATTTTTGAAGAATTTCTTAATTACCACTATTTTTTATTATTTATTACCTATTTTTTCCATTTATTAATATTTAATACTTTTTTATAAAGGTTGAGGCACAGAGGTGTCTAAAATAAAAGGATAATATACAAAAACAGATAGGGGAATATAAGAAACAAAGATCAATTCACTCAAGAGTGAGTGTTCATGTTGTGGTGTGGAGAATGTCTACCCCTTCCATGTGGGTGTTAGCCCCGTCTCCATGTTTTGGCATGCAACCATGGGCCACCATTATCATTAGGAGATCCTACATCATCCAAATTCATCATAGTTTCTTTTTTCTTCCCAAAATCCTTGACGTGGCTTTTTTCTTCATCCTCACTACTTCTGGACTCAAGAAGATCAAATGATTTGGAGGTATTCACTCATAATCCTAAGTTAGACTTCATAGCTAATTTAGAACCCATCGAGGAACAAAACCCATTTGTTTTGGCATTATTAACAGTCTTTTACCCAACACTTATGTCCAGGCATGGAACAAAGGGGGAATCCATTCCATGGACTATCTTTTTGGTAAGAGAAGAAAGAAAATAATTGGTTTTCACATTTCTAATTGAACCCTACAGCACATCAGGCTCCAGCAGAGTCTTCAGTCCATACCTATTTTGATCTAAGACATTCATTGCCTTCTCTTCCCTATCAGGATTAGATTTAAAAATCAGTTGAGTACCCTTGAAGATTGCAGTAACATTACCTATGGAAGTCATCCTGGATTGCAAACATCTATTAAATATTAATTATTATTATTTATTACTATTTATTACTGATTATTTCTAATTATTTATGATTATTTCTAACTATTATTAATTGATCATAATAATTACAATTTATTAATATTTATTTCTAATTATTACTAATTAATCATAATTATTACCATTTTTTACTAATTATTACTAATTATTACTATTTATTACTAATTATTACTAATTAATCCTAATTATAACTATTTATTACTATTTGTTTCTAATTAATCCAATTTATATCTAATTAATTCTATTTATTGCTAATTATTATGACTCATTAATATTTATTACTATTTTTTAATATTTATTACTAATTATTACTATTTAATACTATTTATTATTATTTATTTCTATTTTATACTAATTATTACTATTCATTACTATTTATTACTAATTATTTTTAATTATTAATATTTATTTAATATTTCTTACTAATTTTTACTAATTATTACTCATTATTACTAATTAATCCTCATTATTACTATTTATTACAAATTATTACTAATTAATACAAATTTTTTCCAATTTTTATTAATTAATCCTAATTAATTCTAATTATCCATAGTTAGTAACTAATTATTACTAATTATTAACAATTAATCCCAATTAATCTAATTAATCATAATTATTACTAACTATTACTAATTATTACAATTTATTACTATTTATTGGAAATTATTACTAATTATTACTAATTATTACTATTTATTGCTAATTATTACAACTTATTACTATTTACTACTAATTATTAATAGTTGTTATTCTTTATTACTAATTATTATTATTTTTTACTAATTAATCCTAATTATTACTAATTAATCCTATTTATTTCTATGTAATCCTAATTATTACTAAGTAATCCTAATCATTACTAATTAATCCCAATTATTACTAATTAATCATAATTATTACTAATTAATCTTAATTATTACTAATTATTCATAATTATTACTCATTAACCCAAATTAGTCATAATTATTATTAATTATTACTATTTATTATTATTTATTACCATTTATTAATTATTATTAATAATTATTACTAATTTATCATAATTATTAATAAATATTACTAATTATTACAAACTAATCATAATTCAAGATAATTAATCATAATTAATCCTAATAAAACACAATTATTACTAATTATTACTATTTATTACTATTTATTTTTAATTAATACTATTTATTATTAATTAACCACAATTAATCCTAATTAATCATAATTGTTACTATTTATTACTATTTATTTCAAATTATTAGTATTTATTACTATTTATTTCTTTTTATTACTAATTACTTCTATTTATTACTAATTATTACTATTTATTAGTAATTAATCCTAATTATTACTAATTAATCCTAATTATTACAAATTAATCCTAATTATTACTAATTAATCCTAATTATTACTAATTAATCATAGTTATTAATAATTAATCTAAATTATAATTAATTATTACTATTTATTACTATTTGTTGCTATTTGTTGCTATTTATTACTAATTATTACTATTTACTATTAATTATTAGTAATTATTTTTAATTATTACTAATTAACGATAATTAATCCTTATTAATCATAATAAATCCTAATTAATCATAATTATTACTAATTATTTCTAATTATTTCTAATTATTACTAATTATTTTTATTTATTTCTAATTATTACAATTTATTGCTTATTATTTCTATTTATTACTAATTACCATTAATTATTACTATTTATTTCTAATTATTACTATTTATTGCTAACTATTACAAATTATTACTAATTAATCCTAAGTATTACTAATTAATCCTAATTATTACGAATTAATCATAATTATTAATAATTAATGAAAAATTAATCAAAATTAGTATTAATTAGTATTAATTATTACAAAGTATTACTATTTTTGACTATTTATTACTATTTATTACTAATTATTACTAATTATTATTATTTACAATTTACTATTAATTATTACTATTTATTACTATTTATTACTATATATTAATATTTATTTCTAATTATTTCTATTTATTACTATTTAGTACTATTTAGTACTAATTATAACTAATTATTACTGTTTATTAATATTTATTACAAATTATTATTCATTATTACTATTTATTAATATTTATTACTAATTAGTCCTAATTGTTACTATGTATTACTAATTATTACTAATTATTACTATTTACTGCTATTATTACTAATTATGACTAATTTTCACAAATTTTCACAAATTATCACTAATTATTACTAATTATTACTAATTATTAATATTTATTAATAATTATTAATAATTATGATTAATTAGTTCTAATTATCACTAATTATCACTAATGACTATTAATTAATAGTAATTAATATAACCAATAATTCATAATAATTAATACTAATCACACATAATTATTTGTAAGAATAATATTGTAAAATAAAACGACGTAATTCTAATTTCATTTAAATCTAGATAAATAACAATAATTTTGACTAAAATAAAATAAAATCAATTAACAAAAAAAAAGAAATAGATAAATACCTTAAAACTGATGTTTTGAGATGATCTAAGCTGTGAACATGTTATGATCTAAAACATTAAACTTTGAAAAAATTTGTGAGAAACAATGTAAGTAGAGGGGGAGAGGGGTGGATAATGCGATGGAATGAGAGAAAAAATGAATGAGGGGTATATATAAGTTAGATTAGTTGTGACACTATGGAAAAAAAGGCATTTAGCGGCGGTTTAAACCGCTGCTAAATAGATTGGCGGCGGTTTTGAAAAACTGCTGTGAAATCGTGCGTCGGGAAACTATTCGCGGCCGTTTTCAAAACCGTCGCCGAACGTTTCGCGGCCGTTTTTTAGAGGCGGTTTTAACCGCCTCTAAATGATTTAGCGGCGGTTTTTTTATTTATTTATTTTTTATTTATTTTTTTTAATTATTTTTTAATTATTTTATTATTTATTTATTTATTTTATTTGTTTATTTATTTATATATATTTTTTTATTTTTTTGTTATTTATTTTATTTATTTAATTTCGTATTTATTTTTTATTTATTGATTTTATTTCGTATTTTATTTATTTATTTATTTATTTACTTTATTTATTTATTTATTTATTTCGTATTAATTTATTTACTTTATTTATCCATGCATGCACATCAAATGCACATGGGAATGCACATGCCCATGCAATCTAAAGAAATACTGTGTTTGGTGTGATTTAAACCCCTAACCTTTTGCATATTTTCGAAAGACTTTACCACTCCAATAAGCTCGCCATATGGTTAATAAATTAAATTTAATATACTTATATATATTAATTGAAAAAAAATAATACACAACTAATAGATATAATAAATTATAATAATAATAAATTATAATAATAATAAATTATAATAAATAATAATAAACAAATAATAATAAATAATAATAAATAATAATAAATAATAAATAATAATAAACAAATAATAAATAATAAATAATAAACAATAAATAATAAATAATAAATAATAAATAATAAATGATAAATGATAGATAATAATAAATAAGAAATAATAAACAATAAACAATAATAAATAATAAATAATAATAAATAATAAATAATAAATAATAAAAATAAATAAAAATAAATAAATAATAAATAATAATAAATAATAATAAGTATTAAATAATAATAAACAATAAATAACAATAAACACATAATAAACAATAATAAATAAATAATAAATAATAATAAACAAATTATAAATTATAAATTATAAATTATAAATTATAAATTATAAATTATAAATTATAAATAATAAATAATAATTAATAAATAATAAATAATTATTAATATATAATATATAATATATAATATATAATAAATAATAATAAAGAATCACAAATAATAATAAATAATAATAAATAATAAATACAAAATAAAAAATATTTAATAAAAAATATTAAATAATAAATAATACGTAATAAATAAAATATTATTATTAATAAATACTAAATAATAATTAATAATTAATAATTAATAATTAATAATTAATAATTAATAAATAAGAAATAAGATATAATAAATAATAAATAATAAATAATAAATAATAAATAATAAATAATAAATAATAAATAATAAATAATAAATAAATAATAAATAATAATAAATAATAAATATTAATAATAATAACAAATAATAAAGAATAAATATTAAAAATATTTAATAATAAATATTAAATAACAAATAACAAATAATAAATAAAATAATATTAATAATAAATAATAAATAATAAATAAATAATAATAAATAATAAATAATAAATGATAAATAATAATATAGAATAAATAATAATAATAAACAATAATAAATAATAAACAATAAATAATAAAAATAATAATAAATAATAATAAACAAATAATAAATATAAATAATTAATATTATATAATTAATAATTAATAATAAATAATAAATAATAAGTAATAAATAATAAATAATAAATAATAAGTAATAAGTAATAAATAATAAATAAATATAAGTATAAATAATAAATAATAAATAACCAGAAACAAATATTAATAATAATAATAATATTTTATTATTATTAATAATAAATAATATATAATAAATAATATATAATAAATAAATATAAATAATAAATAATAAATGAATATAAATAATAAATAATAAATAACCAGTAACAAATAATAGATAATAAATAAATTAAAGTATATTATAAATAATAAATAATAAATAATAAATGAAACACATGAAAAAGTATGAAAAGACGTGATAAGTGATGAAAAATCATGAAAACGCATGAAAACGAATGGAGAAACATGAAGAATGAGGCATTAGAAAGAATGAGAAAGCATGAAAACTCATGACAACCCTGGAAAACCCCTTAAGAATTCAACACAATCATCATAATAACCCACAAAAAACCATTGATAAAGATAACAAGTCATGGAAACCCAAATAAACAGTAATAAATGGAGCAACCGTTTAAACCCGTCAAAACGGTCATCAAGTGACAAAAACATTGGACTCACATTAACGGAGATAACTTATGATCCAGGAGTCCGTTCCAGATCCACGACCAGTCAATTCAAAGATCCTAAAACAATCTTCGAACTGATAGGTGAAAGAGATCGAATGGACCGACAGATCGAATGTTACGACTGTTTAAACAAAAGCTAATGGGGAACGGGTGCTAGAAACGAGGCATCAAAAAACATAACAAACCCGATACCCACTAAAAAGGACATAACATATGATCCAGGAGTCTATGTGGGCGTCGTGACTAGTCAAACCGAAGCTTATGGAATGACCTACGATCTGGCAGGCGGAGGAGTCCGAACTGACACGCGGATCGAAAGTTAGGTCCATTTGAAGACATGTTCGACGGGACTCCGGTGACGGAAATGGGGTTTCAGAGGCCATCAGAGGGGTTTTGGGGTTGAAAAACATGACAAAAGCTTTCTTGTGTTGATTTGGTGCGTAGCTATCTTCTCTAGCTTCGATTTGATATGTGGTAGAGCCCAAACAGACACCCGGAGTGAAAGTTATGGTCGTTTGAAGTTGGAGAACTTTTTTAAATTTTCATACAACTCTCATATATTCTGCACCTTAGACTGTCTCATGGTTTTGATTATACGTGATTCTATATCTCTTCATTAGCTTCGATTTGACTGGTCGTGGTGCTCCAATGGATTCCCGGATCAAATGTTATGGTCGTTTTAGTGATTTCACGGTTTCTCATGTTTTTTTATTTTTTTCATTTCATTTCACGGAGGTTTTACCCAAACCGCCACTGTTTCACAGGGGTTTTTTAAAAAACCGCCGCTAATCCTCGAAAAAATTAAAAAAAATTAAAAAAAAGTTAATTTTTTACACATTTCGCGGAGGTTTTTTCACGACGAAACGCCTGTTTTCTTGTAGTTTGACGAGAATATTTGCGACGGGTCCTATCACAAATACCAACCTACCTGCATACTATTTGTGATGAGATTGATCTCCCATCGCAAATGCTAAAAAATGTCGTTGGGTATTTGCGACGGTTAAAAAATTCCGTCGCAAATACCCTTCTTACGGTTTGGTGTGGAAATCACGCCAAACCTTTGCGACGGGAAGAGGGTCTCGTCGTAAATAGTCTCCTCCAGCAGACTATTTGTGAGGGGACCCTACCCCAGCGCAAATAACCCGTCACAAATACCAATTTTCCCCATAGTGTTATTATTAAGGTTTGGTAAATACAAAAAGGAAACAAAAACAGAGTTCTCAAATTCGGTGGGAATGATATATTAAATATCAGTTCAATAAATATTAATTAATTTTTGTAAAGGAATGATATTTATTTTATCCTCGAGACATTCATGCCTCATGGAAATAATCATAATAATAATAATAATAATAACAATAATAATAACAATAATAAAAATAAAAATAAAAAATTATTATTATTATAAAATGGGTTCTCTATAGATTATGAGAGTAATTATGGGCCTCTGTGAAATGATTTATTCTCTAAACTAGCTTTATAAATACCCAATTATATCATTTTATAGGGTTAGATGTTGGTTTGCACTACACACCCCTTAAGAGATTCTCTCGACCCAGAGAGAAAATTATCTAGAACGCTCTCACGAACTAAAAGCAATCTTCCACCCTCCTCCTCCTTTCAAAACTAAGAGAACAAGAATCAGTATTTCCATCTTTGATGTGTTGTGTGGTGATCAAAGTAGGAGACACGATATTATCTATATGGTCGTACTAGCATACACAATACCACTACTGATGCATTGAGATAAATGGAAGATGTGTAGATCAATGGTATAGGGATTCGAGTTTCAATCCTCTAATGTAACGATGGTGTAACATAAAAAATATGTTATTAATAAGAATCTTATTCGAAGAAAAAATATGAAGACTCCAGTATTTATTATTTTTAAATTAATTGTAAATTTAATGTATAAGATATCCTCTCTCGTTATAGGATTTATTCATTTTGATTCATTGGATATAATCATGATACATGTTGTTCTTATTTTTTTTCTTATGATTTGTTCATTGGATTCAATGAAAAAACAATCATTGGCATGGGGTTAACCGACCTTTGCAACACCCAAAATAGACAAGTGGAATTAGAGTGGTCACAATCAAATTTATAATTATTTATTAAATATTGATGAATTTATACATTTAATTTTATTTTTGAATAACCTGAAATTTATTCTTTAATCCAAAATTGAATATTTCATCTTTGTTCACCATCATATGGTATATTATATGTTAAAAAATAGACGAGGAACATAAGGAGAACTCATCTGGAGGTTCGATATCTTTTGATAGGTAATATAGGACTATATGGTGTGTAACCAAAAAGTACACGTCGTATACCCATTTTCACCACACTAGGTCCAAGTTGTATAAAATACATTATCATGCAGAGGAATAAACAACATCATTACATGCTACCTATTGACTAGAATTGGTTGTTACATGGATTTTCAGACTACACGATGTGTATCTAGAATACACGACATGCAATCCATGGGTTTTTTTAGTGTTAAATATGGGGGAAAATATGTGTAACATATTTATTGCACAAACATTTGAGTTGGAAGTTGTGAAGCATAGAAGCTATATGGCCTTTATCTCATGTACACATCATGCAACTCATAAATGTATATACTGAAATATTCATCCAGTTAATAAGAATGTATCGTTGAAATACAGTGATGTGACATACACATCATGTGGTGGGATTATACATGTCGTGCACACCTTACCTATTTATATAGAAAGAATAATTAATTAATTATTTCATTAAACCAAATCAACATGTACATGTGTGTCATTTATAGATAGTACATGACGTGTGATTGGTTTTATATTGGTATTAAATTCTTAATTAATTTCCATTTAATATTTGAAACCACATTCCACTCATAGACCTTTCATGTTGTATACTCCACATATATTAAAAGAATGCATGCCATGTAATATAAAAGATGTCCATGATCAATTTACTAATACTATATTCCATGTAATTACCTGACACATTGGGTGCACTATATTTCATGTGAGTGCACAATAAACGACAAGGACCACGTCAGATAGATCAGATAGGTACAAGTCGTATTTTCTCCATGTGTGAATTTTGTGAATAATTGATTTTAAATTAAAATAATTTTTCAAATTTATTTAAAATTTAATTTCATTGGAATCTCCAGGACTGTTTGGAAGGATTTTAATATAATTAAATTAATAAATTTATAAGATAATTAATTCATTTATGTAAATTATCATAGAAATGAATGAATAAAAAAAATGTTAGCTAATCCATTTAAATTTGTATTCATTGAATGTATATGAATAATCATGATCTTAAAAATACAATATATGGTTGAGGTTTGTTTCAATTTAATTTCATAGTAATTACTATTAATATTAAATTAAAATTATTTCATGTGTTTTATCCCTCCTACCCCAATTATGTAGTACATGAATGTCCATAGTTTATTTTCATAAAACCCCTCAACCAATCCACCAGTTCCTCTCACCTACGTGGGATTAAGAATACGTCATTGATGGAGATCCCAAGAGTGGATATGGCTCAATACCCAAGAAGAGGTGAGATCAACCTAGAATATACAAAGGTCAATGGTGGAATGTTGGATGTCATTCCAAGACTTATAGAAAGAGTTTATTCCCCTAGGTTCATAGAGTAATTTATTATTCTCTCAATAAATCATCTGTTAAGAAGATCATGATAGAGTCATTATATTTATTTTATTTTTCACTGAGTCCACAATTAATTTTATGAATGCTTTAGTGTGGTCAAATAAATTAATATATTAACAAGCATACAAGATGGAATTAAAATAAATTGGATTGTGTGTAATTTTTTCTAATACAAAAACATGGTTAAATAATTATGTAAAATCCATATAATATTAAAAATACATGTTTATTCATAATAAATAAAAACCCTAAATTAAATATTAAGTAAGAAAATCCTTAATTACTTAATTTATGAATGAAACAATAGTTAAATGTACTTTTTTGGAAAAAATATGGGTCCTTTTCAATTAACAAGTAGTTTTAACTAAATTTGCATGTTAAAGTAAGTAATTTATTATTAAGTGTTGACTGCAAAATAAATACATAGTATATCATGGAGGTAAGTGTTGAGGAAATCTAAAAAATAGTATTTTTATAATTAGGGTGCCCACTCAATGGATCATGGAGATGCTTGTAATTACTTAACAAGACGACCTACCTAAATTAATTAAAATTGTTTTTCAGGCCAATATATGTGTTATAATAGGGGAAATATAGATCCATTCCCCTAGAATGTCCACCTAAGAGGACATTCTGAGTCCAATGGTGAGAATTATTTAGAATTGATAAAATTTTGGGAGACTAATAATTAAATATATTTCATCTTTCATATTTTGAAAATCATATAAGGTAATTATTTATTATTGTATATTATTATATTAAATGGGATGTTTATAAAGAATGTTATCTATGTGATCAATTTTGAATAAAGACATATCTTCTCTAGTATTAACCTTCATTAATTGCATAAGTGTTTTACATAGTATTAAACCATTAACAGAAGCCTTAAAATCTATAATCCCATGTTCCCTACCAACCAACTAAGGTGAAAAGCTATGAAGAGCTCGTTATCTGTGAGAAACACTTAGATGACACGTTAGATGTACAACCTTTGATTTTTCATCCATGGCCGATAAACTCATGAAATCACATGAGAGCCTGGATGTTTATTAAATGATTAACCATCTCCATGTTCATTATCAAGATATATCTATCTAGGAGAGGATGGAGATATCCCAGGTACTCATCATGAGAAAACTTTGAGAAGGTGAAAATCTTGGCCTCACATAGTCAATATTATTGACTAAATTGAACTTTTAAATATTATAGGGCTTCCATGGCTTGATGCATTGCGCACTGGTCTCATTCTGGAATCAATCCCTTAGATCTTCTCCAACTTTGTTATAAATTTAAATATGAACAACATTGAGATGTATCTCCTCGATATCCTCAGTATTCATTAAGAATTTAATGAGAGCATGAAGTGTGAAAATATTTCCATCCTTGTAGTGAATAACGGGAAGGTCAAAGAATATATCCCTAAGAATGATACTATGTCTAATATTTCTTTGAAACACACTTCAATGAGAAGTAAGATCAATGGTAATACAAGGGAACCTGATTATTTCTATTCCACTTATGGAAATAAGGGCCATAGGAAGAAGAACTATTTGATAACTAAGAAGCAAGGGGAAAATTCCAATGTATTTTTTGTTGAGTGTAATCACCAAATTTCTAAAAATTAGGTATTAGATATATATTATGGTGATCGCATTTTTTCAAATTTCATAAAATTAAAATATTGAAAAAAAATCATGAGGTGAGGTGGATCTATGAGCTACTAATAGTTTTAAACTAACTGTAGTATCTATTGGAGACTACCACCTCACATTTATAACTGGAATGGTCTTGATTTAAAATATTTTTTATTATGTGACATTGGATACCAAAACAATTTATTTTTGTGTTCAGTCTTGATTCAAATAGATTTATTTTCAAATTTGGGAATACATGTTTCTTATTTTTCAAATTTTCAATATGTAATTCTAAAACATGCCTAAATAATTATCTTTATGTGTTGTATTGCACAAAACATGTAATGAAAATCAATAATGAATCTATCTCACATGACTCATATATCACCCAATTATGGAATCACTAATTAGGTTATGTAATTCAAAATTGATTAATAAAATTATACCAAGATGAATATATAGATTCATTCTAACTAAAATAACTTGGTATATGTCATACTTGTTTTCAAGGTAAAATAACCAAATCTCCATTTAGTGAATAGGTGAAAGGTCCACTTGACATATTGAATTGGTTCATGCAGATGTATGTGAACCATTTCTAGTTCAAGATAGGGGTGGATACTCATATTTCATAATTTTTAATAATGTATTTAGAAGTTATGGATATGTCTAATTAATGAGGTATAAATATTATTCCATTAATAAATTCAAGTTATAAAAGAATGAATTTGAGAATAAAATTGTTATGTAAATAAAGAAAATCCACTCAAATCATGGTGGGGAATATATTAACCAATAATTCATTGATTAACTATGGGAGTTTAGGATGTTATCCCAACTCACTCCTCCTTACACACCATAATAGGACAGTGTTATTGGAAGGGGAACCACACCTTTCTTGAAATAGTGAGATCAATGATGTTCCATGATATTATACCATTATCCTTTTGGGGATTATCACTATATAAAATGGAATAAAAACTAAAACATGTGCCAAATAATGCAGTAAGTAGTGTTCAATCTAAATTATGGTGTAAAAAGATACCTATCTTGACACATTTTTCTGTTTAAGGATGTGAAGAATTTATTAAGGCCTCTTCAGGTAACAAAAATTACACCCCAGGGTAAAAAGTGTATCTTTATAAGATATCCTAGGGAAACTAAAATATATTCCCATTATGAACCCTTAGTAAATACGATTATAGTAATAATAAAAATAATATTTCATGAGAGGGATCACATCTCTAAATGATTATTTGGATCTATATATACTTCGATGAAGTCATGGTTGAAGTTACAAAAGATTTATCACCACAAAATATTCCATAAATCCATATATATTAGGACTTTCCAAATAAAAAAATATTCTGTAGGAGTGTAAGGGAGGTTAGTGGTCCAAAATGATAAGGTTTTCTAGTCAAAAATTATGGTGAATCATTATTAGTATCTAATAGTGATCATGTAACCTACAAAAAAGAATTAAATGGAACAAAAGAAGCCAAGTTGTAAGATTCCTCAAATTATGAAACATATTCCACATACTAAAACCATTTTTGGACTTTATTAAATCCTTTAGTGGATGTAAATACCATTGTATTGAAATGGATAATAAAAAAACATGACATGGATGAAAAATTTAATACCTATAAAGCTAGACTGGAAGGAAAATGGTTTAAATAATTTCAAGGAATATACTGTACCCAAAAATAATTTTAATTTCCATAGAATCATACCATGCCTCTTAGATTCAGAAGATGAATATAAAAAAATCTTTCATTAACATGAAGCTTCATGAATATGTCTATATCACTCAACTATAATGGTTTTTGACTCCATATAATACCAATAAGGTATAAAAGTTACATAAATCCATTTATATAAAAAATAAGGCATCAAATTCAAGGAATCTCCACTAGGATGAATCTATAATATAATTTTTTCATAAATAATTAATGAGAGCCTTGTGTCTATAAGTGGTTTAGTAGGAGTGAAATAGTTGTCTTGATAGTTTATGATGATAACATATAACTGATTGAAAATGAGATATTGTTATTAAAAACTATTAAAACCAAGTTAAAATCATTCTTCTATAATAAATACTTATGTGAAGTAGCATATATTATTTGTATCAAAATATATCAAGACAAATCCAAGATCCTTATTATACTAGGTGAAGGTACATACATTAATAATATACAAAATACATTTACTAGGGAATAATATGAAAGGGAATTGTTGGAAATGCCACATGGAACTCATCTTTCTCTAAAAATTATCCCTACAAAACATGAAAATAGATAGACTAGGATAATATAAATTTAGTTTAAAATAATAATAATCCCAATAGCTTGCTTAATTTGAAACACCATGCTTTAAGATAATTGTGATATATTATAAATGTGACCATTATAACCAATACATTAAATAAGTGAAATGAATAGGAAAAAGTTATAAAAAATATATAAACAGGTTTTATATAAAACAAATTTATTAGTTAATTCATGATATATTAGTACTCAATATTTAGTAAAGTCGTTTTATGTTTCAAAAATAGGTTTTGCGTTAAGAATAGTTTTTATGGAATTTTGTGTGTGGATATTACAATTAATTTCTATAGATTTTATAGTTCTTAAGTGATGGAATTAAGTTTTTTTAATTCATTATGTTAATATCATAGTAGGGTAAATTTTTAATATTTTTTTGAAAAACATTATTTTTAATTGAATAGTAAAAAATAAGGATTTTTAAGAAAACCATCATTTGTTTTAAATTATTTAAAAAGTATCATTTTTATGGACTAATTTTAAAATTATATTTTGTTAATTTTTATTATAATTAATTCAATTAATTTAATTTTGATCAACATCAATCTTTAATTTGGTGAAAAAACAAATTTATACTTAAAAGGCATTTTCTAGAAATCGTCTTTCATCCCATTTTACGAGTTTTTTAAATGAATTTCTATCACATAAAGAAATTTAATTTGATAAAATAGACTCCATATTTGGAATAAAAATTTCTAAATTTTTTAATGAGGACACTTTCATTTTTTCATTAACAATATTAACTTTTAAAACAAATCTAGTTAACAAGGTAAGAGATAAAATAGGACAACAGAGTTAAAAGTAAAATGATAAGGGATAAAATAACTTAAAAAGATGTCTAAATACTATTTTAATATCATATTTAGACCCCATATCATCTATAATTTTAATATAATTTCATTTTTGATCCATTTATATTGATTGATACATTAATATATTTTAATCATATGAAATATTCCATGTGCATCATTTCCTCACTTCTAAAAACACATTGTATATATTCACTTATAAATATTTAAGAACTATAAAGCTCACCAAATACCTTACTAAATACATTTATAACATTCCTAATCAGGATCTAGAGGCCTTGGTTTGACCAAAATAATAACCTTAGAAGGATTAAAGATTAATCCAAAGGAGGTTGTCCGAAAAAGAGTTATTACTCTAAACTAAGTGTTTTCATTTTATTTCCTCCCATATTGTGACACCATCTAGGTCATAGGTACATATTAATTAAGAATTATTTTTTCTATTTTGATTTCTGGGATGATTTATATTATTAAATTCTGAAAAAAGTGTTTTGGTAGAAATGGGGCCAAGTGCACTATTAAGGGGCACGATTAGTTTAACTGTGCGATTAATATTCTCTATGGAACTATGTCTGCATAGAGAAGTTCTACATGGTTAAATAAATCATGAAACCTATATTGAAAATGATACATCCATTGTATATATGGGTTATCATGGTCAGTTCATGGTTAAACTAACCATGCATCCAAACTATGCACCCATCCAGAATGGGAACAATGGTTACACAATTAAGGTGCACTGTTAGATTAACCATTCGACCACCTCCGAGAAACCTTGAGACCCTCCTTATAACTATTAAAAAATTTGTATTTTATCCTCTTTAACATTATATTTTTAAAATTAAATTATACTAACATTCTAATTTTTTACCATCATTATCCTTCCCCAATGATTTTTGTGGTCTCTCCCCTTGGTTTCTTAGTGGAATCCCTCCATTCTTAATGTATGTCATCGAGATAGATGAGTTTTTTATTTAGTTAATTCTATTATTTGTAGACCATCATTAGATCACTTTTCTTATCATCTTGTGGAATACTAGTGGAAATTTATTTATTCTCCAAGGGGTTTAACAAATGTTTTATGTTGTTTTTTGTGGATCTAGGATCATGAGGACCTGATCAATCCTTCCCTAATCTCTGTTTTCAAGGGAGGTTTGTTCTTCCTCCATTTTGAGATAATTTTTTTTTTATAAAATGGATTAATTCTATGAATTACTTATTTTTATTTCAAAATTTATTTATTTTATTCATTTCATTGAAGTGATTTGTGGATTCAAGTAATTTCGTTTAAAGAAAAATGTTTCTAAATGTGTTTTTCCTTAAAAACAGATTTTACACACCAAGTGTTTGATTAACTTCTTGAATGGTGGTTTTTGAATGGAAATGGGTATTAAACATTGAAGTGGATTCTAATATATTTCAATATGTATTATAAATTTATATCATGGTTTTAAAATGTGTTTTTAAAATCATATCACATTAGGAGCCTTGGGTGCATTGGCATAGGGACATAGGTCAACCTACTATGTCTGCTACCATAAGGGGTTTATTTCAGGATATATATGGATTGTGATAGGGATGAATATTGGTTGGTACCAACATATTTATTTATGATCAATTTTATCTATTATGCATTCCCATAGTATAGGTCCCAATAAAGATAGATTTTTCATTTATGGTTATTTATGTAATGATGACTTTTATCATGTATTTTTGCTCAAATTTTTTTTCAAATAAGGTTGTATCACATGGATTCACATGATATAGTATGTCATGGATTTTTTTTACTTTATTACCATATGGGTGTTGATATTATTCCCTATTTTATCACATGAAATTTTCATATTCTTATAATTATGGATATAAATGTATTTTATATAAAAAATTTAAAATTATTTAAAAATGAATTTGGATTTTTTAAAATTATTTGTAAAACTATTTTTCTTAAAAGAATGAACTATTTCACTCTTGATATTAGGACTTGAATAGACTCTATGGTGGTATCATACTAGTCTTTATTCTAAAACCCAAATTTTTTCCATTGGTTGATTGTATATGTGTTATTGTAGGATCAAGGTAGAGGAAGGTCATCTTGAAGCATGTCGGATTATCTTATTGGCAGTGTCTTCATTATGGGAAGGGTTAGAGATGATGGATGGACACATGGAGAGTTGTTGGTATTTTCTGATTAATTATTTTGAATTTTAATCATTTTGGTTTTGTTTTTATGGATCCGTTTGTATCTTTTTCTTAATCATTTTACTATGGTTATATGTATTGTTTTGGTTATATTCAACACTTGTTTCATTTATCTTTGTTATGAATCACCGTGATGGGATGGATTTGGTGGTTTCTCTAGTTGACTCATGTAGTTCTGTTAGAATTTGGCAATTTAGGGATGATCATCCTGAAGGATGTTAACAATACAAAAGTTTAGTTCTATGTATTTTATAGACCTGAGTTTGGATTGATGGAATTCTGGTAGTAAATGTAAGATGGTACCTGGACATCTCACTTATATGTCTAAACTCGAGTTACCATGGGTGGTCAAAAAATGTTTTTGAGTTTGAGACTTGGTTTCTGAGGTCCCTTGAATGAACTGGATTAGAAATTTATTTAAACAGACCTATTACTTCTTAATGCTTATTTATTCATAGAATTCGTGAAGGCATTAAATTATTGATGTTTTAAATAATAGGAATAAATTTTTGATGTTGGTACAAATATTTTGGAATATGATATAAATCTATTTGGTCATTGTATTATGGTAAATTGACAATACCTCCAAGAATAGATATTAAAAATTAGAGAGACAACGTTTTGACATAGGATCTACATGAGAATCCTGTAGTGGAACATTCTTTGCTTGAAGCTATAATATGTACAATCCAGACTCTGGGTCAAGTGGGAGATGGGTACCTCAATGTGTGATGGATCATGGCTCTGAATTCAGTAAGAATCATCCAGCCATATTATGTGGAGACAATGTACCCCAGGAAGTTTTGGAGTTGATTAAATTAGTTGAGAGGATCATTAATATCTTAAACACTCCTGAAGACTCCAAGGTGGTTTTCTCCACATAACTTCTAGAAGGGCTGGGAAGGAGTTGGTTGGAATCCATTGTGAAATATATGTTCTATGAGGATCTTACCCAAAATTCATCCAAGAAAACTACTAGAAAGTTACCCTGTAGCCACAGTTTTCTGAACCATGGCTGGTATTGGCGTGGCTATAGGGAAAGACCTGTTTCCACAGTTCTAAACTGTGTCTATAGCACTATAGCAATGGTTTGAACTGTGGCTGAATACTTAGACCCATGGTTTGAAATAGTGGAATCATCTTATGGCACAGAGGGCTATATCCATCACTTAAAACCGTGGCTATAGGGATATAACCACAGTTAAAACTGTGGATATAGGTCTATAGCTGTAGTTTAAAACCATGTCTATAAGGTTTCCCATTTAATAAAAAAAAACAACCCCCATACACCCTGAAAATCCCCCCCTAAAGCACCCCTTCCCCCATGAAAAGCCCCCCTCCACTCCCTGTGACCCCCCCTCCTGGGCAGACCCTGGACACCCCCCCAGACACCCACAGGACAGACGCCCCCCCTTCCCAGGAAATACCCAGACCTCCACTCCCCTAGAAACCCCCCAGACAAACCCTGGACACCCCCCAGACAGACCCCCCCCCCCCGAAAACAGGCCCTAGACATACCCCCCATACCCTAGACACCCCTAGACAGTCCCCCCACCCCAAGACACCCCCCCAGACCCTATATAAGCCCCTGGAAACCCCACCTAAATAGACCCTGGACACACCCAGACCCTGGACAACCCCCTGGACACCCCCCCAAATAGAACCCCCAGGAATGACCCCAGACACCCCCTCACCATACCCCTGCCCCTGCCCCTCCCTTCCTCATGCACCCCCTGCCAGTCCCCCCACACTTGGACACCTCCCAGACCCTGGAAAACCCCCCTAGACCCCCCAGAACCTATACACCCCCAAGACAGACCCCCACCCCCGGGACAGACCCTGGACACCCCCTCACCCTGCCCCCTACCCCTGCCCCCTCCCTTCCCCATGTACCCCCTGCCCATCCCCTTACAATCCCCCCACCCCCTGCCAGCCCCCCTTGGTTAAACCATGGATCTTGGTCCCTAATAAAACATTCAAAACCATGGAAAATAAACCATGAATCCATAGTTAATAACCACGTAAATTTATTCCTACCCATATATACTTAATCACCAAATGCTTCCATAATAGCTTCACCTTATAGCAGTACTCACATCCCCTAGCTACGAGCAAAAAAAAACACCACCTTCAAAATAAAACTAAACTCAAGAATAATACAATATATATCATAAGAATTAAAACTCTATCCAATATAAAAAATATAAAATTTCAATATCAATATCATCATAATTAAAAGAACTATTTGATAAAATTAAATGTATAAACCAAGAATAAAATTTACATCTAAAATGTTCCTCAATATCAGTATCAAAAGAACCATCATGACCCTCGCCATCTCCTATATAAACACCAATATCATTATCACCTCCTATCACACCACCACCACCATCATGATAATTTAAATATTCCTTGTTTTAAGCACCTAAATTAGTGGATGGAGGGAAGAATCCTGATAAACATAATGCATACAAATGAGAACACATTTAATTAATGAAAACATTCGATGTTTATAAGGTGATTCATATAATATCATAATGTTACCAATAAATTACTCCAATAAACATAATGCATACAAATGAGAACACATATAATTAATGAAAACATTGAAATATTCTTGTGTATGGTGATTCATGAACATAAAATTGAAGATAAATAAGAAGGGTGTTTAGAATATAGAGAAATAGTAAGAGACTTATGGTTTAAATATAACAAAATAAAAATGAGAGAGTAGTCAAGTTTAAAGACGGTTAAAATATTAAATCATATTTATTTAATGATTCTATTATTTTATATGTTCATTCATGTATGGATTTCATGAAAGGGGGAAATTATTATAATTCATAAAAATAAATGAAAAATTAGTCCATATAGGGGAAAACTATGTTATTGGGTGAATATCTAAAGGTTATTCATGAATGGATTCATCATTAACCTATGCCCCACCCCCTGTACCCTTAGACCCACCCACTTGCACCCCATCTGCACCCTCCCCACTGCATTGCAGACCCCCCGGCTCCCCTCCCCCCTACACCCTCCCTCGTCCAGTTTTCCCTCCCCCCATTGCCCCCTTGCACCCTCCCCATTGCCCTACAGACCCCCTTGAACCCCACCTATACCCTCCCCAAGGATCTACAGACCCCCCTACACCCTCCCCATTGACCTGCAGACCCCCTACCCCTCCCTCCTGCACCCTCCCCCATCCACCCTCCCCCACTGCCCCTTGCACCCCCTGGCCCACCCCCTTGCACCCACTGCCCTGTAGACCACCACCCTCACCCCCTTGCACCCTACCTGCACCCTCCCCCCTGCCCCTGCCCCTGCCCCCTACCCATGTAGACCCCCATGTACCCTCCCCCTCCCCCCTTCCCCTGCAAACCCCCCTGCACCCCCCCTGTACCCCATCTTCACCCCATCCCCTCCACCCTACCACTGCCCCTATAGACCCCCTGACCCTATAGACACCCCTACACCCTCCCCCTTGAATCCAATAACTCCCAGTGTAAAATTTAATCTATAAGAAAAAAAGTGTGTGAAAATTCAATATATAATGAAAGTTAGGTTCATGAAGGAAATATTCAAAAATTTGAGGATCACTATGAAGATAATTTAAACATTTTTAAAAACTAGAAAAAAACATTAAATTTAATATTTCTTGAGTTAGAATTTAAATTAAAGAACTTTGAAACCACTAAAGCTGAATACTCACTTGATGTTGAGAGAGGAACCTCTAGCGAAGTTCCTAATAGAATTCATACAACACAAGAAGTCTTATTATAGTAGTGGGATAAGAATGATTAAATTAAAAGAATCATCTTCTTAAAATATTAAGAATATGTTAACCCCACTTTCCAATGAATATGTATACACAAATTCAACTACATTGAAAAGTGATGGTTGTAATTCTCCATGAATATGGGTGAATAAATATACTGTTAAATGCACCACTATAGTGAAAATGGAAGAAATAAGTAATGTATGAATTATCCTATAAGGTGGCAATACAAAAATCTTTTTGAACTATCTCTCCACCAGTAAAATTATACTCAATGGAAGAAGATTATATTTCATGGAAACTACTAGTGTTGGGGAATGTTCATACCCTAGGACATTGTCTATTATAATAATATAAAAAACTATTTAAAATTGATATGGTGCATGTCAACGGGGTGAAGAATATGATTTAAGAAAAAATGAGATAAATTCAATATTAGTACATGGAAATGAGAAAATATATTGAAAGAAAATTTAAATATCTTTTAAAATTCATTATAAATTTTGTATGATATTTTCATGGTGATGGCGAGTACTGGGTGAAAACTACCAAGAAAAAAACCAGTATAAATAATGTAAGGATACCACAATAGTGGAAGAAAATTAAAAGGAAAATAGTTTGAAACACTACTATGGATTATAAAGAAAATTAAGTTACAAAGAAAGTTAAACCACTGGTGAAAGTAAAAGAAATTTCCACACTAAAACAAAGAAGCTTATACTATAGAAGGAAATGCCACTTTTTTGTAAATCAATAACAAATCATTGATATTAATGTTAATGAAATATATATAAAGAAAAAAATTGAATCAATACTAGAATAACACAAGAAAATTGGTATGGTGCAAGACATCTCAAAAAAATAAGTTTATGTTAATCGGATGTTACCACTTATGGGTATCATTATAGAGGAAAATAATTATTTTGGATGATGTAAGGATATTAACCACACTATAAAAAATGAATGACATTATTAACTAGGTATGAGGAACTGATAAATAAAAAGATTCCTTTTTAATAAGATATGAAGGTTACTGTGAAAGAAAAATAACAATGTAAGAGGAAAAATAAACATATTCTAAAGGTTTTCACAGATGTGTAGACAGAAAAAGTTGAGGAATCAATGAGGTTTGGTGAAAAATAAAGTAAGGATAAATGTTCATTTTTAGAGTACATGAAGAAAAAAACCCCACATGCAGAAAATAAAACAAATAAAAAGAAGTCTATGAAGCGTAAGAAGATTAATTACTTAATAATAATGGGTGGACACATGAAGAAAGATGAATCTAACACGAACAATGATTTTTTATTGAGATAATACTCCCATCGCTATTACTCTAACTAATGATGAATGGTAGATCGACCATATTCCTTGATTAGTTGTGACATGGTTCAATTAAAAAGTAAATTTAAGGTGATGCAATTGAGTAAGTGTTTACCCCTATTAAAGAGCACACGTTAAAGCTGGGGATTTGGAGACCTAATGAAGTTTATATGAAGTATAAAAAATCTTAGAAATATAATGATTTAGAAAACTAAATTCTAATGTTCTGGTAAATTGGACATTAAAGTACCCATAGGACACCCCCCTTTCAATAGGCCCCCTACAAATCCCCCCTACACTCCACCTGGAACTCCCATCTCTCCATGACAACCACCTTCCCCCTTCCCCCCCCCCCACTTACACACCACCTCCCCCTACCCCCAACACCCCTCCCCCATGCCCCTCCCCATGCCCCCCACCTTCACACCCCTCCCCCAACCCACAGTACACCCCCTACCCCCACCTGCACACCCCCTCCCCCTGCCCCCAGCACACCCCTTGCCCCCACCTACACACCCTTGTCCCCTCCCCTACCCCACCTACACCCCCCTCCCATTCCCCCCCAATACACTCCCAGCACACCCCCACGCCCCCACCTGCACAGCCCCCTCCCCCTACCCCCAGTACACTCCCCTCCCCCACCTGTACTGTAGAGACCCAAAGCTTGATGTACATGGACTTTACATTAATTTTTTTTGGAATACTTAATACATAACAAAAACCAACACTCAAGGATCATAATAGTTTAGTGTCTTTGGAAACTCGGAACAAAATCTTCTAATCGTGGTGAAATATCTTCAACCTCTCCCATAAAGATCTTCCCCTTTCTGTTTTCTTACCTAAAACCGTTCCTTATATCCTGGGGAAAAGAAAAAATAAAAAGGGTGAGCTCAAATTCTCATTAAGTGTAAACATATGGAACATAAAACAATCCATAAACATTTGAATGAAAAAACATGAACATAAAATCTAATCATCAAAATCTTGAGCAATGTCATAAAACATGGAAGTACGTAGGGCATATATCATAGAATAACTTAAATCATGATAAAATATCATGGTAATAAAACATGTAATTGTGTAAACCATTAAGCACATGTTATGATTTCTACAGTATCCAGAGCATTGCTTCCAAGACCATCATAGTGGGAAAAGTCCATTACTGAACCGAGTTCACTCCTCATTCCAGTCCTGTATCACTGAACCAGATTACCTTTACATTATTACCATGTCTATATAATGAGATATAAATATTTACCCAATTCATTGGAGGTATATATAGGTCACACCCATCTCATAATGAAATCATTATTTCGTGTGCCACAAAATAATCATAAATCATTCATCATAACCCAAAGAATAAAATGGGTTTCATAAACATCATTCCATAATAACATAATCCACGTAAAAAAATGAATATCATTTCATCATAAGAAAAATCAAACCATAGAGAAATTATACATGAAACACAAACATACTGAAAAATGTCATCTTAGATGGAAAATAGTTTTGAAAAAACACTTGAGATGAATTCTTGAGAAAAATATCCTTTCTTCTTCAAAATAATTTTCTTCTAATAAAATGCCACAAAATTTTAAAAGAAAATTATTTTATTGAAAATAATCATGAGATATTGTAGAGTAAGCTTCATGAAAATAAGGCGTTATGAAACTGTAAAAATCTGTTCTTATTGTATAAGTTAAAAAAACATTCTTCTCGTACTTTTGTCAGAAAAGCCAAAAAGTTACTCGTATGATAAACAAAAGAAAGATTCATTCCATACCATGTGGTAAAAGTCAAAAAAGGTTAAAAATGACTTTAAACATACATGATTTTTTTTATAAAACATGGACTTGGATGATAAAACTAACCCCAGTAAATACTTATAAATAAACAATCTCGGACAAAAATGAGATTGGAAAAGTTATCCATTACCTTATGTCTGATATGCTTCGTATGTATCCAAACCTCCTATATAATGATTTAAATAAAGTCATTGACTTATTAAAGAATCATATTCATTGTTATTATATCGTATATGGTTCACTTATGACTTTATATTACCCATTCTTTTGTAAATTCCATGTTAAAGCAGCGTTTTGGGTAAAATTGTTTCATTTATCATATGTGCTTCGACTTTTTGTTCTTGATATTATTACTTATATCCTGATTTACTAAATTCCATAATGTAAAAAATTATTTATATAAAATATATATTCATCATATACATATATATGATAGATCGATAAATGGAATGAAATACACCGTTCATGGAGACGGTAAGTCGTACGTATGCATAAACATTGTTTTCATTTCCTTATTGAATTGAATGGAACTAATTAAGTGACATACATATATATATATACATAAATACATTAGCATTATTATGTAATATATTTCATTATTATTCATTATATAGACTTTATAATCATTCATGTATGGTTAACATGGAGAATGAATCTCATCGCGTCGGGGAGACGGTAATCCGTACGTACGCACGAGCGATGATATCGTTCCCATAATTATTGAATAGAATTGGAGTAGATGGTATAATATATAAGAATAATTATTATGTTATAATAACCATATATAGTTATTCTTTACACCATTATATACCCATCCATGTAAGGTGGTGGTGGAAAAATAGATTACACCATGGCGTGGAGACGGTATTCCGTACGTACGCACGCGCGGTGATTTCGTTTTCCGTAGGATGGATAGAAGATGAAATAGGGTTGTTTCATATTTATAATAACATATCATTATATTAGTGATACTTATGTTATTACTTTATTATGAAACAACAAAATAATAACAAGTTGAAGAAGAAATAAACTTGAAAGAATCGGTAGAAGAGATTACCTCTTCTTCGACGCACCTCCTTTAAGATTCCTCTTAAGGGACTAGATTTAGGATTTTGAGAATACCAGGACCTCCATAATGTTTCTAGAGAAGTTGATAAGATAAATGGTCAGGGTTTGGCTGAGTTTCAAGGCTCAAAGTTGTGTAAATAGGAGAGGGAGGAGGTGCCCTTTTATAAGGGAGGAGAAAGGCACCTTAGGAAAAACTTAAAATATTATTTTATAATAAAGTCACATTAGAATGATAATAGATTAAAATTGATTTATTTAGATTATAATGTGGGGATGGGTCGAAATACTTTCAACCAACAGGTTTTAGACAAGTTTAGGTTACTATTTTAACCTTATCATTTAGATTTAAGTCTAAGTTAAATAATTTAACTTTTACCATGTCTTCTTGTTTTCTTACACTATATGGTTAACAAACTTACTATAAATTGCCAATAGAACCCAAAGTGGTTAATTATTAATATATATAACCTTATCTAAGTCATTTGGCCAAACATAAGATTTTTAGGAATATAATATCAATTAATAATATAATATATTTTTTTAAAAACTATTTTATGTAAATTTTGACACTATTTGGTAATTGATTTTTATAAAACTCATAAAAGAATGATTAGTTAGAAAAAATTTAATTAAATCCATAATAACATGTCATATTAACCAATAAAATTAGTTTAATTAAATAAAAGGCTCGGATTACATTTATTTGGGTATTTATAACATCATTTATGTTAATAGTTCCTTAATAAGGTAATTACTAGATCATCATTGTGTCATTAGTAAATTAACTTATTTAATGTCTAAAAATTATAAATAAAATAAAATTATTTAGGAAATATTTCTATCTTTCTAATTAATTTTTATAGTCTAATTTATCTTATGTATAACCCTATATTAAAAATGTTTTATTTATTAAACTTTGATTTTAACTCTTTTAACGCTTCTTTGAATTAAATAATAATAAATGTCCTAATCTAATCCAAGTGCTCCTAAATGATAAAATTTTATTCCTAAGGTTTTTTTGGGTCGAATTAAACTTATCCAATAGAATTTGGACATGTTTTAAGGTAATAATAATATCATTTTTACCCTTAATTACCCTATTTACCTTTAACTGTAGTAAATAAAATGTACCTTAGTTACTATTCATAATATCAAAAAAATAAAAGTAAACTATTCACATAATTTGGACCCACTGAATCCAAATATGGAATCCATTTTTCAAAATTCAAAACACAGAAGTTGCAGTAATTAATCTATAATTAATCCCGTTGTTAAGAAAACGAGTTTTAAAAGTTAAAACATTGCCAAAGATTGAAATGTTTTTACCTATGAATTCAATGTAAAATTAATGGTAATGGCATAAATTATATTAAATTGTAAAAATATATTCTATTTATAATTTAAAACCATTCAATATTATAATTATACATATAAATTATTGCGATGAAAAAGTTTTTTTAAATTAAAATATAGTGTTTTTTTATTGTTCATTAAAATATGAAAGTTATCAGAATAATATGAAAATTTTATCCAAAGTAAATTTTTATATCCTGATTCCAAAGAATAATTTTATTGTTTTAAATTGATCTTATAAACATGTAAAAAATAGATTTAATGTGGGTACGCCATCAAAAGGTGGAAAACTGTATTTTTTGAAAAATACATATTTTACCCAAAAAATTTTTTATTCTCATACCATGTTCTAGAGAATGTGTAAGGTGAATAATGAAGTTATAAAATTCAAAATTTAGTTAATAATATTAATAATTTCTAGTTCATAATAATATTATAACCGTATATCGTTGTTTAGTGAAACCCGGTATTGCGTTACAACACACGCTATCGAGGAAGGTCGTGATTACGTGTAATGCAAGACAAGTCAGGGTTGTGTGTAGTGAAAGAATCCTTTTTTTGTTGCGTATAACAGAATCCAACCATATTTCATTTATACATTGAATATATATATATATATACACTCAATGTTGTGAACTTGAAATTGTGTGTAACACGATCCAAGAATAGTGTTTTGTATACTGCAAGCTAATATGGTGTCGTGTATAGCACAAGATAATCTTGGTGTAACGTACAATAGAAGATATAAAAGAAATTAAAAAGAATATATCTCATAAAATCTCGGGGTGTTACATTCTCCCCCCTTAAAATGAATTTCGCCCTGGAAATTTGTCGGTGTTATAAATGGTTTACTACTTGAATGTTTTTTTAATAGAAACCCACATCATAAAAAGGAATACCGAAACTTAATTTTAAAAACTAAAGTATGAAACATAATGGTTACCAAAATTAACTCATCACTAGGTTTCCACATATGAGAACATTGGTGAAAATATGGATATAGAAGATAAATCTAACCATTATGTTCTGATGGAGAGTGGTAGATAACATGGCTATGAAAAATCCATCAATCACAAATCCATAAATTTGTGATGGTCTAAGGTACCATCGGATTCATCAGGTATGAGGGTACTAGGACAACATTTTTGGATTTCAAGATCATTTCCCTAAATTTGATGAATTAAAAGAAATAGTTACAAGATTTTGGTACAATCTCACTGTTGTTCGTGCCTTGAACAATTTCCACTTCATCTCTTAAAGAAATGAAGTTGAATTTGTTATTCATGAAGTGTTAGGAGATCATGTTATATAATGATGGGTCATTCCATCTATTTCAAAGAAAAGGTTACCAAAAGTTATCAAATATACATAAGTCCATCTATGGTGAGGTTAATCGTATATGATTCCAAAATTGAACTTATACTTCATCCATCATACCTCTTAATAAAATAAAACTAGTTTATATTAACTAGGGATTTCATGTAGGCCAGTGGTAGGCGATAAAGGATTGTCGCACTTCGGTTGTGGGTTCGATTCCCGCAGCCTTGTTCGGCATGATGGGTTGTCGCATGTCCTGTAGGTTGTCCTTTTTCTATATTATAATATCCCATCAATAATATAAAAAATTTATAGCCTTAAACAATACGAACATATGTCCAACATAATCTATTCTAACCTTATGACTTATCCAAAATACTTCTTTCCAAACTCATAGTATAAAGAGAACGATTACTAGAATGGTCATATAACAAGCACATGAATAGTAGCATTTATCCCCATATATCATAAGATATATCTTGTTGGACACATTACAAACATGTGAATACCTTAATAATGTATTCTCTTGAAACATGAATTACCATAGAACTTTAGTTAAAATATGAATGCTGCGAAAAGTTAACTCTTTCCACATCCCAAAATTTCGATATACTCAAACCATGATATCACTTTGTCCTTATATCAGTCATGACCTCATGAATACAATCATACATACTATTTTCTTCTTATCCCTTCATTATGCGCATTTTATTTTCTTTCCAAAAATATTTCAATCACTTTTCATGGTCACCGGTACTATAAAATTATTAAAACCACAATGATCCAATACATTGATATTCCAATATTCCACGATACTATAAATGAGATTCCACAACATTATCTCGAAATCCCATTAAAAAATAGTTATTTATTCCACCACATCATTGTCATACTCAACATCACAAATAGTGATCACATGTGACTTCCCATTATCCTTTGTCTTAATAGGTTGCTCACGTCGATCATCATTAACCCTTGGATTAGGGAATTGATTAGCATAATGCCCCATTTCCTTGCACTTGAAGCATTGAAGGGTTGGTGGAGCGTTCTGGGTAGTCTTTTCTCTATTCATGTCATTAGAAACCTTTTTCCTTTTACTTTGGCACTCATCTGCTCAATGAACTTATTTTCTAAACATGAAACATTTTTAGTACCTTTTAGACAATCTTTACCATGCTTCTTTACACACAATGATCATAAAGAAACATTCATCTTCTTTTCACCATTGTTCTGAGATTTCTCCTTGAACTCCACCTTCCATTTCTTGTCAAAACCATGAGATGGATATGTAAAACCAACTTTAATTTCTACCTTGATAGAACAACGCATAATTTCTTCATATCTACTAAAGTATCTTATATATAATTCCCTTAGAGGACTGGGTTTTAAGCCACTGAAGAATCGATCAACTTTACTTTTAGGTTGGATGATAAAGCCAGATGCATACCTTGCAAGCCTTGTAAAATTTTCTTTGTATATACCAACAGATTAATCATCCTTTTTCTTAATATCAAGGAACTCCTTTTCCATATTTGTTCAAATAATACGAGGGAAGTACTTATTTAAAAACAAGTTCTTGAACTCGTCCCATTCCATGGATGCAATTTCATCTTGGGGCCTTGTCTTCTTAATTAGATTCCACCACTGGTCTGCTTCACCTTTTAAATGGTAAAAAACTAAAATTAATTTTTTATGTTCTGAACAGCGAAGTATGGAAAATATCTTTTCAACGGTACTAATCCATTGTTCAGCAACAAGTAGATCAGAATACCCATTGAAAGAAGGTGGACGTTGCCTCATGAAGGACTCAATAGTATATTGTTCCATTCTATTCTCATTTGGAAGTCCAGAATGATTCATAGCTTGTGTAAGTATAGCAATAAGATTTTTCACTCCATCTCCCATAACATTGGTTTTTTCAGGAGGACAATCATTGCATCATCCAATACATTGATCAACATGGTTCCTTCGGGTTCCATCCATCGTCTAAAACCCAAAAAGAATAGTGTGTGAGGCAAAAATCATGCTAGGAAAACAACATAATAAAGGGGGATTACCAACAATATATAACATCTTAGGTTTAATTATAATATCTTTACCGTAATTCTAGGACTATAAAATATACTTATACTTAACCTTATGGACATCCCTAGACATACCTTAGAAATATCACTAGGGATCTCACAAAAGTTCCAGCATCCTAGTTTCGAAAGTTTAACTAATCCTTTACTCTGATACCAACTGTAGAGACCCAAAGCTTGACGTACATAGAACTTACATTACTTTTGCGGAATACTTAATACATAACAAAAACCAACACTCAAGGATCATAATAGTTTAGTGTCTTCGGAAACATGGAACAAAATCTTCTAATCGTGGTGAAAGATCTTCAACATCTCCCATAAAGATCTTACCTTTTTTGTTTTCTTACCTAAAACCTTTCCTTATATCCCGGGGAAAAGAAAACATAAAAAGGGTCAGCTCAAATTCTTAGTAAGGGTAAACATATGGAACATAAAACAATCCATAATAATTTTAATGCACAAACTTGAACATAAAATCTAATCATCAAAATCTTTAGCAATGCCATAAAACATGGAAGTACGTAGGGAATATAACATATAAGAAATTAAATCATGATAAAATATCATGGTAATAAAACATGTAATTGTGGAAACCATTAAGCACATGTTATGATTTTCATAGTAGCCAAGGAATTGCTGCCGAGACCGTCATAGTGGACAAAATCCATTACTGAACCGAGTTCACTCCTCGTTCCAATCCTATATCACTAGACCGGATTAACTTGCCTTTCCATCAATGTCTATCTCATGATATATAAATCTTTACCCAATTCATTAGAGGGAGATATAGGTCCCGCCCATCTCATAATGAAATCATTCCATCGTGTGCCAGAAAATAAACATAAATCGTTCATCATAACCCAAAGAATAAAATGGGTTTCATAAACATCATTCCATCAAAACATAATCCATGTAAAAAATGGATATAATTTCATCATAAGAAAAATCAAACCATAGAGACATTATACTTGAAACATAAACATACTGAATAATGTCATCTTAGATGGAAAATAGTTTTGATAAAACACTTGAAATGAATTCTGGAGGAAAATATCCTTTCTGCTTCAAAATCATTTTCTTTTCACAAAATGCCACACAATTTTAAAATAAAGGGATTTTATTGAAAATAATCATGAAATATTTTAGAGGAAGCTTCATTAAAATAAGGCGTTATAAACCGTAAAAACCCGGTCATGCCGTATATGTTAAAAAAACATTCTTCTCGTACTAATGTCGGAAAAGTGAAAAAAGTTCCTCGTATGGTAAACAAAAGAAAGATTCATTCCATACCATGTGGTAAAAGTCAAAAATGGTTAAAAAGGACTTTAAACATACATGAAAACATTTTTAGAAAACATTGACATGGATTATAAATCTAACCCTAGTAAATACTTATAAATAAACAATCTCAGACAAAAATGAGATTGGCAAAGTTATCCCATACCTTATGTCCGATATGCTTCAAATGTATCCGAACCTCATTTATAATAATTTAAATAATGTCATTGACTTATTAATGAATCATATTCATTGTTATTATATCATATATGGTTCACTTATGACTTTATATTACCCGTTCTTTTGTAAATTCCATGTTAAAGCAGCGTTTTGGGTAAAATCGTTTCATTTATCGTATGTGTGTCAACTTGTTGTTCTTGAAATTATTACTTATATCCTGATTTACATAATTAAATAATTTAAAACGTGATTTATATATAATAAATATTCATCATATACATATATATGATATATTGATAAATGGAATGAAATACACCGTTCATGGAGATGGTAGGTCGTACGTACGAATGAACGTTGTTTTCGTTTCCTTATTGAATTGAATGGAACTAAGTAGATGACATACATACATATATAAATAAATCCATTAGAATTATTATGTCATATATTTAATTATTATTCGTTATATAAAATTTATAATCATTCATTTATGGTTAACATGGAGAATGAATGTCATCGCGTCGTGGAGACGGTAATCCGTATGTACGCACAAGCGATGATATCATTCCCATAATTATTGAATATAATTGTAGTAGATGGTATAATATATCATAATTAGTATGACTTTATAATAACCACATATATTTATTCTTTACACCATTATACCCATCCATGTAAGTTTGTGGTGGAAAAACAGATTACACCACGGTGTGGAGACGGTATTCCGTACGTATGCACGTGCGGTGATTTCATTTTCTATAGGATGGATAGAAGATGAAATATGGTTGTTTAATATTTATAATGACATATCAATATATTAGTGATACATATGTTATTAATTTATTATGAAACAACAAAAGAAGAATAATTTGAAGAAGAAAGAAACTTGAAATAATCGGTAGAAGAGATTACCTCTTCTTCGACGCACCTCGGTTATGCTTCCTCTTAAGGGACTAGAGTTAGTATTTTAAGAGGACCAGAACCTCAAGAATGTTTCTAGAGAAGTGGAGAAGATAAATGGTCAGTGGTTGGTGGAGCTTTAAGGCTCAATGTTGTGTAAAGATGAGAGGGAGGAGGTTCCCTTTTATAAGGGAGGAGAGGGGCACCTTAGGAAAAACTTTAAATATTATTTTATAATAAAGTCACATTCAGTTTATAATAGATATAAATTGATTTATTTCTAAGATAATGTGGTTATGGGTCGAAATAATCTGAACCAATATGTTTTATACATGTTTAGGTTACTATTTTAACCTTATCATTTAGATTTAACTATAAGTTAAATAATTTAACTTTTACTGTGTCTTCTTGTTTTCTTACGCTATATGGTTAACAAACTTACTATAAACTACCAATAAAACCCAAAGTGGTTAATTATTTATATATATAACCTTATATATGACATTTTTTTGAACCAGTGATTTTTATTAATATAATATCAATTAATAATATAATATTTGTTTTAAAAACTATTTTATGTAAATTTTGACACCATTTGGTAATTGATTTTTTTGAATATCATAACAGAATGATTAGTTCATAAAAAGTTAATTAAATAAATACTAACATGTCATATTAACCTATAAAATTAGTGTAATTCATTAAAAGTATCATATTACATTTATTTTGGTATTTATAACATCATTTATGTTAATAATTCATCAATAAGGTAATTACTGCATCATCATTGTGTCATTGATAAATTAAATTATTTAATGTCTAAAAATTATACCTAAAATACCAATATGTAGGAAATATTTTTATCTTTCTAATGAATATTTATAGTCCAATTTATCTTATGTATAACCCTATATTAAAAATGTTTTAGTTATTAAACTTTGATTTTAACTCTTTTAACTCTTCTTTGAATTAAATTATAATAAATGTCATAATCTAATCCAAGAGGACTTAAATGATAATAATTTATTACTATGGTTGTTTTGGGTCGAATTACACTTATCCAATTGAATTTGGACATGTTTTAGGGTAATAATAATATCATTTTTACCCTTAATTACCCTATTTACCTTAAACTGTAGTAAATAAAACTTAACGTAGTTACTATTCTTAATTTCAAAAAAATAAAAGTGACCTATTAACATAATTTGGAACCCCTGAATCCAAATATGGAATCCATTTTTCAAAATTCAAAACACAGAAGTTGCAGTAATTAATCTAAAATTAATCTCGTTGTTAAGAAAATGGGTTTTAAAAGACAAAACATTGCCAAAGATTGAAATGTTTTTACCTATGAATTCAATGTAAAATTAATGGTAATGGAATAAATTATTATAAATGGTAAAAATTTATTCTATTTATACTTTAAAACCATTCAATATTATAATGTAACCATATAAATTATTGCGATGAAAAAAGTTGTTTTCAATTAAAATATAGCATGTTTTTACTATTCATTAAAATATTAAAGTTATCAAAAATATATGAAAAATTTATCCAAAGTAAATTTTTATATCCTTATTCCAAAGAAGAATTTTATTTTGTCTAATTGGAATTATAAACATGTCAAAAACCTGATTTAAAGTGGGTGCACCATCAAAAGGCGGCAAAACAGTATTTTTTTGAAAAATACTTATTTTACCCAAAAAAAATTATTTTATTCTCATACCATGATCTAGAGAATGTGTAAGATGAATAATAAAGTTATAAAATGAAAATTTTAGTTAATAAAATTCATAACTGCTAGTTCATAATAATATTATAACCATATATTGATGTTTAGTGAAACCAGGTATTGTGTTACAACACACGCTATTGAGGAAGGTTGCAATTGCGTGTAATGCAAGCCAAGTCAGGGTTGCATGTAGTGAAAGACCCCTTAGATGTTGCATATAATATAATCCAACCATATTTCATTTATAAATTGAATATATATAAATATATACACACTCAATGTTGCGAACATGAAATTGTGTGTAACACGATCCAAGAATAGTGTTGCGTATACTGCAAGCTATTACTGTGTCGCGTATAGAAAAAGATAATATTGGTGTAGCGTATAAAATAAGATATGAAAGAAATTAAAAATAATATATCTCATAAAATATCGGGGTGTTACATGTACACCCCCTCCACCTGCCCCCATCACCCCCTACCCCCAACACCCCCTACCCCCCCCCCCCCCCCACCCCACCTACACACCCCCCTGCCCCCTCCCCTGCCCACCCCCTACCCACCCCACACCCCTTCCCACCCCATGCACCCCCAATGCCACCCCACATTTAATACCACTTCAACCACTTAATGAAATATGTGTATAAAGGATCATTCGTGATGTTGTTTTAGAAAAAACCTATTTTTCCTTAGATCATGATGATGGATGATTTCCAGGAATCCAATATTGAATTTGGAATGAGTAGTTATTTCCATTGTGATTAATAAATCTTGATTTGTTGGATAATCTAGAATACTTTACAAGGATTTGTATCCATTTCGTGGGGAGTTTATAATTATCTATTTTGTTATGAGTCAGAGAATTCTAATGAAATTGAATTTTTAGTCTCCAACGAGTGATAGTTTCGAGAAGTGGTATTTTTAAAAATAATCTGAGTGTTGGGACGACTCTTGAGGATTTTTATTCCTATTTAGGTGTTCAGGTGGTTCATGGGGTAATCAAGCAGTAGTTAGAGGGTTTTGAGTTCATTCCGCTTAATTTTAAGATCCATCAATTACCATGTCTAGGTACACTGGGTACCAAGTCTAATAAAGGAAAATATAGTTAATTATGAGTTTTATAGTGGGGTATCCTCTAGTGGGGAACTAGGTATGGCTTACTATATATCCATGTTCTTGGTTTATGGATGTGTTCTCTATGTATTTCATACTCCCTTACTATATTCTTGTAGGCTATGTCTGAATGAGATAGTGGTGGTACATGATATGATAAGAGACATGACCTAAATAATATATTGGTGATATGAGATGAGATATGGGACCAAAACCAATGTGAGTGGGTGATATAATGAGATGAGAAGAAATACCTCACCTTGAGTGAGATGTTTGTGGTATAAGATAAGATAAAATACGTCACCCAAATTGAGATGGTTTCCATTTGAGAGGGTTTATGTGAAGTCACTCTGAGGGAGTGGGAGGTGTTATTAGATAAGTTATGATACCTAATCTTGAGCGGGAGGGTGTAATTACAAAATAAAACATGAGATCATACTTGTTACTGGACCCATCCTTGAGTGAGAGGGTTTGGAACCAAACGATTAGTGGAAACTATGTGACGCAGGCCGCACAGTTTGTTTAAACAATGCGGCTACAGATAGGGGAACCTAATAGTACACACAGTTTGTCTAAAACCATGCAGGCATAGGTGCACAAACATATGGCCTTTTGAAAATGGGGGGAATATCCATTTATCACGGTTTCTACACATTTTGTGAATTGTGTTCATAAACCGTGTGCAGTGGGGTTTTTTGGGAAAAAATACCATTTTCCCATCTTTAATTCTAAAAAATTATTATCATTTTCCCTTACCTACAGTGGATATTCAAGGGTTTCGTACTCCCATATACCTTCCTCCTCCATTATTGGATCTTCTACTACTCCTTCTGGCATATGTTTTCAATTCCGTTGGAAGCATTGGATAACACAAGTTTAGACTAACCTCATGTTTATTCTACCAAGTCTGAGTTCAATAATCTTGGTGTTATGGTTGTATCTCAAAGGTAAATGTTCCAAAATCTACCAATGGTGTAATTAGATATGTCTCAAGATGTTCTTGATGAGGTTAAGTCTTTTAGGACTGAAATGAAGGGAATCTTACACACATTATAAAGTGTTTTATTAAGATAGTTTGAGTTCATTAAAGGGTTTCAACCCTGTATAACTTCCACCTCATAACACTCTGGAGTGGATTTGATCAATTTCTCACATAATTACAGATTCAGTCCCTATAGTGTGATATGTTCACACCATTCCTTATGCAACATTTGAAGAGGAATATTATGGATGAGTTCCATGATACCAGAGAAGACGTCATGAAGCATGGTATTGGAACTAATAGATCCTAAAATTAAGTAGTGGTATTTTATGATGAATTTAATGGGAAGTTGAATGATATCATTAATGTCCTTAAGGATGATCAATGTATGGTTTTTAGAACTCTTGTTCTAGTATCTAGAAACTACTAGAATTTGTTAACCTCTTTGACAAAGGTCTTTAAATAAGATCAAGGGCTATATTCATATTATTCCTTGACAGAGCTAGTGGTTATTAGAAACCCATTTTCTAAAACAATAACGAAATTATGGAAACAAGTTTTCAAAACAATCAGGGAATTATAGAATTCAAATTAAAGGTTTAGATAGAGGGAACCTACCTAAACCTCAAGGCGTTTTTTCTATTGATGACAACAACTTGAATCTTCCTTTTTTTCCGCTTGCATGAATATGAAAATTCACATATATATAAGGACATTTCCCCTACATACATATTTTCATGGACAAATATGCACAAGGGGGTCCTTAGATATATGTTTATACTTGCATATACCCCTTTACACTTACACATGTCTGCATTTTTTATATCTATACAAAAGCACACCTAGTCGCAATATATATATTCATACTGCCATGAGTGAATATATATAAAGGGGGATCTTATATATGTGTATGTCTACCTATGCAGACACATGTAATCCTTCATCAATGGCGACTCGAATCCACCTCAATGAAATCCAAAACTCACTACAAAAATATAAGGAACCCAAATATCAAAAAATATCAAATTAACATTGGGCCAAAGAATAAAAACGAAATAAACCTTACACAAATCTAATGTTGAACTCACTATCTTAGATGGTGGTTGATTGAACCGAACTCACCATAATAATCCACCTATAATAAAATATTGGGAAAAGAAATGAGATATAACAGATTCTTATATATATGTTATCAATGTGTCAACTATACAAGATAAATGATACATGATTCCATAACCAAGAATGAACAAATACTATTCAGATTGATATGTACATCCCAATACTAAATAACACGATCATTATTAAAGAATTTTATTTTTCAAACATCAGTCATTCAGATCAAATCACAATGATTTAAGCTATGATGAATAACCCAATAATCGAATCAACACCATCTATATTAGTCCTAAAAACTCATGATGTTTTTTATTTTTTTATCAAGATGCTCTTTCACCCCCTTCCCCTACACCATCACCCCCTACCCCACCCCTCGCCCCCCTTTCACCCCATGTTCCCCTAACACACACCCCTCCCCACCTTGACCCCCCCTACCCCTTTCACCCACACTGCCCCCTCCCCACTGCACACCCACACCCCCTGCACACCCCCTCCCCCCTCACCCTGCACACCCCTCCCCTACCCCCTACCCCCTCCCCACTACACACCCCCCACCCAGCACCCCCCATCCTCCTTCCCTAGCCCCATCCCACCTGCACCCCTCGCCCCCTTTCACCCCTTCCCCTAACACACACCCCTCCCCACCTTGCACCCCCCTCCCTTCCCCTTGCACCCCACCACTGCCCCTCCATACTGCACACCCCCTCCCCCCTCACCCTACACACCCCCTGCCCCTTCCCCAGCACTAGCCCCCCTGCACCCCCTGCCCCTTGCACCCCCCTCACCCAGCACACCCCCTTCCCCCTTCCCTAGCACCCCCGCCCCTTGCACCCCCTGCCCACTGCACATACCCCTTCCCCCCCCCCTCCCGCACACCCCCATCCCCCCTCCCTTGCACACCACCCTTACACCCCTCCCATTATCCTTTCTCACCGTCCATTTCTGGCAACTCAAGAACCTATAACACACCGAAATTATTTCTTAAACATGATCCAAGGATATGTAAAATATATAAAGATTCATGAAATATCATTTATGTGTAACAATCCTCCCCCTCTTTAAACATATTGTCATTGAGAAGTATCCCCTTAGGCATCCTCGAATAACATGGGCCACTTCATGAACACCAAACTTGGGTTAAGAAAACTTAATGAATATATTGTAAAAGGGTTCAAGTGAAATGGAAATTGGATCCATTTAATAAAAAGATAAAAAAATTGACCCTTAAGTTTAAGAGGTCCATATCCAAATAAGGCAGTGAGATATTTAAGGTAAAGTGTTTAAATTGGTTTTCACTGGCATACCCTGATCCCCACTCTCAGGTTATATCTAATGTTAAGACCGTAATAGGACCTAACATAGTTGATCAGTCAAATCTTGATAACCATAAAAAATAAAAGGGCTAGGCAATCACTTTCCAATATGTCCAGTCAGATTAAAACTACTATTTCATCTACAGTAAACCTAGATCATCGTTAAATAGGGGAAAATGATTCAAGAAACTAAAATATAGGGAAATGGTTCAACTTTACCACTCCATTCAATGTCTGGGAATAGTTTAGAACTAGAATACCTACACCCAATGATGAGAAGAATCATCCTCATGGTCATCCAAAGAGACACACTCTATACTTTCTACTAATACCTTTATGGGAAGATTAATTTAAATATCACAATCCATGGTACTAAATGAAATTCATTTTATTATTGCATGCACTTATAATCCACCTGGACTTCTAAATTCCATGTGAAAATATCTATTTTTACTTGATATCCCCCCCATGTCAATAGATTCTATTCATCATTCCATTACTCCAATTATAAATATTTTCATGTTGATTTTTAAAATATAAAATTAATTATAATAAAATGATTAAAATAAATTTTTAAAAAATAATTTCATCAATATATTAAAAAATATACTAGGAAGAATAAACAATTAAAAGATGAGTTGTCAAAAAATTCACTATTCCTACTAAGGAAGAGCTTAGTGTAGGAAACAAGAGTCTTAGCTAACACATATATGGTTTTTTATGTAACACACTATGTCCAATAAATTCATAGCATATTTATTCTTCAATTTATAGACACATATTATTATTTAAATTCAAATCAATCTTATTGGCAGAAAAAAAATTAAATCAAAAATTGTTAATGATATATCATTTTAGATATTACTTATTCCACTTTTTAAATTCAACAAGATTATTTTATTTATATTCAATGTAATTTTGGATCTCATATACTCCTTTAATTATATATACTACAAAAACAACCTTTGTAACATCAACTAAAATTCCCTCTTGATTAAAACATTGTTTATTTTAAATGTTTTTCATTTTTTGGGACATTATTTATTGAGTATCTCCCTTTTTTAATATCATTTAATAACCAAAAATATGAAATAACTGATAAAATATATTAGAATATGGATATGTATACTCAATATCTCTCCCTAATATAACCTCATTATATTCTCCTCACTTAGTGGATTCATTCCACATTCTACATAGCATAAAACAAAATTTTATATGTATAAATCATTGTGATAAAACATATTAAATCATATTTTTCATCTACCGTGAGATTGAAACCAAACTAGTAATTTCATTTTCAATTATAGTAAGACAACATATACTATTCATATAGCTTCAATACTAATACTAAAATATACCTGAAATACCTTGAATATCACTTTCTACATGAAATTTTTAGATTAATGTTTAATCTGATTCCATATTTATTTTATGTTATTTTGAGCATAATTAACCTAAGGATTATGTATCCCCCTGAGTCCTACACCTATTTAGACTTGTTAGTATCATTTAATGTTTAAGGGGTGGAGGTACCTTCTATATTTTTCATTTTTATGAGGATGGTGATTCATCAAGGAACAGTAATTTCCCTTTACCATTCACATTGGATTCCATCTTTAGGTCTTAAATAGTTTAAATGGAATAAAATTCCTTTTCAAATATTTTAGGATTATTCTCACATACTCAACACAATTCACAACCATATCTACCATGGGATCTTTTACCAAAATGTATTTATACTTTTATAATAGGAAGGACGTTCTCTATCTAAACATTCTACCTAAATTACTTTTCTTTATACAAATTATTATATTCCTTGACGCTAACTATTCCTTTAGAGGCCTCTTCCACATGGTACATCCCTATTTTTTGTTATATATGAATTATTACCATTCTTCCAAGAACTTTTTTTTGTCTCTCTAAGAGGTTTATCATTTATAGCCAGTTTTAGAGCTTTTCATCTTACCACTTTTAGTATATAAGTGTTCTCTAGGATGGTTCTGAAATATTTTATATTAGGGGAATGATTAATCATTGTGTTCATACTGATATAATCTTTCCATTACATTAGAAATATCACAAAATTTAAACGTAAGGAATGGATGGTATTGTATTAAAAAATTGAATGATGGGAATACCATGTATTTTGTGGTTAACATCATTATTTTAATTCATCCTAAGAGGAATCCAGACCTTGAGTGGGTAGATCTAAATACTTCATAGATGGATTTTACGAACCCCATATTGCCTATATTAAAGAGGAAGTGAGATCTAAATAACAATCACATTAAATTAAAATCATAGTAAAACATAAAATCAAATCATCGATGAAATAATATGGTAAAAATGCAGTGGAGGGCTGCGTTGATTGCAAGCGTTGAGGAGGAGGGAACCTCAGTGTCAGAGGTCAGTGTGGAGGAGGGTGCCATGGTAAGAGAGGTCTCCGGGGAGGAGGGTGCCATTGTGAGAGAGGTCTTTGGGGAGGAGGGTGTCGCGGTGAGAGAGTTTGTCGAGGAGGAGGGTGCCACGGTGAGGAGAGGTCAAGGAGGAGAAGTTGTTGAGGAAGAGAAGTCGTCGGAAGGACCACTGCAGGGTGATTAGCTGATCAGGTGAGGATGAGCCCGATACAGAATTAGGGGAAAATTTGATGAATGTGGTATAGCCACGGTGGTTTAATTAAACCATGGAAATTAGAAAGCTATATCCATGGACCAATAAAACCATGGCTATACGTCCGTAGCTATTTCCTAAATTTACAGTAGTGGAATATATTCAATAAACCTTTTTACCCTCATAAATTATGTATGATGAATACCTGGGATTTTTGACCTTGGTGTAAGGGATGCATGATGTTATAGAGTATTCCATGTGCTTTTCTACAATGGTTCATCTGACATTAGAACTAGTTACCAATGAGTACCTAAACGATTTGAGGTTTGATTTGGGATTGTGGGATGATATTTGGTTGGTGCTTATTCTCATGTGCCTTCCGAACTTCATGAAGGTATTCAAAAAAGATGATTTGGATGAGGTACACATAGCTAGAAAGACATGTTTGGGTGGACCATCAAATGGTTCAGTTGTTATCCAGTGTTTGTCTTATATCCAATAAAAAAGTGTAAGGGTGGTTAGTTTTATTCATGAAAAATTTTAGGGGCTTTTTCAGGACATCAACAATATGTCTTCTAGTAATGTGGTGGTCATGGTAATAATAAGTCTAACTATATATAGGATACTATTACATTTTATCATTGTAGATTATCAGGCCATCTCAAGCATTTTTGTGAAAGGATATCACATGGAAGTAAGCAAGATCCACTCTCACCAAGGGTTTACAAGTTTGTACCAATGATTTCTAGGGTAGTGGGTTTAATCTTCTAGCTAAGGGGGATATTTATGTGGCTATAAAAATAGATTTATGCAATGGAGTATCTGACAGAGTAATCTGAAGCAAGGCCAGCTATTTTTAGATGTATAGTGTTTATTTAGTTTTTTATGGTATTATTTGTAACGACTCGTGTTTTTAACCAAGGTAATATTCCAAGGGAAATTGAATTTTATCATTTATTGGATGGTTCATTCTCTGAACCGAGCTTTGGAACATAATTCCTAGAGTTTTAACACTTCAATGTGTTGTTTTTAGACTTGGGTAAAGGCCTGAGGTGTTCCCTAGGTGTCTTGTTGTGTTCTGAGATTACTGGAAACTGGAAATCAAATGTATTTTGAGGTCTGCACATGGTGCACAATTTTGATGAAATGGTGCCTCCCCTAGTAGGATACCATGAAACCTGTTTCATAGTAACAGAAGGTTCCACATGTCCTGCACAGGTTTTACCCAAATAGTGCACCTAACCCACATGTTTAGTGCCACTTTGGTAGTACCTAAGAACTATTCATTGTATGGTTGGTGCATGGTTGGGTAAAATGTGTGGCACAACTATGCTAGGTGGGTTTCCTAGGTAGATGGATCCACATGGTTGGAAAATAGTTTAGCCAAACCATGGGGCCCAGTTTTGTGGGTGAAATTATGAAACTATCCTTAATGAGTTTAAGTTTCTTTCCCCACCCTTTTCTCTTCCTCTAGCTAAGTGACTCATCTCCAGTGTGAAATGGGTTCTTCTCCTCTCCAATCTAGGAATGGATAGATCTCATCCATCCATCTTCTAATTCAAAAACCTCCAGTCTCTATGGATCCGCATCGGTAAGCTCTTTGATCCCCTCAAATATTTTTTAGGATCTTCATTCTATCTATTACACTATAGCCGTGTGTGCTAATTTTCCTAATTTTCAAGGTGGATCTCCTTTTCTTATATTTCAACCAAACCAGATTGAATCAGATCTTGATATTGGGCATGTAGATCATCCTAAGTATGAATTAGGTGGTCTATGAATTTTTCCTCTTGTTTCTATCTTTTAAAAATAATTGTGTTGTGCCACATGCCAAACTTTTCTGTGCATTGATTAATAATTGGTTCCTTCATATTAAACTCATCTTTTCAACTTGTATTAAACCCATTGAGTGTTGTTGAGTAATTATAGGTTTCCAATCTTGATCATGGAAATTCCTTGGTTGTTCGGCTTAACTTCCCCCTTTATAATTAAATGGTTGAATTCCCGGAATTCATTTTAAGTGTTCAACATAGACTTATAATGGAATTTCCCCTAGTAATATTTTTTAAATTAATAATGGAACCTCCTAAGTTCCATGTTGAACTTTATAAATTAAATTTACTAGGTGTTTAGTTTTCCTAAAATGATTCCTTGGTGAATTTGATGTTTAAGTTTTCTAAATGATTTTTTTATGAAATAATGAAAAAAATTATAATAAAACCCCTCAAATGAGGTGTGTTTTCTTCGAACATAAAAAGTGATGAGTAGTGGTTCATGTTGTGATTTGATAAATTATTTGGTCCTTATTTTATGTTGTGATGTCACTGTTTGATATATGGATTTTTTTACATTGACTCTTTGACTAATCTTATATGAAGTGGTCCTCAATTTTATATAAATGTTAAATGAACTAGATCACCTTCTATGTGCTTGTCATATTTTATAAAATTGACTAACATGGTTTAATATGAATATAAATGGCTAATTAAAAAATAACCTCTTAAGTGTTTGGATTTCTCCATAAAGTGATTTTCTAATTGGGTAAATGACCATTTTTTTCATAGAACCTTTTATGTTCCCTTTATAACTCGTTAATTGAGATTCCATTCTTTGTTAAATTAAATGGATTGAAATAAATGGGATTTCTTAAAATGATGGATTTCATTCCTTAAATGATTTAAATGGTTTTCCATAATGTTTTTAGCATGTTCATGATTTTCAGTTTTACATGAATGGATTATAGGGATTAATTGGAAGGAAGTGGATTGTAATGGGTGGAAGTGACACATCGACCATACCTTTCTTAGTACATGATATTTTTAAATTTGATAACCTTGTTTATATAATGGGATTTTTAAATGTAAAAGAATTATAGGTATTGACTAATTGAATATATTAATTTTATCATATGACTCCTTGTATTATGTTTGTAGAACCATGTAAAGGGATGTGTTGAGCATGGAGGAAAATCATGCACCAATACATCAGGTGTTGAGTCTGTGGAATCTCACACCAGTAATACTAATATGAAATGGGATAGGGTGTCATGCTTCCATTTTAGAGTGATGAAATGATGTCTCAATCACCATATTGAGTGTTGTTCATGATTTATCATGCTCTATTGGGATACAGGGAATGTAACCTATTACAGGAGTTTATAGGCCCGTTTATAATGGTTATGGATGACTGAGTTATGCCCAGTCCAGCTAGAAACTAGTATTTGAGTTATATGATCATGAGAATTAGTACGAACTTGGTCCATATAGGTGGATGAAATATATAACTATACTATATAAATATTACTACTATATACATATTGTTACAGATCATACATTCATTATAACCGTGATCCAAAAAAGGTAGAGCCCCCAACTACCTTTCATGAAGCTAAGCGGGATGTTATTTATTTATATAATATTTTTATTAATTCATATTACCTAAACACTACTTTACATTATTGTTCATGGACTGGATTTTGTTGTAGAAACCATGGGTGGGAAACTCCTGGGATTTATATCTCAAAGCTTTCTTTGGCCTCTACTGCACTAGGGTACCAGAGTAGACCTTATGCTTATAGAACCATGGATTATCATTTGTACTTCTTTGCTAGTACCTAGGATTTAGGAGCATATGAATGAGCTAGAGCTCAGGATGTTTGTGGGGATCACCCTTGGGGATTTTTATTTATTTCCTTATTTTCAGTGTATTGTAACTTGAATCATGATTTATGTCTACTCCCTTATAATATGTATCATCATATGGACATGAATGAATCTATTGTATTTTGGTATTGGCCATCTTTTGTATCAATTTGTTATTATTATTCTTTTTCTACTCTATCTTTCATTTAATACTGCTTCTATTTTTGAATGTGATTAAGTTTCTGATATACCGTTATGATACTCTAATCATGATGGTATAGTATCCCTGATATCACCTCCTTAGACCCTTGTTTCTAGTCGGTATCCTTTGACGTATGGGGAGGTATAATTGAGCCCATGTGAACCACCAATCTGACTGTTGTCTTAGTGGTCAGCTAGAACAGTACGTTAAATTATCTTTTTTTTGTACAGGTTCTACTCATTCCTTTATATCATTATAGTTAGTTGACTTTTCAGTTTTATTAATGGAACTTATGCCGTACTTGATGGACCTTTCTATGCCTTTGGGAAATAATTTTGAACTGGGTTTCAAGTGTCCCATATGTTGGGTGATGATAATCGACTATGAGGAAATATGGGAATTTCTAGTTATCGATATTAACATCATTTACCATATACTTAGAATAGATTATATGATAAGTAGTAAAGGCTAGATAGACTGTTATCATCCTTAGGTTTAGTTTTTATCTTCTGATGGGGCCACTCATGTTTTTCAAGGAGAGTGGGACTATAGATCAAGAAAAGTGGGACCTGTTATTACTTATGTATGGTTATTTTGATGCTAGTTTTTAGATAAATTTCTTGATACTATTGAACCTTTCTTTAGTACTATATTTTATATGATTTTGTGTGCATACCCCAAGGTATTTTTAGAAGATTTTTTCTATTTTTCCACCCCATATATAGGTTGAGTTTTCTGTTGACCTTCTCCCTAGTATGACGACCATTTATATTCCATCTTATTGAATAGAACCTATTGAGTTAGTGGTATATAATATCTAAGTTGAGGACCTATAGCCTAAGGTATTTATTCATCCTAATGTTTTACCTTTTCTAAAAATTAGTACGTGAGTCTCATACTTTGTGTGGATTATCGAAAGTTGAATCTGGTGACCATTAAGAATAAATGTCATTTGCCTATATTTTTTATGTTTTTTACCATATTAGAATCTCATGTTGGTTTTAAAAGATTGAAAATTGATCAGAGTACTAGCAGTTGATATTATGAGAATAGGGTATACCTTGATAACTTTTAGGAACCAGTATGGGAATTTTTAGTTTCTGTTTATTCCATTTGGTGTCACTAATTCTCTTTTGGTATTTATGGAATTTATGAACTAAATTTTTCATTGGTTCATGGAATATTTTGTTTTAGTATTCATTGATGATATTCTAGTGTACACCATGATCGAGGAGGATCATGCATACCATTTGGATAACATTCTTTAAACTATGAAAGAACATTTTCTATACGATAAGCTTTCCGAATGTGACTTTTAGATTTAGGAATTGAAATTTCAAAAGCAGGTGATATCTAAGATGTTCATCATGGTAGACCTTAAATAGATAAAGGTTGTTATGTCCTATGATCATCCCATAAATGTGTTTAAGATCTGAATATTCTTGGTTTTAGCTGGTTACTATAGATGGTTTGATCATGATTTCCCTAAGCTTGCATCTTCAAGTAATGTTTTATCCCATAAGGGTGTAAAGTTTAAATGGAATGAAAAATGTCAGAGATATTTTGCTGATATGATGTTGAGGTTGAATTCATCATAAGTTTTGATTATTTTGGAACCAGGTCTAGGTTATGATGTTTTCTATGACTCTTCTCATATGTATTTGGGATGTGTCATTGTTGGTCGGAGTGGACACTCAAGAGGGGGGGGGGTGAATTGAGTTTCAATTAAAAATTATGTTAACAAATATTTATATTGAAATACCTAATTTATAAAACAAGTTAAACTATAGTGAATTTGTAAAACTGTAAAGGTTAAATTAGGTTCTTAAAAGATTGATTAGGTCTCAGTTAATTTAATCAGAAGATTAAATTAGCTTTTGAAACTAGTCTACTGATTTACAATGGATAAAAACACTTTCTATATTAACTATCAAAGTAAATTTAAAATAGTTTTTTATTTCAAAGTAATAGCAGCGGAAGATAAAAGATATAAATATACTATGTTGTGGACTTAAACTAAAATTAACAGCAGGTATAACCAAGAGGTTCAGTCTCAATCTGAGACTTAATCCTCTAAAACAATTTATATAAATATGATCCACACCCTGGATCGTGTTTAACAACAGTATAGAGACTGTCCAGGCCACTCAGGGACCTCTACCACAGTTCTTCGTGGGAAAAAAACAAAGACCAGGTCACACAAGGACCTCTTCCACAGTTGTCATGGGTAAAGAACAATAAACAGTTCGGTGTGTGGATTTTTGATATCCTCCATTTCAGTGCAGGAGACAGAGTGTGTAAGATATACAGAGTATACACAATTCTCGAATGTAAATAAAGAAATCACTTAGAGGGAATATATAAGAGTATAGAAAGATCTAGTGATTAGAAATGTAGCTCTGGACTCATTGGATTCAGCAGAAATACTTTTCAGTCCTCTGGTTTTTCTGTTGAAAATCAGAGTGTCGTAGTTCAGCTTGTGTTCTTCAAGTGTGAAGATGTTCTCTGGTTTCCAGTATTCTTCGTGTGTTCTTTAGTAGTGTTGGATTATTAGAATGAGATTATTCTTCAAGCTCAAGACTGGTGTTCATTTTAGTATAGTGCACTTCGCGTGTTTTCCTTGTCGTGTGTATGTTCTGTGTATGCACGTCTTTCTCTTGGGCACGTATATACATCTTTACTGCAGCTCAATCTTTTATATATTCCATGAGCTTTGGCAGTAGAAATGATTTCCTTTCCAGAGGTACGAGGTATGGTTTCCTGACATGACAACAACTATCATTAAATAACATTAATTGCATTAAAAACATCAAATATGACCGTTAGAATTATTTAAATAATATTGACAAAAAGGTTTAAAACGTTGTCACAGTAGTTGTCCAAACGGTGTCTCCTTGAACCAGTGTCTCCTTCACAGTATGTCCTTCATGGTGTCTCCATGTCATGGTGTGTCGTTGACAGTGTCTCCATGTCACGATGTCTGTGTCACAGTTTTGAGTCTCGGTGTCTCGCTCACGGTTTCTAGGTTTCGGTGCCTTGCTCAAAATGATTGGACCCACGATGCCTTGATGATTGTGTCTTAGCACTTAGGCTTCACGGTGTCTGCTTCACTGTGTCGCAGTGTGTTGTGGTCACAGTGTCTCACCAGTCACGGTGTCTCACCTGTCATGGTGTCTATCTCACAGTTCATAGTGTCTGTCTTACTGTGTCAAGCTTCACGGTGTCTTATACTTAGACAAATGACTGTATCCAGACTTAAATAGTAATATGCATAAAATGAATTGAACTTAAGAATTATCAAGTATGAACTTCCTTGAAACATAAATACACATTATTGGTAATATTTATGAGATTTTTGATCATTAAAACATGATTAATACATGAGGAGTCCAAAAATATCCCACTTTTTGATGATCACAAATCATATGCAGTAAGAGTGTAAATTGAATGCTACTAAAGAGAATATAAAATAATATATAACTAGAACTTCTCACTTTTTATCTCCCTTTTGGGATTATCAAAAAGTAGAAAGAGGAAAGGGAAAATAGTTCAGATGTCATTAAAAAAATATAGAATACAATATTCAGTAGAAATACAAAAATCAAATACATCCCCATAAAAAAGAAAGTAGTCTTTGGGCTTCTTCAAGATGTGGCTTTCTCTTTGCCTTTATCAGCAGCAGAAGAGGAAGCCATTGGGGCAGTTTCTAATGTAGAAGAAGGCATAGAAGTGGTAGACAAGTAAGGTAAAGGTCAACCTTCGAATATCGAGGGAGGCAAAGAGGGAGAAAAAGAAGATCTGGTCTGGGGCTGATTAAGAATCATTGGCCTGATTTGAGTAAGAGCTTGGCTCACTAACATGGCAGTGGAGGATAAAGCAGGCAGTCCAGGTCTGATAGGGGCAGTAGTTGGAGCAACTATTGTTGTACTCTGCACATGAAGGTAAGTCTTCAGAAGATTGATGAAATCTGTAATTATCTCTCCTCCATACTGCATGGTCTTTTTAAAATCATCTTTATTCTCCAGGAACTTGTCCAAAAATCTGGTGAACTCAGTGAGATTCTGAACTTGAGTTTTGAAGGCCTGAGTCACAGGTGGTATCCTCAAATTTTCCACAAGATACCAAAAGTGGTCTGTCATATCAGATTTGGAGAAAATCCGGTTGAGATAGGAATCTATCTTCTTGGTGATCTCCTGTTGATCATCATTGGAAATATTAGAATTAATTCGAACCAGTTCAAGCACTTTATCACTGTTCTTTGCAACTTCAGATAAAGGGGCCAAATCAATACCACTAAAGGCATTCTGAATTTCTTCATTAATTAATGATTCGAGCAGGGAACTATCCAGGGCAGGAGTAGAGGATTGACTAGAGGGAGGAGAAGCCTTGACAGCCACAGTTAGAGATTTGAGCTGCGTCAGGACGTTTTAAAGATAGCCAGTGTATTCATCTGTAAGCTTATTCAGGTTCTCTGCAAGCTCTCTCATTGTGTGCAACATCTGTGTGTTCCTTTCTTCTATCTTTTCATCAAAGGAAAATATGTAAGGATTAATCTAGGACACAATAACTCGAGAGTCATTTGAAACAGTAGGTTCAAGAGAAGTAGCCATAGGTGCAAGGGAAGGAGTAGGCTCTGATCTTGAAGACAGTTCTTTCTGCATATCTGCTACCATACCTTTCAAAGTTGCAACATCAGCACTAAGAAACTTATTTTCATCCCTGGCTTCTTGAATCTCATGGATCATCTGGGGTTGAATATGCATAATAATATTCTCCAAATAATCGAGGCATCTTCCTGACTTTTTTGAGTCATAGGACGAGGTTGAGAGGATATAATCTTCTCATCTCTAGCCAAGATAGTCTCTCCAAATACATTCAAATCATCTTTACTTACAAAATATTGCTGATCAGGAAAAGGTTCAGGTTCATATTTAGATTCAGTTTCAGATGAAGGTTGAGGTTCAAGGTGAGGTTTAGGATGAGGTTTAGGATGTGAAACTGACTTCAATTGAAATAGAGAAGAAAGATCAACCCCAGTGGCAGTCACCTGCTGTGATTCAGTCATATCGTAGAAGCTAGGGAATTCATACCTTGTATACAAAGAGTATGAATCATTTGGTGGAGATGCATCACTAGGCTCAGCTTTATCAACAACTTCGTTAATCTCAAGATTTTGAGGTTTCTACCCCTCAACATGAGCTTCCATTTCTTATTCTTGAGGTTCAGGAACTTGGTTGAGATCCACAGGATGAACTCTAATCTCCTCAGCCATATTTTTCCTTTCCAACTGAAAGGAAATTTCTATCCTCTCTTCAGTAGAGGGTATAAACTCGGGAATCGATTGATCCATAGGAAGGTCTTCTAAAGGATCCTTTTGGATAACAGGAAGGTCCTGTTGATTTCCTTCTTCCATTGCCTACTGTGCTGATTTAGGGACAACCAAATCACTTGCAGCCTCAAACCAGTTTCCAAATTGATGTCCACTCTAGGAATAGGAGGTTCTCCTTCATCAGAAAAAATAGGAGGAATAACAGTCTTTTCCTTTTCAACAGGATATGCTTCCTTTTTAGGTACTTAAGCCCTTCTCTACAAGGCACTCTAGCTACCTCTTCCTCTTCTTCTTCCCCTTCTGAATACTCATCCATTTCATCTGGTTCCAATCCAGGATCAGTACTATTTTTAGGCTTGGTAGGATAATCCACAGGGTTGAACTTTTCATAAACCTTTTCATTATCTTTAACCAACTACTTCTTCCAGGGGTTCCAGTTTATCTTCATCCTTCTGATGGTAGGCTTGGATAAACAGTACTCAAAATCCACAAGCTTTTCTTCGTTCTATCCAACTACTCCATTGGTAACTAACATAGCTGAAATCGTCCTTGAGTAAAATAGATAAGTGGATTTGGAAGTGACCTTAATCAACTCACACATGTGGTGAATGATGTATTTACACAGATTTATCTTATGGCCACTATTCATCAGATGTATCATAAATACATCCAGATAATTCAAAATAGAAAATTCTCCTTTCCTTGGGCTAATCAAATTTTGAAGAAACATAAACAACAACCTTGTCTCCCCATCCAATTCAGCAGCAATGGCCCTTCTCTTGGTTCCATTTTAAGTTAGAGTTTCCAAGTCATTCTCTAGGTCAAAGATGTCGGTTTTAGGAGGAGGGTCTCTCTAGTAATCATCACAAATCCCTTCATGGGGAATCATTAGGCATGCATCCCATAATCTCAAAGTGAAATAACATTTCTGACCATTGATCCAGCTTGTTACCTTAAAACTATCTCCAACATCAAAGGAAAACATGACATTCTGGTAAAACTGAGATACCAACCTCGGGTATATAGGTCTATCTTTTCTAGAAAACCATTCGAACCATCCTTGTTCTCTTAAGACTTTTAGAACGAAAGACTTACTCGGCAGCAACAACTCAGGGAAAATTTCTTTCTCAGGAGCCACAGTACGGCTTACTAGGTTAGGATTTAGGGGACCATCAGGAGCTATCTTCGGTGCTCTCTTCTGTTTCTTCAAGCGGCGCTTATCAGATGAAGATGATGATGGACGCTTCATCCTAGGAATCCACTGACGGTTCGGGTGAGGGAGAAGAAGAGAAGGTTTCAAGAGAGTGAGTAGGAAAGAGCTCGAGTGAGGAATTGAGTGAAACCCTTATGTTTTATCATATGTAAATCTCAAACATCATAAAAACAACAATGCGGGAAATCAAATATCGGTGAAATAAGAATTATCATGATACGGGTTAAAATAAATGTAAAAAAAGAAAAAAATAATCATCACGGTGAGACTGTGTGTATTCATTACGGTGCGATGGAAAAGACTCGTCACGGTGAGATAGTGAGTGTCATTACAGTGAGACAGTGAATGGTCTGCTCAGTCATGGTGAGACCGTGACAGACTGTGATCATAAAGTGTTAACTGTGAGACCATAAGCATGAGATAGTAACTGAGAAACCGTGAACATGAAATAGTAAAGAAAAATAGTAAAGTATTAAACAGTAAGGCCAATAAGATATATATTTATGATTTATGATGCCAAGATCATTTATGATGTAATATAATCTCTCATAATTTAATGGTTTAGTGAATATATCAGCAAGTTGACATCCAGTACCAACGAATTCCAAGGTGATATCACCTTTTTGATAATGATCCCCCAAAAAGTGATGTCTTACATCAATATGTTTTGTCCTAGAATGAGAAACCAGATTCCTTGAAATTTTAATAGCACTCGTGTTGTCACAATTTATTATTACATGTCTGAATTGATATCCATAGTCTAGTAAAGTGTGTTTCATCCTCAAAATTTGTGCACATCAACTTCCAGCAGCTATGTATTCAGCTTTTGCAGTAGATAATACAACAGAATTTTGGTTCCTACTACACCATGATACTAATGACTTGCCTAAAATGTGACATGTTCTAGAGGTTATTTTTTTATCTATCTTACATCCAGAAAAATCAGCATCAGAATAACTAACTAGTTCAAATGATTGTCCTTTAGGATAGAACAGTCCTAAATTAGGTGTATGCTTGAGGTATTTGAAATTTCTCTTTACAAAATTTAAATGTGACTCTTTAGGGTTTGCTTGAAAACAATCACACATACACACACTAAACATAATATCAGGATGACTAGCAGTTAAGTAGAGTAAACATCCAATCATTCCTCTATAAGTGGTTTGATCAACAGATTTACCATCTTCATCAAGATCCAACTTACAGGTGGTACTCATGGGAGTGTCACTACTTTTAGTGATATCCAATCCAAAACATTTTAAAAGATCTCTAGTATATTTACTTTGATTCAAAACAATTCCATCATTATTTTGAAAGATTTGAAATCCAAGAATGAATTTTAGTTCACCCATTAAACTCATTTTAAATTCGTTTTTCATCATTTTAGAAAAATCAACATATAATGAATTTTTTGAAGATCCAAAAATAATATCATCTACATAAATTTGAACAACTAAAAAATCTTTAGAAATTCAATTTATAAAAAGTTTAGGATCAGCTATACCTTTTGTAAAACCTTTAGAATTTAAAAAAGTACTTATTCTGTCATACCAAGCTCTTGGAGCTTGTTTTAAACCATATAAAGATTTTGATAATTTGAAAATATGATTTGGAAAGTGAGGGTTTTTAAATCCAGGGGTTGTTCAACAAAAACACCCTCAGCAATATTTCCATTTAAGAATGCACTCTTGACATCCATTTGATATAGTTTAAAATTTAGATGTGTAGTATGAGAAAGTAAGATCTTAATGGCTTCTAGTCTGGATACTGGAGAAAAAGTCTCCTCATACTCAATTCCTTCTTCTTGACTATAGCCTTGTGCAACTAATCTATCCTTGTTTCTAACTATATTTCCAGCTTCATCTACTTTATTTCTAAGCACCCATTTAGTTCCAATTACAAAAGCGTCCTTGGGTCTTACTACAAGTTTCCAAACACTATTTCTTTCAAACTGATTAAGTTCTTCTTACATAGATATTACAAAAAATTCATCACTAATAGCATCATCAATGTTTTTAGGTTCAAGCTGTGACAAGAAGGCTTGATGTTCATCCTGATTTCTAAGATAATCTCTAGTCTATGTTCCTCTATCCAGATTTCCTACAATAGTATCTAAAGGATGATTCCTTAGAATCCTAGTTGATCTAGTAAAGGTTAGACTAGAAATTTTAGGTACTCTTCTAGGTTCGTGTTGATTAGAAGTAGATTCTGAAATATTTTCAGAATTGGTTGTCTTTATATTAGGTCCATTGAGTTTATCATTAAGGTTCAAAATAGACAAATCTTCTTCAAGATTTTCAAGAGAAGGCTTAGGTTCATGTGGATCAGTTTCATCAAATTTGATGTGAATAGATTCTTCCACACACTTAATTCTCTTATTGAAAACTCTATAGGCTTTTCTAGAAATTGAATAACCTAGGAAAATTCCTTCATCACTTTTGGATTCAAATTTGTCAAGATTATCCTTAGTATTGAGAATAAAGACTTTCCAACCAAAGACTCTAAAGTAATTAACCTTAGGTTTCCTATTGTTCCACAATTCATAAGGGGACTTTTTAAGAACAGGTCTAATTAAGACTCTATTCATGATACAACAAGCTGTATTCATAGCTTCATCCCAAAAGTAAATATGCGGGTCATATTTATTTAGCATAGTTCTAGCAATTTCTTGCAGGGTTCTATTCCTTCTTTCAACCACACCATTCTGCTAAGGTGTCCTAGGGGTAGAATAGTTGTGATTATAACCATTTTGTGAGCAATAAGATTCAAACTCATGATTTTCAAACTCACAGCCATGATCACTTCTTAGGGTCTTATTCTTAATTCCACTAAGGTTTTATACAGACTTGGAGTATTTGACAAAATAAGAACAAGCTTCACTTTTGTGAGCTAAGAAGTATTCCCAAGTATATCTAGAAAAGTCATCTACTAGAACATAGACATAGTGCTTCCCATTTAAACTAGAAACTCTATATGGTCCAAACAAGTCCATGTGAACCAAATCAAGAGGTTTAGAAGTAGAAACTTCTTTCTTTGATTTTAAATAGATTTTTTGTTGTTTTCCCTTTTAACAGGGATTACAAACTTTGTCATTTGGAAACTCTAGTTTGGGTAAGTCTCTAACTAAGTTCTTCCTAGTCAGCTCTCTAAGTGAGTGTATATTAAAGTTTCCTAATCTTCTATGCCAAAGCCAAGACTCTTTATGAAAAGCATTTAAACAAGTAATATTTTGCTCAGCTAAATAATTTAAATCAACAACATAAACATTTTAATTTCTCAAAGCATAAAATATTAAAACATTATTAGAATTAAAAACATCACAAGATTCATTTTCAAATTTAACATTAAATCCATCATCACATAATTGAGATATACATAACAAGTTATATTTTAATCCATCACCAAATAAAACTTTAGAAATTAAAACTGAGTTAGTGCTACCAATTTGGCCAAGGCCAATGATCTTTCCTTTAGAATTATCACCAAAGGCGACATAGCCCCCATCAACCATTATTAAGATTTTGAAGCATGAATAATCCCCAAACATATGCCCTGAACATCCACTGTCTATGTACCATATCATCTTATGGGAACTTTTCAAGTAGGATTCCTACAGAACTGATTTAAATAGAGAATGATTTGGGTACCCAGATTCTCTTAGGTCCAAACAGGTTAGCAAGAAAAGCTTTAGGTACCCAAATTTGTCTTATGGGTCTCATATAACCAGTAGATTCAAAATATTTTGAAATGTAAAATCTATTTGATCTATAACTATGTGAGTAACTAGTTGAAGCATATGAATTTCCAGAACTGGAACTAGCAGAATTCTGTCCAGATTTAGGAATAAATCTATTTTTGGTAAACTGTCTCTATCCAGGTTGGTATCCCAAACCAGTAGTATACATTGGTGCAACTTTTTTACCTAACATTTGAGTAAGATTGTCTTTTCAATTTGTGAATTTTTCTATGTCCTTTCTAAGTTTCTCATTGGACAATTTAAGTTCAGTATTTTCTTTTAACAATTGATCATTCTTTTATTTTTCTATATCAAGGGTAGATTTAATAGTAGAAATGAGTGAATGATGTTTCTTTAATGATTTTTATTTATACTTAAGTTCATTGATAGTATCTTCTAGAATATTACAATATTCAAATAGTTCCTCACTATGCATATTATTAGATTTAGAATCAGATTCAGCATCAACTCTAGAATAATAGCAATTTAAAACAGGAGTATCTAAGGTTACCTTAGATGTGTTTTTCATGAAACACATGTTGGATTTTTGAGATTTTTTATCTTGAGTAGAATCAGAATCACTTGAACTGTCTTCTGAAGCACTCCAAGTTACTTTCATAGCTTTCTTTTACTTAGTGTCCTTGTAGTCATATTTCTTTTTGAACTTCAATTTTGGACAGTTAGCTTTTATGTGACCTATTATTTTGCATTCATAACAGATAACTTCATCACTCTTATCAGCTTTCTTCTAATATTTCTTCCAGTGACCTTTGTTGTCATACTTTCCTTTGTAATTCAATTTTCTGAAGAATTTCTTCTTCCTATAAAATTTATTAAATCTTCTGGCTATTTGAACCATTTTAGCATCACAGTCAGAGTCTGAATCTTCATTGGTTGAGCTTTCAGTTTGTATTTGAACTTTCTCTTTGTCCTTTCTCTTTGAAGAAGTAGATTTAAATTCTATAGAATTCCTTTTAGGTTCATCATCCTCTTCCTTTTTTACTTTGAGTTCTTCCTCATACATCATAAGCTTACCAATCAGCTCCTTGACTGGTAGCTTTATTATGTCACATGATTCTCTGATTGAAACAGATGTGCCTCTCCACTTGTCTGGCAGACATCTTAGTATTCTTATAATTTTCTCCTTTGCAGGAACAACTTTTCCAAGTGATCTCATAGTGTTGACAATCTCATTAAACCTGAGATACATATTATAAATAGGTTCATCAGGCGTCATTTTGAAATTATCATATTTAATAGTATATGTTTTTAATATCATCTCTTTGACATTGGTTGTTCCCTCATGAGAAATAGCCAAAGTGTCCCATATTTCATAACCAGTTTTGCAGGAAGATATTCTATTGAACTCTTCATCTCCTAAAGCACAATACAGGGCATTCATAGATTTACAATTATTATTGTAACCTATCTTAGTAGCTTCATCCCAAATAGTTCTAACAGTTTCTGGAATCTTATATTCAGTCTCTATAGTAGTGCAAATATCAAAACCCATGCAACTAAATGTATTTTCATTTTAAGTTTCCACTGGGCATAATTTTTAGCATTAAATAAAGGTGGTATGTTGGTAGCAGCTCCTTCTAGTCTATTTTCCATAGTTATATTTTAGAAAATATATTTAAAGAGATAAAATTTAGAACTAATAGAAATTCAAGAACATTAAAGATGCAACTAAAATCACAGTTGAAAAACAGTGTAATTTGAAATCCTTTATCCAAAAAAACTTCCCTCTGACACCAAATGTTGGTCAGAGTGAACACTCAAGAGGGGGTGGGGGTGAATTGAGTTCCAATTAAAAATTATATTAAAAAATATTTCTATTGAAATCCCCAATTTATAAAACAAGTTAAACTGCAGTGAATTTGTAAAACTGTAAAGGTTCAATTAGGTTCTCAAAATATTGATTAGGTCTCAGTTAATTATTTAGAAGATTAAATTAGCTTTTAAAACTAGTCTACTGATTTACAATGGATAAAAAACTTTCTAGATTAACTATCAATGTAACTTTAAAATAGTTTTGTATTTCAAAGTAATAGCAGAGGAATATAAAAGATATAAATATACTATGTTATAGACTTAAACGAAAATGCATAGCAGGTATAACCAAGAGGTTCAGTCTCAAGCCGAGACTTAGTCCTCTCAAAAAATTTATATAAATATGATCCACACCCTGGATTGGGGTTAAAAACAGTACAGAGACTGTCCAGGCCACACAGGGACCTCTACCATAGTTCTTTGTGGGTAACAAAAACGAAGACCAGGTCACATAAGGACCTCTTCCACAATTGTCGTGGGAAAACAATAATAAATAGTTTGGTGTAAGGATTTTTGATATCCTCCAGTTCAGCGTAGGAGACAATGTGTGTAAGATATATAGAGTACACACACTTCTCAAATGTAAATAAAGAAATTACTTAGAGGGAATAGATAAGAGTTTATAAATCTCTAGTTATTAGAAATGTAGCTCTAGAATCGTTCGATTCATCAGAAATACTCCTGAGTCCTTCTTTGGTTTTTCTGTTGAAATAGAGAGTGTCGTAGTTCATCTTGTGTTCTTCAAGAGTAAATATGATCTCTAGTTTCTAGTATTCTTCATGTGTTCTTCAGTAGTGTTGGATTTCAAGCATGAGATTATTCTTCGATCTCAAGATTGGTGTTTAGTTTAGTATAGTTCACTTCGCGTGTTTTCCTTGTCGTGTATATGTTCTGTGTGTGTGTGTCTTGCTCTTGGGCACGTACATACATCTTTACTACAGCTCAATCTTTTATATATTCCCCAAGCTTCGGCAGAAGGAAATATTTCCTTTCCAAAGGTACGAGGTACAGTTTCTTGACATACCAACAACTATCATTAAATAACATTAATTGCATTAAAAACATCAAATATGATCGTTAGCTTTATTTAAATAATATTTACAAAAAGGTTTAGAATGGTGTCATAGTAGTTGTGCAAATGGTGTCTCATTGAACTGGTGTCTCCTTCACGGCATGTCCTTCATGGTGTCTCTATGTCACGGTGTGTTGCTGACGGTGTCTCTGTGTCACGGTGTGTGTGTCACAGTTTCTGAGTCATGGTGTGTCATTCACGGTGTCTCTCCCACGGTTTCTAGCTTCCAGTACCTTGCTCAAAATGATTGTACTAACGGTGCATTGATGATTATGTCTTATCACTTAGGCTTCATGGTGTCTAATTCACTGTGTCATAGTGTGTTGTGGTCACTGTGTCTCACCAGTTACGGTGTCTCACCTATCACGGTGTCTATCTCACAGTTCACAGTGTTTGTCTTATTGTGTCAAGCTTCACGGTGTCTTATACTTAGACAAATGATTGTATCCAGACTTAAATAGTAATATGCATAAAATGAACTGAACTTAAGCATTATCAAGTATGAACTACCTTGAAACATAAGTACACATGATTGATAAGATTTTTGAGATTTGTGATCATTAAAATATGATTAATACATGAAGAGTCCAACAGTCTTAATGCAGGGGAAACATGTAGTGTCTTATGTATCTTTCTAGTTATGACATCATGAGAATAACTCCCTTACCCATAATCTTGATTTGGAATCAATTATGAACACGATCAAAACATGATGTAACTATATATTTGAAGAGTGGTTTATAGTGAGTGTATTCCAATCACAAAATCCTAAAATATACTTTTTGTCTGAGTGATTTGAATTTGTAACAGTGATACTGGGTATAGTATCTTTATAATTTTTATTTAGATATTGCATACCCTCATAGGAAATGGAATTTCTATACCAATGCATTGAGTGGAAAATTACCTCCACAATTCATGAAGGAACCAATTTAAGAGTCGTCTTTGATGGGTTTGTTTACTTGAAGATATTGGGAGTTGAATAGGTCGGCAAATAGGTGTTCTTGGATTTTATGAAAGTTGAATTATATTTTGATGAGGGAGTTTGTATTGAAAAATTGATAGATACCAAGTGACAATGCTTGGGTAAAATCCTTTATATTTGGGATACATTGGAAACTGGTCTTTGTCTCCCAGTGGAGCATTGTTCTTTCATATCATGTTGGTTGTTTTGTTTTCTATCTGGTAGGAGTTGTTATATAGTGGTAATCGATCATGTTTTTCCATACACCATAAAAATAAAAAGATGTTTCATGACTTAAGGAGTTGATATTGGTGGTTAGGGATGAGGTAGTCATTTGAAGATTTTGTATTGTAATGTCTCTCTTGTCAAAAAATAAAGGCGAAACACCAGAGACCTACTGGTTTGTTGCAACCTTTACCCATTCTGGTGTGAAAGTGTGATGATATTTCTATGGACTTTGTCATTGGTTTTCCATGCACTTCGAGTGTGATGGATTCAATTTTTATTATCATTGTTCGACTCATGAAATCAACACATTTCCTACCTTTCAAGGATAAAATAATGTGGAACAACTTGGAGACTTTTTTCTGATCCATAATCATGTGGTATGGCACTATGTTTGGATAGAGGAGCTTTTCACGATATGATTATGATTAAAGAAATTGTGATGCCTCAAGTGAACACCGTGAACTCTTTGGATAGAGGGGATTCCATGATTGGTGCATGGTTGATGAATGGTTAAACTAACCATGCATAAAAACTATTAACCCATCCAGAATGGGAAGTAGGGGTGCACAGTTAAGGTGAATGGTAAGTTTAACTGTGCGGCCTACTCTAGGAAACTATGCAACCCTCCTCCAAACTGTTAAAAAATGGTATTTACCCTTTTCTGTTGGATTCTTTAATTCCCAATCAACACTTAATCTCATTTTTTATTGTCATTACCCTTACCTATTATTTTTTGGTCACTCCCCTTATATTCATGGTGTAATTCCCATGTTCTTGTTGGATCACATTGAGGTATGTTGCATTTTTTGATCCACTTTATTCTCTTATTTAGGGATCCTCATTCGATCACTTCTCCTATCATCTTTTAAAACTTGAGGGGGATGTTTATTATGGATATAAGGGTCTTGAATATGGTTTCAAATTTATTATTTTGGATCTAGGATCATTAGGTCTAGATCTATCCTTCCATGGCCTCTGTTTTCAAGGGCAGTTTATGCTACCTCCATTTTGAGTTAGGTGTTTCTGTACATTGGGTTAATTCTATGAATTGATTATAATTATTGTAAAATTTATTTTTTTACTCATTTAATTGAATTTATTTGTGGGTTCAATTGATTTCTTGGAATGATAAATGTTTTTAAGTCAATTTTTCATTGAAAACAAGGTTTTCATGCCAAGTGTTTGATTAAATACATGAATGGTGGATTTGGATTTGAAATGGGTTTTCAAACAATGATGCATATTATCTTGTATTTGAAAATGTTTTATAAATTTTGAGAATGGTTTAAAAATGTATTTTGAAAAAATGGCACATTGGGATCCTTTGATGCATCAGGAAAGTGACATAGGTGACCCTTATGTGTTTGGAACCACTCAGGGTTGATTTCAGGATATCTATGGACTGTGGAAGGAATCGATTTTGGTTGGTACCAATGTATGAATTTTTAGGCTCTATTGTTCCTAGTAATTATTACCATAGGCTAGGGCCCAACAAAGAGTTATTTTTAATTTATTTTTATTCATCACATGTTTCATTTTATTGTGTATTTTTTTCTCACATGTTTTTCACATAAGGCTATATCACATGGGTTCACATGATGGATTATGTCATGGATGTGTGTTTACATACTTACCTTAGGAGTGTGGATATGATTACCTTTTCTTATCTAATATACTTTTTATATTGTGGGATATATGGATATGATATGATTTTATGAAAACTGAAAGGAAAATTATTTAAAAATGAGTTTTTATTTCTTAAAATGCTTTATAAAAAACGTTTTAAAAGCTACAACTTTTTCATTATTGATGTTTGACCTTTTATAGACATAGTGGTGGTATCCTAATATGATTTTTTAACACACACTTATTTTTACATTGGGTGATTATAGATGATGTATTTCAAGATCTAGGTAAATGTTAGTCCATCTTGTAGCAGGATGTCTTCTCTTGTTTTTACTACATTTGGTATGGTATAGTTTGGAGGTAATGGTTGGTCACATGGAGATTTTTTTGGTATTGTATGATTCCTAATTTATTGGTTTGTTTTATACCTCACTATGATGTGCTAGCTTGGGTGGCTTATCTAGTTGACTCAAGTTGGTCTGTAACATATACCTCATTCAATTATATGATACGAATTATGATATAATAACATAAAAATCTATAATATACTTTATTTTTATTATGTTTATGGATGAATCCTTATTTGTCTCTTTCTCTATCGAAATGGAAAAGAAAGCAGCATTCGTGTGTACATGCATACTACCTCATCACGAAGTGATGTATTTCGTTTTTCATCACCACCATTCATGAATGGTTATTTTGATGGATATAATGTTTATTTATTATAGTTATGAAATTATTATTATTATTTATTTATAATATGTCACTTACCTTCTTACCATTCCACTTGTTAAATATATGATAACATCCCTCGTGCGTACATGTAGACTACCACCTCCAAGAAATGAAGTGATTCATTTGACAACTCTATCTTTCAAGAATATTTATAAATATTCATAGAATGAATATAATATATATATATATCATAATTAAAATTATTTATATGATAAAACCATGTGAAATATGTAAGTACTGAAACTACCAAACCAAAAATTACATAAAAAATGAAACATGTAACACTATAAAATGATGATTTTAATAAGGAATTATTTATAAAAGGTTGTTGAAATGTTATAATGGGATATTATATGATATTATAATTATGTATATGGTTATAATATAAATGTATAATAAATATAAATTTATTATACTGGAGGTTAAAATCACTTATGAAGCATGTCATACCTTAGGAAAGGGTTTATTTTACAGTCTCAACCTTATTCAGGGTTCAATATGATTATGTTTCCATTGAGGAAATTATATGATATGTCTATCTTAAAACACTTATATTTTATTATTCTCTAGTTATTTTTTAAATTAAATCTTTCCCTTCATTCTCCTATCTCTAAGTACTCAAAATTCCAAAATAATGTTTTTAAGGAAAGACGACTTTGTTTTCTATTCAATCAGGAATATTTTTATTTCTTGTCTAAATTTTATATAATCTTTTTTCAGGAATGTTTATAATATTCTCCAATGATCTATCAAATTAATTTTACATATTTTTAACTTTCAATAAATTTTTATTAAATGGAATCAACTTATCCTTTTCTGAACATTGAACTTTTTACTAAATGTAACGACTCAAAGTTTCATAAATGGGAAATCCCTCTTGATCTAGTTAAATGTCTCTTTATGTATAATGTTTATATAAAATGTCAACTTCTTTGGTTTTATGTTAAGAATTGTGAGTGTTACTTTTGTCGCCGTTGAACAGTGATCACATGATTCGTATAAATATAGGGATTTAACAAATCCAATTTACTCAGACAAAGGAAGCGATGGCCTCATCCAGTAGAATTTCTCCATACAAAGCCCATTTGTCAGAGCTCGGGAAATATGTGGCATCTTTGGGCTTCTCCCTTGACCAAACCCAAGATGAGCTTCACCATGTCGAGCTCGAATAGGACCGTCTACAGGAAAAGTGGATGTTGATTGAGATTACCACTTGAGCGATATTGTCTGAGCCACCCCAAGAGTCTGTCACCATCGCACACCTTACCCTTAGGTCTTATGTGGCTGTTTTAAGGGGTTATGTAACAAATCGATAGTACTATGTTCATGTACTTTATTTTTTTATATAATAATGAATATACCTTGTTGTCATTATTGATACATTGTAAATAGTTTTTAAAGTACAGATAGTGTTTTTAGTTATTATTTAATTAAGAAATATATTTTATTAAATTAATGGATTTTTGAATTAAATAATATTTTAATAAAATATTATTATTATTAAAATTAATTTTATTATATATAAATGATCATATAATTTTATTAATGCAATTGTAATTTATATTAAGGTTTGAAAGCCATTTGTGTTAAAACATGCGAGTTTTCGATAAATGTCAGTTTTTATTTTAAAAGTGAAAATTAACAAATTTAAAAAATTATTTAGATAAAATAAATATTATTTCTGGAATCAGGACATTGAAATTATCCAAAGGTGAATTTTTCATAATTTTATGAGACAGTCGAATTTTTGGGTAAAAATTAAATACCGTTTAAATATATAATGTGTTTTATGACATCATAATGACCCAATAGTGATGTAATAAAATACTATAATCTTTATGTTCGGACAATATATGTTTTAACATTAAAATAATGTGATTTTTGGATTTTTTGACTTGTTTTACAAAGCATTAATGGACCCTTCAACCGGAAATCTTTTTTTTTCATTTTCTAATGGTCGGTTTAAGGGTTGCTAGTACCCAATACAGAGCATTACCATCGCCACAGACCGAGAAACAACATCCAAATCCATTTCAACTTCAAATTCAAAAAACGAAAAACCAAAGATCAACACGACAGTCCTCGAGCCACACACCTTCCAGCGTACAACGCGCCTATCCATGCACCTGTCCACTCACCTGCCATCGAGACAGCCTCAATCCGAGATCCATCACCAGGCGCCACCATTCACCGCCGGAAGACGCTGAAACCTGACGATGTTGTTGAAGCACTATTAGACCACCACCTTCATCACATCAACCATAGAACAAACCATGATGCCCGCCGATGAGACAAGCCAAACCTGCCCCTGTCTTCATAGATCTTCAGCATCCAACAACATCACCGAAATGCAATCAACATACCACAATCATCAAATCCACTGGAGTTTCAAACCATTCACCTATATGGAAACTCATCAACGGCGTAAGCCAGAAAATTGGCATCAATCACCGAAAACCATCACCACAGTCACAAACCATCCATGTAATAAAAAATATCATCCTCGAAATATTGAGGAACAGATTAAACCAATGCTCACGAAGAAGCATGAACAGCAAATCACTGCGGTTCGAAACCCCGCAAAGGAACAAGAAAATAAGAAGAAAAAATCCCCAAAATCACACTGAAAAGGAAACCAGTAGATCCCACCGTCACCGAATAGATCAGCCGCAACAGGCACAACGAAATCCTAACTCACTCACCAGAGAAGAGGCGGAACACCAAACCGCCGACGCCTGAGCATGACCTTCAAACAAAGAGGAAATCACCATAGGACGACAACAGGCTTCCAAACCGGAACAGGAGCACTCCTAAGGGTATGCCGACGATGATCCGGTTATACACCCCCAAATATGAAGCAACAACCGCAGAATCCCATAGTGCATCTCAACGAGAGAAGACCGCAAAGCCGCCCAACGTCGCTGCAGTAATGAGCCCCCACCAAAACCGGTTAAGCTCGAAGAGGAACGCTACACCCTCCGTAGCGATGAAGCTCGCGGTGGCAAGAGGAGAACCCTAGGATGAGATCCTCGTATAGGCGCATCAAACTACCATCCATAATGGACCCTTCAAGACTTATTAAACATCATGTCTTTTTAAATTGTTTTCCATCGAAGTATGACTCACCTCCACATAAGCAACCCTATTATTTTAAGAAGTTAGGACTTTGGCCTTATAAAATATTGTTTTCCTCTTCCCTTTTCCAAAAACCATTGAAAAAAACGATGTGGTGGTTTGTGGTTGGGTTTAGTTTAATGAAAGTGGTCCCAAACCTAAATAATAAATAATTCTCTCACCTTTCCTATATAAACCCACACAAGTTCCCACTTCCTCCTCACTCAAATACATTGGAGTTTGTCCAACCTCTTCCCTACTCTCTCTAGAATTCTCCCAAGGTGCCCTAATCTCCCAAGAAGCCTCTCTCGAGCCTCTCTCTAGCCTTTTGAAGAACACTTCCAAGTAATGGTTTTTCTTCATTTCTCATTTTTGTCCAATTTTGTTAATATTTTTATGCTGTTTTAATTTCAATTATAAATATTGGGGTATGGTTTCGCACCTCCCCCATACTAGCCTCTTTATTTTTTGAATGATGGGAGACCCCTTTCTCTCTCATTAAATACCTCCCATGTACACCTGTTACTATGATGAAATTCCTAAAGGAACTTCTCTCTCCTCTTTTACATTCAATCAATACTTTTGTATCATGAATCTAAATTCCATTACAATTGCTGGAAATGTATCTATGTGACCCCCCTTACTATCCATTTCATGTAAATATGATGAGACACCCCTTTCTCTCTCATCAACCTTTTTATGAATTCTTATATCATGCCGTTACGCTGCCGAAATTGCACCGATTTTCTAAGCCAATACCATTGTGTAGTGAATACCATGCCCATTTCTCCATCAAGGGTATTCACCTTTATGCACATTTACTTAATGATTATAAAGTTTCATGTATGAATTCCAGATTCCTTTATCGTGGAATAAATGATCATGTTTTATGAATCCATGTTTTATGATCTATGTGGCACACTTATGCATGAAATGAAATGTTTAAGAAGGGTGTTCCCTTATAGCGCTTTAATGCATTGGGTAAAGTTTAGTGTCATGATACGTCATGTGCAATGAGTGTTGACTCATGCTAATTTAAGTTCAATGAGGGTTTACTCGTGCTTCAAGTGCAATGTGGTTTTACTCATTTTCCATGTTCAATGAGCCTTGGCTCATGCTAGTTCCATGTTAAGTGTTGTTTCCACATTTCCATGTTATGATTATCATGCTTTATAATGCCTTTATGTTCATGTTTCTCTTGTGCTCTATTGATATTCCTATTTTCTAACATGTATTTTACTCCTCATGTTATTCCATGTTTATTCCCTTGCTGGGCTTTATAGCTCACCCTTTTCTTATGCATGTCCTCAGGTTATCCCATGCAATGCTAAGTACGAGGGAATGTAGTGGTCTTGTAAAGGAAGTTTTCAATAAAGATGTTGTATTTCATGTTTTAAGTTGTTATGTAATTATCCTAATCCCCAAAGACACTAAACCTATCGATCTTCCTTGTTGTATCAAGAAAAGTTTTATGTAATAAATCATGTTTAAGTTTGTAATGAAAAGTAGGGTGTCATAGTTGGTATCATAGGATATGTTTAGTTATTTTTGGGATTATGATTAGAAAACCCTTGTAAAGCCATAGATACAAGACTAAGTACAATAAAAATGTCCCCAAGTTTTGGTGAGTATTGAGTATGTGGTTTATCAAGAAAATACATCCCTGTCTGGATATGAGCAGGTAGAGGTGGCTATGGCAAAGATGTATCCTGGGGGTAAAACATGAAAACACCGCTTTGAGATAGACTCGAACAGGAACTGGTGTATGACAACGGGCCTTGCTGCACTCTTGGTTACGACCCTCCCGGGGGATATGTTTTGATAAATTCACAAGCTTACTATGAACCCTTATTAAGGGAATTAAAAAAAATGCCCCTAAGAATATATGTTAGAATGTAGATCATGAAAATCCTAGATTGAAGCTTATAGACTCATGAGTTAAGAAAATAAAAGTTTATTTATAAGTCATCAACTTTTGTCTTCGGATTACCCTTTATGTGTTACCCCTAAATTTCCTTTTATTCCAACCAATGGCCGGTAATAGGAGGACTTAGGCTAAAAACCGATGTGAAGATCAGTGGGATAACTGTAATAATGAGATGCCCAATCCAATGGGAGTGGGAATCGAAAACTTTGTCATGCTTCTCTCTCATCTAACTCAAGATTTGAATAGAAACATGGGTCAAGAGGAACGTCCCAACCCACCTAAGAAGGAACAAGTCTCTATCGAGAGCTTCATGAGACAATGGGCTCCAACTTTTAGTGGATCATCTGATCCCATGATCGCTGAACAATGGATCAACTCCAATGAAAAGATCTTCGACATCCTTCAATGTTCTGAACAAGAGAAGGTCCTCCTAGCGGCTTATCGTATGGAGGGTGAAGCTGATCATTTGTGGACATTGATAAAAAATACGAAACCTGAGGATGATATCGAGGCGTTGGAATGGAAGGATTTCTGGAAGATGTTTTTCGATAAATATTTTCCATGCACCGTCTGTCTTAAGATGGAAAGGGACTTCCATTCCCTCAAGAAAAAAGATGAAGAATCTATTGGAGTTTACGAGGCAAACATCACAAGGCTTGCACGATACGCTTCCGGCTTTGTCGTTACCCCCAAATGCAAGGCTGACCGCTTCTTTGGTGGGCTGAAGCCTTGCCTGCGGAAAGAATTAGTGATCCGTGACTTCAACAGCTATGAAGAAATTGTCCGATGTGCCCTCAAGGTCGAAATAGAGATTGGGGAATCACATGGGTATCATGGGGACAAGAATTATAAGGTAGATTTTAATGCTGGCGGTCCGATGGATAAATCCAACAGTGCTAAGAAGATCCAGCACCCCACTTGCCAGAAGTGCGGAAAGAAGCACCCTGGAAATTGCCTCAAGGGGACAAGGAAATGCTTTAGGTGTGGAAGAGAAGGGAACCTAGCTATTAACTGTCGGCAAGAAAGACCCGCAGCTATGAAAGAGGAGAGGAACGCTCCATTCGAACCTCAACGCGTTGTTCATTGCTAAAAATGAAATGAACCGGGGCATCTTGCAAAATAGTGCCCTAATATAAGGGTATTTGGAGGCAACCAACAACCTCTGAGGTAGAAAGGGAGAGATTTTTCCATCAATACCACCGAAGTGAACCCTGAAAACAATGTGGTGATAGGTACGCTAGTTATTCATTCAAGAATAGTGAACGTACTTTTTGATTCTGGTTCTACGCATTATTTTATGTCTCGAAAGTTTAGTAGAACAATCCCAACACCACCACATATCATGGAAGTGAAGATTTCGGTGAGTACGACAAATGGGGAAATCATTCCATCCCATGAATATAAGTCCTCCCTTGTTTTAATCTGTGGATTGAATTTCTCAGAGAACCTCGTCATACTCCCTTTGGTGGAATTTGATGAAATTCTTGGCATGGATTGGATTTCCTTATATAGATCCAACATAAATTGTCGAGAGAGGGAAATCACACTCCATATGGAGAATCGACCCCAATTCTTTACAAGTGTCAGGAGGAAGATGAATCTCCTATAGCTCCATAATCTCAAGCATGGATATTACTACCCTATGAGAACGCGTATCTGGATCAGATTATCGAGTCTAATGAAGAAACAATCCTTGAAGAAATGCCTATTGTGAGGGAATTCATGGAAGTGTTTCCTGAGGAACTGTCTGGCCTTCCTCCTAGAAGAGATGTTGAATTCTCAATTGATCTTGTACCTGGGGATTTACCAATATCCAAGACTCCATATAGAATGGTTGATGTGGAGCTTGAGGAGCTAAATAAAAAATTATAGGAGAATCTGGATAAAGGGTTTCTACGCCCAAGTGCTTCACCATGGGGTGCACCAGTCCTCTTCATCAAGAAGAAGGATGGGTCAATGCGGCTTTGCATCGATTATCGTGAACCTAACAAAATAACGATGAAGAACAAGTATCCTCTGCCACGGATCGATGACTTGTTTGATCAGCTGTGTGGAGCACAATACTTCTCCAAGGTGGACTTGCGGTCGGGATATTATCAATTAAGGGTGAAGCAGGAAGATATCCCCAAGATTGCTTTTTGCACAAGATATGGGCACTATAAATTCATAGTAATTCCTTTCGGACTCACCAATGATCTAGAAATATTCCTGGAATTAATGAATATATTCTTTAGAGATTACCTCGACAAATTTGTAGTAGTCTTTATAGATGATATTCTAATATACTCCAAAACCAAGGAGGATCATGAGGAGCATTTAAGAACTGTACTAGAGACATTGCGCAAGGAGAAGCTCTATACAAAGTACATCAAGTGTGAGTTCTTGTTGAAGGAGGTATCATTCATGGGCCATATCCTTACAAGCAATGGGATTTCTGTGGATCCTTCCAAAACAGATGAAATTGAGGGATGGCCGAGGCCAACATCGGTAATAGATATCCGTAGCTTTTTCGGGTTAGCTGGTTATTATCGACGATTTGTGAGAAATTTCTCATGATTTCCCAGCCCACGTACCAAGCTAACTCAGAAGGGAGTAAAGTTTTCTTAGAGTGATGAATGTGAATAAAGCTTCAAGGAGTTGAAAATGAGGCTTATCACTGTGCCTGTGCTCACATTACCCACAAGTGGGGAACTTTTTCTGGTATTCAGTGATGCTTCAAAGAAGGGCTTAGGTTGTGTACTGATGCAGAATGATAAATTGATATCCTATGCCTCAAGGCAGTTGAAAATCCATGAGAGAAACTATCCAACACATGATATGGAGTTGGCGGCTGTGATCTTTGCCTTGAAAATCTGGCGACATTATCTCTATGGGGAGAAATGTGAGATATATACTGACCACAAGAGTCTTAAATATATATTCACACAGAAAGAGATTAATATGAACCAGAGAAGATGGATAGATCTCATCAAGGATTATGATTGTTCAATACATTACCAGCTCTGGGAAAGCGAACAAGGTGGAAGATTCCCTAAGTAGAAAGGACCTAGCGATTCTATCAATGATGAAAATTGAGAAGGATCCAATATTCTTAGAGTTGATGAAGATGGACATGGGAATCATAAAGAAGGGAACATCATAAATCCTTTCACAAATTACTGCTCAACCATCTCTTTTGGAAAGGTTAAAGGATGCTCAAAAGGATGATGTGGGAATTCAAGAAAAAGTGGAAGCTATCAAAAAAGGGAAATCCTTGGAGTTTAATGTTAATGAAGAAGTAATTGTGTGGTTTGGGAATAGACTATGTGTTCCATCAATTACGGAGCTGAAGAAGGAAAATTTAGATAATGCACATAGTTCAAATTTCTCTATTTACCCAGGGAGCACAAAGATGTATCGAGATCTCTGAGAAAACTTTTGGTGGGATAATATGAAGAAGGAGATCACTGAATATACATCAAAGTGTCTGGCGTTTCAGCAAGTGAAGGCAGAGAGGCAAAAGTCCAAGGGGATGATGCAACCATTGCCCGTACCAGAATGTAAATGGGAGAACATCACCATGGACTTTGTCACCGGACTTCCGAGGACATCCAAAGGCAACAATGCAATCTGGGTTGTTGTGGATCGTCTTACAAAGACTGCACACTTCATTGCTATTCGAGAGGATTTCTTGTTGGATCAACTGGCATAGATATATATCAAGGAAGTGGTAAGTCTGCATGGAGTACCACTATCTATTGTGTCCGACCGAGATCCAAGATTCACCTCTAATTTTTGGAAGAGTCTTCAGTATGCTCTGAATACTGAACTGAACTTCAGTACGGCCTATCATCCTCAAACTGATGGCCAATCTGAGTAGACTATCCAAACACTTGAGGACATGTTGAGAGCGTGTTCAATGGACTTTAAAGGAGGATGGGATCAACATATTCCTCTGGTTGAGTTCTCTTATAATAACAGTTTCCACTCGAGTATCCAAATAGAACCTTATGAATCCCTTTATGGGAAATGGTGCAGAACACCGGCATGTTGGGATGAGGTCGGTGAACGTAAGCTTCTTGGACCAGAAATGGTCGAGGAAATGGTGGAGAACGTGAAAACCATTCAGCAGCATATCAAGGCCGCCCAGAGTCAACAGAAGAGTTATGCGGATAATCATTGATGAGACCTTGAGTTTAAAGTTGGATACATGGTTTTTCTATGCATATCACCATGGAAGAAGTTCATGAGTTTTGGAAAGAAAGGGAAGTTAAGTCCAAGGTACATCGGCCCCTTCGAGATTCTTGATTGTGTCAGGGTTGTGGCCTATCGACTAGAACTTCCACCTACAATGGCCAAAGTACATGATTTCTTTCATGTATCCCTCTTAAGGAAGTATATACCGGACCCTTCACATGTACTCTCTTCTGAGGTGGTACAGTTAGATGATGATCTTTCTTATGAGGAGCAACCAGTGAAGATATTAGATTGTAGAGTAAAATTTCAATGAAATAAGACAATGCCCCTCATCAAGGTGTTGTGGCGAAACCACATGTTTGAGGAAGTGACATGGGAATCAGAGGAAATGATGAAGCTGAGTTACCCACATCTGTTTTAGTGTGGGAAAAGGAAATTTTGAGGGCGAAATTTCTTATGGGAGAATATTGTAACGACCAAAAGTTTCATAAATGGAAAATCCCTCTTGATCTAGTTAAATGTCTCTTTATGTAAAATTTTTATATAATATTTCAACTTCTTTAGTTTTATGTTAAGAATTCTGACCGTTACTTTTATAGTCGTTGAACAGTGATCACATGATTAGTATAAATTTAGGGATTTAACAAATCCAATTTACTCAGACAAAGGAAGTGATGGCATCATCCAGTAGAATTGCTCCAGACGAAGCTCATTTGTCGGATCTTGGGAAAGAGGTGGCATCTTTGGGCTTCGCTCTTGACCAAGCCCAAGTTGAGCTTCGTCATGTCAAGCTCGAATGAGACCGTCTATGGGAAAAGTGAAAGTTGATAGAGATTACCACACGAGCGATGTTTTCTGAGCCACCCCAATAGTCTGTCACCATCTCACACCTTACCCTTAGGTCTTATGCGACTGTTTTAAGGGGTTATGTAACAAATCTCTAGTACTATGTTCATGTACTTTATTTTTTTTATATAATAATTAATATACCATCTTGTCATTATTGAGACATTATAAATAGTTTTTAATGTACAGATAGTGTTTTTAGTTATTATTTAACAAAGAAATATATTTTATTAAATTAATGGATTTTTGAATTAAATAATATTTTAATAAAATATTATTATTATTAAAATTAATTTTATTATATATAAATTATCATATAATTTTATGAATTCAATTGTAATTTTTATTAAGGTTTGAAAGCCATTTTGTCAAAACCCGTGAGTTTTCGATAAATGTCGGTTTTTATTTTAAAAGAGAAAATTAACATATTTAGAAAATTATTTATATAAAATAAATATTATTTCTACAATCAGGACATTGAAATTATCCAATGGTTAATTTTTCATAATTTTCTGAGATAGTCAAAATTTTGGTTAAAAATTAAATACCATTTAAATATATAATGTGTTTTATGACATCATAATGACCCAATAGTGATGTAATAAAATACTAAAAGCTTTATGTTCGGACAATATATGATTTAACATTACAATAATTTGATTTTGGGTATGTTTGACTTGTTTTACAAAGCATTAATGGACCCTTCAAGACTTATTAAACATCTGGTCTTTTTAAATTATTTTCCATGGGAGTGTGATTCACCTCCACATAAGAAACCCTATTATTTTAAGAAGTTCAGACTTTGGCCTTATATAATATTGTTTTCCTCTTAGCTTTTCCTAAAACCATTTACAAAAACCATGTGGTGGTTTGTGTTTGGGTTTAGTTTAATGAAAGGGGTCCCAAACCTAAATAATAAAGAATTCCCTCACCTTTCCTATATAAACCCACCCAAGATCCCACTTCCCCATCACTCAAATACTTTGGAGTTCTTCCAACCTCTGACCTAACATCTCTAGAATCCTCCCAAGGTTCCCCAAGCTCCCAAGAATCCTCTCTCAAGCCTCTCTCTAGCCTTTTGAAGCACACTTCCAAGTAAGGGTTTTTCTTCCTTTCTCATTTTTGTCCAATTTTGTTAATATTGTTATGCCCTTTTAATTTCAATTATAAATGATGGGGTATGGTTTCACACATCCCCCATACTGACCTATTATTTTTTTAATTATTGGATACTCCTTTTTCTCTCATTAAATGCCTCCCATGTACACTTGTTACTATGCTGAAATTCCGAAAGGAACTTCTCTCTCCTCTTTTACATTCAATCAATACTTTTGTATAATGATTCTAAATTCCATTACAATTGTTGTACATGTATCTATGTGACTCCCTTACTGTCCAATTCATGTAAATATGATGAGACACCCCCTTTCTCTCTCATCAACCTTTTTATGAATTCTTATATCACGTTGTTACGCTACCGAAATTGAACCGATTTTCTAAGCCAATGCCATTGTGTAGTGAATACCAAGCCCATTTCTCCATCAAGGGTATTAACCTTTATGAACATTTACATATTTATTATAAAGTTTCATGTATGAATTCCACATTCCATTATCGTGGAAAAAATGATCATGTTTTATGATTCCATGTTTTATGATCCATGTGGCACACTTATGCATGAAATGAAATGTTTAAGAACGGTGCGCCCTTATAGCACTCCAATGCATTGGGTAAAGTGTAGTATCATGATACTTCATGTGCAATGAGTGTTGACTCATGATAATTTACGTGCAACGAGGGTTTAATCATGATTCATGTGCAATGAGGGTTTACTCATGCTCCATGTGCAATGAGCCTTAGCTCATGCTAGTTCCATGTTAAGTGTTGTTTCCACATTTCCATGTTATGATTATCATGATTTATCATGCCATTATGTTCATGTTTCTCTTGTGCTCTATTGATATGCCTATTTTCTAACATTTATTTTACTCCTCATGGTATTCCATGTTTATTCCCTTGTCGGGCTTTATAGCTCACTCTTTTCTTATGAATGTCCTCAGGTTATCCCATGCAATGCTAAGTACGAGGGAATGTAGTGGTCTTGTAAAGGAAGTTTTCAATAAAGATGTTGTATTTCATGTTTTAAGTTGTTATGTAATTATCCTAAGACCCAAATACACTAAACCTCTCAATCTTCCTTGTTGTATCAAGCGATGTTTTATATAATAAATCATGTTTAAGTTTGTAATAAAAAGTAGGGTTGTCATACTAAATGTGTGATAAAAATGTTTGTTTTAACATAAACAACATGAAATAATTTTCCCACCATCATGAATACTCTAAAATTGGAATCTCAATTAAAAATTTTTTTATAGTTATTTCTAAATAAAATGTTTTCCCTAATATTTTTTAATTTTTTATATTTTAAATAATTTATTTCAAAGTGAAATTTAAATGACCTTTAAATGGTATTTTTACCTATGTTAACATTATTTGATTAATATTATACCTTACAGAGTGTATAATCTAAGGACAGCATCCTCAAACTTTTTATAGATATATTATGATCATTCCAACTAGGTGAAGTATTGAAATTTTATGTTCTAGTTATTCAATCAAGGGCAATTGTTTATAATTAATACATGTCCATAATTTTGTACTATTTAATTATATGATGAATTCATTGGAACTATTAAGTGATTGGTGGGGACTAAAATTATATATTTCCTTGATGAATCGGTAGGTATCATAATAAAAACATGTTTTCTATTTTGAATATTCCTTACCCATTTATGTATGATGTCTTGGAATAAGGCCTTAATGATAAGATTAAGATGTGTTCCATTATGCATTCCATTATAATGAAATCAATTATTGATGTCCATTAGATTATTCAAATAGTTATGTTATCCCATGGATTTGTTTGAAGATCATGTGATTATTGATAAAAAATTATTTTATCACCATTTATTCTTCTGTATTATTCATGCCTTGTTGATTATATTATAGAATCCACTATTCGTATTCCCTTACTGAGCATCTGAGCTCAGCCTTTTATTTTGTTTCATTTCCCAAGGATTCCAAAGAGTTTACTATGATTGATATGTAAGGATACACTAATGGGAATAATAATGTTCCTAAATAAAATATTGTGTTGTATTTTTTTCAAATTTAATATGATATTTAAGAATGTAACTAGTATTAAAAGACTATTAAACTATTTGATCCCTCATGACATTATCTCATGTATCTAGTGCTAATGTAATGAAGTAAACAAAAACTCCTTGATACTAGGTTTTGGGTTGTTTTAGTTGGTATCAAATTACGTTTAGTATAAACCTTGGGATCTATATTTAGAAAGATGTAAATTACAAAACATAATCCTATGATAGACTTTGAGGATAATTCTAAGTATAATATAGTATTATAAATCATTGGTAAATTAGATATTGTGTGGTTTTCCTAGAAAATAAATATCTATTTTGATACTAGAACATTAATGCATCTTTGAAACTAAAATTCCATAGGGTAACAACTCTGAAAGGGGATTATTGAGTGTTAAATCAATCCTTACTAGTATAGGATGAGTGGGTATAAAACTACACACATGGATAGATACTCTCGTGGAATATGATTTGGTTGATTCACACAAACTTTAAAACCAATCATGAAATATTAGAAAATATTTTTATTATTTAAATAAATTCCAAATGATACTATGTATATAATGTTGTGATTAGATATACAAAAATTTTAAATTTATGTTAGGTATTACAACAGATTTCAAAATATACACTAGGATTCAAAATGTTATGTGCTAATATACTGTATTCCATTATTAGAAATATGTACATGTTGAAGGAATTGAAAATGTATCAACCCTTTTAATATACATACATATTTACCTCCTAAGAAATTTTTTATTACTAATGTGGGAGATAATAAAATTATAAAAATATAGGGTAAAGTTATGAATAGTAATTTTGGATATATGGAGAAAATTGTCTCTTCTTTACATGATACTAAAATGTTGGACTACTTCAAAAAAAACTGCTATACATTAATGGAACTTATAATCTGTTAGTAGATGTAAAATGGATCAAGTCGCTTGAAAATATATATTTCAAGATTCAGGATGTAATGAAAGGGAAAAGTTTATTCTGATAGTTTTTTTAAAGATAGACGTAATAAAAGGTGGCTGTTGATTCAAAAAAACTAAGGAGGTTGAGGAAATAGAAGGTATGGAATGGGACACTTTTAAGGATAAATTATCTAAAAAATACATTCCTCATGAGAAATATGTTTGTCTGGAAAGGTAATTTTTAAATTTGGGATAATGGGTTGAGGAACATGTTTTTAAGAATGACTCAAATTTTAAAACATTATTAAGGCATGTTGTAAACTACAAACATAATCCAAAGAGTGTGATTTATTATTTACTTAGTTGGGAAAATCCAATCCTTTGAAGGTTGTCACTCTCTCAAGCATTTTCAACATACGATGGTATTTTATCAAATGGACTCATGGTAGAGAAGTAATTCCCCAACTCATATATTTTCAAAATAAATAAAGGTAAAAATAGAAAAATTGACTGATATGTAATGGGAAGTGTGGAAAAAATAAAAAGGGAAGATTGGAATTTCAAAAATGTAAAAATTGTAGAATGAAATACCATGGAACTTTCATGTAGGTATTGAGAGTTTTCTTCAAGTTTTGAAAAATAGGACATCAAGCACGTGTGTGTAGGGGAATGAATAAAGCTACCAATTTCCAGTGTTTCAACTAGAAAGAGATGAGGCACTATGAAAATTAATTACACAGGCATCCATAGAATTTAACATGAAAAGGGAAAAGGGAGTAAGTCCTTGCTTATTCAATTAGTATAAATAAATTTTTTATCCCTTATGTTGTGATAACATGTACATTGATCATAAAATAAAAGTTAGCTAATTCATCATTTGATTTCAGATCTATTCAATCTTGTATATCTATTAAAAACAATGAATCATCCACTAACACTATGAAGAAGGAGTTTATAATTAAAACTCCTAGATAAAATCTGGTTGTAATGAGAATATAATGGGGGGTCTCTAATAAGATGCAAAAATATTATCTAGTTGTATGAATGGTTTTTTAATGATGTTTGAAATTGAAATAATTATCTTAGGGGTTTGGATTATTTTTGGTCATTTAGGAATGAGTAAATGAATCATAAAATAATATATTTTAAACTAGTGGTATTAAAATTTAAAGGTTAAAATATTGTACTATTTTTTTAAAATTATGATTTATTGATTGGGACTTAATGTATTACATCTTCATAAGAATATTTATTCATATTAAGTATCATATTAAATTGTTCTAATCATTTTTTATCTTGGTGAAATAATTCTCCCGTAAATCATGAATCTTAAGATCCATTAAAGTTTTATTTTTTTATTTAATCATGAACAATTCTTCTTAGTCATTAACTGTTAGAATTAGATGTGGAAACTGATTAGAATATTCAGAAAAATACTTATAAAGTTGAAAGAAATAAATTAAGTACGTTTTATATTTTTTTTAATATTTATTGAAAAATAAACTCTCATCTATAATTAAAGGATCTTGAAATAAAAAAAAATATCCACTTACCTTAATTTATGATGAATTTATGGTCTTTTTTATCCCTTACTGATTTAAGATTTTGTGGTCATTAAATGTTTCATGATCATGGTCTATATCACTCTCTATTATTATTTGGATGCTATTATTTCTCCTCAATATTCATATCTTTCCTTCCTTTTAATGTTTTTATTATCTAGAAACCCTATTATGTGTTATTTTTTGGAAATCATGTAATTTACCACTTATCATTTTCAATGGAAGTTTTATTATCCACTGTACGGTATGGGTTTTAAAAAAAACAATTTAAAATATTTAAACCTTTCTTACTAGTATAAAATAAATTATAAGGACATTTTTTATTTAAGTGTCTAATTACCTTAATATTTAGTTTAAAATAATGATTAGCTTGATATATTCCATGACATGGAATACTGATCTTTAAGAAAGTTTCATTATACAATAAATGTGACTATCATTACCCAAATGTTAAATTAGAGGTATGAATAACAATAGAAAAGTTATAAAAAATATGTATAATAGTTTTATATAATGTAAATTTATTGATTAATTCATAATAAATAAGTACATAATTTTATGTAAATCCATTTTAGGCATTAAAAATATGTTTTCTTTAAAAATGGTTTTTACTGCATTTTATGAGTTGAGATTATGATTAATTTCTACCAGTTTTATAAATTTTTAATTAATTTTTGTTTAATTCATAATTATAATACTATCTTATAGTGAATTTTAAATATTTATATGAAAAAAAATTATTTTTAATTGGGAGTGAAAAATACATATTTTTAAGAAATTCATCTTTTCTTTTTAAGTATTTACAAAGTCTTATTTTTTGGATTGGTTTTAAAATTAAATTAGTTAATTTTAAGTATAAATAATTAAATTAATTTCATTATGATAGACATTAAATTTTAATTTTTTTATAAATACATTTTTATAATTAAAATGCATTTTTTGGAAAATTGTTTTTAATGCTGTTTTCCATCCCATTTTATAGGTTTATTTTTAAATTATTTAATAAAACTTATAGAAATTTAATTTGATAAAATTGGATAAATATTTGGAATCATCATTTACATATTTTTTAATGAGCCCACATTCATTTTTGGTCCTTATGAACAGTAGCTTTGGTAAAAATATAGTATTTACCAAAGTAAGAGTTAAAAAATAATTAAACTTAAAATAGTAAAAACTAAAATGATAAGGTTAAACAGACCTAATAACAAGTCTAAATCCTATTTTATTATCATATTTGGACCATATATCATATCCTCTTTGAAGATGAGTCATTTTTTATCCATTTTTCATGAGTAATATATTAAGATATTTTAATATTTCAAAAAAATCCAATTGTGTCCTCTTCCTGACTTGTAAAAGTACACTACATATAGTTTCTTATCCATGGTTAAAAAGACATAAATATTAGAAAATACCTAACAAAATACCTTCCTAAAATAACTCCCCATGATCTAGAGGTCCTAGTTTGATAAAATACGAACTTTATAAGGCTTAATATTTAATCCAATTGAGGTTTTCCAAATAAGAGGTATATCTCTTAACTGAGGGTTTTCATTTTATTTCTTCTCATATGTCCTTCAATAATTCTATATCCATGATGATATAATAACATTGGTATCTATTATATAATAATATTTTATTATGTTAATTTTAAAACCTTTATTCATCATCTTCTCCATCAAATGGGAAACGAAAGCATTTTTCATGCATACGCACGGACTACCGCCTCACGAAGTGTCGTATTTTTTTAATACCACCATTCATGGATTGTTATTATGATGAATATAATATTTATATAAAATATTTATTATATAATTATGATAATTTAAATATAATATATCATATATCATCTCACCCATCTAATTATTAAAAAAATGATAATGTCGGTCATGCATACAAGCATACTACCACCTCCATGAAGCAATGTGTTTCATTTTTCATGTAATGTTTTAAATAATGATTATAAATATATAAATAATAAATATTTATTATATTTATAAAAAATTTAACATTATTAATATGATGGAACCATGAAAAAAAATCAATATATATAACTTGAAAACCAAAACATACATGAAAATATAAACAGTTAACACCTAAAAATGATGATTTTAATAAGGAATTATTAATAAAAAGGTGTTGAAATGTTATAAGTGGATATTATATGATATTTTATTTATTTTTATGGTTCAATTATATAATTATAATAAATTTAAATTTATTATACATGAGGTGAAAATCACATACGGAGCAACTAAGACATGAGGAAAGGGTTTGTTTCATAATCTCATCCTTATTCACGACTGTTTATGTTTAAGTTTCCATTAGGGGAATTATGTGATATTTATATATTAAATAATCTATATTTTATTCTCTTATAGTTATTTATATAAATTATAATTTTTCACCCACTTTTACTTCTCTATGTACTAAAAATTATGAATAAATGTTTTTAAGGAAATATAACTTTGTTATCTACTCGGTCGGGAATAATTTTCATCCATATCTATATTTTATTTAACATATTTTCAAAAATATTTTTAATAATATCCAATGATTTATTAAATTTATTTTTACCCATGTTTTACATTGTATACAATGGTTTAATATTAATCTTTTCATTTTTCAAACAAGGAACTTTTTACCGATGGTCTACAGGACATCTTTGTTTTATCTTAAACTACACAATTGGATTTTATCACCATCATGAAAACTATTTTCCTTAAATATTTTTTTAAAATTTTCCATTCCACTTTATAAAGAAATTTTCCCATGATATTTTGGAAATTTTTATATTTTAAATTAGTGATTTCAAAATGAAATGAATATTTTCCTCAAGGAATGTTCCAGTTATCTATTAAAAGTGTTTTTATCTATATAGATAGCATATTATGAATCATATTATTTATTGAGGATATACTCTAATAATACCTTAAACCATATTTATTTGGATGGATTATAATAATTTTTTCTGGGGAAATTATTGATATATTATATGTTAGTTCTTCCAGTATGGATAATTATTGATTAATAATTCATGTTGATTAATTTTTATTATTTATTAATATGATAAATTCATTAAAATTATTATGTGATGGGTGGGGTTAAAAATTAAATAACCCCTCAATGCATTAGTAGGTATCATAAGACAAAACATGTTGGTTATTTTTCATATACATTACCCATTTATGTATGATGTCTTGGCATGATGCCCCAATGGTAAGTTTAAGATTGTTGACATTATACATTTCATCATTATGAAATCAGTCATTGATATCCTTGTGATTTTTTAAATAGTAATGTTATCCATGGATAAGATTGAATGTCATTTTGTTATTTATATTTAATTATTTGATCATTATCTATTCTTACCATATTATTAATTATTTATTTATTCTATGATATCTTTCATTGTACAAATTCCTTTATTAAGAATTTGAGAAAACCATTTTATTTTGTATCCTTTTACAAGGATTTCATGAAGTGTACATTGATTGGTATGAATGGATATACTAAATAAAATAATAATTTTCTTAATGAAAATATGATGTTTTATTTTATGTTTTCAAATTTAATGTGATATTTAATAATTTATATAGTTTTCCAAGACAACTAAACTATATGATTTTTTCAGAAGAGATTGATTTTATTGACTACTCGTTTAATAAAGTAACCATTACCTCTTGGATACTAAGATCATGGTTGTTATAGATAGGGTTAGAAATGATATTTTCTGAATTTTTTATGGGGAATTCATGAATTTTAGGTTATTCACTAAGCTAGATGTCACCCACCCCTTAAGTGTGGTAGGTAGAAGTCTTACTGATCCAGGAGACCGCCATTGGATTATAGTCAAGACTATCCTTAAGTATCTATGCAATACTAAGTATATATTCCTATTTTATGAAAGTAGAAGTGAATTTTTTATCATGGGATATACAAAATATTGTTTCCAAATAGATTACAAAAATCATAAATCTTAGTTGGGATACCTCTTCACCCCCAATGAAGATATTATGAGCTCCAAGATCCCAATGAAAGTTATGGCCTCCAATTCTATAGTAGAGTCGAAGTATATTGTGGATATTGATGTATCTAAAGAAGTACTTTTGATATCAAACATTATACAAGTGCATAGAATTGTAACTAGAAGTAAAAAAACTATAAAACTATACTGTAATAATACTAGTGTAGTGTATCTTGCAAAGGAGATAAGGAAAATTCATCATATTATGAACATACTCTGGAAGAATTATCCCTTGAGGGATTTTTATCATAGAGGTGAAATCACAGTAACTATAGTTATCGTGAAATAAAAAATAGTATAACCATTTAATAAAGTCCTATATTAGTATAATCATGAATATAATGTGAGATCTAAAAGACTAAAAGTCATAGTTAGGTCAATTACAAGTGAGAGTCTTTTGGAGTTGGCCCCCTAAAACCAAAAAATTACACTTTAGACCACATGTATATATTCATAGATGTGAATATTAATAAAAACATTATAATATATTGATTGATATTTTTCATTAAATTAATTTTGATGATCTATTAGAGTACCTATCACATTAAAATGGTAATTAATAGTTCCCTTCTATAATAAAAACCTTGAGATGTTATGATGATATTTTTAAACAATATGTCATATGTTCATATGATGTCATATGATGGGACATATACAATGAAGACTATCAAGTTTTAGTGCTTTTAAGAAGATTATAATTCATAACATGCATTTCAAACTTAGTAATATCCAAGATGGGAGATTATGAGGATGGACCTACCATCCAGAAATCAACATGTTTACATGTCAATAGATATTACTATTAGAAAAATTATGTAATGATAAAGATTATTATTAATTCATATCATGAGTCAATTACGTTGATTTATTTATGAAAACCATGAAAACATATTCTCATGGTGATGTGGGATGTGTTGGGTGTATCATGATTGATATATTTTTAATAAGTAAGTCAAGGAAGGATTTTCCCTTCCATATTAATAGAAGTTGATATTATATCCCTTTGAGTGAAATAGAACTATTGAATTAAATTCTGTATCCATTGTGTATTAAAGTGTTCATTTCAAGTGGTAAAATAATGGTATATCAAGCATATAGGTTGATAAAAAATGTATAAAACATTCATTATGAGATATTAAGATAATGTAATTATAATACACAATGAACATCATATGTGCATATCAACGTTGAAATTTTAAATTCTTCATCTTATGTTTCTTTTGGTGTTTCTGGATGTTTATATTGGACTTTAGGCAAACCCACATAACACCAATAGAAATGAATCCTAGAGGGTCACATGCTCAATGCTTCTATTTGATTTTAATTAAATATTAATTGAATTTAATTATTGGAATAAATATTACTCTCTAATTTTAGGAATAAAATTTATTCTTGATTTACCAATTGAAAATATTTATTTATCATATTTATGTGGGAGTAAAACATTAAAATAAATTATCAAACTCAAGATCATGAATTTTATATACATTTTTAATTCATTAAATGAATAATATTTCTTATTTAATGTTTTATAAATATCGAGGATGAATTGTTGATTAAGTTATTGGGTATGGTGGGAATGATATATTAATTATCATTTAAATAAATATTAATATATTTATTTAAAGTAATGAAATTTACTTTATCCATTAGACATATATTCATCATTTATAATAATAATAATAACAATAAAAAATATATTATACATGGATTTCTCGATTGATTTTGAGAATAATTAATGACTATGTAAAATTATTTATTCTCTATCATAGCTCTATAAGTACATAGTTATATCAATTCCTATGGGTAAATGTTGTTGTGGAAAATACCCTAAAAAATAGTTTCACTCAACCATAGAGATAAAATTATCTGTAACTCTCACAGCCCCATTGGGCTCCACTATATAATGTATCTTCCATTCCTTGGTGATAGTAGAACCTTGGGCCCTATAAAGATAACTTGTGGTGGGTATCGCCCCTCTCATATAAATTTTTTAATTTCACCCCCCCCCCCATAATTGAAACCTGGGACCTTAGGGATAACATCTCACCATGAAAAATTATGATTAACACTATGTTTCTGTCATTGTTCTACTTATATATGTAACACCATGAGATTTTGAATAAACACTATGTTCGACAACACCGATCTTAAACAATCCATAAAATATTATTATTTAAATATGACCATTATAACCATGTAACTGAATTGATGGATATAAATAAAATTAACTAAATTATAAAAAATATATATATAATGGTATTCCTAAAAAAATATTTATTAATTCTTTGGAAATGTTAACTCAATTTCAGAAAATCCATTTTATTGTTCAAAATTAAATTTTCAACCAAAAAGGTTTTATTTATTTTCATGAGAAAATATTATAAATAATAAATACGACATTTATAAATTTTATTTTATGAAAATGATACCATTTTTGAAATCATCATATCAAAATTATCTAACCGTGATATTTTGGTATTTTTCTAAAAAGATTGATTTTAGGGAATAATGAATAATACTGATTTTTTTAAAACCATCATTTCATTTCAATGAAAACTCCCATTATAATTTTAATTTTAACTTGAATTAAAATTATATTAATTTATAAATAAATAAACATATTAATTACATAGGAATTATCTATATACTTTATTTTTGTATAAGTTAATTTTTGGTTAAAATACGCATATTTATAAAAACTATTTTTCAATGTGTTGTACACATTTATATTAAAATTGATTTCATAAGCTTAAATAAATTAAATATTTAAATATGTAATCCATATTTGGAATCAGCTATTTCAAATTTGGTAAATATTTGTATATTTTTTTGTTATTATGAATAGTAATCGTAGTAAATATTTCTCAATTCGATAAGGTTAAAATGGGTAAACTAAGGTTAAAACGATGGGGTAAAGTTTTAAACTCTCTCTAACACTTGAATTATCCTATTATATTAGTTTTTCTTATAAAATATTTTTTTAGTAGTTAAATAATTTATTTGAAAACATTAATTTTAATTTTTAAACCCAATATTGACTTTTTTGAAGATAAGATATATTTTATTAATAATAACAATTAATTTTTGGGTCTTTTCATTTAATGGCATGGTTAGAAGAATACATTTAGTTTTTGATTGATCCAAAAGTATAAAAATCGTAATTTGTATTATTAAATAGAAAAAAATATTTAAAACCTATTGTTTACTTGATTTAAATATAAAATTATATTTACACTTAAATTGGTTATTTTCCTAAAAAAATTAATTCATTTTGTTTTATTACATTAAAATTAATTTATTACAAGGGTTGGGATCTAATTTCAAAACATGGATTCAAAATTTTAAATCATAATTACCATATTTTTTAGATTCTCCCTTGCATTTGTAGTCATATAATTATGTTAAAATCGTAAAACGTTAAGTTTCACGATTTTGTTTTAAATGGGTTTAATGTGGTTTTCCTAGGAGATAAGTATTAAAATATATCCAAGACTTCTATGAATGTTGTTGGTTGATTTTATTTCAACCTTGTCATAGATCATATTTTAATTTGGGGTTCCTAGGGTCCATATTACATGATTATGGTATATATATATATATATATTATTTAAACTTTTACATAACTCCAAGTGTGTGCTTTCCCCAACTCTTAAAAGATAACATCCCATCCTCCCTTACAAACACCTTTTAAGCACTCTAGTTCAAGAAATTCCAAATAAATAAATTAATAACATCCCTATCTACTTCCTATAGGTTATAGTCTCACCAAAAGGGGAACCTATATGTTGTAAGGTGCAAGACTAAGGTGGTATTCTAAATATACGGAAACCCACTTAACCAAACATTTTAATTTTACATATTCTTCTACATCCTTAAAATATTATTAAACCATAAATATATAATAACACCATTATACCCACTCTAATAAAATTTTATTATTACTATTGTACAACCCTTAGTCATCTCCTTTTCCATCTTATGTGGAATTAAAACATTGTTCATTTGTTCATGTAGATTACCACCTCCATGAAGTGATGTTTTTCATTTTCCATCACATACTATCATGGATGTTTATAATGATATATTTAATAAATATATATGACACTAATTAAAGAATTATAAATCTATATGTATAATATATCATCTATTCTCATACCCTTCAATTTGTTGGAAAATTATAATGTCTTTCAAGCATACATGTGGATTACCACCTCTACGAAGCAATGTGATTTTTTTTCATGTACGTCTTTAATTGATGGTTATAAAATTTTATTGAAATTATAAAAAATATAATTATTTAATTAATAATATTTTTTATATGATTTAACAAATACCAATTTGACCATGGTCAACCTACCAAATCCATTTTCCAATATGAACTAAACACCCTCCAAACACCCACCACGTAAATAACTGATTAAGTAATTAAATATTTCATTGAAAAATATAAAATAATTATTTAAAAAGTAAGTGAATAAAATTAGAATTTTTTTTAAATAAATAAATAAATAATATATTTTTATTATACTAGAGATAAAGGATTTACATAGAAAGTCTGGACTCCAGGTAAGGGGTTTCTTAACCCAATTTCCATTCATTGGGATGTACTTATTATTCATTAATTAAGTTATTCCAATACTATATAAGAAATGAAAACTTATTTTATTATGTTTTATTTTTAATTTTTTAATGGTTTTACAATTATTACACATAATAACTTCATTTATTAATTCAAACATCAATGATATGATGTTTGTAAGGATTATTCATCTAAATATTGTTTATTTGAGTCATGTTTTGATGATGAACTTTATTCCTTTTATATGATTTATATGATGAATATTGAGATATTATACCATGAATGAATATTTTATCATGAAATTTAATGTTTCTTAAAATTTATATCTTTGAATAGATAATGATTCAAATTTTATAACAGTTTCAAGGGTTTTCATTGTCTCAATTTTAGTACTTTGAGACATAATTTATGCCATTCACTTGATTTATTTTATATGGTGTAATTAATAACCCATGAATTTGTTTTAACATATTATTTCTGGGTAAATTATTGGTTTCATAGAATCATATTATATGTATTTATTTAGTGTCATTTTGATTCAATAATTACCCAAGTTTCAAGGTTTTCACGTCTCAGGATTTGTTCATCGAGACATGTACTGATTAATAAACAAGTATTCATTTAAATGGTGTATAAAATGTCTCTTAAAATATTATAGCATAGATATTTTTATACTCCTGATATTTTATGTTCCTTAATAGGTTTCTTCATTTAATATTTTTTTAAAATGGTAGTAAATGGGGTTTTCTTTAAAAATGTTGTTTTAATGTTTTTAATGACTTTTAACCAAAATCTTTATCCATGTTCAATATTTTATTTTAAGAATTTAATTTTCTAAAAAACATACTTCTTAAATTTATTTTCCATGATATTTTAACTTCTTTTAAAATGTTTTAAACGTAAATTTATTATCATTTTCTACACTGGTCACTTTTTACTCTCTTTACAAGAGTTTGGAAGAAATTTTTATTTTTAATGTTTATGGCAAGAAAGTAATTTAACACCGTCATAGCCTTTATTTTATTTGAAACACCCTTTATAAGTTTCCATGGTTATTTTCAAAGAAAACTATTTACTCAATATTTTATATATTTTTACATTTTAATGGTACCAAAAGAAAATTGAATTTTCCCATATTTTCAAAGAAATGTTTTAAATGTTATTTTAAAGGATTTTTAATATATGTTAAAACCCTTAAAAATTCCTCTACATAACTGGGAAAATAATCTTATATTACCTTCCATATTATTTCTCTATATGGATTATGAGTATTTTTTACGGATTTTCATGAAACACATTTCTTTTCCATGGGTAAATCAAGTTATAAAGGAATGCAAGTTGTTCTTAAAATATTGAGGATGAAAATAAAAGATTCCATATATTATATTCATGTATGGTACATGGAAATTATTGATGATTTTGTGTGAGATTGATGTATCTCATGATGATGGGTCATAATAATATATCTTATATGATGGGTGAGCCTGATATAACTCTCTAGTGAATTGAGTAATTTTCATTATCTTTAAAAGTAAAAAAGAGGGAGTTAATTGGGGAGGTTTCTCCTATAGATTTATCTAGGATCCAATTGTTTATGAAATGAGTCAACAGATGTGATAAAGATAATTTTCCAAGATACCAACACATTTTCACTGTGATTTACATGGTATTTTATGTTTCATTAGATCAAGTATGACATCACATGCCTCATAAATATTGATTACTACAACTCTTTTTTTTATTAAACATTTGTTTAATGTAACAAGATTATTTATCTAGTCTTATATTTGTATTAATTTTATTTTCTAATTCTCATACAACTTTAACATCTTCCCATACCCTTATTGTCATCTTATTATTACCAAATATATTCAATTTTAAATACCCATGTTTACCAGTACTGAGAATTTTAGATCCACATTTCTAGTGTTTAATTTTACCCATGTTATAAAGAAATATGTTTGGTAAGATATATATAGAATGGTTTCATGTGGGAGGTTAAGAAGGCTTAATTTAAAATAAGAATAGCTGGGTATAGTTGAAGAGATGATCACATAAAGATAAAGGTAATTCTATGTAGAACATTTTCATAATTGTATTAAACTATAAACCTAAATGGTCATTATTTGTGTATGTGATCCAATATTTTTTAACATTAAGTTTTATGTTTTGGATGAATAAAATTGGGTCATGTTTATCAGTATCATATCCATAAATGTAAAGATTATGTTTTTAGTACTGGATCCGGGAGTACGGGTTGAACACTATTATAGTTGGAATCATATCAGTGTATAGATAACTTTGGAGATTAGTATGTTTTAATATATTTTAACTTATGAGTTATGGATATAATCATGGGTTTATAAGTTAAATTAATATCATAGATTTTAAGGTCTAAATACCCCTTTTAATGTTTTATGTAATAATATTTTAAAGGGATTAATGATATTTTGGGAGAAGTTTTATTGAGTTACGGTGAAAGCGACCCTAAAGTATATCAAGTGATTTAACATGAATGATTTATTTAGAACAATTATATAACTTTTTATAGATATAAGATTAATTTTATAAGATAATATTTGAGGTTATTATGTTTTTACTGAGGTTATGAAGGATATATGGTTAATTATTTATTGAATGATTCAATTTGAACTTTGGGTTTTATTATTGAATTTTAGATATTAATATATTATTTCCTCATTGGAATTTTTTTTTAGTTTTTGGTATTATCATATTGTTTTATAACCAAGTTGGTTTTAGTAAATACAAGAAGAAAACATTTCCTTGCTTTTATATACCTCGCGGTTAATCCAAAGTTGAATACAGTTCTTCAGGCATTAAATATTTATACTCATTCTTTGAATTGAAATATGATATAATAGTTGAAAATGATTTCAACGTCCAAATAAAGGATGAAATTATGTTTATGTATTTTAAGAAATCATGTAAGTTTATTTTCTCATGTTTTAGGAATTAGTGATAAAAGTATCCCTCACCTTTAGATAAATGATCTTGAAAAAGAAAATGTTTTTCTCTTTTATAACCTTTTCTGATGAATTTAATGTGTTTTAAACACCTCATTGATATATGGTTTCATGGTCATTGACATTATCATGATCATTCAATTTATTTTGATAAAATTTATATGTCACTCTCCATCATTATGTGGAAAATAATTTTATCCTCCACGTCTATATTTTCAACTCCCACTAATGTGTTCATCCTAGGTTTCATTGGTTGTCAATAAGTCAATATGTGTTGGAGGATGAAGTGGTGATTCTTGGATAACTATTATAGATTCACATAATAACATTGTATTTCATTCTCGATCAATTAACCATGTTTTTATTTATGATGATTTTTGAGATGATCTTAATTATTTTAGAGATGTCTAAAATTAATCAAAATATGTGCACAATGTTTGAAAAAAAAGGAATAAGTGAAGTCTATGCACCAATAAACTTATTGAATCATAATTTTTTATGAAGTATAGATCTCCATTAAATATTTTAGTATTTTATAAATAATGTTTGAGGAATTATATTTGAGAATGTTCTGAAGATCAATTATATACATAGATATTTATAAGCATTATTATAATGGTGGAATTATTAAAAAAGGTAGCAGACAACCACATAATCCCCTAAAGGATGTCCCTCGGCCACAATATGGGGACCTAAGGGTGAATCCTGTGGGAGAGCCTATGGAAGGAGGATGCATGGTGGAATAGGTGCTAGTGGCCACATAAGTCCTCTTGGTCATATATATGCCCACAGAGGTGAGTGGGTGTATTGTGTTCTTAAAGGTTTTTATGGGCCTTCCTAGGTGATCCATGTCCAATGTGGCATGCAGTTCAAGGTGTTACAAGGGTTGATTCAATATCACCAGCTCAAATAATAATGGAAATGGGATGGATAATAAATTGGATCCCATCACAAGAAAAAATTCAATGTGGGACTCCTTGGCATGTCGTACTATTCCTTTATCATTAAAAATATCGATAGAATTTGAATCATTCGATTGAGCCGATCTCCATCGTCCAATCCCCCATGCTATGTGTGATAAAATAAGTCAATCATCTTTAAACATTACCAACCAAGGTCTACTTTCATGTGTTGAAGTACATCACTGATTATCTGGATTATCTAAGATTTATCATGCAACTTTATTTTTAGGATTAAATGTTGAAAATTATTACCAAATTCAGTCACAAGAATCCATCACATGATGATCAATGGATCACATTATCAGATGTTTAAAGTCATCATAATGCTGTGACATGGAATCTGTGAACAAATGACTATCAACCGAGGAAACTAGAAAATCACCAGAGGAAATATGAGAATACCTATCCATCACATGAATCTGTCTCAAGAAAAAGAACATAACATTATATCACATGAAAGTTTCATATTTTATATAAATTTTCATATGTATTATTCTGAATTATTATAATGTTTTCGAGCAGAAATCCACAGGGGTGTCAGGTGTTCTTGTACAGGTAAATGAGAAAGTCATATTCAAAAATATCATGGAGTAAGATCAATAGATCATCCATAAGTGAATAAAACCATGAAGAATGTAGGAATTATCTTTTTGGTGTTGGGATAAAGAGAAGTCTCTTGTGTGATTCAGGAGAAGAAGAATCTTGTGTGGATTTTGGAGCAGGATAGTATGGATTCTGGTAACATTTTGGGATGCAGTATAATGAACCAACTATATAAATTTAGGAGAGATATGGTCTGAATCTATATCATTAGTTGTAATTGATAACAATATTATAGTGTATAATCAATGTTTTGGGGACTAACTAACATGGAAAGGACTAGGTATTTGTAAAAAACCATGTAAATATCGTGTGTTGTGCTCTCCCTTATTATTTCATCATAAAAAGTGATATTGTGGATATAAATGAGTATATCGAGAACCGTAACAAGTTCAAGAGTTTGAATTCAATTGAAATAATTTGTAAAAATTAAAACACTAATTCACCCACCGCTCAGTGGTCAATCAGGTATGGGTCAATACAAGTGGTATCTAAGGTTTGGTTACCTATGGAGATCCAAGAGTGATTTTATGAAGTAAAATTTTCTAGAAATGAGTGAGACACCTCAGATGGAGAAATAGGTGTTTACTCCTAACGATACTAATCTAGAAAAAAATTTAAAGACTTTTAACAATAGAAAGAAGAGATAGGTAAGATAGATGAAGAATAATATTTTAGTACAAGAAAAGATATATCTATGTGAAGGTGATAAAAATGGTATACGTTTCAATAATACTTTTGAATATGATTCTTTAAAAGAAGCCTGGTCAAGCTCTTATGATGATGGGTCACATAGTGATTTTCATTCTTTATTTAATGAAAATATGTGAAGAATCCATAAAGAGGTGGTAAAACATATTGTTATAGGAATAAAGGGGCTTCATGAAGAAAAATTACTATTGGAAGAAGAGTCTAATTCTATATAAGCAAAATTGGATAAATGTATTGGAATTTCTAACACTCTCACAAAACATGTGAAATAAAAGGAAGAAACAATTTATAATTTCAATGAAGGATATAATAAATCTATTATATAATTGATTAAAAAATTGTGAATGATTTCTTCGACTTTTTTTAGAATCTTTACATAAATTTGAAAAATTATAAAAAAATTCAATGGTTGTAACAGATAATCAATTGAAGGATATAAATAATGGGTTAACAAAGCTTGAAAATTCTGTATAATAATCAAGAAACATTCATAAAAACAAATGAAGAAGCTAAAATACTATTGGGAAGTCAATTTAAGATTATTTTAGTTTGAGAAGAAGTCACTTAACATGAAGTGTTTGGATATAGAGGTGAGATTGAAAAATCAGGAATCACAATAAGATGAAACATCCCAAATTTCTATAAAAACATATGTTTCCACATTATTCTATATTAATAATCTTGATTCTATAAGGAACATAATATCATCCTCAAATCAAATGGAATCATCCTCCAAAAAAATGTAACCCATTAACTATAAACCATATTGCGTACAAATGTTGTTTCAAGTGTTAATACAAGTTTCAAAACAAACTCTAAGAAATTATGGATGGTCAAAAATGATGATAAACACTCCATATCGACGGTGGATGTGAAAATAAACATGAATATATATTCCCAAATAATTTTACAAAATAGTGGTGGTTCCTCTCAAATATAGAAATCTCTAAATCTTTGAAATCAAATAAGAGTACACAAGAAAAGAAGATGACAAGAATCATAGGATATAGTGTTTGTTAGTGAAATTTTTGACATGAAGTATTATAATGTTGAAATAACATGATAATTCATGTAAATAATATATGGAATGAATTTAGGTGGACCAAAGATGATGATATTAGAATACCTGCACCAGAGTGGAAAAACACTTAGAAAATGAATCTATCTACAAAGAAAATATTTGAATTCTTTCAAGATTTCTGTGAGTACTGTAACAAAAGTATCCATTGTTATTATGAGTTATGGTATGTACATATCTTTCATGAATTATCAGATAATATGAAGACAATACCATAATAAAATGAGAGAAATTATAGAAAATAATGTGATAAGTCAGTCTTGAAATAAAAAAAGAATAAGGTTGTTAAACAAACTATCACTAAGAGGAAGAGTGATATATAATTTCATACATAAAAGGTAGATATAAATTATTTCAAAAAATAATTCCCCCCTAGGAAAAATAATGTTCAGTTTGAAGAAGGATAGCAATAAAAACAATCAAGAAAAATTACATATCAAGGTGAAAAATATGGGTTCAGTGGTTTTTGATCATGTTGTGAAATATATGGTCAGAAAGCCTACTATTTATGGTATAACATGTCATTGCCATAAAATATAAATGAATAAAGGGGGGTTCATGATGAAAATTTGAGAATATATTCTCATAGAAATAATGGTGTGGCCAAAAATTTATCCAAGCTACCAATTGAGAAAAGATATGAATGCCTAGAAGAAGTTTGTGGAAGATGTAATCAGAAGGGTCATTGAGCTATGAAAAATCATGTTAGGAATACCATGATACATTCCCTATGTTGTAAAAGGAAAGATTCTAAAATATAAAGAATTGGTAATTTATTTTAAGATAATGAGAATATAGAGAATACAAAGAAGTAGCACCTAATTTGTTAACCAAACCAACTGAAATTGGATAAAACATTAGAGGAAGAAAAAAAACTTTCTCCAGCTAAATATAATAATGTTGTTAAAACAATTAATGAGGAAAAATCAATTCCCCGCAAATATGGTGACTTGTGTGTAATGTGTGCTAAATATGGACATGCTCTACAGAAATACATGGAGATTCCCCCTAATCAGTAGGATCTATTTAAAAATAGAATGAAATCACCAGATGCCTCATGTAATCAAAAGACTATAATGGGAAAAGGAGACATCATATAAATGAAATAAATAGATTGGGAGAAAATAATGGCCAAAGTTGAGAGGCAGATCTCAGCTTGAATGTTTCTCTTATATAATTAGAAGGTTCCTTCTTATTTACTTAAATATTAATGTTTTTTTACTAAAATTTAGAAAATTTGAGGATATGGATTCATCTTTTGAGGGGGACAATTGATGAGTCAAAGTTATTAAATCTTCACTATATAGTGAATGTGGAACCTCTAAACCTCTTTATAAAATTGGAAGATATGTTAGGCCAATCAAACTTTATTCTCTCATTCTTAATTGAATTATTCATATCAATTAAGGGATGGTGATTTGTTAATGGAAAGATGAGGAGAAGGGGGAGATATATCTTTTTCAACTAAACTTTATGATTTTTTATTGATGTTTGTGTCGGAATTATCATTTAATTGATAAATATAATTATTTTCCAATCCGTTTAAATGATAATTGAGAAATTAGAAGCACGATTTCACAAGCATGGTAGTTTATGGACAACATTGAAAACCATTGTTATATCTCTATTTTTTTCCACACTAGGTTTTCCCATGTAGACTTAGAGTTGATTTATTATAGTCTCTTTAATTAATAAAACCATGTGATACCATACCTCACATAGAAATTCATAAAAAATAATATTCAAATGGAGGAGAAAATATTTTTTAGAAGAAAGATAAGATGAGAAGACCCCACTTACCCTTTTCATTTGATTTCCAATAAGTGGGGAAAGGTTACACTATATATTGACATGAATGATATGTGTTGATATTGACAAAAAAATACAAAGGGGGATTTTTGAGCCCAATTTTCATCTTTTATCAGCATGTCAATATGTATTAGTTGAATAAGTGGTGATGATTTGATTAATTTTATAGATTAATTTAATGACCACGGATTTCAAAATTGAGAAATTCTACATGTAGCTAGTTATGATAATTTTTGACCTGATCTTAATTTTCTAAGACATGTGAAAAAATAATTAGAGGAAGTGCACAATGTTTCCAATAAGTAAGAATTAACGTTTATGAAATATTAACCTTATTTCATGGGGGTATTTAATGAAGGGAAGACGGTCATGCAATATTTTAGTATTTGAATGAAGAATGGATGAGGAATTTCATTTGATAATTCCTTGAAGATTAATTCTATACATAGATATTTCTAAGTATTATTTATAATAGTGGCCTTATTAATGAAAGGAAGGGGTTAACCACACAAGCCCCCAAGGGATATCCCTCAACCCAAATTGGGGAACCTGAGGGTCAATCCCATGTGAGAGCCTTCCAAAGGAGGGCACATGGTGGCAGATGTGTATGTGGGAACATAATCCCAAAAGGTTGTGTATAGGCCCATATATGTGAGGGTGTGCATAGAACGCCCGAAGGGTGCCAATGGGCCTACGTAAGTGAGATGTGACCTATGTTGAACAGGGTGCATGGTGTTATGGGTGTTGATCCCTTATAACCATCTCAAACAGTATGTAACATGGGATGGCTAATAAACTGGATCCCAGTGCACACAAAACTTTGATATGGGTCTACCAAGTTTGTTGTATTATTCATCTATCATGAAAAATATAGATAGAATATGAGTTTTCTGATTGATATGATCTCCACCGCCTAATCCCTCATGTCCTATAAATTTAAATAAGATGATTATCTTCATCATTTTCTAACTGAGATATGTCTTCATGTGATGAAGCACATCACTGATTGTCTTGATGATCCAAGATTCATTATCAAAAATCATTTGGATGATTAAATAAAGAAAATGATCATCTGAACATATCTTATGAAGACATCATGAGATGATCAATGGATTTTGAGATCACATGTAGACAATCATATCAGTAGTTTTTTAATTCATTTTTTTCAAAAATCTTTAAATGCATACAGGTTAATTTTACTTTTAAAAATAAGTTCAAAATGTTGTTGTGGAACTACCTCCTTTTGGTTGAGTCCAATGGGGGAAACACCATTTCTAACTTCGCTCCCCCAATCTCCTTTTTTCCTAGATCGATGACATGGAAAGAGTGGAAATATGGGTGCCACCTTTCTTCTTTAGGTTAGCCGAAATACGGTATCGGGGGAGCCACCTTTCTTCTAATGTAAATCCCAAAGGTGGAACCCTCGATGCCACCTTTTCCTTAAATCCATATAAAAGGGAAGCCCCCACCCCTTCTCCTCAATCCCATTTTCCCCCATCTCTCTTCATTCCTCTACTTTTATCTCCAAAAAAGATTCTTTTTATATGTGGTGGAGTTGGTGGTCCAAAAGAAGGCTTGGATGTTTACAAAGAATTATTTAGAGGTATTTTTTTATTTAATTTCAAGTTATTTATTTATTTAATTGAATTGTTTTATGTTCTAAATATGTCAATTTGATGTAGTTTAGTTTTTTATAAATATTTTTTTTATTAAGTAGATTAATTTGTTAAATATAGTTTGAAATAATAATTATTATTAGAAATGATTAGCTATAGATTAAGTATATAATAACTTAGAATTAAATTTTGTAAAATTTTATAGCATAAAGATTATGTGGTTATCTATGAAATCAAGTCCATGTCTGGATATAGACAAGTGGATATGGATCTGTTACAGATATACCTAGGGGTAAAACCCTAAAATATCACTTTGAGCTAGACTCGAATGGGAATTGGTGCAAGACAGCAGGCATTGTTGCACTCCTGGTTTGACACTCTCGAGGAATATGCTTTAGATGATTCACATTTTATTTATAAACTATTAAAATATCTAAGAATGGAGAACATCATATAATTATATTTATCAATGATTAAATGATAATTATATTCATATAAAATTAAATGGATTATGAAAAATACATCAATGAATGAAAGTTATTATTAGTAATTTAATTATTTTTAGTTACTTTTAAATATTTTATTTATCAACTCGTTTAATTTTGTATATATAGTTTAGAAATAATTATTGTTATTAATAATGAATAAGTATAGAATAATTAATGAATAACATTGGAATAAAAAATCAATACATATGATTATATAATTATAATTAACTAATGAATATCATATGATTAATGATTCAATAAAGAATTATTAAAGTGTGATACGAAAATGAGTAATTAAAGAATAACTTAGTAATGATTAACTAGTGATTAAAGAATTATTGATTAGTTAAAAACTTTAATAAGAAACAATAGTATAATAGTTTAGGATATAATAAGATGTTCTAAAATTTTTTCATCATACAGAATATATAGTTTAGATATTATAGTTATTAATAGTAATGGATAATTATAGATTAATTAATAAATAACATAGGATTAAAAATGAATACATATGAAAAATTAATTATAATTTACTAATGAATATCATATGATTAATGATTCAATAAATAATTATTGAAGTGTGATTAAAAATGATTAATTAAATAACATAGTAATGATTAACTAGTAATGAATAAGTATAGAATGATTAATGAATAACTTATGATAAAAAATTAATACATATGATTAGTTAATTATAATTTAATAATGAATATCAATTGATTAATGATTCAATAAGGAATTATTATTGTGTGATTAATGAATGATTAATTAATAAATAACTTAGTAATGATTAAATAGTGATTAAAGAATGATTGATTAGTTAAAGACTATAATAAAAAACATTAGTATTATAGTTTAGGATATAAATATATGTTCTAAAATGTTAGTATCATAAAGATTATATAGTTTTGAAATAATTTTTATTATTAGTAATGATTAAGTGTATATTAATTAATGAATAACTTAGTATTAAAAGATGAATACATTTAATGATTAGATAATAGTAATTATCAGTGATAAAGTGATAATTATGATTATATAAAGTGAAATGGAGAAGAAAGACTCATTAAATAAAACATGAATGTTTTACAACATATAGGAAATGCGTTGAAATTTTTTAGTATAACATGGTCTAGATGAGATAAGCATGACTTCAGAAGTGAGGTAAAATACAGTTAATTTTTTTCTTGGTAGCTTAATAACATCATGTAAAGATATTCACTTAATAAGTTAAGTACATACCTTTAGAAGATGTTATTAAGCTACAAAATAAAAATTTTCTAGATTTTACCTCACTTTAAAAGTAAGGATTATCTCATCCAAACCATGTTCTATTGAAAATTGTTTGTATTTATTATATGTTGTAATGAATTTTTGTGTCATTTAATGTGTTTTTACTTACCCAATTAATTGTATATGATCATAATTTTCATTTTATCAATGAGAAATAAACTAGTTTGATGTTTTCTCTTCTTTTTACCTCGATTTCTAAAACATTTTGCGACTTATATTCTAATAATCATTTATATAATGAAATATTAGTATCATATTTTAGGGTATAAAAAGATGTTTTAAAATTTCAGTATAATAAATATTATATGGTCAACCATCACTGTTAATATTAGTTACACTACCAGAATCTTGATCAAAACACATTTTTGACATAGAGAGTCATGTTTTCCTGTGTGTACTGCTATGGGAAGGTTATTCAAACTAAGCTAGGAGATTCTTACATTACACAACCAACAAAAGTGGTTAGTAAAACTAATTATATAACCCTAAGGTAACTTCAAGACAGAATCTATGGGTCCTTAAATTTGGGACCCTATCAAGAGATCAATTCTATGAGTTATAGAAATTTTCAATTCCCAGCTACACTGTGGCATCTATCTTGTCCATTGGTTGCTAATGAATAGTGGATCCAATAAATTAATTTATTTAAACAATGGTCATATGGTACCTTGATGGAGTTAGATATTAATGTATCTACCGTACAACAACAACACCTAGTTGTATAAAGATATCGACATACAAGAGTGGTTTGAGATCCTCCCTGTGAAGTTGAGCCTATTCTAAATGATGCAGAAGAGGAAAAACTACATGATATCCAAGATATACATGTCAATATGACTTCTGATGTGGATTTTCGTAATGATGGAATAGACAGTGACAACAGTGATAATGAGGAGGGAGCAACGGAAGTTGGGGAGGATGTTTCTAGAAATGCATTAGTTGAATAGCAGCCTCGGCCAACAATAAATCTTCCACCACTCTTTTCATATTGGTCAGAAGCAATGAAATGTGTGCCTAAATTCGACTACAATGTTCTCACATCCACAAATGAGTTTCTAAGAGTATTACCAGATAGGTTTAGTGAGCTGGAAAACCCGTATATGTTGGGAGGAATTTTCCAAGTAATGATGTATTAAAAAACACACTAAAGAGAACATATATTGAGAGGCACTATAGATATATAGTTCATTAATCATCCCATAGTAAATATCTCATACAGTGTGAGAATTTCGTGGATGATTATAGATTCTGCTTTAGATTGATTCCAGACATTACATTTGGAAGTTGGAGAATCTCGAGGATTGAGGCAGCTAATATTTGCGTTCTACTAAGCCTGACACAAGATCATACCACATTGGATGCTGAATTTGTGTCATCCATTGTCGTTGAGATGATTAGAACATGCCAATATGTTCCTATAGCCTTTTTACAAGAGAGGATACAACAAAAATTCTGCTATACGATTTTCTATAATAAGGCATGGGTGGTGAAACAGAAGGCAATTGCGAAGGTCTATAGTGATTGGGATTACATGTATCGGGTGTTGCTGCAATTTCTAGCCATATTGAGGCACCATAACCATATTTTCTTCAATATTGATACAAATGACCATTTTTATCAAGATAACTAACTTGATCCGTCTTGTTTTCAATTTCATTGGTTGTTCTGGGAATTCCTCCCCTGTATCTTCGCATTTCATTTCAGTAATAAGTTCATTCAAATTGATGGAACGTTTTTATACAAAAAATACAAGGGTGTATTTTTGATTGCAAAAACCCAGGATGGAAACTATTCACCTCTTATGCTTTCCTTTTTCATTTTGGAGAAGGAAAACTATGAATCCTAGATATGGTTTTTGGCATGTATCAGAAACCATTTCCCCCACATTCAGGGTGTCTGTTTGATATTCGATCGGCATTGAAAAATAAATGAGGTAATCAATGAAGATACTGATAGGAACGCAATGTCTTTGTTATTTATTATTATTTCAACATAAAGATAAAAATAATTTATATGAAATATGATTACTTGTCTATTGCATATAAGCTAGATCAATGTGGGTTTGAAGAATGTTTTAAACAAATCTTCAAGGCTAATCAATAATTGTATGATTATATGATTTGGATTCCAAAAGAAAAATGGACATTATCATATGATGGGGGGAATGGGTATAGACACATGACCACAAATATTGTGGATTTAATCAATGGATTCTTCAATAGGCCTCTCAAGTTAACTTTAACTGACCCAGTTAAAGATACATTATACCGCTGCATGAAGTATGTTGTTGATAGACAAAAAATATCCTCAAACAGAATTCAGTATGGGATAAGGTATGAAAGAAACTTTTAATTATAGACCAAAAAGAACACTGAAGAAGCTTCTGGTTATCATGTCATGATTTTCCACTAAGAAGATTCTTGATTTAATGTTCAAGATCATTCTGACCCCATTCACAAATATCATCGGTGAAAAAATGGCGGTATTACTAGAAGAAAGGCAATATCAATGTGGAAACTTCCAAGCCTTTCCATGTGCGCATGCCATCACAGAATGTGCCTCTATGAACGTATCATGGTAAGAATATGTTGATCCAGTGTACCGGATGGACAGCATTGATAATGGTCATACTACACCATAGACACCTATTGGAAAGTTTCATTATTTACCAATGCCCGAAGGCCAGATGATAGTGATACCTGACATCAACTGGTTGTGTTCTTGTGAGATTCTGAAGGCTAGATGGATGGAGAATGGGATGGAATGGCCTCAAGAACATGGGAAAATTTTAAGATGCAGCATATGTCATAAAAAATGTCATAAACAAAAACGATTCTGTAACATTTTTTGGTCGAGTTCACACTCTCAGGCATAATGATGTATTGTCTCCATTATGATATTTGTATATTGTAAATTATATGGTATTATCTTATCTTTTTACCTATATTTTCAAACAATTATGTGAAATATATTCTAATAAACTTATTTATAATGAAACAATAGTACTATGTGTTATAGTATAAAAAGTCATTATAAGATTTTAGTATAATAAAGATTAAAGGATCCACCAACTTTTCAAATATTAGTTACACTATCAGAATCATGATGAGATAATATTTTCAATGTATAAAGTCATGTTTTACCTATGTGTACTACTACAGAGAGGTTATACAAATTGATAAAGGATCTTGTTATAGTACACAACCAACAATAGTGGTTATTAGAGTTTATTTTGTAACACTAAGTGAACTTCATGAAATAATTTTTTGGAAATAAACCATGGAGTGGGAGGAATGGTGACAACGACAATGTTGATGGAATGATTTTACATCATCACCTTCATCGTTTTCATTGTTTCTCCTACAGTATGGTTAATTTATAACAAATTCTTTCTTTAAGTCTAGCTACTATTAGAGAATGAGTTGTACTAACCATTTTGTATGGTTGTGTACTATAACAAAATCCATTCTTAGTTTCAAGACATCCCCTTTTTTGTTTGATATAAGATTGTAATCACAACATGTGCATCTATAAATCATATTTTTTATTTTATATAATTGTCTGACATGGCCAAATACTTTTAATATCAAGTAACAATAACTCTTTCATAGTGTCATTAAAAGCAACATGACAAGTGAATTTGATGTGAAATTAATGCATAATCAATCTGTCCATGTCTAAACCATAAATCATATATGTGATAAAATAATAATGAAACATACCATCATGCGGATAGTCATACATAAATTATAAGCACACCATTTTCTAATAAACATTTACATAATGAAGGAAGAAATTTTTTATATAAAACTATATAAAACCATATCTTACAAAAAAAATCTAGGTAAAATCATATCTTAACAAAAATTTAGTAATATGACTTTAAAAATAAGTAGACATGCACCTTTATTTTGGAAATAAAGAAATTCATAAATGAATGAAAATAAACATGACATTTCTTATATTCTGAAAGTCAAAACATTTTTCCGACCATAACGTTGTATTTTTATTTTACACTTATGACTCATTTCATTTGTTTATATACAGATATAGGATGCCATACTACTCACTAAAAAGGATACACATGTTTCTCAGGTTTTGTTAGATGTTGGTGCAGATCGACAAATCAGTCTGTGTCGAGTGCACCATTTTTGTCACCTAGAGCTTCCACACGCCATTATACCTTACTTGCACCATACAGGAATCTACTCCAATGCCGTATCAGATTTTACATTTTTCAACCATCACCTACTTGATGCCCTCATAGAGGGGTGGAGACCAGAGACACACTCATTCCACCTTCCTAAGGGAGAGATGACAATCACCCTCAAGGATGTGGTGGTGCTTATCGGTATTCCTATCTAGGGGGAAGCCGCTATTGGACCTACCGAGGCATCATGGCCTCCCCTTTCTCAGTGGTTGTTTGGCGTCAACATTTTGGCCAATTGTAGGGCTATAGATGGAGGGTCAATATTTATGCCTTGGCTTTAGATACACTTTCATAATTTACCTAATGAAGATGATGAGCAGACTTTCATGCGTTATGCTAATTCATATAAATTATGGGTCACTAGAGGGAACTTGTTTTCTTATCACTCATTAGTTTATGTTCACATAATGTATCTATACCTACTGGAGGACTTTGATTGGGCTGAGATGTATAGTTGGGGATTGGCCTGCTTGGAATACACATATAGATAATTATATAGGGTGTGCCACAATGAATTCACAGATCTCAAGGGATGTGCCATCCTTCTTCAGATGTGGGCATGGGAGCGCATACCCTCATTCCACCCTCATCTTGTTGGCCTTCCACTCGATGTGGAAGTGCTACATGATGATTCGTGTGGATGCTAGTATGATCACTCATCTTTATTGGTTTTTTATTCTACGAGGAGTTATTGAATTTAATTTATCATTATTTTCACTATTGATGTTGTATTTTACAGGTGGTGTCAGAGACACAATTTCCACACAGTTCTGACACACCATTTGGGTGCATATCGACTCAAGTTGGATTGTCTCTTACATGACCAAGTATGTATATAAAAACTATCACTGTCTAAAAAATTTAATAATAGAATCAATTTTGGTTTTTAGTAAGAATATTCTTTGAGATAGGTCACATGTCATTTCAGATTGAATGGCTACCATACTAAACTATACTAGACCTGTTTCTAGCATAATGTACTATTAGACTTTCTGATTCTATAGTTGTAGTGACCCTCATTCACTTCCATATTATTTAGTGGAAGTATCCTAATAGAGTCATGCGTCAGTTTTTTTTATGCTTAGGCGATTCTATTTCCACCGAGACAGATAGGGAAGCTTCCTGATGTGAAGCTGATAGGGAGACAGGACGAAGACTAATGTTGAGTACATGCCAACTATCCTGCCTGATATCATAGATGAACAAAGTATCATAGCTAGGGTGTACCTACGATGGGATTCTCTATTTCAGAGCAGGTCGAGTATGCACCATGGTATAGAATGAAGTATATATCGTATCTTACATGACATGGTAGGGATATTCATAAGATCATAAGTCAATACATTTCCATTAGTTTTTTTATTGAACTATTTTCTAATTCATTTTGAATATATTTATAGGGAACTCACTCGTGGCATCTTGTTCGCATGAGAGATAAAGAGGAGGAGGGATTCTTTAGCCGGGCAGGAGTTCATACTAAAGTGTTGGAGTTAATTTCATCTTATCGTGCACTATTTGAGAGAATATTGGAGAGTCCATCCTAGAGATAGGAGGTTCCTTCCCTAGAGGAACATCCTCCCATAGCTGTTGGTGATGAGGATCCATAATGATGATGGAGTACACTGCATCATGATCCATGTGATGCCTCACCTTTTCTATGGGAAGAGGTCATCCCTCTAGAATTCCATCCTCATCCGAAAAATGATGTTTATCTGATGGCATGGGATCCATCTTTATTGACAAGATAACCACAGTTCTATGTATCTTGGGGTCCAGATCCATCGTAGCCTTGGGTCCTAGATCCATCATAGGCTTGGTTCCCCTCTAGGATGATGGAAGGTCCTCATAATACCCTAGTGGGAGAAGGGTTGGGAGCACAACACAACAAGCAGTTGACACCTCCTCCCAACGACACATAAGTGGAGGATCAGCCCTTTCCAGTGCTTGAGGATCAGCCCTTTCCATGTCATCAGACTCCACAGTGAACTCGGCAAAGGTGTACTATTCGCAGACCACAAAGTGGCATATAATATGCTCCCCATAGACATAGACATTGATTTTACTTTTTCATTTATATGTTTTATGTCTATTGAAATGAAGATATTATTATTACTATCATCCCTTTTTTATATAGTTATCCATTTTTTTAGTTTTCATTAATATTTTAGGCAGAGTTTATATTTTATAGAATTCAAAGTAGACTACTTGAAACATAGGAATAATTATTAAATTTCAAGTAGCTAACTTTAAAAGATTATAGAATATATAGTATAAAAATAATATAAATTAAATTTAGAAGATATTCTAAACAACTATAAAGTTGTAAAAAAATTAGTTTCATAAATAAAATAAATAAATAAATGAAAATGAAAGGAAAGTAAAAAAAGATTATAAATACCATCGTAATGGTTTAAAAAAATACTACAGTTTAATTTTTTCTCTTTCATGGCCATTTCTCTCTTAAATCCCCATTTTTACCCAATGATATTTTAATCAACTTGAAGATCAATCAGAACCCATACTGTAACGACCCAAACATTCATTAATGGAAATTATTCTGGGTCTTTTTAAATGCCTTATTATGTAAAGTTACTATGTAAAACATATGCACTTACTTGGTTCTATGTTTTTGAATTGTCACCATTTCTAATATGGCCTCTCAATAGTGATCACATGATTAGTATAAATATAGGGCTTTAATAATCAAATTTACTCACACAAAGGAAGAAATGGCCTCATCTAGTAGAATTGCTCTATACGAAGACCATTTGTCAGAGCTCGAAAAAGAGGTAGTGTCATTGGGCTTCTCTCTTGACCAAGACCAAGCCGAGCTTCAATAGGATAAGCTCGAATGGAACCGTCTATGGGAGAAGTGGAAGTTGATAGAGATCACCACGCATGCAATGTTATCTGAGCCACCCCAAGAGTCTGTCACCAACGTGCACCTTACCCTTAGGACATATGTGGCTATTTCAAGAGGTTATGTAACAAATCCCTAGTACTATGGTTATGTACATTTTTTTATATAATAATGAATATACTTTCATGTTATTATTGTTACTTTGTAAATAGTTTTTAAAGCACAAATAGTATTTTTAGTTAATATTCAATTAAGAAATCTATTTTGATAAATTAATGGATTTTTGAATTAAATAATATTTTAATAAAATATTATTATTATTATTAAATTAATTTTTATTAAATATAAATGATCGTATAATTTTATGAATGCAATTTTAATTTTTATTAAGGTTTGAAATCCATTTTTGTCAAAACCGAGGAATTTTCGATAAATATCAGTTTTTATTTTAAAAGTTAAAATTAACATATTTAGAAAATTATTTAGTTAAAATTAATATTATTTCTGGAATAATGACGTCGAAATTATCCAATGGTGAATTTTTCATAATTTTCTGATACAGTCAAATTTTTGGGTAAAAAATAAATATCGTTTAAATATATAATGTGTTTTATGACATCACAATGACCCAATAGTGATGTAATAAAATACTATAAGCTTTATTTTCGTCCAATATATGTTTTAACATTAAAATAATTTGGTTTTGGGTTTGTTTGACTTATTTTACAAAGCATTAATGGACCCTTCAAGACTTATTAAACATCTTGTCTTTTTAAATTGTTTTCCTTGGGAGTGTGACTCACCTCCACATAATCAACCCCATTATTTTAAGAATTTCGGACTTTGGCCTTATAAAATATTGTTTTCCACTTCTCTTTTCCAAAAACCATTGGCAAAAACCATGGGCTGGATTGTGGTTTGGATTAGTTTAATGTCAGGTGTCCCAAACCTAAATCATAAAGAATTCCCTCACCTTTCCTATATAAACTCACCCAAGATCCCACTTCCTCCTCACTCAAATCCATTGGAGTTCATCCAAAATCTTCCCTCATCTCTCTATAATTCTACCAAGGTTCCCCAATCTACCAATAACCCTCCCCCAAGCCTCTCTCAAGCCTTTGGTTGCACACTTCCATGTAAGGGTTTTTCATCCTTTCTCATTTTCGTTCAATTTTCTTTAAAATTTTATGCCCTTTTAATTTCAATTACAGATGTTAGGGTATGGTTTTTTATGTCCCCCATACTTCCATCTCTATTTTTGAATTATTGGAGACCCATTTCTCTCTCATTAAAATCCTCCCATGTACACCAGTTACTGTGCTGAAATTCCGAAGAGAATTTTCCTCTCCTCATTTGCATTCAAGCAATTATTTTGTATCATGAATCTAAATTCCATTAAATTTTTTGGTACATGTTTCTATTTGACCCCCATACTATCCATGTCATGTAAATATGATGAGACACCCCTTTCTCTCTTATCAAACATTTTTATGAGGTCTTATGTCATGCCGTTATGCTGCCGAAATTGCACCGCGTTTTTCCAAGCCAAAGTCACTGTATAGTGAATACCATACCCATTTCTCTATCAAGGGCATTCACCATTATGCACATTTAATTATTGTTTAAAGATTTTTATGTATTTATTCCACATTCTTTTATCATGGAATAAATTATTATGTTGAATGATTCAATGTTTTATGATCCATGTGGCACACTTGTGCATAAAATGAAATGTTTAAGAAAGGTGTGTCCTAATAGCGCTCCAATGCATTGGGTAAAGTATAGTATCATGATATGTTAAGTAAAATGGTTGTTTAATCATGCTAATTCAATTTCAACAAGGGTTTACTCGTGCTTCATGAGAAATGAGGGTTTACTCATATTCCATGTGCAATGAGCCTTGGCTCATGCTAATTCTATGTTAAGTGTTGTTGCCACATTTCCATGTCATGATTATCATGCTTTATCATGACATTATGTTTATACTTCTCTTGTTCTCTATTGGTAGGCCTATTTTCAAAAATGTATTATATTCCTCATGTTATTCCATGTTTATTCCCTTACTGGGATTTATAGCTCACCATTTTCTTATACATGTCCTCAGGTTATCCCATGCAATGCTAAGTACAAGGGAATGTAGTGGTCATGTAAAGGAAGTTTTCAATAAAGATGTTGCATGTTTTATGTTCTAAGTTGTTATGTAATGATCCTAAGCCCCAAAGACACTAGACCTCTCGATCTTCTATGTTGTATCAAGTGAATTTTATATAATAAATCATGTTTAAGTGTGTAATAAAATACTAGGCTTTCATAGTTGGTATCAGAAGATTGGTTTAGTTATTTTTGGGATTAGGATTAGAAAACCCTAGTGAAGCCTTATAGACAAGACAAAGTATAATAAAAACATCCCTATGTTTTTGTGAGTATTGAGTAAGTGATTAATCAAAAAAATACATCCCTGTCTATATACGAGCAGGTAAAGGCAGCTCTGGAACATATGTATCCTAGGGGTAAAACCTGAAAAGGCCGATTTGAGCTAGACTCAAGTGGGAACTGGTGCACGGCAACGGGCCTCGATGCACTCTTGGTTACGACACTCCAGGGGGATATGTTTTGGTAAATTCATAAGCTTATTATGAACCATTATTAAGGGAATTTAAAAAAAATCAAAATAATATATGTTAGATAGTAGATCATGGATAACATAGATTGAATCCAATAGATTCATAAGATAATGAAATTAGAGTAATTTATAAGCCATCAGTTTTTATATTTCGATTACCCTTTAGGTGTTACCCCTAACATTCCATTTATTCTAGCCAACGGTCTATAATAGGAGGACTCAGGCTAACAACTGATGTGAATATCAATGTGATGATTGTACTAATAAGATCCCAATCAAATGGGATCAAGAATCACAAACTTCCAATGGGAGCGGGAATTGCCAACTTTGTCACGATTCTCTCTCAGTTAACTCATGCTTTGAACAGAAACATGGGTTAAGAGGAACGTTCAACCCCCCCTAAGAAAGAACAAGTCGCTATAGAGAGATTCATGAGACAAAGGACTCCTACTTTTAATGGATCATCTGATCCCTTAATTGCTGAACAATGGATCAACTCCATTGAAAATATCATCTCCATCCTTCAATGTTCTGAAAAAGAGAAGGTTCTCCTGGATGCATATCATACGGATGGTGAAGCTGATCAATGGTGGATGTTGATCAAAAATACAAAGCCTGAGGAGGAGATCGAGGCATTGGAATGGAAGGATTTGCGGAAGATGTTTTTTGATAAATATTTTCCGCACACCCTCCAACATAAGATGGAAAGGGACTTAATTTCCCTCAAGCAAAAAGACAATGAATCTGTTGGAGCGTACGAGGAGAACATCATAAGGCTTGCACGATACACTTCCTGCTTTTTCATTACCCCTGAATGCAAGTTCGACCACTTCTTTGGTGGGATGAAGCCTAGACTGCGGAAAGCACTAGTGATCCGTGACTTCAATAGCTATGATGAAATTGTCCAATGTGCCCTCAAGGTTGAAATAGAGATCGAAGAATCTAGGGGGTATCATGGGGATAAGAAGCGTAAGGTGGACTTCAATGCTGGCGGACCAATGGATAAATCCAACGGTGCTATGAAGATCTAGCACCCACTTTCTAATGGTGCAGAAAGAAGAACCCTAGAAATTTCTTAAAGGGGTTGAGGAAATACTTTAGGTGTGGAAGAGAAGGGAACCTAACTGTTAACTATCATCATGAAAGACTCGTGGCTGCGACAGAGGAGAGGAATGCTCCGTTCGAACCTCAAAGCGTGGTTCATTGCTACAACATCAAAGAACCTGGGCATCTTGGAAATTAGTTCCCTAAGCCAAGGGTGTTTGAAGGCAACCAACAACCTCCAAGGTAGCAAGGGTGAGCTTTTTCCATCACTACAGCCAAAGTGAACCCCGACAACAACGTGGTGATAGGTACGCTAGTTATTCATTCAAGAATAGTGAACGTACTTTTTGATTTAGGTTCTACACATTCTTTTATATCTCGAACGTTTAGTAGAACAATCCCAACACCACCACAAATCATGGAAGTAAAGATTTCGTTGAGTACAGAAAATGGGAAAATCATTACATCCCATGAATATAATTCCTCTCATGTCATAATATGTGGATTGAACTTCCGGGATAACCTCTTCATACTCCCTCTAGTGGAATTTCATACAATTCTCAGCATGGAATTTCTTTCCTTATATAGATCCAAACAAAATTGTCGTCATAGGGAAATCACTATCCATGTGGATAATCGACCCCCTATTCTATACAAGTGCAAAGAGGAGGATGAATCTTCTTTAGATCCATCATCTCAAGCATGGATAATATTGCCCTATGATCATGTGTATCTAGATCAAATGATTGAGTCCAAGGAAGAAACCATCCTTGAAGAAATTCCTATTATGAGAGAATTCGCTGAAGTGTCTCCTGAGAAATTTCCTAGTCTTCCTCCTAGAAGAGATGTGGAATTATTAGTTGACCTTATAACTGGTGTGTTTCCAATATCAAAGAATCCGTATAGAATGGCTGTTGTGGAGCTTAAAGAGATTATGAAACAACTACAAGAGAATCTGGATAGAGGGTTTGTACGCGCAAGTGCTTCACGATGGGGTGAACCAGTCCTCTTTGTCAAGAAGAAGGATGGGTCAATGCGACTTTTCCTCGATTATCATGATCTTAACAAAATCATGATAAAGAACAAGTATCCTCTACCATGAATTGATGACTTGTTCGATCAGATGCGTGGAGAACAATACTTCTCCAAGGTGGATTTGCAGTCGGGATATTATCAATTAAGGGTGAAGAAGGAAGATATCCCCAGGACTGGTTTTCGTACAAGATACATGAACTATGAATTCATAGTAATGTCTTTCAGACTCACTAATGATCCAGAAATATTCATGGACTTGATGAATAGAGTATTTATATATTACCTTGGTTAATTTGTGGTAGTCTTTATAGATGATATTTTGATATACTCTAAAACCATGGAGGATCATGAGTAGTATCTAAGAACTATACTAGAGACCTTGCAGAAGGAGAAGCTCTATGAAAAGTAATACAAGTGTGAGTTCTGGTTGAAGGAGTTCTCATTCTTAGGACATATCATCACAAGCAATGAGATATCTGTGGATCCCTCTAAAACAGATGAAATTGAAATATAGACGAGGCAACATCGGTAACTGATATCCGTAGCTTCTTGGGGTTATCTGGATATTATCGACGATTTGTGAAAAAATTCTCCGGACTGTTCAACCCTCTTACCAAGATAACTCAGAAGGGATTAAAGTTTTCTTGGAGTGACGAATGCAAAGAAATCTTCAAAGAGTTGAAAAGGAGGCTTATCATTGTGCTCGTGCTCACACTACCCACAAGTGGAGAACGTTTTGTGGTATTTAGTGATGCTTTGAAGAAGGGCATGGGATGTGTGTTGATGAAAAATGAAAAAGTCACTGCCTATGCTTCAAGGCAATTGAAAGTTCATGAGAAGAATTGTCCAACACACGATCTGGAGTTTGATGCGGTGATCTTCACTTTAAAAATTTGGTGGCATTATCTCTTTTGGGAGAAGTGTGAAATATATACAGACCACAAAAGTATCAAGTATATATTCACACAGAAAGATTTGAACATGCACCAACAAATATGGTTAGAGATAATCAATGTCTATGACTGCTCAATCCATTACCACCCTATGAAAGCGAAGAAGGTGGCAGATTCCCTAAGTAGAAAGGACCCAATGATTCTATCATTGATGAGAGTTGAAAAGGATACAATCTTCTTAGATTTGATGAAGATGGACAAGGGAATCATAAATAACGGAATATAATCAATCCTTTCACAATTTTGTTCTCAATTTTCACTTTTGGGAATGTTAAAGGATGCTCAAAAGGATGATGTGGGAATTTAGGAAAAAGTGGAAGCTATCAAAAAAGGGAAATCCTTGGAGTTTAATGTTAATGAAGAAGGAATTGTGAGATTTTAGAAAAGACTATGTGTTCCATCAAATCTGGAGCTGAAGAAGGAACATTTGGATGATGCACATAGTTCAAATTTCTCTATTCACCCAGGAAACAGAAAGATGTATCAAGATCTCTGAGAGCATTATTGGTGGGATAATATGAAGAAGGAGATCACTGAATATACATCAAACTATCTGGTGTTTTAGTAATGAAGGATGAGAGACAAAAGTCTAAGGGGGTGATGCAAACATTGCCCATACCAGCATGGAAATGGGAGAACATTACCATGGAATTTTTCACCGAACTTGCGAATACATCCAAAGGCAACAATGCAATCTGGGTTGTTGTGGATCGTCTTACAAAGGCTCCACACTTCATTACTATTCGGGAGGATTTCTCATTGGATCAACTGGCACAGATATATATTAAAGAAGTGGTAATTCTGTATGGAGTACCTCTATCTATTGTGTCTGATCAAGATCCAAGATCACATATATGTTTTGGAAGAGTCTTCAATATGCTCAGAATACTGAATTGAACTTCAGTATGGCCTATCATCCTCAAACTTATGGCCAATCCTAGTGGACTATCCAAACACTTGAGGACATGTTGAGAGAGTTCTCAAGGGACATTAAAGGTGTATGGGATCAACATCTCCCTCTAGTTGAGTTCTCTTATAATAATAGTTTCCACTCAAGAATCCATGGCACCTTATGAAGCCCTGTATAGGAAGAGGTGCAGAACACCGGCATGTTGGGATAAAGTCGGTGAGCGTAAGCTACTAAGACATGAAATGGTCGATGAAATGGTGGAGAAGGGGAAAACCATTCAGTAGCATATCAAGGTATCCCAGAGTCGAAAGAAGAGTTATGAAGATAACTGTTGATGAGACCTTGAGTTTAATGTTTGAGAAATGGTATTTCTATGCATATCTCCTTGGAATAAGGTCATGAGGTTTGGAAATAAAGTGAAGTTAAGTCGTAGGTATACCGGCCCCTTCGAGATTCTTGATCATGTCGTGGATATGTCCTATCAACTAGAACTTCCACCTACCATGGACAAAGTACATGATGTATTTCATGTATCCCTCTTAAGGAAGTATATACCAGAACCTTCACATGTACTCTCTTCAGAGGTAGTACAACAAGAGGATGATCTTTCTTATGAAGAACAACCAGTGAAGATATTAGATCGTAGGGAAAAAGTTCTATGAAATAATAAAATACCCCTCATCATGGTGTTATGGTGAAACCACAAGTTTGAAGAAGCGACATGGGAATCAGAGATAATAATGAAGCAGAGTTACCACCATCTTTTTAGTGTGGGAAAAGAAATTTTTGAGGGTGAAATTTCTTAAGGGGGGAAGATTGTAACGACCCAAAAATTCATTAATGAAAATTCCTCTAGGTATTTTTAAATGTCTTACTATGTGAATTTGTTATGTAAAACATATGCACTTCCTTGGTTATATGTTTTTGAATTGTGACCATTTCTAATATGGCCTCTAAATAGTGATCACATGATTAGTACAAATATAGGGCTTCAACAATCCAATTTACTCACACAAAGGAAGCAATGGCCTCATCCAGTAGAATTGATCCATATGAATCCCATTTGTCAGAGCTTGGATAAGAGGTGGAATCATTGGGCTTCACTCTTGACCAAGCCCAAGCTGATAATCAACAGGTTAAGCTCTAACGGAATCGTCTATGGGATAAGTGGAAGTTGATAGAGATCACCACACGTGCAATGTTATTCGAGCCACCCCAAGAGTCTTTCACCAACGCGCACCTTACCCTTAGGTCTTATGCGGCTGTTTTAAGGGGTTATGTAACAAATACCTAGTACTATTGTTATTTACAATATTTTTTTATATAATAATGAATATACTTTCTTGTTATTATTGTTACTTTGTAAATAGTTTTTAAAGCACAAATAGTATTTTTAGTTAATATTCAATTAAGAAATCTATTTTGATAAATTAATCGATTTATGAATTAAATAATATTTTAATAAAATATTATTATTATTAATAAATTAATTTTATTAAATATTTATGATTGTATAATTTTATGAATTCAATTGTAATTTTTATTAAGTTTTGAAAGCCATTTTTGTCAAAACCGATGAATTTTCGATAAATGTCCGTTTTTATATTAAATGTGAAAATTAAAATATTTAGAAAATTATTTAGATAAAATTTATATTATTTACGGAATCAGGACATCGAAATTATCCAACGGTGAAGTTTTCATAATTTTCTGAGACAGCCGAATTTTTTGGTAAAAATTAAATATCGTTTAAATATATAATGTGTTTTAGACATTATAATGACCCAATAGTGATGTAATAAAATACTATAGGCTTTATTTTCAGACAATATATGTGTTAATATTAAAATAATGTGATTTTGGGTTGGTTTGACTTATTTTACAAAGCATTATTGGACCCTTCAAGACTTATTAAACATCTTGTCTTTTTAAATTGTTTTCCTTGGGAGTGTGACTCACCTCCACATAAGCAACCACAATATTTTAAGAAGTTCGGACTTTTTCCTTATAAAATATTTTTTTCCACTTCCCTTTTCCAAAAACCATGGTCTGGTTTGTGGTTTGGATTAGTTTAATGTGAGGTGTCCCAAACCTAAATCATAAATAATTCCCTCACCCTTCCTATATAAACCCACCCAAGATCCCACTTCCTCCTCACTAAAAGCCTTTGGAGTTCGTCCAACCTCTGGCCTCCTCTCTCTAGAATCCCCCCATGGTGCCCCAAGCTCCCAAGAATCCTCTCTCAAGCCTTTGGATGTACACTTCCAAGTAAGGGTTTTTTTCCTTTCTCATTTTTGTCCAATTTTGATTAAGTTTCTATGCCATTTTAATTTCAATTACAAATTTTGGGGTACAGTTTCGCACCTCGCCCATACTTCCCTATATATTTTTGAATTATGGTTGACCCCTTTCTCTCTAATTAAAAGTCTCCCATATACACCTGTTACTACACCGAAATTCCAAAGAGAATTTCCCTCTCCTCATTTACATTCGAGCAATTCTTTTGTATCATGAATCTAAATTCCATTACATTTGTTGGGACATGTTTCTATATGACCCCATTACTATCCATGTCATTTAAATATGATTAGACACCCATTTCTCTCTCATTTAACATTGTTATGAGTTCTTATGTTACGTCGTTATGCTGATGAAATTGCACAGTGTTTTTCCAAGCCAAAGTCATTGTGTAGTGAATACCATGCCCATTTCTCTATCAAGGGTATTCACCATTATGCACATTTACATATTGTTTAAAGAGTTTCATGTATGCATTCCACATTCTTTTATCATGGAATAAATTATTATGTTTAAGGATTCAATGTTTTATGATCCATGTGGCACACTTATGCATAAAATGAAATGTTTAAGAAGGGTGTTCCCTGATAGCGCTCCAATGGATTGGGTAAAGTATAGTATCGAGATACGTCAGGTGAAATGAGTTTTTACTCATTTAATTCATGTTCAACAAGGTTTTAATCATGCTTCATGTGCAATGAGGGTTTACTAATGCTCCATGTGCAATGAGCCTTGGCTCATGCTAAGTGTTGTCGCCACATTTCCATGTTATGATTATCATGATTTATCATTCCTTTATGTTTATGCTTATATTTTTCTCTATTGATAGGCCAATTGTCTAACATGTATTGTATTTCTTATGTTATTCCATGTTTATTCCCTTACTAGGATTTATATCTCACCATTTTCTTATGCATGTCCTCAGGTTATCCCATGAAATGCTAAGTATGAGGGAATGTAGTGGTCTTGTAAAGGATGTTTTCAATAAATATTTTGCATGTTTTATGTTCTATGTTGTTATGTAATGATAGTAATCCCAAAATACTCTTTTCCTCTCGATCTTCTATGTTTTATCAAGTGAATTTTATGTAATAAATCATGTTTATATGTGTAATAAAATGAATAGTTGTCATACAAACTTAGTTCTTAAAAATTTCGCCAATTTGAGCATTAAAAAATCTATTTCTTAAAAAAATAAAATTTTCATGTTGATGCTCCTTGGTGACTACTAGTTCTAGATCTGATGAATGCATGTAAAGGACTACATGATAAAGATGAGAACTGGATCTATTTTAGAAATGTAAACTACTATGATATCTCATTTAGGATGGAGAAGCAGTGAGAGGATCTCCATCAAAAGCCATTGAGAAACATTTACGTGGATTAAAACCAAGGTTCTTCTATGTCAGTATAGGGTTACTCTGAAGTGCGAGCGACAAGATGGAAAGTCAAGGAGGATCCAAATCCACCTACTTGACTTTCAATGACAATAAAATATAAACTATATGAAAAATATAAATTAAAATTAAAACATGGATTAAAAGTCTATGAAATTACCAAAAATAAATTATTCATCTTATTGTTTATATTTTATAGTCTTTCAAAACCACATACTTTAAAAACATTATGCGTCAAGTAGGTGGTTTTGAGAGCTTATAAATTATGTTTCATCAATATTTTTGTAAAATTATTTTCGTTTTCCACTATTTCTTATATGTTTAATCCATTTTTAATTCCCATTTATATTAATATTATATTTTATATTGTATATACTTTCAAATTCACATACATGATGCATTTTGATGTTTCATGTTGGTGGTTTTGAAAGCTTATAAATTATTTTTCATCAATTTTTTTTTAAAAAAATATTTTTATTTTCAACTGTTTCTTATATGTTTAATCCATTTTTTAATTTTCATTTATATTGGTCTTATAGTTTATATTTTATAGTCTTTCAAAATCACATACTTGAAACATTTTTTAGTTTCAAGTTAGTTGTTTTGAAAGCATATAAATTAATTTTCATCAATATTTTTTTTGAAATATTTTTTTAGACAATTTATTATATTTTTAATCCATGGTTTAATTTTAAATTTAATTGTTCTCATATTTTATATTTTATAATATTTTAATCTCAAATACTTTAACCCTTTTTAAGATTCATGTTGGTGGTGTTGAAAGATTATAAATTATTTTTATTCCACATTTTTTATGAAATTATTTTTCTTTTCGACTATTTCATAAATGTTTAATATATATTTTAATATTAATTTATATTGGTCCGATTGTTAATGTTATATAGTATTTCAAACTCACATATCTGAATCATTTCTACGTTTCAAGTTGGTGTCTTTGAAAGATTATAAATTATTTTTCATCAACATTTTTTATAAGATTCTTTTTTATTTTGGACTATTTCTTATATGTCAAATCCATGTTTTATGTTTCATTTATATTGGTCTTATAGTTTATATTTTATAGGCTTTCAAAGTCACATACTTGAAAAATTTTGAAGTTTCAAGTTGGTGGTTTTGAAAGATTATAAATTATTTTTTATCAAAATTTCTTACAAAATAATTTTTATCTTTTACTATTTATTATATGTTTAATACATTTTTTAATATTAATTTATATTGGTCTTATAGATTATATTTTATAGGCTTTCAGAATCACATACATAAAATGTTCTTATGTTTCAAGTAGGTGGTTTTGAAATCTTATAAATTTTTTTCATTAACATTTTTTACAATTTTTTTTTATTTTTGACTATTTCTTATATGTTTAATCCGTGTTTAAATTTATATTTATATTGGCCTTATAGAAAATATTTTATAATCTTTCAATGTGACATACTTGAAACATTTTGAAGTTTCAGGTTGGTGGTTCTAAAAGCTTATAAATTATTTTTCATCACCATTTTGTTCTAAATTGTTTTTATTTTCAACTATTCCTTACATGTTTAATCCATGTTTTATTTTTTATTTATAATGGTATTATTTTTTATATTTTATAGGCTTTCTAAATCACATACTTGAAATATGGTTAAATTTCAATTTGGTGGTTTTGAAATCTTATAAATTATTTTTCATCAACATTTTTTATGAAATTATTTTTATATTAGACTATTTCTTATATGTTTAATCCATGTTTTAATTCTCATTTATAATGGTCTTATAGTTTATATTTTATAGGAATACAATTTCACATAATTGAAACATTTTTAAGTTTCATTTTGGTGGTTTTGAATGGTTACAAGTTATTTTTCATCAACATTTTTTATGAAATTATTTTTATTTTAGACTATTTATTATATGTTTTATCCATGTTTTAATTATCATTTATATTGATCTTATAGTTTATATTTTATAGGCTTTAAAGGTAATATATTTGAAACATTTTTTAAGTTTCAAGTTGGTGGATTTGAGAGAATATAAATTATTTTCCATTAATTTTTTTTAAAAATTTATTTTTTTGGGTTATTTATTATATTTTTAATCCATGATTTAATTTTCATTTACATTTTTCTAATAGTTTATATTTTATAGGATTTAAAATTTACATATATGAAACATTTTGATGTTTTGATTTGGTGGTTTTGATATCTTATAAATTATTTTTCATCAACATTTTTTACAAAATTATTTTCATGTTTTAGTATTTATTATATTTTTAATCCATGATTTAATTTTCATTTATATTTTTCTTATATTTTATATTTTATAGGGTTTGAAAATCACATAATTGAATCATTTTCATGTTTCAAGTTGGTGGTTTTGAAATCTTATAAATTATTTTTCTTATAAAATTTTTACAAATTTTTTTTATTTTACACTATTTATTATATGTTTAATCCATGTTATAATTTTTATTTATATTGGTCTTATTGTTTATATTTTATCGGATTTCAAAGTCACATACAATAACCATTTTTAAGTTTCATGTTGGTGGTTTTGGAAGCTTATAAATTATTTATCATGAACATTTTTTACGAAATTAATTTTATTTTTACATATTTCTTATATTTTAAATCCATGTTTTAATTTTCAATTAAATTTTTCTTATAGTTTATATTTTATAGGCGTTCAAAATCTCTTACTTGAAACATTTTTATGTTTAATGTTTGTCGTTTGAGAGCTTATAAATTATTTTTCATCAGCACTTTTTATGAAATTATTTTAATTTTCAACTATTTATTATATTTTTAATCCATGTATTAATTTTAATTTATATTAGTCTTATAGTTTATATTTTATAGGATTTCAAAGTCACATACTTGAAAAAAAACTTAAGTTTCCTGTTGGTGTCCTTGAAAGATTATAAATTATCTTTCATCAAAATTTACATTCAAATTCCTTTTATTTTTTACTATTTCTTATATATTTAATGAATGTTTTGATTTTAAATTATATTTGTCATATATTTTATATTTTATAGTCTTTTAAATTCATATATATGAAACATTTATATGTTTCAAGTTGATGGCTTTGAAATCTTATAAATTATTTCTCAGCAACATTTTTTACAAAATTATTTTTTATTTTTTAATATTTCTTATATGATTAATCCATGTTTTAATCTTCATTTATATTGGTTTTATGGTTTACATTTTATAGGCTTTCTAATTCACATACTTAAAAGAATTATGTTCTAAGTTGGTGGTTTTGAAAGTTTATAATTTTTTTTTCATCAGCAATTTTTACAAAATTATTTTTATTTTTAACTATTTCTTATATATTTAATATGTGTTTTAAGATTCATTTATATTGGCCTTATAGTTTATATTTTATAGTATTTAAAAGCCATATATTTGAAACATTTTAGAATCCCTCAAAAAAAATGTAGAATTTTTTTTGTAGGGAAAGGGAGAACCTAAATCCCACATCAAAAATGCAGAATGATTTTCAAGGTGATAGAACTTATAAAAGGGAGCCCTGGGTGAGGGTTTCTGTTAGAATATAGACTAATGTAATGGTTGTACTGTTGGATATTAAATATAAAATAAATTCTACTAAAATTTTATATATATATATATATAAATAAAACAAAATATATAAAAATAAAAATAAAAACATTAAATATATAAAAAAGAATATTTAAAATAGTAAAAAAAATTAAGGTGAAATGTGGAAATGTGGTTTCCACCATTAGATGTAAATTAAAAGGAAAAAATTTTCTTTCAGAGTTCGAATAATATTTAAAAAAATTAACCTAGACATATTTAAAGGAAAAAAATTAAAAATGCATTAAAAAAACTCGTCATATCAGCATCAAGAGATGGAATCACATTATGAAATAACAGACACCCAAGGTAACCCAAAAATCACCAGTGGAAACTTGAGAAAACCTAACCATCACATTATGAATTGAAATGAAAAATAATGTAACTTTATTCCACATTAAAGTCCCATATTTTATATATATTTCAAATTGAATTATTTTTAATTATCATGAGATTGTTGTGTGGTTGTCCAGGGTGTGTCACATGATCACATAAGTGATCGAATGAAGCAGTCACAAGAATCGTGTGATAAACTTTTTGTTCCATGAGGTTTAAAGAAGCTGAGAGTTTCACCATTCATGAGATCCTAATATCTGTAGTAGTATAAATTATTCCACAAAATGAAATAACATCTTATTGATAGGTATTGGAACACTTCCTATATAAATAGAGGCATGGGTGGGGGAAAGCTTTGTTGTAACATTGAGATATCAAGAGAGAGTGATATCCCATATCAAAAATAGAGAATCCACAAATCTTGTTCATGTAAAGGAAGTGCATTATTCGATGATCCAAATACATGAAGGATATCCCGTGAAACAACATTTTTCTTACATGACGGACTTGAGGAGGCACTCATGGAAAAAAATTCATGTAAACTTGAACTCATGGATAACTTGTGATACTCAAATTAAACCTCATAGATACACCTCTTGTCATAAAAAGAAGAAGGATTACCTCATGATATCATGCAGTTTTTGATCATGTGAAGGTAGGAAGAGACAAATGTGATCACATATCATTGGAAGATTCATGATATTAGCATAACCTATTGTTGATCACATGATTGTATAACCTTGGATAGGTCATGAGCTTCACAATAAATAGTGAATTCTTCTATAGAGTGTAAAAATAGTTCATGCAACTCATGCATGGTTCCATTCATACATAAATTCACACTCTTTGAGAACTCAAGTTAAAAATATTATTGGACAAGGAATCTTGAGGAAATGATCATGAGTAAATAACCCCAGATAATAAATACAATATGAGTTCGGATATAAAAAAAATAATGGAAGAGTTATTATATTTAAGGGTTTATAAAAATAAGGACATCATGCATCGTATTGAGAAATGAACATGTGGTAATCTTTTCATGAACAATTTTTATTCAACTCAATAATGAAGTTGGGAATAATATCATTTGAGTTTATATTTTAGTCAATAATGTATAGAGATATTTTAAGTTCCATATTTCCTAAATAATGAAGAAGTTTGTATTCACCACTTGCATAGATCTGGTGATTCCAAGTATTCATCAATAGATAAAATAAATACTGAATCATTTTTTCACTATGTAATCTTAGGTGATCGGTGTTTATTGGGAATGACCAGCTAGATGAAAAGTTTTTTGAATATGTACATGGGAAAATAAAAATCAACAAGCTCGTGGTAGATGATCAATAGATCATACTAAAGTGAATCAATCCTTGAATAAAGGAGGAAGTCTATTAGTTGGATCTAGTAGTATGAGAAGTATCTTGTATGATTCAATAGAAGAAGAATCTGGTGTATATTTTGGAGCAAGCTAGTGTGGACTTTGGTAATATTGTGAGATTCAATATAAAGAAACTTTTGTGAGGATTTTGGAAAGATACAATGTGACCATATATCAGCCATTATAATTAATAATATTATTATAGTAGAGAATCCATGTTATGAGGAATTACCAACATGAAAATAAGTAAGAAATTATACATAAACTTGTAAATATCATGTGTTATTCTCAATATTATTATTTCTGTATACAAATTGTGACTATGAGATATCACTCTGTGGATAGTGAAACTTAACAAGTTCAAGAGGTTGAATTCATAAGAAAGAATTCATACAAAGTAAGCCACTAATTAACCACCCCTATCAATGGTCAAACTATCCTGGGGAACTACATAATGGTATCCTTTTTAGGAACCTAGTTATGTGTTATTCTAGATTATCTTAATATTTCTCTTTCCCTCCTTTGAAAAGGTAGTATTATTAACACTTTTTACGATGTGTATTTTCAAAAAATCTATTTTCAAATATTAAACACTTGATAACTAAGATTAATGAAAAAAATTAAAATGTAATTTATTATGGGTGGTGGTAAGGGATAATGTAATACCCCGTGATTTTAACATAACACTAAGTTCAATAGTGTATACCACATATAACATTGAGCTTAAAATAACCATGGAATATTATTATTTAATTATGTTTATTATAACCTATTCATTAATTTTGAAGATATAAATAAGAGTAACTGAAATATTATATATATATATATATATAATGTTCCTACTCAATATAAATGTATTGAATCTTCTCAAATAAACACTATGTTTTCAAAAAATCTATTTTATGCTTCAAAAATATTTTTTCCAAAGAAATGGTTTTTATTGATTTTTGGGAGTGAATATTATAATTAATTTCTACCACATTTATAATCTTTTTATAAAAGATATTTTATTTTTGTAATAATCATATAAAATTATATTAGGGTGACATTTTGATATTTTTCTAAAAACATTAATTATTTATTTAATAGTGAAAAAATAAATATTTTTATAAAACTATAATTTATTTACATTGAAAAGTCCCATTATTCTTTGAATTTGACTTTAAATAAACATAATTATACTTTATTTAGAAATAATATAATTAATCTCATTGGAATAAACTTTATAATTTATTTTTGTATAGGTTTATTTTTGTTCTTAAAAACATATTTTTCAAAAAATAATTTCATTCTATTTAAAACACATATATTAAAATTCATTTCGTGCAATTATAAAAATTTAATATTGAAAAATGGATACTATTTTTGGTATTAGGATGTTAAAATTTGGTAAATATTTCATTTCTATTTTTTATCAATTTGAATAGTAGTCGTAGTAAATATTTGTCACCACGGAAAAGTTAAACCAAATAAAACTAGGATAAAACTATGGGGTAAAGCCTTAAAATCTACCTAAACTTACTAATATACTATTTTTTGTGTTTTATTTTGAAAAAAAATATTTAATTAAGGAGTTATATAATATATTTTAATACATTATTTGGAATTTGGGAACCCAGTAATTTCTTTTGTGAATATAAGTTATATTTTATTCAAATTAAAAAAAAGTATTTTTGGGTCTTTGTATTTAATGGTATAGTATTCCATTTAGTTTTGTATTGATCCAAAAGTATCAAAAACCTTAATTTTTTTATTAAATAACAAAAAAATCATGGAAACTAACTTTTTTTCTTGATTTTAATGTAAAATTATTTTCACACTTAAATGGGATAATTTCCTAATAATTATTTTTTATTAATTTTGTTTTCATATATTAAAATTATTTTATAACACCTATATAAATTTAATATAATAAAATGGATTCCAATTTTTTCATTATAATTTACACTTTTTTTAGAATGAACATTTTATTTTTTGTCATATACTTATGTTATCACGGTAAAAAGTAAAGTCATCATGGTTCAGGTTAAATTTTGTTTAAAGTGGTTTAACTAAGAGATGTGGCTGAAAATGTATACAAAACTTGTCTAAATGTGATTATTTGAGGTTATTTATATACTATCATATATTTTATTATAATTTTTGGTTCATTTGTTCTAAATCACATGATTATGATAAATATATATATATATATATATATAATTTAATATTTTAAATAATTTCAAGTGTGTCATTTACCACACTTATAAATGTGAACTTATTTTCCTTAATTTTTCACACATTATGAGAATTATATTATATTATCCCATACATAAATACCTTCCTAATATACCTCAACACCTCCTAGAGGCCTTTTCCTCAGAAAAAGACCAACCTAGAATCCTTAAGTTATTAGTCGAAGGTGATCTTCTAATGAGGAGGTAATCATCTTAACCTAGCATTTTCATTTTACTTCTTATTCTACCTCCTTAAAATATTATAAAAAAACATAATGATATAATAACATAATTATCTCCACTATACATAAATTTTATAATTAATATGGTAAAAACCTTCTTCATCTCCCCTTCCATCTGATGGGGAACCAAAACATCGTTTTCGTGTACATATGGACAACCAACTCCCCGAAATGATGTGTTTCATTTTACATCATAGCCTCTAATGGATTTTTATAATGATGTATTTAAAAAATATTTATTATATTCATGAAATAATTCTAATTACTTAAAGATAATATATCATCTATTCCCTTACCCTTTTATTCGTTGGACAACGATAACGCTGTTTGTGTGTATGTGTGGATTATCACATCCATCATGCGATGAGATTCATTTTTATTGAATGTATTTAATGGATTGTTATAAAATTATATTTAATATTTAAAATTGTTATTTATTTAAGGAATAATAATTTTATAGGATGTAACAAAGACCCATGTGACCATGATTAACCTACCAATGTCATTTTTCAATTATGAAACAAACGTCCTCAAAACACAGGACGTGAACTTAATCGATTAAGTAATTCATTATTTCATTTAAATAGTTGAATAAATATTTTAATAATAAGATAATAAGCCTACAAAATATTATTCAAAAATTAAAAAATTAAAATAATATTATCATAGAGGAGTTAAATAACGTACATAACAAGTCTCGACTCAAGGTAAGCGGTTTCTTAACTGAATTTCCATTCATTGGGTTATAATTTTACTTCGCTAACTTTGTTAAGCCATTATTAATTGATAAATTACCTTTTATTTTAGTATGTTGTATTTAAACTTGTTTTTTTTCTTTAACATAGTCAAACATAATCACTTCACTGATTAATTCTAACATCAATAATAAAATCTTTATAAAGATTATTCATATCAATATTGTTTATTTGAGACATATATCCTATTATACACCTAATTCCATTGATTAGATGTATCTTATACCTAGTAAGATATTATATCATGAATTATTCCTTGATTATTATAATTAATGATTTTTTTATTTTTTTATTTCATGAGATATTGATTCATGTTTTATAATGCAAGGGTTTTCGTGGTCTCAATTTCAATTCTTTGGGATATAATTAATGTTATGAACCATGATTTATAAAATATGGTTAATTAATCCCCAAATAATGTTTTTTGAAATATTAATTCAAGGATAATTATGGTTTTTATATAACTATTTTATATTCATTCATTATATGGATTTTTTATTCACAGATTACCCAAGATATAGGGGTTTCTTGTCTCAAACTTCCTTCTTTGAGACATGTTTTGATTAATGAACCCATATTAATTTATATGGTGTATAAACTGACTCTTGAAATATCATGTCATGAATCTTTTCATACTCATTGATTTTTTTTCCTTCTTGGGTTCTTTTTTGAAATGGTTTTTTAAGGTCTTAAAATGTATTTTATTTAAAATCATTATTTTAATGTTCTTAAATACTTTTAACCAAATTATTCCCCCATATTATTTATCTTATAACAATAATGATCTTTTCTAAAAATAAATTATTTACTAAAGTTATCTTACAATAAATTTTATCTTTTTAAATGTTTGAAAAGTAAATTTCTTAATGTTTTCCAAATGGGCCACTTTTAAATATATTTATAAAAGTTTGAATGTAATGTTCAGTTTTAAAATTTACATCATCCAAAGAATTTAACACCTTCATGAATTTTTTTCATTGAATATTCCACTACAAATTTCCATGGTTATTTTCATAGAAAATCCTTTTATCAATATTTTCTGAATTTTTAGCTTTTAAAGGTACTATAAGAAAAAGGTATTTCCCCCTATTTTCAAAGTAATGTTTTCAATGTTATTTTAAAGGTATTTTAGAATATGTCAGAATCCATTAATGATTAATTTTATTTAATAGAAATATAATCTTATGTTAATTTCCATATTCTTTCTCTAAACGGGTTGTGATGATTTTTTGAAAGAGGTTGTCATTAAACCTGTTTCTTTTCCATATGTAAATCAATTTATAATAGAATATAAGTTGTTGTTAAAATATTGATGATGAAAATTAATGATTCCATATGTTATATTCTTTTACGGTAATTAGAAATTATTGATGATTATGGATGATCCCGATATAGCTCATGGTGATCGGTGATCTTGATTTAGATTATACGAAGGCTTATCTCGATATAGAACTCTAATGCATTGGGTGATGTTCCTTGTCTTTAATAGAAAAAAGGTTTTTAACCTGTGATGTTTCTCTTATGGATTTAACTAAGCTCTATCTATTTCTGAAATGAGTTAACATGGTTTATGAAGATAATGTTTTCAAATACTAAATTATATTCTCTAGGATTTATATGATTTTTAATGTTTCCTTTGACCATGTTTGACATCACAAGGCTCGTGATCATTGATTATTTTTAGACTTTCCTCTATTAGATATTGATTACATGTAAAATTATTAATGATTGATGTTTTATGGCTATTAATTCTATTATGTAATGATAATTAACCTTGAATATATTCTCATACCCTGAAAATCATATCGTACTTACCGAAGATATTCAATTTTCAATGCCTATGTTTACCATTACTAAGAATTTTAGATCACCCCTTTCTAATATTTCCTTTTCCTAAGGTTATAAATAATTATTTTAAGTAAGATTTTTATAGAATGGTTTTAGGTGGGAGATAATGAAGACATCATTTTTAATAAAAAAAAATTGGGTATAGTGGGAGGAATTCTCACATAAAGACATGATTAATGTTATGTAAGAGTTTGTCTTAATTCTCAAAAATTCTAAACCTAAAATGGCTTTATGCATGTAAGTGATCCAATATTTTTTCATTTTATACTGTTTGTTTTGGATGGATAAAATTGGGACACACTTATTGGTATCAAATTTAGAAATATAAAGATTATGTTTTTAGCACCAGATCTAAGAGTTTGGGTTTAGGGTTATTATAGTTTGTATTGGAGTAGGCTTTGAAAATATTAGGATATTAAAATATTTTCATGAGAATTTAAATTATGTTTTATAGAGATCATCATGGTTTCATAAGTTTAAAGTTAGTCTTAAATTTATAGGTACAGATACCCCTTTTCTAGTTTTATGTAATAGAATTTTATTGCAATTAGTGCTATTTTGGGAGAAATTTTATTGGGTTTTGGTACATGTAAACCTTAGCATAATCATGTGATTGAAAATGAATGATTTTTTGGGAAGAATTATATTACATGATAGGGATGTAAGCTGAAATACATAAGATAACCTTTGAGGTTAATATATTATCATTGAGTTTATTTGGATATGGAGTATACTATTTTTGGAATAATTTTATTTGAGCTTTATTTATTATTGTTGAATTTGGGATATTACAACATTATTTAATTATATGATGTTTTATTTATTTTGGCTATTATATTACCTTATACTAACCATTTTTGTTTGTGTAAAAATATGATGAAAATATTTCCATATTTTTATATTCCTCATGGATAATAATTATTTGATTATAGTGCTTCAGGAATTAAATATTTGTACTCATAATTTGGAGAAAAAGATGTGCTAATGGTGGAAACTGATTAAAACATTAAACCAAAGGATGAAAGTGCATTTATGGATTTAAATAAATCAATTTCATTTTATCATGTTGTCTATCTTAATAGTAAAAAGATCCCTCACCTTTAGATAAAAGTTATTGAAAATGTAAATGTTTTCCACTTTTATAATCATTTCTAATTAATTTATGGCCATTTTCAAACCTTATTGATTTATGGTTTCATAGTCATTGACATTCTCCTGATCATTCACATTCTTATGATCAATGTTCTTCATCACTCTCCATAATTATTTAGAGATTAATTTTTCATCAATTTCTATATTTTCACTTCCTAATAATGTTCTCCTATTTTAGAAACTAATTATTATTTTTTCCAGATGACATTCATATTTCTCATTCATTATTTTCAAAAAGAAGTCTTATTAAACCATTAATGATGTAAATTTTCTATAAAATTTTCCTCGAATATCAAATAATTGATTATCAAGATCAAGATATAATTATGATGGTTCAATTTATTAAAGAGATGGGGAGGGTAAGGGATAATTTAACATCTGAATATTTTAAAATAACACTATGTTCGATAGTGTATTCAAAATTTAACTCCAAACTTAAATGAACCACAAAACATTATTTTATAAATATGACTGTTATGACCCTATTGTTGAATTTTAAGATTTGAATAGGAGTAAAAAAATTCTGAAATACATATAAATTGTTCATAATAAATACAGATTTATTAACTAATTTTTATGAAATAAGAACTCAATTTTGAGTAAATCCATTTTATGCTTCAAAAATATTTTTTCCAAAATAAGTGGGCTGTATTGATGTTTTATGAGTAAATATTATAATTAATTTATTATAATTTTATAAATTTGATTCGATAAGAATTATATCATTTTTAAAATCATCATATCAAAATTATCTTAAGGTTAAAATTTTGGATTTTTTAAAAATATTGATTATTTAGTGAATAGTGAAAAATACAAATATTTATAAAACGGTCTTATCATTTAACTGAAAATTCCAATTATGAGTTTACTTTTAAATTAAATTAATATGAGTATTAATTAAATAGAATTAATATAATTAATTAAATAGTAATTATCTTTATACTTTATTTTCATATAAGTTCATTTTTGGGCTTCATAAAGTATATTTCTAAACATTCTTTTTCATTGTGTTTCCCGAATTTATTTCAAATTTATTATTAACACTTATAGAAATTTAATATTGAAACATAGATTACAAATTTTGAATTATGAGGACCAAAATTGAAAAATATTTCCCTTTTATTTTTGGTCATTATGAATTGTAACGGTAGTATGCATTTATCCCCCCGATAAGGGTAAAACAATTAAAATTGGGTTAAAACTATTGTTCAAAGCTTTAAAATATCTATAAAAATTACTTTTATATTATTTAATTTTCTTTTAAAAAATATATGTTTGTATATTAAATAATGTATTTTTTAACATTATTTTGATTTTTTAAACTCAAGTTTCACTTTTTTGATGATAAGTTGTATTTTATTCAAATTAAAAAACAATTTTTGGGTATTGAATTTAATTATATGTTTTGATGGTTACATTTTTGTTTCTCTTGATAAAAAATTATATAAACCCTCATTTATTTATTAAATAACAAAAAAAATGTATGGAAACCAACTTTTTTGCTTGATTTCAGTGTAAAATGATTTTTACACTTAAATTAAGTGTTCTCCTAAAAATTGTTTTTCATGCATTCTTGTTCATATATTAGAAGTAATTTCTATTTCCAACAGAAATTGAAAATTATAAAATGGATTTAAAATTTTTAACAACCATTTCAAAATTTTCTTAGAAGTCCCCTTTTATTTTTGTTTATATAATTAAGTTATAATGGTAAACATTTAAGTTATATCGGTTAAGGTTAAAATGGGTTTAAAGTGGGTTAACTATGAGATGAGGATTAAAATTTATCCAAATAATGTATAAATGTGATTTTTTGATTTTATTTTGACCATATCACATATTTTAATTGAATTTGGAGTTACTGGGATCCAATTTACAAGACTCTGATATATATAAATATTATTTATTATATTAAATAATTTCTACTCTGTCATTTTCCCTTCTTATAATGGGGCACCACCTTGCCTCCCTTCTTCACACCTTTTGAGCTGTCTATTTCATCAAATACCAACCCATATAACTTCCAAAATACTCTAAACACTTCGTAGATGTCCCCATATCATCAAATAACCATCCTAGATGTATAAAGGTGTAAGCCAAAGGTGGTCTTCTAAAGAGGAGGTAATCATCCTAACCTAGAATTATCATTTTAATTCTTATTATAACTACATAAAATATTATTAAACCTTAATGGTATATTATCATTTTTATCACCTGTATAATTAATGTTTATTATGAATATGGTAACACCCTTTTTTGACTCCCTTTCCATTCTATGGGGACTAAAAATAGCATATGTGCGTACGTGTTAACTACCACCTCTCCAAAGCGATGTGGTTCATTTTCCATCACTACATCTCATAGATGTTTATAATGATGAATTTAAATTATATATATTACATTAATAACATAATTATCATTTCTTGAAGATAACATATCATTTATTTCATTACCCTTCCAACTGTTGGAAAATGATATTGACGGTCATGTGTATGTGTGGGTTGAAGGATCCGGATGCAGCAGAAACATTGTGTTTGGGTGGGACCAAACTTTTCTTTCTCTTTAATCGATGATTCATCAAGGATAAATATGAAAAATAATTCCAATATTCACAGATTGTATCAATGATTTAGAAAAATAAATAAAACCATTGAAACCTCGATAGAGGATCTTGCACATCATCTTTATAATTAATTAAAAAATTTTCATAAAGAAATAAATACCTGGGTCTTCAGTTATTTCTTCATTGATGATTTTTGATCATCTAGAATGACCCTTCTGAATTTCCTTCATTTCTCTTGCGAGGATTCAAAGTATAATCCCTCTAGTGGTGATCCACATGTGCTTTAATGGTCTTCAATCAACACCACTCATTCTCCAGGTTCTAGAGTGGCGAAACAAATGTCTTGCGTCGATCATTCCTGATCACTTGTTCTTAGGTCTTAAAGAATTTCTCTCATTATTGAGAGGGAGAGAGGGGAGGATTGGGAAGATAAATGTTTGGCTCATCAATTATCTATTGTCACTGGTTTCCAGTGCATAGTATAATAGACGTACCTATCTATTAATCGACATGTGTTTCAAATACAATATTGAATTGCGTATTAGCAATTAAAATAAATTATAACAATTAGAGAAAGTCGATGCCCTGTAATAAAAATAATAACAGCATCATTATTTTCGGTGTTCCAACATTCACAAAACAGAACCATAAATAAAATCCCATGCCACAAAATGATAACAACATTATTCTTATATCTTGTGCCACCTAGAAAAAATTATTTACCAACATGTAAATTATTAATTTATCACCGGAAACGGTCTTGGTCTATTCGAACTCCACTTCCATTTATTGAACAAACAAATAATATTTGTGTGCCCTTAAATAACTATTTTCATTTACAATCTAGTGGATAAAAATTTATTAAAATTTCAATATAATAAATTAATATATTTTATTCACAATCCAGTGAATAAATATTAATTTAATTTATTCGATCATTTTAACTTCAATAAAATTAGTCCTCATCCTTGAGAATAATATTTATTTCCATTAATTAAATTCAAATAGAATTTAACTGAGACCACCAAATAAACTCATAGTGTGTGACCCTATAGGATTCTTTCTCATTGGAATTATTCAATCCTGCATAAATTCCAAGATTACTATATAGTAATGGGTTAAGGAACATAAGAGGAAGAACATTAAATTTCAATAATGAAAACCACATATGAATTCACACTGTGTAATATAATCCCTTTGTCTAAATATCTCATCAAGCAGGTTTCATGATAGTTTCATCAACCTTTATGCTTGATACATCATTCTTTGACTACATGAAATAAACTCATTGTTACACCATGTCCATAGAATTTAGGGAGATGGTACTATTTCCGTCAAAGTACTGAAATATCAACTTCCATAAATATAAGGGATGAATCCTTCCATGACTTATCCATTAATAACATGTCATTTTTAATGAACCCAAAGTACCCTACTTCCCTCTAACTTATGGCATGTCAGTTTTCATCAGTAAATAAATGTGTGTGAGTCATGATATTTTTTAATGATAATCATAATGTCTAAGTGCCGTTACACATGCTCGGAGAGAGGAATATCCGATGACACCCAAACATGAGAAATGCCTACTTGTGGGTCTATTCTCATAATCACCCATCTTGGAGATTACCTAGTACAAAATTCTTGAGAAGAAGTCTCATCTTATTAAGAGTACTCATACCTAAAGATATGTATGATTTGTGTCCCATCATAGTATTTCATCCGACTGCAAAACTATATTTAATAATATTTTCATATCACTTAAAGGTTATCATCATAGCGGGTAACTGCTATGACCTTATCAATGCGAAAAATACTCCATGACATTATTAAATCATAGTTATAAATAACAATGAAAAATATGTAAAAATATATTTAACATTTAAATAAATTAAATATTCATGTAATAAAAGTATAAAATGTTGGTTCTAGTACACCAACTCTTACAAACTCTCACTTAGACTAGAGCCAATTGCCTATGACTTTCAGTCCACTAGACCTCACATGATAATCATGTTTTTTCTAAGTTATGTCTTCAGTAAAGGGGTAAACCATGTTTTCTTTTGTAAAAATATTGCTCACTACAACATCACCTCTCTGAGAAAAATCCCGCATGAGATTATACTTTCGAAGTATGTGCTTCGTCTGGTTATGTGACCTTGGATTTTTTGCGAGAGCCAGTGCTGTAGTATTCCTCAAACATTTTTTTTATTTTCAAATAAAACACTTTATGGATGAGTGAGAACCTAACAAAAATCACTTTCATAGAACCAAAAACCCAAATAAGAAGAACCACAAGCAAAGCACACCACCACACCAAAATAGCACCCCAACATATCTGACTTCACCAAAGCCACCAACACAATCCAAAAGATCATGGAATTCATCGCATCCAACCTAGATGGGGTCATGGGTGAAGGAGCATGATGAAATGGCATAGGAAACAAAGAGAAGCTGAGCTGAGGCACAAATAAAAAACAAAATCACTAAAGACCAAGCCCGAAGGGAATTGTGAATCGATTTGATGGGGAGAAGAACCCCACCAACACTGTGAATTCCTATGAAAACCATCAGTGTCCGCATACAAGCCCAAGGTGTCGATAATGGCCCTTCCACAATACGAATCCAGTAAAACCAAACCAGTCTGCAAAAAGATCACAACAAAATGTCCACTGTGAAAACTATGACACCTGAAGAGCATGTCCCAAACCGATGTGCGGAGCATCAGACACAACATCGGCCATATAAGGCCCCTTCAGGCTAGGGGACATCATTCATGGTAGTGGATGTGCCAGCAAGAATAAGATCTGATGCCACCACTTAGATCTGGATGCCAAGTCCGCATGAGGCCAGATCTGAACTGCTAGAAAGTTGAGTCTGTCGATGGGAGTACGGCACAGTGAACCACGAGGGCGTCTCAGGATGCCTATGCCACTGCCGAAAGAGAACAATAAACCACCAGTAGGGGAGCAAAAGGTCGAGCCATCAATGTTGGTGACCTCACATGTATGGGAAAAGGAGAGGCATCGTCACCGTCGTGGACAGTGGATCGAAAATTCACGGGGGCGGACGGTGCACCAGGAGAGAGCGTTCCAACTACTGCGATGCATGAGGGGGTGGTGATGTGCAATAAAGGTAGAGAGAGTGAGAGGAGACGTAGGGAGATGTGGTGGATAAAGAGCTAGCCTTATGAGAATATCTCTCTGAGACCTACATCATGATCTAGTGCTGTAGTATTATCACAAAAGAGTGTGGTGGGATCTTTACTGATAGGTACCACATCTAGCTCCTAGATGAAGCTCTGCAACCAAACTTCTTATTTAGTTTCCTTATAAGCTACAATATACTCAGAACCTTATTTTGAATCTATGACCACATTCTTCATTGATCTCTTCTAGCTCACAACACCTCCATTCAAAGTGAAGATGTATCCCTTTTGTGACTTCATGTCACCTAGATTAGTCTATAAACTAGAATCTTCATTTCATATGATGACTAGTTCCTCATATCCTCCCTAAACTAGGAGCATATCCTTAGTACACCTCAGATACTTAAGCATAGTCTTTATTTCCATCCAATAGTGATCACCTGGGTCAGCTTGATATATGCCTACCGCACTTATTGTGTAGGTGACGTCTAGCCAAATACATAGCCTATCATACATGACTGACCTAATCACTAATGTGTATGGAGTCCTTGACAATCTCTCTCTTTCCTCGTGCATATGAGGATTCATTTTCTTGGAATGATGAATTCCATGTGACGCTGGAAACAATCCTTTCTTTGATTGTTCTATACGGAATCTCTTCAGCATCTTTTCAATTTATGTACTTGGACGTAGGCCCATTAATCTCTTAGATCTATCACAATGGATCTTGATCCCAAGAATATATGATTCCCCACCCAAGTCCTTCATGGATATTCATTGATTCAACCATGCCTTAACAAACTATAACACTTTTATCTTATTTCCAATAACTAATATGTCATCAACATATACTATTAAGAAAATGAATGCACTCCCACTAAACCATTTGTAGTCACAAGACTCAAATTCGCTCTTCATAAAACCGAATTCTATTTTGGCTTCATAAAAATGAATGTTACATGACCTGGATTCTTTCTTTAATCCATAAATGGGGTTTTGAAACATTCATATCTTATTGGCATACAATGGGGTCACAAACCCTTCAGGTTGTGTCATGTAGAAATATTCATAAAGGTTCCAATTAAGGAAGGATGTTTTGACATTCATTTTCCAAATATCATAGTCATGGTATGTAATAATGGCCAATAGAATTCTGATGGATTTTAGCATTTCAACTAGGGAAAAGGTTTCGTTATATTCACTACCTAAATGTTGTTCATACCCTTTTGCAACTAGTCATTCCTTATAGGTACTAAATTGTCCTTCCATGTCCATTTTCTTCTTGAATACCCATTTTCAACCAAAAGGCTTTACATAAACTAGAGGATCTACCAAAATATAGACATGGTTTTATTACATTGAATCTATTTCAAAATTCGTGGTTTCATTCCACTTGGAAATATCTGGGCTTCCAACTGCTTCCTTATAGGTTAGAGGTTCATTATTATCAACTAATAATGTGTCACTACCCTCGATAACTAGAAAACTATATCATTCTGGTTCTCTAAAATCGCTTGTAATCCAATGTACTATTTGTGTCTCTAGAACATATTCTTCTTCCATGAGTCTTCGTGGAATCTACTCATGTACCAAACCTTGTGTACCTTGAGCATCAACTTCATCGAATTCTATCTTTCTCCCACTATCTCATTGGGAGACGTGCTCCCTCTCAAATAATATGGTGTGACTTGACACTATAACCTTTTTATCTGAGGTGTTTTATAGGTAATATCCCCTTTTTTCCTTGGGATATCCTATAAATGTACACTTTGTTCCTTGGGGTGAAATTTTGTTACCTAAAGAATCCTTAACAAATACTTTGCTTCCCCAAACATGGAAATTCGATAACATGGCATTCCTTCTAATCCAGAACACATATGGAATACCATTTATTGATTTATTTGTCACTTGGATTAGTGTGTGTGCCTCTATTTGTAACACATATCCCCAAAAGGATAATGGAAGACTTTCATGGCTCATCATTTATCTCACCATTTCCAACAATGTGGAGTTCCTCCTTTCTCTCACACCATTCTGCTGGGGTGTGTAAGGAAGAGTGAGTTGGGAGAGGATCCCAAACACCCATAAGTAATCAATGAAGACATTATTAAGATATTCTCCACCTCCATATGAGCAAAGTTTCTTATTCTTCTTTCCAATTTGGTTCTCAACTTCATTCTTGTATTATTTTAACTTATCAAAAGAATCTTACTTATGCCTCATTATGTAAATTTATCCAAATCTACTAAAATGATCAATAAAAGTTATTAAGTATGAGTATCCACCCCTTGATTAAACAAGAAATGGTCCACACACATCGTTATGAACTAATTAATGAATCTGTTTGTCCCTTTCACCATTCCCACTAAATGGGGATTTGGTCATTTTGCCTTCTAAACATGCATGACATACACCAGGTGGTTTTAGTTCAAAAAAATATAAATATCCATCATGTTGTAACTTTATCAAGAATTTCTCATTTACATGACCTAGATGGTGATGCCAAAGTTTGGTGTGGTATGAGTCATGTGAAGTATCATTGTTATCGATTTCCATTACATGGATTGTGTAATAAAACACATAAATACCGTTATAGAAATATGACTTACCAAAAAAAAATTCTATCTTTATAAAATAAGAATCATTAATTTCTGAACTTTAAAATAAATCCTTCTAGATCAAGAATGGATACATAAATAATGTTTTTGGTTATAGAAGGCACATAATAAAAACCATTTAGAACCAAAATCATCCCATTCTACAACATGAGGCGATAGCCCCTGATAGCTATAACAACAAGTCTTGCTCTGTTGGTTTCTCATAGATCCAACTCCCCTAAGTCAATTTTCTTGAATTTACTTCATTCCAATATTTGGATACATATGTGATCACCACAAGATATAACTAATAACCAATTTGTTGAAATAGATAAATTTCACTCGATAATAAATGCACTTGAAGCTTCCCCTTTCTTCTTTAACTGGGTGTAATTTTTCTTTCAGTGTCCCTTCTTGCCACATGAAAAAATAGCTTCTTTTTCCCTTGCCTCCCCATTGATCTTCCATTTAATGGAAGCGTATGATGATTATTTGGGCTTAAATCTCTTCGCTTTCCCTTTCCTCTTATTCACCACAAGGACATAGGGATTTTCGCGCTTCATGTCTTTGTCAACTTGAAGAAAGAGGATAAAAAGATAAGGAATAGACATTTAAATGTTATTCATATTTATATTCACAAAAAAACTAGAGAAGCTATGAGGGAGTGGTAAAATAATGAGATCAGTACCTAGTTCCATGAGGAGATTAAACCCTAGAACCTCCATGCACTCAATGTAGCCAATGAGCATGACTACATGACACTCAGCTGTGGAACCCTATCCAAGATTACTCTGAAAGAGTGCCTTGGATATCTCAAAATATTCCTATCTAGCTCTCTCCTGGAAAAGACCACAAAGGTTCTCAAGAATGTTGTATGCATCCATGTTTTTTAGAGACTTTATGAGTTCACTAGACATGGAGGAATGAATTAATCATTGAACGTCAACTTCATCGTTCATATGTCTCTCATATACTAGGAACTCTTCATCTCATGCCTCCTAAGAAGGATAATCAGGTAATTAGGACTATAGAACATAAGATTTATGTTCATGGAATAGAATAACCCAAAGGCATCTAAACCATTCATGGAAATTACTACCCATGAGGATGTTTCCTTTATATAGTATTGATCACATGGATAGAGAGGTTGAAGAGCTTGTCATTTTGTTCTACAACTAAAAGAGAAGATTATTAGTACTTTCTTAATTACATTTTATTAAAAATAATAAATTAATTTTATTAAGTGTCCCACTTTTTTATCAAGTCCCAGTAGCCCTCACTATTAAACTCGGGACATCCAATTTCTAGGAAATTCCAATGAAAATGATCCATATTCCCCTTTTAATAACCATGAGAAGGGTTGGTCTATATATTTTAAGGTATTTAGGTAGGCAAGTCTTTTCCAACTGTGGGCATGCATCTCCTTGATCCGTTGAGTGGACTCCCCATCCCTGAAACCCTGACATGAATTTCTGCAACAATTGCCTCCAGTTTTAGACCAAGTCAAGCAAGGGATACTCCTCTTGAAGAAAAATGGTTAAGTCAACCTAAAAATTTTCATAAGAGATTCCTGTATAAAAAAAATTCACAACAAGGGTTGGTCAAACACATAGTTATATTGAGTGTTTCCCTTAATTGTGTAATGGAAGGATTAATATGACTTAATATTTTATTGAGGTATTTTTTATCTTATATGCGTAAATTGAATTATTATCTTTATCACATGATTATTAATATTAAGTGGAACTTACTTAAGTGATTAACCATTTCTTGATAATATTTATGCATAATCCTGGTTTATTTTAGTTCCATCTTTCATTCTTGTTAATTCAATAATTATGTGATCGCGAAAACACATATATAATGAAAAATAATTCAACTAAAAGAAATAAAATAATGTAAAGGGAATGATCATGAGATTTTCTAATGGTTAGTTTTGTTGTACCTCTCGTATCCCCTCGTGGTTTAATTTTCATGATCACAATCACTTTCATGTTTATCTAACATTGTTTGAAGTGTTTTTGATTGAAAGGCACAAGTTTGCCAAGAAGTTGGCCCAAGAATGGACATCAAATGGACTGAAATTCAGTCCACCGGCCAACCGGTGTGATAGCACCGGCCAGCCGGTGGAACTGGCAGAGAGATTGCCCACTGCCAGGTTCCACCGGTCGACCGGTGGCTCTGTCACCGGTCGACCTGTGGCACCCAGCCCAAATAGTGTTTGCTACTGTCTTGCCACCGGCCAGCCGGTGGCTCCTCACCGGTCGACCGGTAGAGCCTGGATCAAGACTCTTCTTCTCTACCAAGGCACCGGCCAGCCGGTGGAGATGTACCGGTCAGCCAGTGGCCCCTGGACAGGAATCCTATGCCATTTTGCAAACACCGGCCAACCGGTGGGACTGTACCGGCCAGCCGGTGGACACAGTCAAACTAGCCGTTGGGCTGTTGACCAGCCTGTCCACTTGGCTCCCAACGGCTCTTTTAGCCTCTCCAACGGCTCCGAAGCTTCCCCAAGGGTTCCATGCCTATAAATAAAGGCCAAGGAAGCCCCGGACATCTACCGGAACAATACGGAAGCCCACGGACATATTTTGCATCAATTGGCCAACCTCCGGCGACTTCCTCCAAGGGAACCCCAATAGCTCCAACAACTTCCACATCCAAGGAGCCCCCTCAAGAAGCTTGGGAGAGCACGCTACATCAACTCCATCATCCAATTGGCACCCAAGTCTTCCGCCATTACGGTTTTTCATTCTTTATTTATTTTGAGCTTAAAATTGGGTTTGTGCCTACAAACCCCAAACTTTTCTCATCCCCTCTTTCTTTTGGGTTTCACATCACCACTAAGGTGTGAAGAGGTTGCCAAGCTTTCCTTTAAATAGCTTGAGACATAGGTGAGCTATCCTTCACCTGTAAGAAGGATAGTGGGTTCTTGCTAAACCATCAAAAGCAAGTGGGTTCTTGCTAAACCACAAAAGCAAGCTGTAATAGGTCCTAGTGCTACCTCAAAGCCTAGTGGGTTTCTTGCTAAAACCATTGAAAAGCAAGCGGTAGGAATCTCTCAACGGTTGAGTTGGGAGCGGAGACGTAGGCCGGGTTTTGGCCAAACTCCGTTATCAATTTTGTGTGTCTTGCCTCTTTTTCCGCTGCACTTTACTTTGATTTTTAATTTGTTAATCATTTTTTAAAAGGCAATTCACCCCCCCTCTTGCCATCTCCTTTCCTCGTTTATTCCGACCCAACAATTGGTATCAGAGGAAGTATTTGAATAATTCCCTAAAACGGTTTCAAATTAAAGATCCTATTTCTTTTTGATGGCATCAACCTCTTTCGCCCCCGAGGGCCTCTCATTGGGTCGGGCTCCATTTTTTGATGGGACCGACTATAATTATTGGAAAACCCGCATGACCACCTTTCTTAGAAGTATAGGTTATCCCATTTATAAAATAGTCATGCAAGGTTACACCCTCTCCTCTCCCGATGAATCCAAATGGACCCAAGCCGACATTAGAAACTTTGAGCTTGATGGCAAAGCCATGAACGCTCTCCATTGCGGCCTTGACCGAAATGAATTCAATCGAGTGTCCACTTGTACCTCCTCACATGAAATCTGGAAACTTTTGGAGGTTACCCATGAGGGGACCAACAAAGTCAAGGATACTCGATTGGATATGTATAGACAGGATTTTGAGTCTTTTTCTATGCATCCAAATGAATCTATTTCTGAAATTTTTACTAGATTTACTGACGTGTGCAATGGGAGAAAGTCCCTTGGTGATGATGTTTCAGCTGAAGCAATGGTCAAAAAGATTCTATGGGTCCTTCCGAGCTCATGGGCACCAAAGGTGACGGCGATCCAAGAAGCTAAGGACGTCAAAAATATGCCGGTAGAGGAGCTCATCGGATCCCTTATGACGTACGAGATCACGATGAGGAGGCAAGCTCAAAAGGAGGGCACCCCTATCAAGACACCAAAGAACATTGCCCTCAAGGTACAAAAAGAAGTAAGCTCCTCCTCATCCTCATCTTCCTCATCTTCTTCATCTTCAAGCGGCGACTCGGAAATGGAGAATCTAGCCCGCCAAATGCACAAGTTTATGAAGAAGCACAAAAAGAAGAAATCCCGCAAGCACCGAAAGCAAGAACCCACCGCAAGATCCAAGCCCAAGGTGAAATGCTACGGGTGCGGCGAAAAGGGCCATTACAAGCCCGATTGCCCACTCAACAAAAAACGGGCCACGCCAAAGGAAAAAGGAAAGAAAAAGGTCCTCAAGGCGACATGGAGTGACACCTCATCATCATCCTCCTCCTCCTCCTCGAGCGACCAAGGTATAAAATGCCTAATGGCATGTAATGAGGTAACATCTTCCGACTCCTCCTCCTCTTGCTCTTCAAATTCCAATTCTTTAAATCATCTTTCTTATGAGGATCTCCAATATGCTAGAGATCAATTAGAAAATGGTTTTCATGAGCTTTCTTCAAAATTTGTTTCTTTGAAAAAGAATTTCAAAAAACTCTCTTCCGAAAAAGAACAACTTCTCAAAGAGAAGGAAGAGTTGACCCTTAAAATCCAAAATTTTCCAAATGTTGATTCCATGGAATCAACCATCAAAGACCTAAGGGAGACCCTTGCTAAGTTCACCCAAGGGGAACAAAATTTGAACAATCTCCTAGGTTCCCAACGAATTTCTAGGACCACTCAAGGACTTGGCTATACCAACCAAGCCTCCTCCTCCCATGCACCCACTGTTTTTGTAAGGGGGAGCTCCGCTTACAAATTTTGTAATTATTGCAAGAAAACCGGGCACCTCATTTATGAATGTAATTGTAAAAACGCCCGGTATGGCCAACCCAAGTCTATTTACTATAGTGACGAGTTTTATAGGAGAAGACCCGCCATGAAACAAATTTGGATTGAAAAATCCCTTTTGGCGAGTCTCTCCGGGCCAAAAGTCGTTTCGTTTCCCCGATGATCTTTTGTTTAGGGGGAGAAATTTTCTTAAATTCAAAAATCTCTTTCGATTCTTTTTTCAATTTAAATTTTCAATTTTCGATTCAAACCTTCAATTTCAACTCTTGGTATCAAATTTTTCAATTCAATTTTCAAAAATTCCAATTGATCTTGATTTTCATTTTTCCCTCAATCAAGTTTTATGCCCCATTCTATTTTGATAATCACAAAGGGGGAGAAATTTCTTGATTGATTGGGGGAGAATCCTTCTCATCGTGCTTAGCATTTCCTTTCAATTTCAGTATTTTACATTAATTGTTTTGGTGATTGTGATCATCAAAATAGGGGGAGATTGTTGTACCTCTCGTATCCCCTCGTGGTTTAATTTTCATGATCACAATCACTTTCATGTTTATCTAACATTGTTTGAAGTGTTTTTGATTGAAAGGCACAAGTTTGCCAAGAAGTTGGCCCAAGAATGGACATCAAATGGACTGAAATTCAGTCCACCGGCCAACCGGTGTGATAGCACCGGCCAGCCGGTGGAACTGGCAGAGAGATTGCCCACTGCCAGGTTCCACCGGTCGACCGGTGGCTCTGTCACCGGTCGACCTGTGGCACCCAGCCCAAATAGTGTTTGATACTGTCTTGCCACCGGCCAGCCGGTGGCTCCTCACCGGTCGACCGGTAGAGCCTGGATCAAGACTCTTCTTCTCTACCAAGGCACCGGCCAGCCGGTGGAGATGTACCGGTCAGCCGGTGGCCCCTGGACAGGAATCCTATGCCATTTTGCAAACACCGGCCAACCGGTGGGACTGTACCGGCCAGCCGGTGGACACAGTCAAACTAGCCGTTGGGCTGTTGACCAGCCTGTCCACTTGGCTCCCAACGGCTCTTTTAGCCTCTCCAACGGCTCCGAAGCTTCCCCAAGGGTTCCATGCCTATAAATAAAGGCCAAGGAAGCCCCGGACATCTACCGGAACAATACGGAAGCCCACGGACATATTTTGCATCAATTGGCCAACCTCCGGCGACTTCCTCCAAGGGAACCCCAATAGCTCCAACAACTTCCACATCCAAGGAGCCCCCTCAAGAAGCTTGGGAGAGCACGCTACATCAACTCCATCATCCAATTGGCACCCAAGTCTTCCTCCATTACGGTTTTTCATTCTTTATTTATTTTGAGCTTAAAATTGGGTTTGTGCCTACAAACCCCAAATTTTTCTCATCCCCTCTTTCTTTTGGGTTTCACATCACCACTAAGGTGTGAAGAGGTTGCCAAGCTTTCCTTTAAATAGCTTGAGACATAGGTGAGCTATCCTTCACCTGTAAGAAGGATAGTGGGTTCTTGCTAAACCATCAAAAGCAAGTGGGTTCTTGCTAAACCACAAAAGCAAGCTGTAATAGGTCCTAGTGCTACCTCAAAGCCTAGTGGGTTTCTTGCTAAAACCATTGAAAAGCAAGCGGTAGGAATCTCTCAACGGTTGAGTTGGGAGCGGAGACGTAGGCCGGTGTTTGCAAAAAGTCATTGGATTCCTGTCCAGGGGCCACCGGTCGACCGGTGCCAGATCCACCGGCTGGCCGGTGGTGAGGCAGTAGCTGACACTATTTGGAGAGGGTGCCACCGGCTGGCCGGTGCTGAGGCCACCGGCTGGCCGGTGGGGAGGCAGTGGCTTCCTCTTGAATGCAGGTGCCACCGGCTGGCCGGTGGTCTGGACAGAAGGATGCCTTCTGTCCAGGCTCCACCGGCTGACCGGTGGTGAAGCCACCGGTTGGCCGGTGGACTGAATTTCAGTCCACTTTGCCTTCTTTCTTTCTTGGCCCAATTCCTTGGCCACCTGATTTGATTCCTATCAACCAAAAACACTTGAAAGAGGATTAGATAAATATGAGGGTGATTGTGATCATGAAAATAAAACCTTGAGGGGTTCGAGAGGTACAACAATCTCCCCCTATTTTGATGATCACAATCACCGAAACAAACAATGTAAAATACTGAGATTAAAGGCAATGCTAAACCATCAAAAGCAAGTGGGTTCTTGCTAAACCACAAAAGCAAGCTGTAATAGGTCCTAGTGCTACCTCAAAGCCTAGTGGGTTTCTTGCTAAAACCATTGAAAAGAAAGCGGTAGGAATCTCTCAACGGTTGAGTTGGGAGCGGAGACGTAGGCCGGGTTTTGGCCGAACTCCGTTATCAATTTTGTGTGTCTTGCCTCTTTTTCCGCTGCACTTTACTTTGATTTTTAATTTGTTAATCATTTTTTAAAAGGCAATTCACCCCCCCTCTTTCCATCTCCTTTCCTCGTTTATTCCGACCCAACAAGTTTATCCAGCGGTTGATAAACTGACCCAAAACTCGGGGGGAAACACCTTGAATTGAGTTTCATGTATACATCCTTCCGCCATTCCACATTTGTGTCTCCTTGGATTGGTTTCACCTCAACTCCTGACTCAGACCACCTCCACCATCTTGGGAGCTCCTTACATTACATATGATTTTTTAACTCACTCTAGGTGAGGGGTAAAAAGGGGGTTTATATAAAAGAAACCATGGGAATGCAATCCATACATATTAATGAGGGGCGATGGCATGTAAGAAAAAAATTTAATTTAATAAATTAAATTAAAAAAATCAATCACATACAAATGTATGGTCTAAGATCATGATCATACACATAAATGCAACGAATTATGCATTTATTAAAACTAGCTTTCAATTATTTGATCCTTCTTATTAAGATAAATTGTGCTCGAATCGATTATTTAACATCTTTAATTAATTTATCTTTTTATCGTAATCTTTTCCTGAATTTCCTTGAGATTATCATCCATTACCTTGAAGGTGACACGATGAATGCCTATTCGAATCTACGTAATATGAATTTTATTCATATATTGTTTTACTCTTATGACATATGGCATAAAATATTTAAGTCCTACTGTCACAACGTGTACCTCACGGATGACTAGAAGAATCACATGATTATTTTGGCCACATGTTATGCTTCAATGCACCGAGTAACAACATGTAATATGATTTATACATGATATGTAATTATGAACATTACAAAAACATTAATGTTTTAATTCTTTGTAATTTGGTAAAGTACACGGAATGTAGTTTCAACTACACAAAGTGTACAACCTTCATTGTCTTATCTGAAGTACACTCCTAGGGACTCGACATGTGAGTCGTAATTCAGAAATCTCAGAGTACATGGTGTGTCCAGTGGGACTCACACAGTGTTGTCACTAGGTTACATGTTCACCAGTCTGCTGAGTCATGTATGGGATACATGGTTTTTTCCTAACCTGAAAGGGACTACACGTAGTTTCTAGTAGGCCACATGATGTGTAATCTAGCTGACTATATGCCAGTCTTTCCCAGTCAAAACGTAGTGTAATAATTAACTACACCACATTTCATTAATGCACACAAATTGAGTAATAGCCGAATTACTCCCGATGCACTAAACACAACTACACAGTGTGTAATCCGGATTACATGGCATGTCTGGAATATTTCGCAGTGTGTAACTCTTAATAAATGGTGTGTACTACTATGTTATCTGAATAGAATCGTCGACGCCTCCTGATGAGTTCCTCAGTTAATTTTTAATCCAAAAATTATTTGTTTCTGTTACAAGAATGAGAAAAAATAGAGGAAGAAGTGATCTCAATATCCATATTAAAATAATGATTAAACCTTGAACTGAAAAACTTAATTATTATAGTGTCCATCATAAATGATTATTAAATAATTATAAATGATGATAAGCCAACACTTATACCACTTTAAGGATTCGGACATAGTGGTATTGTGGTGGTTGGGTGGGACCCAGCTTTTCTTTTTCCATAATCGATTATTAATTCAGGATGAATATGATGAATAATGCCAGTGTTCACTAATTGAATCAAATATTTGGACAAAGAAAGAAAAGAGTCAAAACCATAAGATAGGATCTTTCGCATCTTGTTTATAATTAATTTAATTTATTTAAAAAATAAATGAATACCTTGGTCTTCGGTACTTTCCTCTTTGATGATTGTTTATCATCAGAAATTAACCTTTTAAATTTTCATTGTTGCGCTTGTGAGGATCCAAAGTAGAATCCCTCTAGCAGTGATCCACATGTGCTCCAATTGTCTCTAATTAACACGACTTGTTCCATGGGTGTTAGCGTGGAGGAATGAATATCTTCCTTCGATCATTCTTGATTGCTTGTTATTTAGTCTTAAAGAACTTCTTTAGTTCTTGAGAGGGAGAGAGTATAGGAGTTGTGAGAGAAATTTTGGCTCAAAAATTCTCTAGAATCACTGGTTTCCCATGCATGTCACAGTAGACGTACTTGTCTATTAATCGACATGGGTTTTGGTTACAATATTTAGTTGCGTAAAAATGATTAAATTCAATTATAACCATTAGAGAAAACCCATGCCATGTAATAATATTAATAATAGTGTCATTACTTTTGGTGCACCAACTTGAGAAAAATGGAACCATAAATAAAAACTCGTTCCAAAAAATGATGATAGCTTGATTATTAATTCTTACTCCACCTGGATAAAATTATTTATCAACTTTGAAATAATTAATTTATCACCGGACATGGCCTTGATTCATTTGAACTCCACTTACACATATTGAACACCCGAATAATATTTTTATTCCCTAAAATAAATATATTCATTTACAAGATAGTAAATAAATATTTATTAAATCTTCAATAAAATAAATATATATATTTTATTCTCAATCTGGGGAATAATTATTTATTTAATTTATGGGATCATTTTAACTTGAATAAAATTATTAATTGGCCTTGGGAATATTATTTATTCCATTGATTAATTTCATATATAATTTAACTGAGACCACCAAAAAACACTTAGTGTGTGACCCTCTAAGATTATTTCTTATATTCATTAGGTAGGTTTTCCTGAAGTCTAAGATTACTATCTAGAAACAGATCATGGAACCCAAGATAAGGAATTTTAAGTTGCAATGACGACAACCACATATGAACGCTAACTTTATAATATAATCTCATTTTCTCAACATATCATCAAGAAGGTTTCATGATAGTGTCATCAACCTTTATGCTTGATACGTCATTCTTTGACTACCTGAAATAAGCTCATCGTTACACCATGGTAATGGAATTTAGGGTGAAGGTTCTATTTCAATCAAAAGACCAAGATATAAACTTCAATAAATGGAATGGAAAAATCCTTCCTCGACTTATCCATTCATAATGTGTAATTCGTGATGCACCCAAAGTACTCTACTTCCTACCAATATATGGCGTGACAATTTTCGTTAGTAAATCAAATTGTGTGATTCATGAAACTTATTAATGATAATCTTAATTTCTAAGGACCATTACACATTCTTGCATATAGGAATTTCCAATGACACCAAAACATGTGGAATTCTTATTGGTGGGCCCGTTCTCATAATCTCTTGTCTTGGAGATTACCAAGTGTGAAATTCATAAGAGGAAGTCTCATCTTTTTAGGATTAATATCACCTAATGGTTTGTATTCTATGTGTACCATCATTGTATTTCATCCAACCACAGAACTATACTTAAGAATATTCTCATAGAACTTCATGTTTCTGATCATAGGGGGGAACTACTATGACCTTATTAATGAAAAAAATACTCCATTAAATTACTACATCATAGTCATGAAGAACAAAGAACAATATGTAATAAGATGTTCAATATTTAAATACATTAAATATTCCTATACTGAAAGTATATACAGTTGGTTCTAAGACATCAACTCTTACATGGATTACCACCTTCACAAAGCAATGCGATTCATTTTTCATGTATTTATTACATGGTTGGTTTTAAAGATATATTTAATTTAGAAAAATTATAATTATTCATGAATAATATTTTGGACATGACGTAATTAGGACACCTTTTTCAATGGTCAGCCTACTAGAGTCATTTTTCAATTATGAACCAAAAACCTCAAAACACCCAATGTGAACTTAACCGATTATGTAATTAAATATTTCATTGAAATAATCGTAGTAAATGGATTAATTAAAAGGTAAAGAATCAATAAAATTTTCTAAAATAAGTAAATATTTTATACAATTTTATTATACAGGATTTAACAGACATACATAGAAATTTCTAAGTCAAGGTATTCAAATACGATGACTATATTATGAAAAGATTATGTAATAAATGAAATTTGATTGTATTATGTTTTATTTCCACTTCTTTGGTAGGGTATTAAAATTATTACACACAAATAATTCATTGATTAATTTTAACAACAATAATATGATGTTTGTAAGGATTATTCATCCCAATATTTTTTCTTTGAGACATGTATTGTATTATGAACCTACTTCCTTTTATTAGGTGTATATTATATCATGAATGAATATTTTATTAGTATAGTTAATTTTCATTTTAATTTGTATCTTTCATGATATATTGATTCAAATGTCATAAAAGTTATATGGGATTTCATGGTCTAAATTTCAATTAGTTTAGAAATAATTCATGTTATGCTTTGTGATTTATTGTTTATGGAGTAATTACTGACCCATGAATATTTTTTAACATTTTAATTCAGGGAAAATTGAGGTTGTTTCAAAATAATCATATTTTCCTTCATTAAATGGATTTTTCATTCAAGCATTACCCAAATTTTGAGGTTTTCTCATCTCAAACTTCTCTCTTTGAGATATGTTTGGATTGATACACCTATATTAATTTATATGGTGAATACAGAGACTATTGAAATATCATATCATGAATCTTTTTATACTCATGATATTTTATGTTTCTTCTTGTGTTCTTGCATTCAAATAGTTTTTTCTTTTAAAAGTCCATAAAATTGTTTTTAATTAAAAACATTGTTTAAAATTTTTTAACGATTTTTAACCAAATTCTTCAACCATGTTATTTATATTATTTAAATATTTTTCTTTTTTAAATATGTATTATCTAATAAATGTTTTTCCAGGAACAATTATTCTCTTTGAAAATTTTTTAAAATGAAATTTCTTAATGTTTTTCATGTATATCACTTTTGAATCTCCAGAATAAATTTTAAAGTAAATGTTTATTTTTAACATTTATGATACTAGTGAAATTTTACACCACTATGAACTTTATTTGATTTGAAGGATCCTTTAAAATTTTAAATTTTTATTAAAAGCCCTTTTCTCAATATTTTGTGAATTTTTAGTCTTTAAAGGTACAAAAAGAAAATTCCATTTTCCTCTATTTTTTAAAAAATGTTTTGAATATTCTTTTAAATTTATTTTAATACATGTCAACATCATTTAATGATTTTATAACTTCAATAGGAATATAATCTCATGATATCATCTATATTATTTCTCTATATGGCTTACGATATTTTTTTAAAAGATTATTATGAAACTTTCTTCTTTTCCATGGGTAAATAAAGTTATAAAGGAATGTAAGTGATTGTTAAAATGTTGATGATGAAAATGAAATATAAAATGTTCTATATTCATGTAAGTTACATGGAAATTATTTATGATGATAGGTGAGCCTGATATAGCTTGTGAAGATAGTTGATCCTGATATAGCTTATAAGATGGATGAGCCTAATAAAACTCTCCAATGCATTGGTAATTTTTTTTGTCTTTAAAGTCAAGAATGGGGGAGTCAATTGGGGAGGTTAATCCTATAAATTTAATTGGGAAGTAGTTATTTCTAACATGACTAAGCACATGTGATGAAAGTAATGTTACAAGATTCCAACATGTTTTCTCAACGATTTCTATGAGATTTAATCTTTCCTTTGATCAATTTTAACGCCACGTGGCTCATGATTATTGATTCTTATGACTCCTCCCTTTGCAAAATATTTATTCCATGTCACATGATTAATGGTACAAGTTATGAGGGGTATGGATTCTCTTATGAGATACTCATTCACTATGAATATGTTCTCATACCATGATTCATTTATTGTTCTTATCATAGATATTCAATTTTTAATGCCCATGTTTACCCTTACTAATAATTTGAGCTCACCCTATTCTTATGATTCATTTTCGTCAGTTTAGAAAGAAATATTTTAATTAATATATGTCGGGAGGGGTTTCATGCAGAAGATAAGTAAGACATGGAGTGGAATAATTAAAGTTTGATATATTTTAAAAATGATCACTTAAATATATAGGTAATGTTATGTAATAGTTTTCCTTAATTCTCTAAATCGGTATACCTAAATGGCCCTTGGGTCTGTAAGTGGCCCAATATTTTTCCATTTCATGTTTTATGTTTTAGATGCTTAAAATTAGTTCATTTATATAGGTTAAAAACTAGAAATGTAAATATTATGTCTTTAGCACCAGATATGGGAGTGAAGATTCATGGTTGTTATAGTAACGCTTCTCAATAGATTTATATCCCTAAGGTCCCGAGTTTTAATTATGGGGAGGAGAAATTAAAACAGCCACATGGTAGGGGAAAGTACCATTAATATTCAATTTTGGTGGGACATAATAGGTTTTATATCACTAAGGCATGTCTGATCCATTATCTAGTAGATCCCACTATGGGATTTTAGGTTAAATGGAAGCCTTTTTAGAAACAAACCTCAATATGTTCCATTGGCTAATTTAACATCAAGAACTTTGTGATAGAAGACCCTTGGTCTCCATTGGGATCACACGTGGTAGGTATTTCCCCCCCCCCCCATATATGGGGATTTTAATTTTTCTACCCCTGAAACTCTAACCTAGGATCTCAGGGATAATAACCCACCAGGAAGAATTATAAGTACTATTGAGCCGATAGTTTATCATCCTTGAGAAGTCATGGTATTCCACCAAAAATGAACCTAGACCTACCACAATTTCAATTCACCGTCAATTTTTTGTATCACATATCCAAATTCACAATATGCTTCATCTTCTTAACTCAAAACACTAATCCTAGAAATAAAATCTTTTATCTAAAAATATTGAATCGACTCTCAAAACATGGAAAATTTATCCTGAAAAAATTCCTCTAATGTGCTCTCAATCTCACCACATACTATTATACTCTAAATAACCAGTTGTTCCTCCCTTAGAAGTCATTTCTCTAAGAGGCTTGGCCTCTACTATAGATGCATCACTAGGTCATTATGCCACTCAGCCACAATGCCTTGATAGCCAAAGACATATTTGAACCATCCAAATGTTTCACTAAAGTAAAAAAAATTACTCTAAATGTAATTACATGGTTAGATCCTTGCCTAACTCATTTAAACATCATGCTCAAACCATGGTCACCAACATGTGTCTGATATGGCTCAACTGTGGAGCATCCCACTTCTATTTCATGTTTGTTATCAACACGTGAACCCCAACAAACATAGCACCAAAATCCTAATCATGTCTATCCACTCACCGACATCCCACTACTATTTGAACCATCTACCGATCGATTTTACTACACCCAAAAACTTTTCAGCATAAAGTTCATACACCAATGAAATATTTCACAATCCCCACCATAAGAATTCTCTATCAAAAGTGTACACCATGTGGTCTAACTCATGAGATAATAGAGACAAACATTATGGGGTTTAATCTCTAAACTCACCATCTCACATCCTACTATTCGATCAGTACATAAAGAACCCATCTCATGAGCTCACCACAAGTGGTTCTCCCTAAACACACGTGGCATGCCCACTGAATATACAAGACATCACTAGGATCTCTCTACATCAATCAAAAAACACCAAGAAAACCCCACCTATATAGGCACCAATTACTTTTTCCCGTCATTAGGTCAAATTATTCCACACCTACGAAACACATATAGTGGTTCAAAAAAACACAATTCATTAGAAAAATACAAAAATCAAGAATATATGTCTCTCCCAGCCAAAAAACAAAATTGAAACATACCAGGTTACACAAGTAGGAGTTTATTATTTAAAACATTCTCAAAACATTTTACACACCTTAAAACTCAACCATGTTTTAAAACACCCCTTGGAATCCATGGATTTTCACTAAAAATGAAGAACTCTAAAATCTCCATCCTAGTAAGTTATTTTCCAAAAACCAATCCTATTTTCATAACCATTTTTAAATTTAATTTAAAATCTGTTTCCATATATTTTAACAAAATTAGATAATCCCATACCATTTTTAAAATAACATGTTCAATGATCCATTTCATGTTAATTCTCCTTATAAAAACATTCCATACACACCTTGCTTTATAACAGTTTTTTCTTTTTCAAAATTCAAAATATTTAAAACAATTTTACAATGGGGGCTAACAAACAAAATCACAATCAATCAAAAATACTCACCTAAAATTCATGTTAATTTAATCACCCCTTATAATGTAATTTAGAAAACATTAATTATATTATAAGTTTCTTCCGTTAATAATGGATTACGATGAGGTAATATATCAGAAATGGCTACCCATAGGCACATGCATCATTCTATAAGTATTCCACTATCATGATGCATTAACAAATCACTAGGTCTTATATGAGAACAAAAACATATCCCGAGTCACATTTATCTCATATTTAGATTCTCAGTCCAACCCAAAACCTCACTCATCCTAGTGCGTCTAGGTCCAACCCTAGAAATCCCCTAGAAATTAGGGTCTTAACCCATGTCAAGATCACTGGGAATGTGCTTTTTCCACCTCCCAAGTCCCAACAACCTATCACCACCTCTTACTAGCACTATCCCATCCCAAAAAATTATATGATAATATTATTTAAATTCCCCATTATAGATCATCTGAATAGCACCCAAGAAAGGATTCTACATGACCTTAGACACACATACCCATATGCCAAAGGCAAAAAACCTATTGATATGGGATGAAACAGTCATGGGGAGTCTATTACCTATAATAAATAGTGAGGGTCATGCCGGAATCTATGAAAAATTTTACATAACCCATACATATATCATACAACCCAAAACCTATGGACAAATAAACAAGGAGGTGAGAGAGACCATGCAATCCAGAGTAGAAAGTGGTAAAACTAACTATATGATGCTAGAAATCATATTAGAGTAGTATCAATGGATAAACCAATAAAAATGCATCATATAAATAAATTGAACACTAGCCAGTACAAATTCAGAACAAATAATCAAAATATAAACTGGCCTCTAGACCAACTCACATAATCGACTTGTCATATCCATGAACATTATAACCTACTGCAATAACTATGTGTCTAGATCTTAGGGACACCTATTCCTAGATAGAAAATGGTACGGTCTACCGACATACATTGAATCCCACGCTACGTACATCAATTGAGGGTGATTCTTATGACCAAGTAGGAATTCCCAATGCCACAATAATATTGAGTACTCCTATGATTAAGTGTATGTACATTATATACATGTATAATGTGAAATCATTCTCACGTAACACACTAACTTGGAAAACATAACACACAATGAACATCAAACATACAAATCAGGTTGTGAGGTGCCAACTAGGAAACCTAAAACCCCAATCATACCTACTCCGTATAGTGTTAAATTTTCTCTGAAGCATATCACACCAACTACCTTAAGGGACCGAGTCCTACACTGGAACCATTAGTTGAACATTATACTTAATTTTTTCAGTTCTGTATTCCTCTGAATGCATGTAACCACCCATCATATCATTCATCCCAGCTCCATCATCATACTCAGGGGGAATCCATCCCTTGAGGCATATATATCAAACACCTAGGGGTAATAACCTCCCCACATAACCACTATCTATCAAATACATAAGGGGTCACATCCAGAATAGGTATTAGGCCCTGATTACTGAGAGACACATTCCTATTTTGGTGAATAAACCACATTTATCCATTAAAATATGAATATTTGTACACATAACATATACCATAAATAAAACACATATACTTGGGGCCACTGGTCCATGAAGCCAGGTGTTATATGCACACAGGGTATCCCACACTAAAACCATATTGTATCATACACATACATACATTCATATAATTATACCCACCCGAGGTTCACTGTCATCCTAAAAACTCATATATTGTGCATGTAGGGTATTCCACCCAAGAACCTTAAATGCATCATACATATACCAAAAGGGTTGTCCATATGTCCAAACCCATCTTACTTGATTATGGTCATCCTGTAAAGTGCACAACTTACCTTCGCCACTAAAATCATGTTAGACTCAAAAAAAATGATGTGGGTTCAAATGTGACACCCAAAATCATCACCGCCCAAACCCTTCACCTACCCTATATAGGGTTAACATAATAATGGATCACCCACTACCACTTTGGCGGTGGAGCAGTGGTGAAGGAAAGGGGTACAACAACGCCATTCTTTGGGAGGTTCAGCGTTCGAATCTTTGGAGACCACTTTTAGGGTGAACCTCTCCCTCGGGATCCACTCACCTCACCGTGTCACCTGTTTAATGACTGGGTGGGAAAAATGAGGCATGACCCACCTGTTATGATAGATTTTTGAGTCAAACCATCACCACTCAGGTCACTACCCTCAGGTACTCTCATCCATCTTAGCTCGAAATGGCTCCATCCCAGCTGGGGATCTCTTCTGAGTGATCCCTTTGTGGTGAGGGGGTTTTCCTTGGTGTGGAGGGTTCGAAAAGGCCACACCTAGGAAATTACCTATATCTAATAAAAAAAATAATGGATCAGCCACCATGTTCCATGGGCCACAACCCTACATAGACACCCTACATGGGTTCCATACTCACATTTCCATCTCTAGACCCCAACCTGTCATCTTGGTCATAACACCAATCAAGGTCCATTTGTTTCCATTAGACCTATCTCTTCCCTTTAAGTGGTTTTTCACATCCATTTAGATCAACCGACCACTTTGATGCCAAAATAAACCATCATTGGATAACACACATAACATTCACCATCATTCTATAAGCATCACAAAAGGAAATAACCACAAGGGGGAACATACAAAGCACTCGATCTTTAAAAAATAAGGCATCACCTACACATTTTCAAATGTGAAAAAACAATATCAGTAATTCTCATATGTACTTCCTTTAAAAATTAAATCAAATCCTCTTTTTAAAACTATTTTAAAAGTAATCACATGAAATATTAATCATGATAGACCCCTATCCAAATACTATCAAAACCATATTTATAACATTAATTTTTTAGATCAAAATACCATTCCAAAATTCATTTCTCTAATCAAACATTCTCCTTTAAAATTTTGTTTGAGTGAAACACCTTATCAAATAATTTTTTAAAAACTAGGACATGTTATCTTTGAAGACCAATGCATGCCACCAAGACAACCATATAAAGGGTCACTAACACTCATTCAACCATGGAGCCACCATTAAATGATTTAGCAAGCTATGTGGTCCATTTTGAGTGATGTTTCATTAAAATGCATTGATTTGAGACATCATTTATTAATTTTTTTAATCATTTTATTTATTGATTTGTTTTTTTTTTCATAATAATTTCACCTTTGTGATTTTATAATTAATTTATCAATTTATCAATTTATTTTCATTTATTTAACTTAATCATTATTTTAGTTATTTAAATTTTGTATTCTTAATATTAATTAACTATAATTACCAATTTAAGTAATTAATTTCATTTCATTTATTAAATTAAATATATTTAATTTAATTTTTTAAATCAATTTAAAAATCCATTATCATTTTAGTCATCCACTCTTCTTGTTAATTTAATTTAGTTTTTAATTTAAGTTCAATTTTATTTTTTAATTTTATTTTTCTATAGTGAATTATTAATATAGTTAATTATTTTAACTAATTAATATTTTAGTTTAAGTTTCAATTTTTAAAAAAATTAATTGAATTAAAATTTTAAATTAAAGTTTCTTTAATTTTTAATTGTTTTAATTTTCTGAGTTGACACACCACCAAAAATTCACCAAGTCTGACACACCATGAGACCCAATGATGTCATCTAAGACATGGAAATAACCTATAATGAATGGTGTCACGTGAATGGTGTCACTTTGATACACTGCCAAGACCTCAGGCACCGCCAATTCTTGATTCGGCCACATTTGACCACTACCTTCACCATTGACACCGCAATCCCCCGTGCAACCATTTTACACCGTCAGGATAACAACATTGCAGATCATCTTATGTCACGAGGATACACCTCCAAGAGTACCTGCAGTGAGATACCGCCACACCAAGGAATCAAGACACCATCAACCACACCACACAATGTGATCGCCAGACTTATTTCTTCTTCCACCTCGATATACTGCCACATATTAAAGGTTAATAATGGTGTCACTAACACAAATTAGATGAAGTCAAAGCCACCAGGCATGTCACTCAAAGATGATCTAAAACCCACCATAAATCCAAACATGAGAAAATTTGGTGACCAACAGCATGAGAGACTAGGATTTAAAAGGGGGATCATTCATTCATTGAAGGCGGCATATCTTACAACATTCACGACTTTCATTAGGAGCTGAGAAACTGGAGCAGTACTGGAGATGGGTAGGAGAGCAGAGCTTCTTACAGATTCACCTTTAGGAGGGTGATTTCTTCACTATTTTTTTATTTCATTTCATCTTTCTTTAATCAAATTGACAATTCTTGAATTGAATATGATTGCAGGCTAAATACTTGTTGTTTGGGGGATTTTTATCTATTGGTTAATTTCTTTAATTTAATTACATCATTCTTTTTCAAATTTCAGAATTAATCAGTGAGATTGATTTTAGAATCATTTAAACTGTTTTCACAACTTTATTTTTCAAAATAAATTATTTTTAAATGATTGGACAAATCGTTTTCAATAATATTTCTTCAAATTTAATATCATAATGATCAGAAACAATTGGTGAAACTATTTCTGATCGATTTTACATCAAAGTTCAATTGCAGTTCAATATATCTTGGAGTGGAAAACTCCAAGATTCAGTTTTCTATAGTTCTATTCTCTGGGTGAGGGAAAATCATTTATCCCATTGTCAAGTTTGTGAATAAAATTCAATTTTAGTGAAAATATAGAACCTATCAACCCAATATTTTTAATTTCCTCGAGCCTCTATATTGATCATGTTTCATATTTTTCCAGTTTCTACTGCCCATTTTTCATCTCTGTCATTACTAGTTAAGTAATACATTGTTTCATCATTTTCATATTGTTTTCATAATAATTTTAGAAAATTTTGAAAAAATAATACCAACCCACAATTAACAACAAAAGGGTTTGTTTTGAAAATTTATGGTCACTCAAACTAAAATTTAGCCTTCTCTTAGGTTCGACCCTATAAACCTCTATACAGTAGTAAGTAAGAGATTATAAATTTTTAAACATTCACATGGTTTAATGACAACAATATTGTGTTTTGCGCACCGTTGCTAGGGAGTACATGTATTGAGTGTCTTGGGGATAGAAAATACAAAAAAAACAACATAAAAATCGATTTTTTAAAAAAAAATCAAAAAGGAAAAAATTATATTGATTAAGAAAACTACTTGATTGAATTACATAATCTGTTATATTTCTAAAAAAATCTAATTTAACTGGTACTATTTTAATTCCTACTTTGAAATATTAAATTCATAGAATATCTGGCCAAAGACATAATCACTTCTGTTTCTTGATTTCCTGTTTAAAAAAATCATGAAGAAAGATTTTATAATGCATGGAAAAGGTTTACTGAATTTATTATTCAATGCCCTGATCATGGATTTTAGTTAACAACACATTTGGATTGTTTATCTAATGGATTTAATGATAAATATTAAGTTAATATAGACAAACTCACAGGGGGATTTGAGAGTATAATAGTGATGAAAAATTGTGGAATATTTGTAATGAGCTAGCTTATTAAGATAGTAAGAACACCCAAACCTTGAATGGGAAACAATTTTATTTACATTAATTTTATGAAGAAGTGTTAAAAATAATGACCAGTGAAGGAAACACATTTTAAAAATTTATCAAAATTGAAATCCCCAAATTTATACAAAGAAAATCAAACATAAAGCTGATCGCTAAATAATGTGATAAATTGACCAAAACATTCAGGAGCCCTATTAATTAAATTCTTCATGTAACTGAATCTAAAACTGAAAATCGTGATTTGGAATATCAAGTTGTTCAAATTGTTCACAATCTATAATTTGAAAAGTTCAATATGAGAGATCATTGTTTGGATGTTAAACCCGTATCTCTTAAGCCTGGAAATAATGAGAACACCCAACTTGTTGTGGAATTTTTCATAATTGAGGTTGAGACCAAAATATTTGTTTACATTACAACTCCTAACACTTATTTTTTAGTTGTACATGAAACAAGGGTAGTTGATCATGATTTTGAGCTGAGATAAAAGTGGAAGAGGATTCAGAACTAATTTCAAATACTTTAAAATCCTTTCAAAATATAATTGATAATCCTTTTCATGATTTTTTTCTTAAAAACACATCCATTTTCAGTTCTACTCTCGATGATCTAATACTATCTTTTAAAGAAGATGATTTCTGAAATTATGAAATATCCCTAGAAATACCTTGTACATGGTTCCCTTTAAATTATGACTTAATACTAGAAGCATACAACATGTTGTCTTGCTCTATCAAGGGTTTTTTTCAATGGTATTTTTCAATAGTTGAGGGATTGGGTTGTTTTTGTAGATGTTTAAATTCCCACAAATTTCAATCTTCTATTAAAAACACATTATCAGAAAACATGTGGTGGTTTATGAATAGAGAACCACATCCACCTAGTGACGTCAGTTAGTTTCAATGAGAGTCCAGCTGGGGACTTTAAAACTAGCGATACATGGGAGGCACCCCATGATTTTATTGCATTTAATAAAAAATATTTGTTATAAATAATGTCTATCTAAATAATTAAAATTCATCACTTTATGGGATTCAACCCATGGTTTGTCATTTTTTTTAATTTTTTTTGTTTTTTCCTGAGTAATGTGTTGCTTTCTCTCTTATTCTCTTCTTGGTTTCTGCTAATTATGTGTTAATTTCCTTCCTAGTCATCCTTTTTTTAAGAAATTTTTTGCTGCTATTACCACTAGAGGATCATAACTCCCTATTTTTTTCAAATTACAAGAAACTTTATTTTGGAGCCTCAATAGATTTAAATTCTCTTTACTTGAACCTTTTGTTTTTTAGTACATTTGTGTTTCATTTGTAGATTTCATATTCTAATCTGTTTTATTTTAAGGAATTATAATTGAACAGAATAGAGGATTTCATTAAAATAAGATAGAGGAATTAATATTGGACATAATGTGAAGAGAAAGCTTCTTAAAATATGGATTTTTTTATTTTATGCATCTCTTCTCTTCTCTTCTTCTTATTTTTACAATCGATGGTTCATCTTTTTGTCGCTGAAATTTTTTATTCATGTGGTTGATTATCAAAATTGGTACAATAATTCTTTTAAATTCACTCACTGTTAGAAATTAAGTGTGTGGGGTGGGATTGCCAATCATTGGTTGTTCTTTAACTACGGTGTTTAGTATATATTTTTATTCTCTATTGTAAATATGTTTAAATCAAAAATTTATAATTGCTTACACCCTACTCACTTTATGCTCATTTTTTACATGCTACTGTAGGAATTTATTTATAAAATTACATTCACTAGCTTAATAAAAATTCATGAGAATCTGTTATAATATAATATGTTTATTGTGGAAAATAATATAATAATTGAACTATAATGTGACCCTTAAACATGTCATCAATCTTCTTTAATGAAAATATATTTTAATATTTACAATTCAAATTATTTTTCTTCCATGTTTGAATTCATCTTTGTGGAAAAAGTTGGGTTATAGGTGTGGTTTAGGGTTTCAAAATATGTTTAACTAATCTGTGCTTTAATACAAGCTCATCAAATCCCTCTTCCTCTATATGTTTCTTGAAAAAAATGTCAAAATTTTCAAATTATTTCATAATATAAAGTTATTTGGGATTATTTCTGCACTAGAATTCTGTCATTACATTTGAATAATACATTATTCTTGTTGAGTTTCACATTGAGTCTGAAATTTATAAGGATGAAGGATTTCTGAGTAACTTTTCTTACTAATTTTATGAATTTTCTATTTAGGAACTAAGTTTGGGAGTGATATATAAGATACCTTTTTGTGGAGTTATGATCATATCCATAAGAAAATAGAATATTCAACTTCATCCTATGGAACCCACTTTTTAATTATTAATTTTCTTTTTGAGTAAAAGATGGATTCATTAAAAACTGAGATCAATGGAAGTACAAGTGTGAAGCCATGACAGAAAATGGTCCAGCCAGAGTTGGTTGTCATAAAGAGGGCCAGAGGTCGCCTGCTGATGGGATGTTTTGTTCCCTTCCCTTTTGATGAAGGAGAATGTGCATGATATGAAACATTGATAGAGAGAGTGGATTTTCCAGATGATGGGGAAAAAAGATTGAAGGACGTCATTATTGAGGTTGATGGCATTGATAATAGTGAGACGGTCCGACTCAAGGTGGATTTTTTCCCATCCACGATCTTTGGAAAAAATCAGCCTGGCGAGGATTGCAGTGGCTTTGGCTACAACGGGCTCCCAAAGAGCACAATGTGATTCATGTTTGGCTGCAATGATTTGACCAAAATGATCCCGGGCCAGGAGACCAAGGCTGACAAGACCATCCATGGGGAGAGACGCATCCACAATAATCTTGAGGATCCCTTCCGGTGGTAAACACCAATGGGAAGAAGGGGAAAGGGATCCAAAGGGCTTCTGTTTTCCATAGTGATGTTTCCAGCCCTCAATCCAAGATGATGCATGTTCAATCCATAAATTGGGAGTCTTGGTGACATGGTTGAACACAGCATCATTACGACACACCCAAATGATCCATCCCATGATGAAAAGTTAGCCCGCATTGGTCGGCGAAGAGGAAGAGAACCATCACCTCAGAAGATAGGGGAGGTCATAGGCCATATCCGGTGAATTATCCGCGAATGAGCCCCATTTGTTCCAAATATCCTTTTCCCCCGGACAATGGATGATAGCGTGGAGGGGAGATTCTGGGATGTCTAGGCAGAAGGGGTAGAACATGTCACTGGAAAAATGTCAGGAAGTGAGGAAACTCGTGGTTGGGAGGATTCCCGAGCACACCTTCCACTAGAAGTGGCAGATTTTTGGGGGGACGTTGAGCTTCCACTGTGATTTCCATGGCCCCCCTTCCATTTCGTCTGACTGAGTACAAAGAGAGATTTGATATCCAGATTTCACTATATAGGCTACCGAGATGTCATTGATCTAGAAGAGGTGGTTGGGGCCTGCATCTAGAACATAGGGAATACTCTAAATAATCCTTCTTTCTCTTTTATTGAACCATGAGTGAAGCTTTTCCATACACCACCCATTTCCATGATCTGCGAAAAGGCATTGAACGGTGGCACATTTGAGACGTGGTTGGGCTAGGGATGATGCCTGCATTTCGTCCTTATCAATCAGCCAGGGATCCGTCCAGATATTAACAGATGAACCATTCCCAATCCTCCAACCCAGCCCTCTAGAAAAAAGGCTTCAGAAACCCCAGATACTTCTCCAGAGAAATCTAGGTCGGAGGCCAAGAGAGGAATCCTAGAAATCCTTTTGGGGGAAGTATTTTTCACGGAGAACACATGCACCGAGAGAGGATGGGTGGTTAATAAGGTGCCATTCTTTCTTTGCCAATAGTGCATCATTAAAGTGAAAGAGGTCCTGGAAACCCATTCCTCCCTCAGATTTTGGATGGCAGAGACTTTTCCAGGTGATTCAGTGGGTTTTATTCCTTCCATTGTTTTGTCCCCACCAGAAGTTTGTTGTGTGTGAGTGGATCTGGTTGGCAACAACAACAGGAAGCTTAAACAGGAACATAAATTATCAAGGAATATATTGAAGGACAGCCTTTATGAGGGTTTACTTACCGGCTTTAGAAATTATTTTTGGGGTCCATCCTTGGATTTTTTTTCTCTATCATATCAAGCAAAGATGTGAAGATTTATTTTTTGGATCGGCCGATCACTGTGGGAATCCCGAGGTACATCTGATGCTTCTCGACCATATGAATGCCTACAATGGTAAAAATCTATTCTCTTTTGGCAAGTGGGACCCCAGAGCTAAAGGAGACTTCCGACTTGCCATGATTGATTGTTTTCCCAGAGGCCCTCTCATATTGTTGGATCGCATTACCTATAGCAATGCACTCATTATGGGTTGCTATGGAGAAAAGAAGGCAATCATCGGCAAAAAAAAGGTGTGAAACTAGTGGGATTGCACGATAGACCTTTTCCCCAAGAATTGAATGAGAGGAAGCTGCCCTGGACATGAGATTAGAAAAAACATCAGCCACCAAGATAAAAAGAAAGGGGGAAATAGGGTCTCCCTGGTGAAGGCCTCAGGTTGGGGAGAATCCATGGGTGATCACCCCATTGACATTAATTCGGGAAGATATAGAAGAGACACAATGCATGATCATCTCTATCAATTTAGAGAAGAAGCCTATTTTAGCATTATGAATCTGAGGAAATGATATTCCACTTTATCATAGGCCTTGTTCATGTCCATTTTCCATGCCATGGTTCCTCTTTTCATGGTGGAGCATGTTATCCTGGAGTGGAACACTTCATGTTCCATAATGGAATTATTAGTAATCAGTCACTTAGCCATGAAAGCACTTTGATTTTCCGAGATAATATTAGGCAACCATGAATGCAGTCGATTAACAAGGATCTTTGAGAAGATCTTATAAGAGACATTGAAAAGGATGATAGGTCTGAAATCAGGGACCATGAGGGGTTTCTTCATTTTGGGGATGAGTATGAGGATAGTTTCGTTAATGTCGAAAATGCATGTTTTCCCAGCCCAGATCTTCTTCATCAGATTGCAGATGTCAAGACCAATAATGTGACAATATTGTTTGTTGAAGAAGGCATGGAATCTGTCCGGGACCGGGGCCTTAGTAGGGTGGATATGTTTCAGGGCCAGATGAATATCATTGTCAATCACATCTTTGGTCAGTTGCCTGTTAATTTCTTCGGTGATTACAAGTCTGATGTAGTCTTGGACTTTAGAAGTGATGTTAAGACTTCCTTCCAAAAAAGATTCTGAAAATAACTAGAGATAGCATCTTGGATTCCATCATTTTCATAGGATTTGGTACTATCTAGATGCGAGATGCAAGAGATAAAGTTTTTTCAGTGCCTAGCTAAGGCTTTTAGATGAAAATAGCAGGTGTTAGCGTCTCTTTCTTTAATGTGGGTATCACGCGCCCGCATAGCCCAAAAACATTACTTGATTCATAGGGCTACATCTAGATCCATTTGAATGGAACTGATTTTCAAAATAGTGCAATTGGATGGGGGTTGGTTGAGAAGTTTTTACAGTTTTCTTTCGAGGAAATCACAGTTCCTGTCTGGTTGACAGAATTTGTTATTGCTCCACGTCCTCAGACCGGATGCTATCTGTTGAAGATTAGACCCAATGGCTGCTTGTCCACTCATCTAGCTTGATTAGATAACATCTTCACATTATCATTATTTAGACCAAAAGCTTTCAAATCTGAAGGGTCTCCTGACTTTATTGTTGCGGTCTCCTTGGGTGCATTCAATAACAATCGGACAGTGGTCCAAGCAATTGAGTGGAAGGTTCTCAATGTGAAACATTTTGAAAAAATTCATCCAATCTGTTGAGCCCAAAAATCTATCAAGGCACTCCACAATACAGGTTTTTTCTGTGTTACCCCAAAACAAAGTGAATAGATTACCCATGAATCCCAGATCGACCAGATCCGCCCTAGTAATTGCATCCTTAAAGTTACACATCAACGAGGAGGGTCGAAGAGATCAGACACTTTTTCCCTTTTGATACAAGATCTCGTTAAAGTATCCTCAAATGAGAAAAGGTCTTGGAAGATCACATCACATATTTCAAAGAATATCCCATGAATTTCACGTCTCAGTGTAGGATGGCCATCCATAGAAACACACAAAGGTCCACGACGGGGTTTGGGCATCATGAATACCCGCCGCCACATGGTGCGAGGGGAAGGATAAGATCATAATGCCAATATTCTCCTTCCATATGAGATAGAGACCCCCTGAGTGGCCTTGTCAGGGAACCGGGAGGCAGCCCTGGAAGCCGCATTTCAGTGCTAGGCCAGTGGTGTCCTTGTTTTTCAATATGGTTTCGGACAGGAAAACCATATCAAGGAGAATTTAAGCCCAATAGCGCTAGAGCATTCAAACCGTTCATGGGTTTCCAAGCCCATGATAGTTCCAACATAAAATAATCATTGCTCTAGGTGAGGCTGGGACATACCCGCCTCCGCCTTTGATTCCCCTGGGATCATTTTGTCACCCACCGATTTCCATATTTTTGGGATGTTTTCAGATGAAGTATTCATTTCAATTCATCATTTCAACACCCAAGGTTTTGGATTAACTAATTTTCCTTCTCTGTTATCACAGTGCGCCCTTTTCCATGTTCGACGAGTAATAGGGCCTGATGTCGTTAATCCTGCCATCCTAGAGTCACCTTCTGGAATGATGTCTGACATGGCCATTTATAGATCAGGGTCGGGATCTGGTGGTTTGGTGAACATCTTATTTGGGTTCGAGCTTTGTTCTGGTGGGTTATTTGGTTTTGGAAATAGCTCTATTGATGTTGGAAAAGTGTCTTTTAGGGGGTAGAAGTTTTTCCTGATTCTATGTCTTGCTTCTTCGTTCGACTCTCCTCGAAAACCTCATTATTGCACATGGTGATTATGTTCTAAGAAGGTCTACCTGCTTCCCTGTGGAAAATTGTACTGTCTTCACGGAACTCTGGAGGTCCAAGTATGATGACTTTAGTATGTTGAGTTTCCACCCATCTCATGTGAGCCATCGTGAGACAGTCATGATCCTTTTTTTCGCATCAGGGATATAGGCAGTTTTTTCGTTTTGGCTCGTAGCCAGGGACCATATTGTAAAATAATATTGCCTGATTTTTTCTTTTTCTTTGCATCACATGTTCTCTCCAGATGGCCAATACGCCCACAGAAGAAGAAAAAAATTGGGAGTTTCTCAAACTCAAATGAGATCCAAATGTCAGCGTCATCGAGCTTCAAAAACGTTCCCCTCATCAGAGGCTCTGAACTTCAACCCTGGCTTTAATTTGAACCACGGGTCCCCATTGGATTGGGTCCGACCAGTCCCACTCAATGAATTGGACAATACGATAACCAATTTGTCTTAGAACCCGTTTTGTTCTCCCATTAAATGGGATTCCTTTAATGCGTATTCAGAAGGGGGGCCGGGTAAGATTTATGTGCTGGATATCATCCCCACCACTAAATTCTTCCATGAGGAGTAGCTGGTTATCAAAGGACCATGGCCTTCCTTTAAGGATTTTATCTCTATATTTTTCATTGAAAAACTCAAAAACTAGGAGATTGTTCCCCACTTCCCAAATGGCCACTCTTTCTTCCAGTTTCCATAAATTCTAAAGAGTATTTTTTAGGGCCCCCTGGTTGACTGTGATTTTTGCCACAAATCTTCCGACAACCAGCAATGGCATGCGTTTTTTCAGAAGCGTATCTTCATTTCTTTGAGCCTCAATCAATGTTTTCTCTTTGTCCGTCAAGGACAACTTCTTCCATTGGTACACTAAATCCTCTTCCATGGTGTGGGTCATGTTGATTTTGATTTTTAGTTCTTCTCTAAGGATCAGCGACCGTTATGTCCACACGCACCCTTAATTAGCCCAGTCATGGGAGAGAATGAGTCGTCCTTAAATATGCCTATTTCTCGGCACCCCTCGGTTCAACAAAAAACTGTAACCAGAATCCTCGGCACGACGTGGTCCGCAACATTGTCCACCCTCCTCTTTGTGAATCCACGAAAGGAATTCAAGGCCCGAGCCTATGACAATGACACACTGTCCAAGCCCATCCCAAGGTCCCTTTTGTCTAGGCGCGGCCCAAAAGACCTCCGGCCAGGCGTGGCCTGAGAGTCACCGAGTTGCAATCTTCGACCGCGGAAAGACCACACAGCCAGAGTAATGTGACCGATCTTCATGATGAGGCTTCGTGAAAAATGCCTCTCACGACCAGCCCTTCACGAAGTAGGAGGCGACGGCCTCTCAAACAAGACCTTTCTCGATCCTACTTTCTCCACTCACTGACTGCCTGTGTCTCCGCTGATCTGGATGGAAAACCACCGGCGTGCGTAGATTCAAGAGACAAACATGAACGCTGGCTTCAAGACCCTATTAGGTTTTTGGAACTAATTTTTGACTCTGTTATGCTAAATCTGTTTCGATGGATCAATTTCAAAATTGTGAAAGTGTTGTGGATCTGGTTTTTGATGTGCTGGATCTAGTTTTTTATATGAAAGGTCTTTGACGAAATTAATTTCGTGAAGTGGGAATGAATAAAATACGCTCTTTGATGTCATAACTCATATGCCATTCCCCCTTCCCCTATGCATTACAGGTGTCGAGGGATTGAGTTCAAGCTAGAGCTTAGATCCAAGGTGTCAGAATCATGGTCTTCCACGACACCAAGGTTTCGGATGCCGATGAAGCCAGTTGATGCTGGGTCCATGGTTGTTGGATCGAAAGGTGGAAGAAGGGTCTGTAATAATAAAGTTATTGAAAAAAATAATAATTTAACTTTTTTTTGGAAACATAGAGAAATTCTAAGTATAACATACCTTTTTTATGTGTTTAATTACACTTATTTTTAACTTGTTTTCACTCCAAGATTTAGAATATGGATTTGAATTGAAGTAATTCCTTAAGAAGCTTAATATAGGAAGAATGACATCCTCATAAGTGAATGATTCATTCTTTCCTTGATCTTCTATAGGTATTTGAATTTAGACAGGAATTATTTTGAATATTCCCACTGAAAATCCTATTTCACGGTTTTTTATCCTATTGATTTTAAATTGATCATCATGCTTCTTTTTGTGCTGTTTAAGAAAACACATGTTTTGTTTCAAAAGGCAATAAAGCATGGAATTTATTGAGAACAATTAATGAATAAGTGTGGAGGAATTCATTGTGGCCTTAAAATGTATTAATTTTCGACATAATTTATTAATTATTTTAATCATTTGATTTATTACTTTTTTGTGTTTTTGTTTAATAATTACACTTCTGTGATTTTATAATTATTTAATCAATTAATCAATTTATTTTCATTTAATTAACTTAAATTGTTCTTTAATTATTTAAATTTTGTATTCTTAATATTAATTAACCTTAATTATAAATTTATGTAATTAATCTCATTTCATTTATTTAAATAAATATTTTTAATTTAATGACTTGAATCAATTTAATAATCCAGTATCAATTTAGTCAATTGTTTTTCCTATTAATTTAATCTATTTTTTAATTTAAGATTACTTTTAGTTTCAAATTTTAGTTTTATATGTTGAATTTATTAATTAGTTAATTGTTTTAACTAATTCATTTTTTTGTTCAAGTTAAATTTTTTTAAAATTAATTGAATTAAGTTTTTAAATTAAAGTTTATTTAATTATTAATTGATTTAATTTTTTTAGTTTTTGTAAATTAATTTTTTTTATGTTTGTATATTAATTATAAGAAACTTTTAGTTTCTGTGTTGACACACCACCAACAATTCGTCCGCCAATAATTCACCAAGTTTGACACACCATTACACCCAACGGTTTCTCATAAGACACTGCCATCACCTACAATGAACAATGTCTCATTGAGAAACCACTGGAATTGTCACACCACCAAGACCTCAAGCACTACCAATTCATTCTTCCACCACATTAAACCACTACCTTTACCACTGACACTACAATCCCCATTGAAACCATTTTACACCAATCATGATCATACAGTTGCAGATCTTCTTCTGCCATGACGAAACACCACCAAGAGTACCTGTAACAAGACACCCTATAAGGCCGAGGAATTCACACACCATCAACCACTCCTCGGTGCCTTCCTTTTCCAGATCTGATAGATCTGAGGCTAACAGCTACGGAGGAGTTCACCCAAGACAAAAATTCAGGAGCTAATTTGGGCTATTGTTGATTTCCGATGCCGCCCCTTTTTACAGATCAAAAGAACTCTGAATCCATGACTCATCCAAGCCATGTCGAAGCCTCTCCCGATGCGGTCTGAGCTTCATGGTCGTCTTCCACTGATGGAGGAGCTGATATTCCCAATTTTCTGTAGTGGTAGCTTTCTTCTTAGAAGGAAACTATCATGGCTTCTAGGAGAAACCATCCAAAGATACCCCCACCTCAGTGTGCAGAGAAGAATAAACAGGGGGAGAAGAATAATAAACAATAATAATAATAATTAAAAATAAACAAAATATTAAAATAAAATTAATAAAATATTAAAAGTATAATAATAATAATAATAATTAAAACATTAATAACAATAGTACATAAAATAAATAATGATAAATTAATTAACTCCAAAAAATAATCAAATTAATAATCCTTAAAAAATATCTAATTAGATTATCAAATTAAAATATTCAATAACAACAATTATAATTTAATTATTTAATTATAATTATTAATAAAACACTTAAATAAAATAGTCTAATTTAAATAGTAATTTTAATCAATTAAACTAATAATTAGTAAAATTATAATAATGAATAATTATAAATAAATTAACATAATAAATTGATATTTTAATTCTGATAATTATTAATTAAATAAATAAGTATTTATTTATAAAAATAATAATTTTTAAACGAAATAACATCAAATTATTTATTTTACATTTTTTGCTGATTCATAATAGAGTCTAAGTATATCCATATACATTACCTAACTGTTTTTTGTGTTTGGATAGAAGAGATTTGATAAAGTCACAAGTAGTGAAATCAAGTTCGAGGACTGCTATAGGTGTTTGTTAGTTTCAAGTACACCAAATTTAAGTCGATGTAAAAGTTGGTGAACAATGACACAAGAGATGAGGATTTTAAAGGGGGGTGATTCATTCATTTAAGGTGGCATATCTTATAAAATTTACAACTTTCATCGGGAGTAGAGGAACATGAGCATTACTGTAGACGAGTAACAAAGTAGATCTTATTATAGATTCACCTTTTTTGGGAGATATTTCTTCTCTCTTTGTTATTTCTTTAATCATATTATAATAAAATTTTCATTTCTTGAATTGAATATGATCATAGGATAAATACTTGTTGATCAAGGGATTTATATCTGTTGGGTATTTTCTTTAATTTCTTCACATCATTCCTTTTAAAATATCATAATTGATTGGCGATATCAATTCTGGAATCATTTAATCTTTTTTGACACCCTTCTTTTTCAAAATAAATTATTTGGAAATGATTGAAAAAATCGTTTTCATTCATCTTTCTTTTACTTTAATTTCAGAAACATCAAAAACAATTGGTGAAATTATTTCTGATCGCATTTACATCAAAGTTCAACTACAGTTCAATGTTTCTGGCAGTTGCGAACTCCAAGATTCATTTTTCTACATGTTCATTCTCATGGTGTGGGAAAATGATTCAAGAAATTGTCAGTGTTGTGAATATAATTCAATTTTAGTGAAAATAGAAAACCCATCATCCAAGTAGTTTTAATTTTCCCAAGAATTTATATTGATCTAGTTTCCAATTTTTCTTCTTTTTGATGCCCATTTTTCATCTCTGTCATTCCGATCTAAAATATTCATCATTTCATCATTGTCAAATTGTTTTCATAAAAATTATATAAAATTTAGAAAAAGAATACCCATCCACTTTGATCAAAAGTGGGGTTTGTTTTGAAAACTTTTGGTCACCCAAACTAAATTTTAGCCTTCTCTTGTGTTAGACCCTACAAACCATTATAATATAGTAAGTAAGAGATTAAATATTTTTAAACATTGACATGGTTTAACGATAACCATTTCATTGGCTCTTATGAATATATGAACCCATCCCAATCTATAGAAAAGTCACATAAATCATGAAACTTGCATGTGGATGATACTAATTATGACACGGAAACATAAATTCAAAAATAAACTAGGAGACTCAAATATTTATAAGGTCACCTACCACAACTGGTGATTCACAATCCACCCAAAGCTCATACTGACCTCCTCAACGTCATTGAGCACGTAACTCACCAACAAATACCAATCATTTTTTAAATTTAATATTTAAAACTGGATTCCCAATTTTGAATAACTAACACTAAACTCATTGGGTGTACTAACAGGTGTGTAATAATGAGTAATAGGGTGCAGTCTATTTTCTTCATGCACCTTGACCATATCTGTACAAAGTAACAAAATTAAATTCCCAAAATGGTAGAAAATTTCACCCAAAACCACAAAAAATCCAAATTAAATCTACCAACTAATACACCTTATTGGAACAAAAAATTATGGCTTGATTAGGGATCTTCCCCCTCTTCCAGGAGACCAAACTTAGGTGAAGGATAAGTGTGTATCTAAGTAGGAATAACTTTTAAAAGATAAAATATATCCTAAAAACATTTGGGGGGGATTTTATTGTGTGGCCCTAGGGGACATGTTGAAAATCCCCAACACCAAGGGTGCAAAGTGACATAACCCCTGATGTCATAGGGAAAGGGCCCTCCCCCAGCCCTGTATATGGTGTAATTTTTTAGGATGTTTTACAACCAAACTTGCAAAGTTATCCTATATGAACTTTCATAGTATAGCCCTTTAGGAAGTTCATTGGACCTCCCTATACAAATAGAATCACGCCATAATACAAAGTTTCATGCCCTACCTCCAATAGAATATTTAGCTGGAAGGCCACCCTAATCCTAATCCAAAGATCAACCAAGCGCCAAGAAAACCCATCAGACCTCATTTCACAAATAAAAATATCCCATATAGATGTAAAAACACTATAAAGGTTGAATCTAAGTCTCCATTAATTAAATACCCCTATTTCATGACCAAAAAATTAAATTCCCTCCTGATCTCATAGCCCTTGATGATGCGAGTCAGTATAAGAACCCTCTTTATAACTAAGAGAATTATACATATCTCATCCTCTAATCAAGATGGAGAGAAGAGTAATCAATCCATCAATTTTTGATGGATTTTTTTTTAATAAAAGGATTTGATGCAAGATGATTGGTATCACCACTTTAGGACCCGGAATACCATCGATGACACTTCGAGGTAAAATGAGAACATTTAGATCTCTGCTAATGGGATTCTATTTTGGATCCTCTAACATAATGATTATGTAACAAAATTAAGTTTTGAATGATCAACATCTTCTTCAAAGAAATCATATCATGACTAAAGTAGTTCATATTTTTAAATTAATTATAATTTAGCATGAAAGATCATTTATCTGGTTTCAAAATTCCTTTATAATTTTTATTTGTACATAATAACAAGACATGTCATTCTTAATAATGTTATTATGATTTATTTATTTGATCCAATGAGATAAAATCATTGGGTATTGGATTAAACAACTTTATCTTCACTGAAAACCATCTGGGTACATCTCCAGTACGTATGATAATTTAAAACACTAACAATATATATATAGACAACTGTCTTAAAATATACTGAAACAAATGAATGTATGAGACAATAAGTACAATAACATATTTTATAATAAATATTATTATATCTATTAATTTCATGGTAGAGATGAGGGACAATAATCTCTAGAGAAGTTATTGAATATTGAGAATAATATTAAATTCAACATTTATCCAATAACATAAAGATCGAGAACTCTGACCAAAGATGAAATTTAGAATTTATGACCAAAATAGAAATAAAAAACCATAAATACCTACCTCATGGATTTTAGCAACTACATAAATCCATAAATGGTGTCACAATTGAGTTTTTCATTAACATGTGATTTTATCATCGATGTCATTGCGATTCTATTCATTAATTCTTGGTTCCACAAGTTACTTCAGATCTTCATCCTCCTCCTACCCTCTATCACTATATCTATCTCAAACTTGGGTTATTGTGTCTAAGCCTAATGAAAGATATTATAGAATATTTAATAGTGGATATTAGCTTTTTACCATAATAAATTGATTAATTTATTAATTTATTGATTAATTAAATCAACTAAAGAAATTAATTAATCCACATGTGATAGTAAATACCTAAGGGAAATTATGTGAACCAAAGTTATACCATCACTAGGGTAAGTCCCCCATTATGTAATCAAATGCAATTTTGTGTTTTCCATTCGATGGTATACTAAATAAATTTAAGTGTTTCATCAAAAATATATATGTGAAGGCTATAAATAGTATTTTTATACTAAATATTCCTTCAAGGACCATCGCACTTGAAATACCACAATAGATTATCCAGGGTTTAAACAAAATGACTTGGAATTAATAGAACTGTCATATAATTTCTCTAATGTCATTTAATAAGGAAAATTATATATTTTAATCCTAGAAAGGACCTAGAATATGAAACTCTAAATTTTTCTATGTCTCATTTTGGAAAACTCGAGTGTTTACAAAAACAGTCAAGACTTGAGACAAAGATGAAAATAAAAGGAATGTTAATATCCTTAATGGATTCTATCCACAAAAATGAGGTCTTTTAGGGGAACATTAGTAATAAATTCTTCATCTAATACACCAAGTTTAAATTTTTCTTCTTCTTTTTAATGGATCTGTCTCGCATCTTTTATTAGAGTTTCTTAAATCAATATTCTATTTGGGGGTTTCTTATAATCTAGAGGACAATATTTTCAAAATTTACACTACTAGTGAATCCACCTAAAAGGACATCATTTTTTTCATGGGTAACCACTATTAAATCTAAATAATTAGTAATGGACCATATAATTAGATTTCTAGGAGTATTATAGTATTCTCCTAGTGGATGATATTTATTCCAAACAACACACATAAAACCCTCCCCATCAAAATTGAGAAATTTTCTTTTGTCAATGATAGTTATTTTTTCTAGAATATCTGTCAAGTTTTTCTAAGGATCAAATAACATTTATTCGATACAAAATGATACATTATAATCCTCTTTTCCAACATCAATATGCTATGAAAAACCAAAGCCATGAAAATTTTAAATGAAGAATGTTTACCTTTCACTATTGTGGGAAATTTCACCTTTATTCAATCAAAGTGGTTTTATTAAGATCTTTATGGAGAAACCAATGTGTTCCTCCATCCATGGTGTATCCACATACTAATTTGAATAACCCGATGCTCTACCTAACAAAAAATATGTGCTCGTAACTCATGCAATAAAGGATAAAAGGTGAGTGATTTATGATAGGTATAATTGATAGGAGGAAAATTAAAACTCAAAACATGATGTAATGGAATGAAACTCTTAATATACCCCTTATGGACACTCCCCAAGAATCTAAAAAATTTACTCAAATGTTATTAAACATATGATAAAATGACATGTAATTAAAACAGTTGTAACATTCAAATATCCATTCTACACAATGTTTCATTATGTGAAACATTATAATAGATGATAAATATTGGTGTAAATCATATAATAATAACAACATAACATTCAACTTCTCTTTCCAGTCATAAAGTGTCTTTATGAATCATTCTATATAATTTGATTGTCAACACTTTAATATGACATAGAACAATCTCAAATTATGATTGATTTTGGTAGTAGCATAGTATAATTATATTCATGTTTTTTTATATACCCTTAATAATGAATAAAATATGTCTTGTTTCTAAAATGTCACACCATAAGACATATACATATCATATAAATTGACATAGAAAAAATTATTCTCAAATTGTCTTTAGTGATTATTTCTACCAATCTCATACATTCACTAAAGCCTCATTGATTTCGTGCTATTTCACCTCAAATTGTATCATATACAATAACATTTGAAACCATATCCATAAAAACATTTGGATATTTACATAATCACTTTTGGAAAGATATCACTAAATTCACTATGTGTCACATAATATGCAATACCCTGTGAATATCGATCTAAAACATCTTTTTGATAAACTCTAAAATAGTTTTAGGTATCTATTTGAGTTTCATATAACTCAATCCCATTTAAATAAAAAAAGGGTAAACCAATGGTTATTTTTATAATTAAAGTCATATATGAATTTCCAAATCCAAAAATTTAAGAAAATAGTAGTTTCTAGCAAAGAATCAGTGCTACCCAAGCCATAAAGGGATCTTCTGTGATATCCATCATACAAATTTATCTCTATACCTATGAAAACCAACATATTCATATGAAAGAATGAGTTTTAAAATTATATCTGTGTACAAGAAATCTAGTATCCATAGTAAATAGTGTATGTTAATATCATAAATCTACTCATTGCTTCATGATGTTTGGAATAAGAAGATGACCTTGGGTCACACTAAGATGATTATTTTGTAGATAAAGTTTTATAATTCATATCATGATATTTATATGAGTGTATTACCCACTTTGTCCTATATTTTATTTTGGTTTATTTTATAGAATCATTTAATATGAATTTATCATGATGTTAAATTTATATTTGGTTTAGGATGGTTACATTTCTTTTTATTTTTTGGATCATGTTTATTCTAGAACTACTTATTTGATATGCATGTAAGACTAATGTATGGGTTCACTATTTTAAATTCTCAGTATCATTCAACTTCATATTTATTTCTATGTAGAGGTTGAAATCATTTCCATGGATTAGTTTTGACACCATGAGTGCTTGTTTCTGATCCACGATGATTGAGAATGTACTACATGCCACGTATCAAACTAACTCATTTATGTGGTAGGTTAACCCAATATCATTCATTATAGATATTATCAAGATTGTGATGTTTCAATTTAAAAAAAAATATGTCACTTATTATCTTGTTATAACTACCCATATATGCAGTGATGGTGATTAAAGAGACTATAGAGGAAACAAATTATGAATGGATAGATTGAAAGTGATTTTATTTCTTTACCACATTGGGGTATGGATTTTTCTTGTAAAAAGAATTGAAATTTGAATGAAATCTATCAAAATGTATGTTAGAATACATTGGTGAGATCGAATTTAACTTTGGGGAGGAGACATCATGAGTGTTATCATTGTGTGGTAGCATACTAAATTTGAAAAGGGATAACCTAAAGAGACTTGGAACTGTTATAGATGTGGAAATATTAGACACATGAGGAAGTTTTATATAGAATATAGTATTGTATCTTGTAAATAAATTCAAGGATTAAGTATTCCTACTAAAAGGCCAAATAAATGTGGATCATTGTCCCTTGTGATGATAGGTGGTAATCCTTGATACAGATTAATGTTAAAGAACATAGAGTCGTTGTCCATTACTAAACATGTCCCACAAGAATTAGATGTAGGACCTATGAATGTATGTGGTGACATTTATTTTAATTTTATAATGATATCTGATTTCTTTAATGTGGGTAGATCTTGTTCACTTATATATTGATGTAGTATGCTAGTTTAATTTTCAAGTGGAAATTTCCAAATATTCTATAGAGGTTAAAATACCTCACGGTGCTATTGTAAGATAAGGATTAAAATGCAATTCATATTAAATTATGACTAGTTATGAAAAATTAAAGGAAAATTTTAGAAATATATATGGTCACATAAGATATAATAATTTTTATGGACATGATATTGAGTTTTAAGGAACATATTGACTATTATGGTCGTAGAAATTATTTTACATATCATTATGGGAGTATTCACCCTTTCTTTAAAATAGAGGGATATTCGGGAAATTTGGGTAGGATTTTTTGTTTTAGGCCTTGTTTCTTTGATATTCCATCTTGTTGGGTTGATTCTTGAATCACCAGGATCAAATTAAAAACCCAACTTTCTAGCAGTATTAGAGGACTTTTTTTAGTTTTTCCCTAAAGTTTTTTCATCAAAATTCTATCAGAGAGAGACATAAGGTAATTTATTGACTCATTATTAGGATAAAGCCTTATATCTTTACCTTTATATCACATGAAACCTATAGTTTAGTGACCACAGGATACTCAGATGGATTTTTTTGAGGGAAAGGGATTTATCTAACTAACTATGCCACTTTGAGTGGAACCAGATCTATTTTCTATTTATGATGATGATTGCTTGAAATTATACATAAACTATTGGATGTTGAAATAGGTGATATTGAATAATAATTACCCATTTATTAACATTTAAAATTTATACATTTAGTTGAAAGGATCTAACTATTTTTTAAATAACTATGTGAGGTTTGGGTGTCACTAGTTATGGGTGAAGAGTGAGTACATTCAAAAGAGTACTTTCAACAATAATAATGAATATTAATTTTTTTTTATTTACGTTTAGGGATACCATTAATCCACCTATGTTTAAGTAATTTATAGTTAAAATATTTCATAAAACCCTTGGCTCATTCATTTTGAGTTTTTGTTAAATGATATCATGATTTACATAGAACTGGAGAATAAAATTGGAAGGAATTTTAGGATCATTCTAGTAAAATCAAGGGAATATATGTTTTGTAAAAAGATATCTAAATATAAATTTTGGATTTCAAAGTTGTGGTTATTGGGTGATGTTAACTTTCAGAGTGAGTTTTATGTTTCCCCACATAGAGTAGAAGTTTTGATGTCATAAGAGTGGCCCAATAATGTTTTTTAGATCTGGAGTTTTATTTCATTGGATATATGTAATAAATATTTCATTTAATTATTCTAAAATCTATAATCATATATGAAAACATTTAATTATATTTATGTGATGTTTGAGTGAGGTGATAAGTTCATGAGTGGTTTTTATGATCTAAAGAGACGTTAAACTTTTAATCCAGTATTGAAATTTTCTAAAACATACAAGGGGTATTCAATATATTTTGATGTATCGAGATATGATTTTGGATGAGTTTCCATGAATTAGAAGAATTTGGTGGATTATAAATCACGAAAGTTATAATCACATGAGAATAATTTTTACACACATGAATTGGGTCTATCAGCATTTTTTCATGCCTTGAAGAGCTAGTGGAATTACTGGTTTGGTGAGAGGTTCATGGGGTATTCATATCATAAAATACTAAAACAAATTCTCGCTTAATTAGATATAATCATTATATAAATAATATGGCTTGAGTATTTTTAAACATTTGGTTATTCTTTATCTTACATGCTACATATGGGTAATATTGTATTTGATTCCTTTAGTAAAAGGACTCAAGCATTAAATGAATAAAAAATCTAGTGGTAGCTGAAGAGATAGAATACAAGAATGCATTTATAGGCTCGTGTGGTGGGAGTCCATATGGTATTATATATGGTTTATGTCACTTATATTCTTATAGATCAAGTAAATGGGAAACCATTATATGGTGAATATAATAAGATTAGTTAAGCTTTAATTGGTGGGTTGGTGATTTATTATTGGCCTCTATGATTTGAATTGACATTATATTTAATGAATATTATTGTGGTTCCCTTTAGTTTTAAAGAAGTAATTAGGAAATAATTTTATAACTCTAGTTGGGTGGTTTATCTTAGAGTAAAATTCATATCATGCCATTAGAAAAAAGACTTATTGGGTTGTAATAATGAAATGGAGAGTGGAAGTTTTGTCCCAATGTTTAATTTTTCAAAAAGTAAAGTCTGAGCATCAATGACCTGCCGGAATTTCACAACCTTTGTCTATCCTAATATGGAAATAGGAGAATATTATGATATATTTTTTAGATGGTTAGATCACTAGGGAAATAAACTTAATAAAAGTTATTATAGTCCCACTTAAGAAATTATATTGAATTATACCTATATGGGAAATGTTTTTAGTATATGGATTGGGTATGTTGTATGTGAAGGAAGTAGTGTAATTTCATGGAGTTCCTTCATCTATATTGTCAGATATATATCCTTAGTTCACTTAATATTAAATTATATAATCCTCAGAATGGACGAAATAAATTTTAGAGTATATTTACCCACCATATTTTCTAGATTTTTGGAAAATAATAGAGGATCATATTCCTTTATTGTAATTTGTTTTTAACTACAGTAATCAATCATCTATATTTATTAATATATTTTAATAATAGTTTGGAAGACTATATCAATCACCAATATATTGGGTTGAGGTGAAGGAAAGGTCTCTATTAGGACCTATCTTGGTGTAAGTGACAAAAGATTATATAATATAATCTTGAATTGATTGATAGCATATCCGGAATGATAGAAGACTTATGTTGAATATTTGCAATTACCATGGGAATTTTTTATAGGGGATCAACTATTTTTTGGAGTTTCTTAATGGCTAGGTAATCGATGGATCAATAAGTAAGGAAATTTGGCATCTATTTATATAGGTTAATTTGAAATCATTGAGTAAATTGGATATGTGGATATTGATTAGAGTTTATGCCAAAGTATATTTTAAGGAATTAAATATTTCATATTTCATAATTAATGAAGTACAAAACATGACCTATCTCATATTATTTAGTTTTAATCTACTGATTTAGAACTAGATATAAACCTTATCATAAGAAGAGTGTAGATTATTAATAAATAAGAGAAGGTTTTTAGAGGACAGGTTTTTCCATTGGTTTGATTATTATGAGAATATGTTTTGTTTCAAGAAGAAACCAAGGAATAATAAGCTCATGTAAGGTGGAAGTGGTCAAATGTTTTGATTAAGAGTTGGTATAATAGTTTTTTACTGATAAAAACCTATATGGTGTGGATAATTGTAGTACTAAAATTTTCGAGTTTGTTTAATGGAGGTGGAGATATTTTTCTGTTAATTTATAAAAGTGTGATTTCTAAGGCAAAGTTAAGTTATCACTATAATATTTTTCTTATTTAATTATGGGATATATTTTACATTTAATTAATGTGGGATTATTATTTTTAAAATGCAGGGAATATATTAGAGTATCATGAAATATGATGGATTATGTTGGGTTTAATTGACATCAATTATATTACATAGGGATATATTAAAAGTAATGATTTTATTATGAAGAATAATATAAAGGTTTAAACATGGATTTATGGGAGATAATGGAATTAAGATTGTTTAAATAGAGAAGTTAATTTCCACCTTTATTATGGAGGTTTCATAGGGTTTAATTTTTCCTTAAAATAGAGGGAGAGGTGATAAATAGTGGGAGTGACTCGTATCTCTTTTATATTTGTATATTTATTAATATCTCTTGATTTTTTAGTTATTTGGTTTATTTTGAAGGAACATGACTAGATATACACTAGTTGGATGTACAATCAATGGATTATTGAGGTATGTTTTACAACAAAGTTAGATTATTTAAAGGAGATGATTAATTGGTGATATATTATATCCTCAAATCCTAAAACTAGTTTTTGCCTTTATCTATCTAAGAGGTGGTAATTTGGGATTTATGGCTTTCAACATAGGGTTATTCCAAGTACCAAAATGGTTATGTTGATTACAATAATTCTCTCCTCTAACACTTATCTTTATTAACCATTAGATACAGAGTTACAAGATAACGATACCATTTTAGAATAGGTCATGAATATTGAGATGGGTTTTTGTGTCGAATATCCACATAGAATCCCAATATATTTTAGATAGGTGATTTATTAATTTTATTTAAGAAATGTGGATTGTGAAGGAATATTGATGATAAGACTCATTAAATTGTTTTTTATGATCATCTATTCCATAAATTTTTAGATTTCAAAGAGTTCATGTAAGGTATGTGGCTCAAATTCCTTCCTCAATTGATTGTGATTCCATGACCTATGATTGATTTTATAAAATGGTGATTTATCCCATTTTGTTATCATTAGTAAAATTGGATATTTTTTATGAAAACCTGAATATTGGTATTTCAAAAAAAAATTAATTTCATTTGAATTGTTTAACATGTGAAAATCAAATTTTTATATTAAACTTGAATTCAATTTTAGCTATGATGATTTATGGGTTTGACATGGGAAATAATTTTAGAATGAAAATGGATTTTTTTTATTAAATGAAAAGAATTATCATCAAGGGTTACATAGGTTGGATGTAATTATATGAGAATTATTATAAATTACCCTCGAGGGGTATGGGTGAATTACCTTGTGGCATGTTTGGAAATAGTAATTGATGGGGTGGAAAGAGACTTCAAGATTTACCTTTGTTGATGATGATTCATTTCTTGTCCACTATGGTAAAAAATGGTTTGGTTTATGTATGATTACATAACTTCATAATTTTTATTTCTAATCATAATGCCTTAAATTATAGAAATGTTTCCCCTCTACTAATGTTTGTTGGATTTTGGTATGTTTTTTCCTATAAGATTAATATCAACTATTGATATAAAAATTGTTTATTTGTTTTTAAAATAGAATTGGTTAGATGCAATGGAATAAATCATACATGAGGATACCTTGTAGTAAGTAAATAATTACTCATCCCTAAATGTAGAATATTATGTGTGTGTGTGTGTGAAGGTGTTTTCAGTCGTGATATAATAAAAGACATGAGTAATTTTTTCATCAGCAATGGTCCATATGAGTTATTTTTATTGAGGGATGTAACAACAATTAGACCTATGTCTTTATAGGAGTTTGTATATATAAGATTGATAGGTGTCATACATCTGCTTTTTCTGACACTATTGTTTAATTATCCTTTATCAGCACTCCAAAAATATTTTCACAATGCAAAAAGAGTTCAAGGATTTAAAACACAAATAAATGAATGGATATTTTATTATCATTAAGAATGCATTGAAAAAAATGGATTTTATCTATTCTATTTTAGCACATATAATGGAAAAACTTTTTCGGTGTATTTTAGTACTCATAAAATATACCCTTTCTCAGTTATAATTTATAACATGAACAGACTTTTGAAAATTTTTAAAATATTTCAATCCTAGACAACACCCTTAATCCACTATATTACCATACCACCAAGAGTAAAATTATGAATTATTTCACATGTGGTAGGATTTAATTTTCTGACCAACCTCATGGAGAATCACCTAGACAATAAGACAAGATGATTTTTTATTATTTAATAATAAATATATATATATACACACAAAAAATGAAAAAAAACATATAACCATCACTTATGATTGAGGAAAACCATATTACATAAATTCTATATTAAATAAAGAATAGAATCAAATAAGATTAAAGAATATTTTAAGAGTCGTTGATATTACCGTAAAATAGTAATTGGTTTGTTTTAGAATCAGACCTTGATTCCAAAAAAATTCTTCTATTTTTAAATATGGGTTATCCTAAAATGAGGCCTCAAAATATTCTTAAAATTTATAACATCCCCATAAAAATTAATCTAAGATTATCCAATTGATATTAATACCTTCTTTGAGAATGATCCGTCACTTATAAAGCTAACACAAATTCACGTTTCTATGATTTCTTGTGAATTTTTAGAAGTTTTACTATAATTTATTCTCCATAGAACATCTCTAATATGTAAAAATATTCTTAAAATTCCTTTCAAAATTAGTTAACATAAGAAATTATCAAAGATAAGGACCATCATCTTGGGAAATTTTATTTTTTGTTTGTCTCTTTAGAAATAAAAAAGATCTTATTTAATGAAAAATATTTTATGAAATAGATAGTAATCAATATTCATTATACCCTTCAGTAATATTTATGGGACTCATATTTCTTTATTGATAAAGAGAGAATACGTTAGAATCAGTAGAAGAATCTTTCCATTTTTTGATTTCTTAAATGATATAAATTTTCTACTCAATATTTAGTGGGTAATAGAGGGGAATTTGATTCTACCAAAGAGTGTATCATCTCATCGCCAACTTCCTTGTACTCTTGAGAGTGATTCACTATAATCTCCTGACTAGAATAATATTAGACATGATCAACCTGATCAACTTCCACAACTATCCATATGTTACAATCCAAGACCACCAATTGGCCCTCGAAGAGTCCTTCGTATTGAGCATTATCCTTTGTATGACTGTGTAGTAATATTTTCATCTCTTCAAGGTGTCAAATAAGGCTAGGGATATTTTCTTGATTCAAGTTCCACAAATTCAAGATCAATTAGTTCGGATGAGGGTTCCCTAGGTTTATAAGTAATTCAACTATGGATAATGTTCTAATATAGGATGTAACCATGAGTTTGAATTTCAATCACACCATCCTTAGTCTTTGGATAGAAAAAAATTCCTTCCACTAGTCTATGCCTCGGGCAAGTGTCCCCATGAAACACAGTAACAGTGATCCATTTAACCTGAAAGAAAACGAATATCTCACTCTATTTTCTCCATATTAAGTGGAAATATTATCATCAACAACTTCATAATCCTTCAATTACTTCAAAACTAAATGTCCATACTAAGGCTGAAGTCGCCGAAAGAAGCATAAAAATTCTCTAGATTCCATGAAATATGAGGGTGTTATCATAACTTTAAAGTTTGAGGTATCTTGATGGTAGGAGTGAAATAAAAAAATCCTTTTCAATGTACATAAATAAATATTCATTTATCATATTAAAATATATTAATACAAATATAATTAAATAAATATATGTTTATATTGACGCACACAAAAACATATTTACAAATTTTTTTATATATTTTTATAAATATTTAAATACATTTGTATAATAATGCATATATATATAATTTTATAATTTATTTTTAATATATATAATTTATTTTAATACACTATAAAATATACTTATTAATTAATATTAGTTTAATAATTATTATTTTCATAAACTATGAAAATAATATTGATTATATTTGGTTATTATAATATTATTTATGTATTTAAATATTATATATATATTGATATATATACAAATATATATATTTTATATATTACTTATATTTATATGTATTATTTTCAAAAATATGATGGGTGGCCTTTTAGTGTGCTAAAAAATCTTTAAGATGGAGTATCCTTTCATAGTTATAGAAAAAACTAAGAACGAATTACATTTTTAAAGGATAATAAAAAGAAGTAATAAAACTTTTGAAGGTAATTTTCTGAGAGCATTTGTTTCCCTATCTACTCTCATTTTTACGACTCTAAATTTATTGAGTCGCGCATTGTGGGGATTTATTGAGTTTTTCTCTAAGTTACTTATAGTTTCTATAATTGAGGAGTATATAGTATATGTTTTGAAACTTTTATGTGAATATGAAACCCAAAATCTAGGGGACTGAAAGGAGGTTAATCAGGATCTTAGAATATTTGGAAAGTGATTTCAGATCGAACCCTCAATGTATCAATGATGTATAATACTTTGGGACATGCTAGGAACTGTGATGTTACTTACAAGATATTGACTCCCATAGGTAATATCTTATTTTCAAATATAATGAAAAGATTTCAAAGTGTTGTATTTTTTATATTTGACCTTGTTCATGATGGATATTTCCATATTCCTACTACCATTTTCAAAGGTGGCCAGTGAACCAACTCCACCCAGCGTGGTAGGTGGGTATTGGTGGGGGATATTGGGGGAGTTGTGTCAAACATGATACTCAACCCATGCCTATTTAAGGAGGGGCATGGAAGCTTCATCATTCATTCATTCAATATTAGAGAGATCTTATATCCAAAGGGATCCTTGAAAGCTCCATGTGTGAGATAAAAAAAAAGGTGTGTGGGAGGGGTCTTTTGTAACATTTTTTCTTTACAAAATAAATGTTGTTTTCTCTCTCCATTTATCTCTATTTGTGATAAGTGAATCATAATAGATCTGTGTTGAGGATACACATGGTTGTAAAATATTGAGAAACTTATCTTATAATTGAATATTTATATTACTTCACCTTGTGTTTTTGAGTCCAAGTTCACGTCCTTCATCAGATGTCCATTTACAAGCATAACACAAAGACTATTGTACATTAATTCCTGAAAATTCTTGATGAAACTTTCTATAAATTCATTCCTTTTTGTTTTTTGTATATACATAGTCTAAAGGTTATGGTGAAGGTGAATTATTACCTATGATTGGGTGTTTTAATAATCAAGGTGAATAAAGATGCCACATGTAATTCTTTTTGTTATGAAGACCTTCCTGATTTTTGTTACTTGTGTGGTAAAAATAGAAATTATTGGAAGGATTATTCAGAATGAACCATAGAGTACCCCCATCAATTTTAAAACTAGGGAAGGTATAAAATTACTAGCTTCAAGGAGATCCTAATAAGAATTTGGGTCGATTAAGAAGAATTTCAAGTAGATGATCTCAATGGGAATGGGTGATCAACTCCTAATTTTGTTGGGATTAGAGGAGGAATTCAATCATGGGGGAGCTGAGCTGGTCAATAAGGAACCGTGGGGTGGTTATTCATCGTGTGGGGATTCTTATTCTATAATAAAATCTATAATATGGTGTGGGATATGGGCATGATGGATGAATCATTGGTTGTTAGTAAGGTCATTATTTTGGTAGTCTCTCAAGTGTTTTTTGGGGACTAGAAGTAGTTTTGGATGGTGGTTGAGGGTTATGTAACGAAACCTACTCCACGGTCTATGTGACTACAAGATTCTATAAGTTACTATAATAGTCTTAGTCTATGGGTTGTTTAGAGGTTTCATTAGGAATCCTTACGAAGGTTGTAGGTCTGTTGATGGGTAATGTTGATATTTTAGATAATTCTTAAATAGTTTTCATGATGGGGGTAAGGATGTTGTGTAGGTGTAAAAAAATATGCCCTGGAATCTAATGGGAAATGAGGGTTGATAGAATGACCCGAATGTATTTCCTAGTGTCATTTCCAATATTTGAGAGAATCTAATAGTGAGGTCGAGGGTCGCCCCCTCGATAATAATATAGATTCTCAATTGGAACAAGGAAGTACTTGGGAACCCCTATAAAAATAATGAAATCCTTAAGGTTATTCAGAGATAATGTATCAATATTATCTTCCTAATGGAGAAACTTTTTCTATGGCATGAATTTTTTCACATCAATGAGTTATTAAGTAGTTATATTGGGACCGACTCCCTATTTAAAGGAATGTTGGGGGCATGATCTTGATGTAGCGATTACACATAGAGATTTATCTTAAATATTGTTATGACTTTCATTTTGATAATTTTATTATACTCAAGAATAAGATTAATAGAATTTAATACGATTTTAAACTTATCTAAATTCATAATTGGGTAAAAATTCATGGAACATACTGAAGTGGTGGTGGGAAAATTTATGATTCATTTTTTATGTAATGGTGACTTTAGTGACGCAGTGTCTTCTGAATCAAAAAAGGATGAGAGACAAAGATTTGGAGGGAGAAGAGGAATTTTTGTTGGAATTTAAATTATATAAGTTGGATGGTATAAGATAACAGGTCACTCAGTAGGTATTATGAAAGGAAAAGTGGAGATCAGTTGTGGGAGTTGCCAGATATGATATAATTATTAATAAATTAGTTGAATTTTTCTTGTTCTCTATGAAACATGTATCAATGGTTTCACTAGATCATTTGAACTTGTTGGTCAACTTCTCTAACCTCAAGAAACCTATCTCAATATATAGGGAAAATTCAAGATCTACTTAGAGATACAACTCGATCTCTTCTTCTAGGATCCATCTGAATTAACCTTAAAGAGAAATTACCTAGCATCCACAAGCCAAGAAAACTAATGACATAAAGACCATCATTCGGGTCTCATATCACCCTACTCCACCCACTGGAGTATTCTTAATCCAAACCATAAATAACTTCTCCACTAAACACTCTCCCAAACAAAAACACCATCCATACAAACTATAAACACTACAAAGATACCTTTATCATGATCTACATAGAAAAATGTTCACAATATACTAATTTCAAGTCCAATTATGACTCCAACAAGAAAAACCAGAGAATCACATTAAAGGATAGAGTAGTTACATGATTAGTTACTCGAAAGACCCTCCTCAGACATGTATCGTAGCCAACCTATATTTTACTTCTCAAACCACATGGTGTGTCTACCTTGTACATGACATGTTCAATTCATGGGGTACTTTTTATTATTCCTCATCCCAAATTGACATGTAAAATACTCGACTACATTTCATGCAATGAACACACATGGAGTATCTCCCACATGGGGTACCAAGACATTTACCCTACTTAGGGTCTTCCTAAAAAGAATTGAAATTCTTGTTCTTTTAAAATAATCCTTATTTTCCATTGATCCTCCATTTTTTATTGAGTTGATAAATTCTTGGGATAAATCTTTAGGGATTTGTAAATATTTTAGAGGATTAAGTGTGTTTTAGAAAAATCTTATTCCAAAATATATGATAACACATCATTGAAAAACTGACATATAGAAACCCTATCCTTTTACACATATCATTACATGATTTTAAGCATAATTTTAAATCCAATTACAATCCAAGGATCATAATGTCTAGTGTCTTGGAAGACTAGGTACATAAAATTGAAAACATGGGACTAAATAAAAAATTTCTTTATTTAATCTTCATAAAGAGATCCTATCTTCCACTATTCTCATACATATTAATAGGATAACATGGGGATAACATAAACAAAGTAATGATATAAAAATCCGAGTAAGGGAATAAACATAAGAAAAAATCATAGCACATGGGTTAGAAAGCATATTATAGGGATATCAAAATGTATCAAACATGAATAATCATGTGGAATCATAACGTATAGAACATGGGATCATATAATCATGGAATCAAAGATATTTTGAAGCAACATAAAACATGAATTTTTCAGGAGTCGTGTCTTTTAGGGCATAGAATATCACGAGTAAATACTAACCACCAAGACCATTGCACATGGAGCACGAGTCAAGGCTAACCACCAAGACCATTCCAAATAACATCGCATGAGACTAAACTTTACCCAATTCATTGGGGAGATATCTGGGAACACTCAATATAACATGTTCATGAATATGCTCGCCACCTATATAATTATACATAATCAATCATACATAAACATAAGGGTTCCCCATAGAAATAATTAGGTATCATAATAATGACGTAATGTATAACAAATGTGTGTATCATAAAAATGTCCATAAAGGAAATGAATTAGATATTGAATGGAAAATAATAAGGTAGAATAGGAATATATCATGATAATTGATGTCAAATTTAAGTGAAAACATGTAAAAAGAGTATTTTAGAAACTTTAGGATGGAAACATTTTAGTGCGGTTTAAGGAAAATATCAAAGATCATTTAAAACAGAAAAGGGGATAATCTTTTATATAAAAAAAGAAGTCAAACAAGAATGTTTTCATAATAAAATGATCTATTTTAGAAAAATAATGGTTACTTAAAACATATTATCTAATGCACATAAAATTAGGTAAGAATTTAGGAAGTTCCCTTAAAATGAGTTTGCTTAACAGGAAGAATTGAGGAGTGAACCACTTAAAAACATGTATACCCCAAAAAGAGAATGAATGTATCTTTATAAATGAGTTTGTAACATATAAACAACATTTATAAGATACAAATGAAAATAAAATAGAATTATATTTGGGTAAAAAGAGAGAGAGAGTAACCCGAAGGGATAATGGAGGTTCGGGTAGAATCCCTTACCTTATGTATTAAGGTGTTCCTCCCATGACCTTAATGTCCTGGATAATCAAATTAGATTAATTAAATAATAATTAAATAACCTATTATACTTGTAATTTATTTATTATAACCTTATTATGTTCATTCATGTCCTTTTTCATGGGATAAGATGTTCAATTTCATTGTTTGGGAGCATTTGTTTCCTTGGATTTCGAGATTGGTTTACTTATATACATGTAAGAGTAATCATGTAAGATGACGATGGTTGTCCAAAATTGAAGTTATATGTTATTAATAAACGTCCATAATTTATAAATTTAAAAAATTCATTAAGATATTTTGAGTGAGGATGAATCATTATTCAAAACTTTAATGATTTTTTCTTGGATTAATTTGGCTATTTTTCTATCACAACAAACTCATTTTGTTTTGTAAATTAATAACATTTTTAAAAAAGAATACAGAACATTACAGAGGATATATTACATATATAATAATATGGGTCAACCATAAAAAAGGTTTCATGACCATAATTGAAGATGATAATTGAAATTGAAAACTCATCGTCCTTGAATTTGATAAATTAACACATCTGGGATGTTGTTTTCATTTCTAGTATAGATACAGGGGAAAGGAGATATGATGATGACTTATTAAATTAACATAAAAAAATTATACTATATGTATGGTACTATATATTTAATACCTTTTTTATGAGGATAGGTGAGGATGGATAAGAAAACAAAGGAACTTTAAAAGAAATTGAAAGAACATGGAAGATGGTTTTACCTCTTCATTTCTTCCTCTTGAGAACCTCCTTAAGGGTTTGGTTTTGGTATTTTATTAAGGAAAAAATCCCCCAATCATGGGGGAGGGTCATGGAAAGATATTTGAGTAAAATTTAGGCAAGGCCCAAGGCTTGATAGGTTTGAGGAGAAGAGGGGGCGAGGGTGGTTTCTATAGTGGAGGAGAGGGGTGGTTTTTAAATATCTTATTCATCTTTTTATTATTTTTCTCAAGGAAATAAGTAGTGCTGAATGTTGATACCAAAAATATTAATTAGATCATATGAGTTCAAAACCAGGTTGATTACATGGTCCATGTTGTTATTAATAGTGAATTTAATTTATAATTTATATATATGGTAAATTACCGTACTTTACTATTCACCAAAAATTCATGTATTTCAGAAAAATACCAAAAATTCACTATAACCATTTTTCAACATGTAGAATTAAAAAAGAAACTCCATTTTTCAATATAATATTCTAAATATGGTAAATTTTGTTTTTAATTAGAATGATAATTTACTTGAAAAATAAAAAATTTAAAATTAAAACTCCTTTCTAACACATTTAAAAATTAATTAAGGTCTCATAAAATTATATTATAATCATATGACTTCAAAATTTCAATTTATGAATAGATTTTTTGAAAATAATTTTTCTTTTATTTTATTAAATAAATCATTAAATTTTTATTAAATATTTATGACCTATAAAAATACCAACACTTAATAAATAATTTTTAAAATATGTATTTAATTATATTATAACATAATTATGCCATATTGTCACTTATAATATGGATAAATTTTATTCATACTTTCATTGATGATGTTACTATTACATTGGATGGTTTACTATTCATAATGTTTAGTTTACTATTCCAAATTTCATGTTAATATTCATTGGTAATATGTTCCTTAACATTTATAGATGCCTTATATTTCACTAATTCTTTATTTATAAAGTTTGAATTGTGTTATATAAGTAATCTTATGTGATTATAATAGAATATAATTACATTGATAAAACATTGGGTCGTTACATTCTTCCCTACTTATATAATTTTTCCCTCAAAATTTCATTTTACATTCTTAGATGAAAACAAGTGTGGGTACTTTTCCTTTCATCGCTTCCTCCAGTTCCCAGGTTTCCTCTTCATACTTATGGTTCCCCCATAGTACATTGACCAGGTGAGTAATCTTGTTACATATAACTTTATCTCTATGATCCAATATCTTCAATGGATTCTCCTCATAAGAAAGATCATTACCCAACTATACCACCTCTGAAGATAGTATATGTGAAGGATCTAGTACGTACTTTCATAAAAGGGATACATGTAAGACATCGTGTACTTTAGACATGGTAGGGGGAACTGTTAGTCGATAGGCCATAGCTCTGACAGATCAAGGATCTAGAAGGGGCTAATGTATCTGGGTCTCACATTTCCATTCTTCGAAAACCTCATCACCTTCTTCTATGGAGATATGTGGAGGAATACCATATCTCCAATTTTGAACTCAAGGTCCCATCGATGTTTGTCTCCATAACTCTCATTTTGGATTTGGGACGACTTAATGTGATGCTGAATGGTTTTCACCTTCTCCACCATTTCTCCATCCATTTAAGGTCCTAGCATGTTATGTCCACTGACTTCATCCCAGTACGCTAGTGTTCTACCCCTATTCCCATAAAGGTCTTCATATGGTTCCATTCCGATACTTGAGTGGAAACTATTGTTGTAAGATAATTTGACTGGTGCAAGATGTTGGTCCCATATTCCTTTGACATCCATATCATGCTCCCAATATATCTTATTGTGTCTGAATAGTTCGCTCATATTGGCCATTAGTTTGAGGATGATAGGTTGTAATGAAGTTGATCTCAGTGCTTCGAGAATGTTGTAGACTTTTCCAGAACCTCATGGTGAATCTCAGATCTTGATCAAACACAAGAGATAGTGGTACTCCATGAAGCCTTACCACTTCATTGATATATATTATTTCAAGTTGATCTAATAAGAAGTCCTATAAAATTTCAATAAAGTGATCTATCTTTGTAAGACGATGAGAAATGACCCATATAGCATTATTTCCCCTCTATATCTTTGGACATCTAGGGAAAAAGTCCATGGTAGTGTTCTCCCACATCAATGTTCGCATGCACAGTGGTTGCATCATCCCCTTAGACTTTTTCCATTCAACATTCACTTACTGACATACCAGGAACTTTGATGTATACTCAATGATCTTCTTCTTCATATTGTACCACCAATAGTTCTCTTGGAGATCTCAATACTTCTTTGTGCTCCGTGGGTGAATAGATAAGGTTGAGCTATGTGAATCATTAAAAATCCCATTCTTTATCTCTAGATCGGATGGTACACATAGTCCTATCCCAAATTTCACGACTCTATCCTCATCAATCTTGAACTCGGAGGATTTCCCATTTTTGATAGCTTTCATCCTTTTTCAAATTTCCACATCATTTCTCTGAGAATCCTTTATTTTATCTATGATGGATGGTTGAGTAATCATTTGAGAAAATATTGACGATGTTCCTCCCTTAATGATTCCCATTTTCATCCTCAGAAAATCTAAGAATATTAAATCCTTCTCAATTGTCATCATTGATAAAGATGTAGGATCCTTTGTACTTAGAGCATCCACTACCTTATTTTCCTTACCAGGATGATATTGGATTGAGTAATCATAATCCTTGATGAGATATAACTATATTAAATGAAACATATTAAGATCCTTTTGTGGGAATATATATTTGAGACTCTTGTGATTAGTATATATCTCACACTTATCCCCATAGAGATAATGTCGCTAAATGTTTTATGCAAAGATCACAACTTCCAACTCCAGATCATGTGTGGGACAGTTTTTCTCATGGATTTTTAACTGCCTTGAGGTATAGGCTATTACTTTATCACTTTTCATCAATACACAGTATGAGACCATTTTTGAAGCATCTTTTTATATCAAAAAGAGTTCCCCACTTGTCAGGAGTTTGAGTACAGGTGTAGTGATAAGCCTATTTTTGAGCTCCTTAACTATTTACTCACATTATTGAGTGTAGAAAAACATTATACACTTCTATTTCATCTTGTTTTTCAATTTTTAAAATCATGATATGTTCTTCAAAAATCATCGATAATACCTAGTTAGACCATGGAATCTACAGATATCCATTTCAGACAATGGTTTGGGCCACTCTTCGATTTCCTTTATCTTGGAAGGGTCCACATATATCCCTTTGATGGGGATAAAATTCCCCAAGAATGATACTTACTACCTCTATAACTCACATTTAATATACATTTCTGAAAGTTTCTCCCTTCATAAAGCCTTCAGCATAGTATTCAAATGCTCCTCATGTTCCTCATTTCTCTTGGAGTATATCAGAATATCATTGATAAAGACTACCCCAACATTATCGAGGTAATCACAAAAAAAAATCTATTCATTAAAACCATGAATATTTCTAGAGAATTAGTGAGTATAAAGGTCATCACTATGAACTCATAGTGTCCATACCTTGCTAAAAATACTATCAGGTTAATTTCTTCCTTCCTAAACTTTAATTGGTGATATCCAGAAAGAAGGTTCACCTTTGAAAAATTACTAGACCCACGTAGATAGTCAAACAATTCATCTATCTAAGGAAGGGGATACTTGTTCTTTATCATGATTTTAGTGATCTCATGATAATAAATGAAGAGGCACATTTATTCATCCTTATTCTTGATAAAGAGAAATGGTTCACCCCACAGTGAAGCAATTAGGCATATAAAACCCTTCTCTGGATTCTCATGTAACTAATTCTTTAGTTTATCTAGCTCTATAGTGGCCATTATATAAGGTGTATTTAATATTGGTAGAGATCCCGGAACAACCTAAATTGAGAACTAAACATCTCAATAAATAAGAAGACTGGGTAACTCTTAGAGGAACACATCAGTGTAATCCCTCATAATGGGCATGCCTTTAAGCATGATTATCTATTTTTTCTCAATCAATTGAGCAAGATATTATTTCTCATAATGTAACAATGTACACAATTGAGTTAATGATTCTGAAGTATATTCATATTTATCCTTACACTTTTAGAGGATTAGAGGATTATTTTGGAAATAAAAAGAGATATCCCTTTCCAAATAGTTGATATTGTCTTTATATAAAGATAGACAATCCATGCCCAAATAGAATAAAACTCTACCAAAGGGAGTATGAAAATTTTTTCTGGGAGGTTCAATCTACAAAACATTTACTAGGGAGGAGTTATAGAACTCGGACGCAATAATTTCCCCTTTATTTTTACTCACAGATAACTCAACCTTTATATATTTAGGTGGTCCTTGAATAGTTATACTAAACATGAAAGATATGAAAGAATGTGTAGAACCAGAATCAAATAGTACGTTTGTTATTATTGAATTAATAACCAGTGTACCTATCACCACATCATTGTTTGGATCCACCTCAATAGTAGTGATAGCATAATCCCATCCTTGTTTCCTTCAAGGGTGTTGTTGATTGCCTTTGACAACACTTGGCTTTGGGAAATTGTTCACATAATTCCCATGTTCCATACATTTTAAACTCTTCACTACTATATGAGCATTGATATAAAACTCCCTTTCTTCTTCCCACAATTTTGACATGTGGTATGTTCGGTCTTATTTCCATCATGGGAATTATTTGATGAACCACCCATATTATAATCCATTTTACACTTTTTTCCCGGGGATAATGAGACCATTGAGAGTATCCAATATCCATTTCATCCTTGAGGTAATAATGAACAATATACTCATAAATATTGAAGTCATGAATCACAAATTATTTTCATAGACTCATCTTTGTTTCACTGAAGAAGAGATCCACCTTTATTTTGGTGTTCTTGACAAATCTGGATGTTTATCATGAAAGCCTTGTAATGTTTGCTTCATACTTCAAAATAGAATCATCTTTCTTCTTCTTAAATTCAAGAAACTCTCTTTCTATCTTATGATGGAGGGTTTGGGGAAACTATTTATTGAAAAACATTTTCTTAAATTACTCACAATCCATGGAATCAATTTCCACCTTGGAAATTGTATTCTTGATCAGTGTCCACCACTGACCAGCTTCCCCCTCAAAATGATAGGCTGCTAGCATGATCTTCTCTTCTATTGAGCACTTAAGGATAGATAATATCTTTTGAATAGAGTTAATCCACTATTACACAAGGAGGGGATCATAAGATCCACTAAACATGGGAGGAATTTTCTACATGAAATATTCTACAACAACTTACTCTTTCCTTGTAAGAGGAGGTAATTCCATAGGATTCATGTTATTATTCATAACTTGATACATCTAAGCAAGTAATGTAATAATGTTTTGAGCACCAGTTCCCAAATTATTTGGCATATCATTAAGGAAATCGTCACATTTCCAATCACATTGATTTTTGGTAAGTGTTCTTCTATTTCCCGCCATTAACTAAGAAAAATAAAGTTCAATTATGGGACATGAATACAAAGATAATAATCATAAAAAGAAAACATTGAAAATAAAATCATAAAGTCTTAATTAAAAAGTATATCCTTACTTGTGATTCCCTAGGTTTCAATCAAGGTTATCCATGATCTATTTCCTATCATATATTTTTATAGGCTTTCTTTGGTTCCATTAATAATGGTTCATAATGAGCTTATGAATTTACCAAAGGATATCCCCCGAGAGTGTCAAACCAGGTGCACAATAAGGCACATTGTCATGTACTAGGTTACCTAGATTCAAGCCTGAAACACCTTTTCAGAGTTGTTACTCCTAAGTAAAACTATTCCAAAACCACATCCACATGTAGTATCCAGATAGAGAGGTATTTTCATGATAAACCAGTTACTCTATACTAACCAAAATTTAGGGATGTTTTCATATACTTAGTCTTATCCCTAATGTTCTTACTAAAGTGCACAATTAAGAATATCCAAAATTAACTAGACCTTTATCTGAAACCAACTATAGTAACAATATCTTTTTACACATATTATTACATTATTTTAAGAATAATTAAACATCAAATTACAATCCAAGGATTGTATTGTCTAGTTTATAAGAAGACTAGGTACATAAAACTAAAAACAGGGAAATAAATAAAACATTTAATTACTTAATATTCATAGAGAAATCCTAAATTCCATTGTTATTATACATATTCATGGGATAACCTGGGGATAACATGAACAAAGGGATGAGATAAAAATCCTAGCAAGGGAATAAACAAAAGAATAAATCATATCACATGGGTTAGATGACACATCATAGTGATATAAAAAGGCATCGAACATGATAATCATATGGAATATTATCATATAGAACATGGGATTATATAATCATGAAATCAAATAAATGTGTAAGAGACATAAAAATTACTTTAGCATGATTCAAGGATCATTTCACATAGAGTAGCACGAGTTAAGGCTAACCGCCAAGACTGTTGCACATGGAGCATGAGTAAGGGCTGACCACTAGGACCGTGGCACATAATGTCTCATGAGATTAAACTTTACCCAATACATTAGAGAACTATATTGATTCACCCTTCATAACATGTTCATGAATATTCTTAACACATATAGAATCATGCATAATCAATCATACATAAACATAATACTTACCCATGGAAAGAATTGGTTATCATAATCATGTTGTAAAGCATAACAATTTGGTGTGTTATAAAAGTCACCATGATGGAAAGGATTAGATAATTAATGGATAGTAATAATGAATAATAGACATATATCATTATATGTGATTCCAAATTGAGGTGATGAAAATAGTATTTAATAAACTTTAGAATTAAAACATTTTGGTGTGGTTTAAGGAAAATATCAAAGATCATTTAAAACAGAAAAAGGAATAATAATTTTTATAAAACCATAATATAACCAAAAAAATTTTCATAATAAAATTATTTATTTTACAAAAATAATGGTGAATTAAACAAGATTATATATTTCAATTGAAATTCGGTAAGAATTCGGGAAGTTCCCTTAAAACATGATTGCTTAACGGGGAGAATTGAGGAGGGAACCACTTAAAAAGATGTAGATCAATGAAAAATAATGAATGGATATTGATACATGAGTTTCTAACATACAAAAAAAATTTATATGATGCACATGAAAATAAAATATAATTCCATTTGAGTTAAGAGAGACAGAGAGTAACCTGAAGGAATAATGGAGGTTCGGGTAGAATCCCATACCTAAAGTTTGAAGGCGTTCTTCCTTTGATCTTAATGTCATCAATAATTAAATTATATTAATTAATTAATAATTAAATAACCTATTATACATTTAACGTATTTATTATAATCTTATTATGTTCATTCATGGCCTTTTTTATGGGTTAAGAGGTTTAATTTCACTGTTTGGGAGAGTTTGTTTCTCTGGTTTCCATGATGGGTTTACATATTTACATGTACAGATGACCATGTATGATGAGGATGGTTGTATAGAATTGAATTTATATGTTATTAGTTTTATTACAGAATATTAAATGGTTATAAAATTCATTTGATAATTTTTAGTGAGGATGAATCACTATATAAAACATTAATGATAAACACCTGGATTAATTTGGTGATTTTTTTATCACAATGAACTCATTTTATTTTGTAAATTAAAACCATTTGTAAAAAAGATTAAAAAACATTAAATAAGATATGTTAAATATATAATAATATTTTTCAACAATAAAAATGGTTTCATGACATGAATTTAAGATGGTAATAGAAATTGAAAACTCGTCATCCTTGAATGTGATAAATTAACACATCTGGGATTATGTTTTCTTTTCTAGTATAAATGGAGGGGAAAGAAGACATGATGATGAATCATTACATAAATAAAAATAAATTCCAGAATATTTATGGTACTTTATTTTTCATACCTTTTGTATTAGGATAGTTGAGGAAAGAAAATAAAATAATGGAACATGAAAAGAAATTGAAAGAAAACAGAAGAGGGGTTTACCTCTTGATTCCTTCCTCTTGAGACCCTCCTTAGGGGTTTTGTTTTGGTATTTTGTTAAGAACAAAATCTCCTAGTCGGGTGGGGGGGTCTTTGAAATATATTTTAGAATAATTTATAAAATTAACATGGCTTGAGAGGTGTGAGGAGAATATGGGGGTAAGGCTGGTGTCTTTATAGTGGAGGAGAGGGATGATTTTTGAATATCTTATTCATTTGTTTATTATTTTTCTCAGTAAAAGAAATAGTTCTCATTATTGTGACTAAAAAAATTAATTTGATCATGTGATATTTAACCAAGGGTTATTACATCATCCATTATGTTAGGAATAGTTCATTTAACTTATAATGTATATATACTGTAAATTACAGTATTTTAATTTTCACCATAAATTCAAGTATTTCCAAAAAATCCCAAAAATTCACCCTAACCATTTTTTGACATGTATAATTAAAAAATTAACTTCAATTTTCAAAACTAATATTATAAATATGATAAATTTAATTTTTAATTAAAATCATAATTTACTTGAAAAATACAAATTTTAAAATTAAAACTTCTTTTCTTCCACTTTAAAATATTAATTAAGGTCTCATAAAATTTTCATATAATCATAAGAAAAAAATGCCAATTTATGAATACATTTTATTAAAATAATTTTTCTTTTAATTAATTAAATTAATCATAAAATTGTAATTAAATATGTATAACCTATAAAAATACGAACACTTATTAAATAATTTTTAAAATATTTATTTAGTTCTACTATGATATAATTATACCATATTTTCACTTATAATATGAATAAATTTTATTTATACTTTCATTGGTGTGGTTACTATTACATTAGATAGTTTACTATTCATAACGGTCACTTTACTATTCCAAAGGTCAAGTTTCTATTCCTTAGGTATATATTCCTCAAATTCTAGATATACCTTTTATTTCACTCATTATTTATTTATAATGTTTATATTTTGTTCTATAAGTAATATTATGTGAAAATAATATAAGACAATTCCATTGATAAAACATTGGTTTGTTACATGACCATTTCCTTGTGTAGTATACTACTTTGTAACGTAGTTGGTTATTCGATAGTGTATTGTTTCAAAGAAGATTACACGGTAGCCTTTGACATGGAGGTTTCAAATGATGAAGGTTATGTCATAATGAGGTTTTTCATCGATTGATATATCGTGGTGTTATGGACCAAGATAGAGTGGTTGTGTAGTGTCAGTTATAGAAGACTATCCAACCTGTGGTCTTTGGGTGTGTCCTGCCTTAACAATTTAATTTTTTAATTGATATGGGGGGACATGATTTTCAATTTAATTTTGGGGGTTTTATATAGAAATTATGAGGCTTCGTGAGGGTTTTTTTCACATGGATTGAACCCCTAGATATCCCTTGCAGATAAATCATTTTTTCTATCTTCATTTAGATCTTCTCAAAACCCAGAAGGGATGCAAGACAAATCCATGATTTTGGTCCTTTCCATTATTCCATTGTGGTACATTCCCCATCCTACTTATATACCACATCACCTCCTTCTTCACTATGGATTTCTACCTCTTTTACACCCCTACACTATGTCCCCTTGTTTTTTACCATATTGACCTTCTTCTAGTACACCCATGAATTTCGGTGTGTGTCCTACGATGTATGGGTCTTTTACAAAACAACTACATTCCATACATTCTTTCATACTCTATGGAGACTACCAAATCTCCATAACCATTACCCCTACAACTTTGAGTAGAACCTTATGTTTTTCTTATTCTATTTGATCTTGAGTAAGAATTTATTCTTCCACTTTCACTTTTTATGCTCATCTTACTCTAGTACCCATGACATGATGATTTGGAACATGTTCTATGAGTTATTATTGTATAAAAAAATTCCAGTTCTATGCGGATTTGGTACCATGATGACTCCTCCATCAAACCCTGACATTGACATCGAAAACTATGAGGTAGGAAGTAGGTTACCTTCTTAGGATTGAGTTTACACTTATGTCCATGATGATGATAATATTGTAATTCTGATGACAGTTCTTGATTATGATCGCATGTAGATGTGTGTGTAGATATGAGACCCATTGTGATATTTTATTACAAAATTTATACACTAATGTATCTTTTTCAATGATTTATTTTGATCACATATTATTGTGTGGGTTTCCATATACTCATGATGGAATTCTATTCCTAGTTTTGTGATTTCCTTTTATGTGTGTTACCATGCCTTTGTGGTTTTAGTGGTACTTGAGATAAGTGGACTGTTGTGACATATTTATCCATTAGAGTGGGGAGTGTGAAAAAACTTGTGATGACCACAATGAGGGGCCTGAGTAAAAGTTAGAGGTATGAGGTAGCCATGGTTCCATTTTTTGTAATCATTGAGGTAGTATAGTCAATGTGAGTACAAGATGTTCATAAATAGAAGATGTTGGGTGACATGGTCCTTTTTAGGGATACATGCCACTGGGTTTCATGTTCACATGACATCATGATGATGAAGTACAACAGCTAGTCCAGTTACTATTAACAGCATCCCTTATCTTTTACCATGGAACCAAAGTAGGTACAGTCATGGGTTCTTGGAAGCATGGTTAGAACACGACCACTTAGTTTTCGGTTGCATGTTTTTTCTCACAAACATTTATTATTATGAAGGGATACACTTGTTATACTGAATACAAATATGTTAATGGTGTATTTGTGGTGTCCTACTGAGTCTTGTGCACACACCTTACTTTGGAATTTCAATGCTCTTATAGATTTTATTGTGAGACCCGACAAAGGGAAAGGGCCATGTTGTGGATGGATGAGAATATGAACAAAAATATAGTGGTATACAGGATTGATATTGATAGATCCACATATTTTATTCTATTTATTATTCTTTATTATTTACTCTGGACTAGATTTGCACATTTGGGGTCACTTATTTTTATGACCCGTATACCATATTTAGCTTTCGACAAGTTACTCTAAACATTTATTTACTTGTATATTATTATTATCTATGTCATGACATGATACTGAGGGTATGTTATCCCCCACTAATATACTGAGACCCTCATTATTATTTGGAAGCCACTTTTATATGGGGATGCACACATGATGTCATGTAACACTCAACTCAAACATGGTGGTCTGTATGAGGATGTTAAAAATTAGTATAAGAGAAATATGATTTTACTAACATTCCTTTTCCTTTTACTTGGTTTGGGATATGATAAATATGATTTAAGATTATTGGTACTCATGCAAGTGAATAATGAGAATGCATGGCTAGAACTGTATAGCAGACCTCCAAGTTACCATGAAATGGGAAAATTATTTTTTGTTATTACCATTGACTAAATTCATCTTGGGTGATGTTACTGATATTGATATGTGATTTATGAGATTTTGTGTACATTCATTCATCATTACTGGACACATAAGTTTACATGCCATATATATATACCTATTTTTGTGCAGCATAATAGTTCATTAATTGAATGCCTTGATTGTGCTATTTATTTGAGATTGTTTATCTTTGTGTGATATATCTTGACTAATATTAATTAGTTGAATTGAAAATGTTTTTGTGTTAATATATACATATACATATATATATATATGATGAATGTGACTAACATGCATGTTCAAAAACCAAGGTCAGTTCTAGGAGGGGTATACCTTGGGTAGAGGGAAGACTCTTAGGAGAATATTGTGTGATCCCATAGTCTGGTTAAGAAAATTTTGTCTTCTTAATTTTCCTTATTTTGTAGAATATTTCACCTCATAGACAATTTGTTAGACAACCAGCTAACCAATCTATTCCAGAGCATTAGTTGTGGAAAATTGTTGTTGTAATGATATGGAAGACAATTCATAGAAGAGTAGAAGGGAAAAAAATAACAAGATAAAGATCCTGGGGAAGAATGATTTACATGGTTTAGGAAATGAACCATATGTCAAGGGAGAGGTAATATTTCACTTGTTTTGGGAGAACATAATAAAGAGACATATCAATGTTTCACACACAAAAACCCTAGAACTAAATGTTATAATGAATAAGATGAAGTACTGTGACACCACCCACACAGAAATTCATCACTGCTATAGTAAATGCTGGTTGGATGTTCACATCACTACAATACCAAATCCATAAAGGTATAAGCTGCTATAGTGGACGATGGGAAGAATTTCATATAGTTATAGTACTACTTTCTCTAACATCTTCACTGCCATAGTTCTCTATTAGGGTCATTCAGTCATCTTTTCTATAGTCAGTTAGAGGTTTTATAATGACACAAAATTTGGACCAGGGCCTTTGACTCCCAAACCCCAAGATCAAGGGCATGATTCCCCATATAACCCCCAATGAGCTCATTGTATAGATCTTCCCATGAGACATACATCATGGTGCATAGTATGGGTCATAAGAATTCATCCTAACAGCATACAAATGGATCCAGATACTCCAATCAAATAGAATGTTCTCACACCCTCCCCAGTGGTTTCGATAGTAGTTCCATTTTATCTACCACCAAAATCTATGGTAAACTACACCTAGGATTTATATCTATATAATCCCCCAACTATTCAAGGAAACAGGGGACCATTGGATGTTGAGTATGGGAAATAAACCATAAAGATAATCTTTTATCTCATCAAGACACTATCATATACGAAGTTGATGTAAGCAGTGTTCATATTATAGGGACCTTCTAAGATTTGGTTGAGAGTTATGGGTCATGTTGGATGATGATAGGGACAGTTATGGGAGACCTTTAAATATTTTTTTCATAGGGTTCTTCCCCAATGTGTTGAATATCAACTTATAACTAGAGTTTGTAGAACTGCAATAGGTATCCATGATAGTATTAATGTACTTCACTTTATTAATTGAGATGCTCCATTTTTTTGTGCTTCTAGCCAGTAATGAGGATTATGAGTATGCGAAGTTTGAAATCAAACTTGGATCTGATCTTAGGCAGTATGTATGGAACTTTGACCTAGATTCATACTAGGATTTTCTAAGGAAGTCCCTATCCATTAAAAAGATTTTAGAGGATGGATGAGCAATTTTTCTTTTCCAAAAATTCACTACTCGGATGGGTTGACCTCCTAATACATTCATGAGTACCTCATTCAATGGAAGGAAGAGGAAGGTCATGTAAATCCAATGGACCAATGGAATGCATGTGTATTAGTGTTCAATATCTTCAATTTTAACTAGTGGTGACCCACAATGCTTCAAGTGTGGGATGTTTGGATACTAAAATTGGGCATTCCCAACAACCCAGAGTAAGTGATATTAGTGTGGAAGGACAAGACATATCCAATAGTTTTACACTAAAGTTTCATCTATATGGTTGTGGAAACCATGACTAGCCAACCAATGGTTGGGTCAGGGTTCTCTGCGAAACACCCAAAAATGTTGTACAGCTTAAGGACATGTTCATAGGACTGAGTCAAGTCATGTCTATGTTGTGGATCACACTCCAATGGATGGTGGAGGGTAGACATCTACAGTTTGAGGTACAGTCTTGATTACATACACTATGTCAACTTCTTTGTTCGATATCGTTGCTTCCCATTCCTTTATATCCGCATAATTTGTTTCTAGAATTGAACAAATTGTCAATTTTACATATGAATTAGTCTCCCTCAATACACCAATGGGCAAGAAAGTGAACCATCTCAAGTGAATTTGACAGTTCCCAATAGTTGTCTCCTGTTATGGGAATTTGTGGGATTTAATGATTCAAGAGATGATGACCTTTGATGTGAATCTAAGAATGTACTAGATGACAAACTTCTGAGCTCACATTGAATTATATAGGAGAAGTGTGTTATTCACTTCCCCAAAAGGATAAATGTTCTTGATGTCTGGAGAGTGGGAACCATGAGCATTCAGAGTTGGACTGAACTTGAGTTAGCTCGTGACAATCACAACACAGATGGAAATCTTACCTATTTTAGCAACAACAATGGCAGTCCCCTCATCTTTTCATCTAGTCATGAATCTTTACCAGGATTTCTTCCCATAAAAATAGACAAGACTCCCTCCTTATAGAATAGTTTACTTTGAGAGAGATCTCATATTGGGTCTCCAACCCATTTCAGTACCCCCGTATCATATTAAACTAATCGAGATCAAGTAGATCAAAGTGAAATTGGATGACATGGAGTGTAAAGGGTTTATCTGTTCAAGTGATTCATTGTGGGGTGAAACTATGTTATTTTCTAACAAGGAAGACAGTATTATTTTACTCTACATAGATTACAATAATATGAACCATGTGATGGTGAAGAACTGATATCCATTTTCCAATATTTATGATCTTTTTGAGAATATGTATGTATCCCAATGGATTTCCAAGATAAATCTTTGATTTGGACATCATCAGTTGTAAGTTATATAGGCATACATTCTAAAGATGTTGTTTCAAAGTAGGTATATATCGTATGAGTACTCGGTGATGTCATTTGGGATTGAAAATTCACTAGCAGTGTTATGAACCTATAGATACTCTTTAGTACACTTTCAACACATTGGATCTATGTCAAGTTATCGAAGTGTCACTTATGGATTTGTGAGGTGAAGTTCATAGGACATGCGGTGTTTTAGAAGGGTATGTGTGTGGATCTATAAAATGATGAGGCATTCATGCCTTTGAAATTTCCTTGAAACATGTTTTAGGTCAGGATTTGTCTAGGAATAAGAGGATACTAAAGAAAATTTATCCAGGAATTCTCCCGACAATCACCACCCATGAAAATGATAATGAATAAGGTTATGAACTTCTATTGGTCTGATCAATGTGAAGTGTAATTCCTTGAGCTAAATATAAGGTTGATGATAGATCCGGTATTGATACTCTCTAATCCTAGGATTGGATATGTAGTGTACTACTATGTGTCATGTGTTAGACTAGGAACTATGCTACTATATATTGAGAAAGTAGTAGCCTATGGTTCATGTTAGTTATGACATCATAAGTAGAAATACCCCTCACCTGATGTAGTGTTGGTAGTTGTGGTCCATGATTTGAACTATTGAAAACAGTGTATCTTTAGCGATAGATTTATTGGTTATATAGATCCTAAAATCATTTACTATATCTTCACACAAAGAGACATGAACATGAAATCACAACATAATGACGCATCGCAGTACACTGGGAAGTGTGTAACGACCCAAAATTTTTAATGTAAATTATTTTCTTATAATATAATCACATGAAATCACAACATAATGAACTATTAAGTGCTATGAGACCTTTAAAAATATGTTTTTCACTTCTGTGTTTTGAATTTTTAAAATCTGACATACACGGTTACGATCAGTTAGTTATTTGGAGTCCGATAAGAAAAAATTAAATTTTTGTGAATAGTAACCTACCCTTATGAATATTAACATACCATTATGAATGGTGATATACCCTAATTAATAGTAACCTTACCTATGAAAATATATAAATAATATTCAAGTTAAATGTATCATATACCTATATTTTATAATAAGTAAATGAATGTTTTAAAACTGGTTTTTGATAATAAATTATGAATTTAATTAAATATTAAATTAATCATATTTAAAAAATTATTTTTGAAAAATAGATTTTATTTTTTAATTCTACACGTTGAAAAATGGTAAGGGTGAATTTTTGGAATTTTTCTGAAATACTTGAATTTTTAGTGAATAGTAAAATACATTAATTTACCACATAAATACATTATAATTTGAATTCAGTATTCCTAACATCACAAGTGATGTAAGCACCCAAATCTAGAACTCACATGAATTTATGGATATTCTTGGTCTTGTAATCATCACTATTTCTGGTCTTGAGGGAAAATAATAAACTAATGATTAAAAAATTATGTAAACCCTCCTCTCCTCCACTATAACCCCCCTCACTCCCTCTTCTCTTCACTCATCTCAATCCTTGTGCCTTGCCAATATTCTGCCAAAATATCTCCCCAAGATCCTCCCCCACTCCCAATGTCCTATAGTCTATTAAAAATACCAAAACCTCTCCACTTAACAGGTTCTCAAAGGAGGTTTACTCAAGAGGTAAAATCCTCTTTCCAATTCTTTCATTTCTTTTAAGTCATTTTCTTTTCCTGTTCCATTCCTTGCCACCATTCACCCAAATGTAATGATAACTCTAGTAACATACATGTACTATAATGATATTATTCTAATGGGATATTTCATTATCTTCTATCCTTTCCCCTTCTTTTATTTGAAAGAAATAAAAACACCATTTGAGATTTGTTAATTTAGCACATTCAAGGAAAACAGTTTATCAATATCTATTATCATCATTAATTCTGGTCATGAAACCATTTTTTTATGGTTGAACCAGATTATTACATATTTAATATATCCAAGTTATGGTTCTTTAATTATTTTTTACAAATGGTATTATGTTTTAAGGAAAAACAAGTTCGTTGTAATCAAAACCCATCGATTAACAAAAATGGTTGTCACTAAGGATAAATATAATAATTCAACTTCACTATAAGTAACCAAATTAAATTTGAAACCATGTAATCTCTTGGATGTTCACTGATAGAATATATCTTCAATTCTGGAGAACCACTTTCATCTTACATGTTTATTCGAACATGAATATAAGTGAACCGATCTTTAAAACTATGTAAGCAAACAGACCCGAATAATGAAATTGAACCTCATAACCAATCAAAATAGTCATGAATGATATTAAAAAGGGTTATAATAAATAATTTAAATATATAACAGGTTATTTAACTATTAATTAATGAACCTAATTTGATTGTTCTGGTCATTAAGTTCAATAAAAGATCACCATCAGACTTAAGGTAAGGGATCCTCTCCATTTCACTCTTAATCAAGATGTCCTCTATGGTATGACATTTTATGTGTAATAACTAATGATGGTTTATGATAACACACCTCCCCCATACTTCCATAATTATGTTTAAGTGATGATAAACCCATTTTCTCTCTCATAAATCCTTGTTAGGCACACCCGACACCATGTCGATAAACCGTAACGAATTCTACCCAAACCTTCTTTGTTCTTCTGAGTCTCCTTATCTTTCTTTATATTAAAATGGTGTTATGTTATCTATTTATTTAAATATTCTAATTTTGGTGTAGGTTTACAAAATTCATTTATGAAGACCCTTTTATCGCTCTCTTTTGTGAATATACATGTTTCTAAAATATTCCCTCCTTAGAACTTTCCGATAAGAAAACCTGTTTTAAGGGAACTACCCAAAATTTTAACCAACTTCAAGTGCACTCTATAAAATATTTTAAGATACCATTATCTTTATAAAACCAGTTTTTTTATTATGAAAACCTTCTTGGTTCAATTCTGGTTTTATATAAAATATTTTCCTCTTTTCTATTTTAAAATCACTATAGTGTTTCCCTTAAAAACACACAAAAATGTTTTAACGCTAATATTTCTCAAATACATTTCTTATATGTTGCCACTTCTATTTGACATCACTTACCATGTTATATTCCTAATTTAACCTATGAACGTCCATGTATGTTCTAATCCCTTCCTTTCATTGACACTTTCATGAGATGCTCATTGGTTATGATTTACGTCATGATTGGGGTAACCAATTGTTTCAATGGGTACCCATATGTTTATGTATTGTTGATTATGTATTCTTATTTATGTGTCAATAATATTCATGAAAATATTGAGATGGGTGCTCCAATATAGAGCTCTAATGCATTGGGTAAAGTTAAGTCTCATGAGATGTGATGTGAAATGGGATTGGCGATAAGCCTTGACCTGTATTACAATGGGAAACAGGATTGGCAGTTAGCCTTAACCTATACTACAATGGGAAACGGGAATGTCAGTTATCCTTGACCCGTACTACAATGGGAAATGATATTGGTGGTTATAATTGACTCATAATAAATACATGTTTTATGATTCTACCACATTTATATGATTCCATGTTTATATGATCCCATGTTTATATGTTATGATTTCATATGTTCCATGATTTTGATATCATTATATCATGCCACCTAGCTCATGTGTTTAAGCTTTATTCTTATGTTCATTCGGTTACTCAGCTTTTTATCTCATCCCTTTTTTCATGTGTTCCCTAGGGTACCCTATATAGATGTAAGGTCTCAAAGGAGGTTAGGATATTTTTATGGATATTAAATAAAGAAGTGTTTTTTATACCCATGTGTTATGTTTTATGTACCTACTCTGCCATGAAACTAGAATTAATGATCCTTGGATTGTACTCTGATGTATAATTATGATGAAAATCAATTAATGTTATGTGTAAAAAGTCTTGGGTCGCTATAGTTGGTATAAGAGGATGGTCTAGTTATTTTTGGAGATTAGGAATAGAGAACCTTAGTGAGAACCTTAAGGATGGTCCTAAGTATTAGAAAACACGGCTATTTTTTGGTAAGTATAGAGTAAGTGGTTTATCAAGAAAATACATCCTGTTAGGATACAAATAGGTAGAGGCATCTCTAGGATAGATATACCTAGGAGTGAAATTGTCGAAAAGGAGTTTTGGGCTTGACCATGGGTATCCTGGTACACCACAATAGGCCTTGCTGCACTCTTGGTATGACACTCCTGGGGGATATTCTTTGGTAAATTCATAATCTTAGTAAAAACCATTATTAAGGGAACAAAAAGGATCCCATAACAATATACGTTATGAGATAGATCAAAAATAACATTGATTGAGGCCTAGAAATATATAAGTTAAGTAGATAAGTGTAATTTTTATGTTATCCCTTTAATGTCATTGGTTTCCCCCTTATGTCGTACTCATCCCTAGTTTTTCTTTTATTATAGCCAATGGTTGGTAATAGGATGAATCAGGTTAACAACTGATGTTAACGGAAATGTGATGACTGCCAAAATGAGATCCTTGATCATATGGGAGCTCAAGAAGGACATATCATGATTATGCCAAACCAACTATCAAAAATTATGATTAACAATTGGTACTTGGTTGAATTCCCAACGGAGTCAAGGAATAGGAAGATGAAATCTCATGAAGATTCATATGATAAAGGTAATAAGGGAAAGAATACCCAATTTCCTTTGTGTAATAAGTGTGGAAAGAGGCACCAAGGGGAATGTCACAAAGGGACTCAGAGATGTTTTAAGTGTGGAAAGATTAGGCACAAAGTATCCAATTTCCGTGACAAAATAGATAATTTGATGAATGGAAACAAAGTTCCATATAAGGCATCATACATTGTTCTATGTCATAAATTTGGAGAAGTTGGACATTATCCAACATGATGCTCTACTACAAGGGCGAAGAACCATGATGAGCATCAACAATATCCATGATCAAGGGATAACTAAAGGTACTATGCTATAGTGGATAATGATGAATAAATTACATGTGACCAATAATTCAAAGTAGTGTATGACATAATGTATTTTAATTCACTTCCTATTAGTATATCTTTCATATTTTCTAAGAACATTGAGTCCCCACCTGAAATGATATTATATCATTAGGGAAGACTTCTATGAGTATTATATTGAATGTTGATGTTTATGGAAATGTTGTTCTTGAAAATTTTATAAGTATCTCATTGGTTTAATACAAGGAAAATGATAAAGTGATAGCCTACACCTCAAGGAAGCTAAAAATCCATGAGCAAAACTATCCAACGCATGATCTGGAGTTGGAGACTATGATCTTCACGTTAAAAATATAGCAACATTATCTCTATGGTGAGAAGTGTGAGATATATTCTGACCACAAGATTATAAAACATATATTCACACAAAATAGATTAATATGTTCCAGTGAAGATGGATAGATCTCATCAAGGATTATGACTTCTCAATTCACTACTATCCAGGTAAGGCAAATAAGGTGGTGGATGCTCTAAGTAGAAAGGATCCTGCATCTTTATCAATGATAAGAATAGAAAAAGATCCTATCTTCTTGTATTTGAGAGGATGGAAATGGTAATCTTTAGGGGAGGAACATTATCAATCCTTTCTCAAATGATTGCTCAACCATCCCCCATGAAGAGAATAAAGGATTCTCAAGGAAAAGATAAGGAAATTTAGAAAAGGGTGTAAGTTATCAGAAATGGTAAATCCTCCAATTTTAAAATTGATGAGGAAGGATTTGTAATATTTGGGTCATTATTATGTTTACCTTCTGATCCGGAGATAAAGAAGGATCTTTTGAATGATGCACATAGCTCAACCTTCTCTATCCACCCAGGGATCACAAAGATGTATCGAGATCTCCGAGAAAATTTTTTGTTGGAAAATATAAAAAGGGAGATTGCTGAATATACATCAAAGTGCTTGGTATATCAACATGTGATGGAAGAGAGTCAAAAGTCTAAGGGGATGATGCCACCACTACCCATTACAACATGGAAGTTGGAGAACATTACAATGGACTTTATCCCTAGACTTCTGAGGACATCCAGAGGAAGCAATTCTATATGGGTCATTAAGGATCGTCTTACAAAGGTAGATCACTTTATTGTGATTCGAGAGGAATTCTAATTGGATCAACTTGAACATATTTACTTCAATGAAATGGTAAGGCTACATGGAATACCACTATCTATTGTATATGATCGTGATCCAAGATTCACCTCAATGTTCTGGAAAGGTCTCCATCATTCTCTAAGCATTGAACTAAAATTTAGTACGGCCTATCATCCTCAAACTAATGGCCAATCTGAGTGAACTATTCATAAATTATAAGATATTTTGAGAGAATATTCTATGGAATTGAAAGGAGGATGGGACCAACATCTTCGACTGGTTGAATTCTACTACAACAACAGTTTCCACTCAAGCATCTGAATGACACCATATGAATCCCTTTGTGGGAAAAGGTACAGAACACCAGTGTTTTGGGATGAATTCGATGAGTGTAAGCTTCTAGAACTTGAAATGGTCGAAGAAATGGTGGAGAAGGTGAAAAACATTCTGCAGCATATCAAGGTAGCCCAAAGTCGACAGAAAATTTATGCATACAATCGTCGACGAGACCATGAGTTCAATGTTAAAGATATGGTATTTCTAGTCATATCTCCATAGAAGAAGTTCATGAGGTTTGGGAAGAAATGAAATCTAAGTCCTAGGTACATTGGCCTATTTGAGAACCTATATCAAGTCAGAGATGTGGCCTATCGACTAATACTTCCACCTACTATGGCCAAAGTACATGACGTCTTTCATGTATACCTCTTAAGGAAGTACATACCAAACCCTTCACATGTACTCTCTTTAGAGTTTGTATGGTCATAGGATGGTCTTTCTTATGAGAAGAATCCAGTAAAGATCTTGGACCGTAGAGATAAAGTTCTATGTAACAATACGACTCACTTGGTTAAGGTATTATGGATAAACTATTAGTACGAAGATGCAACATGGGAACTGGAGGAGGAAATGAAGGAAAAGGACACCCACATGTTTATGGATTAGAATGTAAAACTAAATTTCAAGGGTGAAATTTTATAACGGGGAAAGAATGTAATGACACAATGTTTTTAATGGAAATTCCTTTTGTTATTATATAATCACATGAAATCACTACATAATGAACTACTAAGTGCTATGTGACCTTTGAACATAAGTTTTTCACTTCTGTTATTTGAATTTCAAAAATCTAATATACATGGTTGCGATTAGTTAGTTATTTGGAGTCCGATAAGGAAACCTTAATTTTTAGTGAATAGTAACATACCCTTACGAATAGTAACAAACCCTTATGAATAGTGATATACCCTAATGAATATTAACCTTACCTATGATAATATATAAACAATATTCAAGTTGAAAGAATGATATACCAATATTTTAGAATAAGTAAATAAATGTTTTAAAACTTGTTTTTGATAATAAATTATATTTATAATTAAATATTAAATTAATCATATTTAGAATATATTTTTTGAAAAATGGATTTAATTTTTGGATTCAACACATTGAAAATGGTACGGGTAATTTTTTGGGATTTTTCTGAAATACTTGGATTTTTTAGTGAATAGTAAAATACATTAATTTACTGTATAAATACATTATAATTTAAATCCACTATTCCTGACATCAAAAGTGATGTAAACACCCAAATATAAAACTCACATGCATTTATGAATATTATTGGTCTTGTAATCATCACTATTTCTGGTCTTGAGGTAAAATAATAAATTAATGATTAAAAATTTATGAAAACCCTCCTCTACTCCACTATAACCCCCCCCCCCCCACTCCCTCTTCTCTTCATTCCTCTCAAGCCTTGTACCTTGCCAATATTCTACCCAAATCTCTCCCCAAGCTCCCCCACTCCCAAAGTCCTCTAGTCTCTTCAAAATACCAAAACCTCTCCCCTTAAGAGGTTCTCAAAGGAGGTAGACTCAAGTGGTAAATTCCTCTTTCCAATTCTTTCATTTATTTTAAGTTATTTTCTTTTCTTGTTTCTTTCCTCACCTACATTCACCCAAATGGTATGATAACTCCATTAACATACATGTACGGTAATAGTATTATTCTAATGGGATATTTCATTATCTTATCTCCTTTCCCCATCTTTTATTTGAAAGAAATGAAAACACCGTTTGAGATGTTTTAATTTAGAACATTCAAGGACAATAGTTTATCAATATCTATTATCATCTTTAATTCTTTTCATGAAACCATTTGTGTTATGTTTTAACTATATTATTAAATATGTAATATATCCTAGTTATGGTTCTGTAATTCTTTTTTACAAATGTTATTATGTTTTAAATCAAAACTTATTTGTTGTAATCAAAACCCACCGATTAAAAAAAATGGTTGTCACTAAGGTTTTATATAATAATTCGACTTCACTATAAGTAACCAAATTAAATTTAAAACCATGTAATCTAATAGATGTTCACTAATAGAATATAACTTCAATTTTGGAAAACAAATTTCATCTTACATGTTTATCTGAACATGAATATAAGTGAATCGATCTTTAAAACCAAGTAAGCAAACAGACCTAAATAATGAAATTAAACCTCATAACCAATCAAAATGGTCTTGAATGATATTAAAAAGGGTTATAATAAATCATTTTCATAGACAATAGGTTATTTAATTATTAATTAATGAACTTAATTTGATTTTTTAGGTCATTAAGTTCAAGAAAAGATCACCATCGGACTTAAGGTAAGGGATCCTCTCCATTTCACTCTTAATCAAGATGTCCTCATTGCTATTCCATTTTATGTGTAATTAATAATGATGGGGTATGATCACGCACCTCCCCCATATTTCCCTCATGATGTATAAGTGATGAGAAAACCATTTTCTCTCTCATCAATCCCTCTTAAGCACACCCGGCACCATGCTGATAAACGGTAACGAATTCTACCCAAACCTTCTTTGTTCTTTCGGGTTGCCATATATTTCTCTATATCAAAATGGAGTTATATTATCTGTTTATGTACATATTCTAATTTCTTATTAGTTTTACAGAATTCATTTATGAAGACCCTTTCATCACTCTCTTTTTGGGATATACATGTTTTTAAAATATTCTCTCCTTAGAACTTTTCGATAAGAAAACCTATTTTAAGGGAACTTCCCAAACTTTCACCCAACTTCAAGTGAACTCTATCCTATTTTTTAAGTCACCATTGTCTTTATAAAATCAGTCTTTTATTATGAAATCCTTATTGGTTAAATTATGGGTTTGTATAAAAGGTTTTCCTTTTTTCTATTTTAAAATCTCTATAGTATTTTCCTTAAAACCGCACAAAAATGTTTTAATGCTAATATTTCTCAAATAAATTTCTTATATGTTGTCACTTATATTTGAAATCACTTACCATTATATATGTCTACTTTTCCCTATGAACTTCCATGTATGTTCTAATCCCTTTCTTTCATGGACACTTTCATGATATGCCCATTGGTTATGCTTTATGTCATGATTGTGGTTCCCAATTCTTCCCACGAGTACCCTTATGTTTATGTATGGTTGATTATGTATGACTATTTATGTGGAAAGAATATACATGAAAATTTTGATATGGGTGCAACCAAATAGCACTCTAATGCATTGGGTAAAGTTAAGTCTCGTGAGATGCGATGTGAAATGGGATTGGCGGTTAGCCTTGACCCATACTATAATGGGAAATGGGATTGGCAGTTAGCCTTGACCCATACTACAATGGGAAATGGTACTAAAGGTTAGCCTTGACTCATACTACAATGGGAAACGATTTTGGAGGTTATTCTTGACTTTTACTAAACATATGTTTTATGATTCTACCACATTTATATGATTCCATGTTTATATGATCCCATGTTCATATGTTATGATATCATTATTCCATGATTTTGATATCATTATATCATGCCACCTAGATCATGTGCTTAAGATTTCTTCTTATTTTCATTCCCTTAATAGGCTTTTTAGCTAATCCATTTGTTCATGTGTTCCCTAGGGTACCCTATACAGATGTAAGGTCTTAAAGAATTTTAGGAGCTCTTTATGGAGATTAAATAAAGATGTTTTTTTTTAGCTCCATGTTTTATGTTTTATGTACATAATATTCCAAGACACTAGACTTAATGATCCTTGGCTTGTATTCTGATTTATAATTATGATTAAAATCATGTAATTCTATGTTTAAAAGTCTTGGGTCTCTATAAAGTGTAACATCATTGCAAACACTCATAGCTGTAATATGTAGGTTGAGAAAGTGGTAGATGAGCGACACTCAATGGAGAAATGACACATGATCCACCTATTATATGATTGGATAATGGAGACTTTTGAGAATATTGTATCTTTGTCTTGTACTCCCTCAATGATCACATCTTCACCTATGCATCGGGTGATGGTTGGATAGGAATCTAACATAGATCGTGTTATGATGAGGGAATAGTTGGCTAGTGGTGACTAAATTCCTAGTTAGTTAATGGGTGACTATGATTATATGATCTAGGTATGAGAGAGAGTAGTAGTATTTTCTTTCATCAGGGATGATCTGATGAGAGACTATCAAAAATCTAGATAGGCAGTAAATCATAGTGCATCAAATATATATTATAACTTTATATGCTAGTTCTAGTGGCCAGGGATGAAGAGGAAAAATGTTGTTTTCATCATCTAATATATTACATATCAGAGGGTGTAGTCCAAGAAAAAGTGACCTTTTGGATTTCTCTGGCCACTTCCTATCACCATCACCAGGAAAATGTTGGAGGGAATCATGATGGACTTTGTGGTGTGGTTACTCAGGTCACTGATGATTCGGGATGTATTCTAGGTGATTGTTGATCAGATAACAAAGGATACTCACTTCATACTGATTAGAGAGACTCAATCAGTAGAGGAGATAGGAAATATCTATGTATTTGAGATTATATACCTATATAGAGTTCCCTTGAGAATTATTTCTGTTAGAGATGCACATTTTACATAGAGGTTTTGGTCGGACTTGTAGAAGGCCCTAGGGGCTCAGCTGAAATTGAACACGATTTACCATCCTCAAACTGACAGACTATTTGAGATGACTATATGAATATTAGAGGATATGATTTAACCCTTTAGCCCAAACTTTGATGGAGTTTGGGACGATCACCTAGGCTTGGTTGTGTTTTCATAGAACAATAGTCACTTGGATTTTATTTAGATGATACCTAATAAGGCTCTCTACAAGAGACTTTATCAATCACCGCTCTATTGGAATGAGGATGTTGAGGTAGTAGTTGTGAGCTTCAACATGGTTTAGGAGACCTCTGAGAGTGTGAAATTGGTTCAAAAAAGTTTTATCACCACTCATATTAGACAAAAATATTATGATGATTGTTGTAGGAGACCTCTGGATTTTGTTGTGGGTGATTGGGTTTTCTTAGGAGTGACTCCTGAGAATCAAAGTCTAAGGATGTAGTAAAAGCTAGAACCATGTTTCATTGGACCCTATGAAATAAAAAAATGGGTGGGGATAATGACACACCATATGGATCTTCCTTTCTACTAATGAGTTATACACAATGTGTTCTATGTGTCACAATATTAGAGATGCATGGATGATCCTGCACATGTTATTGATCATGAGGATGTTGATCTAGAACCTGATGCACCTCACGAGGATAATCCTTTGTGTTTTATAGATTATAGGATGAGAGTCCTTCGAGGGAATACTATACCCCATGTCCCGATTCGGTGGTGGTATGAGAAAATCCAAAACGAGACTTGGGTGTGAGAGGCTAATATTCGAGAAATGTGTCCTTAGATGTTTGAGGTACAACTGTAGATATTATTCTCAAGGATGGTAATTATTTATAGAGGGAGAATTGTAAATCCTTGAAATTTATGTTCATTAATAATAACCTTTTTTTCCTTTATTCCTCCATTTGTTCTGGAATTAATCCATTCTTTGGATAAATCTTAAGGGCTTTGTAGATCTTTTGAATGATTAAGTTTTTTTTCTTAAAATCCACTACCAAAACATATGGTACCACATTTTAGCAAACGCGACCATGCCATAGTGTATTATACTATGTCATTGCATAGATGGTTGTGTCATAGTGTGGTTGTTCAAAGGAAATTTCTTCGTATCCCTCATTAGAGAGGTGTCAAACGATGAAGATTATGCCATAATATTTTTGATAGTATTTTAATGAGTCAATTCATTAGAGGTTTTTTCATGATGTTATGTACCACACAATAGTGGTTATTTCACATTAGTTATAGAAGACTGGATGAATTGTGGTCTTCATGGGTTTCCTACCATAAATGTTCATTTTTTGATTTTATTAGTGCAAATTAATTTCCAATTGAATTAGGGGGTTTCATCAGGGAATTATGATGATTTATGAGGGGTTTTCCATGAGAAATAAACACCAAATATCCCTAGTGTATACCTCATTTTTTCTTCTATTTGTTCATATTATCTCAGAACCTCAAAGGGATTCAAGACAACACCATGACTATGGTCCTCCACTTTACACCATAGTGGCGCTTGCCTTGTCCTTATTCTATGTAGCAAAAACTCCTTATACACCTTGGAGTCCATCCCTTGATACTCCCCTATGTAATAGACCCTTGTTTTGTGACATGGTGGTATTATACCAATACACCGCTAAAATGGCGTGTGCTCTCTTATGTTGTGGTGGTCATGTTTAATGAAACTTCATGTCATAGATCCTTCCTTGTATCATGGATACCCCCCCCCCACATATCCAAAAACATTCCTTCATCCCACCTTAAAAAGAATATTGTGGTTTTATTCTATCATTTTATCCCAATTAATAATTGATTCTATCCATTTGACATGTTTTCCTCACCTTACATGAGGATCCATGAATTAATTTTTTGGAACCATCTCTAGGAGTTGTTTGCATATGAAGACATTCTGATTGTGTGTAGATGTGGTACTATAATGAAACATTTGACAAACCTTGATGTTGACATCAACATCCATGAGGTTGGAAGTTCTTTACCTAATTTTTCTCGAGTTTAATCTTGTTTACATCATGATTATATTGTTTTATTTTTTAGGATTGTTCTTCAATGTGACCACATGTTTATGTATGTAGTCATGAGACCCATTGGGATATTTAATTCTATGAGTGATACTATTTTAGATTCTTCCATGTTTGATTTTGATCACATGATATTGTGTATACTGGTTTGTACTCATGATGAAATTCTATGAAAGCTTCTGTGATCACCTAGTATTTGTATTACTATTACAAGTAAATTTTAATGGTCATGTAGATAAGTGGATATTCATTACATATTTATCCCATATGGGGGGAGTGCACACAACTTGCAAAAATGACAACGAGGAACCAGAGTACAGGGTGGAGGTATGTGGTAGCCATGGTGTCGTGTTATGGATTCACTTGAGGTAGCCTTGATTTTCCAAATTCTATGCTCTACTTGGTATCATGGTTGATGTGAGTACCAGATATACTCAACTAGAGGACTCTGGATGTTATGGTCCTCTTGATGGATAGATGATGCCATGATTCTTGTTTACATGACACTATGAGGATACCGTAGAAGGTATAGTTTGGTTACTTTTGACAACATCCATTAAATTCCAAGATGATGTCAATGTAGGTATAGTTGGGGGTTTGGAGAAGCTTGGTTAGTGAAAGACAATAGGTTTTTGGGTTGAGTTTTTATGCCAATACACATTTATTATTATTATTGAATTCCCTTGTTATACCTGATAAAAATAGGTTAAGGATACATTAGTGTTGTCCTACTGAGTCTTGAACTCACACCCAACTTTGGAATTTTTTTGTTCTTGTAGATTTCATTAGAGACCTTCTAAATGGAAAGGGACCTTTGGTGCATGGAAAAGTAGAGGAGCACAGAACTAGCAGTGGATGAGATGGATTTAGATGGAACTGAAATTTTTATTTTATTTATAAATCTTACTTATTTATTATGGACTATCTGAACACATTGGGATTGATTTATTTGTATAACCTGTATGCCATATTTAGTATTCTGTATGTTAATATGTTCATTTATTTACTTGTTTATTATTACTATTTGTTCCATGACATGATACTGAGGGTATATTCTCCCAAATGACGGACAAAGATCCTCTCTGTTAGTCAGGAGCTTCTTGTGTATGGGGTGGTGAACATGAGGTCACATAACACCCAACTCAAACCTAGTGGTTTGGATTTGGATGTTACATTGGAAAACTGACGTACATGGCCACTGGTTTTGTACCTCACACAGGCTCTGGCCGTTTTCCCTACATGGCCATTTTCCTCGACATAAGGTGTCTGTATGGATACAAGGACACACAATAATCCATCCCTACATGGAATTTACACCAATACTATACATCGTGGAGTCACTTAATCCACACCTCAACTGAAAGGAAGAATACATGACATGTGTTATATGAACTAAATGTCATGTAAATGGTATTTCGAGAATAGAAAACCTCCAAAATATCCTAAAATGCAAAATTTCTCCCAGAAACCAATAGATAAACCTCATATGGGTCCCTAATAACCTATAAATGGGATTAAAAAAGAAAAACAACTACTATATGAAGGTTTCTTCAAAAAAACATTAAAATATGACTACCTCAAGGTAGAAACTATTGTATCTTTGCACCATATATGTAATCCATACCCACCGAAAACCAATCTAGCTCCAGACAAGCTCCCAGGGTGTCTCCTCCTCCTTACTCTCTCACTTATCTCCCTATCCCTCTCCTGTCCATGTAATACCAGACCTCAATGAATGTATGCAATAAGCCAAAGAGAAGAAAGAAAATGGAAAATGGAAAAAATAAAAAATAAGAAGAAAAAAGATAGAAAAATAAAATAAAAGGGGCCTAGACTTGACCCTAGTGCTCATGAAGAGTTTATTCCATGCCTAGAATAAATAACTAGTTAAAAAATTAGTTGTAGAGATATAATCTCAATTCGATTATCCTTTAAAATTATATCACCGAATGAACACACATGAATAAATTAATACTTAATTAATTAAATATTAATATTATGAAACATTAGAATGGATTTTATTTTTTAAAAACCTTCATCTTTATGTAAAAGAACTCTTTAGGACCAACAGAGTGGTCAAAAAAATTATTCAAGATCATATCACAAGATAAATTACTTTTTTCTCCCAAAAACACTTCTCGTAAAAAATGTTCAAATTTTTCTTGATTTTCCACACCCTGTGATATGGGATTTATCATAAAATCTACACCATATATTTTTCTAACTTACAATATGACTTAGTGGTCAACCAATAATGATGGTCTCACTCCAAGAACTATCATAACTAATGCTATCATGATAGTACAATGAATGATCTTACAGCACCCACCACCCCCTTAACATGATAGAAATTCAATCAAAACCGCTCTAATGTTCCCCACCATAGTACTATCCTTATTGCTTCTCTATTGACCAAATATTAAACCACATGGCTCATTATATGTCTATCATAATAATCAATGGATATATGTAGGTAAACCACTCAAACCTAAGCGCCAACATGAAAACTTCAACAACCCACACTCATTCCCAGCTCACGAGGAACAATAACATCCATGATCAACATAGAACATAAAATTAGTTTGATAAACTCCAATGTCTTATGGTGAATTCCAAACGATAAGTATTTCTATAAAGCATTTCCGAAAAAATAGGTTCGATGATCACCTGAGGTAAGTCCTAACATAGCTGGGATAACATGCCTAAAACCACTAACCATGCTCCTCAAATTGGACTGTCCTAATAAACTAGGGAACCCTTGAAAAATATTAATTAAAATAGAGGCATCTACATCATTCTAATATAAACCAAATGACCACCCTCTACTTTTTCATTGATCTAAATTCACGAGAGTCCAACTACACTCTCACCGCACTACCCAAAGTGAATAAAATGAAAAAGGCTAGGTGTCCAACCAAACCAGCACTCTCAAGCTAGCCTTAAGAATGAGAGAACTCCCAATAATCCATTTTTGATACACTAATAATACTCATACGTAAACACTCTCTATAAATAAGATACCACAATAACCCCCCGCCCCCATGGAAGAACAATCATTCCCACCCAATCCATTGATAATAGCAAGCACACAGTCTCCATTGTAAGACCCATCCGAAAACATGTGGTATGAAGAACTCTCTCCCCAGAAACAATAACCTTGGACATTAGGGAACCACCTCCTCATGGAAACTTACTCTTGATCCAAACAAATATTATAAATTCTTTTTCTCATCAAGACACAAACATGGAACTCATATCCCACTTTGACACAAAAGAGTCTCCATGAATCCCTCGATAAAGGGACTATAACTCTATCACCGAAGAACATATCTCCATAAGATTCATATGACATAACATCAGAAGAAAATATATATATGTAGTTAATTTGGGTATAATTCCATAAGGGATCTATATGTGACACAACATATAGGTCATTTTAGACAATTTAAACAAAAAACACTCTATCATCAGCAAACTAACACAAAGAAATAAATATTTCATGTCAATATTATGTTCCTAGATTGATGCATGAACACTAGACACTTGTCCATGGGATAAGTATAAAAAACGTGAATAAACCATAAATTCAAAAATGCAAGTGCATCACACATTAATAAAAATAGAAACTAATAAACACAATCTCATGCCTTAGAATCATGGACTTTAATTCATCAATAGTGTTTGTGACACCCCAGTCCGATATAGATCACATGTTTTAACACATTCCTAGAACACTGATATCTATAATCCCAAACCATCCCAACTCTAATAGAATTTTTTAATGAACTGGTCTGGGTTGTCCAAACACATGACCCAATATTACCTACAACAAGATCTCAAGTGTGCATCCCCATATACCAGAGGCTACTAATTACCAATGAGAGTTTAACATATACAATTGGGATACAATACCATATGGTTAAAGAAAAACAAAAACATAAATAATCAAAATATACTTAAGGATAAACCTAAAAGTACACATAATAAAGAAACCGAGACAACAACATGTTATAATAATTGAATGATTGAAATTTACTTTTTATTAATAGAGAGGAACAAATACAAGCCAGCTTAAGGGGGTGAAATGGTGAAGACCAATGGAATCCCCCTGGACAATGAGATTACAATCATTAGGAAGGGAACTTGTATAATAATATATGATGGTTTGATCTTCAGGATCCCATTTTCTAGACAGAGAGTCTGCAACAAACATACCTTCCCTCAAAGTGTGACTGGCCATAGTATTCTAACCGAGGAGCCTTCTACATTTCTTAATATGGTTCATCGGATTCCATGGTGGACTCATTTTCCTTTAAGAAGCTCAAAATTTAATTTGGATTTAGATTCAACCACCATAATATTTTTATTAAGATGATGACATAGGAGTAGACCACTAGCCATTTCCCTTTCTTTTAACTTAGGTGAATTTTCCAACCTATTAAATGAGATAAGGGAAAAGATAACTCAGCATCTTCCATCTTGCACCATTCCACCTTCTCTTATATTCTCTTCCAAACTTAAACCATCAACATTTAGTTTTAAACCAGATGAGGGAAGATTCTACCTGACCCATGTACCCATACAATTTTGTTCACCTAGACATGCTTGTGTAGCTACGTTGGGGATGATCTCCTATAAGGTGGTTGATTTCCTCCCCTGAGGTACAAGATCCCCCAACTATTCCACAAGAGATATGATACGCACCTTTGTGAATTGAAAACATGTAGGGTTACCTTCTCTTACTATGTTGCATACCTCCCAAATGAAATATGGCATATAGTCATACTAACTCAAATCATGTGAAACAAACAATAGTCAGCCTCCCACTAGGTCGAACACACATATAAAATAAAAAAACCTAATATAAATGTACAAGGATTCTCTTCCAACTATGATACATAACACATATCCAGTATCCATGACTCTTGAGCTGCAGCAGCCCAATCATGAGGCTCCACACAAGTGGCCCCACTTATTCAACAAACCCTACGCCTTCACCCGATCCATTATGCAACTTATGATCCATATAAAAGTATACATAAGGTCTACACAAACACCAATGTTTTCATATAGGAGATGATAAATAAATCTTCAAAAGCCACACCCAATGATGAACCTATAATCTTCTACCGTATACAAGTGCATGCACATGTGATATATCAATCCTAGCCAAAAACAATATCAACTTGAATAAAATAAATAACTATATAAAAATAAATGGGGATAAAAAAATAAAACAACCAACCATGAGATCTATCATGACACCCTCGGTAAATATACCATGACTCTGGCCCAGACCCGTGGATTTATATCACGTGTCTTAACCTTCCACACGACTTCAGGCATGTCCACTAGATCTTCCTAGGAGTTCCATGAAAAATAAACTCAATGGAATAAATTCCAGACCCCATGAAATAACTATAGGTGTCCCAACAACAACATGAAACTACTGGGCTACGGTATTCCAATGGCATGATCCAAACTGGAAACATGACTCTACGCTAGACTCTAGAGAACATATCATGTTCCAAAAATCCTGAAAAACAAATCTGGATCCAAATGAAGGTCTGACAGTGTACACCACCCCAGAGGTCCCTCCATCCATTTTCTTGATATATATACTATCCCTGGGATCCCATCCATCCATGGTGCTAACAGATACACTATCCCAGGGGTATAATCTAAGTAGTCAGTAGTACTCAATGTCCATGGAAGGGAACCTCTACTCTGTACGTAACTCTCAATTGGAGGAGTTTACTCATCCAGATCACCCATTAGCTTCATAATCCTATCATACCACATTCATCCAATAGTGGAGAGAAGTAGACTAAAGAATAATTCCAACACTTGGTCCAAGATATCTCAAGGGGTTCCTCCTCAAACCAAATCTTAAGTAGAAAATACCTCAAACATCTTGGTCAAAGGCCACAATATCATTGGTTGATACAACTCTCAAACTCATCATCCAAAAACTTCAACTAATAGAAAAAATAAATAGTTTCAAAAATTACAAAATAACATGGGTAGATACAAATCATGATCCCGACCTCCAAAATGGTAAAACTAATAATGTTGATCAACTATCGACACAAAACATTCGGGGTTCTCAAGTTGCCTATAGTCATAGTATAAGGAGAAATCCTTCTATGGATTCCCCTATTAAACCTTATATCATGGTCCACATCCATTAAATGATCAAAAAAATTTCTGAAGTCCACAATAAGAATATGACATCGCATGAGGGGTTCCTTTATTTCATCCAAAAACGCAGGCCAAACCGATCATCAAAAACATCTTCAAGCATCCCTCAGTAGACTCTATCTAATCCTAGATAAACAACTCTCTAGAATGGGAATCCAAAAGAATGACCATGCCTAAATGGTCATTATTAATGATCCTCATGACCACCTAATAATCAATATACCCAAAAAGGTCTCCTCAGTAAAAGTAAAACCTTGAGGAAAAACCTATTTTAAGAAAACCTCAGTTGGCCACCCCATCAGAAAAACCATCATCATGTACTATTTTTCCCATAAGGAAATTCAAATGAGTCCCTTAGACCCTATATCAATATCATATCAATTAAAATAAGTCATAAATTCTATCCCATGATGTCAACCTATCACAGAGGCTCCAACAACTGTTACCCTCAAACACAAGATCCAAAACTCAATGGGTCTAACCTTGAGTAATCCGTCCAAATATCCAAGGACAATACAAGATCTCCTATGAGATACTACCTAATTTTTCCTTTCAGGATCCATCAGAACGAACCTTGAACAAAACCGACTTGGTATCCACAATCCATGAAAACTAACAAGCTAATTACGCTCACTCAGGTCTTGTATCACACAACTAAACCCGATAAAGTATTTTGAATACATACCTCAAGTAAATCAACTGAAAAATTCTCTCCAAAATGAAAAAATAAATCTTGATGGCCTTTAAACAATAAAATGATACCAATATCATGATATACCTGTAAAAATTATCATAAGGGACTACTCTCCAGACTAATTCAAACTCTAAGGTAAAAAACCAATGAAACACCTCCTTAAAGGGAGTATATAGTGTGTACCTTGGGCAGATGGTTTGTTCCCCCAAGGACCCTCCAAGGTTATGTATCCCAACCAACCTAGGATGTACTTATCAATGTACATGACATGTCTACCTTGTACACGATGTGTACCCTACATGGGATTCCTTCCCATGTACCTCAGCCTAAATCGACATATAAAACTCTCAAATACATTTTCATGCACTTAACATACATAGAATGTCTCCCACACAGGGTACCTATCCATGTACCCTACATGGGGTCTGGGAAAGTACCATACACGACTATTGGTCGTGTACCTCACGTGTGCTCTAGCTATGGGGAATACATGACCATGTTCCTCGACATGGGGTATTTGACCAAATATTTAACCACACCCCGAACCATCCCTACATAGGTTTTTCACTAATACTACACATTGTGGTGTCCCTTCATGCTCACCTCACTTAAAAGTAAGAACACACAACATGTTTTTTTAGAACTACATGCCATATATAAATGTTTCTATGAATAGAAAACCTCCAAATCTATCTTAAACCCCCGATATCTCCCCAAAAACCATAGATCAACCCCTTAGGGGTCCTCAAAAAACCATAAATTGGATTAAGACATAAAAAAACTACTCTATTTGTATTTTTGGAGCAAATAGTAAATTGGCCTACCTCTAGGTGAAAATTGTTGCATATTCACACTAGATCCACACCACGCACCCATCGACGCCCAATGAAGAGACCCGAATCTTGACGTACATGGACATTACATTACTTTTGCGGAATACTTAATACACAAGAAAAACAGACACACAAGGACCGTAATAGTTTAGTTTCTTTAGAAACTCGGAATAAAATCTTCTAATCGTGGTGAAATATCTTCAACATCTCCCAATAAAGATCTTCCCTTTTTTTACCTAAAACCTCTCTTTATATCCTGGGGAAAAGAAAACATAAAACGGGTGATCTCAAATTCCCAGTAAGGGTAAACATAGATAACATAAAACAATCCATAAACATTTTAATGCAAAAATTTGAACATAAAATCTAAACATCAAAATCTTGAGCAAAGACATGAATCTTGGAAGTATGTAAGGCATATATTATAAAGAAACATTAATAATGATAAAATAGCATGGGAATAAAATATGTAATTGTGTCAACCATTAAGCACATGTTATGATTTCCATAGTAGCCAAGGCATTACTGCCAAGACCATCTTAGTGGACAAAGTCCCTTTCTGAATCGAGTTCACTCCTCGTTCCAGTCCTGTATTACTGAAGTGGTTTAACTTTCCATTCTATCCATGTCTATCTCATGAGATATAAATCTTTACCAAATGCATTGGAGGGAGATATAGGTCCCACCCATCTCATAATCAAATCATTTTTACTTATGCCACAACATAAACTAAAAAAATTCATCATAACCCAAAGAATAAAATGGGTTTCATAAACATCATATCATCATAACATAATCCATATAAAATAAATGGATATTTCATTATAATAAAATTTAAAGCATGTAAATCATAGAGACATTATACTTGAAACATACACATTTGAAATAATTTCATCTTAGATGGAAAATGGTTTTGATAAAACACTTGAAATGAATTCTTGAGGAAAATATATTTTCTTCTTCAAAATAAATTTCTTTTCAAAAAATGGAATATACATTTAAAAGAAAATGGGTTGTTGAAAATAATCCAGAAAACTTTTAGAGGAAGAATTATGAAAATCAGGCGTTATGAAACCGTAAAAAATCCATTCACGCCGTATAAGTTAAAAATAACATGTTTCTCGTACTTTTGTCGGAAAAGTCAAAAAGTAACTCGTAACGTAAAAAAAAGAAATATTCCTTACATACCATGTAGTAAAAGTCAAAAATGGGTAAAAAGGACATTAAAAATACATGAAACCATTTTTGGAAAACATGGGCTTGGATGATAAAGATAACCCCAATAAATACTTACGAATAAACAATCTCAGATAAAAATGAGATTGATAAATTATCCCTTACCTTACGTCCGATATCCTTCGTATATATCCAAACCTCCTGTATAGTGATCTAAATAATGTCATTGTCTTATTACAGAATCATATTCATTGTTATGATATCATATATGGTTCACTTATGACTTTATATTACCCATTCTTTTGTAAATTAATGTAAAAGTAACGTTTTGGGTAAAATCGTTTCATTTTTCATTCGTGTTTTAACTTGTAATTATTCATATGATTACTTAGATCATGGTTACTTAAATCCAGAATGTAAAACATTATTTATATATAATATATATTCAGAATATACATATATATAATAGATCGATAAATGGAATGAAATACACCGTTCATGGAGACGGTAAGTCGTACGTACGCATGAATGCTGTTTTCGTTTCCTTATTGAATTGAAAGAATTAAGTAGATGAAATACATATATATATACATAAATCCAGTATCATTATTATGTCATATATTTCATTATTAATTATTATATATACTTTATAATCATTCATGAATGGTTAATCATTGAGAATGAATCTCATCGCGTCGCGGAGACGGTAGTCCGTACGTACGCACGAGCGATGGTATCATTAACATGATCATGGATATGTATTGAATTGTATGTATAATATTTCAGAATCAATATCACCTTAAAATAATCATATATAGTCATTATTTACACCATTATACCCATCCAAGTAAGGTGGTGGTGGAAAATAGATTACACCATGGCGTGGAGACGGTATTTCGTACGTATGCACGCGCGGTGATTTCTTTTTCCGTAGGGTGGATAGATGGTGGAATAGGGTTGTTTAATACTTATAATATCATATCAGTATATGAGTGATACTGATGTTATTACTTCATAATGAAACAACTAAATAAGAAGAAGTGGAAGAAGAAATAAAGTTGAAAGAATTGGTAACGGACATTACCTATTCTTTGAAGCGCCTCTTTGAGACCTCCACTTAGGGCACTAAAATTGGTCATTGAAGAAGACCAGGACCTCTAAAATGTTTCTAGGAAATTGGATAAGAGAATTTGGAATGGGTTGGCCGAGCTGGAAGGCTCAAATTGGTGTGAGGAAGAGAGGGAGGAGGTGCCCTTTTATAAGGGAGGAGAGGGTCACCTTTGGAAATCTTAAAAATATTAATTTATAATAAATCTTACCCCACTTAAAAACCTCCAAAAATGACTCATATTAGAATATTAGATAATATAATGTTGTAATATCATCAACCAATAGAATTTAGACATGTTTGGAATTTATTTTAGACATTATCAACTTGATTTATCCTTATTTAATCAATTTAATTTTATTTGTGGTAATAACATTCTAAATTTTAAATTATAACAAATAATTACTTATTTGTTTTTAATTGTCTATAATTGGATACATAATAACCTTTTAGACCATATAAATTTAAATTTATAATTTTTAAATATTTTTGTGATTTTTAAACAATTTTATAATATGTTATTTTTATAAAATAACAATGGTGTCAATTTTGACACTATTCATTTATTTGAATTTAAATAAAATAACTACGGAATATATGTTCGAACTAAAAGATTTAATGGATTCATAAAATTTTATATGTATCTATAAAATTAGTGTAAAACATTAAATAGTTCATATAATATTTATTTTATTATTTTTAAAACCATTTATTTGGTTTATCTCTTAATAAAATAAATACTACAACATTTTTTTATAATTATTTAATATACTTATTTGTTGTATAAAAATTAAAAATAAAATCCTATGATGAATCTAAATCTATTACCTTTCACAATAATACTTGTACTGGAATTTATCATTTTAAAATCATAATATTTAAATTGTTATATTTATTAAATTATGAAGGTGACAACTTTGGCATGATTTAAAATAAAATAATATAAGTGTCATAATCGCCTTTATAAGGCTCCAAATGGTCAAATATTGGACCATTGGATGATTATGGTTTACATTTACCTGACCAATAAGTTTTGGTCAGGGGTTTGTGCATTTTAGGGTCACTATTAGTTTAATAAAAACTATATTCTTGATTTTTCACTAGATAAACAATTTCTGCATCATTATTGTGTCATAATTAAGGATAATTATTTAATCCCTAAAAATTATAAATAAATTTATATGATGTATATAATTTCATTATATTTATGGAGACTATTCATGTTTTAAGTTTCATTAAGTTTATCACTAAATTAAAATTAATATACTTATAGGATTTAAGAGAGTGACATGTTGTCACTTTCTTTGGTTTTAATAATAATTAAGTTATTTTCATGGAAAAAGTCCATTAATTGATTCTAATCTGACCCTTAGTTGATATGGGTCTACTTTTAGTCATCCAATAGGATTTTGGCAGGTGTTAGGGTAATTTTATAATCTTATATTTACCCTTAATTACCCGATTTACCTTTAACTATGGTAAATAAAATTTACTGTTGTTACTATTCATGATGCCCAAAAATAAAAAGTAGCTTATTAACATAATTTGGACCCACTGATTTCAAATATGGAATCCATTTTTCCAAATTCAATACACAAAAGTTGCAGAAATTAAATTAAAATTAATCCCGTTGTCGAAAGAAAACAGGTTTTTGTTTAAAACATTACAAAAGATTGAATTTATTTAACCTACGAATTCAATGTAAAATCAAGGCTAATGACATACATTATATTAAATGGTAAAAATATATTCTATTTATACTTTAAAACCATTCAATATTATAATTTAACCCTATAAATTATTATAATGAAAAAAGTTGTTTTTCGTTAAAATATAGCGTGTTTTTACTATTCATCAAAATATGAAAGTTACCAGAATAATACGAAAAATTTATCCAAAGTAAATATTCATTTCTTGATTCCAAATAAGAATTTTATTTATTCAAATTGAACTTATAAGCATGTAAAAACTATATTTAAAGGGCGTGCACCATCAAAAGGCGGCAAAACTGCATTTTTTGAAAAATACTTATTTTACCCGACAAATTTATTTTGTTCTTATACCATGTTCTAGAAAATGTGTATGATGAATAATAATGTTATAAAATTCAAAATTTAGTTAATACTATTCATAACGGCTAGTTCATAATAATATTATAATAATATATCGTTGTTTAGTAAAACCCGGTATTGCGTACAACACACGCTATCGAGGAAGGTCGCGATTGCGTGTAATGCAAGCCAAGTCAGGGTTGCGTGTTGTGCAAGAATCCTTCGTTGTTTTGTATAAAAGAATCCAAACATATTTCATTTATACATTTAATATATATATATATATACATATATATATATACTCAATGTTGTGTAGAATAACTATTATCAAAATTGTGTGTAACACGATCCAAGAATAGCGTTGCGTATACTGCAAGCTAATACGGTGTTGTGTATGGCACAAGGTAATCTTGGTGTAGAATACAACACAAGACATTAATGAAATTAAAAGAATATTTTTCATAAAATCTTGTGGTGTTACATTCTACCCCCCTTAAAATGAATTTCGCCCTCGAAATTCGTCGGGGTTATAAATGGTTTACTACTCAAAAGTTTAATAGAAACCCACATCGTAAAAAGGAATACCAAAACATGGCTTTAAAAACTAATGTATGAAATGTAATGGTTACCAAAATTAACTCATCAATGGGTTTCCACGGAGGAGAACATAGGTGAAAATATGGATATGGAAGAAAAATATAACCATCATGTTCTGATGGAGAGTGGTAGAGAACATGGCTATGAAAAAGCCAACAATCACAAAGCTATTGATTTGTGATGATATAAGGTACCATCTGATTCATCGGATATAAGGGAACTAGGACAACATTTTTGGTTTTCAAGATCATTTCCCTAAAGTTGAAAATTTTGAATTATAAGAAATACTTACTTTATTTTGATATAATCTCACCGTTGTTCGTGACTTGAACAACTTCCACTTCATCTCTTAAAGAAATGAAGTTGAATTTTTCATTCGTGAAGTGTTAGCAGATCATGTGATAGAATGATGGGTCATTCCATCTGTCTTAATCAAAAGGTTAGCAATAGTTATATGCATAATTCCATCTATCGTATATCATTCCAAAATGGAAGTATACTTCATCTATCATACCACTTAATAAAATAAAACTAGTTTATACTAACCAGGGACTTCATGTAGGCCAGTGGTAGGTGATAAAGGCCAGTCGCACTTCGGTTGTGGGTTCGATTCCCACAGCCTTGTCTGATGCGATGGGCTGTCTCCCATCCTGCAGGTTGTCATTTTTCTAAAACTACATTACTATAACATCCATTCAATTATATCAAAAAAATTCTATCCTTAAACAATACTAACTTATGTCCAACATAATCCATTCCAGTCTTTAGGATTATTTAAAATACTTCGGTCCAAGCTCATAGTATAAAGAAAACGATTACTTTAAATGTCATCAACCAAGCATGTGAATACCCTCATTTATCCCCCATATATCTTGTTGGTCACATTCCAATCATGTGAATACCTTAATCATGTATTCTCTTGAAAAATGAATACCCATTGAATCTTAGTGAAAACATGAGTGCTGTCAAAAGTTAACTCTTTCCACATACCAAAATCCTCAAAATTCTATATACTCAAACCATGATATCACTTAGTCCTTATATCAATCATGAGCTCATGAATACAATCAAACATCTCATTATCTTATTATTCCTTCATTATGCGCATATCATCTGCTTTCCAAAATATTTGAATCACTTTTCATGGTTTTCGGTACCATAAAATTATTGAAAACCACAATAGACTAATTCAAAAATATTCTAATACACCATAAAAGTACCTCAACAAATTTTTCTTGAATACCAATACATAAAAACTTCAATCCATCCTCTTCAATGATTGTCTTGGAATAAGTCCTTCCTTGATTTTAAAAGATACTTTTTAGGTCAGGGCATTGAGTTGGGTAATGTCCATGTTCTCCACAAATAGGACATTGAACTCCATAACAGTCTGTCACTCTATGACCCTTTTCTCCACACAGATAACATTTTTCCCTCCATTTGAGGTATTCCTCAAGGTTTTTCTTCCCTTCTTTAGAAATCTCAATCTTCCTTTCTTTATGCTCCTCAACATTCGAACATGAATAAAAGTCTATCTTCCTCTTATTTGATGAATTATGCATACCACTAAATTTCACCTTGTTAATCATATATCACGTTGACCGATTAGGCATAATCACAATATCTTTCTCTCTAGGCATTATGAAATTTTGTATCTCATAGTCACCAATTTTTCCATTGGATTCAATGTTAACCGAATTACTTCTGGTTCCCTCCTTTGACTAAAACACAAAAAGAATTCTGTGAGAGGCAAAAATCATACAAGGAAAATAACATAATCAAGGGGGAGTACCGTAAATATATAACATCTTAGGTTAAATTCTAAGATCATTACCATAGTTCTAGGAATATATCCTATACGTATACTTATCCTTAGGGACATCCCTAAACATACCTTAGAAATATCTCTAGAGATCTCACTAAAGTTATCGCATCCTAGTTTCCAAAGGTTGACTAAACCTTTCCTCTGATACCAACTGTAGAGACCCGAAGCTTGAAGTACATGGACATTACATTACTTTTGCATAATACTTAATACATAAGAAAAACAGACACACAAGGACCATAATAGTTTAGTGTCTTTGGAAACTCGAAATAAAATCTTCTAATCGTGGTGAAAGATCTTCAAAATCTCCCAATAAAGATCTTCCCTTTTTTTACCTAAAACCTTTCTTTATATCCTGGGGAAAAGAAAACATAAAAGGGGTGAGCTCAAATTCCCAGTAAGGGTAAACATAGAGAACATAAAACAATCCATAAACATTTGAATGCAAAAAACTTGAACATAAAATCTAAACATCAAAATCTTGAGCAAAGACATGAATCTTGGAAGTACGTAAGGCATATATCATAAAGAAACATTAAGAATGATAAAATAGCAAGGGAATAAAATATGTAATTGTGGCAACCATTAATCACATGTTATGATTTCCATAGTAGCCTAGGCATTGCTGCCAAGAGCATCTTAGTGGACAAAGTCCCTTTCTGAGTCGAGTTCACTCCTCGTTCCAGTCCTGTATTACTGAAGCGGTTTAACTTGTTGTTCCATCCATGTCTATCTCATTAGATATAAATCTTTACCCAATACATTGGATGGAGATATAGGTCCCACCCATCTCATAATGAAATCATTTTTACTTGTGCCACAACATAAACTTAAAACATTCATCATAACCCAAAGAATAAAATGGGTTTCATAAACATCATATCATCATCACATAATCCATATAAAATAAATGGATATTTCATTATAATAAAATTGAAAGAATTTAAATCATAGAGTCATTATACTTGAAACATACACATTTGAAATAATTTCATCTTAGATGGAAAATGGTTTTGATAAAACACTTGAAATGAATTCTTGAGAAAAATATCCTTTCTTCTTCAAAATAAATTTCTTTTCAAAAAATGGCATGTAATTTTAAAAGAAAATGGTTTGTTGAAAATAATCCAGAAAACTTTTAGAGGAAGCATTATGAAAATCAGGTGTTATGAAACCGTAAAAAAATCCATTCACGCCGTATGAGTTAAAAATAACATTTTTCTCGTACTTTTGTCGGAAAAGTCAAAAAGTACCTCGTAACGTAAAAAAAATATTCCTTACATACCATGTAGTAAAAGTCAAAAATGGGTAAAAAGGACATTAAACATACCTGAAACCATTTTTGGAAAACATGGTCTTGGATGATAAAGATATCCCCAGTAAATACTTATGAATAAACAATCTCGGATAAAAATTAGATTGATAAATTATCCCTTACCTTACGTCTGATATCCTTCGTATATATCCGAACCTCCTGTATAATGATTTAAATAATGTCATTGACTTATTAAAGAATCATATTCATTGTTATGATATCATATATGGTTCACTTATGACTTTATATTACCCATTCTTTTGTAAATTAATGTAAAAGTAACGTTTTGGGTAAAATCGTTTCATTTGTCGTTCGTGTTTTAACTTGTAATTATTCATATGATTACTTAGATCATGGTTACTTAAATCCATAATGTAAAACATGATTTATATATAATATATATTCAGAATATACATATATATAATATATCGATAAATGGAAAGAAATACACCGTTCATGGAGACGGTAAGCCGTACGTACGCATGAACGTTGTTTTCGTTTCCTTATTGAATTGATAGAATTAAGTATATGAAATACATATATATATACAAAAATCCAATATCATTATTATTTCATATATTTCATGATTACTTATTATATATACTTTATTATCATTCATGAATGGTTAATCATTGAGAATGAATCTCATCGCGTTGTGGAGACGGTAGTCCGTACATACGCACGAGCGATGATATCATTAACATGATCGTGGAATTGTATTTAAGTGTATGTATAATATTTCAGAATCAATATCATCATACAATAATCATATATAGTCATTATTTACACCATTATACCCATCCAAGTAAGGTGGTGGTGGAAAATAGATTACAACACGGCGTGGAGACGGTATTCCGTACGAACGCACGCGCGGTGATTTCTTTTTCCGTAGGGTGGATAGATGGTGAAATAGGGTTGTTTCATACCTATAATAACATATCAATATATGAGTGATACTGATGTTATTACTTCATAATGAAACAACTAAAGAAGAAGAAGTGGAAGAAGAAATAAAGTTGATAGAATTGGTAACGGACATTAACTCTTCTTTGAAGCGCCTCTTTGAGACCTCCACTTAGGGCACTAAAATTGGTCTTTGAAGAAGACCAGGACCTCTAAGATGTTTCTAGGGATTTGTAGAAGAGAATTTGGCAGGGTTTGGCCGATCTGGAATTCTCAAATTAGTGTGAGGAAGAGAGGGAGGAGGTTCCCTTTTATAACGGAGGAGAGGGGCACCTTTGGAAATTTTAAAAATATTAATTTATAATAAATCTAACCCCACTTAAAAACCTCCAAAAATTACTCATATTCAAATATTAGATAAGATAAGGTTGTAATATCATCAACCAATAGAATTTAGACCTGTTTGGAAATTATTGTAAACATTATCAACTTGATTTATCCTTATTTAATCAATTTAATTTTGTTTGTGGTAATAACATTCTAAATTTTAAATTATAACAAATAATTACTTATTTGTTGTGAATTGTCTATAATTGGATACTTAATATCATTTTAGAACATATAAGTTTAAATTTATAATTTGTAAATATTTTTGTTATTTTTAAACAATTTTATAATAAGTTATTTTTATAAAATAACAATAGTGTCAATTTTGACACTATTCATTTATTTGAATTTAAATAAAATAACTATAGAATATATATTCAAAATAAAAGATTTAATAGATTCATAAAATTTCATATGTATCTATAAAATTAGTGTAAAACATTAAATAGTTCATATAATATTTATTTTATTATTTTTAAAACCATTTATTTGGTTTATCTCTTAATAAAATAAATACTACAACTTTTTTATAATTATTTAATATACTTATTTGTTGCATAAAAATTAAAAATAAAATCCTATGATGAAGCTAAATCTATTAACTTTCACAATAATACTTGTTCTGGAATTTATCATCTTAAAATCACAATATTTAAATTGTTATATTTATTAAATTATGAAGGTGACAAATTTGGCATCATTTAAAATAAAATAATATAAGTGTCATAATCGCTTTTATAAGGCTCCAAATGGTCAAATATTATACAATTGGATGATTATGGTTGACATTTACATGACCAATAAGTTTTGGTCAGGGTTTTGTGCATTTTAGGGTCACTATTAGTTTAATAAAAACTATATTCTTGATTTTTCACTATATAAACAATTTCTGCATCATTATTGTGTCATAATTAATGATAATTATTTAATCCCTAAAAATTATAAATAAATTTATATGATGTAGATAATTTCATTAGCTTTCTGGAGACTACTAATTTTTTAAGTTTCATGAAGTTTATCACTAAATTAAAATTAATATACTTATAGGATTTAAGAGAGTGACGTGTTGTCACTTTCTTTAGTTTTAATAATAATTAAGTTATTTTCATGGAAAAAAGTCCATTAAATGATTCTAATATGACCCTTAGGTGATATGGGTCGACTTTCAGTCATCCAATAGGATTTTGGAAGGTGTTAGGGTAATTTTATAATCTTATATTTACCCTTAATTACCCGATTCACCTTTAACTATGGTAAATAAAATTTACCGTAGTTACTATTCATGATGCCCAAAAATAAAAAGTAGCTTATTAACATAATTTGGACCCACTGATTTTAAATATGGAATAAATTTTTCCAAATTCAATACACAAAAGTTTCAGAAATTAAATTAAAATTAATCTCGTTGTCGAAAGAAAACAGATTTTTGTTTAAAACATTGCAAAAGATTGAATTTATTTAACCTACAAATTCAATGTAAAATCAAGGCAAATGACACACATTATATTAAATGGTAAAAATATATTCTATTTATACTTTAAAACCATTCAATATTATAATTTAACCCTATAAATTATTATGATGAAAAAAGTTGTTTTTCATTAAAATATAGCGTGTTTTTACTATTCATCAAAATATGAAAGTTACCAAAATAATACGAAAAATTTATCCGAAGTAAATTTTTATTTCATGATTCCAAAGAAGAATTTTATTTTGTCAAATTGAACTTATAAAAATTTCAAAAACTAGATTTAAATTGGGTGCGCCATCAAAAGGCGGCAAAAGTGCATTTTTTTAAAAATACTTATTTTACGTGAAAAATTTATTTTGTTCTTATACCATGTTCTAGAAAATGTGTAAGATGAATAATAATGTTATAAAATTCAAATTTTAGTTAATACTATTTATAACGGCTAGTTCATAATAATATTATAATAATATATCGTTGTTTAGTAAAACCCGGTATTGCGTACAACACACGCTATCGAGGAAGGTCGTGATTGCGTGTAATGCAAGCCAAGTCAGGGTTGCGTGTTGTGTAAGAATCCTTCATTGTTTTGTATAAAAGAATCCAAGCATATTTCATTTATACATTGAATATATATATATATATACTCAATGTTGCGTAGAATAACTATTATCAAAATTGTGTGTAACACGATCCAAGAATAGTGTTGCATATACTGCAAGCTAATACGGTGTTGCGTATGGCATAAGGTAATCTTGGTGTAGCATACAACACAGGACATTAATGAAATTAAAGGAATATTTTTCATAAAATCTTGGGGTTTTACAGCCAATCTACCTCCAGACAATCTCCTCGGGTGGTACCTCCCCCTCTTGATTCTCTCACTATCCATCTCTTGGTTTCATGACATTGGATTCCCAATGGGTTCACATGAGAATAAAAATAGAATGATGGAAAAATAAAAAAGGAAAAAATAATATGAAAAGAAGAGGGGTATGATCCTATCCATGGAACCTATAATGTGTTTATGCATCACATATGTAATACCCTTTATTCTATACATAACCAAGAATACATAATCTCAAGATGGAACTCATTTTAAATGTAATAATTTAAAAAACATTCATGATTAAATTAATATTTATTTAATTAAATATTAAATATTCTGTTAAATTTGAAAAAATCAAATATGCACCAAACTACTGTATTGGGATAAATAATATATTCTGGGATTAGCAGAGTGGTAATAAATATTATCTAAAAACATATCATAAAAGAATTATTATTTTTCACCAGAAACACTTCGAGGAACAAACGTATCAAATTTCTCCTAATTTTCCACCACCTGTGATGATGCGGTTTGTCACATATTTAATTGATACACTATTATTTTCAAAATATATCTAAAATTGAATCACGAAATACATAAGTAAATATATAACACTCCTCATCAATCATACCTTAGACTTATATTAGAATAAGGCTTTGTGATATTAAAAGATCGATGAATACTTTGTTAATATTTACTCTAACATACCATCCAAAAGATTCTTATATATTTTACCAATTGGATTCATTAATTAATTTAGTATTCCAAATATTTATTAATGAATGTCACAATGCAAATGAATTTACCTCTAGATTCTCATTAGAATAGATCACACAATCTAGATGAACTATCTTCCGAATATTTGTAGATTAACTTTACATTTAAAGGTTTCTTATTCTAAAACATAACTATGCTATATACCTAATAGCTTTAGATCCTAAAAATATAAAAAACATACTAGGTATATACACCATATCTTATAGTTTTAATTAACTTAGAATTATCTGTCCACAACTAGTTCTGAGTCTTAAAATTATATTCATTATTTATTGATGATATTATATATTTATGATTCATTTTTACTGAATTATTAATTAAGTGTATTTTACTATAAAAACATTTATTTAAAAATAAATAATGTATCATTGTGTTAAATATGGAACTGAGATAAAAGTCTGGTAAAAATTAACACAAATAATAATTAATTTAGAATCAATCTAGTGGGATATAAGAATTCTTGTGTTTATCATTTTTGACATATGAATCCCCATTTCTCAACCATTGGAAAAACACCTTACTAATGAAGTCAAGTTGTTCTCATTGAAGACGTTGGAATCAAGCTTTCTCAAACAGTGGGAGAACACACCCTAATTCTTATAATGTTTTTGTGTGCTTCATATTGGTGAGATATGAATCACTCTTTCTCAGTCACTAGGAGACTCACATCACATCTTTTTTTAATATATTAAAATACCAATTTATTAAATAACCAAGAAGTGAGATAGAAACTCTACATAATATAGTGAATATATTACTAAAGTTGATAAAACTAATCACTTCTTCTTTAAATTAGTTGCATTTACTTTTAAAATGACATTGTTATCTACAAAGTAAGAAAATAGCCTCTTATTCACCAAACGACTTATAATTTGTTTTCTAATTGAAATAAGTTTTAAAGGAAAAATTTACTATAAAATATCACCAGTAGTTTCAACCTTGATTTCATGTTTTCACCGCTAGTGTTATGAAATCGAGTTTCTCACAACTCTTATTTACCTGGTGATGTTTTTTTAAAAGATTCATGAGTTGTTAATCTCATAAGATGAATAAAGAGAACCTAGATGGTATGGATAATTTTTAGGATATTAATATCCATATAAAATATATACATCACTAACTAATCAATTTATATCAGTATATTAAAGACAAGATCAATAGATATGTTCACTCTTCCTATTTACAAGATTATAATTTAGTGAAAATATCATTTATATGAATCCATTATTTCTCATTCTCAAGGAATAGAAGATTGTATGTGATGGTATAAGAATCCATGCCATTATGTTTCATTATCATTCCTCAAAAAAATCCAATGAAATAAAAAATTGGTTCATCCCCAGACACCTCATCTAGGCATCATTCTCACCTACACATGTCATATGTGGTCGTTGAATAGGTACATTGAATTTTATCACATAATATAAATTTTACAATCAAATTTTAGTTCATGTAACAACTTCACAACTATAGAAATTATGTTTTAGTAAGGACATGATTTGTGTTTTTAAGTATCATAGTTTTATGATGATTTCACTTCTCATAATCTAAATTAACTAAAATAATATTTTATGTTTTTTTAGGATTACCAAAAGATATGATGCAATAAATTTTAGTTATTAGTCTCCCACTATTTTATCCAAAACTATTAGCTCTCATCATTATTTTTGAAATATCCTGTCACGTTGATATTCCAGTGGGAAGGATCCATATTTCCTTTATCATAACCTATATGGGGGTATGAAAAGCTAATCAAAGTGAATTAGGTAGGAATAACATGAAAACTCTATTAACTCAAAACTCATTGATCTGTTGAGTGGGATCCCCAATCCCGAAATCCGAGATATATATTTCCTTAACATTGAACTACTATAAGCACTATGTCTCACAAAAAGCTATCAACCCCTAACGTGAACTAGGTTAAGTCGGCCTAAAAACCATGTAAGAAAATACATAGTAATTGAAAGCACCCCAATTTAGGTTGTTCAATCACTTTGAACTATGGTTAAATTTCTACCCAAGTAGTGGAGGGCTATACCGACTTAATATTTTGTTCAAGGGATTTTATAATTAATGTGTTAATTGACAATTTTATCCTTATTACATGCTTGTTAATATTAAATGGATTTTATTTATGTGATTAACCATGTCTATATAAAATTTTCACATAATCCAATTTATTTCAAACCCATCTTGAATGCTTGTTAATTTATTTATTAAGGGATAGAGATAAAGCCTCATAAATAACAAACCATGAAATTGATAGAAATAAAATAATAAATGTGGAATAATCTTGAGATTATCTAATGGTTAGTTCTTCTAGTGGGTGATAAACTAACCATTAACCTAGGAAAAAATACTTTAACCCTAACATGGTTTGAGTTGAAAAATTTGACCAATTCACCAATGTAACTCTTAGGTTGATTTCATGTTAGATTTCAACTCGAACTGTCTCTACTCATTTGATAGTTCCATCTAAAACATAATCTTTTATTCACATACATCTAAGGGAAATAAAATGATTGGTTATGGTGTTTTACATAAATGAAACCATAGTTACATCATCCCATACATGATAGAGGAGGAGATGACCCAAAAACCATCATTTTAATTTAATAAATTAATTTCTAAAAAACACATGAAATAATAATTAAATTAGACGAAACCAAACACATACATTGATTGATCTATGTTCTTTATCATCCCTGTATGAAATGAATACATATTTGTAATCTATATAGTTTTCACATCAATTTTTTCTTTTTATTAATATAAAACCACCTTGAATTAATTTAATTCATTCATTCATTCATTTTATCCTATCTTGACAGTCAAGGGAATTCCATCATCTTAATTTAAACAAATTAAATTAATTAATTTTATTTAAAATTAAATAAGTACATAGTGAATACATGGAGGAATCATAAAAAATAATAAAATCCACTTTTTTTATGAATGTATTAAATACTCACATGGCATGTTGGTGTACATGGAAAGTCATGCTTTTAGGTAGTATGAAATTACATAGGTTATAATATCGTATAATAAATGAAACATTTATGAAAATTGGACACATGATAACCCACACGACATGTACCACTTTAAATTATTGTAGTCAATTCATTGACCATTGTGATTTAATTATGCAAAATAAATTGAACATTTAAAAACTCTTAAAACCATATTACAAAGTAGCACAAGAGACGCTAGAAAAGAAGTTTGGTTTCAATGCTGCAATTAATTATTTATTCATATAATTAAATTTTTTTGATTATTTGAAAATTACAAGACATGTACTGGCAAGATTTTTGACATTTATATTGCATTCAGTGTCTTTACAACACATGCTTGGGTTGCTGGTCATGTACACCTTGCAGGCATTAATGAGCTACACGATGTGTATGCAGGCTATATAAAGTGTAATCTCATCAATATGGGTTGAATGTAATAAAATATTTATGAGTCATGTGATGCGTACGTTGACCATACAATTTACATGAAAATTGTTGGGAAAACTGTGAATGGCTACATGGTCTATAACCAAGATACATGACGTGTTGTCCCTAATGTTGTTTGTCGGTTTGGATGATCAACATGTGGTGTATCAATTACTTTGCATGCTAATTTCTATGTGGTGATTCATATATCCCATGTCTCATCTAGATGTAGTGAACCTAATTACACCACATGTACTTTTCAATTACATGTCATGTGACAATATTAGCCAACTCGAACCCTTAGCACCTACGGATGAAACATCTGGCCATTCTTATTCTATTATTCATGTGTTCTGGATCATATGATGGTGAGAATATGTGTAATATCTAATGTTGGATTAAATGAAAAAATCAAAAAAAAAAAGAAATACATACAATGAACATATATATCATTCAAAAAACAACAAATAATAATAAATTAGTATGTGACCGCACTGATACCACTTGATTGTTTCAGGGCATAGAGAAAGCATTCAAGCTCATGCCCAATAATAGTTTTTCATCAACTCCTTCGGATTTCTCCCCAGAACTATATGAAATAGAAACCTAAAAATACAAGAGATGATATCATCACATATAATATATAATTAATTTGATCTATGATTAAGAATTAACTCTCATTGGAATTCTTTTTTCTTTGATGATTTAGTTGACAGCTCTTGTCGTGTTATCGTTGTGTCAAAGGAATCAAGGGTAGATTCCCTCTACACTGTATGAAAATCATTTTTAATGATAGAATATAATTATATCACAATTATTCTATGAAATCATGCTATTTTTGATGGACCAATCTATTTGTCGAAAAGAGTCTTTCGTGAAGACTTATTGTGATAGAGAGAGCCGTTCATTAAAAATGATTTTGGAGGGCTTGGGCACGTGGCAACAAGAATGGTCTATTTGTGTTGGGAACAAAATTTAGCCACAAATAGTTTATTATTACATGGTTATCTACGATGGAAGGGCATGTTTGTTGCAAATACCCCCTTCCGAGAATGAGTATTTGCAATGGATCAATTGCAAATACTCATCTTGATAAAGACTATTTGCAATAGATTCATAGTAAATACACATATGTCTCCATATTTGAGATGATATCCATCGTAAAAAGTATTATTCGCAATGGATCCATCACAAATAATCTGTCAGTATGTCTATGTTCAATGGACTTGTCCATCGCTAATAGATTTTTATTGGATGGTAAATATAATTTTTAGTGGCAATCTTTTGTGATGGAGAAACAGTGTCTCGCAAATACCTATCCCAAATAATCAATCCATCATAAAAAAGTTCAGGTGGTATCAATTTTGCAACAGAAATTCCATCACAAAATAACAATAAATATTCACCCCCCCCCCCATAACTCTCCCACAATCATTTAGTTTCCATAAAAAACTATTTTTTTATAGATCAGACCATTATCTCAAAAGATTCAGAACTATATATACAAATCCTTTTGTATAAAAGAAATTTCAAGGTATTTTTTAAGACTTTATTTTTAATTATCATTAATTTTTTCCATTTAATTGTTTTCTAATTTATATTGTTTGTTGGTTATTTTAATTTATTAAATTGGCATTGCATTTAGTTTTAGTTGTTACAGTTTAAAAAATATTGGTACAAGTAATTATTAATTTTTATAAATTAATATTATATTAGTTTAAATTAATCAAAAAATATTATGAATTAGTACAAATTAATAAAAATTAGTATAAATTAATATAAGTTAATATAAATTACTTGTAATTAGTATTAACTGATATAAATTAAATAAAATTAGTATAATTGGACATAAATTAAAAATATTATTGATATATTATTTTAAAATTTGTATAAATTAAGATAATTTTTTATAAATTTATATAAATTATTATAAAATAGTATAAATTTCATAAATATTAGTATAAATAAATATATATTATCAGAAAGTGATACCAATTAGTATAAATTTATATAATTTTTTATAAATTAGTTTAAATTTCTAGAAAATTAATGTAAATAAATATAAATTATTATAAAGTGATATAATATTTTTAAATTTTCATAGATTAATAAGGAATAGTATAAATTGATAAAAATGTGAATAAATTTATGGAAATTAATATATATTAGTGTAAATTGATAAAATTTTCTAAAAAAATTATTATTATTTATTCATATAAATTAGTAAAGATTGATATAAATTATTATTTATTCTTATAAATTTGAATACAGGAGAAAAATTTAACATACAATATTGAAAATTATTATAAAATTACAATAAAAAGATATAGTTTAGTATAAATTTATAAAAAAATTTATAAAAAAGTTGAAATTCATAGGTGAAATGTATAAATAAATAAATTATTGTAATGTGGTATAATTTAGAATTTATTATTAAAAACTAGTATAAATCATTAACAATTAATATATTTTAGTATAAATTGATAAAAATTAAAAATTTAATTAAAATTATTATATATTTATATAAATTAGAATAATTTTGGTATAATTTATTATAAATTGATATAAATTAATATTTATTCATAAATTTTTTATACATGTGTAAAAAATTAATATATATTATTAGAAATTAATATAGATTTGATATAAATTGATATAATTTAGTATAAATACAGATAAATTTTTTTAATTTTTTTTAAATTCCTAAAAAATTAGTATAAATAAATATAAACTATTATAAAGTGATATAATTTAGAATAAATTGTTAAAAATTATTATAATTTAATAACATTTAGTATATATTAGTATATATTGATGAAAATTAAAAACAAATTAATAAAAATTATTCTATATTCGTAAAAATTGATATAATTTATTTTAAATTAATATACATTTTTATAAATAGGAATAACTTTGTTAGAATTAATATAAATTACTATAAATCACAATAAATTAGTATTAATTCCTATAAAATTATTATAAAAAAAACTCATTTTTATAAATTCATATAATTAGTATAAATTAAAATAATATACTAAAATTTAATATAAATTAATAAATATTAGAATTACTTAACATAAATTTTAAAAAATTAGCATAAAATAAAATAATTTATTATTATTAAATATAAAGTAATGAAAATTATTATATATTATTATAAATTTTTAAAAATTAGTAATAAAATAAACATGAAATGTTTATATTTGTATAAATTTTTAAAAGTTATTTTACATTATCATAAATGATTAATCCCTCAAAAATTAGTATCAATTAGTAAAATTTAATATAAGTAGATATAATTTAGTATAGTTTAGGTTTAATTTCTCGCCAATTAGTATTAATTAAAATAAATTATTACAAGTTAGAATAATATAGTATTAACTATTAAAATTTTGTATAAATTAGTATAATTTATTATATATTGATATAATTTAGTATAAATTAATATAAATTGTTATAACTTAATAAAAATTAGTATAAAATCATATTTTAAAATTTATAAAAGTGTAATAATATTTAAAATGTAGTATTTTTTTAAAATATATTATAAAAAGTAATTAACTAACCACTAAAATAAAAAAGATATGTCATAACTTTTATATATAACAAACTAATTAATATTATTTTTATAGAACCATGGAACCCTGAAATGGATAACATTTTTTACTATGTTTTCATGATTGAAAAAATCATTGTAGAAATCCCAATGGATATGGTATAAAACATATCTAAATTAAGTGTATCAAAGAGTTTATATCCTTCACATAATCATATTCAAAATTTAGTTCAAAAGGAACAATTAAGTGCCCATACAAGATGTGTGATCTCAGAAGGTATGAAATATTTGATAATGTTGGCCTTCACGATTTTTGTTTTGGTTTTTAAAATGATTATGTCTTTTCGTGTCAACTTGTTGAACAGAATTCACAAGGAAAAAAATTTGTACCTAGATCCATCTTAGTTTTAAAATGTTGTACATGATTTTATTGGACCATCTTTTTAAGTAACAGAAACTCGATATGAAGATTCTAATCCAGAGTTTGAACCATCATGAATTTATGATTTGTTTAAATCTACTAAGGATGCCTTATATTCACTATAAAAGATAAAATTTGAAGTCGTTACAATGTTTAGATCTAATAAATCCAATTTTTTAATGTTAAATAGCTGTTTTTATCAAATATTTTCTTTTATTAAATCATTGTTGCCTGAAGGAAATACTATACCTTTTAATTTCTATGAAATAAGAATATGGTTTCATTATTTTGGTCTCATAAATCAATGGGTAAATGCATGTTCAAATGATTGTATCTTATGTTATTGTGAATATGATTTTTTGGATAATTTTATAACATTTGGATACTTGAGGTATAAATATGTATAATAAAGAATTTCTATATTTATTCCTATTACAAAATTGATATATTTTATAATTATATCAAGACTCAAACCTATAGTTGGGGTGGCGATTATGTGGAAAACCACTTAATACTGCAACTAAAAGACTGGGGTTCGAATCATGGAAAGGCCCTTGGGGGATTTATACCGCAGGTGGTGACACATACATGATGCAGGTATGCGGTGATGTAGGAATGACGCAGGCCTGGTGACACATGTTGCATGATGCAGGCATGATGCTACATTGGGCCTTCAATCCATGTTCATTGGACACTTGGAATTTGTCTTATGGGCTATGAAATGGGTCTACCTCGACCTCGATATAAAGATTTCTTTTTTCATAATAGAAAGAGGTTTCATCCCCCCTAGATTCCAATTTCTATTTTTGCCTCATTAAAAAATATCATTTATGACATGACATAGATCCAATGTTTGTGTTTTTGAAAGTATAAATCATTCCTTTGATAGTGATTGTTGGATACAAGTTGATCATGTGCATCGGTTTTTTTCTTTCAAACCACATAGCATAGAGTTGGGTCTTTCTAATAATTTTTTTATACATTTGGTGTTTACGGATGTTAATATTAATATTGGTCAATTTTCATAACATAATTTAACTTAATTCCTTGAATATTGATAAAATAACCTTATTTAAATTTGGTATTACTAATTCTAGGACATCAATAAAAGAATATCAATGTTTATTTGAATAAATTGATTGATGAGTTAATTATATTCTTTACTGATGATGTAGAGACCTTATTTTTACTTTTAAGACTTTAAAAAACCTCTATATATTTGTGTTGATCTAGGTGATCATAAATACTGAGATTCTGAGGCCCTGTTTTCCTAGATATAATTTTATAAAAATATTAAATATATATTATATTACGTTCTCAGTTTCTTTGATAAAATAAGATAACTATTAAAAAGAAACTCATATTTGAAATATGATACCACTTTTGAGTTTGGAATGCATTTCATAGCTTAAGAGTGACCTAAAATAGGTCACCACAGATAGTTTGGACATATTTCCCATTGGCATTACGTTCAGTAGATTAATTAATTAATTTAAGTCAATTATTTCATTCATTTGATGTAACCAAATTTCCAAAAACTAAATTATTATGGAGAATCCTCTAGGGTGATCCACATAAACCCTAGGGGGATTCTAGAGCTTCTTCCCCTCCTTCTGTTGGTGAATAAAATTGAACCACGACAGAACTTTGTATCAGAGAATATTGGGATGCAACAAATGCAACAACTTCCCTTGATCGTTGGTGAGTGTGTTTTCCGATGAAAATTGATCCAATATCCAAGTTGGTATCAACAATTTTTGGTTTCCTTGATTTTTTATTAAATTTATTGATCAAATCAATCGCCACTATTTATCTACGCTAATTGCATATCATGGGCATACTCGTTATGTACTGATTTAATTGGTTATTTTTGTTTTCTAAACATGGGTATCACTGTTCTTGATCGTTGTCCAATAATTCTTGGAGAATGAGGTTTAAAACTATGTTATTGGGAAATTATCCCTCAATTTCTTTTCTTTCTTCACTAATAGGACTCCATGATCCTAATTCGACATTTTCGGGTGGTACCGAGCCCGATCAGACCCTCGAAATTGCAAAAAAAATGATAAACAAGGAATGAATCAATGAAATGAGGAAATATCTGGGATATTTGCAGGATGTGGGTGAACATTTGGATGATTAGAACAAAAATAATCAATGGAGGAAGTATCTTGGGTGTTTTTGGTGTGATAGGTGAATATGAGTTTGTGTGAAATCAAAATGAATTTGACTTTCAGCCACAGGAGGGTCGTAATCTATCGATTGGAGTCAGATCCACTAATATCATGCCATGATAGGTCTAGAATTGAAGGGTCGAGGCTAGATTCAAGACATGGATCATGGGCCTAGGAAACTATGAAAAACCTGACTACACGTCGTGTATTGTAATGAACACAAGACATATAGCCACTTGGTTGCAGTGACTAGGGTTTTGGGAATTCATACGGTTGGAATGACATATAAAATTACTACAAATTGTGTACCCCCACCACTATATTAATGAGATGTGTTATGGAGCACACAACGATGAACATTTAATGTTCTTGAGTTCATGGGAATGTCCATAGAACACGAGTGACACCACATGTGAAGAGGCATGTCTTGTACTAGAGTACAAAAACATGACATGGATACACAGACATGACCAAGAACCCGGGAGAGACCCCAAGTTGCATGGGTACACTTTGTATAACCCCTACACAGCATGTACCCCTACATGGTATATAATCTGTGTACCTATAGGGAGATGAAAAGGTGAAGTAGCAGGACTACACACCATGTGGGTCCCCTCACATACCATGTACCCTTGGTTCCATTTAATGAATTTTTAGGATTCTGTATCTCCTTTGTTTGGACATAGATTTTGGCCCGAGAGTAGCCAATTTTGAGTGTTTTTATGCATACAAAAAGATGTTCCCTTATGTTCCTCCTTTTGTATATGATGTGAAATGTTATAGGAATGATTCTTGGTTAGTCGATGCCCGATAAAGACAGGTCAGTGGTGACTACATAGTAGCTTAGGGATACCTTGTCCTTTGGACTACATACAGTTGTCTTAGATTTGAGATCATAATCTAGGATCTCTAAATGTTTTAATTTATAGTTTATTTGTGTTGGGACATCATTCTATTTAGGTTTTTATTTTGTCCCTTTGCTTTTGAGGTTACACTACAGTAATCTTGTACTATCTATAGGTTTTACATGCGTGGTTGATTCCTTAGTATTTTCTATATTACTCTATTTTTCTTCTACACTTATGCATTGATATGGTTGTGTGTGTGCATATAGGGACTTAGGAAAAGGCCTTCCCAGGTTTGTTATTCCTTTAGTGCTAGTCGCCAACCCCTAGCATATGGAGGCGGTCTTGGGTTAATTGTGTCTTGAGCCTCGGCTTGGGTCGGTTTGGTAATGATTAGTATTAGAGGTGGTTCCATCCTTGGGATGGTGTTTGGAGAAGTCCCCTTACGAGGATATGGTTTGTATTAGGGAAATAATGTTAGAGTGTCTCAAGTGCAGTTCTTAGTTTAGGGAATCTAGGGATAGTATGGGAGGACGATGAATGCATTCACAGGGACCTTGACTACCTACTTGTTGACACAGCATATTGAGAAATTGGTTGCATGGGTCAATGGTAAATGAATCTAATAGGATTGAGTCTTTGACTATCCTTCTTGAGCCAGCGTTCCATGGTTACATATATATATGATCATATTACCATGGTATGTCTTGATCCCTTTTGAGATGCCTCCACAGAGGCTTCCATCTAGTTTATCAACTTCTGGATAATGACAACGATAAGATGAGAGATGAGGCCTCAGTTCAGGGTCCATCCCAGGAGATCCTTTCCTCAGGTCAGGAAGGAAGCACCCCCTCTTGTCGAGCAGCAGTTGGTACCAACATAGCAGGCTGAGGATATACACAGGAATATCCCCCCCCCCATTTGTTCCTGTACTAGATGCTGCTAAGGTTACATGATGAGCTAGTTCCCCAGGAAGTGGATTTTTGGAATGAGTAAGTGATTTGAGTTTACAAAATTTTTCAGATCTGAACCAATCAGATAGTTTCACTTAAAACCAATGCTCTTTATAGAGTCATATTTGGTTCTTTTGGTACCATAAAATGATTAACCTATGTTGTGTGACCATTCTAAGTTCTAGAAACAAATATTATAGGAGAAAATTGTTGAGTGAGATTCCCGTATTATGTGGTTTAGGTTAGGACAGATCTTGTAGATTCAATATCCCTCTTAGATTGGAACCCTTTTCGACAGTGATCCTCATGGTGAGACCTCTCCAAGATGACATTGGGTGCTGGTAGATTCATGTGATGGGGATGTTTTATCATGGTATCATACATAATAGGAAGAGGGATGCTTATCCCACCAATACATTTTCTTTTGACAGAATTCAAAACCATGAGGGTGAGTTAGTGTCACCTACATGATATAGATTCAAGGTGTGGTGGACAAGTCCCTTTGACTCAAGTGTTTGGGATGTGTGAATGTGATGGGCTGTTGAAGCATTCCTAAGATGAGGAGAGTAGGAAGGCAAGAGAAATTATAAGTTCTCATTAAATGAAACTTTTATCTAGGAGGATCGAGTGTGGTTTAAGGTATGACTTATGTCACTAATTCTCCACCTTATGTTGATAGCATAGTGTTAGAATCCAAATTTCCCTATGTGTATCCTCTGTTCGAGGCCTTGAAATACCATATGATTCCCTTTTGATTTAACATTGTATTAGAGACAAAGTAGAGATGATCATTTGTCACTTGTTCCTAATGATGGAACGTCCTTACACTGTGATGGTAGAGATCCTCACACTAGATCTTTTCACAGCGGTAGTGAGACCCTATAATGTTTTCCTCAATATAGATTTATTTTTCACCATGCATGCTCATATGATTTGTTAGGACCAATAGGGTCCTATATACCCTAAGAGGGGGGTGAATTAGGGTATGGATATTCTTTTTCAAAATTCTTCCTGCCCCATTGGATCATGAACTTTTTATTACAAGGGTCACTTTTTTTCACTTGTGTGTTAATTATGATAATTTATTTTCTTATTTATCTTATGATGATGCTTTGAATGAAATGTAGGGAAGAAAGCAGGCAGACACGGAGATTTTTACTTGGTTCACCCACACTGGGCTACGTCGAAGGAGCATACAACAGTGATGTTCTGTTGTACCAAATCCACTAAAAAGAACACTGTTGTTTACAAAGTTCGGGATAGATCACTTTTATTCCCAGGATCACTGCCTTTACAATGTTTAGGGTCAGCTCACTGCTTTCCCAAGGGTCACTCTATGTCTCTCTCTCTGGCTCACTACCAGTGGAGAGGATCACCTTCTTCCACTTCCTTTTCTCATTGCTCTGGAAAGGATCCACTCACAGATTATAGACCTATAGGTATCTTCATTATCACTAATGAATATATCCTCTGTTTTATGTAGATACTCTGTTGAAGTCCAACTTTCACCTGTAGATGAATCTCTCTTTGCACCAAAGGCATTGGGCAATCTTCCTGCTTTCACGCAGCCCTGAATCACTACCGTGAATCAACCTTACCTGGCGCCCTTCTCTAAGTTGGCGTGCAAGTATCGGCGCGCAAGTTATAACAGGTGCACAATTCCACCTCAACCACTTGCGTGACACAAGCTTCTACAACTCAAAACTTGCGCGACTCACACCATTTTACGCCCAAACCAATATTGGCATGCAACCACCAACTGTTGCGCTTCTTAAAAAATTGGCGTGCAGGTGTCACCAAACCACCTATGTGACACCCCTTTCTTAAACTCAAAACTTGGGCGACTCCCTTTCTTTCTCGTACAAACCACTCTGGACGCGCAACAATCAACTGGCACGCAACTTCTACTTGGGCGGCCACACCACCACTTGTGTGACCACCACACCTGCATGACGGGAGCTCTAATTTTCTCTAAGTGTTGAACTCACTGCAAATGAGGAGGGTTCGACCTCTATTTATTTCCATTTTGATACCCTACGTGACGGTGTGAAAGTCTCCCCTCGGCGTGCAAGTTTTGGCGCGAAAGTCTCTGCCGCGCAAATCACTTGCGCGACCAACCCTAGAACTTGGGTTCCCCTTATCCCTTTTCCATATTTTGATGTTCTGATCTTGAAAAACATATGGCATGAAATATTCCAATACTAAAAGGCACCGGCACGCAAGTCCCTTCTCGGCGCGCAAGTCCTTTTTTCCAAAAACCCTTTTCTCCATTTTGAAGATTTTCAGGCCCAAAAATTTGGCAAACACTGGAAAACAACACCACATTGTATCTGATCTTTTTGAACTGCCTTCAAGTCATCCATTCCTTTATCGATGTTCTTTAAACAATAATGGATCATTAACAACATCCCTTGAACTCAACATGCCACCATGAAACCCCTTTTGTCAACAAATTTGTATGTCAGGGTTTGCTTTGTCAACAATCACAGCACATATTTCCACGTTGTCAACAAACACAATCACCTCAAAAATGCTTCAATGATACCTTGAGAGATTTTTTCCCAAAAATATCCCCCTTTGGGTTTGTTGACAATTCTTCCATAAAAATAAAAATCATTAATTCTTCATCCACCATTCGCCTATTGTGATTCTGATAGCGATCAAAGATTTACTCAACACATACTCTAAGACCACATGAGAAATGCTCGGCATGAGAAACAATAGTAAATGAAAATTTCATCAATGAATCACTTCATCTATGACACCCACTATTGACACCAAACTGATACCAATTTTTGGAAATATTCTTACCACATTCCAACACCACTCTTTTGCTTTTATCACGATCCTCAGTTGTCGTGATATCTATTCTTTAATCGATCACTTCTAGCATCGTCAGATTTCATACTCTCCCCCTATCTCATTACTCTCCCCCTATATCACTACTCCACTGGTCAGATTCTCCCCATATCAATTATTATTTATCAAATTACCACACTGTCTCCCCCTTGAACAATCACTATTTTCTCCCACTTTTTCAACAAACCCAAAGGTCACTGCTTTGTAGTTTGTAACAGAGTAGAGAACACATATCAACACATTAGGGAAAAACACATCATACTCGAAGAGAGGGGGTTCCATATTCACACTCTTTCAAGTGCAGGGAGTCGACTAAACTCCCAGAGCCAGCCGATGTCTCTCAAAAGCTTCCTTGGGTAAGGCCTTTGTCAGAATGTCTACAACCTGTAGCTCTGTAGGCACATACTCCAACTTCACGATTCCCTGCTCAACCTTCTCCTTGATAAAATGATACTTTATCTAATTGTGCTTTGTCATTGAATGATGGATGGAATTTTTTCTATGATTGATAGAACTTGAGTTATCATACTGGATTCTGATCGGAGACTTCACTTCAACTCTGATATCTTCAAGCTGCTGCTTCATCCATAATAACTGTGTGCAAGATTGAGTGGCCACAATATACTCAGATTCTACGGTGCTTAATGAAATGAAATCCTTCTTATTTCTTAACCAAGAAATAAATAGTCCACCAAGATAGAATTCACCTACAGATGTTGATTTCCTATCATCCATTGAACCGTCCCAATCGGCATTAGTATATCCCAATAACTCTATCTGAGATTTTTCATTATATGTCAAGCCAAAGTTCACCATGCCCTTGATATACCGAAGTAATATTTTCACTGAAATCATGTGGCTTTACATGGGATTAATCTGATATCTCATTGTTTGGCATGTGGCGAAAAGAATATCATGCCTTGTTATGGTCAAGTACAATAAACTTCCAATAATTTGCCTGTATTCTGTGATATTAACTGCCTTGTCATCTTCATCTTTGGATAGTTTCGTCCAGGTAGAAACTGGAGTCTTCATCTCCATTGAATTTTCCATTAAAAATCTTTTCAAAACCTCATTGGCATATTTGGATTGAGAAATTAATGTTCCATTCCTTCCTTGTGTCACCTGTAGACCAAGGAAAAATGTTATCTCTCCAATCATTGACATTTCAAACTTAGTTTTCATGAAATCGGAAAACTATATGTATTGAGCTTCATCTGATCTGCCAAATATTATATCATCGACATAAACCAACAACATCATCCTTTGATTACTTCTGTTGCTGAAATAGAGATTGTAATCAACTCCACCATGCTGGAAACCAAGCTTCTTCAAGTACTGATCAAGCCTTGAGTACCATGCTCTTGGTGATTGTTTCCGCCCATACAATGCCTTATTAAATCTATAAACCTTGTTCTCATCCTCATGAATGAGAAAATGATATGGATTCTCAATATACACTTCCTCCTCCAGAACCCCACTCAAGAATGAAGATTTGACATCCATCTGGAACACTTTGAACATCCATTACACTGCAATGGCTAGGAATAATTTGATTGTCTCCAGCATTGCAACTGGTGAAAATTTATCATCAACATCTATTCCCTATATCTGGGAGTATCCTTTGCACACTAGTCGTTCTTTATTTCGAACCATTGTTCCATCTTCATTCATCTTGTTACAATAGACCCATTTAGTCCCGATGACATTTTTATCTGCTGGTCTTGAAACAATCTCCCACGTCTAGTTCTTCTCAATATGATCAATATCTTCATTCATAGCTTGAACCCAATTTTAATCTTTAGCTGCATCAGTAAAGCATTTTGGCTCTACCTGAGATAGAAACGATATCTGCTGTAGTGAATTCATTCTTCTTGTCTGAACTGGAGATGTCTGATCACCAATGATATTTTTCCTATCAATTTTAGCTCAACTCTTTGGCTTCCTTGCAGACACAGACATGACACTTTCTTGTTCATCATCAATTTCTTCTTCTAAGTCAGCAAATTCCACTTCTACTCCCCCTGAGTCTCTTAACACACCCTCACTTTCAACAGAAAACTTTTCAATGTGTCATTGTTTAATGAAGTCATTTCTTTCAACTACATTTCTGATCTTCTTGTAGAAACATTGTTGATACTCTCTCAAATATTTTTGGTATCCTGCAAACAGTTAGCTGATACCACAATGTTAGAAAAAAATATATAAGCATGAGATGCATGACTTTTCCTGCTTCTCTGGTAGTATGTCTTCTCTCGATAGACAACACATGAGAAGGGTCATCCAATTATTTCTTTGATAGATCTTGAATCTGATTATGATATTGAATTATCTCCCAATGTTATGAAACACTTCCTAGGATTAGGCCCACCTTTTAGACCCATAAACATTCTTCTTCTCCTGCATCATCTATTCTCATCTTCCACTTGGAATTGAGCCATTAACAATATCTCTAAGCCTATTGAGTTGAAACTCGGTGTAGGAAACAAGAGAAAACGTTAATAACACAATCTCTTCCTATTGTGCTCTATTAATTTCTTTTTCTGCAACTTTGGTAGCTGATTTGAGTCAATCAAAACTCTGAAGAATATCAATTTTCCACTTTGCATCATTAGATGTCACTTCCCCTTGGATCGTATCTTCCTAAAACCTAAAACATTTGAATCATCAGTTAATAGAATTTATATACATAGGGAGAGGGGTTCTTCTGGATGCCTCAGGATGAAGATTGTGGTTGATCCTGATGGGTCAACTCTTTGATTCTTTCTTGTAGAGCATCACACTCTTTCCTTACTTCTTCTAACTGCCTAGCCAATTTTAACTGCTCTGTCCATATGACTAAGCATTCTTTACCCACATTCTGAGCATTTTTCTGATATGTAGATTCTACAGGCCTGGAATTTTTCACAATATGGGGTTTAAACCCACTAGTACACACTTCCTTCATTTATTTTCCAACAAAATTCCATTTCCCTTGATTCCTTCTCTCGGTAGAAATATCTCTACTTATCACCTTCCAATTCTTCTTCCACCATTGCAGGGGTCTTTCTCTTTCCTCCACTTCTCGTTGGGAAACACTACATGAGAATTTTTTAATGCATTATTTTTTCATCTTTCTTTTATCATATTTCTGAGTCGCCACACTATTTTTCATTGGTGGTAGGTCCTTCACTGAACGTACATTCTTCTTACTCACAGCTGTAGCATTTCCTCCCTTTTTCATCCAGATTTTTTCATGTTCCTTTTTAGAGAGTGATTGTGAGTGTGACAGAGGAGGTGATTGATACACCTTTCATTCAGCTCCATGTGATACCCCTGAGGATCTAAACCTATTATCCAATTTACCACTTAGTCTTCTAGTGTACGATTTCTCATTATACACCACTAGATTCATGAATCTCCTTTCAAGTTCCTTTACCTTTCCTTCTTTCTTCTTGCTATAATGTCTTGTCAAATGCCCATAATTAGAAAATATTAAACATTTTCCATAAATGGAATACCTCATTTCATAATTTCTCCATCGAGATGTTGATGCATCTTGAGTTCTTCATCTGATATTGAGCTCTTGAGCTTCCTAACATATACTCATGGTGTGGCCCATTCTTCTACAGTAATAGGATTTAATAAATGCTTTCCTCTAAGAGGATCTTCTTTCAGATTTCTCATAACCCTTCTTCTTATTCTCAAATTTTGTAATGTCTCTATTTTCACAGCCCGAAATGTATTCCTAAGCCTCTGAACAAAAGCTTGATATTTGGAAATGAATCTAGCAGAAATAGCACATGCCATCACTACTTTTTGTAACTATCCTCTTAAGCCTATATCCAACACCTATAGGATTTTTTCCACATCTTGAACTATTCACGGATCTTTTTCTATCTTGCATGGGAGGTGATTCATCAAATCTGATACCAGTTGTTCCCAAAATGTATGGACTTTGAGCTGAGAAAATTTGTTCTTTCCTCTTTTCAGAAATATCAAATTTCCTTTTCATTTCATCATCTCCTGCTGAAGGATAATCAAATAGCAAGTTCGAGGAATCCTTCATTTTAGGTTTTCATTTAGCATTGGATTACTCCACTTACTTCTTTACTGATTCTAGCTCTTCTTCCAACTTTTGAATCTTTATATCCCTTGGTTCAATTTGGGCATTGAGTTCTCTTCGGATATTCTTTCCACAACTCATCCCATATTTTTGTTCTCATGTGAGATTTTCTACCATATCACCTTGCTTAATTACTTTCAATTTTTCCTCAGAAACAAATTCAGAGGAAAATTCATTCTCTTTTGGTAGCCTTTTATTCTTCTAAACTTCTTTAGACAACTGTGTTTCTAGATAATCATTTCTAGCTTTTAGATTCTGAACTTCATCTGAACTTTGATTCTCTTTATAATCACCAGCCTTTTGTTTTCCCTTCATTTTATCCATCTTTTTTAGTTCTTCACCTTGAGAATCATTCATCTCTCTTAGGTCAGTAGCCACATCAATAAGGCTTTGATTTAAGCCTCTTATTTTGTTGACCTCAATTTCCAATACTTGGATCCGGATATCTTTAGATTTAACTTCTTCATCCAATTTCTGATCCAATTGCTTTGTCATGTTGACAGCATCTACTGGTGGCCTCCATCTTAAAAATTCTTCATCATCAGTTGTTTTGGTATCACTTTGATGTTCATGTACTTCACTCATTCCAACATCATGATTGAGTGAATCAATCTTTTCCCAATCAGATTCATCCATACCTTCCTTCAGTAAGCTATTTGATTATTTTAGTTGAATCACACTTTTTCCATGAACACTTCCATAATGAGGGATATCACCAGACCTCTGATTCTTCTTTTGATGTTTTTTCCTTTTCCATGGCACATCAAGATAAGAGAACACTGATTTAACCACACAAATCAACTACACCAAGTCAGAGCAAACAAATCTTATAAAAGAAACCTTCACTTTGATACCAATTGTTAGGACCAATAGTGGCATGTATACCTTGAGAGGGGGTGAATCAGGGTATAGATATTCTTTTACAAAATTCTTCCTACCCCACTAGATCGTGACCTCTTTATTACAAGGGTCACTTTGTTTTCACCTGTGTGTTAATTATGATCACTTATTTTCTTCTTTATCTGATGATGATGCTTTGAATGCAATGTAGGGAAGCAAGCAGGCAGACACATAGATTTTTACTTGGTTCACCCACACTGGGCTACGTCCAAGGACCATAAAACATAGATTTTCCATTGTACCAAATATACTAAAAAGCACACTGTTGTTTACAAAGTTCATGATAGATCACTTCTATTCCCAGGCTTACTGCATTTACAATGTTTAGGGTCAGCTCACTACTTTCCCAAGGGTCACTCCCTGTCTCTCTCTCTCTGGCTCACTGCAGGTGGAGAGGATCACCTTCTTCCTCTTCCTTTGCTCATTGCTCTAGAAAGGATCCACTCACAGTTTATAGACCTGTAGGTTTCTTCATTATAACTAATGAATATATCCTCTGTTGTATGTAGATGCTCTATTGAAGTCCAAATTTCACCCATAGATGAACCTCTCTTTGCACCGAAGATATCGGCCAATCTTCCAGCTTTCACGCAGCCCTAAATCACTGCCATGAATCAACCTTACATGGATCCCCTCTCTAAGACGGCATGCAAGTATCGACACACAAGTTATAACTAGCGTGCAAGTCCACCTCAACCACTTGTGCGACACAAGCTTCTATAACTCCAAACTTGCATGACTCACACCCTTTTACGCCCAAACCAATATTGGCACGCAACCACCAACTACCGTGCTTCTTCAAAAAGTGGCACACAAGTGTCACCAAACCACTTGCATGACACCCCCTTCTTAAACTCAAAACTTGGGTGACTCCCTTCCTTTCTCTCCCAAACCACTCTGGATGCACAACAATCAACTGGCGCACAACTTCTACTTGCAAGACCATACCACCAATTGCGCGACCACCACACCTGTGCGATGGGAGCTCTGATTTTCTCTAAGTGTTGAACTCACTACAAATGAGGAGGGTTCAACCTCTATTTGTAGGAATTTGGACACCCTGTGCGACAGCACGCAAGTCTCCCCTCAGCGTGCAAGTTTCGGCGCACAAGTCTCTGCTGCGCAAATCACTTGCATGATCAACCCTAGAACTTGGGCGCCCCATATCCTTTTTCCATATTTTGATGTTATGATATTGAAACACATATGGTGTGAAAGTTTCCAATCCTCCAAGTCACCGGCGTGCAAGTCCCTTCTCGGCGCGCAAGTCCTTTTTTCCAAAACCCATTTTCTCCATTTTGTCGATTTTCAGGCCCAAAAATTTGGCAAACACTAGAAAACAGCACCACCTTGTATCTGCTTTTTTTGTACCCCCTCCAGATCATCCATTCCTTTTTCGACATTCTTTAAACAATAATGGATCGTTAACAACATCCCTTTAACTTGACATGCCACCATCAAACCCCTTTTTTCAACAAATTGGTATGTCATGGTTTGCTTTGTCAACAATCACAGCACATTTTTCCACTTTGTCAACAAACACAATCACCTCAAAAATGCTTCAATGATACCTTGAGATATTTTTTCCCAACATTATTTCTACACAAGAGTATGGTAGTTCTTTTTAGTTATGGTATGGATCCCCCCACCCCACTCGAGGAGGAGTGATCCCCAAATATAGAGGGATAAGCTTGTTTACTAGAGGGTACAAAATATTTTTTCTTAGTTAGCTAGTATTACCCATGGAATGATAGATGTCACGAGCTCTAATATCCCTCTAATGTTTTTTGGATGTGATGAAATATCAGGTTTACCTCCCCACCTTGATATGAACCTGTATATTGACTTACACCAGGGATGACCCAATGTTTACGTTAGCACATCAAATGACCCTATGGGGCTTTGAGAGCTAGTGGTAAGGCTAGAGGGTCTATAGAGGTAGGTCTTCTTAATTACTAGTATGTTCACCTAGGAAAACTTGTGTTGTTTGTGAAAAAGGAAAATATATGATTATTTATTTGCGTGAGTTATCATTGCTTGAACCAGGAGATGATCAAGAAAATGCACCCATTGTTAAGGATTGATAAACTCTTTGAAAGCTTGTGAGGAGCGAGATGGTTCTCAAAGATCAATCTTTGGTCTCACTACCACCAGTTGAGGGTTCACAAGGTTAACATTCCAATGATGTATTTCTGATGTTTCTATGAACATTGTGAGTTCCCAGTGATTCTCTTTAGGGTGAAGGACTCACCCACTATGTTTATGGATTTGATGAACCAGATCTTCCATCAATACATGGAGTAGTTTTTGGTTGACTTTGTCAACTACATACTCACCTACTTTTATTTGGAGGAGTAACATGAATAGCACTTGAGGATGGTTCTAGATTTTCTTCAAGGGAACCAATTTTATGGGAAACTCTTGAATTGCTAGTTATGGAATCATGAGGTTCACTTTATAGGGAATTTAATTTCTGATCATGTTTTAGCCATGGAACCAACAAAGATCGATGAATTTCTTTATTGGTATCCACCCAAGAGAAAATGAGAGGTGCATATCCTTCTATTCAAAACGAGGTTTTATAGGATGTTTGTGTGTGACTTATCTAGAATTGTATCCCTTTTAACCTCCTTTACATGGAAAGGGTATCCTTTTACCTGGGGTGAGAAGTTACAGAGGGACATTAAGGAGTTGAGGCTAAGGATAATGAGTGTTCTTGTGTTGAGACTACTAGAGTAGGGTGTGGATTACATAGTGTATTGCAATGCCTTAGGAGTGGGGCTCGACTGCACGTTGATGCAGCGATAGGAATATATAGAATATGGTTCATTGTAGTTGAGACACCGTGAGAAGAAATATGCAACTCATGAACTAGAGATGGTATAGGTAGTCTTTACCCTGAGGATATGGAGGTACCACTTTCTATGGAAGGTCTTAGTGGTATACTCAAACCATTAAAGTCTTAGGTACATCTTCATGTAGAGATATTTGAACCAAAGGCAGTAGTGTTGGTTAGACTTCCTATAGAACTATGACTTTGAGATAGTATATAGTCCAGTGAAGGGAAACATGGTTACACGCACCCGTAGTAGGAAGACCCAGGCTCACTTGGAAGAATAGGATTTGGAGCAGTTTTCTTTCCTGTAACTGACCTTGGTAGAGCATGAGGGTACTACTTTTTATTGTTTTCGGTGTTGACACTTCTACCTCTCAAGCATGTGGGAGAGTCCTAACTGCAATACATCCACTATGAGGTCATACATGAGAAGATATTCAAAGGGCATTGACTTGATGGATATTCTAATAGAGGGAATCACATTATCCTTTTCCATGGATGCATGGTGGTTCCAAACATGATGCATGAGGAGGTGATGAGAGAGTTCCACACTTATCCCCAAGTTGTACATCATGGAGTGGGGAAGATGTGTAAAGACCATTATAGATAGTTTCAGTTTTCCATAATGATATGTATCATAGATTAGTTCATCTCTTGGTTCCTCACCTATCAGTATGTGAATGTTGAACACCAAGTCCTAAATGGTTTTTTGTAGACACTTGAGATCCTATAGTGGGAGTGGGATGGCATATCCAAGGACTTTGTGACAGGGATTCCATGGAAAATAAAGTTCATGAATCCATCTGGGTGATAATTAACTGAATCACAAAGTCTGCACACTTCTTTGCTATCACAAACCATATTTCTTTGGATTGTTTGGAAGAAGTTGTATGTACTAAAAATAATTAACCATCTTGAGGTTCCCATGATGATTGTATTTGATTGTTTGGAATGGTTTATGTCATGGTTATGGAGAGGACTCCAGGAGGCATTAGACACCCAAATAAGGATGAATACAACCTTTCACCTTGAGAAATATAGGAAGACTGAGCATACTATCCATGTGTTGGAGGATATGCTGAAGGATTTCATGTTAGTCTTCATCTAGAGTTGGGAGGATCAATTTACATTAGTAGATTTTTCATACAACAATAGATACCAATCTACTATTGGAATGGAACTATATGAGATCCTGTATGGGAGACCCTACAAGTCACCCTTATACTGGACATAAGTTGGTGAGAAATCTCTTTTAGTTCTAGAGTTGGTGTGAAAAATGATGGAAAAGGTTTAGGTCATCCATTATTAGATGAGTATGGCCCAGAACAAAAATAAATCGTACATATATTATCATCGTAGGCCCATGGAGTTAGAGTTGTGAGGCCCTCTTTTTCTATGAGTCTCCCCATGATGATTATTACAGAGGTTTGACAAAAGAGGCATGATATCCCCAAGGTTCATCAGTCCATTTGATATTGTGCAGAGAGTCGGCGAGGTTGCTTACCACCTCGCCCTAACCTTATAGTTAGAGTAGGATCACGACCTCTTCTATGTGTCTTAAATGAGGTGATATGTGCATGACCCCATGCATGTCATCGATTAGGGTGAGCTGGGCATCGAGGATGGGGCCACCTTTGCAGGGCACCCAGTGGAGATTGAGGATCAAATATAGGGGACCCTATGTTGATGGTGCATCTCATTTTTTCATGTGTTGTGGAATTGAAATAATGTGGAGAAGATATCCTAGGAGGATGAGATCCAAGTGTGGGCTTAGTATCCCAAGATGTTTTTTTAGTTTTTATTTTCAAGGAAAAAATATTGAAGGATGGAATGACGTAGAGAACTGATTTCTTCCTTGTAAGATTTCTAAATATTTTTATATATATTTCTAGAGTTAATCACTGAGAGGACATGAGATTCCGAGGCCCAATGGGCCCAATATTAATTTTATAAAAATATTAAATATATTTTATATTGCGCACATGAAGTTTCATAAAGAAAATATGATAACTCTTAAAAATAAACTTGGTTTAGAAATACAAAAAAACAGTTGAGTTCAGAGTGCATTTTTTAACATAGGTGCGACCTAAAATAGGTTAGTGCAGGGGATTCGGACATCTCTCCCATTGTAGGTATATTCAGTGGATTAATTAACTAACTTAAGTTAATTCATTCATTCATTTTACCAAACCAAATTTCTAAGAAATTCATTTTATGGAGAATACACCAAGGTTAGATACATAAACCCAATGAGGATTCCAGATCTTCATCCCCTACTTCTATTAGGAAATCATATTAGATGAAGACATAACTCTAGATCAGAGCAGATTAGGACACAGAAAATGCAATGACTTCCTTTTATTGTTGGCGAGCATGTTCTTCAATGAAAAATTATCAAATAATCATTTAGGACTCATAAATATTTGGTTTATACACTTTTTGATTAAATTTATTGATCCTATAATTCCCCTATATTGATCTGCGCTAATTATAGATCCTTGGCTACTCTTATATACTGATTTAATTGGTTATTCTTGTTTTCTAACCCTAGGTATGTCCGTTATTTATCTTTGTCCAAGGAAACATGGAAAATTATGGTTAAACATCATTTATTTTTCATTTATACCTCAATTTCATCACATTCTTCACTAGTAGGACCTCATGGTCACGGTTTGAAATTTTCAAGCAGTACCGAGCCAAATCGGACCCCTAGAATTGCAAAAAAAACAACAAAAAAGGCATGGATCAATGAAATGTGGAATTATAAAGGATGTTTTGGGGATTTGGGTGATTGGTTGGATGATAAGAGACAAATTCATCAATGGCAGAAGGATCTAAGGAATGTACATTGAAATAGATGCATATGAGCTCACATGGAATCAAGAGTCTTGTTTTGTTGAGGTGGATTAGATGTATGAAATGACGAATGATCTTTAGAATTGTTTGGTGATCATTATAGGTTAACAATCGGCCCCAACTAGTTACTATGTAATTAAAGTGATGACATATTGTGGATTGAAGGGAGTAGTGTCATCATCATCACCATCATTTTATTCTATAGAGTATTGGGTGAGGATGCGAGCTATGGATGAGATTATACAGATATTGATGAGAGATCAAAAAGAGTAGCGATGTCAATTAGAAGAGAATAAACAACATCAAGAGTGGAAGTATAGGGAGATGATGGAGTATATCTATCATCTTACACAGTTTTAGGGATATAGTTCCCTCTTCCAATGGGACCTGATCATCCACCCCCTATGTGATATTATTATGGTATTTTTTTAGTGTATCATTTCATGTAATATATTATTATTAATTTTATAATGAATGATTTTTCTTATTTTATTTGAATCAATTATTATTTTTTATTATAAATTATTTGTGATGGAATATCGATTATCTCACAAATAATCATAGAGAATTTCTTTTTTTTCAATGGAATGAGCAGTCCTTCACAAAAAAAACATTAAATTTTTTTTATTAAAATGAAAAAAATATGTCCTAAATAGTATCTCTATAGAGATGATTGTGACGATCTGTTAGTATTTTTATGCACTTTTTAACAGTGGACTATTTGTTGTGGAAATCCATCACAAATAACCCATCACAAAAATATTATTTTTTTGGTAGTTTTAGTGATTATCCACAAGTGTTCCATGAATCTATGATCATCATTGTAGAATTCATTGTGTGCACAAATGATTACACTAATTGTATCGATCATTGTTCATCACAATACAATCCTTCAAGGTGAGAATAAAATACTCTTGTTTTATCTAAACTCAAGAGGGTAATATTGGATGATTACAATCCATTCTTGAGTTTATTCTAGGAGAATATCTCTTGACGGCTTGAGTGAATTCTCTCTAGAAATCTACGGGTGAAATAGTGGCTAGGATTCACTAGGGTTAGAAAATGGTATAACCAAGTAATTATGGACATAAGGTTAGAGAATAAATAATTTCACATGGTCCCTAATTATTCTCCTAATCCTCAATGAGCCCCATTTCTAAATAATAATATTATTATTATTTTCTTGACATGCACCAAAATTCACAGCCAAATAAATCTTACTACCATGAATAAATAAATTCATTTTTACTCAAATAAAATTTTATATGATATTTCTTACTAGACCATTAATATCCTCCAGTCCTCTATAATATATATCAGACTATTAATATTGTCTATTTATTTAGATAAATAAATTTCCCTTCATTATTTAATGATCAATAGATTTTTGATTCACTATATTAGAAAATAAATATTCACTAAATGTTCATGTAAAAATAAATAAATATTTGTGTAACATCCTTAGTCTCAAGGTACACCAATTTTTATTTTTTGTCACATCTTAAGAGTGTAATTAAACATGTTGATGTTTGTGAGTGATGTTCAACAAAGGAAATGGATCAATAGTAGGAAATTTTTACTATGGGCATGGTTCATGCCTTGAATGGATATTCACAATATTGATGGATTCAGGGAAGAAACCATGAATGTACATTCAAGATGTGATATATATTACTGATGATAAAAGGTAAATTCATGATGTGAATGGGCCTACTAATTTTAGGTCGGGGTATTATGTTTTTTAGCGTATTGACCATTTTGATAGTACATTATGTGAATCATAAATTCACATAATGAATTTAGTAAATTTAAAAAATAATAATTCATTGAGTGCCCAATTATTTAATCATTCACTTATTTCCTTCATCCCTAAACCCTAGGCTCTCTCAATGTGATTTTGGGTTATCCACTCCCCTTCTAACTCCTCTATTCCATGCCTGAACAGTTATTCAATCCTATATGTATAATCCAATAAGTTTTTCATCATCATGATCAATTATCTACTCTTATCCTTGATCAAAATCAATTAGATATTTGAAATATTGGCCATATATAAGGATTTTGATAGGATGTAATGATGTTTCTTATAATTGTTGATAGAATTGGAATCTTGATTCAATTATTTTTATTTTATGAAATACATGGATCAAGAAAATTATCAAAAATAGATATTCCTTGGATAATTTTTCATGTTATAAACTTTTTGGGTTTGGTTCATCTTCATCTAAAATCCTATATTTCTAAATGTGTCAAACTATGAATAGTTCTAGGATCTGGTAGTTCTTCTGGACTTGGATGGTGGCCCTTTCCTTTATCGTTGTTGTCGCAACTGATGTAGGAAGCTGTTGATTTTTGTTTATCTTTTATACGGTTATTGGAATGATTTTGCATGTTCTTGTGTATACCTAGAAACCTATGTTTGATGCCTGATCATATGCGGTGTGATTATTTATCCCTAGAGACTTATTTTTGATACTTAATAACATGTGGTGTGTGTGTATCACTGGGAGACCTATGATTTTGTTTCTTGAATATGGGTTATTCTAGTTTTGATTCTTGTCTACTTTATATGATTTTTAATCTATCGTTTCTATATTGTATCATATTGTGATGTTATTCTATCCTCTACTTGAGCATTTAGGTTGATCCTCATATACTATTACCCAAAGGGGGATTTTTTTAATGCATAATTAGTATTATTTATGTAATATCTTCAAGATAGATACGTCAAACATGTTTTTAGACTAACCCATAATGTGGAATTTCTCAGGTGGAGAATAGTTTTTATTTTTGGCATGGTGTTGAATCAGGTAGAGATGTTCTCCAAGGACCTAAAATATATTTGTACTTGTGTGATGTATTGTTGTTTACATCTATACCTTTTTACACTCATATCATGAAATAGTATTTATTATACACTTCTGTTAAGGTTCGTTGGTAGTGTCCCACTAACTCCTTAACTCACTCCCTAATCAATAATTTCAATGTGATTATAGATTTAAAGATTATGGATCCAAAAAAAGGAAAGGTCCCTATAATGGATGGTTGAGTAGGTCAGTATGAGGATACAAAAAAATTGGATGGACCTCTAGCTAGTTTCTACTGATTTTATTATTTCCATACCCATACATTGGAACCATTTATTAGTTTTGGTTTATTTACATGTCATTCAATTCTATAGCTACACGGGATGAGTTTTATTTTTATTTGATGATACTCTCATGGTTATTCATTTATTTATTATTCTTTGATTTTTTTTTCACTTCTTTTATCATACTATGATGTTAAGTGGTCCCATATTCTCTAACTGTTAATCGACAACCTATTTCATATAGGGTGGTGATCATGAGGTCATGTAAATCCCCTCGTCTCTAACTCAATGGTTTGGGATGGGGTGTTACAAAATTGTATTAAAGTGGATGAGGTTCACTAAATTTTTTCTTCCCTTTTACTTGATTGGAACATAGTAGACATGAGATACGATGGTTGGTACTTATGATGGGGAACTATGTTATTATCGGGATAGAACTATATAGTCAACCTTTGAGTTGGAATAATGTATAAATTTATGTTTCTCTTTTTGATGATATCACAGATTAAATTAATAGTAGGTGATACACACATTTTTTATATGTAGATTTATAGTATTTGGTGTGTGTTCATGAATCATTATAGGTATGTAGGTTCATATTCAATATATACCTATTTCTTGCATTATTTAGGTCCCAGATTATTAAATTCCTGATGAAATTATGAGATTTTCTTGGTGAATTATTTATTTAATTATTTTATTTGAGCTTAATTTATTTTATGATTGAGTATATATGTGTTGTTGTGACTAACATGTATGGTTTTTGTGGATTGAATTAGGTTTTGGGTAGTTCTTAAGGGGATTATGACTTGTTATTACGGGTAACCTATTAGGTCGATCATTGTTGTAAGCCCTTTTGTGTGCCTATGAACTGTTTACATTATTCTTACTCTATCCCCTTATTTAATCTGTTTGATTTCATTAAGGATTGTACTAAAATTTTAGGAAATTTTTCCTCCTAGACGTCCTGTGCAACTAGTTGCACCGCATATTGTGATTCAAGATTAAACCAATCATGCTCTCTCAATTACTCGAGTCAGTTATGAAATAAAACAGGTCTATATAGGGCTCTTTTTTGGGTACTTCTTCAAGGAAAAGGATCCTAAAGGGGTGGGCCTAAAATGGTCAAATCTATGTATAAATCTTAGCATCAGCACCCCCATCCTTCCAAGATGCCAAAGGCCCCCTGTATGTGAAAGATTTGATACTCATAATAGAAATCATTTTAAACCTGGTAGAAACCCCAGATGAATGGATTGTTAAGCTTACAACCATTATGATTCAAGGCATAAAAGGATGATAGTGGGATATTATACTACAGGCTGGTAGACAAGCAGGGATGACCTAAATGACCTTAACAAACCTATTATTAAAGGATTTCATCTCTAATGCACTGAGGTTGGATCATGATCAGTTCATGGAGCACTAGAAGGGGGTGAAAATAGTGTCTTCCTATTCAACATGATTCATAGAGTTAATCCTCTTTACACCACTTCTGGAGGGAAACAAGGAAAATAAATCTTGAAACTTTTAGATTGGACATCACCCAGAGCTAAGACAATAGGTTAAGATACTTGATCATATAATCTATGTTGCATTTCTTAATAAATTATTGATAATAGAGAAGGGAACTAATGAGTAAAAAGTTTTTGGTCTTCTTCATTATGTATGTGAACTGATAGGTGCGTTCTCTAATACTATTCTAGTTTCTCATTTTGGGAGAAATAAGAGAAAGTATGAGGATGGATACATGGGTATGGTTCAGCAGTCAAAGTAGATCTGAGCATTTTTACTTCTTTTATGGGGACCAACCCTACTAGTTGCTATAATTGTGGGAGAAAAGGATATTTTCCTAAGTAATATACCATTTCACTCAGTAATTTTCACTAGTGTGGCATGAATGGTCATCTAAATCATTTATATTCCCAGGTTTTTTGGTTTTACATAGCTAAATCAAGTCATGGTGTTGGTAAAGGACCTCTGAAAAAGGTGTAGAACCCATAATGGTACGTATATTAGGTGACTTATGAGATCATTGGAGCATGATGGAATGGTGTCTAAAAGGGAATATACAGTTGATCAAAAACTATCAGACGATGGTCTGAGACCTTACATAGTTCAAGGTACAGTATTAATATATTTTAGTATACCTGTTTACTTATTTAATATAGGATAATCTTATTCATTAATATCATATCAAGTAGTTTCTCTATCAAATATACTGGTTAAATACTCCTATGAGATTCTATATATCAATAAATCCCTCAGAATAAAATTAGATCACCCTTATATCTATCAATAATGTAAAATAGTGGTTGTTTTCCATGAGAATGTTTTGATTTTTACAATTTTTTATATGAAATATTTCGACGTGATCCATTCCATGGACTAGTTGGCTAGTTTCCATGAATACACTGATTTTTATTGGAGAAGAGTGGCCTTTTAATTACCTGAGGGGGAAAGGTTTGTGTTGACTGGTGATTATGATGTTGATATTGGAATATTGGGCCATATCCTCATCAAATAGACTTCTTTTCTTCATACGTGGTAGGCATGGTCCTTGTAGTGGATCAGACTGTGACTCCCTCATCTTTTCCACCATTGGTAGACCTATAATGAGATGTATTTCAGCATGGTTTCTCATGGATTCTACCACACATGGGAGTTAAAATTTCAATAAATATTATTCCTCATGTTTTTCTAAGATCTATTCCACTATATCACATATCACTAACCAAGTTGAAAGAGCTCAAGGTGAAGCTTGATGATCTTGAGGCTAAGGGATTCAACAGACTTATCACTTCCCCTTGGGATGTTGTAACATTGTTCTCTAAGAGGTGGTTGGTAGTATTCGTATTTTTAGGGACTACCAGAAACTAAATTAGATCACTATGAATAATAGGAGTCATTTCCAAGAATAGATGACTTCATTGATTAGCTAAGGGGAGCATAGTTGTTTTCTACCATTGATCTACATTCTTCCTACCATCAGCTTCAAGTAATAGAGGAATACATCCCAAAGAAAACATTTAGGATCATATCTGAATTGAATGAGTATCTCACCATTCCCTTTGAACTAATTAATGCCCAATTAGTGTTCATGGATCACATGAACAAGATATTTCACCGATACATGGATTCATTTCTTGTTGTGTTCATTGATGACATCTTTATATATTCCAAGATATTGGAATCACATGATAGAAACCTGTATATCATTTTGAGTATTCTTAGGGAATGTAAGCTTTATTCCAAGTTCTTAAAGTGTCACGTATGAATCTAGAAGAATTATATTATTGATAATGTTATTTCTAAACTATATATATATTTTAGTTGATTCTGGGAAATCAGATGTTGTTATGTCTTGGTCTAAACTAAGGAATATATTTGAGATTTATACTTTTCTTGGATTGTAAGGGTACTATAGGGGGTTAATTCATATTATTTATCACCAGGAATCAACCTTGAACACACTTACCAAGAAGGTAGTAATGTTTGAAATGATAGACCTTCATGATGATGTTTTCTTAAATCTAAAGAAAAGGTTGACGGTGGCTCCAATCTTGACACTTTCTGATCCGGGAGTAGGATATGTTGCATACTATGACACATCTGGCATATTATTAGGATATTTTTTTGATTTAGGGTGACAAGGTAGTCACTTATGGGTCTCATCAACTATAACCCCAAGAGTGGAACATCAATTCTCAATAAATGGATTTAGTGTTTATGATCCATGAAATGAAATTATAATGACACTACCTCTTTGGAACGAGATTTTTTGTGTACACATACCATATAAGTCTTCGATATACTTTACCCCAACATGACCTAAATCTTCATAAAATGAATTAGGTAGAGTACATGAATTAATTAAAATTATAGATGAAATATGATCATGGAAAAGGTAATGTGATTGAAAATGAAATGAGCTAAAAGAAACATGAGGTGGGAGAATGGATGTGAGAATCTATATGGATGATCATGGAATTGTTGGTAGACTGGAAGGTTAGTATATCTGAGGATCAAGGGGAAATAGTTTTTTCACCCTTTCTCACCATGTCCTCATTGGTATATTTAGTGAAGACTATCCAATAGCTTGAATATGAATGTTGGTGATGCATGAGAGGTTTGTATAAATAAGAAGTGTTTTGGGTTAGTATTTGGTCACACATAGAGTGTTTTTTGTTTGTGGTAGAGTGATGGTTCCATATTCCATGAGAAACAAGATTATGAGAGCCTTTTAGAATTCATAATTCTAAGTGAACCCTAGGTTGACCAAGATTTATCACAATGTTATGTGATAGGTCTAGTGGTCTGGATGAAAAAGATACATAACTAGTTTTTCCTCTCTTTTTTATAACTTTTTGTAGAATCCATGTTGAGAATCAGAAACCTATAGGGTTACTCCAGCCACTTCCAGAGCCTATTTAGAAGTGGGATGAGATAATAAAAGACTTTTTCATAGGATTTACTAGGATATAAAGTGGATCAGATACCTTGTGGGTTGTTATAGATCAGTTAACTATGGTGGATCACTTCTTACTAATTCGGGAGATAAACTCAGCAGTTGACTATGGTGGATCACTTCTCACATTGATAATGGTATCTGATCGAGAAACACAATTTTACTCATAGTTTTAGATAGGATTACAGAAGTAAATGGGTACAAAGTTGAAGTAAAGTATGTTCTATCATCGTCAATGTGACTGTAAATTAGATAGAATGATCCAGACCATAGAGGATATATTTCAAACTTGAATTATAGATTTTATAGGATCTTGGAGTGATCATTTGGATTTTTAATACTTCACCTATAACAGTATATTTCAGTATTTGATTCATATGGATCAGTGTGAGTCTCTCTATGGGCGGCCATATCATCCACCTCTCTACTAGAATGAGGTAAGTGAGACTTCAATTAATAGGAGTATTATGGTAGAGGAGACCTCAGAGTTGGTGTAGTTTATTTGTACATGGTTGGTTATGGATCAGAATAGGTGGTGTCTTATACCAACCAAATGAGATGACCATTTTAGTTCATGGTGGGTGATAAGGTTTTCTTGTAGGTGTACCCTTGGTTGGGGCATAAGAATTTTAGGAGACAAGGAAAGTTGGTTTCATGGTAAATATGGTCATTAAATATTTTCATTTTCATAGGGATAGTGTACAATTAGTTGAAAGTCCCTCCACATTATCAATTTATGGAAAATTTATTCTATGTGTCCCAGTTTCAGATGTATAAACCTCATCTTATGAATGTGCTTGACTGTGAGGACACTGAGTTGGAAATAGATGCATCATTTCTACAGATACCTATTCAAGTAGTGGAAAAAATTGAGAAGGTTTAACAAGGAATGATCATTCATATTATCCATGTTTAATGGAACAAGAGTGTTTTCAAGAAGAGACATAGGACTGGGAGACCGACATTCATGCACAGTGGACCAGATTATTAAAGTAGTCTTCTAGGGACACATCTAGAGGATGATAAGTCATTATAGAGGATATGTTTAACATAAACAATCTCAAGGTATTCATATTTTTAATTTTTTTCATATGTTATGTGTGTAATTAAACATGTTTAGTCCTGTTAGGGGTATTTGGGTTAGGAAATGGATCAATGGCTAGAAATTTTTCCTATATGAGTGGTTCATGTTGTGAAAGGATATTCATGATGTGAATAGATTCTATGAATAATCCATGAAAATGTATTCAATACATGAAATAGATTCATGATGCAAGTGGAAAATTCATGACTTGAATGGGATTTGTGATTTTAGGATGACATGATGCATTTTTCGATGTATCGACTAATCTGAAGCTTCACAATGTGAATCTTAAATTCACATCCTAAATATAGCTGGTTTCAAGAGATTTAATTCCTTGATTTCTAATTTCATTTATCATTTAACTCTTTCCTTCCCCCTGAATCCTAGGCACTCTCTAGGTGATCTTTGGTTCTCCTCTTCCCTTAAAACTCCTCTCTTCCACACGCAAATACCCATTCGGTCCTAAAAATACAATATGGTAATTTGTTCATCAATAATGATCAATAATATCCACTTCTACTCAATTTAAATCAATTATATCCCCCATTATATTGGTCATCTCTAAGGGTTTTAGCATGATATAATGAGGATTTTGATGATTTTTTATAGAATTGGCATCTAGATTCAAGGATTTATCATCTATGTAATGATTGGATCAAGATTGTTACCAAAAATGGATCTTCTATAGTGATTTAACAAAGATATAACCTTTTTGTGTGTGGTTCCTCTTTCACATAAATGCTAAATTTCTATATATGTTAAATTAAAGTTCATCTATGTTTTGTTGATTCATCTAGACTTGGATGATGATCGTTCCCTTGATCTACATTATCACACCTGATCTAGTAATCCCATGAATTCAGTGGATGTATTATATGAGATATCGACATGTGTGTGTATCCCTAGACACCTATGTGTTATGTTTGATCACTTGTGGTGTGTTTATGTAGCCCTAGAGACCTATGTTTTATGCTTTATCACATGTAGTGTGCCTATGTAACCCTAGGATACCTATGAATATGTTTATTTCATGTTCATTGTTCTTGTTATGATGCTTGTTTATTTGATGTGATGTTTGATCTGTCATTTCTATATATTATCATTTTATGATGATCATATTTCTTATATTTGAGCATATAGGTTGAGCCTCAGGGACTATAACTCTAAGAGGGTTATGTCAGTTTTCTGGATAACATGATTTGATCTATCCCATTAAGAGTGATATGGAATTCATGTTTTTGTCCTATTCTATTAAGGGGGTGAGTTTGGTAGTTGATAATTTTTCCTTCCCACATAGGGAAATGAAGGTAGATCCAATCTATGAGGACCCAACATATGTTTGTACTACAATGAACACATGGTGTGTCGGTTATTTACCATTACTTATTTATTATGAAATATTTAATTATTGAGAAAAAACACCTTGAGGAATCATTGAATAATTTTTAGGTGATTGTGTTTGTTAAAAAATCAGGTTCTCAAGGTATGGAAGATCTCGAGGCAGTACAAAAATAATGGATACAATGTGGCACTGGTTTCCAGTGTTTTCCAATTATTTGGGTTCTAAAATTTAGAGGTTGGTGAGCTTAATGAAAAGTGTATTTTATTAAATATCTCATAAAAATGTTGAAAGGGAATGAATTTCACAGAGATGGGCTTCATAGAGATTGAATCACAGAGGAGAAAATATTTCTTATGGTCAGATTTTCGATTACAATGAGGTTTTTGAATTGCGTAGGAAATGTGCATTGTGGGTGAGAATTATGATGCAAAGGAAGAAGGAGATTCATAGAAGAACTAAGAATTTTACATAATGCTCTATGATTATGGTGAGATTTTTGATTCTGAAAAATTACAATGGTGCTTCAAGAAGCAGATTGAATTACGGATGAAATAGCAGAGCTCTGTGGTTTGGGATAACGTCGCACTAACTTTGTGCAGAAGGTTCAAGGGTTGGTGGAATCCCCTATAAATAGACCTAGACCCCCTCTAGAAAAGTGTAGAGATATAATGAAAAACATAAGGCTCTCAAATTGAGAAGAATATTCACGGATCAGGGAGCTTCGCAAAAGAAAAGGGAATTCGTAGAGGTGGTTGAGCTTTGTTAAAGGAAGGTACACCGCAAAGTCCAGTTTGGCTTTGTAGAAGTTGAGTGCTTCACAATGGATTGTTTGAACTTTGTAGACACAAATACCAGTGTTACCTCTCCAATGAAGTGAGATCTGAGATCTAGAGAGATCTGAAATATAGTGGGCTATGCGAACCTGTGAGCTATGAGAACATGTGAGCTTCGTGAAGAGGCGGTACCATTGAAAAGTCTTGTTTGGGAATTGCAAAATTGGAAGCTTCGCGAAGGTAGTGTTCTTTGTTAAAGGGTATCAAAAGAGACTACCCAGTGTTCAGTGGAAAAGTGTAATTCATTAGTGAATGAAAGTGAAACTTCAATAGAGCATCTCTATACAGTGTAATATGCATTTATTAGTGATAATGAAGAGACCTATAGGACTATAAACTGTGAGTGGATCTTCTGAATATTTAGTGAGCTCACTTCAGTTAAGAGAGTAGTGAGCTTTAAAATTTTGAATGGTTGTGAACTATGAGGGATAGTGAGTCCTCTTCAAACCTTGTAAATATCAACACGCTTATAGTGTATTTGGTATATATGTACATCACTGGTTTATTCTCCTTGGACGTAGCCCAGTGATGGTGAACCAAGTAAAATTAATGTTTCATATGCATGATTTAATAATTTTTTATACTCTACAATGGGAAGGAGAGAGATGAGAGTTTTCCATACCCAAAAAACAAGATCAAAATGTGTATAAGTTTTAATTTGTTATACCCTTACCCCCCCCCCCCCTTAAGGTATCTGACTAAGTGGACATAACAATTAGTATCAGATCCAAAGGTTCATTTCAGTGTTTCTCTATCAATGGAGGTAACCAATCATAAAGGGATTCCTATCCTCGATAGGAATAAATCTCTGCTATGGAAGAATTGGATGAAACACTACTTCTGATCCTTAGGAATGGGTGTGTTTATAGAATCAATACATTGTATAATAGCCGATATTAATTGTGGTTCATTATCAATAGCTAATCTAAGAAAATTGGATGTTAATGCCAAGGTAATCAATGCTTTAGAGGGAAACCTATCCATTTCTATCTATATGAAGGTGGTGTCAGGTAAAACACTACATTCCATGTGGGGAAAACTATTGAACATATATGAAGGAGATTCAAAGGTCAAAGAGGCAATGTTGTAAGTTTTGTGGAACAAGTATGAAGATCTGAGAATGAATCTGAATGAGTCTATTGATACATTCATTGATATGGTAAATGTTGTAGTGTAAGACATGAAAGGTATTGGTGAAGTCATTGAAGACATAAAGATAGTGAAGTTCATCCTGAGGAAACTTCCACCTCGCTTCAATCCTACAGTGTTTGTATTGGAAGACAAAGATCCGAAAGAGATGAAATTGGACAACTTGCATAGTACCCTTGTAGCATATGAAATGTGAAATGATGATTATGATTCTATGGAAAAGGGAAAATCCAACAAGGTAGCATTAAAGTCCATGAATAATCTCATCATTGAATATTCTTATGAAGAAGAGGAGACAGATGAGGTGATGTCATTCCTTTCATCAAATCTACAAAGGGGAAAAGGAATGTTTTAATGGAAAATTCCACTAGTGTGATTTTGATGTGGATAGGTTTTTCATCTTGCGGTAAGGTTCCCCAAAACTTTCTAAGATGATGATGATAATAATGAAGTATAAATTTACAAGAATAAGTCTTCAGCCTACATAAAAGGGAATACATAGTTCAAGAGAAATTTTTCTAATATGAAGAATATTCTTTCACAAGAATTAGATAGTTCAGATGAATTTGAGGTTGAAGATGTCAAGGAAATTGAAAATTTAAATTATCATGGAGAAAATGATATGGTGGAAATTATTAGTAGTGCTCAGAAAAAGTATGAAACTGAAAATGATGAAGAAGAAGAAGTTAAAGGAAGAGTTGATATGAAATATGAGTTAGAAGGCACCCTTGAAGTGATAGATGTTTGGAGAGCCAAAACAAAAAAAATACAAAAAAGTAGTTTATGGTGCAAAACTCTATATACAGGATCTAGAAGAATAAAATTATGACTTAACGGAAGAAATTGAGAATCTCAAGTCATCAGTTCCAAAGGACTCAGCTTCATTCATTGGATACAAAATCAAGATTTAAAAACATAAAAGGGTGATTGATGGTTTGAATAGCACGACAAAAGAACAAATCAAATGCATTGAAGAATTAGAGGGAGAGGTTGTCGGTCTGCAGAAAAAGGTTAAGGATCAAGAAAAAATCTTGACTCATGTTGTGACATAAAGAAACCAGATCACTTAGAAAACTAAGAAGATGAAAGTTGAGCATATTGGTTCAGCAGAAAGGAAACATCAATCATGTTTAAATTAAAAGGCGGATGTGGGGCTTTATAAAAATAAAAAGTGGTGAAAATTGAAGTCATAATAAAAGCAACCATTCCTAGATTGAAGGTGGATTTGGGTATGAAGTAGAATCCAAAGATTCAAATAACTCAAGGGAGACCTAGTGGTGCAGAAGTGACATGCAGGAATGCACCCTATATCAGGTTCTATTACTGTGGAAAGATAGGACACTCACAAAATGTGTGTTTCATTGCTAAGAGATACAGAAGAGCACAAGAGAAATAGTGGAAACCAAATAGAGTTTGTTACTCTAGAATATCTTTTGAGGGACATTGTTTTTGGTGCAGAGGATTTTGGTATATGGCTATATACTATACATCGTCCATGCAGAGGAGTGTTCCAAAATAGAACAAAAATTTTTGTAAGCAGCAGATCAATAAACCAATAGGTGAGTTGAAAATGAAAAATAGATTTTTAGTCTTGCAAGATGAATTTGATCCATTGTACTTTGAGAAATATCAAGGTACTCAATCTATACCAAGTGTGAAGACAAAAACATGGAACAAGAAGAAGAGAGCTGAGAAGGTAGTGGTTTCTAAAGTTTCTCTTAAAGCATCAGACTGTTCTGTTGTATGAATCATTGAAATCGGCTCCACATCCCACATTATAGGTAATAAGGATCTTTTTACATGCATAATGTATGTAAAATAAGGAGTTTTAAAAGTTGTAAATGATGAATTTCTGAATATTATGGGATCTGGAAAGGCCAAGTTTGGAGAAAAAGAAATGAGACGTGCTGATATCTTAGTATTAGGAGGTCTCAATCATAATATTCTTAGCATGAGTCCTCTATGTGACTTGGGGAATTCTATAAGGTTTAATAAGAAGATATATGTCATTAAAGGAAGATATGGTGTAATGGTTTTACAAGGTAAATAAACCAAGGGAAATCTCTACCTTGTAAGTGGAGAAGTAGATATGTTCTTTTTATCCAAATAGGATAAAAATAGGCTGCGTCATAAATGACTTGGTCATATATTCCAACCATCCCTAGAATATGTGGTAAAGTGTGATGCAGGTAGAGACCTCCATAAGCTGTCATGTGATCATTCTCATATGTGTGATGCATCTCAGCAAGGGAAGATCATCAGAAATACAAACAAGGAAATGGAAAAGAAGTCAATACGAGTGCTTTAATTGGTGCATGTTGATGTTTGTGGGCCTATCTCACCAAGATACATTGATGAAAAGAGGTATTATGTTCTTTTCATTGATAATTATAGTAGAATGGAATGGGTATTTTTCATTACCCATAAGTCTGATTTGTTCAGTTGTCTAAAGCAGTATTAGAGGGAGTCTAAATGGATGCTTGGATAGAAAATTTTGAAATTTTGTACTGATAATGGTACGGAATTCACAAATAGTCAGGTGAAAGACTATATAAAGAAATGTGGGATAATGCATCATGTTTCTTCAGTGAAAACTCCCCAAACAAATTGAGTGGTTTAAATGAGAAATCAGATCATCAACAACATGGATAGGATGATTCTTATTGAAAAAGACCTACTAGAGAAATTTTGCAAGGAAGTAGTATTGACATCGGTATACATTTCTAACAGAGCTCTGTTGCTTCAAAAGGAAGGGAAGACTCCAAATGATATGTTTTGTGGAAATAATCCAATAGTAAAATACTTTAGAATAATTGTAAGTATGTTCTTTATTCTCAACAAAGAAAAACATAAGAAATTTGAGTTTCATGTAGATGAGGGGATATTCCTTGGCTAGTCAAGAAAAATAAAAGTATTAAAATTCTTTAACAAGAGGCTGAGAGAAGTAGATGAGAGTAATGATTTCACTATTGTGTATAATGAATATAATATTCAACAATGCAGTGAATAGTTTCCTAATGAATGTGATGAGGAGAAAAGAAACACATGGGGTGAAGAAGTGGAAGATACTGATTCATAAGAAGACATTGATGATGAGTAAGAGGAATTCAAGTCTATATCTATAATGAATCTAAAGTGTTGAGGGAAAATTGATAGGCAGAATATAATCAGTGATTAGAGAGCTCCACATCAGACAAGAAGAATGAAATTGCTGCAGAAGACATCGATCATACCTAAATTTGAGCCTAAATGGTTTTCTGAATCATCTAAAGATAAAAAATGGGTTCATGCATTGAATGAAAAGCTAGATCAGATTGAGAAGAATCTGACATGGGAGATTGTTTCGAGCCCAAAATATAAGAATTTCATTGGGGCTAAATCTCTCTTTTGCAACAAGATAAATGATTATGGCACAATGATTCAAAATAAATTACAACTGGTGTGTAGAGGATACTCACAAATAGAGGGTATTGATGTCGATAATACATTTTCACCTACTTCAAGGCTGGAGACAATTAGATTATTCTTAGACATTTCACTACAATGGATGTTCAATGTATTCCAGATGTATTTCAAGTTAGAACTCATGAATGGGGTTCTTGAAGAAGAAGTTTATATTGAGCAACCAGATGGTTTTCTCATTCATGAAGATGAGAACAATGTTCATCGGTTGAAGAAGGTGTTATATGGGTTGATGTAAGCAACAAGATCTTATTATTTGATACATGATTATTATTTGAATAATAATGGATTTCAACTTTTTATAGTTGATTACAATCTCTATTTCAATAATGATAGTAATCAAAGATTGATGGTGCTGGTATATATCAATGACATAATCTTTGATGGATCAGATGAAGCACAGTGTAGAATTTGTTTTTGAATTCATGAAAAATGAGTTTGAAATATCAATGATTGGTGAGATAATTTTTTTTCTCCATGTTCCAAGAATCAAGATACAAAAGCAATACCAAAGAAATCCACATACCTTCCAAGAAAATAATACTTTGATATATTAATGGGACTGTGGAAATCATCTTGTTATACAATTAAAAAACTCAATAGTAGGTATTAGGATATACATATTCAGATTGGGCTGGATTATTAGATGATTGGAAATCAATTTCAGGAGGTGCATTCTACCTTTTTGGATTGTGTATTTCTTGGCTAAGAAAGAAACAAGATTTCATTTCATTGAGCACCACAGAAGATGAGTATATTATGGACACTCAATAATACACGCACTTATTGTGGATGAAGTAGAAGCTTGAAGACATGGGAGTTGAAGTGAAGCCTTTAATCGGAATCCAATGTTATAAGTCATGTACTATCAATATTAGAAAAAAATATGGTCAATCATTTCGGGTACAAAGAACATTGAAATAATATATCATTTTATTAAGAAGAAAGTGGATCAAGGGAGAGTGGAGTTGGAGTATGTGCATAAAGATCTAAAGTTTTCTAAAATTCTGACAAACTCCTTACCCAAATAAGCCTTCAAGAGGCATCTACCGGCTCTGGGAGTTTAGTCGACTCCCCGCACTTGAGAAAGTGTGGATGTGGAAACCCCCTCTCCCCGAGGTATGATGTGTTTTTCCCTAATATAATTATATTTTCTTTACCATCTTAAAGACCTTAATGGAGTCAACTTTGGGTTCATTGATAAAGAGGGGAAAAACGTGATTTTTCAAGGGGGATAAAGTGTGGCTATTTGAAAAATTAGGGAAGATGCAGGGAGAAGCTGGCAGGTGGAGCAATGAGATAGGGGCGTTAAAGCTGAAGAGGAGTTGAATCTAGTAGGAGTTTAAGCTGTAAGATGACAGGGGGAGTATAAATATGATGATGATTTAATTTATCAATCAAAGAATAGATTTCATGATAGCTGAGGTTCATGATTAAAGCATAAGAGTGGTGTTCGAATGGTGTCAAGGATTGGTTTCAGAAATGAAGTGAATCATTGATGAACTTTTCACTATACTCTTATTTTTCATGTAGAGAATTTCTCAAGTGGGATTAGAGTATGTGTTATGTAAATCCTTGATCGCTATCTAAATCACAAGAGGTGAATGGTGGCAGAATATGACAAAAGCTTTAAAGAAGCGTCAGATTATTAAAGAGTCATCAACAAACCCAAAGGGAGATATTGTTGGGAAAAATACCTCAAGGTAACATAGAATCATTTTTTAGGTAATTCTGTTTGTTGAAAAAGTAGGTTCTCAAGGTATATAGGATCTGGAGGTAGTACAATCAGAACAGATACAATGTGGTTCGGGTTTCCAGTGTTTGCCAATTATTTGGGGTCCAAAATTTTGTGGTTGCTGAGCTTCGCAAAAATTGTATTTTATTGAAGATCATATCAAAATATGGAAAAGGCATTAATTTCATAGATATGGGATTCATGGAGAGTGAATCGCTAAGGAGAAAATATTTATGATGGTGAGCTTTGCAATTACGACAAGATTTGAGAATCGTGAAGGAAAGGAGCATTGTGGCACAAAGGAAGCTGGAGCATCGTGGAGATGTTAATAATTTGACAGAATTCTCTATGATTACAACGAGCATTGTGATTCAGGATAACTACCATGCTTCTTTTTGAAGAAAAGTGAATTATGCCTGAAATTTGGAGCTCTAGGGTTTGAGATGACGTGGCGCTGACTTTGATCGGAAAGTTCGAGGGTCGGTGGAATCATCTATAAATAAACCTTGATCCTCTTGAGATGAGTCGAGAGATCAAATGAAAAACATAAGTCTCTCGAATTGTGAAGGAGATTCATGGAGCCAAGAGCTTCACGAAAGAAAAGGGAATTCAAAGAGGCTGTTGAGCTCTGTGAAAGGAAAGGACCCTGTAAAGGCTAGTTGAGCTTTGTGGAAGTTGAGTTCTTCACAAAGGATTGTTTGAGGATTGTAATCGTAAATACCAGTGTGAAGTAGTGATATCTACAATCTAGAGAGCACTGCGATCATGTGATCTCTATGAACCAGTGAGTTTCGCAAAGAGGCAGGAGCATTGCGAAGGCTTGTTTGATTTTTTCAAAATTGGGAGCTTTACGAAGGTAGTGTGCTTTGCGAAAGAGTTTCAAAAAGTACTAAACAGTGTTCAGTGGAAAAGTTTAATTCATTAGTGAATAAAAGTGGAACTTCAATAGAGCATCTACATACAGTGGGATATGCATTGATTAGTGATAATTAAGAGACCTACAGGTATATAAACTATGAGTGGATCTTATGAAGATGTAGTGACCTCACTTCAGTTGAGAGAGAAGTTAGCTTCCAAATTGTGAATGGTTGTGAACCAGGAGGGACAGTGAGTCCTCATAGATCCTTGTAAAATGTAGTGCACTTATAGTTGATTTGGTACATTGGAACATCATCGGTGTTTGCTCCTATGACGTAGCCCAGTGAGGGTGAACCAAGAAAATTTGTTATGTCTTGTGCATTATTTAAGATTTTTTTTACTCTACAATGGGAAGAAGAGAGAAGATATTTTTCTTGACAAAAAAAAAGATCAAAACGTGTAGATGTTTTAATATGTCATACCCTGATTCACCCCCCCCCCCCATCTTAGGGTATCTGAACCAGGGGACGTAACATTACTCATGTTATCTTCCACTATACATAACTCTTACTGAGAATTTGGGATCACTGTTATTTTTTTCCTTTTCCTAGTATATGAAGTAGGAATATTTGAATGAGTTCAAGGATGTAGAATATTCATTTTTACTATGTTTTTATATTTTATTACCAAGGTAAAATGTGAATAATATTTGTATCTCATTCTTCATGACTACTAAACTATTCATTTAGGTTGTGATCACTTGTATCTAGTACCAATTTAATAATATAACCACCATCTCCATGTTAGTGGGGAAGGGTATTTACACATTTTTATCTAATATTATTTAATAAATATATTTGTTTATTTTTAATACTAAATATATATGATAAATTTATGTAGTCATTAATTTATATAAACATTATAGAGTTTTATGTGTACAAGAATATGTATAGAGATAGTAATAGTGGAAAAATTATCTATAATAGAGAGACATAGCATGGTTAGTATTTTTTCCAATTTTTTAAATTAACATAATATTATTTTTTAAATATTATTAATTTTTATATATATGGTTGTATGAGGCATATGTGGTAGTGGTTTCTCACATGCGCAAGAGCCTTACTAAGTGAGGGTGGAGAATGAGGCCTCAATAGAGTCTTGTTTTATTGAGGTGTCTTGGATGTAGAAAATGACAACTGATCTCGAGAATGGTTTAGTGATTATTATTGGTAAATGATCGGTCCTAACTTGTTACTATGGAATTGAAGCGATGAAATCTTGTGGATTGAAGGGAGTCGTGTCATCATAATCATCATTTTATTCTATAGAGTACATGGTGAGGATGTGATCTAAGGATGAGGTCATAGAGATATTGAAGAGAGAGAAGAAAGAGTGGTGATGCTAATAGGAAGAGAATAAACAACATCAAGAGTGGAAGTACAAGTAGATGATGGAGTATATGTGTCAACTTACACATGGTTTAGGGCTATAGTAACCTCTACCAATTGGACCTTATCACCCACCCCATAAGTGATATAATTATTGTATTTTTTTCATGTATCATTTCATGTAATATATTATTTTTAATTTTATAGTGAATTTTTTTGTTTCAATTATTTTTATTATTTAGAATTTTTTTATTTGAAATTATTTGTGATGGAATATTAATTTTTTCACAAATAATAAAAGAGAATTTATTTTTTTGCAATGGAATGGGTAGTCTGTCACAAATATCTAGGAACAAAATATTTATTAAAATGGGAAAAATAAATTTTCACAGATAGTATCTCCATTGGGTTGATTGTGATTGTATAGCATAAATAATAGTATTTATTATGCTCTTTTTTATGATGGACTATTTGTGATGCAAATCCATCACAAATAACCCATCCTGAAAATATTATTTTTCAGTAGTTCTAGAGGTTATCCACATGTGTTCCATGAATCTATAATCATCATTGTATAATTCATTGAGTACTTTCATAGATGATTCTAGTTCTTATGTTGATCATTTTTTATCACAGTATAATCCTTCACAGTGAGAATAAATTACTCTAGTTTTCTCTAAACTCAAGAGGGTAATGGTGGATGATTTCTATCCAATATTGATATCATTCTAGGATAAGATATCTCTAAGGATTGAGAGGATTCTCTCTAGAATTTGTTGTGTGAAACAGTGGGTAGGATTCACTAGGTTTAGAAAGTGGTATAAATAGGTACTTATAGACCTAGGGTTATAGAATAAATAATTTCACATGGGCCCTAATTATTATCATAATCCTAGGTGATCCCCATGTCTATATAATAATCATATTATTATTTCATCATAAAAAACCATCTTCACTTTTGAATCCAAGATAAATGTAACATGTTATGCACACTCACTGGTATGGATCAATTGAGAGAAGTTGACATAAGTAAAATGCAATGAATCTTTCATTATACTCCTATCAATGTTGTCCCACTTTCATTTTTATAAGACAATAGAAAATTGACCGTGATTGTTTAATTTCATTATATCAATCAACATTCCAGAGTATCCCACCTCTTAAAGTTTAATTACACCACTATTTTCAGTTTTCAATCCTTCTTCCAGACTAATTGTATGAAACTTGAAGTAATGAATATTGTAGGTATCGTTTCTCTTAGATTTACTTAGAGTAACTCGAGCCAAAAACATCAAATCATTTGATATTTCATCTTGATTATCAACATCCATTATATATAAAAGAAGATATAAGGTGTTTTTTTATTATAGAAAATATTATTACACATCAATAACATGAAAATGAGTATATACTTACCAGACAGGTGAACCATTCAACAATATCCTAATTAACAACTTTTGTTAATTCCATCTCATTTAGAGTCTGACCCCTTAGTCATCAATTTGTTTTCAATTGAAAATATTTAATAAACGGATCTACCATAAGGTTATTGATTAGTACATAACTATGTTCTTGTGGTATCTCCAATTTCTTCATTATAAAATTTTAACCCTTTCTAACCAGTCATCCGATAGTTGTAAATACCGATGACTGATTTTCAGAATGAGAATTAGTGTGCATGTCATCAACACGTCCAATATGATTTAATATAGTCTTAATACCATAACAATACCTAGAATAGAAGTTCTATCACACTATGACTATGTAATAATCTATAATAGAGCCTTTTGTTCAATCTTTATTCCTCACATATGATTTCAAATTACCTATGTAGATGATGAAAAAAATTGAAACTTGTTAAAAAAAATCCCAATCATTTGATAAAATTGAATTCCTCAATTAAAAGAAAATTAATATTAACATATATCTCAACTAGATTAATCCATTGATAGTGTAAAGGTCCACCAAGTCCATCTTCATCAACCAAATGAATAGTCAAATAAACCATGACTGTGAAAAATGTACTGGGAAATGACATCTCCAAATGAAAAAGTTTCAAAACCATTATTTCTTGAAATTCATAAAGCATAGTTTTATTTATATCTTTTCCAAAAATCTCAATGAATAAGGTACAAAACTCCACTAGAACTACAGCTACATTTAGGTAACATATTATGTAATTCTTATGAAAAAAACTACTCCATCATACTATGTGATTCATTACTTTTCAATACATGTATCTATAGATGTTTTAAGTCAACATACCATGAATGTTTACTTTAATATCAATAGATAACTTTTAAATTCTTTAAATTTTTATGGAAACCATGTTTCTCATTATTTTTCATTATTAAAAAGTTGAAGGATACATTATATTCTCATTTTCCCACAAGCTATTGTTTATATTCATTTATTCCAAATCTTTACAATCATTAAGGTGATCCTTTGATTTACCCTTATTATTAATCAATGTAAGGATTACATTGTCACAAACGTTCTTCTCAATTTGAATTGTGTAAATATTATGACATATCAAATAAAACTCTCAATAAGGATGCTTAAAAAATGTACTCATTTTCTTCCACTTTTGTGTTCCAGCTGCTTCGGATATTATACCTCATACCCTGTAACACCCCAAGCTTCCACGGTACACTTCTCTTTGAATAATACAGTAGCATGTGTTGTACGCAACTTCGAGTTCTAACACACACCAAAACTAATCAAATTAGCCATTATGAATAGTAATAAACACTTTTTAAAATTATAGAAATTTTATATTTCAAAATGGACTTCATTTTTGTATTCGTAATATCGAAATTATCCAAAGTTGAATTTTTTGCAATTTTTCTGAGAACTTCCAATTTTTTTATGAATAGTTAAAAATACTTAAAAATAAATTTTTTAATAAAAATAATTTATAGTGATAAATTATACTATTGAGTGGTTTTAAAGTATAATTTGAATATATTTTTACCATTTTATCCAATGGTGTTCATTAGAATTAATTTCACTTTGAAATTGGACATAAACAATTGTCAATCTTTTGATATATATTGTTTCTTAAAAACATGCTATTTGTTGTGACAGCGGGAATTAATTATAAAATTAATTAATGCAATTTATATGTTTGGAATTTCATAAAATAGAAATCATTTTTGAATTCGGAATATCAATTATAGCTTAGGGTGAAATTTTGGCATTGTTCTGAAAAACTTCAATTTTTTATGAATAGTGAAAACACTAAGTGGTAGTTAAAATAACTGATTTTTCGTTTAAATGAAATATTACCACTTCTGTGATTTGATTTTCAAAAATCCTACATACATGGTTGTCATTAGGAAGTAAAATGTGGTTCAATGGGATCAAAATAATTTTTTTGTGAATAGTAACTTTTAAGTTTAATTAATCGCGATTAAAGGTAATTAGTGAAATTTAAGGTAAAAATGATATTATAAAAATATGAAAATACCTTTACACTTGTCCTACCCCTATTGGATGTGTCATGGCCGACCAAGAAAATCCATGGGTCAACTTGGGGACCCCATGGATCCACTTTGGTAGGAAAATGACAGAAATTACTTTTATTTAAAGTTAAAATAAAAAGGTCACAAACAAGAGTTGTTTTACTAAAACAATTTTTAAATGGGGTTATACAAGTCATATTTTTGACTATAAATATTAATTATAAATACAAAACGATTTCCTACATCATGATATTTGTTTTATAATTTTTAGACATTAAATAAATTAAATTATTTATGACACCATGATGATGTAGCGATTACCACATTAATTAACGATTTAAATAAAATGAAAAGATAATGTAAAATCCAAGTCTTACACTTGTCCAAAGCCTATTGGATGGGTATATTTAGAACCCTTATCACCTTATCCTTGAATTATAGAAGTGTGGGTCCTTTGGAATCCGAAAAGAATTGTATAATAAAGTAATATTTCATTACTTTCCAAGAGTTACCATCCTCTCCTCTTATAAAAGGCCCCCACCACTACCACCTTATTCACACCTTCCAAGCCATTTTTCTCAGAAAACCTCTGCCCAAATACTCTCCCAACTTCCCTCTCTTACTCCTAGAAGCCTCACTTTGGGCAGAACTCTTCCCAAGGAATCCTTTGGCTCAAATCAAAAAGAGTTACCCGATTTTAAGGTAATGTCTTCTCTAATGTTGTTTTGTTTTATTTTGATTCTCCAACCCCTTAAACTCTATTTATTCCTTTATTTTGTCACAAAACCAGTATATACAATATACTAGGATTTTTTTATGATAATTATTTGGTTTACACTTACACACACCTTCGTCTAATGGTTAAAGAACATACTGTTTTTGTGGGTGGCGAAATACTGCCTCACGAAATGATGATTGTTCAATATTCTCTTAACACCTCTAATGGTGTCCATTATGATGAAACTATTTTCATATATGATATATATATTATGTTTATGTTTTCCTTATGCTTTTGTATTTCTCATTTATGGCATACTTTATGATTTCCATTATGGGTAAACGCGATAATTTCATTTTAGGAAGTGCGGACTACCGCCCCCTCAAAGTGATTTGAATCGTAAATGCCATATGTGGGATGTATAAAGGATGGATTAAATGTTATTATACATTATATTATACTGGAATTATATTATACCTTTATATAATTATAACTTCTTTCCGTTAAATATGAAATAGAAATGATTGTAGCGTTCATGCGTACGTACGGCTTACCGTCTCCATGAACGGTGCATTTCATTTCTTACCTCTTAACGTTATGGAATATTATAAATGCATGTATATACTGGATATATATGAGATATATGATATCTAAATCATGAATATAATTCTGGATATAATGGATATTTCACCACATGACCAACTTTTAATTATAAGAAGTTTATTTTTGACTCAAGTACCTAAGATCGACAAAATGACCGTTATTAACTTAAATAATTACATAATGTTCATAACATGGTAATAAGTGATATAAAATGAATAATGAACATGAAAAAGGTTCTTAACCAAATATAAATTAACTCTATTTTATTATTCAGGAGGTTAAAGAACGATCGAGTCAAGTCGGACACGAGGTAAGGGAACTTCTTAACCCAATTACCATTATTTGGGTTAATCTCCTACTTTCAAATTATGTCATGATATTATTATGTCATATCTTGTATTTGTACTTTCTTTATGTTTACTTATAGTGAATACACATAATAGATCTATTTTATTTTAAAAATTATCTTTGTAAGGACTTCGTCTCAATCTCCTTTCATTGAGGCATATTTGGTTTTATACACAACTTTCCTTTATACAGTGTATAAAACCCTTTGACTTTTACGTTTATTCAAAAGGAATATTTTTATATGAAGTGTTTTACTAAACGACAAAAAGGAATTTTTTTCTTGTCGTACGTATGCGGCGACAACGACTTCTCCGCCGTCGTGACCATTATTAGTGTTTCGGCTTCCTTTACAATCCATAACTTTTTAAATGAAAAATAAATAAAAAGTTTTAACTTTCGTTTATTTTGGTATTAAAAATGGTTTTGAAAGTGTTTTTATTATATCCATGTGTTGTATTGATATCTTGTGATTGAAATGTGGAAATTTTATGTTTCCTTTATGCATGTTTTATGTGATATGATTATGTTATGATTTGTTTAAACCTATTCATATGAGGAATGCATTGGACTTAATAAGTGACGGGTGGAGCCCGCTATAGCTCCTCGATGCATCGGTAGGTCTCATGAGACAAACTAGTGTCTTGGCACAAGGCCTTGACAAAATCTTATTTGTGTTCATGGCACGAGGCCTTGGCTACGTGGTTATGATAGTCTGGCATTATGCATTCCATCATTATGAAAGTGGTTATTGATATTTCATGTGATTATTCGACTAGTAGAATATCCATGTGAGTTAGTAAATGGAATTATTTAATTTTATTTTTGCCATATTATTCTGAAGTTCAAGTTTAAAAAGGATTTTGTTTTAGTTATAGATTGCCTTAAATGTTATTGTTTATTTATGAAAGCTTCCGCAATATTGTTATCCTTACTGAGCATCTGAGATCACCCCTTTCAATGTTTTAATATTTTCTAGGATGTGAAGAAGTATTTTATGAATGACCTGCAGGGATAGTCAGAAGATGATATGAGTGTGGACTACAGAGACTTTGTTATTGTAGTTTTTCACTTTATGATGTAATGTAACATTTATGAATGTATCTAGTGTTTCCAAGGATACTAAACTAATCTGTCTTTCGAGACTTGATCTTTTGTGATCATGCCAATGTTACGAAGTAATGCACCGACTCAGGGTAGCTGGGGTGGGGCGTTACAGTTGGTATCAGAGGTAGTTTAGTACTAACCTTGGAAGCTAGATTTAGATAAACTCTGATTAGAGCACATAGCCCAAAGATAGACTTTAAGGATTACTATAGAATAACTTCCTAGAATTTTGGTATTATAGAGATTTTGTGAGTTTTCCAAGCAATACATCCCTGTCTGGATACAAGCAGGTAGAGGCGGCTCTGGCACAGATGTACCTAAGGTTAAAACCCGAAAACACCGCTTTGAGCTAGACTCAAACGGGAACTGGTGCACGACAACGGGCCTTGCTGCACTCTTGGTTACGACACTCCCGGGGGATATGCTTAGGATAATTCTCATTTTATTTACAAACCACTATGAAGGGTTATGAGTATATACTTCTTCAAAGAAAACATTTTTTATGATTATGGATTATATCCATTAATAGTTCAATTTATGTTAAGTGTTTGCAGGTTTGTTATTATGTATTTCGATTCATAAACTAACCTAGTTTATGGCATTGTATAGAAATGGCGCCCAGTAGAAGGAATGTGAACTCCATCAATACGTATGATCCAAAGAGTAAGAAGGATCATATCTTTCATGGTATTAAGCCAACATTTAGAAGGGAAATAGTCTCCCATGTATTATCAACATATGAAGAAATAGTATCATGTGTTAATAAGATAAGTAGATAATTCTCTGAGTCTTATGGATTTGAAGGGATGAAAGAGAAGAAAAGGATGGAAGATAGAATGATAGATAAAGGGACGAGGGAAAAGAAGAATTTTCCAATATGTGATAAATGTGGGAAGAAACACCTTGGAACTTGCCTGAAGGGAATGGGATTTTGTTATACGTGTGGAGAAAAAGGACACAAAGTGCGTTACTACAAGGGTAAGAAAAAGGTTTCAAATTTACAATGCTTCATCTACAAGGAGTGGGGACACTACGCAAACCATTGTCCAAATCATCAGAGTATGACCCAAATTATGTTATTGGATAATAATCAAGTTATGATACTACCACATATGAGGAGGAATGATTAGAGTTCTTATGTTGTTATTAAAGAATTTTGTCATTTTAGTGTTGTATTAATGATGCACTGGTTATAATGATTATGGAGTATATAAGGATTGTACTGCAGTACTATTTCATCAAGGACTTGTGATTTTGTGGAACCAAGAAAAGCGACTCCACAGCAGGTTAAATTTTTGGAAAATATGTGGTTGAGACCAATATAAACCATAATATGGTTCTAATACAGAGATAGTGATTTTGGAATAATACATGATTAATTTGGATAAATTATATTGGATATTCTTAACTTCCTTGAAACTGATTAATGATTTGTATACATTTTTGGATAGAAGGTGTATATCTAGTTTTCTATAAGGAATAAGGGATCATGAATGTAATCAATAAGGATTTATGATAATTCAGTATGTTGCAGTGTTTTAAAAGAATACATGATAAAGGTGTTCACATGTTGTTATGCTGAAAAAAAGGATCTTCATTATGTTTACCTTTCTTATAAAATTTGGACTGTGAGTTGGACAGAAGTATTTTGGATAACTATAAAGGTTGGAATGGATTATATTTTACATTGGATACTATTGTTAATGTTATTTTTGGATATTTATAAAAAGGACAACATGCAGACCGAGTGACAACCCATCACGTCGGACAAAGCTGTGGGAATCAAACCCACAACCATAGTGAGATTGGGATTAATTGCCTACCACTGGACTACGTGAAGTCCCTGGTTATTAAAAAATAGCTTTTATAATCTAAATGGTATGTGTTAATATTTTGAACCGTGTACTATTAGGATAAATATAATATTTTTGAGTTCTATTATCTTTTTTAGTAAAAGATGAGTTTGTGGTAGAAATTAGTTGAAGGTTGAAACTCTACTTGTCAAACATAAATATATATATACCTATCTCCTATTATATGAATAAATTAATTCTTAAACATTATTAAAGGGATATTAAAACAAAAAAATGTGTTATCCTAATACATTATGTCTTGTTGAACTGATAATATTTTAAATCAACATAGATTGAAGGCTTTGAGGCCCTCAATTTTACACTTGTTTGTGATTGATGACCTCAATCACTCCCTACAAGTATTTACGTTTTTCCTCAAATTATATGTCTCTAATTTCCACCAATGTTCTCCTTATTGAGATCATAATTTGGTGGTGACTTTTTGATTTCCTATTCCCTCTTATTAAGGCTAAATTTTATTAACCTTATTTCCGATGTGGGTTTTCCACAAAGGTATTTTATATTTTCAACCATTTATATTCGAAGAACAATTTCAAATTGAAAGGATGAAATTTATTGAAGTAGGGGAGAATGTAACACCCCAAGCTTCCACGGTACATTTCTCTTTGAATAATACAGTAGCGTGTGTTGTACGCAACTTCGAGTTCTAACACACACCACAACTAATCAAAGTAGCGGTTATGAATAGTAATACACACTTTTTAAAATTATAGAAATTTTATATTTCAAAATGGACTTCATTTTTGTATTCGTAATATCGAAATTATCCAAAGTTGAATTTTTTTCAATTTTTCTGAGAACTTCCAATTTTTTTATGAATAGTGAAAAATACTTAAAAACAAATTTTTTAATCAAAATAATTTATAGTGATAAATTATACTATTGAGTGGTTTTAAAGTATAATTAGAATATATTTTTACCATTTTATCCAATGGTGTTCATTAGAATTAATTTCACTTAGAAATTGGACATAAACAATTGTCAATCTTTTGATATATATTGTTTCTTAAAAACACGCTATTTGTTGTGACAGCGGGAATTAATTATAAAATTAATTAATGCAATTTATATGTTTGGAATTTCATAAAATAGACATCATTTTTGAATTCGGAATATCAATTATATCTTAGGGTGAATTTTTGGCATTGTTCTGAAAAACTTCAATTTTTGATGAATAGTGAAACCACTAAGTGGTAGTTAAAATAACTGATTTTTCGTTTAAATGAAATATTACCACTTCTGTGATTTGATTTTCAAAAATCCGACATACATGGTTGTCATTAGGAAATAAAATGTGGTTCAATGGGATTAAAATAATTTTTTGGTGAATAGTAACTTTTAAGTTTAATTAATCGCAATTAAAGGTAATTAGTGAAATTTAAGGTAAAAATGATATTATAAAAATATGAAAATACCTTTACACTTGTCCTACCCCTATTGGATGTGTCATGGCCGACCAAGACAATCAATGGGTCAACTTGGGGACCCCATGGAGCCACTTTGGTAGGAAAATGACATAAATTACTTTTATTTAAAGTTAAAATAAAAAGGTCACAAACAAGAGTTGTTTTACGAAAAAAAAATTAAATGGGGTTATACAATTCATATTTTTGACTATAAATATTAATTAGAAAGAAAAAAAGATTTCCTACATCATGATATTTTTTTTATAATTTTTATACATTAAATAAATTAAATTATTTATGACACCATGATGATGCAGCGATTACCTCATCAATTAACAATTTTAATAAAATTAAAAGATAATGTAAAATCCAAGTCTTAAACTTGTCCAAAGCCTATTGTATGGTTAGATTTCGAACCCTTATCACCTTATCCTAGAATTATAGAAGTGTGGGACCTTTGGAATCCGAAAAGCATTGTATAATAAAGTAATAGTTCATTACTTTCCAAGAGTTCCCCTCCTCTCCTCTTATAAAAGGCCCCCACCACTACCACCTTATTCACACCTTCCAATCCATTTGGCTCGGCCAACCTCTGCCCAAATACTCTTCCAACTTACCTATCTTACTCCTAGAAGCCTCACTTTGGGCATAACTCTTCCCAAGGATTCCTTTGGCTCAAATCAAAAAGAGTTACCCGATTTTAAGGTAATGTCTCTCTAATGTTGTTTTGTTTTATTTTGATTCTCCAACCCCTTAAACTCTTTTTATTCCTTTATTTTTTCACAACAACAGTATATAAAATATACTAGGATGTTTTTATGATAATTATTTGGTTTACACTTACACACACCTTCGTCTAATGGTTAAATAACATACTGTTTTTGTGGGTGGCGAAATACTGCCTCACGAAACGATGATTGTTCAGTATTCTCTTAACACCTCTAATGGTGGCCATTTTGATGAAACTATTTTCATATATGATATATATATTATGTTTATGTTTTCATTATGCTTCTGTATTTCTCATTTATGGCATACTTTATGATTTCCATTATGGGTAAACGCGATAATTGCATTTTAGGAAGTGCGGACTACCACCCCCTCAAAGTGATTTGAATCGTAAATGCCATATGTGGGATGTATAAAGGATGGAGTAAATGGTATTATACATTATATTATACTGGAATTATATTATACCTTTATATAATTATAACTTCTTTCCGTTAAATATGAAATAGAAATGATTGTAGCGTTCATGCGTACGTACGGCTTACCGTCTCCATGAACGGTGCATTTCATTTCTTACCTCTTAACGTTATGGAATATTATAAATTCATGTATATACTGGATATATATGAGATATATGATATCTAAATCATGACTATAATTCTGTATATAATGGATATTTCACCACATGACCAACTTTTAATTATAAGAAGTTTATTTTTGACTCAAGTACCTAAGATCGACAAAATGACCGTTATTAACTTAAATAATTACATAATGTTCATAACATGGTAATAAGTGATATAAAAGGAATAATGAACATGAAAAAGGTTCTTAAGCAAATAGAAATTAACTCTAGTTTATTATTCAGGAGGTTAAAGAACGATCGAGTCAAGTCGGACACTGGGTAAGGGAACTTCTTAACCCAATTACCATTCTTTGGGTTAATCTCCTACTTTCAAATTATGTCATGATATTATTATGTCCTAACTTGTATTTTTTCTTTATTTATGTTTACTTATAGTGAATACACATAATAGATCTATTTTATTTTAAAAATGATCTTTGTAAGGACTTCGTCTCAATCTCCTTTCATTGAGGCATATTTGGTTTTATACACAACTTTCCTTTATACGGTGTATAAACCCCTTTGACTTTTACGTTTATTCAAAAGGAATATTTTTATACAAAGTGTTTTACTAAACGACAAAAAGGAATGTTTTTCTTGTCGTACGTATGCGGCGACAACTAATTCTCCGCCACCGTGACCATTATTAGTGTTTCGGCTTCCTCTACAAGCCATAACTTTTTAAATAAAAAATAAATAAAAAGTTTTAACTTTCATTTATTTTGGTATTAAAAATGGTTTTGAAAGTGTTTTTATTATATCCATGTGTTGTATTGATATCTTGTGATTGAAATGTGGAAATTTTATGTTTCCTTTATGCATGTTTTATGTGATATGATTATGTTATGATATGTTTAAACCTGTTCATATAAGGAATGCATTGGACTTAATAAGTGACGGGTGGAGCCCGCTATAGCTCCTCGATGCATCGGTAGGTCTCGTGAGACAAACTAGTGTCTTGGCACAAGGCCTTGACAAAATCATATTTTTGGTCTTGGCACGAGGCCTTGGCTAGGTGGTTATTATAGTCTGGCATTATGCATTCCATCATTATGAAAGTGGTTATTCATATTGCATGTGATTATTCGACTAGTAGAATATCCATGTGGGTTAGTAAATGGAATTATTTAATTTTATTTTTGCCATATTATTCTGAAGTTCAAGTTTAAAAAGGCTTTTGTTTTAGTTATACATTTCCTTAAATGTTAATGTTTATTTATGAAAGCTTCCGCAATATTGTTATCCTTACTGAGCATCTGAGATCACCCCTTTCAATGTTTTAATATTTTCCAGGATGTGAAGAAGTATTTTATGAATGACCTGCAGGGATAGTCAGAAGATGATATGAGTGTGGACTAGAGAGACTTTGTTATTGTAGTTTTTCACTTTATGATGTAATGTAACATTTATGAATGTATCTAGTGTTTCAAAGGCTACTAAACTAATCTGTCTTTCGAGACTTGATCTTTTGCGATCAAGCCAATGTTACGAAGTAATGCACCGACTCTGGGTAGCTGGGGTCGGGGCGTTACAGTTGGTATCAGAGGTAGTTTAGTACTAACCTTGGAAGCTAGATTTAGATAAACTCTGATTAGAGCACATAGCCCAATGATAGATTTTAAGGATTATTATAGAAGAACTTCCTAGAATTTTGGTATTATAGAGATTTTGTGAGTTTTCCCAGCAATACATCCCTGTCTGGATACAAGCAGGTAGAGGCGGCTCTAGCATAGATGTACCTAGGGTTAAAACCCGAAAACACTACTTTGAGCTAGACTCAAATGGGAACTGGTGCACGACAACGGGGCTTGCTGCACTCTTGGTTACGACACTCCCGGGGGATATGCTTAGGATAATTCTCATTTTCTTTACAAACCACTATGAAGGGTTATGAGTATATACTTCTTCAAAGAAAACATTTGTTATGATTATGGATTATATCAATAAATAGTTCAATTTATATTAAGTGTTTTCAGGTTTGTTATTATGTATTTCGATTCATAAACTAACCAAGTTTATGGCATTTTATAGAAATGGCGCCCAGTAGAAGGAATGTAAACTCCATCAATACGTATGATCCAAAGAGTAAGAAGGATCATATATTTCATGGTATTAAGACAACATTTAGAAGGGAAATAGTCTCCCATGTTTTATCAACATATGAAGAAATAGTATCATGTGTTAATAAGATAAGTAGAGAATTCTCTGAGTCTTATGGATTTGAAGGGATGAAAGAGAAGAAAAGGATAGAAGATAGAATGATAGATAAAGGGACGAGGGAAAAGAAGAATTTTCCAATATGTGATAACTGTGGGAAGAAACACCTTGGAACTTTCCTGAAGGGAACGGGATTTTGTTATACGTGTGGAGAAAAAGGACACAAAGTGTGTGACTGCAAGGGTAAGAAAAAGGTTTCAAATTTACAATGCTTCATCTACAAGGAGTGGGGACACTACGCAAACCATTGTCCAAATCATCAGGGTATGCCCCAAATGATGTTATTGGGTAATAATCAAGTTATAATACTACCACAGCTGAGGAGGAATGATTAGAGTTCTTATGTTGTTATTAAAGAATTTTGTCATTTTAGTGTTATATCAATGATGCACTGGTTATAATGATTATGGAGTATATAAGGATTGTACTGCAGTATTATTTCATCAAGGACTTGTGATTTTGTGGAACCAAGAAAAGCGACTCCACAGCAGGTTAAATTTTTGGAAAATATGTGGTTGAGAGAAAGATAAACCATAATATGGTTCTAATACAGAGATAGTGATTTTGGAATAATACATGATTAATTTGGATAAATTATATTGGATATTCTTAACTTCCTTGAAACTGATTAATGATTTGTATACATTTATGGATAGAAGGTGTATATCTAGTTTTCTATAAGGAATAAGGGATCATGAATGTAATCAATAAGGATTTATGATAATTCAGTATGTTTCAGTGTTTTAAAAAAATACATGATGAAGGTGTTCACATGTTGTTACGCAGAAAAAAAGTATCTTCATTATGTTTACCTTTCTTATAAAATTTGGACTATGAGTTGGACAGAAGTATTTTGGATAACTATAAAGGTTGGAAAGGATTATATTTTACATTGGATACTATTGTTAAGGTTATTTTTGGATATTTATAAAAAGGACAACACGCAGACCGAGTGACAACCCATCGCGTCGGACAAAGCTGTGGGAATCAAACCCACAACCATAGTGTGATTGGGATTAATCGCCTACCACTGGACTACGTGAAGTCCCTGGTTATTACAAAATAGTTTTTATAATCTAAATGGTATGTGTTAATATTTTGAACCTTGTACTATTAGGATAAATATAATATTTTTGAGTTCTATTATCTTTTTTAGTGGAAGATGAGTTTGTGGTAGAAATTAGTTAAAGGTTGAAACTCTACTTGTCAAACATAAATATATATATACCTATCTCTTATTCTATGAATAAATTAATTCTTAAACATTAGTAATGGGATATTAAAACAAAAAAATGTTTTACCCTAATACATTATGTCTTGTTGAACTGATAATATTTTAAATCAACATAGATTGAAGGCTTTGAGGACCTCAATTTTACACTTGTTTGTGATTGATGACCTCAATCACTCCCTATAAGTACTTACATTTTTCCTCCAATTATATGTCTCTAATTTCCACCAATGTTCTCCTTATTGAGATCATAATTTGGTGGTGACTTTTTTATTTCTTATTCCCTCTTATTAAGGCTAAATTTTATTAACCTTATTTCCGATGTGGGTTTTCCACAAAGGTATTTTATATTTTCAACCATTTATATTCTAAGAATAATTTCAAATTGCGAGGATGCAATTTATTGAAGGAGGGGAGAATGTAACACCCCAATCTTCCACGGTACACTTCTCTTTGAATAATACAGTAGCGTGTGTTGTACGCAACTTCGAGTTCTAACACACACCACAACTAATCAAAGTAGCCATTATGAATAGAATAAACACTTTTTAAAATTATAGAAATTTTATATTTCAAAATGGACTTCATTTTTGTATTCGTAATATCGAAATTATCCAAAGTTGAATTTTTTGCAATTTTTCTGAGAACTTCCAATTTTTTTATGAATAGTGAAAAATACTTAAAAACAACTTTTTTAATCAAAATAATTTATAGTGATAAATTATACTATTGAGTGGTTTAAAAGTATAATTAGAATATATTTTTACCATTTTATCCAATGGTGTTTGTTAGAATTAATTTCACTTTGAAATTGGACATAAACAATTGTCAATCTTTTGATATATATTGTTTCTTAAAAACACGCTATTTGTTGTGACAGCGGGAATTAATTATAAAATTAATTAATGCAATTTATATGTTTGGAATTTCATAAAATAGACATCATTTTTGAATTCAGAATATCAATTATAGCTTAGGGTGAATTTTTGGAATTGTTCTGAAAAACTTCAATTTTTGATGAATAGTGAAACCACTAAGTGGTAGTTAAAATAACTGATTTTTCTTTTACATGAAATATTACCACTTCTGTGATTTGATTTTCAAAAATCTGACATACATGGTTGTCATTAGGAAGTAAAATGTGGTTAAATGGGATTAAAATAATTTTTTGGTGAATAGTAACTTTTAAGTTTAATTAATCGCGATTAAAGGTAATTAGTGAAATTTAAGGTAAAAATGATATTATAAAAATATGAAAATACCTTTACACTTGTCCTACCCCTATTGGATGTGTCATGGACGACCAAGACAATCCATGGGTCAACTTGGGGACCCCATGGAGCCACTTTGGTAGGAAAATGACATAAATTACTTTTATTTAAAGTTAAAATAAAAAGGTCACAAACAAGAGTTGTTTTACTAAAACAATTTTTAAATGGTGTTATACAAGTCATATTTTTGACTATAAATATTCATTATAAATATAAAAATATTTCCTACATCATGATATTTTTTTTAATTTTTTTACATTAAATAAATTAAATTATTTATGACACCATGATGATCTAGCGATTACCTCATTAATTAACAATTTAAATAAAATGAAAAGATAATGTAAAATCAAAGTATTACACTTGTCCAAAGCCTATTGGATGGGTAGATTTAGAAACCTTATCACATTATCCTCTAATTATAGAATTTTGGGACCTTTGGAATCCGAAAAGCATTGTATAATAAAGTAATAGTTCATTACTTTCCAAGAGTTCCCCTCCTCTCCTCTTATAAAAGGACCCCACCACTACCACCTTATTCACACCTTCCAAGACATTTGGATCGGCCAACCTCTTCCCAAATACTCTCCCAACTTCCCTCTATTACTCCTAGAAGCCTCACTTTGGGCAGAACTCTTACCAAGTAAGCATTTAGCTCAAATCAAAAAGAGTTACCCGATTTTAAGGTAATGTCTTCTCTAATGTTGTTTTGTTTTATTTTGCTTCTCCAACCCCTTAAAATATTTTTATTCCTTTCTTTTGTAAAAACACCAGTATCTAAAATATACTAGGATTTTTTTATGATAATTATTTGGTTTAAACTTACACACACCTTCGTCTAATGGTTAAAGAACATACTGTTTTTGTGGGTGGCGAAATACTGCCTCACGAAACGATGATTGTTCAATATTCTCTTAACACCTCTAATGGTGGCCATTTTGATGACACTATTTTCATATATTATATATATATTATGTTTATGTTTTCCTTATGCTTCTGTATTTCTCATTTATGGCACACTTTATGATTTCCATTATGGGTAAACGCGATAATTTCATTTTAGGAAGTGTGGACTACCGCCCCCTCAAAGTGATTTGAATCGTAAATGCCATATGTGGGATGTATAAAGGATGGAGTAAATGGTATTATACATTATATTATACTGGAATTATATTATACCTTTATATAATTATAACTTCATTCGGTTAAATATGAAATAGAAATAAAAGTAGCGTTCATGCGTACGTACGGCTTACCGTCTCCATGAACGGTGCATTTCATTTCTTACCTCTTAACATTATGGAATATTATAAATGGATGTATATACTGGATATATATGAGATATATGATATCTAAATCATGAATATAATTCTGGATATAATGTATATTTCACCACATGACCAACTTTTAATTATAAGAAGTTTATTTTTGACTCAAGTACCTAAGATCGACAAAATGACCGTTATTAACTTAAATAATTACATAATGTTCATAACATGGTAATAAGTGATATAAAAGGAATAATGAACATGAAAAATGTTCTTAAGAAAATAGAAATTAACTATAGTTTATTATTCAGGAGGTTAAAGAATGATCGAGTCAAGTCGGACACGTGGTAAGGGAACTTCTTAACCCAATTACCATTATTTGGGTTAATCTCCTACTTTCAAATTATGTCATGATATTATTATGTCCTATCTTGTATTTGTACTTTGTTTATGTGTAATTATAGTGAGTACACATAATAGATCTATTTTATTTTAAAAATGATCTTTGTAAGGACTTCGTCTCAATCTCCTTTCATTGAGGCATATTTGGTTTTATACACAACTTTCCTTTATACGGTGTATAAACCCCTTTGACTTTTACATTTATTCAAAAGGAATATTTTTATACGAAGTGTTTTACTAAACGACAAAAAGGAATGTTTTTCTTGTCGTACGTATGTGGCGACAACGACTTCTCCGCCGCCGTGACCATTATTTGTGTTTCGGCTTCCTCTATAAGCCATAACTTTTTAAATGAAAAATAAATACAAAGTTTTAACTTTCGTTTATTTTGGTATTAAAAATGGTTTTGAAAGTGTTTTTATTATATCCATGTGTTGTATTGATATCTTTTGATTGAAATGTGGAAATTTTATTTTTCCTTTATGCATGTTTTATGTGATATTATTATGTTATGATATGTTTAAACCTGTTCATATGAGGAATGCATTGGACTTAATAAGTGACGGGTGGAGCCCGCTATAGCTTCTCGATGCATCGGTAGGTCTCCTGAGACAAACTACGGTCTTGGCACGAGGCCTTGACAAAATCTTATTTGTGGTCTTGGCATGAGGCCTTGTCTATGTGGTTATGATAGTCTGGAATTATGCATTCCATCATTATGAAAGTGGTTATTGATATTGCATGTGATTATTCGACTAGTAGAAAATCCATGTGAGTAAGTAAATGGAATTATTTAATTTTATTTTTTCCATATTATGCTGAAGTTCAAGTTTAAAAAGGCTTTTGTTTTAGTTATACATTTCCTTAAATGTTAATGTTTATTTATGAAAGCTTCCGCAATATTGTTATCCTTACTGAGCATCTGAGCTCACCCCTTTCAATGTTTTAATATTTTCCAGGATGTGAAGAAATATTTTATGAATGACCTGCTGGGATAGTCAGAAGAGGATATGAGTGTGGACTATAGAGACTTTGTTATTGTAGTTTTTCACTTTATGATGTAATGTAACATTTATGAATGTATGTAGTGTTTCCAAGGCTACTAAACTAATCGGTCTTTCGAGACTTGATCTTTTGTGATCATGCCAATGTTACGAAGTAATTCACCGACTCTGGGTAGCTGTGGTCGGGGCGTTACATACCCTTTCCCACATTAATTAATCTAATTATATTTTATAAATTATTCAGTGAAATTCATTAATTTCCCTTAGATTTATGTTCCAAATAACACCATTAGTGACTTTCATAATTCAATAACTCGATTGAATTTTGTCTTGTTAAACCTGAATTTTTTAGAATCATTAATAAATCAATGATGACAAATAAAAAAACAATCTTATACTATGATGTAATCATGGAGGATCAAAATAAAAATGAAAAACTAGAAAATACAAACCAGTATTAGTGTTTGAACTATATAAGTTTCATAGTCTCATAATGTCACTAATTTTATAGATTAAAGTATCATGCATTTTGAATAGTTTTCTCATGAAACCATCATATGTTTCTACACCATCATCCCACATTTCTCAAAATTATTTTATTAGATATTAAAGGAATACATAAATTTCCTTTCTGGGAATTTTATTTCCAAGAATAATAATTGAAATAATGTATGAATTCTTTTTTATACACATCTATGGAGGTAGATCAATCATTAAATGTTTCTATCATGAGCCTCCCACTTCCACTACTGTAGTTATCTCTTTTAAATGTCGTATAAATCACTATTATCATTTCTAATAAAGTTTTTAAAATATAAGTGTCATTATAACTATTTCCCTTTTATTAGCGTTAAAAAAATATCTCATAAAGACCCCTTTTATTAGAGATACAAAAATCACAGATAAAAGGGGTCTTTTATTAGTGCTTTCTTTTGCGATGATAAAATAAAAAATGAATTTAATTTCTGTAAATTCATAGGTGGAGACCACCCCCCTCCCCCTTTTATAAGTGCTCAACTAACACTCCATTATCCTTTTAATAATGCTAGATAAGAGTTTTGTCAGCACTATAGGAGACCCCTACTCTTTTAATTGTGATAGAGCACCTGCTCTATAGCCTAGTGTGCCCCTGCCTTCATCTGGTGTCGAACCTAAGACCACCACCTCACACGTGTGCACATTTACCAATACTATATGTTTCTTTTTTTCATTAATTTATGAAATATATATTTATTTATATACATTTCACTCACTTTTTCCTATATAGTTATATGTATGTATATATATATTTGGGATTATTTATAAATACATTTATAAAATATGTTTTCTCTGTGTGTGTGTGTGTTTATAAATACATATATAAATATATATATATATATAATTATACATATTTATATTTATTTTCATATATTATATATTAATATTTATAAACATATATTAGAGCATATAGATAATGTATATCAGTTTATTGATACAGACACACACAAAAATATATATATATACCTTATATAGATATATAATTATTCATAAATTTTTATTTTAAATAATAAAAAGGATATTAATTTTTATTCAAATATGGATTATATATTTATAAAGACACTTTATATATAAATATGTTTACATATTTAATTATAAAATTAAAATTTTATGAGTAAATATATACAAATATGTATATATGTGTATATATTTAATTATAAATATAATTTATTATGAAAAATGATAATATTTGAATGTCATAATATCCTTATGAGTGTAATAATTGAAAATAGATAGAGTGTGCACAAAAAAAATAAGAAAACACCCTTAAACGAGGATGAAATTCCATCAAATGTTAAAAATTGGGTTTCCCTAAAAAAATAGTTTTGGAGGAATTCTAAGTATTTTTACCCCAAAAAATGTTTATTAGGTCTCCCTTGATCAAAATGGAATATTTCTTCTCACAATATTCAATTTGATATGTGGTAAATGTCAAACTGACACTCGGATAAAATTTATGGTCGTTTGAAGTTTGAGTCATGATTTCAACTTATTTTAAAATTTTTATTAATTTATTGAATTTTTCTATCATCAAATTATTATTAAATTACTATTACTAAACAATAATTAGAAAAATTTTAAAATTTATTAGTTTTTGATTATTTTATAAACCATTTTCCACTAAATAACTTATATATTAAGTGTGATTACATATTTCATATCATTGAAATCATATTTTATAAAATATATTATACTGAAATAAATATAAATATATTTATATATTATCTTTAATGATTTTTAACTTATTTTATGAAATATACCTTTATTCAGCATTATGAAAATCACTGATAAGGGGTTCCTTTTATCAGCTCATTTTTAAGAGCTGATAAAAGAACCATTTATCAGCGATTTTTTATCACTAATGAAAGTACACCCTTTATCGATTCTTTTTCTAGTGATGATAAAGGGTAGAACTAGATAATGTAATATCTATTGTAGTGTTCATGTCATATGTAGTCTTAGATGACATGAATAATATTTACATGCATGGTTTTAGATGAAAGTAATGTAATATATGTGTAGTAGTTTTCTTTTTCTTATGGGTGTTACATTGACTTGTACTCTCATTGTATCTCATTTACTTCCATATACTTCTATGAAATATTATTCATTATCCTTTATCATAATCTTATCCCCAATAAAGAATGAAATAATTAAGAAATTCATGTATCATTTAATAATCAAGTCCATGTTTTTTTATGATTTTATTCATCTCATAGAATGATGTAGGGATATTAGCTTCACTAAATTCATCATGGAGAAACTCAAAAATCATATAAACTGATTTTTTATTAATTAAATAGGGAAACTTAATATGATACAACTTAAGTAAATAATGTAAATATTAATACTTGGGACACCCTTTAAATAGATCTTGTTTTCCATCTTCAACTAATTCATAAAACTTATTTTCTGGTCACTGAAGTTCTGATCAAGATAACCATTCTCAAGATCAACTGAAGGTTCTTTTTATATATTAAAATCATGTAAACTTTATCTTGATAATCCAAATGCACCATTCATTAATTTTTGAACTAGTTTCTCCTCTGGCATGCCACTTTGTTTTTCATTTATAGGATAGTCATTGGATTGAATTTCCTTCGCATTTTATTCTTCATTCCAAATACAACATATATATCGACCAAGAAATTGTTTCAATATCAAGTGCTCATATGCTTTATTTCTATCCAATCATCTCTATGATTTACAATCAAGACACACAAATTTTATTCAATCATCCACCAATTGGTTTTCAATTGCATAATCTAAAAAATATTTCAAAACCACGGCATATCGAGGTGTGTTTCAAAGAAACTTATTGCAAATTTTATCCATGAGAATTTAATTTCTTCTTTACTTCTTATACATTAAAATATAATTATATAAATATTTAATCAAATGTGTATAATAAATTCTTAATATCTCCAAACTTCTTCATTGATAGGGGAAGGTTCTTAATTCAACCAAAAAAAATTTAAAAATAAAATGGTTAAACTTTATATAAAAACAAAAAAAATATTATAAATATTATACCACACAATAATAGGGTTTGAGGTCATAGACTAACGTCACTGAGTCGAGGAGAGGGAAATATATAGCTTGGAAGTTTGGAATATGAGCGCTGCCATGTTCTAATCAGACATAAGTATGGGAAATCTGGGAGTCATATAAGAGGATAGGGTAGTAGGGAAGGAGTTAGGATCTTAAATATTAGGGGTGGTTGTCATCAAAAAGTAGGGAAGAGGGGATTTTATCGGGGGAGAGAATAATATTCAGGGCGCATCGCTGTATTCGATATTAAGGGAGGGGGTCCGGGGTGAAGGGGGTCGGTGGTCAGTGGTCATCGATGAGGGATAGGGGTCTAGGGTTGATGTTGAGGGAGTGGGGGTGGGTTCTGTGGTTAGTGATGATGGAGCAGTTCTAGGACCATCATTGAGGGATGTGGGTTCGATGACTGATAGTCGGTGTTTAGGGAGGGGGCTCGTGGGTCAGGGTAGGTTTAATTAGGGGGGGTTTAAAATATTTTATGATGTTTTCTAAAAAATCATCACAAAATAAAAAATATATAAAAAATTTAATTGTGGTTATTATAAATGACCACTATATGTTAACATATAATTAATTTTTTTTGGTTAAAAATTGATTCTAGGACCATTGTTAATAAACCGCCACTAAGAACACTTTTGTGTAGTGTGGAATTTGGAAAATGGATTTCAAAATAACTTTCCTTAATTAAAACATTTTGTAAGATATCTAAATGATACATCCTGAAGGGTTTGTTACTCTAGTAAATAACGATAAGGTATGTCGATTGTAGACATCCATTTATGGATTGAAGTAGTAATCTTGGTCATGGATCATTTTGTTTGATAAGGACATAAGATAACTTGGTTTTATAAGAACAAATGTGAGCCATGTGTCTACAAGTGGTTTAGTAGGAGTGTGGCCATATTCATTATAGTATATATTAATGGCATATTACTTATTTGAAATGAAATTTCAGTATTATAGTGATTTGTTAAATAAGTTATTCACCATGAAAGAAATGTTGAATCAACATATATCCTTGGAATAAAGATCATTCATAATATATAAAAAAGGTTTCTTATAATAATTAAAATTATATAAATTGACCAACTACTAATGATATTTAGTATGGAATAATCCAAAAGGGGATTTTAGTGCCACATAGTGTATATCTCTCCATGAAAATGTGTCCTTAGATATAACAGGATGGACAAAGAGATATATAGAATGAGTGGGACCTCATATGAATCTAAGATAATATTTATCATGTATGTCATGTTATGAACTATGATTTATATTGCATATGCTTTGAGCATGATTGGTAGATATTGTTGGAGTTCATCCTGCGTGGTTCTAAAAAAGGAGATAATCGTTTTTTAAATTAATTTTCTTTCCTTTAGTTGTTTGAGGCACATGAGATATGAAAGATTTTTTAATATCTCATTTTTCAATGGGATGATATTCACCCATGGTCCTATAAAAGAAATTCAAGGGGTGAAGAAAGGGTTGGGTATAGATACACAATCAGAGCATAGAAATGGGTGTATAGTCACATAGTGGGAAGGTTGGGAAGAAACGTTTTTAGGGCTTGGGTAGTAGTGAGAATCGGAAAAATTGGGTTGTTTAATGAGGTGCTGTAATGACAATGCATGTTCTATTTTTATTTCTATGTGGTGAAATATTGTTAGGATACTATTATTATATATGTGATAGAGACATATCAGGGTGTGGATTTTAATATAGGCTTTTCTATGATGTATTTTTAATTCATGTATTAGGATTTACTTGTATTTTTATACTATCTGAGTCATAGTGAATTTTATCAGAGTTTCCTCTTACTTTTTAACTTTGTTTATGTTAGATATTCTCACAGTTATTTTTCAAAATTGAATTATTATCCTAGAAATGATCCACTTTTGACCAAAACACTAAAATCTAAGGAGTTCATCCACATTTCTTGAGGATTATATATGGGTGATTCAGGCCATGGGACTTCTTCCTACATTGAACTGTTTAATGGAAAAAATCAGTTTACCCAATGGAAGTTATGCGTTAAAAATATTTTTATTCATGATAATACATTGAACGTGTTAAAGAAAAAGTCAAATAAGATGTAGATTACAATCACTATTTATTGGTAGTAAATGAGAGAGTTTTTTATAAGTACAATCAATATGTATTTGGGTGATAATACTCTACAGGAAGTGATGAATCAGATAGATCTAGAAGAAATCTCTATCACACATGGAAGCCGGCATAAATAATAATTCCTCACAAATCATTTATATCTGAAAAAATGGTTGTATATTTTATGAATTCTTGATAATAGAGATTTAATTAACCATATAGAGGACACCAAACTTCAGATGAAGTTGTGTTCAGAGGTGGTCGAGATCAATGATAAAGGTAATTTGGTACCTGTTGAAATAGAATAAGAAGAAGACAGTGACATTCTTCTTTTTGGTTCATTGCCTAATTCTTATAATGATCTCATCACCACATTGATGTTTGGGAATGACACAAAGAAGTTAGATGATGTGATTTCATCATTTTTGATAAATGAGACTCAATGAAAGACTAATGGTGGTGAATCTTGTGGTAATAGTTGTGTTCTGGATATGGAAGATGGATGAGGTAATCAAAGAGGTCAGTCCAAGACAAGAAGAATGGTCAAGTGCTTATTTTGTGATGAGGAGGGTCATGTTTAGAGAAAATGTTATTCATTGAAAAATATTAAAGAGGAAAAGAAGGCACCTCACACTGATTCAGAGGATATTGACTTTAGTCTTATTCAGGGTGAGGGTGATTTTCTTTCAATTAGTGTTGATTTTTGAATGTCAGATATATTCTATGAATGGGTGGTTGATTAAATATAATCATTACATATTTCACTGAAGAGGGAATTATTTTCATCATATAAAAAATATTAATTTGGTATATTGAAGATGAAAAATGGTGATTCTATTGATTTCATTTGTGTCATTAATATTTGTGTCAATATGATTACAGGTTGTACGCTGATGTTTAGGGATGTGAAACACACACCAGTTATATTCCGTAATTTTTTATATGATTGTACTCATGATCCTTATATATTCAATAGTTTATTTGGAAATATAGGATGGGCATTATCAAGAGGATCGATGGTTTATGTGCGAGGAAGAATGGATGAAATGATTTTGAAAATGGATGTAAAGTTGTGTGGTGATGTGACAAATGAAATTTTGAATTAGTCTTCATCAGTTATGTGGAAGAAGTGATTTTCACACATGATTCAAAGACCATTAAGTTAGATGAATTAAGTTTGGAAGTTAAAAAAGCTCTAGTTTGGTGTTTTAGTTTTTACACCTAATTCATTTTCTCTATTGAGTGCCACTAGTGAAGAAAAAATTAAAATTAATGATTAGTTTGATGCATAGATAATTTTGAACTACTCAGAAGATGTTGAGAAGAGGGAGTAATTAATCCCAGTAGGTTCTTTAGATTATGTAGTGATCAATGTTATGGGGGAGCTAAGTGTCGGTTCCAATCTTTTTTAGAAAGTCAATGCAAGCATAGTTATGATTAAAACTTCAGTATTTGGATTTATTTTGTAGGAGAGATTTCAAGTTTCCGTTACAAATGAAAAAGAGGGATTTCATATTTTATATAGAGTATGAGGGTTGTTTTGATACCAACCATCTTATGATCCAACTAATTTTTTTTGTAATTCATCTCCTTATTTGATGGAATGAAGGGGGATTGTTGAAGTTCAACATATGTTGTTTTAATTCAATGAGATAATAATTTTTTGAATTCATTTCTCAGACTTCTATTTTTTGAGGCACATGAGATACTCAATATTTATTTTTATCTCATTATTGAATGGTATAAGATTCACCCAAGTGCCTATAAATGAAATACAAGGGGAGAAACAATGTGTGCATAATGATACAGGATCAGAGAACAATAAGGGGAGTATATCGATGTGGCGGCTAGCCTAGACATCAACATTTTTAGGGTGTAGTTAGTAGCAACTAGTTGAAAAATCATGTTGTGAAATGAGGCGCTTCATCAATTCCATGTGTTCAGTTTAGATCTCTAAATGGTGAAATCTTACAATGATATTATTATCAGAGTGAAAATGAAGGTTTATCAGGGTGTGGATTTCACATAGTTTTTTCTTTGCTATATTCACTATTCATGTCTCGAGATTTACTAGGATTTATCTAATATCTAATTCATATAATATTTTCTTAGGTTTTCCCTATTATTTTTTAATCCCGCACATTGGAGGGTTTCCATGTTAAAATATACATCCCTATTGTTTCCCCTATTTATTTCCTCTTTATTTACATTGGAGATTCTCATATTTATTTTGTTGTGATAGAATACATTTCCTAGGAGAGATCTACTTCTAACCCGATGGATATCAAGGTGATAAAGGATAACAACATTGTTCTTATGTTAAGGCTATACATAATAATCTAAGGTGTTATAATGATATATTACTAGTATATGTAGCAAATTAGGAACTAATCATTAGAGGATATACTTATTCCATTTTCCAAATAGATCACAATGATATGAACTTGTAATAAGGATATGTATTCAGTCTAAATGGAGGATCTATGAGATGGAAGAGTTAAAATAAACTAATTACAATCATCAGAGATCACCAAAAGCATTAGATTCATCTGTAATGGAAGTAAGATGATTATATGGTGATGATAGGAGGTTCACAAAACATGTGTCTATCACCTCTAGGGAGAATTTTCCCTTAATTGATGCAACAATTCTTTGATGATGCTAATTTTTAAGAGTTTTTTTATAATATGATCATTATATGATCTATAAAACAAATAATAAAAAATATTTTCAAAAATATCAAGGTATAAAAAAATTAATTAATAGGTTAATTTTTTTTACGTATCATTTCATTTACCTATAAAAAAGTCATTAGCGATGAAAATTCTTATTATAATGGAATATGTTATAGTGCTCTACCTTGGGTGTATTAATCATGTTCAATCCTCGCACATCCTTGGGGATTCTCTTCTAGTTTTTAGCTTGGTTGAATGATTAGGTGAGTTGTGATATTTACGGTGCAACTGGTTTGACATAACCAAACTAGTATGAGTATTCCAACCTTAAAAGTATACTAGTTCAAGAATGTCACTAATTTTTAAAATTAATGTATCATTAATTTTGAAATGTTTTCTCAGTTATTCATCATATGTTTTTGATCCATCATCCCAGAATTCTAGAAATTATTTTATTAGAGGTTGAAGGTATACATCAATGTCCTTTTGAGATATTTGATTTCTATGAATAATCATTGAAGTAATGGAATAAGTCTTCTTCATACACATCCATGGAAATAGATTATAGGGGATCAAAAAAACTAATCATTTGGTATAATTAGTACTTAATGTACCAAATGGGTAAAAACCATCGGAAGACAATCCCAAACATGCATTCCTTGTATCCAAAGAAAAATATGTATATAATTAATGAAACACCTTTCAATATTTTCAATATTTTGGATGTTTTCTCAATCCATTATAGTTACTAACATGATAATTACACTTACATTACTACATATAACACATTTAAAAGTGTTGTAAATCTCTTTTATCATTTCTAAGAAATCATTTTCAATCTATTTTCCCTTAAATGGGGGTCCATTTTATCAGTGCTAAAAAATGCGGATAAATAGATCTTTTATCAGTGCTAAAAAAGCATTAATTAAGGCCCCTTGTTTATGTTTTTAATTCCATGGAGACACTTGATATGATATAACTAGCGTAAAAAAATAAAACATCAAACACTTGGCACACCGTTAATAAAACTTTTTTTGGTTGTCTTAAACTAATTCATAAAATGTAATTTTTGGTCACTAAATCTTTGATCAAGATTAACCTTCTTAGGACCAACTGAAGGTTCTATTAATCTATTAAAATATTGGACAATGTATTTTGAAAAACCTAATTTTCTATTTATCATGTTTCTAACTAAATTCTCCTCTAGCGGGCCACTTTTTGTTTTTTTGGAAGGATAATCATTATTTTGGATTTCCATAACATTCTATTCTCCTTGAAAAATCCAACGTACTTATCAATAGAGAATTTTTTTTGAATATAATGTGATCATGTACTTCATTTCTATCCAACCATTTCTTGAATTTATAACCAGGAAAAAAATTATTCTATCATCCATAGATTGGTTTGCAATTTCATAATCTAAACATTCATCCAAACTCTTGGTATATCAAGGTGTGTTTCAAGGTAAATTAATCCAACTTTTATCCCTAGGTATTGTATTTCCACTATTCATCCTATACATTCAAATATAAAGATATTAATGTTTAATCAAGAAAGTATAATCAATTTTTTATATCACCAAACTTCATCATGGACAAGGGTAGGTTTTTTATTTGACCAAACACAAATTTCAAATTAAAATTACTATATACAAAATTTAAAACATAAAAAAAATAAATGAATAAATATTGACCCTCATAATAACAGGGTTGGATGTCGTGGAAGAAGGTCACAAAGGAAAGGATAGGGTAATGGATAATGTGAAGTTTGGGGATACAATCCTAGAAATTTTCAACTCAGATAGAAGTATGGGAAATCAGGGAGGCAGGGATGATGATAGGGTAGTGGGGAAGGTGTTAATTGTAAAATAAGGATGAGGGGAAGTCATCTAGGGAGAAGTTCCATAGAGTAGTGTCACCATAGTTTCTTTATAATGAGGGGTTTAGGGGTGGGATGGGGTATGCATTCAATGATCATCGGTGAGGGATGTGGGTCAACATTTAGGGTGTGGGGGTCGGTGGTTGGTGGGGGTCAACAATTGGTGATGACGGATAGGTAGGGGCTTAGTATTGAGGGAGGGGGCTTGACGATCGGTGGGAAGTTTCAAGGGAGGGGGGCTCAGTGGTTGGGGTTTACTAGGATTTTTTAAAATATTTTACAGTGGTTTCTACAAAATCCTAACTAATTCAAAAAATAATAATAGTGGTTATACCAAACCACCACTATATGTTAAAATATAATTAATATGTTTTGTTTAGTGATGGTTTTAGAATAGTCGTTAATAAACCGTAGTTAAGTCCTCTTTTTAGTAGTGTGAGATCTGGAAAATGGATGTAAAAATGGATTTCCTTAATGGGAACCTTTAGGATGATATCTATATAAAATAACCTGAAGGGTTTGTGACACCAAACAATACTGATAAGATATAAAAATTATAGATATAAATTTTTGAATTAAAGGAAGAATCATTGTCATGGAACACTTCTGTTGATGAAGGTATAAGATATTTTGGTTTTATAATAATGAATATGATCAATGTGTTTACAAGAGGTTTAGTAGGAGTGTGGTCGTATTCCTAGTATTATATGTTGATGACACAATACTTTTTTGAAATGACATGTTAGTCTTATTGTATATTTTTAAAAAGGTTCTTCTCCATGAAGGACTTGGTGAATCATCATATATCCTTGGAATCAAGGTCATTAACAATATATTAAAAGTCTTATTAGAATAATTTATAGTATATAAATTGAACATAAACTAATTATATTTATTATGGAAAAATAAAAAAGGGGTTTTCAGTGTCACATTGTATACATTTGTCCATCAAAATGTGTCCTTAGACAAAACAGGAAGGATAAAGTGAGATGGAATGTATAGAATCTCATATGCATTTGAGATAATATTTATCCTGTGTGACATGTTATGCACTCGGATTGATGTTTCCTATGATTTGATCATTTTTTTAGATATTGTTGGAGTTCAGCCTGTGTGGTTTTAAAAAAGTTGATAATCATTTTTTAAATTCATTTTGTGGACTTTTGTTTTTTGATGTGCATGAGATATGGGATTTTTTATATCACATTTTTGAATGGTAAGAGATTCACTCAATGGCCTACAAAAGAAATGAAAGGGGTGAAAAAGTGGTTTTTAGAGATATAAAATCATTATGTCATAAGGGGCATACCACAACATTGTGGGAGGGTTAGACAATAACATTTTTATTGTGAGGGTAATAGTGAGTAGCAGAAAAGTCAGGTTGTCCAAATAGGTGTTGTAACGATGTTGCGTGTTTGGTTTTGATCTCCTAAGGGTGAAGTCTTGTCACAAAAGTATTACCAGAGAGGTGAAAGAGGCATATCTAGTTGTGGATTTTCATATAGGTTTTTCTATGTTGTATTTTCAATTGAAGTCTCGGGCTTTACATGGATTTTTAACTCTCTGATTCATAGTGTATTTTCTCATAGATTCCCCATTGTTTTGAATCCTCCACATTAGATGAGTTTTACACATTCAAATATGTTTCCCTGTTTTTTTATACTGTTTGGATTTTCACTTTTTTTATGTTGGTGATTCTCGCAATTATTTTATCATAGTTGAATAATTATACTAGACTAGTCCACCTCCAACCGAATAACTAGTATCAAAAGAGGATATATTTGTTTCTTGCTGATTAGATATGGGTGATTTTCATTGTGGTATTTCCTCCTACATTGAACTATTTAATGGGAAAAATGATTTTACTCTATGGCAGTTATGAGTTAAAAATATTTTTTTCCTTGAAATGAAAATTAAGTCATTAAATAACAAATTAGAGAAGTGAGAGATAATGATAGTTGGTGATTGGATGTATATGAGGAGTTGGTGACAAGTACAATCGAGAGGTATTTGGGTGACAATAAACTATGCGAAGTGATCAATCTGATAGATCTATTGGAGATCTGGGTGAATCTTGAAAGTAACTATGAATTGAAATCTATCATAAATTGTTTATACATGAAAAAACAATTGCAGTGATAAAAATATCCCCATAACCACAAAGCTTTGCATCTTTTGGGTTGGTTTCCTAATCTATATGATAATCTCACCACCAAATTTCTATTCGGGAAAGGCACATTAAAGTTGGATGATGTGATTTCATCATTATTGATGAACTAGACTCAAAAAATAACCAATGATGATGAATAATCCGCTAATAGTGGTATTCTAGATATGGTGGATAGATACGGTAATCAGAGATGTTGGAAAAAGACAAAAATTAAGGTCATAGGATTCTTTTGTGATAAGGAGGGTCATGTGTAGCGAAACTATTATGCATTTAAAAAGAATAAAGAGTAATAGAAGACACATAATACCGATTATAAGGATACTAGCATAAGTCTTATTGATGGTGTGGGTGATTTACTTTTAGTTGGTGATGATTTCCATAGGTTAGATCTGTACATAGAATGGGTGGTTGATTCAGTAGCATCGTGGTATAAGACACCGAAGAGGGAATTATTTTCTTCATATGAAGAAGGATACTTTGTTATATTAAATAAGGAAAATGGATATTCTTATGATTTTATTAGTGATGGTTATATTTGTATCACTATAAATGTAGGTTTCATGCTGATGATGATGGATTTGCGACATGTTCCAGGTATATGTCATAGTTTGTTATCTTCTTGTACTATTGATACTAATATATTCAATAGTAAGTTTGAAAATTTAAGATGGAACCTTTCTATAGGATTAATGGTTAATCTATGAGATATAGTGGATAAAATGCTTTATAAATGAACATAAAGGCATGTGGTGATGTGATAAATTTAGTCGAGAAGAGGATTTTTCTATATTTGTGGCACAAGTGATCATCATGCATGAGTTGAAGAAAATCGACTAAGATGAAGAATGTTTTGAATTCGAATTAGGTTAAGTCAAGTGTTTCAGGTCTTACATCTAATTCTTTTTATTTAGAGAGTTACACTAGTGAATAAACAGTTAAAATAAAATATTAGGGTGATGCATTGAGAGTATCTTACTTCTCAGTGGATGTTGCGTAGAGGGAGAAACTAATTCATGATGGTGCTCTAGATTATGTGGTGATCACAGTTATGGGGGATCCAAGTGTTAGTTCTAGTCTTTTTCAGCATGGATGTCTAGACACAAGTATGATGAAGACTTCAGAATTTGGATTTCTTTTACCTTGGTAGTTGTCTGGTTTCCATTAGATATGTGAAAGAGGGATGTCATATTTTCTAGAGGAAGATGTTTCAAGAAATACCTACCAGCTTACAATATAACTAAGTTTGTTGGAATTCATATACTTCATTTATGGTTTTAAGGGGTAAATTATTAGAGTTCATCTTGCATGGTTTAAAAATAAGAGATAATCATTTTTTAATTCATTTTTTGGATTTCCATTTTTTGAGCCACATGGGATATGGGTGTTTTTATATATATCATATTTTAATTGAATGAGATTCACCTCTGGGAAAATAAAATACAAACAAGGGGCACATCAAGGGGTGTGGAAAGGTAAGAGATTAGAGAACACCAAGGGGTGTTCAATGATGTGGAGGTCAGGTTGGACATCAACGTTTTTATGGTGTGGGAAGCAGCGAGAAACGACAAACTCAGGTAGTGAAATGGGGTTCTAAAATGACATCTCATGTTCAATATTGATCATTGAAGGGTCAAATCCTGTTAAGATATTATTTTCAGAGAGGTGATGGAGGTGTATCATCATGTGGATTTTCACATAATTTTTTCTACACAGTATTTGCAATTCATGTCTTGGGATTTACATGGATTTTTGTACTCTCTGATTCATAGTGTATTTTTTCAGTGTTGGATCATGGTATTTTAATCGTCTGCAATGGAGGGGTTTTCCATGTTAAAATATTTGTCACCATTTTTTCTTCTATTTTATTTTTTTCTTTCTTTGCATTGGTGATTCTCACAATTATTTGGTCATAATTGAATTTTTATCCACAGACAGATCCACTACCCAACTGATAGTAAGGTGATATGAGATAAAAATGTTCGTATGTTATTAAGGTTGTCCTTATGTATCTAAGGCGTGTTACAGATATGTTACTAATATATAGATCATATGATATACTAATCATCAGATATACTGATTCCATTTTCCAAATATACCAGAACCATATGAACTCGTAATCATGAAATTTCTTCAGTCTCAATGAAGTAGCTATGAGATGAAAGAGTTCAAAGAACCCAATTATAGAAAATAGTGATCGCCAATAGCATTAGATTCATTTGTACTAGAATTTGTAGGATTCTGTAGTGATGATCAATGTTTTGAAAAACATGTTTGGATCACCACTAGAGATAATTTTACCATAATTTATGAAACTTATAATTGTAATGGAATGTGTTGTAGTGCTCTCCCATAGGTGTAGGAATAATGTTAGAACCATGAACATCAGAGGGTATTCTTATTTGGTGTACCACCTTGGTGGAATGATTGTGTGAGGTGTTAGATATAGGGTGTGGTTTGGTTTGACATACCTGTACCCAAATTTTCTTAAAACTGAACCCATATTAATAAACATATTTAAAGAATGCCTTTTTTTAGTTGAGGAGGTGTCGAAGATCAAATAATTAAAGATAGAATTTGAATCTCTTGAGTTGATGGGTTTGGGAGAGTAATTTTTTTATAAGGGTTTTGAAATATATATTTTTAGAAAAAAGGGATTGGTTTGGGAATTATTTTCAAAAAAAAGGTATAGAGAAGCGTTGACCTCGTGCATACTTCTCTATTCTGAGAGAGAAGTGTGAATGGGGTTCATGATTCACCCTCTACCACCAAGGAAACGTGAACCCAGTTTTGTTTGATATTATTCTTAATATGTTATATTTTATTATTAAATAATTACTTATATTAGAAATAAGATAAAAAAAATTATTAATATTAAATATACTTATTGAATTTAAAATAATATTAATATTAATAATTAATAATTAATTTAGGATTATTATTTATTATATTAATACTTATTATTATAATCTATATTATATATATTAAATAATAATAATAAATTAATTATTAAATGTTAATAATATTTATTAAATTCAAAATAATAATATTATTAATTTTTAATCCTAAATTTAAGAATTATATTCATTACACATAATATGGATAACAATACAAAGTATTAATATGAATAAAAAATTGTAATTATTATCATTACCGATGTAGTTATTAATTGTAATTTTTCTTATTTGTTGAAAATTATTTGTATTAATTTCCAATTATATGAATTAATTGATTAATGCAACATTATATAATATACTAGTATGTTTTTAAATAATGAATAAATAATGATTTTAAAACCATAAAACATGAATCATAAATATAATCTATATATGTGGTATGTATGCTCCATTATTCCATATCTAGGATTTTATATGATGTGTCCATGTCATGTCTGGATACGTCCCTGCTCTAGGGTATGCTACTTCTGTATATCATCACTAGAACCCACCTCCACATCATCTTATGTGGTAGGCATTTTATGTACAGTCTCACTGCCTATACCCTATCCTGGCTCTAAGGATAGTGGCTACTAACTAGAACACTCTCCAACATATGAACAAGATGGATGTTTTGTAGTGGATTTATGTGAATTAGTGTCTAATAGAGTGTCTAACATCGACCAATCAACATCTATCTGTGCAAAAAAAATTGTCATGCTAACAAACCCTTTCTGTTTCCATGCATATGTTTGTGGTTGTGGCTCATATGTAGTAGGAGTTAGAGGAGAATCTGACTGATCATGATAAAAACATGCCTCTTATGCCACATCTGCATCCATAATGGGGTCATTACCCCCTGGAATATTTATATTAGGCTCAGAACCATCAGCATCGTGTGGAAGATAAAATAAAATCCCCTACTAAATTGCTTCAATTGGTGGAACTAACTCTGTCATAGCCCAATGAAAATATTCCTGGTTAAATTCACCTCCCTCTACAGGATCATAGATGTGAAGGAGATGGGTGATGCAATCATGTTGTAAAAACAAATTCTTCTATTAGGAAATGATAATAAAAATAGGGGAAAAAGTGGAAGGAAGAATTATTACCAAGTTAGGATAGCCTCGTTTGTGTTGTGTAAGAAATCTAAGTGGGGACATGCAGTACCAGGACACATAATCTAGCTGATTGAATAAGCGAATGCATATGGTTACCTACCCTCATAATCGAGACATGTGTCATCAGTCCCACATGTCAATATATCTCGCATGATACATCCCCCAATCAAATTCTCACTTCCCAGACATATTCAAGGAATAAAGTGAAGTTAACTGATTGGGTGGTGCATAAATGGGAGGACAGAATCTAAAATGCATCATAACCACATCAGTCTAATGCCAATCAACAATTTGAAAATTAATCAAAGGAATGATGCAGGAGTTGTTAATAAGCATCACTGTACAATATGATGGAAGACACTAGATGATATCCTTAGTATATAGAATCCAGGAAATCATAAAAAATGAATAATCAATTAATAAATGAAGACATATATAGTACAGAATAAAGATATAACTATATAAATAATAACCACTTATGAAATCTAGATAAATATTATCTAGAATAAGTCAATAAGCATGGACATCGTGTCTGGTTGTACCTGAATTTCAATGTTACGAACTCCGCCTATAGATAAAAATTTTATAGTTATATTTGATAATAGAAATTTATGCATTTTATTTAGATATTATAATGAAGGAATAATAAACCATCATCCACACGGTGAGTCTACTACAATATTAGTAGGAAATACTACACAAGAGTGTGGAGCTAAGCGAGTGATGTGATCCCATATCCACATCCATATAAGAATAACACATCCTGTTATTTGAATCTTATCGATGAGACATGAAATACATAACTCCCTTTATGTATAAGTGAGACAGGTAGACCCCAACTATATCGGCCTGCATAGTCCAAGTCCTCTATAAAGGTAAATACATCAAATTTTCAAATTTATTAGAATGATCAATGAATATCATTCCACTGATCATCCTCAAAATATATTCACATTAAAATCACAACATGATTATATTGGTGGCATCATCTTCTAAAAGGGCCAAGTGTTGTTTTATCCATAAAATGCATAATCTACTATTGATGATGGACCATACATTGTTTTGCACCTCAATTCCTAATAATTTGTGAACCATCTCAAATGAATCTTCTCTGACTCAGCCTATTATAGTTGGACCATTGATGGGGTGGCCCAATATAATAGACACATCCTAGAGTGTAATAGTAGTCCCCCCTCTGTAAAATGGAATGTATGTATCTCTGGTCTCTATCTCTTTACGATCGCATCAATGAGTTGATGATCGAAAAATGTGAGAGTCTCACATCTCTATGCCATATAACCCAGCAAAAGTAAAGATGGGGGATAATAGTGGGAGGTGGTTCAATATGATGGAAATGATGAGATCTCCACACACTCAAACCAGGCATTGGACATCCCTCAAAAACCATATGTGAAACATCCCTATCCTATAATGTGATCAATTGAGCACCTACCATATATACATTTGACATAATCATTACTTTTTTATATATAATTCAATAAAATTTGTAATTTTTTAAGAAAACTAAAAAATGTAAAATTAGGTAGACAATTATCTTGTATAATTTAACATTATGATGAAAAAAGAGGTAAAACATATATGTGACTGATTTTGTTGGTTTATTCTATCAATTTATTATTTTATTGATCATTAATAAAGTTTAATTTATTTTAAATATTTTTATATAAATCATCTGTGATGAAAAACCCACATAGAACATGTGGTGGCATGATATATTCAATCGACTGTGTGAATTGAATTATATATTTAGAGACAATTCATTTAGAGGATGAACCTCTTTCTATTCATTTTCATTGTCTATTTATTTTTTTAATAGTTATAGTATCACAAAATTCTTTATGATTTAATCTAGAAATGAAACAAACCAGAGTTGAAACAGGTCAAAATGGAGAAAGTCAAAATAAAAGGAATTATTAATGAAACAACTATATAAGAAAAAATATACCAATTCATGATAAAATAAATATACTTAATCATGGATGATGGGAATCAGATATTTTTCCTCCCACATGGGGATATCTCTTACGAGTATTCCCTTTTACATGAAAAATGTTGTATCGTAGTCCCCCTCTCTATTTCCAAGGCTACTCTATCTCATTTCTGATTTGAGTAGACATTTCTATTCCTGGGAGTGAAAACTAGTAATATATAGCCAATATTTGGAAAACTACAGAAATGAAAAAAAATCATAAATGAAAAAAAAATTATGAATCCAAGAAATATATAGGATGACAGTCATCTGATCAGTAGGACATATGTTAGGATGAAAGTCACCAATAGGAATAAGATTCACTATAATAGTTAACCAAAGATCTCACATGATACACTTGGTAAATATAGGGTTCTCATGATATATTCACCAATGCATAAGCTAAAAAAACATCTGAATAGAGATATCTCAATTCCTAGAAGTTTCTATAATCATAGTACCTATTATCCAACAAGAACACCAACACTCGACCACCATTTCATGTAACCCCATCATAGAACTACTTTACCTGAAAGAGAAATTATACCTAGACAAAGGTTAGAACATGCAATCCTGAGGCATCATGTATTATCTCATCAATTGGACATTAGAAATTATAATCAGAACACATTCCATTTTCATCCTCTGATAGGTCTATTGGGACCATCCAATAAAATATTTCAAACATCTATAAAATTTTTCTTGAACTAATCTTGTGACTAGAGGTTTTTAAACATCCTTTAGTACCCCATTTATCCACTCCACAATATTATTAATCATATGTCCATATCTTTTGCCACCATCATATTCTAATAAACATTTATCCATTGAAATACAAATCATATAATCATACACATCTTCATTAGCCCTTCAAATTTCTTCTATACATTGTCCAATCCTTTCATATTGGGGATCGTATGTTGAAACCATAAGTGAATAATGTACATAAAAGGTTATTAAATTTTGTTTTATAAAATGTATGTTTAGAAAGAAATACCGAACTTGATGATGGACTTATTTATTGCATCATATCTGAAATTATTATGCACGTGATAATCATTCAGTTCTCTCTTTGAAACCCTGTCACTATTAACATCCACTGTAACCGCTTGATGATGATTTGATATCTAACACACTCCTTGGTTTTGTGTGACATAAATCTGTAAACATTCCAAAACCAAAATCATTGTTCAAATTTATCTTTTTCAAAAAATAGATAATTCAAGTGGTGGAGGAGATTTATTACCATCTTATGTGAAATAAATATGTATATCACCTATATAATTTGCATAAAGGAATGTTCCATCCATATGAATGAAATTTTTATAATATGGAAAAGAATTGATACATGGCCTGAATGCTCAAAAAATAATATTGAACTTCACCTTTGATTGATCAAATTGGTGATTGGGGGAGACATACACAATAGTGTATAAAACATAAATAATCTGATTGTTGAGGGACACCAATTCCAAAAGTTGTGGCAACATTGCATATGATTCATACCAATCACCATACACATTTACAATTTCATTTTGTTTTTCATTCCATGATTTTTTGTATGATATCTTATAGTCACACAACTGTTGTATTCATTCAAGAACAAGGGTCACAGAAATGTCATGACACATTCATATCATCTCTACGATAACAGTTAATATAAACTCGGCATCAAGTGAAGAGTGATCCTGTGACAAGCTTGGATGTACATAAGTGTGTGGATATTCTAATTTGGTTATCTTCTAACATGAAAAAAATTTATCATATATTTTCCATAATCGAAGTTTACATTCTACCCCATATTTTTCAAATCAAATGAGATATTTTATCTTCTTCGGCTCTTCAACCAAAAATGGTAAATATCACTGTATGTGGTATTTTTTTATCACAGTATTTTTAAAAACATTTCTTTCAAACTCCTTCTAGACAGATATGGTCTTATCAGTTGATGTTGATCTATTCCCTATAATTCTAGGGAATCTGGTACCTGGTGTGATGATATCCCAATATAAATTCTATGCAAGTGAAATTACTTTGACTAAGTAAGTCAATAGTGTTGTATGGTTACCACTAACATTAGGATTCATATCTATTAGAGGAATTTGAGAAGGTTCATTCCCCATATCAACCTCACCCAAATCATCTCTTGATGTCTCACTAGATAATTCATACTCAAATAAACTGTCATTCAGTGTGTCATAAGTTCACATAAGGATGTCCCATATATTTACTTCCAAATGCTGATCATCTTCTTAATATTATTTTATCACGGGAGCTATATGAGTAGATAATTAATGAGAGTTTTGTGGAGTATCGAATTCTAAAAAGCTCACAAAACATGGTTATATAGTTTTATGTTTCCCCACATCAGTATCATAGATCACCACATATAATTCCATTTGAACATTAATATATTGTTTCATAAATAACAATGATGCATCCATCTCATATTTTTTATCAACTAAAGGATACTGAGTCTTCTATAAACATTCAAGATATTGTAGATGTTGATATGTTATTGAAGTAATTGATTGATCAGCCCTCAGTTTTAACCAACTATGTATATTCTTTTGAAATTCATCCAATGTCCCACAATCACAGTGATTTTCCACACCTGTAGGTGGCATACTATAGCTAAAACCCTCCTCAATAGAAATTACCTCACCATTGTAATATATTTGCATGAAAATTATTACCTAGAAATATAATAATTAAAATAATATTATATACTGAATCATGAATTTTTTTAAATTTTATAAATTGGTTATGATTAATTAATTGATCGGATCTTGATACTTTTTATATGGATTTATTTATGATTATTTGATGATCCAAATAAAACCTAAGGGGGGATCATTATGCATCTATTAACTAAGATTTCAGCTACCATCAGTCTCTTCTCAGGTATAATTTAAAAATCCAGCATCAAACAACAAAAGTAATTATCAAACACCCTTTTATAACAATGATACTCACATGAAAGTACGGGGTTCTAAGGGTTTCAGATATGTAACTCATTTAATGCAGACACATAAGACCTTATATAAATAGATTGAGGGATGACACACTTTTCATAAATAAGGAAATAAATGAAAGTATTGAAAAATATATTACCGAAAAAATAGTACATAAAATTTCAATCATACCTTGTTCGGCCATCTCAAAATCATACAATTATTATGAATTAAATAATTGGATACAAAAAAATACAACATGCAATTTCAATCATACATTATATGGTAATCTCAAGATTATTAAACATTCTTGATTGATAGCATGTTTGTATGAGATATTTATTATGTTATAAATCTTGTCACTTTACTTACTATATTTAATAAATAATATATATATATATTTATTTATTTATTTATTTATTTATATTCAAACTTTTGTGAAGATTTTTCACTCTTACATGTGACAAACTATAACTCAATCCATGATCGATATAAATAATCTCACTTTTTAAGTATATTGATGTCGATATTATTACCAAATAAAATTTAATAAAATGTTATATATTTTTATACCACATCATCAAATGATTTAGGAATTTTAATTACTTATGAATAAATAACTATAAATTGATCTTGAGACTTATTCTATGGATTATTTTATCAATATCTGATAAACTGACCAAAAATTATTCTTGAAACCCTAGAGTCTCTATTATCACATATTCCATAAACCACTAGTCTCCTTTCAAAAAACAATTCCTCTTGTTGAATTCCTCTTGTCGAACATCTATTGTCGAATGTCTCTTATTGAACATATTTTTATTATAAAGTTTCTCACATGATTGAGAGGTTTAGGGGTATGAAATACATAACATTATGTATGTGGACAAGTATGTCCTTACATATTTAGAGAGGGATGACTCACAGGTCATCAATACAGAAATGAAAATGCAATCATTACAAATTATATAACCATATACACAAAAAAACACATAGAATTTCAATTATGCATTGGTATGTCATATGAAGATCAGTCATCATGCAATACTCTTAACATGTTTTTTTGGTATACTTATTATGTTCTACATAATAACGTTATTATTTAAAGTAAATAAAAGTAATATAATTTACACTTACACAATAACCATTAAAATACTACAAATAAATATTGTTTTCAATTTTATAAAATTATGTATGTATATATAACTTTTTTTTCATACTTCAACTTTCCAAAATTAAGGTAATTATATTTTATACTTAATTTCATGGAATAATAATTATTTATACTTAATATTTACACTTATATAATAACCATTAAAATACTATAAACTTATGTTATTTTCAATTTTATAAAATTACATATTTATATATTTTTTCCACATTTCTACTTTCAAAAATTTAAGTAATTAGATTTTATAGTTTATAACTTGAAATAATAATTATTTATACTCAACAAAAATTTAATGTTATTATTTATAGTAACCTTTTTTTGCACTGTAATCAAAAAATATTATATATACTGCTTAATAAATTTAAATATTATATTTAATATAAATAATATATTTTTAATAAAATATTTATCTAATTGCATACGGGTATAGAATATTATGATTTAAATATATATTACTTCAAATACAATATATTTTATCTACATATTAATAAATTCAAATATAATCTCTCACCATCTAAATTACAAATATATACATTTTCAAAATAATATTATTTCCCTAAATATATATCACATTTTATATATATCATTTCAATTATATATACCCCATATTAAAATTTCTTAAACTGTCAATATAATCTATATCATAAAAAACAATAACTCATTCAAAAATTTAATCATAAAAAGTACAATAATTTATACATCCATACATTCAAAAATCCATACATAGTAAATAAATAAATAGTTAAAAAATTCAAAAAAAATATGAAATAAAAATATTAAATAAAAATTTGACCTTAAAATTCACAAAGATATGTTGAAAAAGAATTTCTAGTTAGGATTTATAGTAAAATCTAGAGGAGAAGAAAAAAAATAAGAGGGGAGAAGCACATCTTTTTTTTAGATAATGGGTCGACATGAGGCAGGTGCCTCGTTCACACCTCCTTCTTCAATTTCATGAAGGAAGCTTGAACATGGTTCACGATTCCTCTACCATAACAAGGTAGCATGAAAGGGGTTCACATTTCCTTGGTGGCTGAGGGAGAAGCATGGACCATGTTCATGCTCCTCTCCTAAAATAGAGAAGCTTGAATAAGGTTCATGTTTCTCCATACCCTTTTTGGAAATAATCTCAAACCTTATCATTTTCTATTTTTTTTTAAATCCATATTAAAATATTATCCCACTATTCACCATGAAGAGACAGGTGTAGAATGCCTTGGATTTCCCTTTGCACTAGTCAGCTACCAAGTTTGTGGTAGTATGGTTCATTGGGGAGTATTAAAAACATGAGAACTAGAACCCAAACTTTCTAAGGCTTGAAAAGTTCAACATTAACATGTTGAAATCCATTCAATAAGAAGATATTGAAAACATAGAAATGTTTGCAGAAATTCCTCATTAAATATTCAATTTTTAACTTTCTAACACTTCTCTTTAATAGGTGATATTCTCCATCTATATTTTTACGTACAGGTGGGTAGAACTCTATTTGGAAAAAATATATTTTCTTAGAAGCATGCTAATACAAAACTTCATGTGGGATTTTTCCATGTCATTTAATCCATAGTATGGAAAATTCATAGAGGAGGTGGCTAAACAAGAATGTTTTATAACCATGATTGATGATATATATGAATTTTATGGTACATCAAAGAAACAAGAGATCATCACAGATGCTATTAATAGGTAAATTATATAAATAATCACTGCACTCATAATTTATTGTGGCTTAATAATAGTCTTAATAAGGGATTTTTGTTTGGTTGTTATTCTAAATAAAATTATTTAGGTAGATCATCAATGATATTCAAAAATTACCTAGAAACATTAGTTTGGTTTTACTTGTAGCATTCAACACTGTAAACCAAATCAGATATGACTCCATCATGGATCAAGGCATCAATAGCTTACCACACATAGAAAAAGAAGTTATTCACTCCATGCCATATATGTCCCAAAAAATTTCATGAAAAATAAAAATTGGACTTGGGAAACTACTACAGATATTCCCTTTAACATCACACAAAAATGACTATAACAACTCTAAAAATGTGTTGTTTTCTTGAGCACCAATAAAGGGGGCCCCTTTATTCGTGCTAGTTTAGTGCTGATAAAGGCACCCCTTTATTGATGATAGAAATAGAACTAATAAAAGGACACCCTTATCAATGATTTCAATAGCACAGATAAAGGTCCCCCTTTATCCGTGCTAAAAATAACACTGATAAAGGTCCAACCTGTTGGATTATTCTATTTGAATAACATCACATTACAAAAAATACCTGTAACATATAGGAAAATATATATTTTAATTAAAATAGATTTTACAACATGAATACAAAAAAACACTACTAAGTACTTTTAAAATAATGTTTTTTATAATTATATTTACAATTACTATCCACAAAAACATAAAAAATTAAGGTTTCATCATCTTTGGAAACTATGATCCCCTTAAAAAAAGGTCTTCCCATGGTATCAGTTGTCATAAAAATCACCTCAACTTGAGAAAACAAATCCACCTATATAAGGAAACAAATATTATGTGATTAATACTATAAATAAATAAATTAAACACTAAAAAGAAAGAATACATTAATAAAATTTCAATTTTAAGTAAAAAGACAAACTTGTAGTTATACCGGTCACACTATGAATCACATTATGGTGTTGTTGATTTTATATTTAACAGATGATTTATGGATCATTGTCTTAATGTATCGAAACAATGAAAATTAATTTTCTTGTTTTTCAGTATGTCACTTGTTTTTTAACTAAAATTAATATGAATTTTAAATAAAAAGACACACTTGGATTTATTTTGGCCACACTGTGCAACGTATTGAGGTGCGGCTAATTACTACACATAAAAAATTATATATGGATTAGTTTCATTACGTATCAAAACAATCTGAATGTTTTTTCTCAGTTTTCTATATTCCACTTGTGGTTTTAACTAAAATATCATTTTAAATTGGAAACACACAATTTTAGTCATAGTAGTCACATTGTGTGTCTGTTTGATGTGAGACTAGATCCTACATGTCAAAAATGACTTGTGAATAATTTTTCTAAATTATCAAGAAAATCAGAGCATGTTTTCTTGGTTTTTAGTGAGTGAACAACATTTTGAAGTAAAATATCAATTTTAAACATAACAGACACTTTGATTCATACTGTTTACACCATGTGTCAGATTAAGGTGTGGTTGAATCCTACGCGTCAAAAATGACTTATTGATCTTTTTAACAAGGTATCAAAATAATCCGAATTCATTTTATCTTTTTTCAGTATTTCACTTTTTCTTTTTACATAAATTAATGTCAATTTTAAATAAAAAGACACACTTGGAGTCATATTATTCACACTTTTCATTAGATTGAGGAGGGGATGATTCTTACATGTCATAAATGACTTATGATTCGTTTTGGTAAAGAATCAAAGAAATATGAATCTGTTCTATTGGTTTTGAGTATGTCACTTGTCTGTTTTACTAAAATTAATGTTAATTATAAATAAAAAGATGAACTTAGAGCCATACCAGTCACACCGTGTGTTGGATTGAGTTTTCTCTGATTCTAACACATCCCAAAAGACTTATGGATCATTTTTTTAATGTTTCAAAACAATATGAATTAATTTTCATGGTTTTTAGTATGTCACTTGTTCTTTTTACAAAAATTAATTTCAATTTTCAATAAATAGGAACACTTGGAATTATTCAAGTCATCCCATGAATTGTATTGAGTTGAGGATGATTCCTACACATCATAAATGACATATAGATCATTTTCATAATTTATCAAAACAATATGAAAGATATTTCTTAGTTTTGAGTATGCCTCCTATGTTTTCTTATTAAAAAATCATTTGAAACAAGAAACACACACTTTGAGTCATACTAATCAGATCGTGTGTCGATTGGATGTGATACAACTTCCTACGTGACAAAACTAACTTATTAAACGTTTTCCTAAATTTTCAATATAATTGGAGAGTCTTTATTGGTTTTTAGTGAGTGGAATAGTTTTAACTAAGATGTAAATTTTAAACTGGTAATGGATATTTTGAGTCATACTTATCACACCGTGCATCAGATTGAGGTTCAGTTTATTATTACACATCAAAAATGACTACTGGATAAATTTCCTAAAGTATCAAAACAATCAAACAAAAATTTATTTTTCAGTATGTCACTTGTGCGTTTTATTGAAATTAATGTCTATTTTAAATTAAAAGACACAGTTTGAGCTATACTACTCACAACGTGTGTTAGATTGATGTTGAGATGATTCCTACACATCATAAATGAGTTATGGATCATTTTTCTGAAGTCTAAAAATAATACATATTCATTTTATTAGTGTTTAGTATATCGCTCATTCTATTTACTAAAATGTCATTTAAAATAGAAAACACACACTTTGAGTCATACTGATCACATCATGTGTCAATTTTATGGGAGATTACATCTTACACATCACAACTAACTTGTGAATCATTTTCCTAAATTATCAAGACAATAAAAGCATGTTTGGTTGGTTTTTCATGATTGAGATACATTTTGTACTAAAATGAAAATTTTAAACTGATAATAGACACTTTGAGTCATATCGGTCACACTGTGCATTGGATTAAGGTTCATTTTATTCCTACTCATCATAAATGACTAATGAATCATTTTCTTAAAGTATCAAAATAATACAAATTCATTTTTTCATTTTTTAATGTTTCATTTTCCTAAAATTATGGTCAATTTTAAATTAAAAGACACACTTGGAGTCCTACGGCTCACATCGTGTGTCGGGTTATGGTGTGGTTGTTTCTAACACATCAAAAATGACTTATGGATGTTTTTCTAAAGTATCAAAAAAATATGAATGTATTTTCTCAATTTTGATTATGTCACTAGTTCTTTTTATTAATACTAATGTCCATTTTAAGTAAAAAGACACACTTCGTATCATAATCGGTCACACAGTTCATTGGATTGAGGTGCGGTTGATTCGTACATGTCAAAAACAACTTATGAATCGTTTTAATAAAGTATAAAAATAGTAATAATGTGTTTTATTGGTTTTGAGTATGTCACATGTTCTTTTTACTAAAATTAATGTAACTTTTAAATAAAAAGAAATATTTTGAGTCATATCAGTCACATCATGTGTCGTATTGTGGTTTGGTTGATTCCTACACATCATAAATGAAATATAGATCATTTTTCTAAATTATCAAAATGATATGAATGGGTTTTCATAATTTTGAGTATGTCAACTTTCTTTTAACTAAAATTAATGTCTATTTTAAATAAAAAGATGCATTTTGAGTCATATTGGCTACACCGTGTGTCGGATTGAGGTGTCGATGATTCCTACACGTCTCAAATGACTTATGGATAATTTTACTGAAGAATCATAACAATATGATATACCAATTCATCATTGATTTCCATTTTATTTCTTTATTGAACATCTAACACTTTATACTGATTCATTTTCATTAACCAAAAAACATTCATCTGCCTTCTGGTTTTCAACAATGAGAATGGTTTTTTGGCTAGGAACATCGATTCAATTTTTGGTGTTAGTAGTTTAACAAAGAAAAAAATGGAAATCATGGTAACATTATTAAAATGGAACATGTTATCTTATAGTTAGTTGAAAGAAAAATATGACATACCAAAATATCTATGAAAAAAATAAGTATTAGATAAAAATGATATGTAAATTAAATAAAAAATAGTAGATAAAATGAAGAATAAAATAATTAAATAATTTGTTGGAATTAACCTTTTAAATATGTTTTTATACATTCATAACCAATTTTCTTATGTCATTATTCTATTCTATCCTTGAAGTCCAATCTAGTACGAGGTCATTTCTTTATGATCTCTATGAAAATTGTCAAAATATGTACCATATAGAAATACTTAAGAAATGAACTAAAAACAATATAAATTGATGAAAAATTCAACTAAATAAGAAGTATGAAGTCACATCTTCATGATATATGTGTACATTTGGTCATAAAGTATAATGTCTATTCATTTCTAGAAAAATTTATTTCATATTATGAATATGAGGATTTCCAACAATCATAGTAGTACTAGAAAAACAAAGAACCACACAATATATTAATATATATTTTAAATGAAATATTACTTATCTTTGAAAATAACTCTTCGAGGATGTTATATTGCTGATGGTATATGATATATCCCATAACTTTAAAAACATAATAACCAAAATCTTTTCCATTTATTTGTTTCGAATAGTATATAAATATTGAGAAAAAATAAGTAGTTTGTATCTTTTTTTCATATTTAAATCTTATAATATTTACCTTGTTACATGTTTACTTATAGAACATTTTAGGCTCCTTATGTGCATGGAATATCCTCATGACATGATTTTCATGATATTTAAACATTTCCCCACCATAAAATAATTCTTATTAATACATAATATAAAATATATATCTTCAATTTTTGTTCTAAAATGTTGTATGTAGTTTATTCAAAATTGAAAAACGTCATCATGTGTAGTTGTTTTGTTGGTTATCCATTTAGTGAATCTAGGAAATAAATATTTGGAGTACCAAAATTGACCGCAATGAGTATCCAATGTTTCCCAAAAAAAAGGAATAAGTAATGAAATAAATGAAAATATATTTGATATGATAAAATTTTACATTTTTACCTCTATATCATTTCTATTAAGAAACACATTTCATCTTTATATTTTCATTCACATGATTCATATAGTTTTTCCACAATTTCATCTAGTTTTTATTCTATTTATTTTTTGTCTATAGAAGTGATGTGATGAATAATGAGTCCATATTTATGTTCACGGGGTAATCCATTCAATTGGTATCCATATATACTCCTACAAAAAAATATATAATGCATTTAAACATAATCAACATTTTATATCATCATTTAGAAAAAATACTGAAAACACTCTCATGTATACATTCATAATTGAGACTCTGAGAAATTCATAATTAAGGAAGTCATTTACATTCTCAAGAGAAATGTTTTCTGTAACATCCTCTTAGTATATTTTCTCTTCAAAATCAACTATGTGATTACTACCACTTTGTAACTTTGTATTCACATGAACCTCCAATGTTAATATATGCAAATATTTATTGGGGGAAGATGTTTTCTGAAGATCTTTTTGATTGGTTGGTGTATCCTTTTGAGGGTTTTGATTCAACCTTTCAGTTCACCCCCTTTTCTTTTTCTGTCTATAATAACGTTCATCAGTTAAAACCTTTTTTCATTCACTGTTAAAGGTTTATCTTGGAAAAAAATTACAAATGAATACATCTTTGTCGATATGTTTTTTAAAGATTTGATGGCAATGCTATGATTATTCCAACTGCTTGGTCGACCGTATGAAAATTTATGTCACCAAGTGGAACAGGTAGCTAGATGATCAGATCATGATCTATGGTAATCCCCTCTCTCACATTACATGTTGGAAGTGGTCTATTATATAGAGTGTCTTCAGGGATATCAAACACGATATCCCTCAAAACAAGGTGATGGGTGGGTGTTGATAGAAATAAATAAAAATAATTTTCACCTAGTAGAATATTAGTACAATAAAGGTATCAGTGTCTTTCTAATTCACATTTCCTATAAATAATTATGAGAACATTGATAACCTCATCTAAGAGAGAGCTTTTAGGGGAACGGATCGCCTCAAAGATGGAGGGTGATGGGGAGGCATCTTCATATAGTAGTTATTCTTGAGTTGTTTATTCTCTTTGCTTCCACCCATAACATTTATTAGAAACTCACAATGTTAAATAAATTTTTCTACAGTTAAGATAATATTTCTTTAATCACTTCCATTTATTTATCTTTATCCTCGTATTGTTGTTTTTTTCCAAAATTGGTTCGGGGTGTCACCCCAAAACCCACACCTCTAATGCAGCCATACTATCCGGGCCGCTTTAAGGACACCGATAGTAAGTGGTCATCTAGTACAGGTGTTTATGATTCATGTTCCTAGATAATATTGAAAATATAAAAAATAAGCAATTACTGTTATGTAATAAATATTTAAATAAAAAAATTATTATGTCATACTTATACATGTTTCCCACACTTGTTGTGTATTTTCATCTATCAGTATCCCATATTTAATTACACGTGCCTCCTTCCATAGCACATGAGGTTGTTCAGAAGTGGATTTGGATTTGGATTGATCAATATTTATATAATAATATGAACATAATTATAATTCTTTTCATGTCACATAAAATAACTTCAATATATTTAAAATACGTACCAATTTTTTTCAAGTTAAGAATTCCCCATACTTGCTTTATGGTATGGGTACATTGGTTTTTCTACCCATTCCATATTTTATGTACTCATTTTTTGTTTCCAAAATTAAAAATTATTAATCAAAGTGATTAATATATGTATTTTCAAAAAAATGTATTATCATTCATAATGTTCATGAATAGATATCTCCCCACGAAGGATAGTAAACCAATCTCACACTGATTGGTTTATCAAGTGTTTATACACAAGTAGTGGCTATAGGTTTAATTTCCCTTCAGTATCTTTAAGATAAATTTTACTAAAATTGTATGAATGCCTCTGTGAGTCTATCCAACAAGAATTAATACAAATTTCATGTGGGAGTCATCTCTTATAAATTCACTCTACAAGGTATGATGAATACATAGTCAATGTTTCGTTATTTTTTTAGTAAAATAGATTAAGGATATCAGAATGTTACAATAATCCCTTCCCAAATCATCATTTTAATCTTGTACACAAAATGGTGCCATGAATTTACATCAATTGGAACAAACATTCGATTGATGATCCCAATGTAACTAATGAACATGGAATTTTTGGGTTTAAAAGGATCTCTACATGCATTCCATCTCACCTTGAATTTGATGCCTTTTCTTTTCACCTTAATAATATTTTCCACCACTTTAAAGTTATAGTGATTCATATTTTTTCTACGACATTAGTTCTTTATCGACAAACTTTTTCTCAAGTTCAACATCATAAATATGTTTTTCATATGGATTGGTAGCATCAAATTGTGTAAAACGTTGTTTTTCATCCACACTAAGAGAAGCAGCAGGTTGAGAAACCTGTTGCTCCTCAAGATTGGGAGCATTGACATATTTAGAAGTTATTATCATTATAAGTGGTTTAAATTTTAATTTAGATTATGTAAATGAAGCAACAAAAAAGTTAATAACATGTGGTAATGAAATGTATATTACAAAAAAATATAACCTGATTATTGAACCCTGTTTTCTTAAAGGTTGAAGGTATTTGACCCCACTATCATGTTTTCAAATCCATTCAGTTTTTTCTCCTTTGACATAAAAAGACCGCATATAAATTTTGAATACTATGAAATGGTTGTGATGTCCCAATGAAAGGATCATCCTTAATTAAACTCAGTACATCCATCTATAATGTACAAGACCACATAGTCTAATCTCTCTCATCATGTAAACCATCAAGTGAACCATCATATCAAATAATGCTAATGCGAAAACATTTCCAATTGACATAATATGATAGAAATCTCCTTTTCAATAGTTATTAATTTCTTTAAGTCTATCAATTTTTATATATTTATTTGAAAAAGAAATAGATCTTTGTTAATTTATGATGTACATTCTTAGGAAAAATGCAATGTAAAGTTACAGGGATTAGATCTTACATCAAAACAGGAAATTCATGTGATTTCAAAGCCTTTAGCTTTAAACCATTCACTGAAATTATATTATTTATATTCGAGGAATACCACTAGGGAACCTCTACATCATTCAAGATGTTTCAAATTTGAAATATATAGTATCTGGAAAGAGTGTAAGCAGTTGGAGGATGAAAAGCCTTTTTTCACCCTTCACTGGCACAAAATCTTCCTATATTCCCATGTCAATCATGTCCAAAATAGAATTAATATCATTCTTAATTTTTTTAGGTTAATTTAATAATGTTCCAATTACATTATCACATACATTTTTTCTACATGAATAAAATTAACAAAATTTCTAATGTACAAACAATTCTAGTGTGATAATTCAAAAAAACTAATCTCATTTTCCAATCAGTTTTCGTAAGGTTTTTCCTGAAAGGTTTACCGAAAGTATTTTCTATATCATTTAAATTCTAAAAAATACGATCAAATATTAGTGGAGATGGTGTTTTACATTCTTCTAAACTCTTATGGAATGATGTTCTCCAAGATCGATACTTATGTCATCGAGGTAGAAATCTGTGATGTCTTAGAAATATAGTCTTCCATGAATGCTTCAAGATAATTGAACGTGTACTATTTTCACAAATGAGAAACCATTAAGTTAATTTAATTATATATACTAACAAATTTCTATAAGTGGTAAAGTCATTTATCATTATATACACCATGGATCTCTACATGAAATCTTCATTTCTATAAACATAATACAACGTAACACCTAAATCCCAAAATAATTTCAAATCTTCGATCAATGGATCCAAATAATCATCAGTATCAATACCCTATAGTTTTTGTCCTTATATATGTATAGATAATATAATTTATTTTCATTTCATACATAACCATGATGGGAAGTTATAATTTAACAACATAACTGGCCATTTACTATGAGTTCTTCTTTGAAAACCAAAATAATTCACTCTATCTGTAGATAAAGAAAGATGAATGTTTCTTGGATCATTTCCAAATTTAGGATACTCATGATCACTTCTCGTCCAATAAATAGAGTCTTCTGGGTGACAACATTACCCATATTTTATTCTTGTATCGGTGTGCTACATCAATTGCCTTACAGTCTTCTCACTTACATATAGGCATCTAAACATTGGAATCATTGGAACACAATTGATATTTCATGTACTGAGAATCACCACACTTTGGGCATTCATTAAGTGATTTTTGGTCCTTGGGAAATAGTATACTGTCATTTTGATATTCTTCTATTATTTCAGAGATCATACCCATTGAATATATCATTTGTTTAGCAACATATATTATCCTAGGGAGCTCATTATCTTCTGGTAGAATTTCATTCAAGAGATAAAGTAGTTTATTAAAATTGGTGTTACTCCATCCATTTCCAACATTAAAATTATACATCTTCATTACATCTGACATTGCTATATATTTAATGAAACCACCATAAAATGGTGTTTTTGCACAACTATTTAACTTCTCAGAAAAAATTAGACGATCACAATGTTCATCTTCAACTTTCATTGTCATTTCTTCAATACAATTCATCAACATTCAAACCTATAATCAAATCCTTGGTTTTGTATTGTTAATTGTACACACATGTAATCATATCATATGATTGAAAAAATGAGGTGTTGTCTCAGTCACTACCCACATTTTCTTTTTGCCCATGTTTCTGACATGTATAACTTCGATCAATTATATAATAGATAAAGTGTCCTTCAAACTCCTCTACACAAATTATTATTTAATTGAAATATAATAAACATGGAAAAGGGATTTGATAATGGTCAAATGAATGATCTTTTGCAAAATTTATGAACTATTTCACCGCATATTCATACTATTTTGCGATATGATCAGAATCCATCCATTCTCTATCCATATCAATCATATTTGATTCATTAGTATTAATATTTATCAAAATAAATATACAAAAATGGGCCTTTCAAGTATGGGGAAGCCAACATTTGATGGTTTCAAATAATTTCACCATGCTTTAAAGGAAATGGGCAATTGAATTTATGAAAATAATTACTTCATTGGTGGTAGGTTTTATCCTCTAAATTCATCTAGAAGTGGTAGAGGATGAGTCTCTTCCAAAAAAACAATAATAACTGTTTGGGAGATGAATATGATGATGATGATAGTTATTATTGCATTTTATTTCTCAAGACTCCTCCCTTTAGAATCTAACACTAAATCAGAGAGAATATGTGGTTGAGGAGGATTCCCCTAATTTAAACCATGAGGGTGATGTCGGATGAAATTTAGTTTTAGGATTTCCAATGTGGTTAAACATTAATTCACCTTTTGTAGGAGGGAGGTCACGATGGATATCCTATGGGTTAGATAGAGTTACTGACATTCCCTTTCCATGGTGTTATTATCAATCTATATTATGTAGGAGGTGAGATTCTATATATCTAGGAAGTCTTTGAATGTAAATATGATTATATAAATTTAGATAGCACCCTTCAGGATTAAGCCATCATCCACCAATACAATTATAAAAAAGAATAGAATAATCCCCCCTTATATACATTGTTGAACATGAAATCCAAAAAAAGCAAAGCATATTTTGAAACTCATTCAACAGTAAATTAAAAGAATAAATCAAACTTCTATCCATTGTGATTTAAAACATTAAAATATTAAATATAATAAAAGAAATCTTAATTGGAAAATGAATTTTTTGAAAAAATAATAATCATGTTACAGAATCATAAAATTATAAAAGCATAATTTATAGAAATAAATTTTATGAAAGTATAAAAGTATTAAACTAATGATAAATTGAAAAAGGTATACATGTGTAAAAGTATAAATTACAAATGTATATATATTTATATCAGCATATAAAATTATATATATAGATAGAAGTATAAAATTATATATAATTTATAAAAGGATATATAATTTACTGAAATATATATAATTTATAAATATATATACATTTATAAAACTATATAAAACTACATATATGTTATAAAAGTGTACATAATATATAGAAGTATATAGTTTTAAAATTTTATAAAAGTATAAAATTATAGTAAATAAAAGTAAAATTTATTAAAGTATAAAAGTATAATAATTAATAATGAATAAAACAATAATTTTTTAATAATGTATAAATCTAGAAAATTATAAATATATAAATAATTAATATTATTTTATATTTAAACTATAAATTTAAATACGATATACTATAAAATAGATAAATTTATATAAATTTATAAATGAATAAAAGTATAAAAGTATACATATTTCATAAAAATATATTATTAAATTATAGTATTATAATACAATATACAATAAAATTTATAAAATAATATAAATTTAAAATTGTACAAAACTATAAAATTATAAACTTGAAAAACATTGAATATATCAAAATATATTTTCATACAATGCTTTTTTAGTGCTTCCTGTAATATTTTTAGAAAAACTCATAGAGGGTCGATAGACTAATTATTAATGGGTTTACTTATTAAATTAATATAAAATTATTTAATAGAAATTTGTATGTTGTGAAAAATTACTTCATTTTATATAAAATGGGTTTTTTATGAGTGATGGATAAGGAAAATATATTCATTATAATCAGCCACTATATCATTAATAAAAAATTATATAATAACAATATTATATATATTGAATTTCCATCCTTAAAAATATCTATTAAATACTCTTCTATGGAGAGAGTGATATTTGTAATGAACTATATAAAATAAACTTGTGCATTATAAATTAAAGTATAAATTATATTTTCAATCATTTTCACTATTGAAATTTCATATTTTTTTTTATTCATCCCTCATGATATATTTTAATTTTAAAATCCCATGATTTCTAATAATGAAAAAAATATATGTAGAGATATTTAATACTTAATAATTGATCTATAAAATTATATGAGATATATTTTAGTCATTTTTCATTTTGCAAATTTTTGTAATAAAACAAACTTATATACATTTAAAATACATGTATGATCCAATTTTTTGTTATAAAAAATTACAGTCATATATATTTTCAATCGAATATTATGAAAATTTTATTTGTGATATTGTATCAAAGGTACATTATATCAAACCCATGAAGGGGTTCTCCTTAATGTCACACAAGCTACATATTCACCAAACATTACATACTCGCACAATCTATTTAAATCAAAACCATTAGAGAGATAAATACCGAAATATGATTTGAAATGAATGAATAAATAGAGGAAAACATAAAAATGATAATATTTACAAATATATAACACATATGGAATCATTGGAAATGTCCCACAATGAAAATTGGAAAATAACACATAAAAAATGGCATAATAAGAATTGCAGGTAAAAATTTAATAAAAATAGTGTTTAAGTTGTTCTTTCAAATGCTAGGATAAAATTTAGTCTCCCTTATCCAATTAGTTGTTAGGAGAAGTGATCTGAAAAAGGGAAACAACTAGAACTTCAATTTTTAGGACATGTTCAGAGAATGATTGGTCTGTGGTGGAGTAGAGTAATCCTGATCTGTTTGGAAAGAGGGAACCTTTCTGATCCAAAGTTCCTCAATGAAAATCATCTCCTAACATTCCATAGGCAACGGTCTACAAAAAAGTAATTGGACCAAATTTAAGACAGCAAAAACTAGAAGTAAAGATGGTCCCACACTATACTGTTGAAGACCTTCGACCACAGAGAAGTGTTGTCAACAATAATATTTCCCCTGGATTCAAATCAAGGGAACCCAGAAAGGGAATATAAGATAATGAGGAGGATAATGGATAGTTTTGACCTCAGATGGCGTTGTACTCAAGAAGAGTATTTTAGGTCTGGTGGGGACTGGGAAGTGTACCATTTTTATGTTATGAAGGAGGTGTCATGGTTGAGTGGTACTGGTGGGTGATTGTAGGGGGTTAACTATGTGTTCATTTGGTCCTCATCAGGTATAATATCCTCAGATGGTCTCCAAAAGGTTTATTTAAGGATCCAAAAACACCCAAGGACCCTTTTATCCCTCATTCATGGAACTACTTTCCAAAGGAATATGCTCATTGGTTTATTTGTCCAAAAACACATAAGGACTCCATAGGTCTAGTGTAAGGGAGGTTGGGATCATCACATCCTTTGTGGGGGATTATTTCCACCTCCAAGAATCTCTTATAGATTTAATCAATGCTCATATGTTTGTGAATCATTTGTTCATTCCCAAGAATGTGTCTGTGGGTCACCCCTAAGTTACAAGGTTGATCATATATTTGCATGGTTATAAAATTATCTGTATGTTTCTGAGGTTTTACATTGATGGTAACCCTTTCATGGATAGATCAGTAATTCCATTATCATTTACTGAGACAATGTGGTCTTTAAGACATGTGATGAGGTGCTCTGGAGATTATCGTCATCTAGGGGGGACGTGAACTGTTCTGATGTCGGGGTCGGACTAGTATGATGGGCTTCCTACATATCCCCATGAGAGGAATCAAATCCCATGTATTTTGGTGTCACTTAACTAGACACGTCACCTTTTAAAGTCATGTGATAAGGAACCATCCATGTAGTTTAACATCATGCAGCAAGGATGTCTAGTTTTACTATTGTTAGGGTTACATGGAAAACCCAAAAAATTTTGTTTCTTTTCTTTTATGGCCCTAATTTTTGCCTAATCCCATTATGGTTTGGACTTAGTGGGTATAACATGACTTATTCTTTGGCCTCCCTTTGTGGATTTTTGACCTAAAAAGTTTTATTTCTCCTTTTATTCTTGATTTCTAAACATTTTTTCTAAACCATATGTAGAACAGGTTTAGTGAGCTGACACTTGATTTTTTTCTAGGGTTTCATATTCGAGTTTTAGTCCTGATGAGTTTTGTGGATTTTTCATCGGTAGTCTATAGTCATCAAAACATGACATTTCATTAATAATATTTTAGTTTGAACATCTTTGAACATTACTGATATTTTAGATTGACCAACTTTGACCATTACTAATATTTTAGGTCGAACAACTTTGAACATTATTGATATTCTAGGTTGAAAATGTTTTACCATTATTCGAAGGGAAAGGCCCGAATTTAGGACTCGTTGGTTGAGGATGTACCAATAGCTTTTAGACATGGAAATGGATTTTTTTTACCCTGATTTTGTGGTTTTTCGATATGGTGTATGAAATTGGGAATGGAATCCCTAAAGTGTATGGAGGTAAGAAGGCCTCTCTTGATAAAGAATTTTCCATTGGTTAATGGGCATGTTTGTGGGAAAAATTTTTGTAGAGCCACTGCGGAATTGTGTGCATAGTCAAAAAAATGTTTTTGTAAAAAATTGGCCTTCCATTTATAATGGCAAAGATATTTTTATAGGAATTAGGGTTTTTTTAAGACTATAGTGGGTCTCCTGTTAGGGGAATGATGTCTTAAAATAATAGGGGAATTTATATCGGCTTTGGATGAGAAACCGCTCCCACATGAATTTGAATTGTGTAAAGGAGAGATGGAGCAAGGTCTAGTTTAACATCATACTACCTAGAAATTAGAGATTTGTTTTTCAAGATCATTTTACTCTTACTAGGGTAGGGTAAATGATTCATCCTTTCCATGATAGTCTGACCATAAATTCTCTTCATCTTCAGGCATTAAAAAGGGAAACATGGAATATGTAATCTAGAGGGTTTTCAAATCCATGGATTGAGGTGGGACACAAATGTCGTAGGGGAATACAGAAGTAGGAAAATCCTCTCATGAGAACTAATTCACCTTTGGTTAATGGGTCCATTTATAGGCAACATTTATGCATAGCTATCGGGGAATTGTGTTCACAGTCAAACAAAGGTGTTCGCTGGACACCGGCCGTCCATTTTCGATGCCCATGGAGGATTATAGGGATTCATATTTTTTTGTACATAAAGTATGGTTTGTGAATGGGGGTTTTCCTAAAAATTAAAGGGGACGTTTCAAGTCACACTTATTGGTAATACTGAGAATAAGTTGACGCATTTTTATCCTATCCAAGTGGGTTGGTTCCTTATGTAGGTCTTACCCTTGCGGAAGAAAGGAAAATTGTTTCTTCCTAGATGGACCTGATATACAAAGCTCATGCATCACTATATACCATATAATGATAGGAATCAAGACAGACATAGTTCTATTATGGTTTTCCCATGAGTGGATCTGATGCACGCATATGGGTGGGGGAAATTTTTTTGTATATGAGATGGCCAATGAGTTGGGACTCATACTGGATTCTCCTATGTAGATTCATTTTGTGCACAAGATCATGGGGGGAGGCCTTCTTTGGCATTTCGAATACTGATAATGAATGTGTATTTGTAAACCATCGTGATGTTTTACTATCATGCGATTAAGAAATTGATAGAGAGGCCCCGAGTATTTGGAGGGTAATCGGGATAGAGTATTCCAACATATCCAATTGGTGAGTAGGAATGAAGGTATAGCCGCAGTTTAGAGAGGGCCTGGATTATGAGAAATGATACAAGACTTGGAATCCATTAAACGTGCAGAAGTAGAAAAAGCCTCTTCGAAAGTTTAATTTTTACTTGGTTGATAGGGCTTTTTGTGGGAAACATTTATGCAGGGTTGTTGGGGCATTGTGTTCATAGTCAGACAAAGGTGTTCGTAGGACACTGACCTTCCATTTCCGATGGACTGAGAGGTTTTTGAAAATTCAAAATCACTCAAAGAATGGTGTTTGATTGATGTAAAGGTTGTTTCTGGTTATATCAGGAACAATCAGGTCGTGAATATCCATAAAATTAGGGATTTCCCTTCATGGATCTAACTCACATGTAGGGTGGGGAATCTAAATTCCTTTGTTGGAGATGGACCTAGTTTTGAATTTCCAGGTGTCTTGGAATTAGACTCCCTGGATAGGTCGGGTCGGTACACAAGGGAAGGGGAATTGTAGCTATATTTGGGGTGTTTTTCAGTTTAAATTCATATGGTTAAGACTTTGATCCCTATTTTTAATAGAGTAAAAGAACCATAACAAGCCTTTTAATGTCTCACAGCCAGGACCAACCATTCAAGATTAACTTTCCATAGCACTGTGGGGAGACCTCTGCCAACATTCCTAAGCTCGTGTGGTCTATGACCGATGTGAGAAACAAGGTGTGCTGAGGTTTTCAACTCACCAATTAGGGATAAAATAATCACGGAAAGGATAATTTTATACTCGAGGTGATGGTGTGAAGTTTATTACATGTAGCTGGGACATTTCATCAAACATTTTAATGTCATATGAATAGGACAGCTTCTGTATAGTTTAACATGGTGTGGGAAGGATGTTGTTGACCAATGTAAAAGAAGGAACAAATGTTTTATCCCAATACTATCCTATAAATAAGACCAATTTTAGGTTCTTGGGTTTAAAATTTTCTCTCATGAAAAATAGGGTCATTTCAAGTGCTTCGCAGTTGGGTCTGAGTCATCAGATTAGGGAATCACTATGTATCCCCTGAGGTGGGAATCGAATTTCACTTGACACTTTATAAAAAACCCTTTTACATATCTAGTCCATACATATGGGGAAGTCATTTTCTTTTCCTTTATTTGGGTTGGCCAGTCCAGAATGAATGTTCGGTCATCTCTTATAAGACGCAACTTTGTAGGTGACCAATACCGAAGGCAATGTCCTTTTAGGTGAGAAATATTTTGGGTCATGAAGTTTAACGTCTTGTGGTGAGGATTTGGGTGACTTGAAGTGAACGAGATAGATGTTGTAGGAACATATAGTTTTAATTCTTGTGGAAAGGACCTTGGAATCACAATTTAATTTCATGGCATGGGTAAAAAATTTCAGAGAAATCATGGGTAGGTGTGTGCTAATAATGATGGGATATTCTGGCATGCCCCAGATGTGAGGGGGAGAAGAAAGTGTAAACGATGATCCCAGGGATCCTTGGACTATGAGAAATGATACAGGGAATGGGATCCATTGAAGAGTATAGGAGTAGGAAAATCCTCTCATTAGGATTAACTTTCCTTTGGTTAATGGGACCATTTGTGGAAAACAGTTATGCAGAGCCATTGGTGAATTTTGTGCATAGTAAAATAAAGGTCCTTATAGGACACTGACCTTCCATTTTTGATGGTCATGGATGTTTATGGGGATATTAAATTTCTTGGGTCATGAAGTTTGATGGATGAAAAGGATATATTCGTGTACACAAAGATTATTCATACTATGATTAGTTGTGAAGCATGAAATCTCGTGCATAGATATCACTCATATATAGGGGGGTCATGATCCTTAAATATATCAACAAGGTTTTTAATCCCCTTCCTGACTTTACATTCCCATGCAGAAGATTGGGGGCATTTGTGGTTTTCCATTTTTTGCAACTGGTCCCATATATAAGGAACTCGGGCATCACTATGTATCTAGTAAGGGAAATAATCAAGACATGCACAATTCTTGGAAGGATGTTCCCTATGTAGGTCTGATCCATATGTAAGGAAAAGGGAATTTTTATTTACTTGGTGGAGGATGGACCAAGGAAAAGAATTTGGGCATCACTTCATATACAATAGTGATAAGAATCAATCCACATGTAGTTCTTAAGAATGAATTCCATGCATAGTTATGATCCATACACAAGGAAAAGGTGAATTTTATGTTTTTTTTTGTTTGGTGGTGGATGGACTAGGATGAAGAATCTAGGAATCACTATGTATCCTATGATGGTAGGAATCAAGACACATGTATTTTATGGGGTAACCTATAGTTTAATTTTATGTGGTTAAGACTTGGTCCATGTAGTTTTAAGTCTTGCGATGAGGACTTTGATTATAGTGAATTTGTATTCCTACAAGGAATCCCCTGCAGAAACTCCTATGTATGTGTGAGCGACACTTAGTGTGAGAAACAAGGGATGACAAAGGATTACCATAGAAAAAAAAGAGATCATAAAGAGGGATGTAGGAATTTTCCTTCTATATTTTTCTACAACCAGACCTAAGTTTGAAGACCAGGGTGCTACTTACATACCCTGTGTGAGTGGGAATCTACCTATATGTAGATACATGAAGAAGTTCCCTACATAGGTCTGATCCATACATAGGTAAAATGAGGCACTTTCATTTACATAGTGTGTTTTTTTCTCAAGGATGTAAAACCTGAGTTTCACTACATATTTTTCAAGGGAAGGAATCAAGCCACATGTTGTTCTTAGAAAGAAATTCTCTACATAGGTATGACCCATACATTGGGGGAATGGGAATTTATTATTTTTTGGTTGTGGTTGGGATGAGACATTGAATTTGGGTGTCACTATGTATCATGTGAGGGACAGAATCAAGACACACATAGTTCTTAATTCTCTCTATTTCATTTGCATCTGCCCATAGGGAGGGATAATTTTTAAGCATTTCTTATTGTGTTGGCTAGACTAGGATGAAAAAATTGGGAATCACTACGTATCCTATACTGGTAGGAATCAAGAAACATTTAGTTTTAAAATTGTCTCCCTATATAGGTTTGGTCCATACATAGGGAGGTGGTATTTTAAGCCTTTTTTATAGGCTTGTAACGTACCATTAATATTTTTTTGTGTGGGGGAAAAATTTATCACCATTCTTATTCTCATGTGATCTATGCCTGGGGCGAGAAAAAAAGAATATAGGGGGTCTACTCTCGCAGTACAACGGTAGTTGGAGGTATCATAAAGGAATTTGGTTATCATGTGGTGGTTGTACTAAGATCTAGGATCGAGGCATCTTTATGTATCCTATAATGGTAAAAATCAATCCATACGTAGTTTTGTGACATGACATGGTAGGTTACCAATACCGGAGGCAATTCCCTCTCAAGTGAGAACATTGATGGGACTTGTAGTTTAATTTATTTTGGTTAGGATGTTTCATCATGCATTTTTGTATCATGTGATCAAGATGAATTTCACCCAATGTGAGTGGAATGAACTATTGCATCCTTCAGTTTAATGTCTTGTGATTTGGATTATTTGGCCATGTAGTTTGACTTTGTGTGGTAAGGATTCACAAACTAAGAAATTTAACATTGTGCAGTGTGGATGCTTATGGTGCTTTAAACTTTAACGTTGTGTAGCTAAGATGATCTACGTATGATTACACAAAGTATTTCTTATAGAACCTTTCACTAGGGGGAGATATGGTGAGCTATCCATATATTTAATTTATGGTATATGATCCATTGGAGTATACCTTGTGTATGAAATACATTCCTTCCCATTTTTGCACCAATTTTAGGGGTTTCTTCCCGAGTATCATCGGGGTTCTAAGCAACAAAACCATTTCTAATTTGAGGAAAGATCGTAGGAAAACCTTTTTTATGAAGGCCCATGAAATATAGTTTTGGTATAATTCCCAATGGAGAAAAGTGTGCAATCTTCTTTCATCCAAACACTCCAACTCATCGATCCATTTTTGGGATTCCTCATTTGTGGATAGTTGATCACAGATGGTGACGCAGAGTGATTGTAGTTGAACTACAATGGGTAGAACCACCTCTATCCTGTATACTAATGAATATGGGATTTCTTGATTAGTGGTGTGGTTCATGGTTTAGTATTCCCATAGATCATGGAAGAGTGTATCCATCCATGACTTCTTGCCATTGTCTATTATCTTTTGGAGTATATTATGTAGGGTATTCTTGAAGACCTCTATCTTCCTATTGGATGCCAAATGGTAGAGGGATGAATGGTTGTCCTTGATTTTATACTCCTGATATATCTTATCCAATTCATCATAGTCGAAATTGGTTCAATTTTCCATCAATATTGTATGCGGGACACCAAACATGGTGATGATATTGGATTTCACAAAGCTAACAATTATTTTTCTCTGACTTATTTAAGTGGTATGGTTTCTGCCTATTTGGAAAAGAGGTTGTTTTTTGTGATAATGTATTTTAATTTTATGACCATTTTGGGGGGGATACAACACCACAATGTCCATTCCCCACATGGAAAATAGATAATATTAATTAGTTGTATGAAGTAACTTTGGGGGTTGGTGGTTGAAATTGGCATGGATTTGGCAGGAATGACACTTCTTGGTGAACTCAGCACAATCCTATATCATAGTAGGCCAGTAGTACCCAAGCCTTTTAATTTGTGGAGAGTTCTTGGATGTAGATTGATGTTCCCCACAGGTTCTGGCATGCACTTCTTTCATGACGGTGACAATCTCCTCTCCATCAATGAACCTAAGAACGACTCCATCAAGGCCCCACTTATAGTGGACCCTTTACTAATTTGTGACATCGTTCAAGACAATGTTTATTTCCCGTCTTTTTACATGTTCCCTTCCATCCCTCTCTATTGTTGGTTCTCTCTTTCGAATATAATCTACAATGGGAGTCATCCAGCTAGTGGTATGACTATACAGCTTTGGGATGGGACTGACTTTGTTGATTTATTCCATATTAGCCTAAGAATATGGTAAAACCATCTGATGATGGGCAATGTTGATCACCATTTCATTCCAATCTGGGTCAGCCAGAACTATGGATGCATTTTCTAATGGATTGGCCTGCAAATTTTGTGACCATGGGACATATGTCAATGTCAGATATGAAGAGAATTCTTCCATCAGTTATCGAACATGGATCATCAAAGGTATATACTCCTATTTCTTGATATCATAGAAACCATTAACTTTCTTGATGCCCAATTATGAGTCTCCATTAATTTTTAAGTGTTATTCTTGTACTTTGAGTGCCAGCTTTAAGCCTGCAATGAGGTCCCGGTATTCTACTTCATTGTTTGTACACCCCTTTGATAGTAGGAAGAAATATGGAAGGATTTACTTTCATGGATATACAAGTATGACTCTCAGTCCAACTTTGTTGAGTCTAGGGTCTTCCATAATTTTTCTTTTTTGGATTCTAGATGTGCCATCAAAGTGAAACTTCCATGTCTGGGAGCCATCTAAAGCAGATAACACCTCTTCATCAAGAAATTCAACATCCAATGGAACCGCTTCTACTGAGGTGTGTTCTACTAATAAATATTCTAATTCCTAAACTTTCAAGGATTTATGTTGTATGAACCGTATATCGAACAACTTCAGTATAACCACCCACTATGAAAAGCTTCTATTAAACATCGGATGGCTGAGAATATACTTGAGTGGGTTGCTTTGAGAAACCCGGTGGACATTATGGTGCTGCAGGTAATGCCTCACCTTATGGACCACAAAGGTCAAGGCTAGGCAACTCTTATTGATATTCAAATACTGATTTTCAGCATCAATAATGGTTTGATTGAGGTAATAGAGACTATTTTCACTACCGAAATCATTCTTCTATGTGAGGAAGGTGCCTTGGAATCACTCCAAGTCGGTTACACATAGAATGAGAAGTCTTCCTTTGATGGATGGAATTAATACTAGTGGGATTAAGAGATATTTTTTGAGTTTTTTTAATAATTCCTAACAAGACATGTGACCCCATTTTTCATCAACATGGTGAATGAAAAACATTTTCCTATAAGGTTGGCTATGAAGCACTAGATGTAGGCCAAGTGTCCTTAGAGTCATCTCAACTCAGTGAGGTTGTGAGGGGGTGAAATTCCAAGGATATCCATTTTTCTATCGGGGTCAACATCGATGCCATGGTGGTATACAATTAAGTAGAGGAATTTCCATGAGTTGACACTAAAAGTGTATTTCAGGGGGTCTATTTTTAAACTATGCTATCACAATTTACTGAAAAATGTTTCATGATATGACAGGTGGTTTCAGTACTGTCATGACATAACCACCAAATCATCCACATATCATTCAACTAATTTTCCCAGGAAGGCCATAAAAATGTGAGGCATGGTGTAATGGTATGTGGTGCCAGCATTTTCCAAAACCAAAGGGAATTACCTTGTAAAACAATACACTATAGGGGGCTCTGAAGGTAGTGGATTCTTCATATTCTTGGTCCATTCAGATCTAGTCATACCCTGAGTAGACATCCATGAATGGGAGAGCCTTGTATCTAATTATTGCATCGATCAACAATTCTATGATCAGGACTGGGAAATCATCCTTCGGGAAATGCCGTTTGAGGTCCCTAAAATCAATGCAGAATCTAATTTTATTATTCTTCTTGTTAATATTTAATATTTTTTCCAGACAGATGAGATATTTGATCTCCCAAATGATGTTATTTTGGATGATCCGGTCAACTTTGTCCTCTATCTTGGCAGCATGCATGAGGTGAGTCCTTCCAGCGGCCTGCTTGTAACCATGGTGGTCTTTTAGCAAGCCCTGCGAGTGGACACCTCATGATCGAGGACTATAATTTCTATATAGTCTCAGGTTAAAACACCTCGATTCTTCTTTAGGAAGGATTTTTATACCTAGTTCTCATCGGAATACATTTCCACAATAATCAGAGTGGGTCGTGGTTCTACTTTAGTATCCATGTTTATTTCTATGATTTCAGAAATAGAGGTGGAGACACCCTCATAAAATACTGGAGGAAAATCCCTAAGATATTCTTCCTCCAACTCTTCCACATCATCCTCTTCATCTTTATCCTCCAATGGGGAAATAATTCTTGTGATCAATTCATCATAATTGGGAGAGGAATCACAATTTTGGAATTTGGAAGCTGAAACAGCTTCTTCTGTCCCGGCTAACTATGGGGAATCTTATGGAAAGGATGGAGTGAGAGGCGTTGGAGTGTCCTTACCTTATTTTGGTGACTAGAAAACCTATTCTACCTTGGTGATCAAGGTAGTTATTTTATGGAGCCTTGAATGTTGATTAAGGGTATTTTTATTTCAGCAATCACTATCTTCTTGAGGACCAGTGAACTTTTCAACACTATCAGGCTCCATGGCCGTGTATGAGATCATGAAGATGGCAAAATATGTGATTGAATTTGGACTCAGGAACTCCACTTGATTGAGAATAAGTGCATGTTCTTCATAGAGTGTCTTGAGTGGGACAATGGAGAAAACTTCCAGCCCTTTTGGGGTGGTGACCCAATCAACACCATCGGATGAGGACCGATTCCCTGCCTGCTCATAGAATCCTGCATCAATGTAATGTGACTCGTAAGATTAAAATGTGGCCTTATCGACATATAATGTCATGTTCTTCTCATCAATGAAATATTTTATGCATTAATGGTATGATGAGGGAATGTATTCATGTTGATTTATCTAGGATCTTCCTAGAAGGAAATTGAAGGTTGTATTTTATGTGACCATCAGAAATTATGAGTTGGCTTCGAGGTCACCAAGACATGTTTTGAGCTTGTTTTTTCCCAAAAGATTCTGCTCACTTTTATTATATCCCGACAATATTGTGGTGCAGGGTGTCAGATTTTCCTTATTTCAACCAAACCAACAGAGTGTCCGTAGTGGGATGAGATTAACTCCGGATCCATTTTCGGTGAAGATTTTTCATACATGGACACCATATATCATGCCTGACACATAAAGAAGTTTTATGTGCCCTTTCATAATGGTGTATTCATCTCTATCTATAAAGAATATGACAACATAGAATTATTAGGAATGGTCTTGGTTCGATAGACTTCAATGGTGGCCACTTTGGCTTCAAACTCCTGGGAACTCAACAAATCCACTATGAGATCTTCCCTAAGATCTGCCGACCAATTCCGTGCATAAAGGATCGACAACTTCATTGGAACAGAGGAAAAATACTTCAAAATATCATATTTCTAATCAAAAATTTGGTTCTTACCATCTTGGGGATTTTCTTTCACTGTATATTTAGAATATTGAGCATTTGATGTAGATTGAACGGCCCCTAAAGTTAGAGCTAGTGGTACTTATTCACTTTGTAGATTTGGCCAGGTGGGTCTTCCTACACACCTTGGGTGATTAGATATTTTTTCCTCTTCTAATGGATACTCTAAGAGTATTGGGCTAGAGTTTCTTCTAGCAGGGGAAGAAAACATTCTTTTTCCTATTGAGCCAAAGGAAGGGTCCTTTCATGCGTTTCTACAGTATTGACTGTTCGAGCAAGGGTGCAGCTAGGAATTTGGTTTCATCCATGGTTTTGTCTTCTTGGATAACCTCATCTTCTACAATCTATTTCTATTATTCCTTGATTAGGTATAGGGAACTCAGTTCAATAACCAAACTCATCATCAAAAAAATATTCACAAAGTGGATGACATTGACAGAGCCAAATATTAGCTCCTTATATGATGATGACTCTACAAAGATGAAATCTTCTAGTTGAGATTTTTGGTGGGGATGTTCTTATTGATCCATTTAGAGGGACATTTCCCATTACTTCAGATCTAACGGAATGAAATCTGAGAGTGTCAAGGCCAAATTTGGTCTTGGTGTAGGTTCATCTTCTTGCTCTCAATCTCTGCCTTCTCAGCCATTAGATTATTATAGGGCCAAGGATGTCAGATGCGTTACATAAATTTCTATAGGGGGAATAGTTAGTTGCTTCAACTATTCTTGGAGTATTCCATGGTATCAATTTAATATTTTTTGATTCATCAAACTATCTAACTTCTTCTCTCTGCTAACTACCTTTTTCCATTCCCCTTCATCAATATCAGTGGTGGAGACATACGCCACTAGTGCTAGGGGTGGCCCAAGGTTGACTTTTCCTGAATCTATAATTCTTTATAAAAGTTATTTGAAGACAAAATAGTCTGGTATGGTGTGTCCCAATATCCAGTGGTAAGGACAATAACATGGTCAATCATCAAAAACTACTTCATCATCCCTATTAGGATTTGGTAGCTGAAGAAAGTTTCAATTCATGGTAGTTATAAAGTATCCAAAGACTTTATCATCTCAGAAAAATTAAACTTTAGTCCTTTGCTCCTCTAATTTATTTTTCTTAGATCATCCATTCTCATCTTTCTGAGGCTGGGGTGGCTGTTGACGCCCAGGAGGTCCTGCATGGTTCGGTGGGGGCTATGGAGCTTGTGCTGGTACTAAGGAATCAAGTGTCTTCAGCATAACGAAAGCCACTTCATCTCTCACTACTCTTTTTCCTAGGTTTTCTTAGCACTTAAGGATATTCCATTGTAGGGAATCTTCTATTCTCTTGGTACTGGTAAATAAGTCTCGGAACCCACTTGTATATTTCACCAGAATTTGTGGTGTTTTCAACTCATTGTGAAGGTTTTCAATTCACATGGAAAGAATCTAATCTTGGGGAAGTGGTCGGTTCAAGGAGTAAATCAATACTTTATATCTAGAAATTACATTTAAAACCCTCTCATTATCCCACTATTTTCATTTAATAAGGTCACTGAATATTGTCTTTGTTAATGCTGAACTGAACTAGAATAGAAACTAATGTTGGAGGTCATCCCAGCCTGTTATTGAATTAGATGGTAGACTGGTATACCACACAAAGGCTAAGCCTTGTAGATTTTGCATGAAACATTTGATATTAAATTCTTCTTTCTAATCTAGGGTGCCCATCATGGGATCATAGTACGATGCGTAGTGCATCAGATACTGGTTTGGGTCACCTGAGCCATTGAACACTGGGAATACAGGTTTTCCAAACATTGGTGGAGGCAAGATGCTACTCAGCCAATCAGGGTAAGGTTTTTGTTCTAGTTGTATAGGATCATGCCACCCTTCCATGGCCTCCAATCAAGATTTTAATGAATCAATGGTTTTCAGGATCCCTTGATGTGTGTCTTGTTGAACCGGAGCATGGGTTGGAATAGCAGTGGCAAGATCGGACATGTCAGAACTGCTGGAGATTAAAGAGGATAACCAACCAAGGGTATCCTCTTTGGATTCTCTTGAATCTATTTTCCTTGGATTCCTAATGGAGGGAAATATTTTTATCCATACAAGGTTGGATTTAGTTAGATTAATGGTCCTCGTGATGTGTTGGATGAGCATTTGAGCCATTATTTATATATTAGGCGGAGCCCTCATGGCAGAGATACTTCCGTTGGAAGTATGTGTTGGTGCTCTACCAAGGGAACATATTCGAAAAGGTGACTTTCACATAGAAGTTCAGCGTTCATTCACCTCATCTCTTTTATTTATTCCCCTTATTGATAAAATCTCGCCTGGAGCATCGATGATGCTTTCTCATAAGGATTAGATGGGTTGTGGACCTTAATCTTATATTTCACCTTATTGGTGATTCGAAAGGGATGTAATGAATGATTTTCCAATGGAGTGCCAAATTCTAGGATGAATCATTGATTCTAGGTATTCACACCTCCAGGCTCCGTGTGGACTTCCTTTGGGAGGGAACCCTCTTCTCCTGCTTCCTCATTATTTGAATCATTTTTGGTGATTTCTATGGGGTTTAAACCCATGAAGTTCACTAATTCATATCACATTGTGGGTGGCGTACTTGGTGCAGAATGGTAGGAGAACTTATTACATAATTTGTTGGATCTTCTCCTGGAATTATGTGATACTCTTCGAGTTTCATGGAGAATATTTACTTGAAGGGTGCCTTGATATAACCTTATTGTATGCTTATTTACCAAGGTATATGAGTCCTGAGGTATGATGTAATGGGTAACCCCTCTATTCATTATCCTCCCTAAGCAAGAAAAGGTTGACATCCGTTGGGCAGGTGGTTGAGGTAAAAATGTCCCCATCCCTCTAGGATGGGGTTCCTCCCATTCCTTTGCAATTTCACCTTAACCTAGATTTCTTGGTCTTATAGGGGCATTTTATGTTAAAAATTCCCCTATCCCTACGGGGTGGTGTTGATGTCGTACTGTGGTGGTTGTTGCTGGTATGGTTGCATTCTTGATCTTGCACATTACCATGTGGGTGTGAGCCAGATACGATGTCAGGTCTACACGAAAACTACTTGCTTCTGGGTGCATGATCAGTGTTCATTGATTGGATTCCCTTAGGTGAGAATACTACTGAATGTTTTCTGTAGCCTGATTCAGGATATTTTTAATGGATTGTAATCATCAGGCCTGATGTCTTTGAGAATTACTCTGGGCTGGTTTTTTTCAAGTGTGTCATCCCTCATGAAAAGGTATTTCATTTTCTTTATGTATGGGTATAATAAAATTGAAATATTTTACTTCTAGTAGGTTTTTCTAGACAATTAATGGGGTGAAGAGTAGAGTCGCATGTTCTTCCCATCACCGGATATGAACACCATATCTTGCGTCGCCAATGAGACAATGTGACTTGTGCAGCGCATGGAGTCAAGATAGTCCATGGTCTTTCTTCTGCCTCATGGAATGTGGTTTTCATGCAAACAAAAGATCCTCTAGGTCTATTTGATGGTGAAGCTCCCCTAATATATAAAAATGGTATGCATACCCATTATAGAATAAAAAAATTAACTGCAAAAGAGTTTTCCATATATTGAGGAAAATTTTATCCATACATTTTCTAGAAACTCTCTTGGTATGATTAAATGAGAGTGTTCATGGGTCAATACATAACTGGTATATCATCCCTAGCTAGTTTCCTTCTCATGAGTAGTGTGTCCTATTGTTGTTCTGCTAGGGACTCCTCTGCTTGATCTGCCTAGCTTGACCGCTTCTTATTGATTTTTTTCCAAGCAGCATGGCTGGTGGGAGTCTCATAGTAATTTGAATAGTATGGGGATGGATCAAAAGATGAGTGTGGCCCTGGTTTATCCTATGGTTGATAAAAGATGTTTCTCATTATAGAAATAGTATCTAGAATGTCATACTCCACATTTCCAAGTGCCTTGGCATATGAGGGATATCTCGCATTTGATCTGGAAAGGGGAGGAACTTCTCATTGGTGTAAATTTTGACTACTGGGAGGGCCTTCACAATTGATTCCATGATGTCAAGGATAATCATCTCGTCTTATTTTTTGACCACAGTTATGATTTCCATGGTGTATAACCTAGTAAGGACCTTCCGAAAAGATGACAATAAGGGGAGGACCTTCTTGTTGTTTGGCATCATTGAGGGGAGGTCCTTTACAATGACAGCTATTATAGCGAGGAATACCATCATATCTCTATCTGTAGGGACAATATCTATAGTGTAGTTCTGGGGAGGACCTTCAGGATATACTAAAATGAGGGGAGGACCATCTCGTTGCTTGATGTTACTACGGGGAGGGACTTTGCAGCGACTAACATCATTGAGAGGACTACCATTATTGATTAACATCTCACTATAGAGAGAAACATATCTACAATGCATACCATGTGGAGGACCATCAGGGATAATGATATAAAGGGGACGACCTTCTTCCTATACGATCTTCTGGTCAAGGGGAGGGATACCCTAACATGTATTAGGAGATTTTCTCTCATGATCAATCATTTCATTGCCTTGAGGTAATCCCACATGGGTGCTCTGGGGAGGACCTTCAGAACTGTTGGTAGAGACATTATAGGGAGGACCTTCACAACTACTAATGAAACTTCCATAATTTGGTAATGGACTGACATGATCTCAATCCTCTATTGATAGATTTTTTATGGCATTAAGAACTCCAGCATGCATCAGAGTAGAATAATGAGTATGCTCTTCATTTTCCAGTTTTCTTTTGCATGTTTCATTTTTGTGCACTCTCTTGCGGGAAACTGGGGATGCCTACTATTGGTAATAACCTTCATATGCGGTTCCATGTTGGGATGGTTCCCATGATGGTGTTGGGATATGCTGACTGGCATCTTGGGTTATGGAAGGGACATATGTCTGCCTTAGTGAAATCATAACATTGGACCGCCATCCCCCAGTTGGAACAGATATTTGTTCCCGGTTTGTTTTTCCTTGTATCACGGAATATAGTCATCAACCCTCCTAGACTGGAGTAGGGATTCAGGTCTACTCTGAAGTGACTATCTGATTTTATGGATAAATCACCCCACTCGAGGAGATGGGGTCGTGGGACTGACTCCTCACTTTTTTCCACAGATGTGATCGCATATTTATTATTATGAAGGATATGATCTTGAATCAATGTATGATCCTCCATCATCATCAGGATGTGCTAAGATACGTTTTTTGAAAGAACATGTATAAATTCTCATTCCGATGTTAGAGATAGATTTTGTGCCTAATCAAGTCCTCTAGTGGGTACTGGTTGTTCCCCAGTGCCGAGATAGAGGAGTGAGTCTTCCTTAAACTATTTTCTCTGATTTCAACCGTATTTGATAGGTGGGATTTGTATTATTGGGAATGAATTTTTATTTTCTCATTTTATGTAGTATTTTTCTCACGGGCTTTGTATGCATCCGTAGTAATTTTACTTTACTCATATTTTCTTTCCACCATATTGGCTAGTGGGATTTATTGTGGTAGGAAAAAATTGACTCTTCCTATTTATTTCCACTATATTTTATTTGTGGGATTCATATGAATTGGTAGTATTGTATGACTACCCATAACTTATCACCCTATTTGGATGGCGGAATTGATGTGCATTAGTAGGGACTTGTGCCTTATTGTAGCAGGTTTCCTTCTGATTTGGATGATGGTATTCTTGCATATCGGTGGGTATTTGAATATGCATACAATTTGACTCTCTATCTACATGGTGATACCAACAATAACTGGAAGGAATATGCATTTGCTCGTATTGCACAACCATTTTTTCATGGTGGGCCTCATGGGAGTGAGAGGGGATATGTATTCGCTTATATATTGCCGCTATATTTCTGTGGTGGAATTAAGTGGAAGGGAAAAATTGTATTTGACCATTGTATGTCATTGTGTTAGTGAAGCAGATATCCTCTTAAGGAATTAGGGTGATGACCTGATCTTTATTTTACGTTCACCACCCCCGGTGGGCAGCCTATGGGGCCCGTCTTAGTTGGACTTCAGCGGGTTACCTCGGCATGGGAACCTGTTCAGAGTGAGGATATTAGGTTGTTTTCCCCCGGTGGAGATTTCCTCCTACAAGATACGTCGATAGGGTTCCCTATGAAGTTGGGATGAAGTCATTGTCGCCGACTTCATATACCTCCTTGATATAATGGAGGTAATCGTTATCACAAATTGAGGAAAGGATCCCAAAATGATTGTGGATGATGAGTGGGGATGCTTGATTCTGGACCGTTGATCACTATTTTGTGGGAGACTTGTGAGACTTAATGGTTTGGATGGCCTACCTTGCCAACTCCAGGGTGGGGAGGGTACCGTTTTAGAGGTACCCTCAGATCAGTGAGTTCAAAACCCCACATTGAAGATGTTGGGTAAGTGATGGTGTCATTTTCTTCGTCGAGGACCAAACCACCTGTGTGGTTTCTGATGCACGTGTCTGATCAAATTGTTGAGATTACATTGGATTGAAGGTTGATCTATTGAAATTCATGTAATAAATATGACATATATAGATAAAAAAACACCTTCAATGTGGTATCTTATGACCACATGAATTATTAAAATCATTTCTTGTCCCTCTTCTTTTTGGATGTGAAAGTGGATTGAGTGGGGTGATAATGCCACCTTGGATAAGGGCTCACATCAGGTTCACCATTTTTTTTGACCTGAGAAGGAATTGCACCCTGGAAGTTGATTTTATCTCTGGTGGGGACTGGGAAGTGTATCCTTTTTCTGTTGTGAAGGAGGTGCTACAGTTGAGTGGTCCTCACAGGTGATTGCAGGTGGTTAAGTGTGTGTTCAATCAATCCACGTCGGGTATGATGTCCTTGGATGGTCTCCAATGGGTTTATTTTCAGATCCAAAAACAATCAACAACCCTATAATCTATGATTCATGGACCTTCTTTCCAAATTTGGGCCCTCATTGATGATTTGGCCAATGACACTTAAGGACTCCATTGTTCAAGATGATGGGAGGTCAAGCTTATCACACCCTTTTGGGGGGAATTATTTCCTACTCTGTGACTCTCTTATATATTTAAGAAATGTTTTTATGTTTGTGAATCCTTGGTTATTTCCCAAGAATGTGTCAGTGATTGACTCCTATGTTGCAAGATTGATCATATATTTTCTTGGGTCTAAAATTATCGATATGTGTCCATGGTTTTCTGTTGATGGGAAACCATTCATGGATATATTAGGAATTACTTTATCGTTTATTGAGACAACGTGATCTTTAAGCCATGTGATGAGGCACTCTAGAGTATATCATCATCCAGGGGGTGTGAACTGTTCCGATGTCAGGGTCGAACCTATAATATGGGCTTCTTACGTATCCTTATGAGAGGAATCAGGGCCCACGTAGTTCGGTGTCACATAATTGGAAACATCACCTTTTAAGGTTGTGTGATTAGGAACCAACCATGTAGTTTAACATCATGCATCAAGGACATCAAGGTGGAAGGTTCCTACTCAAGACTTAGTGTGGGACTTACACTGAGGAGGCCCGAGGTACCCAGAAGAGATGTAGACTCTAGGGTGAAGATGAACCTATTAGTTGGTTACGAATCAAGGATCATGTGGTTTAGTAACCCTTGCATTTTAACATCATGATTTGAGGACGAGGTCGAATTGATATGAAGATAATGAAATAGATAATGTAAATGAAGTATCGGGCATGAACACCATGGAGGCTTCCTACGTATCCCAGTTAGTTGGGAATCAACGTCCATGTAGTTCTAGAAGGTTGGGACATACACTTCATAGGGAGACTAATTGAGCCACTGGTTGGAGATTATGCATGATAGCTACCCATAAAGGGGGAATGATTTGGGACTTATACCATCAAGGAGGCCTTGATGAATTGGGGTTGATGACAGGGGCTTACACATGGAATCTTCCCATTGTGTTGGGGGTTTAGTTGGGACTGACTTATGAGGAGAATGTCCCTTGATCTCGAGCCTTCAGCAGGCATCCAATGTATCCTGATTAGAGCAGGGATCAGAGTTCTCATAGTTCATTTGAATTTAGGGATTACACCTAGGAAGCGGCCCATTTGTTAGGGTCATCATTACTCATTTCATTGATGAGGGATGAGATAAGATAGAGCTCTGGCCTTAGGAAGGCTTCTTACATATCATAGTTATGGTGGGAATTGGAGTTCTAATAGTTTATTTCATGATGGATCATGAAAATGTTATGATCATCACAAATCTATAAGACCACATGAGTCATTCTCGGAGTGAGAAACAAGAGGGTATGAATAATACAATAAAGGTAGACTTTTCCATCCCTACTGATGTAAAAGAAGTATGAGGAGGGAGAAATAGGTTATGGCTATGAGCCCAAAGGGAGAGAGGTAGGGAATTTAAATGTGTTAAATCTCCCCCATATTGATATCCAAGCATGTTTTGTGATCTATCCTAATGTGCCCTGGGCTAAGGTAAAGAGGGGGAAGAGAAACACCTCTCGTAGGATAGGATAGGAACTTACCTCAGGAGGGGTGCCCTGAAATGGGTTCTGGGAAAGGGGAGGAGTATTGGCCCTCGTCAAATGGAAAGGCATGTGTGTTCCCTTTAACATATCATAGGAACACATGGAAGGGAAAAGCCAGTGGTAACCCTTGATCGCTAGAATGGAGAGGCACATATGAGCATCCTAAGGATAAACCCTAGGTTACCACAGGAATATAGACTTATGAACATTTTGGGGGTCCATATCGTTTCAGGGAATACCCACATGTATCTTCTTACCATGGGTATGTAGACTCAGAAGGGCACACTAATGCGCTATTGTTCTAATCATATCAGTTTAGTGGCTTTAGAAAAGTCTTTTCCCTAATTCCATTGGACTGGTTTTCAGAGGGGATATGAAGGATGATACTGAAATGGAAGGGAATGATTAGAATTGGAAAGTAAAATGCATGAGGTTACCCTATTCCTTGTACCATTTGTTCATGTGGGATGGGACCCTTCCACTTAGCGTATTGCTATACGGGTGGAGGGGATGTTTTCATACCGAAGTGGTATGTAGAACTGGGTGTGGTACATGTACCATAGATGTACATGGCTCTAGGTTCCGTCGGCATAGCATGGTGCTATGCGGTGCTAGATTTCATCCACATAGAAAAACACTATGTAGATAAGGGTTTCATTTGCATAGAGATGTGATATGTGGTACGTTGGATTTAAGAAGAGTAATTGGTCTTACAGTTCAAGGGGAATTCCTCCACGAAGGGAATATGGTTCGTGGTTCACCAATTAGGTTCACGAACGATTTGTTGTTATTATATTTTCTTCCTTTTATGGTTCGTGGTGGGTTTATACCTAATGGAAATCATTCACATTCCTACACTTCATCGATCAGTGGTCTTCAAAGTATTCTGTTTATGGTCTTCAAGTCAGGTGCTCAAAGTTTCCAAGTTGTCCCATCCAAAATCCCCTACCTTTTCTCAGCTCCCCTTTTGGTCCTACTATAGAGTTACAAGGAAGCTGTATATATGGGTCATGCAGAACCTTTTATGGAAGCCCACAAAGAAATCACCTAGCCGACAGACAACTCGATTAATCATGGGTTCATGGGGCTGTGATTCGTGGGTTGTCAGCGGCCTATCCTTGTCCAAGAACTTCTCATTTAGTGGGTACGTTATGCCCAGGGGGGTACTTCTCCATATCATTTTCTCCAATGACGCGGTTTGTGGGGGTCATACGCAGGTGAAATTTCTTCGCATTCATTTTTCCAACGACACCATTCACGGAGGGGGGATAGTACCATCATCCTTGTTCTGCAAACTACTCGGTTCGGTAGCCAATGCCTCACAAGTCATCCAGATACTATGGTTTGTGGTTGATTCTTTCCATGGACCATTCCTGAAATTCAGTATACGGGTGGACTATTTATGTTTCCAAATTAGTCTCTTCAATGTTTCTTCTAAAATTTTTAGTCAAACCTACATATTTGTCCTTCATCAAATTCATTGGAGTATTTTCCTTCCCTTCGCCAAATTTTTAGGATACTACAAAGTCTCTTACTCAAACCAGATACAACAAGGATGGTAGCTATATGTTCAGTTCATCGAGAAGAATAGAAAACCCCTACATGTGTGGTGAAACTGAAAAAAAATAGTCTTATTGGAGGCGCTAACAAGATAAATCCGCACACACCTTATATTTGGAGAGATCGATTCATCGTGAATGTTAATCGACAATATCAGTAGGGTCTGGCAGCAGGGGAATTGATAGATCTCTCGTTCCACGAAATCTTGACGTGCAAGCGGTGGCAGGGTTTTCATAGGGTTCAATTTATAATAACCTGTAAGGATTTTATCAGCGCTTTCCAAAAAGTGTTGATAAAGGTCAGTTTAATGAATGCTAAAATAAGAAGAGCTGATAAAACTGACCATTATCAGCACCTTTTTAGCACCGATAATGATACCCCTTTATCAGCGCCAAAGAATCACTGGTAAAACATGTCTTTATCGGCACTAAAATTCTAGCGCTGACAAACAAATGTTTTACCAACAGTTTTTTAGCGCTCATAAATGTGTATCATTATAAGTGCTAAAAAGCATTGATAATGATCTAATCTTAATAATTTATTTATATTATTATATATTTATAAATATATATATATATATTTATTTAATTAATTCTAATTATAGATAAATATATATTTATAATTATATATATAATAAATATATTTATAAATATTTCAATATATTTATAAATATTTCTATATATTTATACATATTTTTCAATTTTTATAAATATTTGTGTATATTTATGAATATATTTATATAATTATATATTTTTATAAAATTATAAATAAAATTAACATATTTTTATAATTTTATAATTAAATTTACATATTTATAATTATAAATAAATACGTATTTATTAATAGTAATATATATAATAAATATAGATTATGGATCGGTGTTGGGAGATCCCTTCTCTCAGAGGTGGTGATTAGGGTTTGTCTCATTCTAGGTGCTACGATTTTCCATTGTTGTTGCATCCACTATGATCTGGAGATTTGGGTTTGCTGCCTTATGGCTCAGTTGTGGGTGTGATCTAACCTTCGCTGCCATTATGGGGAGACAGATCCTACCTTTCTATCGTGCACTCCAACCTTTCTATGGGGAGTCTTTTCCCCCCTTAATGTCATGTATTCCACATTGTCAAGATGATCCCATCCGCACGACTTTTCCGGTAGATGATGTCTTCTATTTCTAAAATCACTCTGGGTCGGGGACGTTTCAATTCCCATCAGTATGGAATTATCATTTCTGAAGATTGCATGAACGCCCCAAATTATATCTGTTCTACTGTCTCAGTTTTAGATATTGTGATAAAAATCACTTTTTTATCTATAAAGGGTCTACTAATGGGGTTATCTGTCATCAGGGGAGCATCACTTGTATGAGAGCTAATGATGGAGTGGTCTTAGAATGCTTGAAGTTAGGTAATAATTAAATGATTGCATGATTTATTTTACCCAGGGGTTCGAAACCCTAGAATGTTGATGATTTATTCATGTGATTATAATCGATTTGGGGATTTGATAAGCGGAGATGTGTCTCACTGGGAAGAGGGTTCTTCCACACTCTTTTCCACTCAGTGGATTTGAAATTGAGAGCGTGGGGATTTGGGTCCATCTCCCTCAAGTGTGAAATTCTACATCATCATGAATGGGTCAAAAGATTCAACCCATTGGAGGTATGTAACTCATATGCATAATTGTGTGTCAATTTTTTTGGTCTTAATTGGCTATTGTGGCACCCAAAGATCTTGTATGATCTTTCCCTTCTAATTTGTGTTCCCATCAAACTTGAAAATTAAACTAATCATGCTTTCTTTGCTCACTATGAAATATTTATGGTGGAGGTTGATCTAGGTACTACCATGGTTGAAAAAATTTATCTCTCCACCAAAACTGACGAAACTGAGCTTAAAATTGAATATGAGCAAGTATAGAAATTCTGCTCAATATGCAACACAATTGGATATGAATCTATGAATTGTGAATGATCTATCTCTTGTACATTATGTTCTGGTTGCGGGCATGTTGAAAGTAATTTCAATAAGAAGTCTCGATATAAGGAATCTTCTCAGAAACCATCTGATGAAGATCATTAAGTAGGGGGGTTTATATAGTTCTCCAAATTCAGATTCACAGCATGGAGGAAGTTTTCATCAAGATGCATCTTTTCTTGAAGGGTCTTCCAATTTGGATAGGGGTTACTCTTATGGTTTGAATATGGTTAGTGTTGTGAAGGATTCCTCTTCCTCCTTGGGGAAGAAATCATGGGCTAAAATTGTTGTAGAGAATGTTCCAACAATTCTTCCTAATGTGCATGCACCTGCTGAGAAAGAGGAAGATTGTGTTATCCCATTTTCAAAGGATGATATAGGAGAGTAGGATAACAAGCATGGTGAGTCTATGAATGATTTTGATGATTTGTAGTATCCTAAAAATGATATTCAAACTGAATTAGACAAGGAATTGATCCACGAAAAATATGTAACTGCCTCTAATAGGAATAGTATAAATAAGTTGTCCTCCCTTCCAGATAAGAAGATTGTGGCGAGAAACACTGCCTCTGATCCTGGACAGTCCCCTTTGTAGAGTAGGGGCATGGTGCAGGTTACCACCTCAAATACTTTTAATGTGCTTGATCCAATATAGGAAGTACCTATTTCTAACAGCTGCAATGAATTTTATGTCCCCTATGTGTACATCAAGACTCTTAATGTTAATGAGAAGATTCTCTTGGAGAAAGGCATTTCTGAGTTGGGGACAGAAGATTCGGAAGGGGCTTGGAAATAAGCTAAGACTTGGAAGAGGGTCATCATCCAAAAAAATGTGGTGGAGGACATCGGTGGAAGGACAAGGTTTCAGCACGATTTTTTGGTCGAAACATCTTTCAGGACCCAGCTCACCCCGGAGTAGGAGAATATTAGGGAGAAGTATATTGTGATCTTTAGTCAAAGGAACCCCTAGTTGGAGTGGGAGTCTGCAGATGAAGTTGGAGATTCTGGAGCGATGATGATGATGAGGATGTTGACTTTTGAAATTTTATTTCTTTCTATGGATGAGGTCATGTCTTTGTGTTTGAACCCACCCTTCTTCTTTTCTTGGGATTTCTTTCTTTTTCTTTAATTTTAATAAATGGTTAGGAGCTTCGACTTCTCGCTAGAAATTTTTTGTATAAAAAATATTTTTATAAATATTTTTATATATTTATGAAAATATTTATATAAATATATATATTAAAAAATTAAAAATATATTAAAAATATTTACTATAATTCTATAAATTTTTTAAAAAATATATTTATAATTATAATTATAATCATAGATAAATATCTATTCATTTATTTATAATTATAATTATATATATGTATATAAATATTTAAAAAATTAAAAAATTATAATAAATATATCACGACCCGACCCTACCCAGGCTCGAGCCGCAACTACCCCTAGCCTGCCCCCATAGGCCAGGGGCTGGCAACAAGCACCTAAGGCTAAACAACTCGGGGAGGACTTTGCCTGAGTACCTATACACACACACGCAGCACACTCAATGAAAAAGTCCAGAGTAAAAGAAAAGACAAGAAGAGTAAAGTGAAACTATTCTAAATAAACCATGAAGTGCATCAACCTCAAAATAGTACAAAGTAGGTGCTAAAAGAAAAGGGGGAAAAACACGCTCCCAACCAGAAAAGTGCCACAACCCGGCAACAGGTGAAAAAAAGTAAACAGCTAGAAGGGACCCCCACCTGGAACCCGACTACGACCACCGCACGTGGTCCAAACTCCCAGTCTCCTAAGCTCCACTAAAGTCATGTCCAACCTATCTGTCGTCTGCAAGGGCACACCAAGTGCGAGCAAAGCCCAAGTAGGGGTGAGTATAAAAAATACTCAGTAGGATACCCTGAAGGCTCGAGGGAGCAACAAAGGAGGTACCGAAGGGTGAGCAGTAGATCGTACAGGGAATACTAAAGGAATACAACAGGGAATGCAGTAGAGAGTACAGTAAAGAGTCCAGCTCAACCCAACAAGAGAAAGGAGGTAGACACGTCCAATCACAAGGATCTGGAACGGTGAGAAGATGAACTTCTCGTCGAGTCTTTTCTACCTATAGCAGGAGAGTAGACTCGTCCAACCACGAGAAGCTAGACACGGAAATCACGTGGCATACCCCACACGTCTTCTCCTCTCCTAGAAGAAGAGTAACCAAAACCCAAGGAGTGGGTAATGGAACAAGGTATATACACATCTATATGCTCAATCAAGAAGCCCAAAAAAGATCGTAAGGGGATCTCTGTCCCGTAGCTCAGCCCAAGAAAGTGAGTAGCCAACAGTCCCAGAAGTAAACACCATCAATGCCTAGAATCCCCCGCGTCTTCCCTGAACTTCAAGTCAAGGGGATCAAATCAACGCACCTTGATACTATCCACTTTGGGCGGCACTAACTCGCCCTCATGGTTTTAGGTCGCGTCGCAAGGACGCGTCTCGGCGGGGAAACCACCCCTCGTACTTGAGAGTTCTGGGGGTACGTCAAACCACACCTCGTCACTGCCCCGCAGTCGATAGGTCTCAAAGTCGACAGGCAACCCCCTGCCCATCCCAGTTGGAGGGTCCCTGGAAGTCGATGGGTTCCCACTATAGGGAGACCCGGAAAGAGTCGAAGGGTGACACATTAACCAGTCCCGTAAAAGGGTAATCCACTAGAGGGAGACTGAGAAAAAGTTGGTGACGGGACAACTACCCACCCCAGCTGGAGGTATCCCGGCATCGGGGACCACTGCCCAGCCCAGCTGGAGGTAAGCCCAGCATCGGGGACCACTTCCCAGCCCAGCTGGAGGTAAACCCAAAACCCCTCTGGCCATCCCTACTGGATGGTACCGCTCGGTGAACACCGCTGCACTGGCCATCCCTGCTGGATGGTAACCCACAGGCTATCCCTGCTGGATGGTACAACTGGCGATCCCTACTCGAAACAACCTCAGCCTTGCTAGAAACGACCTCCTGGGTAGAGGATCGGTGCCCGCGTAATGTGTTGGTCACACAAAATACACAAGAACTCTACAGGGATCACGAAGGAACGAGAGAAACTCCCCAAGCCTCTCAAGGCGATCATGATCCAATCCGCTGAGTCACTATCTAAGCGGACTGAGACAACTCATCCTAGAAAGTGGGAAAACGCCCACGTTGTACGAGCACACGTATTCGTAACCGGTGCCACAGTCCAGTGAAAGGGGAATGGTACTGAAACCCCTCACAGCTGAATAAATAGAGGAATAAACCATCTCTGTCGGCCAAAACATCGAGAATGAAACCAAGGGAGACCACTCAAACCTGCTGGTCAAACAAAAGAGCACCGGGCCAGGGGAAACTCCACACTGCTGGTCAAACAAATGAGCACAGAGCCAGGGGAAAAACTCAACCCTGCTGGTCAAACAAACGAGCACAGAGGGACCCTCTACGTCACGAGAGGACAAAAGTACGTAAAACAGAACACGACATGCACATGGATCCCACACGACGTGTGGCCCCATCTCAACCCCAACCAAGCGCACAGACGTTCTCAGGTACGAATGACCACATGTACCTCCGAGAAACCCCGTATACTCCCAGAGTATACCACCTTCCTAGCCCAAAGGCTAACGTGCACACGACACCCAATGTCAAAGCGAAGGGCGTAAACGTAACTACTCTAACTCAAAGTCCCAGGCATAGCCAACCACATCTGTTCAATAATTTACATCACTCACATGGGAGTGCACGTGATCACATGCCAAGGGTCCGCTACAAACACAGCAGGAAGAACCTCCACCGGTACACCTTTCGTGTTCCACATTTAATAAAATCACGCAAGAGGCTCCGCACGCCTGAACATATTACACCGTTGTAATCCTCGCAGAAAAACATGCGAGTTAGACTACTTACTCACCTCAAATGGATATCCGATGGAAAAGTCACCAACACTGCCTTACGCCCGAACGATGTCCCGTGGTCCCGAGCGTCGGCCCCGAAAATAGTCGGGCGCATCGCACCATTGCGATCCCCTCGGGAAAACACGTCAAAAAGACTTCTCACTTGAGAGGAACGGATATCCGGAGAAACAGATGCATCCCAGCGCACTGCACACGAGCGGTGCTACGTGGGACGCACATCCTGGTCCCAAAGCATAATGAACGAATCCCGCCATTGTGATCCTGTCAAAAAAGTACACAAGATAGACTATTCACTTTTCCAAAACGGACACCCGGTGATAAAGCTGGAAAAATCACCGTTAACCCACAAACGTCCCTCATGGGGCCCGCACCATCATGCCGAATTAGAGCACGCAGATTGCACCATTGCAATGCCCTCGGAAAAATGTCTATAATCGACTACTCGCACACCCTAAACGAACATCCGATGAAAAAGTTAAAAAACGCTACACACAGCTCAAAACACGGGTTGTGCGGCCCATGCCTCAACTCTGGTTTCAATGCTTGAAACCACCTTGTAAATCTCCGTCTCGACTCCAGGGTCATAACACCAATGATGGCACTCAAAACGGACGTCGGACGCGTCCGTGCCATCCAAAACAAGATCCCCCATAAAAACATCAATTCACATAAAGACGTGTCGCGCTTCCGAGGCCCCTCATTTCGGGAATTCAAAATTCCTAAAACCATTCCAAAAAGTCCACCTCGACGTCTGGAGTACATTTTCGTAGACGGCGCATGAAACAGACACGCAGTTTAGGAGATACGGCCCCCCAAATGCAAGGGGGGCCTAACCGGGCCGGTCCACCTTGGTCAGCCCACTTCAGACCACCGGCCCGCAGCCCAGACGCGGGTTCGGTCCGGTTCGTCGCGGCCCACTACCCGTGGGCCGCCTCCAAAGCATCGGACCCACCTCGGGTCCGGTTTTCCGAACGGACCGGCCACCCTGGCCGGTCTCCCCTCGTTGCCTGCCGCGTCAAAGGAGACCCGCGGCGCGCGGGTCTTGCTCCCCCGGCGTCGCCGCCTGCTGCCGAAGACCCGCCGCGTGCCGCCTCCACCGGCCTCCGCTCCACCACGAACCCCCGCGGCCGCCCGTGCCGCACGACCCCGGCCACCTCGCTCGCCAGCTCGCCGCTGCACCTCAACAACCACCGACGCTGCCACCTGGAAGACACGCGTCGCCGCCGCGGGAGCTCGCCGCCGCCATTGGAGCTCTTCGGACCACCGCTGGAACCCCCAAAACCCGCAAACTTCGGCGGGTGATTGTGGAGGCCTCGGAACTCCAAATTTGAAACCTAAAGAAGCATCAGAAATCTCAGAACATGTTCTACGCAACTATGGTATTCACTCGATGTTTAAACAGCAATTCGACGCCCAAATAAGAATTCAAAGGAGGTGCGGAAATAAAAACGCACGATCATACCTGCAGGGGCGTAGCCCGAAGCTTTTCGGTCGATCCGCGCTTCACCGTCGTTGCTTCCGCCTTGATAGGAGGAAGAGAAGGAGGAGGCTTTTTGGAGGAGCTCCCCTTGAGGGTGAGGGGAGTCACCAGGGAATGCAAAATGGGGAAGGAGAGGGGTGCAGAGAGTTTAAATAATTAAACTCTTTTTAATTAAAAACTCGACCCCTGAAAACGCATGCGTCCAAAACCCCCGATGCGGTTAATGTTAGGCCGCACCTAGGGTAAACACCACCTCCCAAGGAAAAAGGCGGTCTCGGAATTTCAATCCGAGACCCTGTCCAAAAGTTATAAAACTCAAAGCCCGAGGCCGTAAAATTACGAAAACACCCCTGGGGCCATTTTTCACAGATGGCACGTGCCCATGAAACTTATACCCCTCCTAGGGTAAACGGAACATTCCGAACTCAACGGTGCCCTTGTTTTTCCAATCCATGCAACCGATTAAGAGATACTTGAGCTAAGCCATTAAATGAATAAATTAATTAATTAATTTATCCGTTTAACGTTCCAGAAGCGGGCGAGGGGTCCCAAAGTCCCGCGTCGACATACTTTATGTCATTCCTAGGGTAAAACCCCCATTCTGGACTCATCCGTACACTCGTATCTCTAATACGGATCACTGTTTAGGATTTATCCCATTTATTTGTCATTTCCAGTGTGAACGCACTGAAAATTTAATTCCAGCCACACCGGGGCTCGGAATCGCACACCGTCTGAAGGCGCTGCTCTGGAATAACATCAAGAATATTCCAAAGTGTTTCGTAGAAAAAACTGGGTTCTTACATCATTCCCTCCTTCAAGATTTTTGTCCCCAAAAAGAAAAACCAGGGAGCAACTCAGGGTACTATGCCCGCACATGGCTCCCCCGTACCCAGAAGAACTCATGCACAGGTCTGCATCACTGCACACATACCAACTGATTTGATCTATTCTTGCGAGGTCTATCCTCTCCAATGATGTGCATAGGGTCACACACACTTCTTCTCAGGTAAGCCATGAGGGAGATGTCGTGCACCCACTCTAGGATTTGGCGTTAGGGCAAGGCGGTAGGAAACCTTGCCATCCCTTCGCACGGTCCCTAACAGCCTGATGTCTCTCGGGGGTAGCTCACCTCCCCGGTCGAACCCCTACGTCGCATGTCACGACTGGAATCACCGCCCGCACCTAGAACAAGGTCTGGTGATTCCCTCCTTCAGAATATCCATATGGTGAAACACCCAAGGATATCTGCTCATACAAGATTTCACAGTCGATTTCTTGCAAAGAAGACTCTCTTACATGCTCGGAAAGGGATGGATTCGACACCATCGACTGAAGAGAAAGGATCTACACCTTTACCTTACCAACACAGGGTTACACCAATTCCCCATGCCACCCTGGTAACAACTCAAATAAGGAGCAGGGAGAAAAATCATTTCACACGCAGAGTCTAAAAATTATACTGCAAAAAGTAGAAGAGTTGTAGAGCGTACCTCTTATCACCTCATGATCTGTAGGATCGTAGACATACAAAGCTCGCGGCTGTCCGCGGTCCCAACTTTCAACTCCCAGTGCCTGACGTCTGTAGGTTCTGGGCGCAGTGGAAGCACGTTGGTGGGTTTTCCCAACATTAATTTTAATGTTAAAAAACGTTCAATTTGAGATCTGTCACGATATAAAACGCCGGATCTTCGGAATAGAATGAAGAATGAAAAAGAAAAGAAGTGTCTCAGAACCATTGAGATAGGATCATCATATGTTTATTATAATTAATTTAATTAATTCATAAGAATTACCTTGATGGAATTCTTTCTTCGTTGATGCCTCGGTCACGATCCTGTGATCCGTCGTTGCGTCGTAGAATTCAAGTGCAGGATTCCTCTAGCGGTGATCCACATGTGCTCCACATATCTCCGGACGTCGCTAAAGGGAACTCTGAGAGCTAGAGCAGAAGAACCTTCGCTTGCAATGTCTGTCTTCGATCGCCTTGATCCGGTGGAAGATCTTTCTTTCGTAACTTGAAAGCGTTCTTGATGGAAAGGAAATTCTCTCTTGGATTGAGAGTGTTTCCAAATCCATTGTGCACAACTAAAAAAAATGGCTAACCTTAAGGAGAATAATGTAATTGGGATTTATAATACTTAGAATAATAAAATGAATTAATTGCCCAAAAGAATTTAATTATTTCATTTAATTCTTAGTAATACCCCATGTCTCAATAATGACAGTTTACCATCATTATTACTTGACATCCATCCAATGTATCACATTCAATATAATTTAATTAAATAAACAATATTTTCTCTCGAATCCCGAAAAAACAAACTACACGGCGTGTATGTATAAACATACACGGCGTGTACTTTTATTTTTTCAGTTTTATTTATTTTCCTCTACCTCATTTATTAGACCCTGAGTAATGGCTATTTATTTCCTAAATAAATGTAACTGCATTACTCGCTAATAAATACATAATATTTCGCCCACAATATATTCTCTCAAATAACTAGTGTCGAAATTAATGCGATCAGACATCCTTGAATAATTATTAAACCACAATCGGGAATAATCTTTATTCAACTTGTTAAATTAATATTTAATTGAGATACATGGACACACATAGTGTGTGACACTCTAGGCCTCTTTCTCAGTGGAATTAGGTGGAGCCTGCCTAAAGTCCAAAGTTAGCATCTAGCAACACGCCAAGGAACCTATAGAGAAAGAAGTTAGCGCCGCAATGACGTGTCACCTCCTACGAACGCTTACCGTGTAATATAATCCCTTTGTATCGATATCTCCAATGAAGTGGGTTTCATGCTAGTTCCATCAACCCACGTGCTCGATTATTTTTTCTTTGACTTCCTGAAATTGAACTCGCCCATACCTTACCATGGCCATGGATTTATTTAGGTTGTATCAATTCTATCAAAGGGCCTGAGATATCTACTTCTGTTATGGAACAGAAGGGATAAATCCTTTCTCCCATTATCTATTAATGCAGTATTACTCGTGACGCACCCAACGTATCCTACCTCACTATGAATAGTGTGTCATCACAGTTTTCATCAATACATCGTGTGCGAGTTTTAATACCCATTAATAATAATCTTAAAGTCTAAGGACCAATAAACACGCCCGCAGATAATAACATCCAATGACACTATGAAATGTGGATTTCCTACTGGCGGGTCTCGTTCTCATAATATCCTCCTAGATATTACCAAGGGTGCCCACCATGAGAAGGTGCCTCAATGTTTTATGAGTCCTCACCCCTAATGACCTGTATTATTTGTGTCCTTAAAATAATATCATCCGGCCATAGAACCTAAATTCAAGAACAATGTTATGGCACTTCTGGGTTCTCATCATAGCAGGGATCCTCTATGACCCATTAATGCAACAGCTGTCCTTAGGACATTATCACATGAATTGTCACGCAGAAGAACAATCAAGATGTGATAAGTCTTTTATTGATGAATAAAGTAAAAAGTAGTTGGTTCTAGACCACCAACTTCAACAGACTCCCACTTGGAATAGAGCCAATTGCTAACAACCTTTAACCCGCTAGATCTCACATGATATTCATGATTCTGCTGAGATAGGCCTCTAGTCATGGGGTCTGCCACATTCTCTTCCGTGGACACTCTGTTCACTGCAACTTCACCCCTTTGATGAAAATCCCTCAAGAGGTGATACTTCCAGAGTATGTGTTTTGTCTGTTGATGTGACCTTGGTTCTTTTGAAAGAGCCACTGCTGCAGTATTATCACAATACAATGTAATTGAATATTTACTGCTAGGCACCACATCAAGCTCCTGGACAAAGTTTTGAATCCATACGGCTTCCTTGGCTACATCAGAAGTCGTTATATACTCATACTCCGCTGTAGAATTGGCGACAACTGGCTACTTCGAACTCTTCCAGCTCACATCTCCTCTATTGAGACAAAAAACATATCCAGATTGTGACTTCAGATCATTCTGATCTGTCTGAAAACTAGCATCAGCATACCCTCTGATGACAAGCTCCTCATCTCCTCCATTCACCAGGAACATATCCTTAGTTCTTATAAGATACTTAAGGATAGTCTTAACAGCAGTCCAATGCTGCTCTCCTGGATCTGCTTGATATCTACCTACCATGCTCAGTGCATAGGCAACATCAAGCTTGGTACATAACATGGCATACATGATGTATCCTATAGCCGAAGCGTATGGAATCTTACTCATTCTATCTTTCTCTTGTTGAGTCTAAGTACACATTTTATTAGAAAGATATAGGCCATGTGACACTGGAATCAATGCCCTCTTGGATTGTTCCATACTAAATCTCTTTAGTATCTGGTCAATGTATGTAACCTGACTTAGTCCAACCAGCCTCTTGGATCTATCACGAATGATCTTGATCCCTAGAATGTAGGCTGCTTCACCTAAGTCTTTCATGGAGAAGCACTTGTTCAACCAGTCCTTAACTGACTATAAGGTTGGTATGTTGTTTCCAATAAGCAATATGTCATCAACATATACTACTAGGATAACAACTGCATTCCCATTAAACCGCTTATAAACACATGGCTCACATTCATTCTTAATGAAACCAAATTCCTTTATGGATTCATCAAATCGAATGTTCCATGACTTGGATGCTTGCTTCAATCCATAAATGGATTTCTGCAACTTTCAAACTTGTTTGGATTCACCTGGTGTCACAATCCCTTCTGGTTGTGTCATATAGACATCTTCCTGAAGGTTCCCATTAAGGAAATCTGTTTTGACATCCATCTTCCAAATCTTGTAGTCATGGTAAGCTGCTATGGAAAGTATGATTCCTATGGATTTAAACATGGAAACTGGCGAAAAGGTTTCATTATAGTCAATTCCTTGACGCTGTCTGAATCTTTTAGCCACTATCCTTGCTTTATAGGTGCTAACTTGACCTTCCATGTCTAGTTTTATCTTGAATATCCATTTACATCCAACATGATTTACATCAACTGGCTTATCGACCAGAACCCAAACATGGTTATGATATATGGAATCCATCTCATAATTCATAGCCTCTAGCAATCTTGTAACTTCTGAGATTTCTAATGCTTCCTTGTAGGATAGAGGTTCATCATTGTCCAACAATAATGATTCACCATCCTCGGTGACTAGGAAACCAAATCTCTCTGGTTCCCTTACCTCTCTTGAGCTCCTACGCAGTACTTGTGTTTCTGGAACCTCTTACACGGGGACCTATGGAACTTGTTCCTGTACCAACTCCTGTGTATATCGAGCATTAACTTCATCGAAGTAAATCTTTCTCCCACTATCCCTTTTGAGTATATTCTCCCTCTCAAGAAAGACGGCTTGTCTGGCGACAGTCACTTTCTTGTCCTGAGGGTTATATAGGTAATATCCTTTTGTTTCCTTAGGATATCCTATAAAGTTACACTTCGTTCCCTGAGGTGCTATTTTGTTTCCTGAGAAGGCCTTAAAAAACACCTTGCATCCCCATACACATGTATGCAACAAAATGGGTTTCATTCCATTATATAACTCGGAGGGAATTCCATTTGCCGCCTTAGTTGGTACTCGGTTTAATGTGTATGCTGCAGTTTGTAATGCATATCCCCAAAAGGATAATGGAAGATCCGCATGACTCATCATCGACCTCACCATGTCCAACAAGGTGTGGTTCCTTCTTTAACTAACACCATTACACTGTGGTGTATAAGGAGGAGTGAGCTGAGATAGAATCCCAGACTCCCATAGAAGATCGATGAACTCTTGGTTCAGATAGTCTCTACCTCAATCCGATCGAAGTTTCTTTATCTTCTTACCAAGATGATTCTCTACTTAATTCTTCAATTCCATAAATTTCTCTAAGGCTTCTGACTTATACCTCATTAAGTAGACAAATCTGTATCTACTCAAATCATCAGTAAAAGTAATGAAGTAAGAATATCAACCTCTAGCTTCTACTGGAAATGGTCCACATACATCCGTGTGTACCAATCCTAGAATCTATTTGGCCCTTTCACCCTGTCCACCAAAAGACGGCTTGGTAATTTTACCTTGTAAACAAGTGTGACATCTATCAAGTGGTTTTAGCTTAGTAAAGTCTAAATATCCATCTTGGCAGATCTTTGTCAAGCGCTTCTCGTTTACATGACCAAGGCGGTGATGCCACAACTGGGTGATGTATGATTCATTTGAGTCTGTTTCATTATCAATTTACAACACTTGGTTTTCATAATTTAATACATACAAACCATTATTTAAATTTGCCATACCATAACATACGTTGTTCTTATAAAAGAGACAACCCTTATTTCCAAACTTGAAAACAAATCCATCCATATCCAAACAAGATACATAAATTATGTTCTTGGTAACACTAGGCACAAAATAATAGTTTTGTAAAACCAAAATCATGCCAGTTGGCAATGAGAGGTGGTAGTCGCCAATAGCCAACGCATCCAGCCTTGCGCCGTTGGCAGCTCGAAGATCCACCTCCCCTCTGGCGATCTTTCTAAATCTACTTAGTTCCGGCATTTGAATACATATATGAGCCCCACAAGCTGTATCTAATACCCAATGTGTAGAAATAAAAATATTTCACTCGATAAAAAATGCACCTTTAGCATCCCCACACTTCTGGGTGATGTTTCTCTTCCAGTGGCCCTGCTTTCCACATGCAAAACAAACTGCCTCCCATTCCTTTCCCTGCCTCTGGATCTTCCCCTTCTTGGAGGGATGGTGCTCAGGGGCTTCAGGCCGTTTATAAGACTTTGTCCCCTTTTCCTTGTCCTTCCTTTTCTTGTTCACCATAAAGACTATGGGTTTGTCACGCCCCATGTCCTTGTCAACCTGGCTAATCAAGGTCAGAAGATTCGACAGACTCTTCTCATTTCCACTTATGTTATAGTTGACAATGAAGCTAGAGAAGGTCTTGGGCAGTGATGATAGGATGAGATCTGTATGCAACTCATCTGGGAATTAAATCCCAAATATGTACAGGCGTTCAATGTAGCCAATAAGCTTGACTACATGAGGCCCAACTGGCGCAGACTCTCCAAGATTCATGGTTACCAAAGCATTTGAAATCTCATATCTCTCCTGTCTCTCCTTCTCTTGGTATAGATCCTTAAGGTGAGACATCATGCTATACGCTTCCATGTTTTCATGTTGCTTCAAGAGCTCATTAGACATGGCCGATAACATGAAACACCGGACATATGTGGAATCATTCATGTGTTTCATATAGAGAGACAATTCCTCATCACTGGCCTCTTTCCCAGGCGCAACTGGAATAGGCTCTTCCAGCACATACAATTTCCTTTCGTGGCGAAGGATGACGCGTAAACGCCTCTACCACTCTTGGAAATTTGTGTCGGTGAGAAGGTTTTCTTTATCGAGTATGGTGTGCAATGATATGTTTGATGTCATTTTCTTGTCGTTTCTACAAATTAAGATGAGAAAAGGTTTAGTAATTTATTACAAAATGAGACAAATAAATAAATTAATACTTATTAGTCTCCCACTATTTTATTGAAATTTAATAGCCCTCACCATTGACTTAGGAATATTTTGTTTCCTGAATATTCTAGTGGCAAGGATCCATATTTCCCTTCACATTACCCCAACTAGGGTTGGTCAAGCAACTTGAAGGGTTTTAGGTAGACATTCCAAATTCCAACTGCATTAACTCGCAGCTCTTTGATCTGCTGAGTGGACTCCCCAATCCTGAAATCCTTTTATTTTGGATTTCCTCAACCTTTTCCCCTTGGTCAAACCAAGTCCTACTGTGCCAGTCAAACCTTGATGTGAACCAAGTCAATTCAACCCAAAACCTTGAATTAGAATTCCCCGATAATTGAAAGCACCCCAACTAGGGTTGGTCAATCACTTTGAACTATGGTTCGATTCTAACGAAGATTATGGAAGGCTATACCGACTTAATATTTCTTTTGAGGGATTTTATCCTTATACGTAAATTTACATTTTATTATCTTTGATTACATTCTTGTTAATATTAAGTGGGATATACTTAAGTGATTAACCATGTCTAAGATAATATTTATGTATAAGCCGGTTTTATTTTAGTTCCATCTTGCATGCTCGTTTAATTCATTAATTGTGTGATCGTGACAACACACCCACAATAAATAAACCATGCCACTGACAGAAATAAAATAAATGGTATGATCATGAGATTTTCTATTGGTTAGTTTATCTAGCGGTTGATAAACTAACCCAAGACCTAGGGGAGAAAACACCTTGAACCTTTCGTGTTCGTGTTTACAGCTTTCCACCTGTCCACCTTTGTATCTCCTTGGATTGGTTTCACCTTGGCTATTGACTTGAACCGCCTCCACTAGCTTGGGATCTCCATCCATTAAATATGCATTTATCTCACACGCAGGTGAGGGGTAAAAGGTGTTTTTACATAGAAGAATCCTTGGGCACGCAGGCCCTACATATTAATGAGGAGATGGCTCACAGGCCAACAAAATTAATTTAAATAAATAAATTAAAAGAAACCATTCACATACAAAGGTCTCGGTCTAGCTCATATCATCCATACATACAATGATATTTATGCATAAATAAAACTAGCATTCAATTCTTTAATCGTTCTTTTTTAAGATAAATCACCCTCAAATCAATTAATTATCTTTAATTAATCAATCCTTTTATCTTAAACCCTTTTCTGAACTTCCATGAGATTATCATCCATCATAATTTTAAACAAATAAATTCATTTAAAATTATCCTTGTACGTAACTTGTACCTTGGAGGCAACCCAGTGAATTCTCGTTCATTACGCAGATTTTAAATTAAACACATATATATAAAACACCTATCACGTGTTGTGACTCAGCTTTACGCCTGCACCATGGTACACATCTCAAGAGTTTTTATAATATAATAATAAATTTTAATAAATCTGCGTAATTTGGGTGAGTACACGGCATGTAGTTCTGACTACACGGTGTGTACTTTTCTTCACCATCCATCCGAAGTAAACGGCCAGGGACATGGCATGTTTAAGTACTTCGGAAATTTTCAGAGTACACGGCGTGTTCTTTTGGACACACGCCGTGTAGTTTCTGCGTTACACAGTTTCCAGCTGGGCAAGCCGTGTACGGGGTACACGGCCCAACCCTAACCCGAAGGGAATACATGTCATGTTCAGTTGGACCAAACAGCGTGTAATCCGGAAACCGTGTGCCACCTGTTTTTGGTCAACACACGGTGTCATAAATGACTTCAATACATGGCCTGATTTGGCAGATCGGTCAATGCATTGAACCTAGACTACACGACATGTACTTCCGAATACACACCGTGTATTCTGGTGTTGTACGGCCAGAAAAGTTTGGCTCCTCCGGATGAGTTCCTCTATTTTATTTTAATCAAAATTAAAAGAAAAATTTGTTTCTGTGAGGTGAACGAGAAACGAGGGAGGAGGAACAGATCTCGAGATTCAGATTTCCAGAATGATTAAACATGAATTGAAATAACTAAATTATTAAATGTGTAAATCACCAACGAAAAACTAAATAATTATAATCAACGATATGACCCCTCTAATACCACATATAGGTTCTGGGAACATCAGAAGCGCGTTGGTGGGTTTTCCCAACATTAATTTTAACATTAAATGATGTTAAATCCGAGATTTGTCACGATATAAAATGCCAGATCTTCAGAATAGAACGAAGAACGAAAAGAAAAGAAGAGTCCCGGAACCATTGAGATAGGATCATCATATGATGATTATAATTAATTTAATTAATTCATAAGAATTACCTCGATGGAATTCTTTATTCGTTGATGTCTCCGGTCACGATCCTGTGATCTGTCGTTACGTCGTAGAATCCAAGTGAAGGATTCCTCTAGTAGTGATCTACATGTGCTCCACATATCTCCAGATGTCATCGATGGGAACTCCGAGTGCTAGTGCGGAAGAACCTTCGCTTGCGATGTCCATCTTCGATCACCTTGATCTGGTGGAAGATCTTGCTTTCGTAACTTGAAAGCATTCTTGGTGGAAATGGAATTATCTCATGTCTTGAGAGTGTTTCCAAATCCATTGTGCACAACCAAAAAAAATGGCTAACCTTCATGAGAATAATGTAATTGGGATTTATAATACTTAGAATAATAAAATGAATTAATTGCCCAAAATAATTTAATTTTTTCATTTAATTCTTAGTAATACCCCATGTCTTAATAATGATTGTTGACCATAATTATTACTTGACATGCATCCAATGTATCACATTTAATATCATTTAATTAAATAAACAATATTTTCTCACGAATCCCGAAAAAACAAACTACACGGCGTGTATGCATAAACATACACGGCGTGTACTTTTATTTTTCCAGTTTTATTTATTTCCTCCACCTCATTTATGAGACCCTGAGTAATGGTTATCTATTTCCTAAATAAATGTAACTGCATTACTCGCTAATAAATACATATTATTTCACCCACAATATATTCTCTTGAATAACTAGTGTCGAAATAAATGCGATTAGTCATCGTTGAATAATTATTAAACCACAATCAGGAATAATCTTTATTCAACTTGTTAAATTAATATTTAACTAAGATACATGGACACACTTAGTGTGTGACCCTCTAGGCCTTTTTCTCAGTGGAATTAGGCGGAGCCTGCCTAAAGTCCAAGGTTAACATCTAGAAACACGCCAAGGAACCCATAGAGAAAGAAGTTAACGCCGCAATGACGTGTCACCTCCTACGTATGCTTACCGTGTAATATAATCCCTTTGTCTCAATATCTCCAATCAAGCGAGTTGCATGATAGTGTCATCAACCCATGTGCTTGATTATTCTTTCTTTGACTTCCCGAAATTGAACTCGCCCATACCTTACCATGGCCATGGATTTATTTAGGCTGTATCAATTCCATCAAAGGGCCTGAGATATCTACTTCTGTTATGGAACAGAAGGGACAAATCCTTTCTCGCATTATCTATTAATGCAGTATTACTCATGACGCACCCAACGTATCCTACCTCGCTGCGAATAGTTTGTCGTCACAGTTTTCATCAATACATCTAAGTGCACGAGTTTTAATACCCATTAATAATAATCTTAAAGTCTAAGGACCAATACACACGTCCGCAGATAGGAACATCCAATGACACTATGAAATGTGGATTTCCTACTGGCGGGTTTCGTTCTCATAATATCCTCTTGGATATTACCAAGGGAGCACACCATGAGAAGGTGCCTCAAAGTTTTATGAGTCCTCACCCCTAATGACCTGTATTATTTGTGTCCCTCAAATAATATCATCCGGCCATAGAACATATATTCAAGAACAGTGTTATGACACTTCCGGGTTCTCATCATAGCAGGGATCCGCTATGAACCATTAATGCAATAGTTGTCCTTTGGACATTATCACATGCATTATCACGCAGAAGAACAATCAAGATGTGATAAGGCTTTTATTAATGAATAAAGTGCAAAGTAATTGGTTCTATACCACCAACTCCAACAACGTGGACCACCGAGTAGTGATGGGAAAACCTCGTAAGGTTTTCCTCCACTTCCAGCTCCTCCCGCTCCTCTGCTAGCACCACCTATCTGGGTAATACTCCGATCATGGCGCTACCTCTGTCATGGTGGTTCACCTACTACCTGCCCGAAGCTCTCCACATGTCTGGTCGGGCAATCCCGTGCCAGGTGACCTCGCCCATCGCAAGCATAGAACCAGATCACTCTAGGCTGCACTGGTGCCCTTCGGTGCCAATGTGGTGTGTGACCATGCCCCTGAGTCTGGTTGTCAGAAATCCACCTTCATTGACTTTTTGCTTGTCGACGCCCGCTAGCTACGGCAGACGTCTCGGCTTCAACGTGCCTGCTGCCACCACCAACTCTTGAACGTGACAGGGATCTCTCTGTCACCAACGCCTGCTCTAGCACCCCATCATATGTGGAAATGCACAAGGGTACTATGAATGCATGAATCTCTCGGCGGAGACCCTGCTCAAACTTCCGTGCTCGGATGTTGTCGTTATGGACCAAGTCCGGGTAAAAGCGTGCACGGTCTGCGAAAATAGTCGTGTACTCGGCCACTGTCATCCCTCCCTGCTGAAACTGCAGGAGATCCTGAATCTGAATGGAGCGCAAGCAGGAGTGGAAAAACTCCTCACAGAACAACAACTGAAAGTCGCCCCATGAAAGCGACGACTCGTCAAGAAACTGAGTCATCAAACTCCACCAATGCCAAACTGCTCCACAGAAAAGGTTGGCAGCCAAAGCCACCATAAGATCTGTCGGTGTCTGCATAAGCCTGAAAAGGTGTACCACTGTCTCGAGCCAAACCTCTAATTCCTGAGGGTCTGGCTCACTACCGAACCTTATCGGTCTCTACCGCTGGAACTCACGAAGCGAGCTCAACCTGTGATCAAGCTCATCCTACTCTGCTGAAGCTGTATGCTGCTCAATAGGTGGGGCTGCTGCTACCGGCCCACCCGGAGTAAGGGGCTCACATGATGGGACCTAGACTGAGGCCTCATAGCTCACAGGGTCGTCGTCACGAACCAAAGCTGGTATCCTGGCTGGCTTTCTTTTTGGAGACATCCTGAATATTATCAAGGAGTGATGCGGTCAGATGAGCATATATGTATATAACAACAACAAAAATGATGGGGAGCTGACTCAAGAAGGATAGTCAAAGACTCAATCCTATGTGATGCACAAACCAATTTTCCCTGCAAAAAGTGTCTTAGCATTCCGAGTCGACAAACGAGTTATCAGGGTCCTGGTGAATGGATATGTCGGCCCTTGCACCATCACTGGACTCTCTGGCCTGAGAGCCTCTCTTGAGACACGTTAACACTGTTGCCCTAAATCCCAACCAATTCCTTTTTAGGGACGTCTGAACAATGTCCCAATGAACGAACCACCTCTGATACCACTTTATCACGACCCGACCCTACCCAGGCTCGAGCCGCAACTACCCCAAGACCGCCTCTATAAGCCAGGGGCTGGCGACAAGTGCCGAAGGGTAAACAACTCAGGGAGGCCTTTACCTAAGTACTTGTACACACACACGCAGCACACTCAATGCAAAAGTGCAGAGTAAAAGAAAAGACAACCATAGTAAAGTGCAATTTTATAAATAAACCACAAATTGCATCGACCTCTAAACAGTACAAAGCAGGTGCTGAAAGAAAAGGGGGCAAAACATGCGCCCAACCAGAAAAGTGCCATAACCTGGAAATAGGTGAACAAAAGTAAACAGCTGGAAGGGTCCCCCACCTGGAACCCGACTACGAACACCACTTTCGGTCCAAGCTCCCGGTCTCCTAAGCTCCACTGAAGTCACGACCAACCTGTCTGTCGTCTGCAAGGCCACACCAAGTGCGGGCAAAGCCCAAGCAGGGGTGAGTATAAAAATCCTTAGTAGGATACCTCGAAGGCTCGGGGGAGCAAAAAATGAGGTACTGAAGGGTGATCAGTAGATCGAACAGGGAATAGTAAAGGAATACAACAAGGAGTGCAGTAGAGAGTACAGTAAAGACTCAAGCTCAACCCAACAAGAGAAATGAGGTAGACTCGTCCAAGCACAAGGAGCTGGAAATAGTGAAAAGATGAACTTCTCGTCGAGTCTTCGCTACCTATAGTAGGAGAGTAGACTCGTCCAACCATGAGAAGCTAGACACGGAAAGCACGTGGCATACCCCGCGCGTCTTCGCCTCTCCTGGAAGAAGAGTAACAAAAACCCAAAGAGTGGGTACTGGAACAAGGTATATACACATCCATATGCTCAATCAAGAAGCCCGAACAAGATCGTAACTGGATCTTCGTCCCATAGATCAGCCCAAGAAAGTTAGTAGCCAACAGTCCAAGAAGTAAACACCATCAATGCCTAGCATCCCGCACGTCTTCCCTGAACTGCGAGTCAAGGGGCTCAAATCACTGCACCTTGATACTATCCGATTTGGGAGGCACTGACTCGCCCTCACGGTTTTAGGTCGCTTCACTAGGACGCGTCTCGGTGGGGAAAGCACCCCTCATATTTGAGAGTTCTGGGGGTATGTCAAACCACACCTCGTTAATGCCTCGCAGTCGAGAGGTCTCAAAGTCGACAGGCGACCCCCTGCCCAGCCCCGCTGGAGGGTCCCTGGAAGTGGACGGGTTCCCACTATAGGGAGACCTGGAATGAGTCGATGAGTGCCACACTGCCTAGTCCCGTAAAAGGGTAATCCACTGGAGGGAGACCCAGAAAAAGTCAGCGACAGGACCACTGCCCAGCCCAGCTGGAGGTAACCCGGCATCGGGGACCACTGCTCAGCCCAGCTGGAGGTAAGCCCGGTATCGGGGACCACTGCCCAGCCCAGCTGGAGGTAAACCCAGAACGGCTCTAGCCATCCCTGATAGATGGTACAACTGGAAAGCCTTGCTCGAAACAACCTCAGCCCTGCTGGAAACAACCTCCTAGGTAGAGGATCGGTGCCCGCGTAATGTGTTGGTCACACCGAATCCACAAGAACTCTACCAAGGATCACGAACGAATGGGAGAAACTCCCCGGGCCTCTCAAGGCGATCACGCTCCAATCTGCTGAGTCACTGTCGAAGCGGACCGAGACAAGTAATCCTAGAATGTGGGAAAACGCCCACATTGTACGAGCACACGTAGTCGTAACCATTGCTGCGGTCCAGTGAAAGGGGCACGGTACTGAAACCCCTCACATCTGAAGAAACAGAGGAACAAGCCATCTCTGTCGGCCAAACCATCGAGAACGAAACTAGGGGGAGACCACTCAACCCTGTTGGTCAAACAAAAGAGCACCGAGCCAGGGGAAACTCCACCCTGCTGGTCAAACAAACGAGCACAGATCCAGGGAAAAAACTCCACCCTGCTGGTCAAACAAAGGAGCATAGAGGGATCCTCTATGTTGCGAGAGGTCAAAAGTACGTAAAGCAGAACACGGCACGCACATGGGGCCCACACAACGTGTGGACCCATCTCAACCCCAACCAAGCGCACAAACGTTCTTCAGTACGAACGACCACATGTACCTCCGAGCAACCCCGTATACTCCTAGAGTATACCACCTTCCCAGCCCAAAGGCTAATGTGCACATGGCACCCAACGTCAACACGAAGGGTGTAAACGTAACAACTCCAACTCAAAGGCCCAAGCATGGCCAACCACATCTCTTCAAGCATTTACATCACTCACACGAGAATGCACGTGATCACACGCCAAGGGTCCGCTACAAACACAGCAGGAAGAACCTCCACTGGTACACCTTTCGTGCTTCCATATTTAATAAAATCGCGCAAGAGGCTCCACACGCCTGAAAAGATTACACCGTTGTAATCCTCACAAAAAAACACGCGAGTTAGACTACTTACTCACCTCAAACAGATATCTGACGGAAAAGTCACCAACATCGCCTTACGCCCGAACGACGTCTCGTGGTCCCGAGCCTCGGCCCTGAAAGCAGTCGGGCGCATCGCACCATTGCGATCCCCTCGGGAAAACACGTCAAAAAGACTTCTCACTTGAGCGGAACGGATATCTGGAGAAAAAGATGCATCCCGGCGCACCGCACACGAGTCGTGCTACGTGGGACCCTCATCCAGATCCCAAATCAAAACGAACGGATCACACCGTTGCGATCCTCTCAAAATATTACACAAGATGGACTATTCACTTGTCCAAAACGGACACCCGATGATAAAGCTAGAAAAATTACCATCAACGCCCAAACGGCCCTCGTGGGACCTGCACCATCGTGCCGAATTAGAGAGGGCAGATTGCACTATTGCAATGCCCTCGGAAAAATGTCCAGATTCGACGGCTCGCACACCCCGAACGGACGTTCAATGAAAAAGTTACAAAACGTTGCACGCTGCTCAAAAGACGGGTCGTGGGGCCCATGCCTCAACTCCGGTTTCGATGCCTGAAACCACCCTAGAAATTTATGTCTCGACACCAGAGTCATAACGCCGCTGACGGCACTCAAAACGGACATCGGACGCGTCTGCGCCGTCCAAAACTAGATCCTCCGGAAAAACCTCAATTCACATAAAGACGTGTCGTGCCTCCGAGGCCCCTCGTTTCGAGAATTAAAAATTGTCAAAACCATCTCAAAAATTCCGCCTCGACATCTGGAGTACACTGCCGTAGACGGCGCCTCAAACGAACACACCATTTAGGAGATACGGCCCCTCGAACGCAAGGGGGCCTAACCGGGCCGCTCCACCTTGGTCGGCCCACTTCAGGCCACCAGCCCGCGGCCCAGCCGCAGGTTCGGTCTGGTTCGCCGCGGCTCACCTCCAAAGCACCGAACCCGCCTCGGGTCGGGTTTTCCGAACTGACCGGCCGCCCTGGCCAGTCTCCCCTCATCGCCCGCCGCGTCAAAGGAGACCTGCGGCGCGCAGGTCTTGCTCCCCCGGTGTCGCCGCCTGCTGCCGACAACCCGCCGCGCGCCGCCTCTGCCGGCCTCCGCTCCACCGCGACGCCCCGCGGACACCTGTGCCGCACACCCCCAGCCGCCTCTCTCTCTAGCTCGCCACTGCGCCTCAGCCAACCGCCGCCGCCGCTGGAGCTCGCCGAACCACCGCTGGAACCCCCAAAACCCGCAAACTTCGGCGGGCGATTGCGGAGGCCTCGAAACTCCAAGTTCGAAACTGAAAGAAGCATCGGGAAGCTCAAAATATGTTCTACGCAACTATGGGCTTCACTCGATGTTTAAACAGCAATCCAACGCCAAAATAAGAATTCAAAGGAGGTGCGGAAAAAAACACATGATCCTACCTGCAGGGGCGTAGCCCGAAGCTTTTCGGTCGATCCGCGCTTCGCCGCCATTCCTTCCGCCTTGATCGGAGGAAGAGGAGGAGGAGGCTTGTTGGAGGAGCTCCCCTTGAGGGTGAGGGGAGTCTCCAGGGGATGCAAAATGGGGAGGGAGAGGGGTGGGGAGAGTTTAAATAATTAAACTCTTTTTAATTAAAAACTCGACCCCTGAAAACGCCTGCGTCCAAAACCCCGGACGTGGTTAAAGTTAGGCCGCGCATAAGGTAAACACCACCTCCCGAGCACAACGGCGGTCTTAGAATTTTAATCTGAGACCCCGTACAAAAGTTATAAAACTCAACGCCCGAGGACGCCAAATTACGAAAACGCCCCTGGGGCCATTTTTCACAAACGGCCCGCGCCCGCGAAACTTATACCCCTCCAAGGGTACATGGCACATTCCGAACTCAATGGTGCCCTCGGTTTTCCAATCCGAGAAACCGTTTAAGAGATACTTTAGCTAATCCATTAAACGAATAAATTAATTAATTAATTTATCCGTTTATCGTTCCAGAAGGAAGCGAGGGGTCCCAAAGTCCCGCGCCGACATACTTTATGTCGTTCCTAGGGTAAACACCCCATTATAAAATCATCCGTACACTCGGATCTCTGATCCAGATCACCGTTTAGGAGTTATCTCATTTATTTGGCGTTTCCAGTGTGAACGCACTGAAAATTTAATTCCGGCTACACCGAGGCTCGAAATCGCACACCGTCTGAAGGCGCTGCTTTGGAATAACATCAAGAATATTCCAAAGTCTTTCACAGCAAAAACTAGGTTCTTAAGAAATATATTTTTTTTATTTATAATTTTTTTTAAATATATATAATTATATAAATATATTTATAAATATATACAAATATTTATAAATATTTATTTATTTATAATTATATATATTATAAACATATTTAGAAATATTTTTATATATTTATAAATACTTGTATATTTTTATAAATTTATTTATATAAATATATTTATTATATTTATAATTTTTTACAGAATTATAAATGTATAATTATATATATATAAAACTTTAATTATATATAAATAAATATTTATTTATTTATTTATAATTACAATTATAAATAAATATACTTATAAATATTTGTATATAATTATAAAAATATTTATATAGATATATATTGCCTGAATGGCCTGAAGGCCTTGATTTTTTATTTACTTTTGGATAATCTCATTTTTTTTAACAAGGTTGAGAGGGAACCCTTACATGATCCGTAGGCCCAGTGGCACTAGGCCCATTACATGACTCAAAGGATGAGAGGCACAATACCCAATACATGACCCAAAGGCCCAATAGAACTACACTAGAACTGTCCCTCCCCAGCATATGCATTAAGAAGGAACCTAGCCCCCCCCCCCCCCCACGCATTGTTGATCGACTAGAATTATCTCATGCATAGCTGCATGGTGCCTGATTCCGATGACAATTTCCATACCCTCTCATTCTGGCAATCTTGTTAGTTATTCCCTAGTGGTTGCCACTTGCTTTGAATCCTCTTTTTGACCCTGTTGTGTGTAATCTTCTTGGGCTCCTCCATGGTCATTGTGAGGCCATGGACCAAAGGTCTGAGGTGGCCCGAAGTCCCTATGGCCTATTGACCCAAACCGGTGGCCCCAATACCAAAACAGATTAATATATCCAGTTACTATAGTACTGCTACTGTACCTGCTGAAGTATTGCTATTGTACTGCTATAGTAACCCAAAAATATTCCTACACAATGAGTTGATCCTGGGTTTCATACACGCTTATGGGGTGTGCTAACCACTCGACTACCACCCCAACTGCTATATAGATATATATTTATTAATATATAAATATACCAAACAAGGTGGGACAAACCCTTTTATTAAAAATAAGAGAGAAAGAGAATTCCCTTTTGTAGCGGGTAAAGGAAAAACTCATTACATGACCAAAGGTCAAAGGCACATAGCCTAGAATTTAGTGACGTCAGAGACTGAGGGAAAAAACCTATATCCAAAACAATATATGGCATGAGGTTCGAGGCCCAAACACTAAAATGAAGACCAAAAGGCTAAAACCCTAGGAGATCCCATCAACCAAGCAGCAGTCGCGCTACCCCGAGCGGTCGCCGCCCTTTGAACCAAAAACGTCATCGACCACCGCCCTTGCGACACTGTGCCACCGCCTAAAGGCTAAGACAGAAGCCGCGCATCACCCCATATCTGGAGAAAGGACCCACACACTTCGCAAATGTAGTTATGAAAAACACCATCATCATCTGAAGGCCGCAGATGCACACGAGGACCACTCCAGAATCAACGATGCTACACGGCATAGCCAGATCCGCCACACATATCGCTTTCACCCAGGCTTCCACTGCATTCGTCCGTCCATCTTCACCATGGCCTCCCCCTCTTCTGAGGACTACCATCAGATACCCTCCTGCAACCAACAATCCATTGGACCCACCTCCATCTCCTGCCATCTGAGCCATCCTCTATTGTTGCTCGAGATCCACCACCAGGATCCTCTGTCGAAGAAACCCTAAGGGCGTAGAGAGCTCCCGCTTAATATATAAATATAAAGATATTTATATTTATAACATTATAATTAATGTATTTTATAATTATTTAATTATATATTTATTCATTTATAATTATATATATATATATATATTTATAAATATTTATGAATAGTTATAAATATAAATGTATATATACATTAATGTATAAATATATATATTAATAAAATTATAGTCAATGTATTTATTATAATTTTATAATTATTTAAATTTAAATTTATTAATTTATAATTATAAGTATATCTATATCCATATATCTATATAATTATAATTTTTTTATATAATTATAAATAAATATATTTAAAAAAATCTATATAATTATAAGTACATTTATATAATCATGTATCTCATGGCCTGCACCGTATTTTCCATATATATTGATATATATATATTAGGTGTTTTGGGGTACAATTACATTCAAACACACACACACCACATATACATGTCGGAAAGGCAGACCGTAGCCCCCCAAAGGGATAGCCAACCCATCAAGTCATATTTGTTTATTATATGGCATGTATGACCAGTAGGTAAGAAACCCTTTACATAGCCCGGAAGCTCAGGGCAACGTCTTGCATGCATCAACCCGCCTGTCTGTATCTCCAGGTCATCATCATGTCTCCATCACTACCTGCCTGTTTCATCGTCTGTATCACTGTCTCCCTATGTCACTGCCACATCATAAATCCCCCAAAGTGGGTCTTCCTAGATTCGATCCTGGGTCTTTTGGATTCCAAATAGGGGCCTTTACAACTCGCGTACAAGCTCATTGGAATATAATTATATATATTTATATCAATATATAAATATCTATAATTATACATATAATAACTATATTTATTATCTAAATATATTAATTATAATTTATACTTATTTAAATATATATATATAATTATAAATAAATATATTTAAAAAGTATTTATATATAATTAAAATTTTATAATTATAAATATAAAAAATATATTTATTATTTAAATATATTTATTTTAGATATATAATTCTTTATGAGAACATAATAAGTTCATGGGTATAACATGAATGAATCATTCCTAATAATGTATTGATCATAAAAAGGAGTCGTCACATATATGGAAGCATGAATATTAAGCATATCAATTTATAAATGAACATTCATGAGTAATGAATGCATAACATATGCATGTGTCATCATAATATAGGTAATCTTAACATTTGGAACATAGCAACCCATTATGTCCAAAAATAAAATTATTATCATATAGTATCAATTATACTCATGTGTCAATATATAAACATAAATAACAGCAATCATGTCCATGATTATCATCATTATCTCATGATATACATATATATATACATGGTGCCCATTCATTGGATACATATAATTATATTAATATATATTTATTTGAATACATATTTATTTATTTATATTTATAATCATAAATAAATCTAATTAAAAATTAATTATATATAATTATAAAATTATAATTATAAATATAATAAATATATTTATTATTTAGAAACATTTATTATAATTTCATAATTATTTAAATATATATTTATAATCTTGTAAAAAAAATTAAAGCATTATATATATATATATTTAAATTATTAAAAAATATATACTAATATATCATATTTACATTAATTATAAACAAGAACTTTTTAATTAATGTATATAAATAAACGTTATTTTTCAATATAAATATAATAATTATATATATATTCATAATATTTTATATTAAAAAATTTATCAGTGCTAGAATAGCACTATTAAATATCAACCTTTTTAGTGCTTTTTAGCTCAGATAAAAGTGACCTTTATTAGTACTTTTATCTAGCGCTGATAATGGTGACGCTTTTATCCGCGCATTCTGTTCAGCACAGATAAAATAAGGCGTGGATTTTGAGTCGATCTGTGCTATTGTGATTAATTGTGATTTTTCTTTGACATAGTGGTTATATGATTAATTACAGTTTCTATTTCCATTAGTATTTGGTGGGGTATGTTGTGTAAGACATACTTAAACGAAGCCAAGTGGCTTCAATATAAATACAACCCAACACTTGATGAATACTTGGTGAATGGGTTGGTTTCCATAACATTCGTCATCTCCCTCATCATTGGTTGTTTACAAACCGAAAGACCAGAAATTTTAACTTACAAGGTGGTTGATCCTGTCAATAGTGTCCTGCCTCTCCTCCCTTACTCTAGACTTCGCAATCACCTCTACAATGATCTTCAGACCTCTTCAGTGTGATCGATTTAAATCATTCTCAAAAAAAATTTGTTTTCTACTTTTTTCAAAAATCATTCTTATTATCTAATTTCATTCATGATTTTCATGATTAACCATGAAGAGATTGCAAGAGGGGATAATTGGAAGTTTATCTAGTGCTACATGAGTGAGACATGGGCATTAGAAGAGGTTGCTCGAGTGCACATCAGAGGGTCGATCCATGAGACATGGAAGAGATTAAATGTCACACCCCGACCCATGTATTTAGTTTAAATAATTTTTTTCTACCTATGAATATTTTTTTGGGTTCAGGTTGAGTCCTATATGAAATTTTTTGGTCTTATGTTAAAAATTGCGGGTTTTGGGTTTGACAAGGGGAGCGTGATACCACGTAGCTTCGGCGTGAGCAGGCCCGCATCCCCGACTCCCTCTCCTAGCCATCTGCATCTGTTGCGACCGGCACCTCCATCCACCCTAGCCAGCGCTGCCCTGACATCCTCTCCCTATACCCTCTCTTTATGCAGCGCGAGCAGGCCCTGTCGCCTCCCTCTCCTAGTCGGCCCTCCCCGCCACCGCAACTCCTAGCCAGCTCCATCATGCTCAGTAACGAACCCCACCGGCTACCCCAGCCTCTCCCTCCCCCCCTTGCAGTAGCCCCAGCACTGCCCCCTCAACCTGTGCGTAGCAGATCCAGCGGCGCAGCCTCCCCGGTTGGCTCCCCTTGTGCACTAATCCCTTGCCCGACACACACAATTCCAGCGACCAGCCTCCAGTCGTGACCCTCTCTACTTCAGCACACACAGCCCCAACACACGACCCCTACCTCCGCAACCCACCGACATGCGATCTCCCTACCCTGTGCCACCACCTTCCTCCAGTTTCAGTGACCCCCTTCTCGGTATGCACAACACTGGTGAACCACCTCCGGCCTCTTCCTGTGGCAGCGCGCACCCCCCACCGGTGGGTAAACCATTTTACCCATTTAATTCTTATTCCAATTGATTCGTCCAATTGTTTCTTATTTTTACCATTGTTATATTATGGGTTTTTGTTGATTAAGGGATTATTTTGGTAGGTTTATGATTTTAGAACCCACGTTGGGCGATTCCGAGTGGGCGTTATCATTGCACCATGGGTTCAAGGTTGGATTCCTATTCACTTTTCCTTTATAATTTATGAAATATTGATTTTATGTTTTTTTCAACTCCTTTAATTAATATGTGAAAATGCACAAAACTTGGTTTAGTCGTTTGGTGTGCAAATGTTCCTTCAACCCTTCCTTTGAGTTAATCACCCTTATTTTGTTAAATAGTGTATTCTCAATAGATGTTTATAATGCCTGGTTGGCCTTCATGATTCTTTAGTAGTGTTTTAAAGCTTGCTTTGGTTTTGATAATAAATGTGTTGCCTGTGAAATAATGGATTTTGGGGTTCTTGAAAAGGATTCAAATGTTTTAAGCTAAGTAAAGTGTGAAGTTAGTTTTTTTAAAAAAAAATTGGTTTGTTTTGTGACAAGGAATTGTAGCCCAATTGGTGTTTTTATAAAGGTTGGTTTTGTTTGAAAGTGTGTCGAAAATGTTTTGAATGAATTTTAAAAATTCTTTTATATGGTAAACGGTGTGTCTTTCCCCTCTTTGGAAATTGGTTTGCATCTTTTGTAAAGAATGATTTTATAAAATGTTTATGGGCCCTTTTGGCCACTTTGTGAAAATAAGGGGAAGTGCTTATTATGAAAACCTCCATTGGTTACTCCTCATGCATTGTTAACATGGGATGGTTGAGATTTCCTTGGTGTGGAATCCTCGGGTTCCATTATGGGGGTTCCATGGTTCGGAACCATTTGTAATCTATTTATTCTAAGGAATACAAGTGGACATTAGGGAGACTCGAGGTGTGGCCTGCTGTGATTATTATTATAAATATAGGTTGTGATTTGATGCTCGAAAACATCTTATGGCTCACCCCCTTTAATACCTGAGACATTGGAACCTGGAATATTGAGAGAATTGTCTGAGATGAGTGTTGCACTGGTAGGTTATGATACTGACCAATGACCCATAGTAGGTAGATATGTTTGGGTTCATTGCTATGGGATTTTCCCTCAGCCTGTCCTAGGAAAGGGTGGCTGAGCATATGGAGTGTTACATTTCATCTTATGTTGCATGCTACTGTAGATGGGGTCGCATGTATTAGTGTCATCTGGATTATTCTTGATCTCCCAGGTTTGCCTATGTCTAGTGGCTTTTAGCTGTTTGAACTGTTGTTGAAATACTTGTATACCTATTTATATTTACCTTTCTATATGAATTCCTTGGTACTCTTGTGTGGTTTTTTTCATAGAAATTTATGTCTTGGTTTCCTAACTCCTATGATTTTTTTTTTCAATATCAAATGTGTTTCGAACTCTTTAGTGTTAGTTTTAAATGAAACCATCACTTTCCCCTTGAAATAGCATGGTAACACTTAAGGTTAGAATCTGGTTTTGTAAATGATTATGGGAAATGGATTGTACTTTGATTTTGAGTAAAAATTATAGAAATTCATAATTTAATATATTTTAGTTCAAACATAAAATTGATGTTTTTTTAATTTTAATGGTAGTGCATTGGGGAATAGTATACCTGGCTAGCCTACTGTGTTTTAATACTCATGCCTATAGTTCTTTTTTGTTTTTAGCCCTTGTGCAGGTTCCATCTTGGGTGCATTCACCTTGGGAAATGTTCGATCGTTGAGATAGAGAGCGACCCCTGAGGTCACATAGAGATAATGGTTGTCACTTTTGGTTAGTTTTTTTCCTCAGTTCTTGTTTAGTCATTTTGTTTGGTTTATTTATTTTGAGCTTCATATTATTATTTACATAGTTTTTATTTATTTATATTTGGGGAAATAATTCCCATCGTCACTCTGTTGATTCCATGGCACTTATCGCCAACCCAGAAGGATTGAAAACACCTCTCGGGCCTTGTCACGGATCAGCTCGAGTGACCGGTTCAAGTTTGACTCGGGTTAGTTCATGACAAAATGGTATCAAAGTAGGTCGGCTCTTAGAGGACCTCACTTTTCAGAGAACCCTTTGTTATTTGGGAATATCAAGGTAGATGGAGTATGATTTTCGGGACTCGAGGGGTTGGTGCGGGAAGAGCGTTGCGAACTCTTGCTCGTTCTGATCCTAGGGTTCCCATGGAAGTCCCGGTTTTATTAATTTTTCTTGTTCTTTAGGGAATGTTTTGTGATTAGGATATGATAAGGGGAGTTGGGATAATAGTCCTCCTAAGCCCATACGACCTGGAAATCCATGTGGATCTAGGGGCATGGTCCTAGAATGCTCTCTGTGTTAGTGGCGTGTTTGGCATATGGCCGCCAAGCATATGGCCAAGTCACCCACCGACACTAGTTCCCTTTTTGAGTTTTTTGGGTCTCCTCTGACTTTTGAAAGGAGTTTGAATCAAAAAAATTGGTTTTAAAAAATTCTTGTTTGAAATGACATGTTTAATTTGTGGATTGTTTTAAAAGAAATGGGATGAATGATTTGTTTTTGGAAAATAAAGTTGTTTTGTTTTGGCCTTGGTGTTCCTATGGGTGATCACATGCATAGTGGTATGTGGTAATATAAACAGATGTCTAGTATGGTGGATGGATACCCAGGGTGGAATGAAAACATGCATGTGAGTGAGACTCTAAAGAACACCAATGCCCAACGTTTAACCCACCAAACTTTTTTTAAATTAAAGATGTTTTCAAAAAGGAATGTTTTGATGTTATAATATTTTTTTTCTTGTATTTAGAGATTGTCACCTATGCAGTGTTTGATATCGAGGATTTTTATTATTGAGTTGGACTTGATTGGGTTCTTGACTTTTCTTGTCCAACGGTTGTCCCCTTGAAGCTTTGATGGGTGATAATAGTGTGGTTGATCAACCTAAGGATTTTATTCTTGAGTTTCAGAAGCTAGATCCACCTCTCTTTTATGGTCAAGAAGACCCTTTCATAGAGGAGGATTGGGTGCAAAAGATCGAAAGGGAATTTAACCTCATTGAGTTTCCCAAGTCGTTGATGGTCAAGTTTGCAACCTTCATGCTTTAATGTTCACCGTGGATTTTGTGTAAGTTGGTGTCTCAGAACAAGACCCATCAAGAGCTTACGTGGGAGTTTTTAAAAGATTTTTCCATTTGTCAGTATTTCTCTGAGGAATAAAGGGTGAGAAAGGGGATGGATATGGGTTTTGTACAGCTGGGTGTTGGATCAGTGTTGGAGTATTTATAGTGCTTTGTGGACCTATTCTCCTAGGATTTGGGGTATTCCACAGATGAATCCATGAAGGCTCGACATTTCAAGGTGGGTCTCTGTCCTGATCTGAAGCCGAAGGTGTCAGATTCTAACCTAACTTTATGTTTCTATGTGGTGAGACAAGATTTTCATGTTGAAGTCGGGATGAAGGCAGTGATTGAAGTAGTCCTCCCTTCTTAAATTCCTAGGAGTAGTGGTGAGATTTCTAGAAAGGAGGTGAGGACGAGATTGAATGTTGATAGATAAATTCATGGAATCAAAAGGCCTCAGGATATTTCATCAATCTCTTCAGAATGATAATTCCTCATGTGTTATCAATGTGGAAATCCAGGTCATAAAAAGTCATCGTGTACAAATGCTCTGAAGCCCTACCAAGATTGTGGAAGCTTGGGTCATTTGTGACGATTCGGTTGGGGTGTCACTAGAAAGCGTCATGGAGGAAATTCATAGAAGTGATGGGTTGTTGGGTTTCTATTTAATGTTTCTTGTGTATGTTTCCTTCCAGTGTAAAGGATATCTTATAATGGTAGCTGTATTAATGGTTTTTTGGGTTTTGAAATGTATGGGAATGTCGTGGGTCTTTTAATGAACTCCAATTTTCAATACCAGGTTTGTTTTCATTTCAAAAATTCTGTCATTTCATTTGTATAATTAAAAGATGTATGTTTCTTATTGGTATTATCAAAACCTAATTGTGAGGAAGGAGATGATTCATCCATTAGAGCTCCATCCAAAAGGCCTAAGAGTGAGCCCGACATATATTTTGGAACCTCGGGGTGTTTATGAAGTTTGGTTAAGGTTGTGTCTCTATCGTTGCGGTGAGATAGTTTTATCATTTTTGTTGTGGTTTCTCCGTTGCTGTAAATTTACTCTTGTCGCAAAGAGCACGATGGAATTATCCCTCATGAAATGTTAGTAATTGTTTCTTTTTGGATGTGAGTTTCCAATCAGTGTCCTTTCATGGACCACCCATGTGAATCAGTTGTGGATTTAGTTTGTGTCCATCCTGGAGTGATGAGTCGTGACTAATTGTCAGTTATAGTTTCATTGGTCCAATATTTTAGCCCCTCTTTCCCTGCCCATGTGGTGAGGTCTTTTGGTTCGTGTGGGAGGTTTCAGTTCAACTCTTTTCCCCCTCGTACTGGAGTGAGTGGTTTAAATGTTCTTGTTGTGTTTCTTTTAGCACTAGTAAGTCCCACTTTTGGTCTATGTTGGATTTTAGTTTGGTCATGTATAGGTTGGTTCTTAATGGTGGAAAGATTCACTACAGGTCTCTTTGAGTATTCTCTTAAGACGTTATCAGATGCTTGTTGAATTCTTATGGTGGAGAGTCCGTTCGAGGCTCCCCTCTGCTAGTGATATGTTTCGGGAAATGAGGTTGAGTCTCATTTGTGGTTGATGAAATGTACTCCGATTAAGAGGTTGGATCATGTTGATATAGAATCCATAAGTTTTGATCAATTAGTTAAAGTGTTGTGGCTTTACGGGGGTAGAAAGTGTTATGGTGGGGATAATTCTCATACCCTAACCTATTTGTGTATTTATTTTATTTAATTATTTTCATGCCTTTGAATAATTTTTTTGGGGTTCAGGTTGAGTCTCAGGAGATTTTTTTGGGCTTATGTTAAAAAGTTCACGTTTTGGGTTCGACATCGTCAGGAGGATGGGGAGAGCGTGATACCACACGGCTTTTCCCAAAAAACTGTGCGGCCTGTTCATCTTCAAAAAGTTAAAATGAGTAAATTTTTTAATTTGTTGTGTCATTTAAAATTTTTATTGTTTTTAAGAATTTTATTATTATTAAAATGAAATGAATAATTTTTTTATTTTTATTTTTATTATCATGGTATTATTATTATTATTATTATTATTATTTAAATTTTATGGTTTTAATAAAATAAAAAAATGAAGACCCTAATCTATATGCTGTCCCCATCTATCCCTCTCTCCAATTCCCCCCACTTTTTATCATCTCTAGTACCCCATTTTATAGGATGCTCCGGTCATATGCGGGGATCATAACATGTGTTCTTTTTTACAGGTGGCACCATCCTCTCAGGTTAAGCTGATAGAGGGAATTTCTATCTCAAATCCAAATGGGGTGCATGCTAAATAACCAGAGCGTGTTATGAATTTGGTGCATTTTCATTTGGGAAATGTGCACCAGATTGCAGAGAAGGGCGAATCGTCGAAGTCGTGACACTCCATTCGATCACGAGGTCTGAGCAAGGAGAATCGTCGGGGTCACAACATGGTTGGATGTTTTTGTTTTAGTTCTCCCTATAATGGATTGTGATGAAGGTATTGTGGATTTTATTTTATGTATTTTTAGTTTTCTATTAAATCTGGAATAAGTTTCTATCCATGACTGTATACAGAATTATTTGAAGGTGTTGGAGATTATATTTGAAGTTTGTTTTTTCTTAGTTTTGTTGTAAATATGTCCAACATTGTTTTCTGAAGTTTTAAGTGGTCCTTTTATTGGAAGTGATATATAGTTTTGTTTCATTGCGGAATATCCAGTGGTTTTTTAAATGGAAGTTCCACTAGTTTTTGTAGTGAAACTTCTACTTGATGTCCAAGTTCCACTCGATGTCCACTATATGTTCCACTGGTTTTTGTAGTGGAACTTCCACTTGATGTCCAATTTCTGCTTAATTTCCACTAGAAGTTTCAGTGTAAGTTTGAGTGGAAGTTTCAATTGAAGTTCTAGTGGAAGTTTGAGTGGATGTTGGAGCGGAACTTCCAACTAGAACTTCAAGTGGAACTTCCACTCCAACATCCACTCAAACTTCCACTAGAACTTCCACTAGAACATCCACTGGAACTTACTCTTGAACTTCTACTCGAACATCCACTGGAACATCCACTCAATCTTCCACTATAACTTCCACTCGAAATTCCTCTGGAACTTTATCTGGAACTTCCACTAGAACATCCACCGGAACATCCACTAGAAAATATATATAATATGTCTTATAATTTTTTTATAATTTCAGAAAAGTAATTTTATATTATATATATATATATATTCATAATTAATTATTATTTAGTTACATTTCTATCATGTAGTTTATACATTTTCAAATGGATTAAATCCTATTAGAACGATAATTTACTTTTCTTGAACTGATTTTTTTGTTGCTGGTTGTTGCGATATTGTTGATGGTGATGTTGATGTTATATCATTTTCTACTAAACCAGTTGTAGGGATGACGTTCAAGTCACTTGATGAAGCAAAATGTTTTTATGTCATGTATGGGGGAGTAAAAGGGGTTAGTGTATGCCGACAATACTCTAATAAAAATAGAAAGGATAAATAAATTATCACATAAAGCCTTTATGCATGTAGAAAAGAAGGTTATAAGAAGGTTGAAAATTTTGATAGCATGGTGAAATTTCTTCATACTGAGACACGTATAGGTTGCCTTGCTATAATGGGGGTTAGTTTATTGTCTTCTACCCAATATGCAATTACAATATTTATTGAAGAGCATAATCATCCCTTGCACAGGCCTGAATAAATTAATATGATGAGGTCACAAAGAAAAATAATAGAAGCACAAGCAGCTGAGTTAGATGTGAATGCTTCTGCAGGTATTACACCAAATGATTCTTTCTCGTTGGCAATAACTATTGTAGGGGGTGAGATGTTATTGGTTACACGTGTGTTGATCAGTTGAATTTTTAAGGTCTAGGCAGGAAATAGATTTGCTTCATGGGTATGCATGTTGAATGTTAGAGTACTTGGAAAGAAAAAGTCAGGAAAATCCATCAATTGTTTATACTATGAAGTTTCACATGAATGGGAAAATTAGTAATATTTTATGGGTAGATCTAAAAATGAGAACAAATTATGATTTATTTGGGGGTGTTTTTGTTTTTGACACCACTTTCAGCACTAACATGGAGTACAAGCCATTATGTGTTTTGTGGGGTTTAATCATCATCGTGAGATTATTATTTTTGTAGAAGCTTTGTTATATGATGAAACCGCGACTTCATTTTCTTGGTTGTTTCAAAAAAATATAGCTGACTCACATGAAGAGGTCTCAAACTATTTTTACTGATCTGGGTGCGACAATGGTAAAATCCATTTTTGTAGTATTAGTGGGAACTCAACATTGCCTTTTTTTGTGGCATTTGATGCGAAATGGCATTAAGCATTTAGGTAATTGGATAAGAAGTTTATGTTTGAATACCATGATGAAAATCAGTTTAATCAGGAGTGGTCTTCCCTTAGAGAATAATATGGGGATGGGAAATCATAGTGGCTAGATGATGTATTCATATTGTAAGAAAATTGGCCACATTTCTTTTTGAAAGATGCTTTAACATTGGGTATTCACAGCAATCAATTAAGTGAATGTTTTAATGGATTGATTAAAGATTATGTTCATCAGAAGTTAAGTGTTGTTGATTTATTTAAGCAGATTGAATTCTTGTTGGAAAAAAAATTAGTATCCCAAAACAAAGGCATAATTTGAGATGCAGGAGAAGTTGCCTCATAATCTTTAACCTTACCATGCATTGATGTGCCAGGTTTCTACTTGATATACATTGAAGTTATTTTATTTATTTCAACATGAATATCAATTGATTGGTGCTAGTCTTTTGATATCTTGTTTTGAAATTGGAGTTCAATTATGTTATGTTATTGGAATGGTTTTCTGTGAAGATCAATTTCGTGTATCATATGAAGCTTCAAATGAAGTTGTTGAATGTTATTTTTGAATGTTTGAGTCTGTTGGGTATATGTTTTGTCATGTTTTAAATTTTTTTGATCGGATTGATGTGAGAGTAATACCTAAAAAATATATTTTGAGGAGATGGACCTGATTGGATAGAAATATTGTGATGTTAAAAGGATATTCTGTTGAGGTTCTTGTTGATAGAAAATAAGTTGTAGGAAAACTTTTCAAAGATTTAGCATGAATATAAATGAATTTAATTACCGTGTCTTGTGAGAAAAATGCGGGTTATGACATTACTTTCTCGAATTTCAGAAATTTTGGAAAAGATTTGTCGATCATAAATACATCAGTTGATAAAGTTAATGGTTGTGCTAGTTCAAACAAAACTTTAATATAGGATTCTTTAAAAAAAAACCAAATAGTAAAGGGGGAGATAGATTGAAAATATTTTTAGACAATGGCTATCGAAAGGGGAAAAAGTTGAATAATAAAATAGGCCTACTACTATGATGATGGTATGATTTCATTTTATGATGAATTTAATTAATAAGAGTAGTTTTTTATTGTTAATATGTTATCTGATATCATTATTCTTTTCATTAAGGGATTCACAGAGCAAGAAAGATCATATTTTTTTGTTAGAGTGAGAAAAATAGTTTCACATGTAATTTTTTTATGATATTTCTTTTCTATAACCATTGTAATTGTGTACTTTTTCTGTTTTAGGAAGACTTGTACACCAATTTGGAAGATCATCTTGGGAGGTAAATTGCTGGAATAGCATTAGAAGAGGACAAGCAGTGTAGGAAACATTGGATGGTAGTTGTTTTTTAAATTGTAATAACTGAATTGAAGAATGTATGGGCTATAGTTTTTAATAGTCCAGTTTCGGTTATAATGGATTGGCAGTGGGATTGGGATACTTCAAGAAATTATATATGTGTTGTATGAATTTTTTCTGTATGAAACTGTAAAAATTGGATAAATCTAGGATCTTCAATTATTTATTCTTTTGTTCTTTGAGGATGTGGTAGTATTTGATAGCCCACTTTTGGTTGTAATGGATTGGGATGGGGATACATGAATAAATTGTAAATGTAATGTATTCATTTTTTGTGTATTCAAATGTGAATATGGGATAAATATAGGTTCTATAATTCTATATGCATTTTTTCTTTGAGGATGGGATAAATCCAGGTTCTTGAATTTTTATGAAGAAATCCAGAAGACTGTGTAAGAGTTATTGGATCTTCGGGCCAAGTCTTTCCATATAGAGGTTCTTCATCTTCTGATGAAATCCAAATATTGGTAAAACATAACAGTCTTATAAACACTAAATATAATATCCTTAAATTGTGAACATAACTATTCATCCACTTACTAATTGCAATTAGAATCATCAACTCTAACAGTAAAACCAAATAAATTTCCTCAGAAGAAAATGTTTCCCCCCATAAAGAGCCATTGCAAATCATGTTTGTTGTCCTAAAAATGTGAACATAACTATCCATCCACTTACTGAATCCAAATAAATACCATTGTTATTAATAATAGAAAATTTAAACCATTTCAATTCCTGACACCAATTTCAATTAATAGCATCAAATATAAATGAATGACCAATACCAAATATAAACCATTGAAATTCCCAACAACAAATATAATTCATTGAAATAACCAACACCAAATATAAACCATTGCAATTGTCGACGACACTTTCAAACCTCTGCAATTATCAATAGCAATTATAAAAGGAAAACCAAAATTACCAATATAAAATATAAACCATTAAAATAACCAACACCAAATAAAAACCATTATAATTTCCGACACCACTTTTAAAGCACTACAATTACCAACAGTAATTATAACTGAAAAACCCCAGTTACCAATAGAAAATATAAATCCTTGAAATACCCAAAACCAAATATAAAACCATTTCAATTTCCAACACCACTTTTAAACCACTGTAATAACCAATAACAATTATAACAGAAAAACCACAATTATTAATAGAATATATAGACCATTGAAATAACCAACACCAAATATAAAAACATTTTAATTATAATAGAAAACCCAAATAAAGAAATATTCATACGAATAAAAAACAAACCTTCATTAAAGTGGGTAGTACAGTAGTTTAAAAACCTAAGACCTATCAAATGTAGAGTTCAGTAACAGCCATTAAAGTGGGTTGTATAAATGTTTGAAACCTTCTAACCCATTTCAATTTTACTATGATGTCAGATCCATTAAACTCAGCTGTTTAAATTGTTATCTTCATTCTGGCCACATTGTTTCCACAAGAAAACTCCTACTTCTATATGAGGTTTCATTCCAGTTGTATGCTGGGCCTGTAAGGAAAAAGTGCACCATATACATGTGCATGTTATCAACATCATCTTATGATAGGTTTTTGTTATACCCTTGATCCATTTTCAGCTTCTCAATGAGATAACAAACAATTATCCTACGATCTAATGTTGCATCCCCCTGTTGAGCGATTTCTTCCACTATTAATGACAGTACTGAAGCAATCACCTCTAAGTATTCAAGTTTCCATTGTTTGATGACTTCTTCAATATTTTTTTTTCAAGTGTTGTATAAATTGTATTTAGTAAGTTGATGTATATGAAAATGAATTTGATGACAAAGAGGATGGAATTTTTCATTTGTAAAGAATCTTGTTGGTAACAATCAATTATAGTAGAACCCATCCGAGGCTACATAGAGTTATAGTATCTGAAATGTTTTTTTTCAAAATCAAACACAAGAAAAGTCCAATGCAGATTGTCTGTGTTGATGGGGACAAAGACTTGACCATTCAACTGCATTACTTTTTTTTGGGGTTTTCTACCAAAAACTCTTTCAAAATTTTGTTTTTCCAAGATATATGCTCTATAAAAATGAATACAGTGAGAAAAAATATTAATTAATATATTTAAAAAATCAAGAACATAGATAATATTACACTCACCATGGAAACACTTGTAATAATAATTGATTTATCATTGAAAATTTCGGCCGTTTTTCCTATTTCACACTTTTTTTGATAAGATGATCAGATGAATATATAACTTGATATCAATAAAAAAATAATGGATTATGTCAGACAAATTGAATATTAGTTTATAGTAAGCTTGGTTAAATTAATCTCAATATTCTACTTGTCATGCTTTTGGTGAAAATTTGTAAAATGTCATCTAATCCGACTGAATACAAGATGTTCTTAGTTTCACATACATATTGACTAGATTATAATAATAGTAATGTATAAGAAAAAAAATAAAGTTCAAGAGAATTGAATTGAAATCCTTGAAATAAAGGGAAGACATACCAGCCTAGTGCCATCTGGAGAATCTTTTGCAGCTACTCATAATTTTTTTCTATAGACATCCACTATGCCTGACCCATTTAGGTAATCATGGAAGCCCTTTAACAGCTTTTTTTGGTTCTGTTTTCATTGAAACACTTCCTACCTCAATGGGTTTTTTCCAGCTGACTTGGTTTTTCTACTGATTTTTTTGTCATGCTGATGTTCTTCTTCTTGTGTATTGGGTTTGATACTGAAAAACAGAATCCAAATTATTATATTTCCTAGATCTGGAATTCACATTTCTAATCATTGGTATCATTTGGAGACTCTCAGTTTCTATATATCCAGTTTGGATGCTTTAATGTATAGGTTTGATTTGTTCAAAACCTTTTTGCAGTTGATCTGAAGGCTCCTCAATCCTAGTTTCCGTGGATTATAGTTTCTAGTTTTCCTTCCGTTGTTTTGCTTCAGGGGGGAGATGCAGGATTTTCTGTAAGATCCTACTGCATCCTAGCTTCAATTGTACCCTCTATCAGGGTTTCTTCCTTGATATAATGACTCTTTTCGACACTACATTCTATTCTTCTTTCCTCTATTCTAGCATTCTAACTTACTAATAGCTTCGATATTTTAATTTTTTCAGTCTTTTTTTTCATAGTTGATTCCATTTTTTGTAGTTTTTGTTTCAGGGCTTAATTTTCTTATGAAAGAAATTTTATTCTGTCATCTTCTAGTTCCCCCTTTTCCTACTATCCAATAGTAGCTTCCATAACCATTGGTGGATCCACAATTTCTACAGCTTCTTTAATCGTTGGTGGCTCCTCATCAATTTCTATATTTTTTTTATCTGTAATATTTTTGTTCTTGACATATTCATGTTTTAAAAAACCATTAAATTCACACTGTATGTGGTACAATTACATCTCTCGATGTAATTTGATGAATTTTCAGTTTTATTAAAGCAGTATCAAAATCTGAGAGGCTCCACTTTGTGAATGGTGGATTGGCCGCTTGTTCATTCCCTTTCACTATTCCACTTTTCTCACCGTACCAATACTAGATTAACAAGAAGCATATGAAATGTATATTATACATTGAATTTAAAATAAATATTAATCCTTTCTAATAAATAAATAATTTCCCCCATAATCTTTGTACGGTGCGTGTGAAATTCTTTATTTGATCTCATTAATTGTTGGTGGATTGCATGAGACCACCTTAGTGTTATCATGTCTCTTGCTGTATTCACATAATTGATAAAACCCCAACTTAGGTAAGAACCTGTAGTAGGGAAAGAAATAGTTACACATGTGTATAAACATAAGAGTGCTGCTATGTCATGATGATCAGGTTTTTCATCTCCCTTTATTGCTTCCAAAAAGGCTGATTTTATTGCCTTATGTGTCAACAACTTGACACTAGTTTGAAATATCCTTACATACAATGATGTCTTCATTGGTTTTAATGAGAAGGAGCAATCCATTTATATTTGACCTTCAGTTATAGAAACGATCCTTTGGATATCAGCTACAGAGAGACTCCTTTATCCTCCACGTGATCTGAAAGTAGTTGTTGATGGATTGTAGTTGTCCAATACATAAATAACAGAACTATCATATTTTTGTTCCAATCTGATGCTGATATTGTGTGGGATACAAATTCTTCAAACATATTCCAAAATGGAGTAGTGCACAAAGCATTTCTAAAACCTTCTTTTAGTTTATCTTTTATTTCTTGTAAAATTCTTTGTAATGAGGTCAAATTGGACCTAAAATGCACACCTTAAAATTTAAAGTTATAACTTTACTTGGGAATCAAAAAAATTTCAGTAGGACTACAAATAATAGAATAATTCAACATTGAATCCAGTAAAAATTTCACTACACAATAGAAATTAATGAATTATTGGGGTCATCCAAAAAAATTATAGTATAGAAGGTAGAAAAAGTCTAATTTTGATTGGGACTTTAGAAGAAGTTCCATGGGCACTTCCAGTGGAAGTCCCAATGGAAGTCCCTCTCAAAGTGCCACTGGATGTTCCAACAGAAGTTTCACTGGAAGTTCCACTGGAAGTGCCACTGGAAGTGCCACTGGAATTTCCACTAGAAGTCCCACTGGAAGTTTCTGTTGAAGTCCCACTGGACTCGAAGTCCCACTTGAAGTTCCACTGGAAGTTTGACTAGAAGTTCCATGGGAAGTTCCACTAGGACTTCCAGTGGAAAATTAAAATAAATACTCATTATAATTGTGAGACATATTTATTATAAAAATGATTTAATTTATCATTTGAAAAGGTATAATCATTTTTATATTGAAATAATTTTCCAAAACCTGAATGGAAGTTCCGATGGGAGTTCCACTGGAAGTTCTAGTGGAAGTTCTAGTGTAACTTCCACTGAAACTTCTACACTACAACTAAAATGTATACTAAAACTAAATTTTTTGTTAAATATGAATAAAACAAATACTCATTGCGATTGTTACACATAATTGTTATAAAAATGATTTAATTTAGAATTTGAAAAAGTATAATCACTTTTATATTGAAATAGTTTTCTAAAAACCTAATGGATGTTCCAGTGGCAGTTCTAGTGGGAGTTCCACTGGGAGTTTCACTGGAAGTTCCGGTGGAACTTCCAAACCACAAAAAATACACATTACAATTTTTATACATAATTATTATAAAAATTATTTAATTTATCATTTGAAAAATTATAAGCACTTTTATATTGAATTAATTTTCCAAAAACCCAATAGATGTTCCAGTAGCAGTTCCAGTGGGAGTTCTACTGGGAGTTCTAGTGGAACTGCCATTAGAACTTCCACACTACAATAAGAATGTTTATTTATAAAATTGATATTATTGTTAAATATAATTAGAAGAAATACTCAATGGAATTGTTACACATATTTATTATAAAAATTATTGAATTTAGGATTTGGAAAAGTATAAGCAGTTTTAAATTGATTTAATTTTATAATACCCAATGGAAGTTCCATTGGGAGTTCTAATGTGAGTTCTAGTGGAACTGCCTCTGGAACATCCACACTACAAAAAAATGTATATTTAGAAAACTAATATTAATGTTAAATATAATTAAAAGAAATACGCATTGGAAATGTTACATGTAATTATTATAAAAATGATTGAATTTAGCATTTGAAAAAGTATAATCACTTTTATATTGAATTAATTTTCCAAAAACCCAATGAAATTTCCAATGGGAGTTCCACTAGGAGTTCTAGTGGAACTTCCACTGGAACTTACACACTACAAAAAATGCTCATTAAAATTTTTATACATTATTATTATAGAAATGATTGGATTTAGCACTTTAAAAAGTTTAAGCACTTTTAAATTGAATTAATTTTCCAAAAAACCAATAGAAGTTTCAGTGGTAGTTGCAGTGGGAGTTATAGTGGAACTACTACTAGAAATTCCACACTACAACAAAAATATATATTTATAAAACTGATATTATTGTTAAATATAATTAAAATAATTACTCATTGGAAATGTTACACATATTTATTATAAAAATGATTGAATTTAGAATTTGGAAATGTACGAATAGTTTTATATTGATTTAATTTTCAAATACCCAATGGAAGTTCCAATGGGGGTTCCACTTGGAGCTCTAGTGGAACTACCACTGGAACATCCACACTACAAAAAAATTTATATTTATAAAACTGATATTACTATTAAATATAATTAAAATAAATAATCATTGGAATTATTACACATAATTATTATAAAAATGATTTCATTTAGAATTTATAAAAGTATAAGAAGTTTTATATTGATTTAGTTTTCCAAAACCCAGTGGAAGTTCTAGTGGGATTTCCACAAAGAGTTCCACTAGGAGTTCCAGTTAAAATTCCACTGGAACTTCAACACTTCAACAAAAATGTATATTTATAAAACTAATATTATTTTTCAATATAATGAAAATAAATACACATTTCAATTATTGTACATATTTATTATAAAAATGATTGAATATCACATTTGGAAAATTATAAGCAGTTTTATATTGATTTAATTTTCCAAAACCCATTTGAAGTTCCAGTGGGAGTTCCACAGGGGGTTCTAGTGAGAGTTCTACTGGGATTTCCACTGGGAGTTATTGTCGTAGTTCCACTGGAAGTTCCTCTAGAACTTCTAGTGGAACTCCCACTAGAACTTACACACTACAGAATGATTTAATTTTGCATTTAAAATTGTATAAACAATTGTAAATTATGCTAATCTTCCACCTAGTGGAAGTTTCAATGGAAGTGACACTGAAACTTCTTGTGGAGGTGTTGGTGCATGTTAAAGCGGAACCTGTAGTGGAAACCTCAAGGGGAAGTTCCATTGGAACCTCTAGTGGGGAACAATACACCAACAGAAATGGAATTCAAAATAGATAAATAGATAGAATTTACAGAAAACTCCTCATAACACATGATTTCTAAATAAGAAATCGTAACAAAAAAAATGGAATGCATATTTTTGAGTACATATTTCAGAAAAAATAACTAAGTTATGCCACCTTCGTCAGACATTGCTGTTGTTTTGTACAAAAAATGAATATCAGAGACTGAGATGAAACCCCACCAGAGTCAAGTAGTTGTCAGAGAAAAAAACCCAAGCCTTTGCATTGGACGAAAATTACAAACAATATGATGATGATTTTTGGTGGAGTCACCCCCGCCACCATGCTCGTTGGATTCCCAGTAGTTTTTCCAAGAGTATCTTGATTAGTTGCTGTCATCATAGTGATGGATTTCAGCGTGGGATTTCAGAGTACTTTGCATTTGCTGCCACCGAGGTGAAGTCGGTCTGTCTCACAAAATGCGAGGGAAAAATATGTCTCCAAATTAGAATTGATGGAATGTTGTGAACAAATGATCTGATGGATGGAAATAAAATAGGACACATGTTATCATCTGAAGGGTGTAATGGATATTCCTATTAAAATTTTAACTAGATATGATTATGGTCCAATCCCCCCTATCTTCATTCGGTGTGAGCAGACCCGCACTGCCGCCTCCCTCTCTTAGCCGGCTGCCCCCGTCGCAACCACCAACTCTGGCCGCCCCGGCTAGCACCGCCTCGGATTCCACTCCATACCCCCTCTCTTTTTTTGGTGAGAGCAGGCCCCATCACCTCCCTCTCCTAGTTAGCACTCCCTTCCTCCGCAACTCCTAGCTAGCTCCTTCCTACTTAGAGACGAACCCCACCGGTGGCCCCGACATCTCCTTCCTCCCCTTACAGTAGCCCTAGTGCCACCCCCTATCCCTATGTCTAGTAGATCCAGTGGCACAACCTCCCCAGTTGGATCCCCTTGTGTGCCACTCCCCTGCCTAGTGCACATAATTCCGACTACCATCCTTCTATCGCGACCTGCTCTCCTTCGGCGCACAAAGCCCCAGCGCACGACCCCCTTCCTCTACACCCCACCAGCGCACAACCACCCTACCCAGCACCAATGCCCTCCTTCGGTCATAGTGACCCCCTACTCACAATTCTCAACACCGGCGAACCACCTTCGACCTCTTCCTGGTGGAGCAAGAACCGCCTTCGGCCTCTTCCTGGTGTAGCACGCACCACCCACCTGGCAGGTAAACCTTTTTTACCCATTTAATTCTTATTCCATTTGATTATTCCAATGGTTTATTATTTTTAACAGTGTTAGATTAGGGATTTTTATTGACTTAGGGATTATTTTGGTAGGTTTAGGATTTAAGAACCCATGCGGGGCGATTCCGAGTGGGCGTTATCTTCACACCATGGATTCAAGGTAGTATTCCTATGCACTCTCCCTTTATAATTTATGAAACATTGATTTTATGTTTTTGGAAACTCCTATAACTAATATGTGATGTGATGATGCTCAATCCTTGGTTTAGTTGTTTGGTGTGAAAATGTTCCTCAAATTCTTGCTTTGAGTTAATCACCCTTGTTTTGTTAAATAGCACATTCTCAAGGGATGTTTATAATGCACAATTGTCCTTCATGATTCTTCTGTAGTGGTTTAAAGCATTATTTGGATTTGATAATAAATTCATTGCTTGTGAAATAATCGATTTTAGGGTTCTTGAAATGGTTTCAAATTTTTTAAGCTAAGTAATGTGTGAAGTTAGTTTTTTTTAAATTGGTTTGTTTTGTGACTAGGAATTGTTGCCTGGTTGGCATTTTCATAAAGGTTCATTTTGTTTAAAAGTGTGTCAAAATTTTTTTAAAGGGGTTTTAAACATGATTTTATATGGAAAATGGTGTTTCTTGCACCTATTTTGAAATTGGTTTTCTTCTTTGGTAAAGAATGATTTTATGAAATGTTTAAAGGCCTGTTTGGAAACTTTATTAACATAAGGGGAAGTGCTTATTATGAAAACCTGTATTGGTTGATCCTCATGCCTTGTCAACATGGAATGGTTGAGATATCACTTGTGTGGAATCCTTGGGTTCCATTATGTGGGTTCCTTGGTTAGGAACCTTTTGTAATGTATTTATTCTAAGGCATGAGAGTAGACCTTGGGGAGACTCGGGGTGTGGCCTGCTGTGATTATTATTATAAATATAGGTTCTGATTTTATGCTCAGTGGCATTTGATGTCTCACCCCCCTTAATACCTAAGACATTGGAACCTGTAAAATTGAGAGATTTGTTTGAGCCGAGTGATGCACTGGTAGTTTATGGTACTGACTAGTGGCCCATAGTAGGAAGATATGATTGGGTTCATTGATATGGGATTTTCCCTCATCCTATCATGAGAAAGGGTTTTTGAGTGTATGGAGTGTTATATTTCATCATATGTGGAATGCTACTGTTGATGGGGTCGCAGGTATTAGTTTCATCTGGATTATTCCTGATCTCTCGGGTTCGCCTATGTCTAATGGATTTTAGCTATTTGAACTGTTGGCGAGATACTTGTATACCTATTTACATTTCCCTTTCTATATGACTTCCTTTGTACTATTGTGTGGTGTTTCTCATGTAAATTCATGCTTTTGTTTCCTAACTCCTATGAAAATGTTTTTTTAAAAATAAAATGTGTTTAAAACTCTTTACTGTCATTTTTAAATGAAATCTTCACTTTCCCCTTGAAATAACATGGTAACACATAAGGTTAGAATATGGTTTTGAAAATGATTAAGGATAATGTATTTTACTTTTATTATGAGTAAAAACTATAGAAATACATACTTTAATATATTGTAGTTAAAACATAGAATTGAGTTTCCTTAATTTTAAATGTAGTGCATTATGGAATAGTATATCAGGCTAGCCTACTATGTTTTAATACTCAAACCTATAGTTATTTTTTGGTTTTATTCCTTTTATAGGTTCCATCTTGGGTGAATTCTCCTTAGGTGATGTTTCATCATTGATTTGGAGAGTGACCCGTGAGGTCACACGAAGATAGTGGTTGTCCTGTTCGGTTTGTTTTATTTTCTTTAGTTCTCATTTAGTTTTTTTGGTTTATTTATTTTGAGTTGTTATTTATTATTTACACTGCTTTTATTTATTTACATTGGGTGAAATAATTCCCATAATCACTCTTTCGATGCCCTGGCACTTGTCGCTAGCCCGGGAGGATCGAGAATGCCTCTCGGGCCTTACTGCAGATCGGCTCGGGTGAGAAGTTCAGGGTCGAACCGGGTTGGTTTGTGACATTAAATAAGGTCATGTACAAGAAAAAAAATTCCAAGCCTTTCATGAGATTTAATTCTAACACGGTTCGAGGGTCGTACTTTTTGTACCTCGGATAGGATGGGTATGGTGTCAGGGGGACTTGGAAAAAAGATAATGTTCTCTCTGTCCTCATCCAACCCATCGCACTCCAAGAGAGTTTACTTGTGTATTGAAAGCATTAAACCATATGATTTTATTCTCAAATATTTATGAGTGCATTTTACTTTGTATTCACTCACCACATAATCTTCCAATACTTTAACACAATATAATTAGACTTTGATTTTTTTTAAATTTTTTTTATGATCATGAATAAATATCTCATCGTAATGAATTGGTCTATAAAATATATAGAATGTGTGTTGGTGGTTTTTGGAAAAAGTGCATCCCTATGAATTTTTTTTCAGGACAATTCCAAACTAAATATGATTTTATGAAATTATTTTATGACATGCAAAAAAATTCAGTTTCCATTTATTTTGTTATTTTTTCATAGATGAGGTTTTTACATTTCATTGGTCTTCTTATTTATTTGGGATTTTTTTTGGTCCCTACCCATCGATTTTGCATGGTACCCTGCTTGGGTTTACTTTTATGGCCCATTCACTGGCTAGTCATCAATTTACATGGGTTTATTTTCACCAACTAATTACCCGAGATTGAAGGATTGTGATTCTATGCTAACGTGTTATCTATTATTTTTTCCACCGTGTTGTTTACTATGCATCAACATGTTTCTCTACTACCCTATTTTCCCTTCTCATGTATTAGGATCGACACCCACTTTCTTAGTTTTGGATCATCATACTTGATTGGGGTTGTTCATTAGTCAACTGGCATTCGATCACCATTGAAACCACTCATTTTTTGAAATACATTACTTCTAATTTATTGGGATCATTATGTTATAGAATTTATTATATAATTTGAAGGTGTTGACTATTTACTTTTAATTTAGTGTTTTTGGTGGGTTGGATATGTTTCAATTGTACACTACAACATAATCAAAGAAAATAAGAACTGACTTTTTTATGCTTCTTATAAGCGCTTATAAAAAATCAACTTTTATTAGTCCTAAAAATAAGAGCTGAAAAAGTCGAATTTTATCAGTTCTTTACTTAGAGTTACTAAAATATTTTTTCATGAAATATATATATTGTTTGATTGCAATAAAACATATCTAAATAAATGATTAATATGAATTAATTTAACTTTTATAAGCTTATAAATTTTCATATGAATTTATAAATATTATTGATATTACATTATTTATATGTTTTCTATATATATAATATTTAATTTTGTTCTGATGTAAATAATAATATCTTATATAAGAATGACACTAAAATTCATATTATATTCATATTTTATATAGTTGAATATGTTTATGTGTGTGTTGATTTCACCAACACACATACATGTCCTTCACACACAGACACATGTTTATATATTAATGTAGACAGATAGACAAATATATAAATTTAACTAATAATTGAGGAGCCAAAGTTGACTCAACAAAACTTAAGGATAAAAGATGGAAATAATAGAACCAATAGACCTTACCATAGAGAAAAAAATGATGATTTAAAGTGGAAGCACTGATCTAGGATAAAATATGAACCAGTACTAAATAGACTCTCCATGGAGTTTCTCAAACCACTTCATGTATCCTAGAAAATCTCAAAAAATAGTACATTGGATTACCTTCCTGAAAATTCCTTTATATTTCATTATCCAAGGATAACTATTGTAGAAGTCTTATATTTTATATCTTCCAAATACCTTTTCCCTCATGTACCATTAAAATAGTACAAGTTTTTAGACATCATTTTTTATTCTCATTTATCCTCAGTACTTTTAGAAAACCGAGTAAACATTTCTTGAACTCATACATAAATTCATAAAATTTTCATCAAAGAATTCATATGAATTATATAGCCAAAACAAGCCTTAAAGGAAACCACAGTCTCTCTAAGTCATTAACATAGTCAATCATATTTAATACAGGAACACAGACTAAATTTCCTTCTATCACCATGTATTTAGTGGTTTTGAAACCTTGAGTGAATTCCACTGTGCTTTTCATAATCATTTTAATTTATTTTTTAAACAACATCAACATATGGTTTCACAGGAAGGAGTTAATATAATACATATAATTTTCTTACTTAAGAAAAATTATTATGTTTTTTTATAACATTCTTAGGAAACTTATTCAATTAGTATTTTCAATCCTCGACATTAATTTGAAGGTTAATTTTGAAGACATTGATTCCATTAATCTACAATGGAAGCTTCTATCAAATGAGTATCATGTATCACAATCATTTAATAAGGAATTTTAGTAAATGTGATCACACTAAAATTATGACTCTTTTTTGAATTACATCATACCAATTAGTGGGTTATGTCCTATATTTCACTAAGCATTGGTTCGCTTTAGCGGTTGTCCGATAAGTTAACTAGTTTGGTTGATGGTGAGTCAATCATATCAGATATGATTCTTGGATAGTTCAGTCGATAAATCATTATCCTAATCAATCAAGTGGATTCACACAACCTGATTCCTCTAATAACCTAATACTATTATGGTCTTCTAGCTAAGTTTGTCCCAATAATAATGAAAAAATGATTATATTATCCTATTAGGGTAACCCATTACTTTCTTTTCTTTCCCAACATAATCCTGGAGAACCCAACATTAGCATGAACTAACCTGTTTCATGATTGGGGTCTTGAAAAGTGTTTTCTTTGGAAGAAATTTGACACTAAATATTTGTAAATGGGAGATAATATCACCATATTATCTCATGTATTCCCTTTATATTTATGCTTGATTATAGTTATATAGTTTGGAATCCTATTCCTTCCATCAAATCAATATAATCAAATCAAGTTGGCGTGTAACTATTTACACACAACTGATGAACAATCAACAGCTAAGGTAGAAGAAATATAAATCAATCATCATACCTAGTATTTGTAGGTTCAGGGTGTGGAGGAAGTGATTTTGATGTGTGTGAAATTAAAATTTCTTTTAATTTAGAGTTCTCCAAAATCACAAGAGGGGTTCTTCATGTTAAATTTATAACTAACATATTTATGATTGGAAGAAATGATTTCCTCATATTAGGATCTTTTATTTAATGATGATGTTGATCTTTTAGAAAACCATTAGGATTACCATTGTTGTGCTATAAGTATTCAAGTATAGAATCTCTATAGCAGTGATCTTCAAGTGCTCCTTTGATCTTTGAACAATAGAAATTGATTTTTGGGTGCTAGCGTGGTGAATCAATTATCATACATTGTTCATCTTGATCACTATAGGATCCTTCAGGATTGAAGGAGGTCTTCTCATAATTGAGGAAGAGAGGAGGAATTAGAGAGAGAGAGAGATATATCTATTGTGCGTAAATAAATATTTTTTTCCACAAACCTATGAATAAATATTTATTAAATATTAAATAAATAAATATATTTTATTCACAATATGATGAATAAATAATTATTTAGTTTATGAAAATAATAAAATTGAATAAAATATTCTTCATCATTGAGAAAAAAATTTATTCAATTAATTAAATTCAAACATAATTTAATCGATATAAACATAAACAATTAGTGTGTGAACCTGTTGGATTATTTCTCATTGGAATTAAGTGGGTATGCCTAAAGTCCAAGATTAATGTCTATAGAATGGTCAATTATAACACCTCAATATTTTATGGTATGTCTCTTTTCAAATCTAACTTCTTTTATAGCTTATATTGCACACAACACCGAGCTTAAACGAACCTCAAAATATTATCTAAATATGATTGATATAACCATGCTATTAAATTGGTGGGTGTAAATGGGATTAACACAATTATTAAATAAATAAATAAACATATATATAGTGTTCTAAATCAATATAAATTTATTGATTAATTATTATGAAATAAATATATAATTTTTTGTAAAGTCATTTTATTCTTAAGAAATATGTGTTCTTCAATAAGCGATATTTATTTCTTTCTATGAGAGAATAAATATAATTAATATTTGAAAATTTTAGAAAAGGTATATGATAAAATTAAGTTCTTTTTGAAAATCATCATATTAAAATTATCATAGGATGAAATTTTGGTATTTTTTTATGAAATGATTGATTTTCTCATAAATTGTGAAAAATATCAATTTTTTAAAAATGATAATTCCATTATATTAGAAAGTCCCTTAATGATTTAAATTTTATCTAAAAGTAAATTAGGTTCTATTTTGTTAAATATAATCAAATAAATTATATTTCAATCATCCTTATAATTTATTTTTTGGTAATTAAATTTTTTGGCTTGAAAATGAATTTTAAAGAAAAATGTTTTTTGAATTATTTTTCCAATTTCATTTTAAATTAAATTATGAAAATTAAGTGTTTAAAATTTTGAAAAAATGATTCCATATTTGGAATCAGTGGGATCAAAATTTATTAAATAGGTCCCTTTTATTTTGGTCATAATAAATAGTAACCATCGTAAAATCTATTACTATGGTAAAGGGTAAATCAGGTAATTAAGGGTAAAAATAAAATTATAAAGAATATTAAATGACCATAAAACATCCAAAAATTTTATTGGATGAGTAATTTTTATCCATAATAATTCATGTTTAGGTAATATGACCATTTATGGAAATTTGGATGAGTTTGTAAACTTTTTAATATTTTATTTATAGAAAGGTAAAAAATGTCACATTCATGTTTTTAATAACTATAAAATTTTTAATATTGGGTTATATAGGGGATATGTTTGACTATAAATATTATTTTGAAAGATAAAATATTTATCTACATCATGGTAATTGAATTTTAATTTTTAGTGACGAAATAATTACCTCAAATTCTTACACAACACTGATGCAATAATTATTCAATTAATGAAAACATCAAATAAATGTTTTTATAAATATTTAAAATAACATAATTGGAGATATTTAAGGTGATACATGAATTTTATAAGTGAACATGACATATTAGGAATTTATTAAACGTTTTGGTTTGATGTTATATTTTTTTATTAATATTATTTAAGTCAAAGTAATGATTACTGTCAAAATTGACAATAATAATATTTCATGAATATAAAATTTTATTAAATTATTTAAAAATCATAAAATATTAAATAATAAAAAAGCGGATAAGATATTTTCTAAACATTCATCTCCTCTACATATATAGGAAACTTGGAAGCATTTGGATGTAAAATAGTCTTATTATATTTTAATATTTTGAGAGATTCCAAAAGTACCCCTCATTTTAATTATAAAATGGCACCCCTTACCAGAGAGATAACCCATGAAAATATAAATTAGAATTACTAATCTAGATTGGAATCCAAAAAAATTAAAATAGTATCTCCATGGAGTTTCTCAAAATACTTCAAGTATCCTATACAATTACACCTAATAGTACATTGTCTTCCCTCCATGAAAACTCTTTTAGGTTTCTTTAACCGAGGATAAATATTGGAAAAGTCTTATATTATTTATCCACCTAAGAACCTTACACACTTATACTGTTAAAATAACACTATAGTTTAGACATCATATTTTGTGCTTACTTATCCTCAACACTTTTTGAAAACTGAGTAAACATTTCCTATAGTCATACATACTTTCATAAAATTTCCAACAAGGAATACATATTAATTCAATATCCGAAAAAAGACTTAAAGGAAACAATATTATCATAAATACATTAAAATTCTCAATCATATCTAATACATGAGTGAAGACTAAATTTCATTCTATCAAATTGTATTTAATGGGTTTGAAAACATAAGTGAATTCCACTATGATTTTCATAAGTATTTTCATCCAGTTTCTGAACAATGTCAAAAAAGGTAGCTCAGGAATAATTTATTATAACACATATTATTTTCTTTCTTAAGAAAAATTATTAAGTTTTTATAACAGTCTTTGTAAATTTATTCAATTAATATTTTATTTCCCTGACATTGATTTCAATGTTAATTTTAATGATGATGGTTCCATTAATCTACAATGGAAGATTCTTTAAAATGAATATCATGTATCATAATCATTTTATAAGGATGTTTATTAAATGTGATCCCACTAAAATGATGACTCTTTTTTGAATTATATCATACCAATTGGTGGGTAATGTTATATATTTACACAAGCATTGAGACACTTTACTATTTATCCCATCACTTAACTAGTTTGGTAGATGGTCAGTCAATAATTTCATATATGATTATTAGATAGTTGAGTGGATAACTCATTATCCCAATCAACCATATGAATTCACAAAAAATTATTCACCTAGTAACCTAATCCTATTAGGATCTGAGTGATAAGTGTAACCCAAATAAAATGTAAAAAATTGAATATATAATCCTATTAGGGTAACCCATTACTTTCTTTTATTCAAAAAGATAATAAAAAAGACCCCAACATTAGCATGACCTACTCGGTTTCATGATTGAGGTCTTGAGAAGTATTTTCTTTGGAAGGAATATGAAATTAAATATTTGTAAATGGGAGATAATGTGACCATCTTATCTCTTGCATTCCCTTTATATTTATGCATGATTATAATGATTTACTTTGGAATCCTATTCCATCCACTGAATTAATATAGTAAAAAAAAGTGGAGGTACTGAGCCTATATTAGGCTCTCACACTTCAAGGATCTCTCCTACATGATCCATTATATAAAAAAAAATCAAACCATAGGAATGGTTTGTCTATATAGGATCCTCTCCTGTCAGTCTTTGATCACCACTGGGTACTCCAGGAAGGTGGATCTGTTCTATATGTCCATCTCACTGTAGTCAATAATGTGCGCCATATTGTGCATATATCTCCTTAGATGTGATACATGGAAGGCACCATGAACTCAGTCCAGCCGAGAAGGTAATTTCAAGTGGTAAGAAACCTTTCTAATCCTCTGTAGGATCTAGAACAACTAGATAAACCTCGGGGAAAAACCTTTCTTCCCCAACCAATACTCTACAATCCTTATCATGGGGTGACTATTTAGAAAACATGACCTCCATTATTGAACATCAAAGGCCGTTGACATAGATCTACATAATATTTTAGTTAGCTTTGGATGTTCCTCACATTCTCATGGCTCACCTGAACCTTTTTTATTATTGCATTCCCCAGTTCGGGCCCAACTAGAGATGTATCACTAGTCTCATTCCTACACAAGGGTGACTTACATGAACTCTGATATAGGGTATTGAAATGTTTCATTCTGATAGTGGGGTGATAACTGTTTTTATAAGAAAACTACACCAATTAAAATTGATTCTCCAGAAACCTGGATGGTTTGCTCAGTATGGCCATCTATATGGGTATGAAACACTATTTTCATCTGTAACTAGGTTCTGAAATCCTCTTGAAACTCCCTCCACAACCCTAACATGAATCAAGCATCACTATCAGAGACGATCATCTTGGGTGCCTCATGAATCTAGAAGATATCATACACATACTGCTACCCCAAACTCTCCACCAAACTCTGCTCCTGGATGACAGGAAAGTGAACCAACATGGTGAGTTGGTTGAAAATATACCATATAGTATTGTGGTATCTCTTTTTTCATGGAATCCCCATTAAAAACCCATTGATATTCCATCCCACTTTAAATCTATGATCTCAAGGGGTTTACTCAAATTTTCTTGAACCTAATGATTATCCCTTACCTACTCACATGTGAGACATTGAGAAACAAACTTGGTAATGATCCACCTCATACCAGACCACCAAAATGTCCACTAAAGGACCTTGTATATCTTTACCACACTTGGACGTACAATCAATGGGGAAGTATGAAACTCCATAAACACCTCCTCATGCAATATGGTCAGAAGTATATTATATCCTAGGAATATGATGATGTGCTCACCTCCTTCAGAAAATCCATCTGGGTTATCTCCTAAGGATATCTGGTCATAAAGAAATTCACTGTTAATTCCTACCAAATAGGTCCCTCTCTCATACTGAAGAATAGGTGGATTCACCATCATTTATTGAAGATAATATGTTTCCCTCTCCTCCTACAGGGTCAGTTGTAATGAGTCCAACTGCTCTAATACCTCCTCCACAAAATGAGAATGATATTTAATACCAAGGGTATCTACCACCATGTCACCCTCCTCTAGTGTGTAGACTATCTCGATGTTGTAGTTCAATAGGAACATCAACTAATGCATCTGTATTAGGTTCATATATCTCTGGAGGAAGATGTACCCAAGCCTCAGAAGATAATACCTCCACATATTCAGGGTGAATACTACCACTACTAACTATATGTCATGGTTCATGTAGTTTTATTCCTTTGATCTCAATTGCCTCAATCCATAATCATTCACTGACCACCTCCACATCAACATGTATCCAATCCTAAATCTAGAGGCATCATATAACACTATGCACTCAACTCCCTTTTTTGGAAGTCTCAACCCAATAGAATTGATGAACGTCAGCCTCAGAACCTTGAATCCTCTTTGACACTACTCATTCTAGGAAAATGGATTCACTTTCCATATCAAGGCAGTCAAATTTTCTACAATCTATGAAATTTACTCCATGAACCATTAATAGTATTTATATAAGGTTAGAAAACTCCACACCTCTAACATGATCGTGGGTAGTTCTAAAGTAATCACAACACCAATATTCACCGGATTAATAGCTAAACCATGTTTAGAAGTTAAATTCCCAAGAAAGTGACCATCAAAGATCCAAAACTAACACTTTTTGGGCTTATTGCATATCTGGTTCTCCCGAAGTAAGTTTACGACCATCTTGTCATACTCTGCATACTCCTACTCTGATGTAGAGTATATGTGAATTTCATCGATAAATACAGCTGAGAATCAGTCCAAGTATGGTTGGAAGGTTTATATCATAAGATCTATGAACATAGTGGTGGAATTTTTCACACCAAAGTGGAATCACTAGGAATAATGGGTGTCTATAGAGACTCTGAAATGTCATATTTGGAATACCATCCTCGTGAACTCTCAACTGACGGTAGCCGAACCTAAGATCGATCCTTAAGAACCAAATCATACCTTTTGAAAGGTCAAAATTTTCATCAATCCTTGAAAAGGAATGATTGTTCTTGATCATTGACTAATTTAGGTGATGATAATTAATTCAAATCCTCAAACTCCCATCCACCTTTTTCATGAACAATGCTAGAGCCACCGAGGGGAACCCAAAGGGTCTAAAAGATCTATACTCAAAATTTATATTACTAGGGACATACTACCCAACAATAGATAAGTTGGATATTTTATTCTATAGATAAGAATGACCTACCATGCATGAGATTTCCTTTTTATAGAAAATGAAAAAATCATTCCACCCACTAGAAAACACTAAAAAATATCATAGGGCCATATTGACACTATGGAATGATCCTATGAGAATGATTTCCCCACACTTTAAACAACAAAGCAACCTGAAATATAAAAATAAAAGAACACATTCACCACACAACAACACCATATTCATTAGGAAACACTGACCCACCCACACAACATTAAATCATTTCACAAGATAATTAATCTTTTTGGGGGAGGCATCCCTCTTCCTTGAATACTCAAATCCATAGAACATATAACTAAAATTGGGATAAAACATAGAAAAAAGAATCTAAGAAAAAGGAAAACAATTTAATCAAATGGATAAAGGGATAAATACCACACCTCATATGACAACTGGATTCCCTTGATTAGAATCCTTTGTTGTCAAAGATCTTAATGTAACATGATGATCTGGTTAATCCCAAGAAAGATTACCTCGATCATCACATGTGTAACATCATTCATGCATGAGATGTATGAGTCTTATACAAGACCTTAAAGATGAATAAACTCTAAGATTACTATGTACACAATTATTTTTCTATACTATAAATCCCTATGTTTGATTCTGAGCATGAGTATAACTCCCATGTTGAGACCATAATGGTTGATGCCTACAAGCTGCTGTAGACAACTCAAATCTACAAGGTCTAATCCATGCTATAATTTACCAATGATACCTTCCTAGGAAACTCTTCATAAAAAAGACCTTCTTAAGATTCCATTCTACCAAAATTTTTTGTTTTTTAGAGGATAAAAATCATTATAGAATAGGAACTCAAATTATTCCCAAGAGAGTGTTGACTCATTATATACATGGGTGACCAAACACAACCAAGTTATCTCTAATATGAGAAAGAGGATGGTTTCAAGTGTGACCATCACATTGTGAGGCATTCATATGAAATGAAAAACTTGAACTATAGACTCTCACCAATTCTCTATCACCTAACATAATATCTCCCTTAGAATCTAGGTGTCCCCTGATCTTGTAAATCTATAATAATTCTCATTATATGTACATTGTTATTTTGAATAGATGAAATGAAAATTTTCTACATCTAATATAAAAAATCAATCCAAACCAAAGAGTGTGGTCACTATCACTTCTCAATGGGTGGAAACACATCTCTCTTCTTGAATGGAGAAACCACTTCACATAATGGCTCATAAACTGAAGACTCGATACTATGCTGGTTTTCATAGTGACCCTAATCTTGGGAATCCTCTGTCAAATTGTTTGCATCATGAAACTATATTTTTATCCTAGATGTATATCATCACGAAGACATCATAAAAGTTTACAATACATACCATGGTAAGATAATCATATCTGGGGAGATAACAGAAGAAGGACCAAAAATTCAAAAAATACCCAATCCTATATGATGCATGCACCACTGGTTTCCCTACAACTGATGTATCGTCATACCGAGTTGTAAATAAGGTAATTAGAGTCATAATTAATGGATATGTCACCTGTCAAACCATACTTGGGTTTCCAATCCTATGATCTGATCTCAAGTCACTCAAAAACTATTTCCTTAAATTTCCAAACCAGAACTGAAAAAAATGTCTAAATCCACACATTAACCCTACAATAAACCACCTTTACTGCCACTCTATCATTACTCAACCAACAGAGACCCCTCCTAGTCTATAAGTCAGACAAAGGCGACACCCCAAGACTAACTCCAATATTCTAGGGGATGGAGACCAATGTCTACAAGGTATATCATTGAAATGGGAGGCCTTATCCTAAACCACTTGTACTCACACAAAAATCCAACTCCATAAAATAGTGAATAAATGTAATAATACTGAAACATATAGAGTATAAATCTTGCATACAAAAATCTATAGGAAATACCTCAACGTATAACAACATATAAATGGGAAAAATACACACCCAACAAAAAATGAGGTGCCGACTTGACAATAACTGGAAAAGGGGGGAATATTAAAGAGATCATGTCTCTCAATATCTGAGGTCAACAACCAAACAGGGTTAGCTCCACTACATACCACTACCCCCCTACAAAATGAGATCCACTAAGGTAACAACTGATCTTTATATTCTCTTCATAATACAAAACACATGAAGGAAAATCCCATTCACGGGTGAGTATATACTTTCCAAGTAGGATGCCCCATAAACCAAAAATGGAGAAATATAAATTAAAAAAGTTAGATCACCCCATAAAGAAAGAGGGTGAAGAAAAATAAACATTAGATATGCTCAAAATAATCCAAGGATAAGAGAGAAATGGGATCTCCATCTCTATAAACAGCTAAGAACAAATAGTACTCCCACAGCTACAAAGGTCCCATTGCTGAGGACCAAACAACCCATGTAATGACATAAGATACAGAGTGGAGGCCCCACTCATCACTACTATATTTCACTGCTGAGGGGGAACTATATCCTAACCATGCATCTTGTGTTACGTCTCAAGATTATGGAGGACCCACACCTCACCATTATATAGCACAATTAAGGGAGGACTACTCCAATGGAGGAATAGAACACTACCATAGCTCGTTGATGGGGAATCCACTCTCTAGATTGGATACCCACACCCTCTATAATATCGGTTAGTTTTGTCTCAAACTGTATATAAGATGTGGGGGACACACCACCTAGAGATGCATGATAGTACTGACCCCGATAACACTATAATCATCACACCCTATACATTTCCACCTGATAATCATCACTCATAGAATCATCCCACTTACATCACCTTACATCATATCTCTAATGATAAAAGGAAGGAAACCATCACATACCACATGTAAAAATACTTAGGAAAAGCTAATCATGGTCCCAAATCATAGTTCCATAGAATAATATACACACAGTTAATGTTTCAAGAAAAAGAAGTACACAACGCGTTTATGTGGTCAGACAACATGTGTTTCTTCCTGGACACCAGGGCATGTCCTCACCTAGAGATAGATTGGCCATCCGTGTCACACTATATGGCCTGTACATGGGGTCATAAGGAAATTAATTTCACCCAATGTAATGGGCATGTACACACGATACATGGATCGACTAGCCACATATATATATATATACACACACACATACACACACACACACACGAAATGTCTTTCAAAATACATGGTGTGTCTAACAAAAAAGTGTCCTAGTTGCGTTTCATCAACAAACATCTTGGATGCTATGGTAGGATCACAAATTATGTTGGCCCGAACACATGGTATGTGATATTTTACTCGGTAGAAACCCTATATAGCTTGAGAACCCAGGATACATGGTGTATGTTCCTCTGGGATACATGATGTGTTGTTAGAATTTTCACAGATAGTGAAGACTTTCTTCACACTGATGCGAGATATCCAATTTATTATTCCACACCACACCAAAAGACTTTTTATTTTATTAAATGAAAAAATGATGAAGAGCCTAAAAAAGATAAAATTATGGGGGTTTAAAATAATGGATCCCAAGAGAATAAACCCAAAAAAAGTTGGTACCCTCAGGTGGAAAAGAACCAAAACTAGAAAAGAATAGGAGGTGATCATCGTGAGAAACATTAGAAGAAATAAATTCATCCACAACATTACCCTCATTCCAAGTATAAAGGATGGACACGTGGTTGTTCCTTAGCTGCTTGCAGCTTTTGATGGAGTATTTAATGGACCAAGGAATGGTTACTTTTCCTGACATGTCATTGTAAATTGTTAGTGCCTCAGTCTCAATATTCTTGATAGGAATGTTTTTCGGATTACATTAGAGTAATCTTATGAGGATAGCATGGGATTCCTCTTGAAGAGACTCACCATTCACAAAGAAATATGGGAAAGATTCCACAACTGAGCCTTTGGGATAACTGATCACTCTATTACTATGTGTATATCCCATATAGAACAATATATTTGTGTTTAACTTATCCCCCCCAGAGGGGAGGCTTCCATTTGATCCATTTTTCCTAAGTGGTTGTTCCATTATTGAGATTAATGCGAGGGATGTATGGGTCATGAGAGAAGGTCCATTGACCAAACCTTATCATAACCTACAAAATTTCATAACTAAGTTTATGATTTTGAAGAGGATACCCGTGATAGTCCCCGATGAGGAATGATGACGTTTTTTATTTTTGGATGACCAGAGAATCCACAACCCAATGGTGAATATTAAAGATCTAGCTTTCTTCTCAGGGTCGAGTCTGTCCAAACCTTGGAACGATTTTTTGAGGAAGGTCTCAGTAGAAACTATCCGATTAAAACCCTATAAATTGGATGAATGATCCCTAAACCTCCATCACCCAATCACTATTGAAGAAAAGGTGATTCATGGACTCATAATCCAGCTGCCTACATGAGAGGCATTTATAAGCAAGGTTGATCCCTCTCCATTGGATTCTCTCATTGGTTGGAAATGAATTATTTTGAACATGAAACATTAGGCAATGGAACTTTGAAGGGTGCTCCTTGCACCATAATATGTCTCCATAAATATACTGATGAGAATACTCATATTGAGATATTTGAAAATCTCTAATATTGAAAATACCTACACCCGATCCTGTGAAAAAAACATCAGTCCAGATCATTAGTCAACACAATGATGCCGAAGATACTTTTCTAATTATCATCTAAGGTGGCATGGATGAAGATGGGGTCTTCACTAGAATCTTTGAAGATGATATTGGGAGTGTGGCAGTGTAGGAATCCAAGAATATTACTTGAATAGTTTCTGCGCTAATGGATAATATCTCCCTTTCCAATTAACCAATGAGAATGATGCTGACAGTTAGGGATATAGGGCTAGATCATCTTTTGAATTTTGGAGGATTTAAATCTGGACAAGGTCCCATCATTTCCATAAGTACTTTGAATGTGTTTAACCCATAATTTTTCCCTCTATTATCCACCAATAATGTTTGGTGTGAATACCATTAATGGTTCCAAAAATACTTTTAAGGTTAATACCCCCTTCCTTAGTGGGTTTATCAAGCTTGTTCCAAGAAAACCAATGATAATTACCTTCCAAGTGCCCGACCCATAGAAAGGATATCATAGTGTTCTCTATGATGGGAATCACCTTCTTTGTAACCTTAAAGGTGGAAATGATATGCATAGAGATGGATGAGAGAATGGAATTGATAAAAGTGATTCTCTATCCAAATAATAAGGACCTATTTTTCCAGTTGATAATCTGACTCGTGATTTTCTCAATAACCATATCAAAGTGTTTAATAAGAAGGGTATTAGGGGACATAGGGGCACCCAAGAAGTTCATTGGGAAAGAAAATTTATGAATTCCAAGGTTGGTTTCCAAATCCGTTATCCTTTTCTTAGAGCATTTTTTAGAAACAAAGAAGTTTCTTTTCTCACGATTGACAACTTGCCCACTCCAAGTGAAATAAACCTCCAAAGCTTCATTGACCCCCTTATTTGACCTTCTACTACCATTAGCAATGAAAATTGTTTCATCCTTGAACATAATAAGGGATATACCTCCAATCAATGTTTTATTACGGTAAGGGATAACCTGTCCTACAAAAATTCAATGATTAAAGTAGTGGCTGAGAACATCTTGACCAGTGATAAACAAGGAAGTGGATAAGGGGTCTCCATGCCTTAATCCTCTAAAAAAAATTAAAATCCAAACTATTTTCCCATAAAATATGTAGAAAACCCTTGAGAGATAATACTATGAAATAGAATATCAATGACCCACATAGAAAAACCCATGTGTTCAAGGACCCTGTTAATAAATCTCCGTTCGACTCTATCATAATATTTTCTCATATCTAGTTTAATGACCACATTGATACCAAAGTTCTTTAGGTTGATTTCACTAATCACTTCATGGGTGGCTGGAGAGAATATCATTGATCACCTATGTGGGTAGTCGATGCACCACCAATCGTGGTATGGGGTGTTTATCCTCAAATGAACCACCCAAAACCTAAAATCTACCTTGATCCATCCACAAAACAATTATCACTAAGTCATTCATGTTACCTCTATGAATTAGGGGGTTCGATCAGGCTCAAATCTGACCTCAAAATGTCGAATCGCGACCCCATAGGCCAATGATAAATAATGTGAAGAATGGTGGTGGGAAAAGCACTAGAACAAGGTAAGATCATCATTAGCTGATGAGATCCTAGAAAATGAGAATAAATTAAAGAAACCATGGGTGAAAACAAGGGTGCATAATATATAAAAAATAGGTTCAAGAATGATATTTAATTAGTCTCATGTAAATAATAAAAAATAAATATATACCATAACCTGATAATAAATCCATGCTCATAAACTTTAATCAATGGGGTAATAAAAAAATAATGATCCCTACCTCATGAATGGATCGATCAATGGTGAAGAATGTGTCGACAAGTGAAAAAGGTGATGCCCATGCTGTGTTAATTGCTTGTCTCATGATTCTCGTCGATCATTCATCATTGATCCATGCTCCTTGGTCATCAAAACCAACAAAAATCTCATCCTCATCTTCTCTAATATACTAGGTTTTTGTAGATATCACTAGATATTTGACATAGTGGGAATTTTATAGTATGACCATGTTTTGGAAAAATTAAAGAAATTAAATAAAGAAATTATTTAATTCACTTGACACACCTACCACCGACTTCCCTTAACCGAATTCCTAACTCCAAAAAACTTTATATCATGCCTTGGGTAAACCCCAAATTTTGGAAATAACCATGATCTCAGATTTACCATACGAGATCATGATCAATGGGAAAACCATTTATTTGAAAAATATTTATGCACATGATTTGATATATATTAGTATTTTTTATATATAAATATTGAGGTCCTGTGAAACCCAAAAACAATGCCAAATTCAAGGAAAAAATTCGGAGATATATATATAAATATTCAAATGATCAAACTAAAAAAACTGGTGTTGTTATATTTACCCAAATAAAATAGTTTACTACCTAATTCCTCAAATAAAAAGAAACATCGAAATACAAAAACTCTAAGTATAAACCATATCAAAAGATAAATAGTTATAAATTAAAGTATAAAGGAAAAAATAGAACAAAGAAAAAAAAATGATAGGAGACAAGTCCTCACCTGATCCAAAAGATCTTAGAAGACTAGCCCTAACCACACACACTCTTCCAAAAGGGGCCCCTTACAAATAACATATAGAGGTAGTCCTAGGAATATAGAAGAAAGACACCCTAGAGATACAACTAATCTATACTATGGATTTCTAGATAAACTTATATAACCTTGACATTATTATCTGTGGGGAATACAACAATATTATGGGCCATACTATCCCAAGAAGGATCCTCATGGAAGTATCTCTTAATTTTGTTAGATTTTTCACACTCATAGAACTTAAAATTATTAAACTGACTACCATACTTCTTATATTTATATTTACCTTTAGGTGGACCCTTGACATTAAAAAACCCAGTCCAAGGACTCACCCCGGTTCCCTCCATGTTTATACCATGGATTTAAAGAACCCTAGGAAACATCATTGACTTTACATCATCCAGAGTGATGGAATACCTACAAATCATCATATAATCTCAAACCGGATTGATAGATTCATCAAAGAAATTCAAAAAAAGGAATTTTTGGTCCTCGTCCATAATATAAATATCTACATTAGCTAAATCTAACACATTATTATTTAAACTATCTAAATGATTCTACAAAAAGGGTCCTGATATAATTTTTAAACTATAAAGATTCAATTTAATTTGTAACCTTCCTAAAAGAAATTTAGTTATGTAAATATTCTCAAGCTTCAACCATATTTCATTGGACAGAGTTTTATGGACCACTTCTCATAAATCCTTTCCACCTAAGGTCAATAAAAAAGGGAATGGGATGACTTTAAAATATTTTGTTCAATATCTTCAAAAGAAACATAGGTCTATCCTGTAGTAAATATAGTGTTGATATTCCTCCTAGATCCTTCCAAATCATCATCAAGTCAATTATGGACAAGAAGAGCACACATTTTTCCTCTCTATAAATTAAACCATTCTCTCCATCAAACTTATATACCTCTAATCTAGTAAAATGCATTTTTAAGACTAAATGAAAATGTTTATGATACCACTTGTTTGGGTGAGGCCCACCTTGGGGACACACTACTACCAAAGAAGGAGGAAATATTTCACAATGTAGTCCATAAAAATAAGGTAAACAAGATCTGGTGATAAATAAATATGTGCACAAAAGAAAAGAAATAAAACAAATAGAATAAATGTGATGCGCACAACAATATACAATCAAACTTAGTAAGAAGAGTAAAATGAAAGAATGAAAATAGAACATGATAGTTTATGTGGTTCATACCTTTTGGTCATAATTCATATCATCAATGCCACCCACACCCATTTTTTCTTACAAATAAGAAAATAAAACCATGGATGAATACAATCACAGAAATAAAGAAAGATAAATAGAAAGAACATACTCAAAACTAGAGTAATAATCCAATGGTATGTACAAAATAGAAGAAAACAATAAGAAAAAAATAATGAGAGATAAGATATTAGAATATAAAGAAAAACATGGTCGAAAACCACTTAACAGGGTTCACCCTCACTTGTCTCAATACATCTATTTCTGATGCTTTTGTCGTGGCTGCGTGCCGTCTGTGGGGACACACATCTGTCTACCCTGTATTCCCACTTTCAGAAGGTGGGCAGAATCTGTCACTTCATCAGAGACATTTGATCCATGATCGAAACGGTATAATGGGACGTCTATCTCTCCTTCTGTGGATTCCTCCTTGGAATTCATCACCTAGTCCAGGTCTCTCTTAAATATAAATATGTTATTCATGAAACTCTTCCCGGTGCCATGTCTTTGTGTATGTCGGTTAATTACACTGCTTTCGTCGGGTCATTCTAAAGGGTCAAGTTAGGGAAGTGACCTTCGGTCATGGGAGTAGTCACATTGAGCATCACATGGAGTATCTAGGCTCAGAAACCCCAATGAATCTGAATTTTCCCCTTATGATAGGGCTTCTTGAGGGCATGGAAGCCTAATGCATCCCATGTCGAATGTGGGGAATTGTTTTCTAAAGGCATGTCTCTGAAGTTTTCCTTGGATTCCCATGTTTAAAACGGGGTAGGCCGCATGTTTAACATCCTACGAGGAAAGATCAGACTGATCAGAATACTGATGAGAGTGGATCAGATGGGTTCATCCCAAGAATGGAGCACCTGTATGGTTTACCAGATGGATGGATAAGAACGCCTGATGAGGATGGACCCTGAATGGAATGTCCTAAAAAGGGGAATATTTCACACCGTGAAGGTTGATCTGGACACCACAAAGGTTGGATCAAAGGATAGTGGGTCCCTAAAAGGGGGACACAAAGGTTTACCATTGGATAGGTTTGATCCTCAAGGAGGATTCCTACATACCATGTTTAGAAGACATGGATCAAAACCCATGTAGTTCGAAAGGGTGGTTTGAGGATTACACATGGTTAGCTTCTCAGGTGCCACCAGGGGAAGCGATGAGATGATGGATGGAGTGATCTCAACGGGATGTGGTGGTATGGGTAAGAATTATGATGGATATAGAGGAGGTGTTGGGTGATGAGAATAGATGATGTGGAACCAATGTGAAGGTGATTGTATTGGGCTTGAACCTAAAAGATGTTTCCTATATATCCCTGTGGCAGGGAATCAAAGACCACATAGTTCTAAAATGGGGCGATGAGAAACCTGAGAAGGTGGCTCATGAGAATGGATGCATGGATGAGGGCTTAATGGAAGTAGAACCTCTGGGTAAGGCATGATCTCCCTAAAACACAAAGTCTCGAAGGAGACACCAAGATGTGACAAGGGTTATGGTCTTGAACCTCAGGGAGGCTTCCTACGTACCTTACTCAAAAGGGAAAATATCAATGTCCATGTAGTTCAGAATGGGGCATAGAATCGGGCTGTTCATAAAGAACAGTGACCCGGAGACATGCTGGGGCTTACGCATGTTTACCAGCCCATCGCAAAAGGGACACTCATGGTTGGAGGAGTATGGATTGAGTGTGGGGATTATGCATGGTTAGCTTCACGGATGTATCACAACACCTTAGAGAGGTGGATCCTAGGGATGCATCCCAAAAAGGGTATACATCGCATCAGGAGGGTACATCCCTAAGAAGGAGAACCAAAGTTTATCATTTTTTGGGATTGAAACTTGAAGAAGCATCCTACATACCCGAGAGGTTTCAAAACCCATGTAGTTCGAAAATACAATTTAAAGTCGAGTGGGATGAGTGGGGCATACCGTTTAATGTCATGCGATATGAGAATGAACTGGTGTGATATTCAAAGAACGGTTGAATTATTGGGGGTGATGGGCTTGAACCTCAGGGAGTCTTCATATGTACCCTTTTTAGAAGGAAGGGATCAAAGTCCATGTAGTTCAGTAAGGAGGGGGAATGGGGCTTACGCATGGTTATCAGACCATATGGATGGATTAGAACACCTTAGGGAGGTGGATCCAAGGAGGGATGTATCCCAAAAAGGGAATATGTCACATCAAGAGGGTACATCCCATAGAGGGAGCACCTAATTTTATCAGTAGTTGGGTCAGAATACCCTATGGGAGCAGACCCAGTGTGATGTGTCCCATAAAAGGGATGATGTCATACCATGAAGGTTGGTCTGGACACTAATGTAGGTGGATTGGGAAGGGTGCACCCCTAGGAAGGGGCATCGATGCTTACCTTTAGTTGTGATTGAACCTTAAAGAGGATACCTACATACCCAGTGTAGAATACAAGGATCAAATCCTACGTAGTTCGGCTAGGGTGGTGGTTTTATGGTCACTACTAACCTCTAAGATCCCATGTGTCATGCTCGGTTTGAGAAACAAGAGGTAGTAGTGGACCAGACAGACGTGTCATAGAAAGTGTGTGGATGGGAGAGGGTGTGGGGATTACGCATGAGGTGGCCTAGGTGATACTATGGAGAAACAATTGTGGATGGGGATTATGCATGGAAGCTGCCTGAGTGATGCTATGGAGCGAGAATGGTTGATGGGGCTTACGTGAGGAAGCTTCCTGAGTGCCGCTATGGAGTGACAATGGTGGATGAGGCTTACATGTGGAAGTTTCTTCAGTGCCGCTAACGAGCGACAATGGTGGATGAGGCTTATGCATGGAATCTTCCCGAGTTCCTCTAAGGACCAACAATGGTGAATGGGGCTTATGTGTGGAAGCTGCCCATGTGCCGTTACAGAGTGGAAATGGTGGACAGAGATTACACGTGAAAGTTGGTCATATGCCGCTAAGAAGCGTCAATGGTGAATGGGGATGACACAATGAGCTTTCTGTAATGTCTTCATCATGTCCAGCCAATGGGGCTTCCCAACTCGTTGGTGGGTTGAGGTATATGATTGGTGACTAGACCTGTGCGCTAGTGCACAAGCAGGATAACGCCATGGGCGTTGGAATCAATTCGAACAAAGGGTAATGAGAAGTGTGAATCATATGCCCAACATTTGGAACAAACTGATGGAGGCATGATGATGGAGGATAACTGCTGACCCTGTTCGAAAAACAACATCCATATCGCGTTAGCCTGATATGAGGACAAACAAATGAGGGTCGACTACTAACTATGTTCGAAACACAAGACCAAACTCGAGGTGTCGTCCAATGTCTTCCGGGGTGTTGGCCCAGGATGGTAGGTGAGCCGAAGCGGCATTGGACCAGGCTGTTAGGGGGTCCCTACAGACGTGAAAGAGGATGAAGATGCGAATAAGGGGCACGCAAAGCGTGTAGATGGAGTGATGAGATTTTTGAATAGATTCCAACAGTCTTTAAATTGTGACACCGTCATCATGGCATGAGGCATCTTATGCTTGTCACATAAGGCGTCTCTTATTTGGTACAAGAGGCATCCTATTATTGATAGGGCATGTTACAGTTTAAAGTCATGTGGTGATGACTATTAGTTATAAGGCACCAAGCAATGGATGGTGTGAGACTTACGCAATGAGTGGCCCTCTCTGGTTCAACCCAGCATTGGAGCCAAGTGATGAGGGTTTGAGGAGTTGCTTGAGGAATTGTTTGACTCAAGGTACTTAGGGAATCCAATATGAAAATTTGAACTTACAACATGGCAAAGGCACCAAGAGGAGTAGCTCGACTCATGGTGCTTCATGGAGTGCAGAGGAGTATCTCAATTCATGGTATTCCATAGGCGGAAGGTGGGTGCGCATATGGGCGCAATGTAAAATATCGGCGACTCGGCTCGAAAAGTTCATAGTGCGACTCCCCAATTTTCATGGGGGTCAGTGAGGGTAGTGAAGGGACCGGCCTGGTACTGATCCCAACCGAGGGTGTGGGGGCGCAACCCCCGCAGTATGGACCGGTGGGCGTTAAGTTAGGAGGCTCACAAAGGATAGGGCTTCGCGGAGCTTAGGGGCTCGCAGAGCATTGGGTTTCGCAGAGCTCAGGGGCTTGCAGAGAATAGGGCTTTACAGAGCTCAGGGGCTCACAGAGGATAGGGCTTCATGAAGGAAGGGCTTCGACGAGGCATAGCTTTGCCTTAGCAAAGTGCTTTTTATTTGGAGAGTGCTCTGAGAAGGCTTAATGCTTAATGGGACCTCGAGCGGCCCGAAGGGGCTCCCTCCTTTGTGAAGAGCAGAAGCCCTCACAAAGGGCATCCCTTCGGGGTGCTCGAGAGCATCGTGAAATGGGAGATCAATGGCCGAATGGTCTGTGTCACCGTGCTTATGAAGGGGGGGGGGGAGCCGGCTATTTATAGGAGATGGGGGCCATCAGAGCTTTCTGTAGAGAACAAACGGGCGCCACAATGAAGTGACACCGTGGAGTGGTCCGGGTCTGTTGGACTCGGTCATACTCTCAAAGGGTACGGTCATTTTTGCTCTACGGCGTTCGCAGAGTTTGTTGGGCTCGCATACGCTACTGTCACTTTTCTTTGGGATCGTGGAGGGGGCTCCGCGAGTGGGCTCTGCGAACATGTTTTTCAGCCTAACTTTGAATGACCATAACTTCTAATCCGTAACTCCGTTCGGGCTCCACGACCAGAAAAATCGAGAATTGCGAAATGGGTAATGCTATGGGATAATGTTTGGAGGCAATTGATGAATCATAGGGATGCGTTTTCTAGTTCCAACAACATCCGTGATCTTTTGTATCTTTATCGTCCTTCTCAAAACACACAACCTTCGAACTCTCCGTCAAAACCAGCATCCTAGAGTCGACCATGAGCATCATCGCTAATATGGCCATGGAAAACCCCACACCTTTAGCCCGTCTTCTTCCCTTCTCGCAATCTCTGTCCTAGCTTCAACCTTCTTTGTGATTTTGATCTTTCTCTCTCAACATAAGTTGGGATCTCAGGTACTTGAAATTGAAGAATCAAATCACTTGAACAGAATCCAAAGATAAAGGGACACGTGGCCAGTCAAGGAACTTTAGAAGGAATTCAGTGTAATAAATTTTTAATGGCTTGCATTTCATAAGGGTCTAACTCCCCCATGTAACTTTCCATCTAACGCTGCGTAAGGGTCCTCATCGTGCTATGTAACGATATGTTTCCTTACTTCATAGTTGTGTAAGGGTCGACTGATTGCTACATAAAGATCTGTCCACCATTGTGTAAGGGTACCATGAACAAAACCCTCTCCCAATAAGTCTACCATAGTCCCCACGCCCGTGCAATTCACTTCCTGCATAAGGGTAACATTAGGATAACATAATGGTATCCCACTCCATCAACTCGATACGTAAGGGTAACCAGATCCAAACCATTGCCGCAAAAATGTACACCCGATATCATGTATGGGTACGAAAACCACAACCCTCTTACATAAGGGTAGCTAAGATTTGACGTGAAGGTACTGCCAATAGAAATGAGGCTACCTAAGTGTACACCAACTTAAAAATAAAGGTAACCTTACAACCCAAAAGTTTATATATGGGTAGAAACCCACTTACGTAAGGGTCCGTAAAGAAAAAAAAATGCCATGTATAGGTAACGACCTACTTAAATAAGGGTAACATTACGTCACGTAAGGGTAAAACCACCTCAAGTAAGGGTACACACTCACATTTCAGACATTTTTAATCATTTTTTTAAAATTTAATTACTTTTTAATGGAAATTACCATATAATCCAATGTTTTAATCAAAGCTGAGAATTTACAGATTAAGTGTTCAAAATGGGTTAAATTGATAAATAATGTCCAATTCTGACTGTTACTTTTAATTATGAAATTTTGTTACTTTTAATTATGAAATTTTGTTACTTTTAATTATGAAATTTTGAATGAGCACAAGGAAGGGAGGAGCAACCTGCGAGTGGGTTGGGCTAAGATCTTAGAAAAGACATTCATGGGTTACAAAATTAACATTGCGCAGGTATATCAAAGCAAACAACCTATTGAAGATTTGGAAATGAATGTGTAACAGATTGTATTATAAAGCATCATAGCTTCCTAGGGCAATTACGATGTGGGACGAATAAACTGAGGCACTGTTCATATTTTAAATAAAATGGCGCCGCTTCATTGGATTTGCGAGACTCTCACTTTCGAAACCTATGCACCACCGCCTGCTGCCTCATTGGAAGATTCCATCCGCCGCTCTACTCTCACCAGACACCACTGCAGCTAACCGGCAAACACCATTTCCACCACCCGAGAGCAAGGCCCCGAGCTCAAGCTCTACTGCGAAGGCCTGCAACCACCCTTTATCATTATGGGGCCTATTCTGACCGCCATGAAGGCCTCACCCAACCACTTTGAAGGCCAGAAGGAGAAGCTATATCACCACTTCCCTGCTCCTTCCACTGCCGTTTCACCACGGCCACATCTACCATGAATGACCAGGATTCCCCGCTGCCATGCTATCCACAACCATTTTCACGCTAAAGTCCGGTCTATGGTGCAATGAAGAGGATGCTCGGCCAAGGATGATTCCATTTTTATTATTATTTCTTTCTATTTTATTGTGCTTCTTTTATTTCTAATTAGTTTTATATTTCAGGTTTTTTTAATTTAGTTTGTTTGAATTCTAATTCGTTCATGATTCCAAATTATAGTGTGTTCCACCCACATCCACCAAAATCTTCTTCTTTTTCTTCCTATTCTTTTTCATCTTTTATTTCTTCCTCTCCTTATTCTCCCCATTCTGTTTAATAATTTCTTTTCTTATTTGTATTCTCATTTATTTTATATTCTTATATTCCAGTAATTATATTATATTATATTTTATTTCTCTTTTATTCTTATTTATCATGATCACCATTATGACTTATTATCCTAAAAAATGATGGGCAAACCCAAGGCTTGACCCGGGGGAGGTTAGGTATTCTTGAGTTCTCAAATAAAGTTAATTTTGTTTTTATGGTAGATGCGAGTGACATGCACGGGTGTGGTGATTGTCCCCCGTAACATGATACTCAAATATACTTCTATTATTTTATTTATTTCTTTTCCCTCCCTTCTATTGATCACCTCTTCACACGATGAAGTTGAACCGATCGGTGTGTGAAATGACACACGATGGAGCGGAGTCCTAGAAGATGTCCCACTCTCAATTGAGTTGTTCCATAGACCTTGATTACAAGAATATGTAGAGTTTAGATTTATTAAGCATTCAAGATTTCAAAACTTTTAAATAAAAGAGTAGCAATTCAATCATGAGATTTCACCATTATATTATCGAACTAAATTTAAACAAAAAAGGGAATAACGATATAACTGAAACCCAACATCACGACCACATTCCTTCTTTCTTAACTCATTTTGTTTATCATTTCATGGTAAAGTAGATTTACATGTCGTTTCACTATCTTAGAAAATTAACAAAACCAAAAAAATTATCATTTCTTTCATAAAATAATTAAAACAAAAAAACAGTGTTAGGTGATTTAGAATTAGTAAGTAAACAATTGAGAAGCTCCTCATACGAGACAACCATGGTCAGCCGCTATGCTAAACAAGGAAAACATTTAGAAATTTGATTTTTCTGTGCCCCATGGTAGGCATGTGTCAAAAATAGTATCGTTTCTAGGGAACTGATCATTAGTTTTCTTATTTTTTCATTTTCACAATTAGTAGATAGTTTTTCATTATTTTATTTAAAATTAAAAAATTATTATCTCACCAGGGATTATAGAAGAAATTGTTTCTTTATTTGCAAGACAGATTAGGGTATCCCAGAGCCAAATGATAAAATAGGAGGAATTCAAGGACCTCATCTAGGAACTCAAAGATACTCTCATAAAAACATTAGTTAAAGGGTTGTTTAGAGAACTAAATATACTCTAGGAGTACTTCTTAGAGTTTTATCAAGGAAGATCCAAACCACAAGAAGAGACCACCTCATTTCCTCCCAACATTTTAGTAGAAATTCCCCATGCGAAATTTTTGGAACAAATGGCTTGCAACAATCTCAAATATGAGATTCAATGGATGGAAAAAGTGTTGCAAGATCAACAGGAAAAAATGGATTAGCTAACTGAGTATTTCAATGCATCCCTCAAGAAACCAGAACTTGAACCAGAAGTTGAGTGACAAGTATTTTCGGATTTTTCTGAGGACATCTAGGAAATTGAGGCCAAGCTTGGGGAGTATCCACTCCCCAACCATTTGAAGAACCAGATCCAAGATAAGCATGATAAGCTCTAGTGAATTCATGATGAGGAAGACATTCCTTATGAGCCATGTGTGGGAGATAAACAAGATCTAGATGACTTGTGGAATGAATAGGTGGTAAAAAATGATCTACCAAATCCCTACAAAGTAAAATAGACAACACCATTGCATATCTTTCTAGAAATGGAGGAAGTGACCACCCATGTGGCGGAATTTGAAAAAAAGATGGAGGATCCCAACTACCTACCTCCACTTGCTAGCTTCCAACTCCAAGGGAAACTCACCATTGAAGATTGGATTGAAGATAAACCAAGTAAGGGAGTTTATATTATTTCATACTCAATTTCATTTAAATTTATTCAATCTTAATTCAGTATTAATTCCCACTGCTCTGAATTTTTATATCCGGGAAATCTTTTTTATGCCTTATAGGAAGATGATAAAGAAGTACATCCACCTATTGAGGAACAAATGGAACTCCCTGATTTTGATGAACATGCATTTGTGGAAGCCCATAAAGAAATCCAAGTGGACGAGCCTAAGGAAAACAAGACATTGGCTTCTCATTCTGAAAGGGAGAATATTTCTGATAATTCATATTTAAATTTTGTTCAAATAAAAAAACATGCTTGCTTTCCCTTTGATCATTCAATTCATACATCCCACATTAAGTTAGCACTAGACAAGAAACATTTGGATCACAAGTGGCATACAATGAAGATGATGATCCATACTTCATCCTACCCCCATGAAAGATATACCTAATTGCAAAGGGGATGGATTTGGTATACTCTATCCATGGGTCATTCCTCACCAAGATGTGTCAAGTGAAATCCAGGAAAATACCAATGTTGTGGTTCAAATCCATGAAGATTCACCTACCATCAGACTATGAATAATATCTGGTACTTCCCTTTGGAGGCAGTAAAAAAGACAGGGCCTACTTGGGGGGTCATTTAAAGATTTATCTTTACATATTTTTAGGATTTCAATTTCATTCTTAAGATTAGTTTAGTTTTCAACCCAATCACTCTATTATTTCCAAGCTTAAATGACCCGATCCTTGAGTTTTAATGATTAGTATACTTTGAAAGAACCATGGTGGAACAAGGCCGATCCCCAAGAAAAATTTGAAGGAGTAGGAATAAAACTTCATGGGGAAGGGAGTTCACTTTTAATGCTTATTTCTTAAACTCTCTACATTTTTTTTCTTAAAAACCTATTTTGATATTTAAACTAGAAATTGAATGTCCATATTTGAATTATTTGATTACTCGACTTATCTAGAAGACATGAGTTTTTTTAGGAATCCATTAATTCCTGGTTTTAAAATTCAATGATAATGAGATTGGATGAGTAAAATGTAGAATTAAATGATTAGAGTGAAACATGGGTATTAAAATGAGGACTCGTGATTTGGGGGAACTAGTTGATTCATGTAAATGAAATTTCACTATAATTTTCATGCATTAAATTTCTAAAATTCATGTGAATTGATTTGTTATTATTAGTCATTCCTTGAGTGATTGTCTCATTTTATATTTTATATTCCCGAGATGATTTCTAGAGAAAATACTACCTATTTTATCTTAAGCATATTTCATGATTGATTCTAGGACTGCCACCAACCAAAACATGCCTTGAAACTTGTCAAAGTTATGAGTCTGAAAATGAAAATTTAAAATGATTGAAGCATATTTTGAAAATACCTTATCCTTGAGACCACCTTTACATCATTCCTTGTTTTCTCCATAGATACCATGAATTCCCATGTTAGTAATGAGACATGTTTCAATCCATTTTTATACATTTCTACCCTCCTCTTAGTATTTTCATGATATTTTATAGTTGAAGTGTTGGGGTGAGGTAAGTCATTGTAAATTATATAAAATTAATTATAATAACAAATTGAGGGGCTGTTAATTGTGGGTGTTGAGAAAAGTTGTTAATTCATTATGCTTATTTTTTTCCCTTCGTGAAAAAATAGTGAAAAAATGTTGGTTGTGACTTGGAATTATAAAAAATTACCATTACTAGACCGATGATTTTTATCATATGTGGTTAGGTGGTGGATTTAAGATTCATTGTAAGCATAAATGTTTCAAAAGTGAAAAAGAATGAAAAAAGGTACTTTGAAAAGAAGTATAAAGTAGAGAATAAATCAAGAAGGTGCACATATTTCATTATGCTTCATTTTTTGATGTCATTTACCTTGAGTTTGGGGAAGTGGGAGTTGTCACAATTTCAAGGGGATAAATTCATTAATTTTTTTTGATATCTTGATTTATAATTTAGAGAGAAACCACCTAATTGAGAAATATTTTTTGATCTGGAATTCCCACCAAACTTATGATTTAGATTCATTTGAACCTTTATTGAATAATACTCACGATTTTATTTTCTTTGTATCTTTAAAAAATTGAGATAGTAGTTCTTTTACAATATTATGGATAAGGAGCACGTTCCTATGATATGAGTATAAATGTACTTGAATTAATATCATGAGTGATGAGAGAAAAGATTCAAGAGAGGTATATCATTACATGAAATGTTTAATAATAAATAATTAAAGAGATTTAATAGATAAAAGAGGATGTTCCATAATTTTTAAAAGGGTGAGAGTAAAAAATCTGGAATTAATTGATTCTTTGAAATGTGATAAATTGAATTGATATTTTATGTTGAACACAAAAAATTTATTTGACATTGATAATTGTTTTATTTTATTGATTTGAGATTTGAATACTGGTAACATTGATTCCCTCTGAATTCCATGCTGAGATTTAATGCCTAAGGACATTTATGGTTAAGTGTGGGTGTATTTGACACACTCACATTTAATGCATATTTTTAAAACAAAATTTTAAATATTTTAAATATTTTCAATGGAAATGTCTATATAATTCAATGTTTTAATCAAATTTGAAAATTTGAAAATGAAGAGTTGAAACTGGTATAAATGAATAAAGAATATTGAATTCTATTTTTTAATTTTAATTATGAAATTTTGTAATTTTATTAAGTATTTATTATTTTTATGTAAAAAATGGGCTAAGGGCTATCCCTTAACTAGGAATCCAATAAGACACATCAGCTAGTATCTTGAAGAGGTATGATGGAAATTTAGGCCATAGAGATATCCTCCCCAAGGATCAAGTTGGTAAGATCCCATGAGAGAAGCAACCCATGAGTAGGGTTGGGTTGAAGCTCGCACAAGCCAGGTGGTGTGACCATTCCTATTTACATGAGTGCGTGTGTATCCGAGTACCCACCCCATTGTGGGATTCTATTGTGAAGTAGCCATATATTCTATTATAAACCATCGTGTCCTCCAACCATGATTTTGACATGGGATGGTTGAATTGAGGAAATGTTTATACATTAACTAAAAGGGTCACTTTGTTGGATTCATGCGACTCTCGCATCAAACACTCACATTCGGCCTGTTACGGCCTTCAAATCCACTATCCACCACTATACTATCACCATACAGAACTAAAACTGATTGGAAAACACTATTTACACTCCCCAAGACCCCGACCTCGAGATGAAACTCCACTATGATGTCTTACAATCACCCTTGATCATCCTCGGGGCCTGTTCTGACTACCATGAAAGCTTCATCGGAGCACTTTGAAAGTTGGATGATGGAGGAGATCTATCACAACTATCGTGTGCCTTTAACCACTATTACACCACCACCAAATCCTCTATGTACATCCATGAGCCCTTGCTACCGTGTTGTCTACACCCATTTTCACACTGATTTACAGTCCATGGTGCAATGATAAATAGTCGCAATCCTCAGTTGTTTTCAAAGACTCACTTTGTAGGTCTGAAAACATATTAAATATATATATTTATACATTAAAAACATAAATATTTATAGATATTAGAAAATGGAATCCCAGGTGTTCCTCAGTTATTATAAAAGGAGAATACTTTTCTACATCAAAGGAGTTTTAACCCATAGAGGATGATGCTCAGTCGAGGATGTTTTCATTTTTATTTTTCATTCTTTTTGATTTATTTTGTTTCTTTTATTTATATTTTAGTTTTTTATTACTTTTTTTAAAATTTTGTTTTTGTTAATTCTAATTCATGCATTATTCCAAATTAAAGTGTGTTCTACCCCATCCTCCAACATCATCATCATCATCTTTTTCCTATTCTTTTTATTCTTCCTCTTCTTCTTATTATCTCTATTCTATCTAAGATTTTCTTTAAATTTGTTATTTTATTCTATTTTATTTTCTTATAATCTCATCATTATATTATATTGTATTTTATTTATTTTATATTCTTATTTCTCATTATCAAAATTGCGACCTCTTACCCTAAAAATGAGGGGCTAACACAAGGATTATCCTGTGGGAGGTTAGTTTTTCTTCAGTTCCCTCTTAATGTTTATTTTGTGTTCTTGGTATATATGAGTGAAATACATGAGTGTTGTGATTTTACCCAACACAATACACCTCAAATATAATTCTATTCTATTATTTATTTCTTTTACCTCTATTTCATTGATCATATCTTCGCATGATGAAGTTGAACCAATCAATGGATGAAATAGAATATGATAGTGTCGAGTTCTGAAAGATGTCACACTCTCAATTGAGGTGTCCCATCATCCTTGATTACCAGAGGAGGTGGAATTTAGATTGCTGAAGAATTTGTGATTTAACAACTTATAAATGAATGGGTAGTAATTTAACAATGATATTTCATTATTGGATTATCATACTAAATTTTAAAAAATAAAATAGAATAATGATAGAACTCAAAACCAAACCCATGACCAAATTCTTTCATTCATAACTCATTCTGTTTATCATTTCATGGTAATTTATATTTACTTTCCATTTCATCATCTTAGAAAATAAACAAAGCCCAAAAAATTTCATCACTTTAACAAAATAATTTTAAAAACAAATTTGTGTTAAGTGGTTTAGAATTAGTAAGTAGAAAATTGAGAATCTCCACAAGTGAGATGAAGTTCGTCAGCCACCATGTTTCACTAGGAAAACATTTAGAAATTTTCTTTTTCCACACCCTATGTCAGCCATGTTTTAGTAGCCTAAACATTTCATAAATTTAAACAAAAAACCCATAAAACTACTAAACTAATTCATAATATTAAAAGAACTAAAATAATATGGAAAACCTATAATAAGAAATTATTCATGGTATTAAGAAATTAGAAACAAAAAAAATTAATTTGTAACAAAAAATCTAGCCATATTTAATCAGAGCACTTGTTAATCATCTGTAAATGGATTCTATCCATGGATCCTACAAGAAAAATGATGGTAGACTAAAAGGCTTTTGGATGATAAAAATTTTCATCAAAGAAAGACATCAAGATCAAGGTATTCTTTCTTCATATATTATTAAATTAATTATAAATTTATTGTGAACGAACCTCTTTGTTCCGGAATGATAGTCATGTTTCATTGAAAATATTTCATTGGCGTTTCCATCCTTGTATTGTACATCACAAAATATTTGTTGAATCTAATAAACGGTGAGTCGAGCTTGACCCTGATAATCACTTCCATTGAACCTAAAACCTTCAAGTTCTCTCAGAGTGATCACATTCAAACTTATATTTATTTATTTAATTACCGATCATTACACATTTAAAAGTTAAATTTCATTTCATGTTTTATTCATTATTTCTCTAATCATCAAGACATATTCTTTGACATCTTTATTTCTCACACATATAATTAATATTGGTTCATAATTAATGAAGATGGAATCCAAAGAACCCATATAGGGGTGCCAATAATTCTTACTAGATAACATAGGGTTACACAACATGTACACCATTGTCACATGTTGTGTACCCTTATTCATTTCACAGGGTCACTCTCACATACTTTTTTTCATCGTGTAATGAGTAAATACCATGTGCATTTAACGAACCTTTTTTAGTCCAGATAGGGTGGCACAAAGTTTTATTGTACTATACACCATGTACATTTCATATACGCTATGTTTTCCACGTTTTTTAATATCTAATGACATGAGGTTAATATATGGAATCTAATTAATACACAACATGTATTTAATACATGACTCATATAAACTATAATCCATGTAACTTGAAGTAAACATCATGTATCTACATTCCTTGTAATTCATAAACGCCCTTAGTAAGTACATGCTGAGTCCCTAGGTGTGTACTACATACATCTAGTGTATAAAATAACACACCATGTGGTGAGATTTCACACAACATGTACTTTACATATTAATATGGAAATATTAAATTTAATTAATTACTCTATTAAACCTCACTGACTTGAGTTCTTTGAGTCATTAATTTGATAGTACATGTTGGTCATTAGGATTTATATTATATTAAATTCATAATTAATTTCACATAATGTTCCAAACTACAAAGTCATGTATGATCATTGTATACTAATGAATCAACATGTATTAAATCATATATGCAATGCAATTTTCATGTGTTCCATTTTTCATTTATTTGACTGTGTTACCACATAATGTTCAAGGGTCAAAAGACTAAATGTTACTTTCTATGGAAAAAAGGTGCACTATTTTTTGGGAGCTTACCTGATTAGAAATATACATTTAAGTGAGCATTGTACTGGAGTAGTTTCAGAATGGGTGATCATTTGGGAAGTTTCAAAAGTTGTGTGTGATTAAGGGAAAAGAACACTAAAAGAACATATGTATTACATTGGGCACAATCATTAGTCTGATGATCCATTCAGGCACATGGGTGGGCCCTGGTAGGGACCACTTATGGGAGTGGTAATTAGTGGTTCTTGGTGGGCCAGGGACACCTAGCTATATTAAAAGGTGGGGTTCCTTTTCAATTAACAGGGCATACTTATTAGATTTGTATCCAAGGGGTACCAAGCTAGAAGTGCAGTGGAACTACCTGGGTTGAAATTTAGGATCCAAAATAGAGATATTATTCTCTAAAGGCGGGGAGTTAGGTAAATGTAACACCCTAGAAATTTCACGTGTTTAAAGAATAAATGTTATTTCCCATGTCTATATGTCAAACCTTTCTTTTCAAGAGCCTAGTTGATTAAAAATCCATAGTTATGCGAGCCTTGGAATGAGTAGTTTCAGGATGGGTGATCTCTTGGGAAGATTCCAAAGATGTGCGCGTGAGAGGAAAACCCATGTTTAAAGAACATGTGTTGGCCTGTTTAGACATTCATTAGTCTAATGATCTATTTAGTCATGTGGGTGGGCCTTAGTAGGGGACCACATTTTTTCTAAGTAATTGGTGGTTCGGGCCAGCCCAGGGCCTAATGGCCATATTTAACAGAAGAGTTCATGTGCTATTAGTAGGGACCATTTTCTACATTTACAATACACAATATGAAAGTATTATTCATGCCATGTATGAAATATAACTTATGAGTTCATTTTATAAAACAAGAATCATACTGAGTAGTTTAGATAGGTAATCAATGAGTTGCTTCCATGAATGGAGATTTATACTATTTTTGTTAAATATAAAATAAAATAAAAATAATTTATCTTATTTAAAAATAATAGTAGATGAGAATCTACAGAAAAATATGATAAAATAATATAGACTGAATTAATTGATTAAAAAAATAATTAATCAATTTAAACCATGAATGCTTTATCTTATTACATAACAAATGGAAATGAATACAAGAAAGTTATTTTAAACATGTAGTTAATACATGTGTATGGATGATCATGACCTTTGAATAGACATATTCATGTATTGGTTTCATTTAATTTAATTTATTTCATGGGTTTACAATTATTTATTATTAAATTAAATATGATCACTTTCATGTACAAGGTTATTTTATGTAATTACCTTATACCAATCCTTTGGTTCCCCTCACCCCCATGAAAGTTATGAAAAACATACAATAAAAGGAGTATCTAAAGACACATAGAGTTGGTTCATGTTATAAAGGAGGTGGACATAGTTTCAAAAAGAACCATGAAAAGGATAACCAGAGTGATACATAGGTGAAAAAGTGTAATGTTATGTTCATACCTAGACCAACACAACTTATTTTCCCTGAGGGTCATTGGTTGATTTATTATTCATTCAATAAATCAACAATTATATAATTCTCATGATCATGTAATTTTTTTTTGTATATTTCATGATTTATTTTATAGATTCGAGATCATGATCAAATAAATAAATGGTATAATATGAAAATATGTAATTAAAATAAATGCATTATAGATAATTTTTCATCAGAACATGGTTAATACATTATGTAAAATCCACTTAATATTATCAAGACATGTAAAGGATAAAATAATAACATTTTATTTATAATAAATAAAATACAACAAAAAATATAAATATATAATAAGCCTCTCATTACATGCTTATGAATGAAACCATAGAACTAAGTTTTGGTATGAACCTTTTTGGAACACTGAATCTTATCAAGGAGTTATTATTAATGATTTATCTTGACTTAACCATTTTACATAAGTAAGATTATCTCTTGTTAAACTTGATGTATCTTGGTGACAAGTGTTGAGGAAACCCAAGTGAGGGTTTCTGGATTGGGGAGTTCACTAAATGGATGAAGGAGCTATAAGCTTGCAGTTGGAGAATACATTCCCATGTAAATTCCTTCTAGTAAATAATAAATCTCCTTAATGGGTTATGAGAAAAGCCGTATGGATCCTTTCAAAAAGAATTTCCAAGAATGTAGAAATTTAGAGCCTAATGGTGTGGGTTATTGGAAATTGAAAAAATAGTGGGAGATAATATAATTAAACTTATTATGTCTCATTTGTTATAATTAGATAACATACCAATAATATGATTTAAATTATTGTGGGATAAATTGTACTTTTTTACAATCACAACACTATCCATATGAACTATCCTGGATAAATAAAATATCCTCATTGATAAAATCTTCCAAAAATGGTACAGGCACTTGCACACTGTATAACACCAAGAATGGAAATTGTATGTACTAGAATCCCATGTTATTGATGTTCCCACTATATAGGATAGAGTGAAAGTATTACTTGTATATGAGAAACACTTGTATGATTTAGTTAATGTTCAGTGTTTAATGTTATCTTCCTTGTCTTGTGTATTAGAAAAATCACATGAGACCATAGATTCATATGAAATTATCATACTTCTCCATGATACTTATTAGGAGAGAGAATGAAAAGAATGTTTTGATTTCTCTAAGAAACTATTCATGTACAATCATAGAGAAGGAACACCATATGTACCTCACTTAGTCAAAATGATTGGCTATATTGAGCATTTTAAAATTCTAGATTTTAATATACCTGATGATTTTCTCATCGATATTATTCTGACCTCACTCTCTAAGAGATTATCTAACTTTATTATCAATTTCAACATGAAAAATATAGATAAGTCCTTCCTAGGTATACTCACATTAATTCTCAAGACTAATAAGGACCTGAATCCTAAAAAGTATTCTGGTGAAAAGGAAAAGAACACCAAGTCTATGTCCTAGACTAAGACCTCTCTATTCCTCTCATACAAGAAGAGGAATATTAAAGGGTAAGTGAGAGAGTAGGATGACATATGTTTTTGATGTGTCGGGAAGGGATACTGGAATAAAATCTTCACAGTATAATGGATGGAAGGTGATGCTTCAGAGTATGTTATTATCTTGTGTACACTTTCAATTTATACGAATTGGTTATTAGATGCTGCATTTAGTTATCACATTTGTATAAAAATATATGATCCTAATATATTTCGAATGGTTTTGTATGTTGAGGTATATTTTCAAGATGAATATGGATCTATGTTGGTAGTACTATCCATTGGAGACTAACGCCTCACATTTCCAATGAGAATGATCTTAGTTTTTTATTATTTTTACTATTTTCTTGGAATTAACCAAAAATATTTCCTTATATAAATTAGACATAGAAGTATTTAATTTCAAGTTTATGAATGAATAATTTATTATTTTTTAAAGAATGAATATATTTTTTTAAGGAACATTTATATAATGGTCTTTATGCCTTAGATTATGAGAACCAAGTGTTGGTAATAAACAATGAATCTGAATCACATGACACATACCACACCCAGTAATGGAATAATCACTTATGTCATGTAAATGTGAAATTATTGAATAAGTTACATCAATATGGTTATTTATATTCATTTAATCTAAAACCACTTGGTATTTATCAAGCGTGTTTATAAGGTAAAATGATCAAAGGACCATTTATTTGTAAAAATGAAAGATCTGCAAATCTTATAGGGTTATTACACAATGATGTGTGTGGAAAATTCCTAGTTGAATTAGTGGGTGGGTACTCATACTTCATAAAATTTAAAGATTAATTTATTATGTATATATATATTTACTTAATGAGGTACAAGTATGAATCCTTTTCTAGATTTAAAGAATTCAAGAACGAGTTTGAGAACCAGATTAGTAAGAATATTAAGAATCTCTACTCATATTGTGGTGGATAGTATCTTAATCAAGACTTCATTGAATATTTATGTGAGTATAGTATTTTATCTCAACTTACTCTTCCCTATAAACCCCCATAGGAACAGTGTAAATTAAAGGAGGGGTTACACCATTATTTATATAGTGAGGTCAATGTTGAGCCATTAAAAGATTCCACTATCCTCTTTTGGATATACAACATAGACAGTGGTGAACATACTAAATTAGGTACTATCTTAAGTTGAAGGTAGTATACCATACCAAATATGGATTAAAAAGAAACCCATATTATTGAAATTACATGTGTGGGGATGTGGATATTTTGTTAAGGCCTTTTCAAAACCAATCTTTCACACTAAAGCACAATGTATATCTTAATAGGATATCCTAAGGAAATAAAGAGATGTTACTTATAAAACCCCTTAGATAAAATTGTAATTGTGGAAAGAAAATATATATTCCATGAGAGGTATCAGATCAATAAAAGTTATAGTTGGATCAAGATAGACTTCACTGAAGTCCATGCTTAGGATACACGTGAGTTTGTACAGGATCAAGTTCCACAAATCCCAATGGAATAAAATATATTAGAGAAAAATGTACTATATAGGAGTATAAGAGAGGTTAGATAACCTAAAAATATGGTTCTCTAGTATCCAAGGGTTGCAAGTCATTGTTAGACGATAACAACGATCCCCTAACATACAACGAAACATTAAGTGGAAAATATGTTTATATAAGAAAAAATGTAATGAATTATAAAATATATTCCATGTACCAAAACCAAGATTGAATTTTGGTGGATTCACTTGTTGATGTAATGACCATTTCTTCCAAATGGGTATTCAAGAAGAAACTAGACAAGGATGTCCAAGCTAGAATATATAAGTCATGGCTTGTTGCAAAAGGGTAAAAATAACATCATGTCATAGACTATGATGAAACCTTTTCACTAGTCACCATGCTTAAATCCATCATAATTCAACTTTCTATAGAATTACATTATGAAAATGATATTTTTAGATGTATTTCAAGAAAAAACGATATTAATGAGAATCTTTAGGGAGATGTCTTTATGTCACAATAAAAAGAGTTTGTGACTCTATGTAATGCTAATAAATTATGCATGCTAGAAAGATCCATATATGGATTAATTAGTGCATTGAGTCCAAACCTTTTTTTGATGAATCCATAATGGAATGTGGTTTATTAAGAAAAATTTGTTCCATGTGTCTATAAACAGTTTAGAGGGAGTGTGGTCATTTTCCTAATAGTATATCTCGATGAAATTTTACATAATGGAAATGAGATAACATTCTTATAGACCATTTATATGTGGTTAAATACATGCTTCATAATGAAAGAATTAGGTTAATTTTCATAATTTATTGGGATGAAGATAAAAAATGATAGATCCAAGAGATTTCTCAGTCTAATTCATTGTACATATATTGTTAAGATACAATGTAGATTTAGTATTGAAAAATCTAAGGGGGTATTGTTTCCTATGTCAAATGGTATTCAACTTTTAAAGAAAATGTATCCTCGGACACATGAGGAGAGGTATAGAATGGAATGGATTCCATATATATTAGAAATTGGTCGATTCATGTATTATATTATATGTACCAGGATAGATGTCACATATTCCATAAGAGTAGTAGGAAGATATTATGAAGATATAACAGACCACCACTAGATGGGTATCGTGACTATCTATAGGTATCCGAGGTGTAATAAGGTTATGTACTTGGTATATAGAATAGATAGTGATACATTCATCAATGGATATTCATATTCTAGTTTCCAAATAGATCAAGGTGATATAAATCCACAATCATGATACATCTTCATCATCAATATAGGAGATACAAGTTAAAATATCTCAAAGAAAATAGTGCTTTCTGATTCTATAGCAGAGTTGGAGTATATTATGGCTTCTGATGCAGCTAAATAATCAGTATCCATATGAAATCTCATCCAATAGTTGGATGTGGTACCTATAAAAAAAGGCCTTATTACAATTTACTGTGATAATAATAAAACGGTGGCTCTTACCAATGAACTAAGGTCTCATCAATGGATGAAACACATACTTCGAATGTAACATCTATTGAGGGATTTTTTCTCTAATAGGTGTAGTTGAAGTGAGTATTATTTTTATATAAGACAACATGGGGGACCCATTAAAAAACCCTATCACAATAGAAACATGATATTTATGTTATATCTAGTGGACTAAAAGTCGTTAGCAGTTGGCTCTATCCCACATGAGAGTTTGTTAGAATTGGTGACCCTAAAATCAACTGGTTTTTACTTTAGATTACTGGTTATATTAAAAAAATAAATATTAAATATATCTTATCACATATTTATCATTACTCTTCAAGAATTTAATGAATCAATATCACAGGGCCACTACCACATCAAAATAGGTCATATCAGTTCCCCAGTAAAATCAAAACCTTGAGATGTTATAAAGATATCTCTTAAATATTCCGTCTTACTGTCAGGATGATTAACTATGATGGGGAACAAAATTTTTGAACTTTTCGGTGTGAGTGGTCATAAAATTGTGAGGTTTCATCTTATGAAGTTTGCACTAGGTGATATCCAAGACCAGTCATTATGATGAGAGAGTTGGCTATATGAATTCTACATGTTTTCATGTAATTGGATATTCCTATTTACGATCACATGTGATGGTGTTTAGACTTTAATATTATTATTAATACATATTGTGACTTGCATGCTTATATGTATTGAAAAATCCTGTGATGCACTATGTTCACACTAAGTATTATATGTTTTGTATGTCAATATTTGTATGTTATTAATGTATAATTCAAGAACTGATTTTCCATTTCCATTTATAGAAGTTATTATCTCAACCTTATGACTGGATTGGAACCATCAAAATAAATTCCATGGCCGTTGTGATGTAGGAATGTTCATTCCAGATAACCAGAGAAATATATATTAAACATTATGGTTTTTGAAAAAACTATGAAACCTTCTTGATGAGATATCATGATAAATGAATTATATTATAGTTTCTATCCTCATATGTGGTTGTCGATGCTAAAATGTTAACATATTTCTCTTTAGTGTCTTGACCTATTTCTATATAGTAATATTGGAATTTTGGAAAGCCCACTTATTTATAATAAGGAATAATTTCCCATGATCTTAGTTAAATTCTATTTGAATTTAATTATTAGAATAAATATTACTCACAAGTTTAAGGGATAATTTTTTTAATTTTTTATTGATTGCATAAATTAAATAAATATTTATTCTCAGGATAATTATTTGATTACACAAATGTAGAATATTTATTTATTTACATATATAATGGATAAATATTTAATTAAATATTTATTTCATTATTAAATAAATTTCAAGGGGAAAATGTGGACTAAGACAAGGTCTGCTGATAAATACTAATTTTTCAGATGGTAAAAATAATATTTGTCATTGAAACTATTAGAAAACTCCAAGAGAAAATAATAATAATAATAATAATAATAATCATAATAATAATAATTCATGGAATGAGTCCATTTAAGGGTTTAATATATTATTAAGGGATTATGTGAAATTAAATAATAATTAAACCTAACACATAACTCTATAAATAGACTATAATGTCTGTTGTTCTAGGGTTAATGTAATTAGAGAAGTATTGTTCACACTGAAATCTTAAAATCCCTCTAAATATTGAAGAATGCTATAGTGTTTCTTCTCTCAAGATCAATAAATTATCTTTATATCTCTATCTTCTCAAGAAAAGTGCATGATAATGATTCTTCAATCATGGATGAATCATCATAGCGATCAAGGAAAACACAGAAAGGTGGTTGATCTTCCTTTATAGCACCCGAAAATACATTGATGTTATTAAAAGATCCAAGAAGCACATGTGGATCATCGCTAAAGGTATTATACAATTGTATCATACAAGTAAAATGACAATATACTGAAATGGTTTTGGAAGATCAATATCTTCATCAAAAAAAGATCACAATACCAAGGTATTATATCGAACTGTCCAATTAAATTTATTGTAAATTTAAAGTGAAATATCCTCTTGGTGCCGGTGTGAGCTTCAAGTTTCATTGGAATTTTTTTGTTGTTATTGGATTCAACGTCATCTATATAATAAAATATACATGAATCCAAAAAATGGTGAGTTGGTCCTAAACCAAATAAGTGCTTCTTCTACACACAAAACCTTCACAAGGGCTTTACAATATGGCCCAAAGGCCCTTCATATAGGGGATGCATGCCTTAAAACAAGTACTATATAAATAAGGACTTTACTTAATTTTCCAGGTGCCTTTGTACAATATTTATTCCTTATACTATAACAGGTATAGTTCCCTCTACACTTTTTCAACAATAAGTTCCCTAAAGTGCATCAATTATAATAGAGGAAAACCATATTTCAATTTCTCAGAACTGGTCCATAAGGGCTCCATATAGACTGGTGTGAAGTTGAGAGTTCCACCCCAAGACTACCTCAAGTAGGATAGGGGAAGGTTACTAGCATTTATTAAGAATATCTTATAATATTGGAGTACTTTTTCAATAACAACTAGTAAAAAATACATCTACTATAAGGAATATAATTCAAAACACCAGCATGGTATATATGTAAATATTTTAACTAATCTATTTTAAAAATAATTATTTCTTGAGCGAAAAACTACAAGAAAATATTTACTAATCAATAATCCATTACATATGAATCATATGGTCGAAAGGAGGGTCGATAATCCCAAGAACATGTATTGAATATTGATAATAATATTTAATTTAATGTTTATCCAATAACATGAAAAATGAGAGCATTGATCATAGAGATAATATGTAATTTATAAATAATTAAGAAATTAAAATCACTAATCCCCACTTAATAGCTAATCACCAATTCTTCAATCCATCATTGGTGTTGAGATTACATTCATCTTCACGCATTATTTGATCATTGATGTCGTCGTAATTCCATTCTTTGATTCCCAATTAAAATGGTTTATCCTAACATTAATTGTCCCCCCATATCCTTATCTTCTTATCTCATGATATTGTTTTGAAATCTAACCCTAAATAGAGAGATTATAATGGATTAAATATAAGATATTAAGATTTTTTATTTAAAAAATCAATTAATTGGATAATTGATTAATTTAATCGATTAAATTTAATAATTAATCCACCCATGATGAAAAACACCCATGGTTTCCAATGGTAACCAATGATATATGACTACTGAGCCAAACCATCCATTCCATATTTAACAATGGTGTTGGTTTTCCCATATGACACTCCATTTTAGAGATATAAGTGTTTCACCACAAATACATGAAAACATTCTAAAAATAATATTCCAATAAATAATATATATTTTAAAGGACATGTTACAATGGAAACACTATTCTCTCTTAGTATGGGGGTAAACACCGTGCCTCAATCTCAAAGAAACCATCTAATGATTTTTATGATGTTGTTTACTTTGGTTTATTTACCATTTTATACATGGAGGGGTATTGAGATCTGAAACTCGAAACTGAGCTATGTCTCATTCTAGAAAAACCTAGGTCTTGACATCCTCCCCACCTTAAAGTCCTTTTGATACTGAAAATTAAAATAACTAGATATATTGAATTAGGAAGGTCATGAAATAACCTCATGTTCAAAGAAACTCACGATCACAGAAACATCCTTCACCTTGAAAGTTCTAAACTCCAAAAAACTCGAAACAAAATTTCCCAAAAAGGGAACATACTCTTCCATTCATAAGGATATCATCTCATCCATCTTGAAGCAAGAACTATTTGGAAACACTCATCAAAACTATGTGAGTATTTCCATGAATGAACACCAAAAAGAAGTCTCATCCGAAGGTCATCCCACCACATAGAATGAAATAAAACCACAATATGTCAACACCCACCTCGAAAAGGGTTCAATGACATAGTTATATCTTGTGGGAGCGCTAAACTCCCAACATATAAAGAGAGTTATATATGGTTTTTGTTTAAGGTAATTCAATCCATGTTTCCCACATCACTAGGCTTTTCAAAAAATTCCACACAATCACTATAAGGGTTACTATGAAGAAAGATCCCTAATTTCAATGCCAATTCCACCACTATAACCTACCCAAAAATCATGAGTAACTATGCCATTATCTTGTGGAACAATGGTGATATAAGACTTATTCCCAACCTCTAATTTCATGCGAATCCCTCAACTACATCTAAATACATAGTAGGTTCTATATTCACTAATGAATATAGCCTTGATATTTCATTGTTTCTCATTCATGAAAGCTAACCTCTACTTCTATTATCACCACACAACCTATTTGAACTTCTCAACACCAAACCACTGCCCATCAGGTGACCCAATCTACCACAATTTTAAGTGAAAAATATTTACCATTTAGATGAACCTACTCTGTCATTTTTGTGCCCCAAGATAACGCTTTATTAATAAAACAATCCACAACCTCTATAGAAAACAACTTCCCCCACTATATAGAAAGCGTTTCTATGAAATGGTTTCACCCATAATTATATATGGGACATACCTAAAAAAGGGTCTCATTTTAATAGGGTAGTTAACACTCAGGATGTAAATCTATATATTCACTATGAACACTAAGAAAATAACACTATCCACCTAACAAAGTGGAGTACATGATTCGAATATTTAGGAAAATATTTACATCCACTACACAAGAATATGTAGTAACACTAGACCAAAATATTAACATTATTAGCTAAGGATTATCTAATATAATGAAAGAGTGTGGGACCACCTATCAATAATAAATGGTGAGTTATGTCTCCCTCTCTATGCTAAAAATAATAGGACAAAAAATATCCACTCAAGAACCTCATGCATCATCCATAGACAAAGTCTTCAGTTAGAAGCATCAACCACACCTCCTCTTATGTGGTACTCCTATCTCACCAACAACATTCCCTTCAAAATTAGGAATAAAAACTTTACCCCATAAATATATATGCCATACTATAATATTTCACTATAAGGTTAGAAATATTATGTAAATATAAGGAAAAATTTCTCAGTTTCTAAATAGTCTCTCCCACAAACCAATTCATAGTAGGGTTTGGTCTACATGTCCAAAACACCATTTAGGATCTCATCATACCACTTATAAATAATCAAACACCATCCTTGAAATTCAAGTTGACGCATACATTAGGTTTTCTACAATGGTCAATCGTGTCTTACCCTTTGAAACAATCCATTCATTCCAACATAAACATAAAAAGTGAATTACCATATAAAAAAATAACACACCAAACCATGTTAACCAATGTATTGGTAGTAAATATTAACTACTAATGGGTTAGTCCTTCTAACCAAACAAAAGGGGATCTTTCTTAATACTTAATAAAGGATCTACACCGTTAGTCCAATCACTATTCACCTCATGATGCCAACATAAGATAACCAATCCCTATCGAGCTGGGAATAACTACACCACTTATCTGTCATGAATAATTCTATAAAAATAAATAATTATCAAAAAAGGGAATAACCACTTCTCTAAAATGGGTAAGGTAATTAATTTCAATATCCAATGAAACACATTATCTGACCATGGTCTAGCTAGGGGTTCCACTGGAATCTCCAACTCTTGAACATGTAGTGCAGAATTATTTGATCATTCTGGTATTAACCATTACGAGGCTTCATAAAAAACAAACATTAATCATACCCTAAGAAACTCCTTATGATTCCCAACCATATCCATATATATTAGGCATCATTCCAAAACATTGAATATTATCACTTGAAACCTGACATGAACTTGTGAAAGGTGATGTTTACAAAGACACAATAACTGGTTGATAAATCCTCCCATTGTAGACTCCACATTAACTACTAATATCGAATAATTATACTACAAAACATATACAGGGAACATCTCTTGGGGTTCTTGGTAATATGGGACTTCTATCCCAATCCTAACTATAGAGAAATATGGGTTGGTGACTAGCCTCGACTAGGTATATCTCAAAATATGGAAGGCCGTAGACTATATCAATATATAAAGGATATGTGATACTTGGATCCACATAACCAATTATTTTGTGATTTATATTACACACACACACACACATATATATATATTAAAATATATGAATATTAATAATAATCATATCAAATATTGATTATTCTTTAACGTGACTTTAATGTGATAATGTATTAGAGTATATATCACATTAAAAATGTCAAAAGTAGTTCCCTGATGTGGTGATAACCCTGAGATGATATCATGATATTCATAGACTATATGTATTATAGTCATATGTCATCATATGATAGGACATAGATGATCCAAAGTGTCAGGTTTGAGTACTCATAAGTTGATGATAATTCATCACATAAATTGTTCAGTAAGTAATATCAAGGATGGATATTATGAGGATAGAACTACTAGTAAGAAATACACATGATTACGTTTCTTTGGATATTTATATTTGAAGAAATGTGTAATGATCATTAAATATTAATATTATTAGTAATTCATATCATGAGTCGCATGCATTGATGTTTTGATGAAATTTGTGATGACATATGCTCACAAAAAGGTAGGACGTTATGGGTGTTTCATGAGTTACATGTTATTAATGAACAATTTGAGGAAATATTTACCCCTTCCATATTTATGGAAGTTTATATCTTTGACCTTTTATTGAAATGGAATTTTCATATTGAATTCAATGGCTATGGTTTATTGACTGGTTTATTTCAAACAGTAAATTAAAGGCCTATCAAGAATATAGGTCGATGAAATGAGTATGAAACCTAATTAATGAGATATCAAGACAATGGGATTATATTTTATAGTGAGAGTTCATAGATGGTTTTAAATGTGGATTCATTAACTTCATCCTCTTGGGTTCCTTTTCATGTTTCTAGGTGGAGATATTTGACTTTATAAAAACCAGACTAATAGCACTAAGAAAGAAGTCTATAGGTATAAACACTTAGTATTCAATTTGATATCAGCTAAATTCCAATTATAGTTAATTATTAGAAAAAATATTATTCTCTAATCCAAGGAATAATATTTATTGTAGATTTAAAAATCTCATATATCTGTTCACCATATTTATGTTTAATTTTAATATTAAAAAATTTATTTATTAACAAAACCATGAATGTTATAAATATTTATTTATTTATCAAATTAATAATATTTACTATTTAAGGTTTGGTAAATACGAAGGAAGAAACATGAACTGGGTTATCAAGTTCAGTGGGAATTATATAGTAAATACCATTTAAATAAATACTAATTAATTTTGTTAAAGGAATTATATTTATTTTATCCATGATACATGGATGCAACATGGAAATGACAACAACAACAACATTGTTATTCTTATTAGACATGGTATTTTCTATATATTAGGAGAATAATTAGGGGCATATATGAAATTATTTGTTCTATAACATGCTTTACGAATACTCGATTATATCATTTTCTATTGTTAGGATTTTTTTGCACAACAGATCCCTCAAGAGATTCTATCAACCATAGATAAAAAATTATCTAGAATTATCTCAAGAACTGATAAAAATATTCTAATCTCCACCTCCTCTGAAGACCGTGATAATAATAATAATTCATTACCTATTAGAATGATTGTGTAGAGATCAAAGGAAGTAATAGAATATTTTATATACCATCATACTAGAACACATATTACCCCTAGCGGTGTATTAATATCAAAGAAGTACTATAGATCACCACTATATGGGTTGAAATTTGGATCCTCTAATGGAATGATAGTGCAACTGAATAGATATTTAAATGATAAAAAACTTCTTTAAATAAAAAATATATAGTCTCCTGTATTTTTAATTTTTAAATTAATTATAAATTTAACATATAAGATACTCTCTCTTATTAAAGGATTCTTTCATTGTGATTCGTTGGATATAATCTTGAGACATATTGTTCTTCATTTAGTTATTATGATTTATTTATTGGATTTAACAAAAAATTATCATTAGAATGGGCTCAACTAGCTTTCACTACACCTGGATCGTACATGTGGTATAGGAATGGACACATTCAAATTTATAATTAATTATTAATTATTGATTGATTTATGCATTTATTTCAGTTTTTTAATGAAATTGATTCTTTAATAAAAAATCCATGATTTAATCTTTGTTCACCTTCACATGGCATATTACATGTTAAAATATGATTATGATCATCTGACGAACCAATCTGGTGGTGCATATCTTTCTGGATAGGTAATATAGGACTACATTGTTTGTAACCCAAATGTACATGTTGTGCACCCATATTTACCATGATAGGACCAAGTTGTATAAAACATGGTTAATCATGTTGATGAATACTCAACTTAATAAAACACCACTTGTTGAATAAAACATGTTGGAACATGGTTTCTCCAACTACATAGTGTATGGATGGCATACATGATGTGTGGTTAATATGTTTTTGGTGTGGTAAATAAGTTTCCAAATAAGTGTCATGTAATTATTAAAAAATGAAAGACTGTAAGTTGTGAAACTTAGATGTTACATTTACTATATCTCATATTCATGTCGTTCATATCATAAATGTATATGGTTAAACATGGACCCCACTATTAGGAATGTTTTGTGGACATATGGTAAAGTCACATACATGTCGTGTGGCTGTCTTGTACACACGATATATACATTAACTTTATAGGTAGAAAGGAAAATTAATTATTTTTTTATTAAACCATATCAACATGTTCTTGTGTGTTATTTATTGATAGTTCATTCCATGAGATAGGTTTCATATTATTATTAAATACTTAATTAATTTTCATGTAAAATTCATAACAACAATCCACGTATGATTCTTATAGGCTGTATACTCCATGTGTATTAAAATCAATCATTACATGTATTATAAAATTTTCTTATGCTTTATTTATTAATTGTACACACTATGTAATTACATGAAATTTTGTGTACACTATATGTCATGTGAGTGCACGATACATGTCAAAGACAATTCTAGGTAGTTTAGACATGTACATCTCATGCCTATTCCATGTAAACGTTTCAAAATTAATTAGTTTTAATAGAATTAATTAATTTAGTTTGTTTGAAATTATAATGGATGGGTAATCTCTCGGAATTTATGGATGGATTTTAATATAAATCAGTCAATTAATTAATAAGACAGTTAATCCATTTTGGTAATATATTATAATAAAAATAAATGAAATAAATGTTATCTCATAATTTAAAATTCATATCCATTTAATGTATATGACTAATCACAATCTTGGCATACCGATGCATGAGTTAGATTTTGTTTAATTTAATTTCATGAATATTTCTATTATAATTAAATTAAAATGATGTCATGTGTGTTATCCCCCACCTTTATTAGATAATATATACATATCTACATTTTATTTTTGTAAAACCCCTCAAAAAATCTATTGGTTTCCATCACCTATATGTGATTATGAATAAGTAAAAAAATGGTACTCTAAGGATAGGATGCAGTTCAAAACCCGAGTTGAGGTAAATTCTATCTAGAAGACACAAAGGTCAATGGTGGAATGTTTCAAGTAAATCCCATAATAGATCATATATTTTATTTCCCAAGGTATATAGCTTTATTTTTTTTGCCTCAATAAATCAACCATTATAAATTTCATGATAAATTCATTTTATTTTTATTTATTTCTAAGTAAAGGGTTAATTTTGTGGATTATTTATTATGATATTATACATTTATGAATTAAAAATCATTTAAGATGAAATCAAAATAATTTCGATAATGTGTAAAATTAAATTTTTTCAAAATAGGGTTAATTAATTATGTAAAGTACAAATAATAATAAAAAAACATGTTTATTTAGAATAAAAAACATTGAATTAAATATTACATATGAAAATCATTCCATTACTTAAGATATGAATGAAATAATAGTTAAAAATACTTTTGAAGCTAAAATCGAGATTCTTTTCAATTATCATGGAGTTTTAAGTAATTTTATGGGTTTACATAATTGAGTTATTATCAATGGTAGACAAGAAAAGTATTACTTGGTATAACATGAGATAATATTTGAGAAAATCTAAAAATATGGGATTTCATGATTAGGGAGTCCACTCAATAGACCAAGGAGCTTCTTGCTATTAGTTGAAAATAGTTCTTACCAAAATACCTTTGAATAGTTTTTATGTAAAAAGTTTGGGTTATAAAATAGAAATATAGAACATTTCTCCCAGAATTTCCAACAAATAGGAAATTTTGAATGAAATAGTGATGGATATTTAGAGTTGAAAAAATGGTGGAAGAATAATAACTAAATTTTTTCATCATTACATATTTTGGTAAACATTTAATGAAATTATTTATTAATTTATATTATTATAGTAAAATGGAATGTTTATAAACCATGTAATCTATATGATAAATTCTAGAGAAAAAATCTCCTCCCTATAATTAACTTACAATTATAGTATAGGTGATTTCACATTGTATCATCACATTAAAATAAGCTTTAAATGCTAGAATCCTCAATTTTGAAACTAGCAACAAAGGAGGCGAGTGATGAAGAGCTCACTATCTATAAAATACAACTGGATGATATACTAGATCTATGATGTTTGATGATTTCATCCATGACTGATGAACTCATGAAATCTTATGGGAACATGGATTCTTATTTAATTCTCAACCATATTCAAGATCTTTATCAAGAAATAGATAGTTAGGAGTAGTTTGAGATATCCAAGTCCCTATTAATAAGAAAAATTTGAGAAGGCACACCAGCTGGACCCCATTTAGTTAGGATGGTTGGCTACATTGAACCTACAGAGATTATAGAATTTCCACTACCTAATTTATAGTGCACCAATCTCGTTATTACATCACTCATTTAGTTATTATCCAGCTTTGTTATAAATTTCAACATAAAAAACACTCAAAAGTCTATCCTAGATCACATAAATATGGTCCAAAAAGTTGATGAGGACATGGAATGTGAAAATCCTTCCATACTTATAGTGAAAAAGAGGAAGGGAAAAGAGGAAATACCTTGGACTAATACCGAGTCTAAGGATTATTTGAAACACACTTCCAAGAGATGGAATATTAATGGGGAAGAAAGAGAATATAATTATTTATGTCTCACTTGTTGTATGAAGGGACACTAGAAGAATAAATTCGAAATAGATAAGAATTAAGGGGAAGCATAAGATAGATTTGTTATCAAGTGTAATATCTGAATGTATAGTAATTGGGTATTATACATAGATTTTGGTGCTCACATTTTTATCTAATTATATAAAACAAGTAGATTTAGAAAATTTTTAAGAGGAAAGGTGGATCTACGAGGTGATAATAAATATAAACTCACTATATTTTGGAGACTACAACCTCACATTTCTAACAGGAATGATATTGGGTTTATGGATTTTTTATTATGTTCTTTCAGATACAAAAAAATATATTTCCCTATCTAGTCTTGATTTAGATAAATTTATTTTGAAATTTGGGAATAAATGTTACTTATTTTAGAAATATATAACATTTTTTGGAAATAAAATTCTAAAAAATGGTAATTATGTGTTGGATTACAAAAAATTTGTAATGAAAATCACTATTGAATCTAGACCACACGACTCATATCACACCCAACTATGGAATCACTGCATAGGTTTTGTAAATTAAAAGGGCTTTAATAAATTATACCATAATGTATATTTATATTCCTTCTATCTATAATAACTTGGAATATTTCATGCTTGTTTAAAAGGTAAAATGAACAAATCTCCATTTATAATAATGGGTGAAAGGTCCACTGAAATTCATGAATTGTTTCATGTAGATGTGGGTAAACTATTTTATGTTGAATAAAGGGGTGGATACTCGCACTTCATAACATTTAATAATATATTTAGTAGAAATGGATATATCTCCTTAATTCGGTATAAGTCATATTCCTTTTAGAAATTTATGGAATACAAGAATGAAATTGAGAATCAACTTGGTAAGAAAATAATGAAACTCCACTTAGATCATTGAAAGGAATATCTTAATGAATACTTCAACAATGACTCATTACACTTTTGGATGTTATCCCAAATCAATCGTCCTTATACACCATAGTTAAATTGTGGAAGTGAAAGAAGGAACTGTACCTTTCTAGACATGGTGAGATCAATGATGTGTCAGGAAAGTTGTCCATTATCCCATTGGGGATATTCCCAATGGAAAATGGAATACACACTAAATAAAGTTCAAAATAAAGAATAAATTTGTTTACCATTTGAATTATGGAGTGTAAAGAAACCCATCTCTACAAATTTTCATGTTTGGGGATTTGAAGAATTTATTAAGTAATATCTAGGTAACAAACTTACACCCCAAGGAATAAAGGGTATCCTAATAGGATATCCTAATAAAAGTAAATGATATTATAAATATGAACCATTAATAAATAAGTTAACAATAACATGAAAATAAATATTATATGAGAGGGACCACATCTCTAAAAGAGAGAGTGGGTGTGATATAGAATTTGATGATGTCGTGGCACATGTTACACAAGAAGTGGAACATGAACAGGTCCCACAAATCCTAATACAAGAGGTCTTTCTAGAGACATAAATATTATGTATGATAGAATGGGATGTCAGAGAACAATAAATATATGGTTTTATAGTAATGATGAGGGTGAGTCATTATTAGTTGATAATAATGATCATGTAAACTACAAATAACAAGTAAGTGAAATAAAAGCTGTAAAGTGGTAGGATTCCATGAATTCTAAAACAGATTCCATGTAACAAAACCATGTTTAGAGATTGGTAGATCCTCTAGTGGATGTAAATCTCATTGGTTACAAATGAGTATTCAATAATAAACCTGACATGGGTGGAAAATTCATTACCTATAAATAAAGGCTATAAGAAAAAGGATTTAAATACCATCAAGTTAGAGATTATGCCAAAAAAGAATTTTATATTACATGGAATCTTACAATTACTCTATGATTTTAAATATGGATATAAAAACATATTTACATAATATAAACCTTTATAAAAAATTTTATATGACTCAAGTAGAATGGTTTAAGACTCTAAGTAATAACAATAAGGTATACAAGTTGTAGAGATCCATTTATTGAATAAAACAAGAATCCTAGTCATGGAAGCTCCACTATGAAAAATCCATAAAATAATTTTTTTTTTCACAAGGAATTAATATAATCCTTGTGTCTATATGTGGTTTAGTGGGAGTACAAAAATTTTATTGATTGTATATGATGATGACATATTATGAATCAAAAATGAGATTCTAGTCTTATAGAAAGTTAAGACTTAGTTAAATTCATGATTCACTAAGAAAGACTTAAGGTAAGTACCTTATATTCTTGTGATCCAAATCAATCATGATAGATCCAAGATCAAATTTTCACTATGTCAAGGAACATAAATTAAAAAGGTACTAAAAACATTCAATATGTAACAATCCAAAAGGGGATTATTTACAGTGTCACATAGAACTAGTCTTTTGAAGAAAATTTTCCCTCAAACACATGAATAAAGATTATGTAAGACCGCAAAATTTTTTTTTAGAAAAATAATAATATCAATATCTTTCTAAACATGAAAAACTAAGCTTTAAGTGAATTATGATATATTATAAATATGAATTTTATAACCTAGCTATTAAATTGGTGGTATGACCAGTAATAACCACATTCTAAAAAATTTGTATAAAGGTATTATGTAATGAAAATTTGTTGGTAATGCATAATAAACAAGTAACCAATTTTTAGTGAAGTCATTTTTTTCTTCAAAAAAATGTTTTCTTCAAAAATGGTTTATATTTCATTTTATGATGATAAATTTTATGTCCATATTTTTTCATAAATTTTATTTATATTTTTTGTAAAGGATTTTGATGTTTTTAATCATTTTCACCATGTAATTAATAATTTTGAAAAAATTATTTTAATTGAAAATTAAAGAAATAATTTATATTAATGAAATTGGAAATGATTAATTGAAAGGTTTGATTTTTATAATAATTTTTTTCTAAGTATTATTTGAATATTTAGTTAAAAATGTTTCCAATTCATGATAGACCTTAACCCAAGTGGTGTAAGACACATAACCAACAGAAGAGGATTACCCGACCAAACATGCATAAGTGGAGAGCCTACATAGGAGGAAATGGGATGGGTCATGCATAATGTGTGAAGATAGGAACATGCACATGAAAATGAGAACCGGTGCATGGTTAAAAAAGATGAAGTAGAGGGGGATAAACTCTTCAATGCTGGAAAGAACATCATAAGGTATGAGTCCACCAACTCGAGTATGACTTTGTCGAGCAGTTTTGAATATAAGATTGTAAATATCAGCAAACATTCCAACTAAAAATTTCCATGTGGGATGGATAGACGTGGGTAATAAAAATCATTATCACATATGATTAAATTTCGGTCACCATAATAACCCCCCTCCCACACTTAGATGAATCCTCAATTCCACTGCCTTGTCTTTCCTCCCTTGACATTGAGGGACTACTAAGCATCTCACCATAAAACTGCATTACAGACACTGGAGAATCTTAGGTTTAAACAAAAATTCCAATATGAGGTACATGAGATCACCCACTCCCATATAAGTTTATCCTTCATTTACCCTCTTACAGTATCTATAATACCCTTATGTGGGTATTGGAATATCTCTATAACCCTTACACAACTCATTGATTTTGAATCTACATTTATGAAAGCTACCCTTATGAAACAACTGAATCTCTAGACACTTATTTAATCTACCTTTATGTAACTAAATAATTATGAATCTACTGTTATAAGTAAATGAGGATAACCTTATATGGATATTAGAATATCTCTATGTACCATATGCAACACTGATTACATAAGGTTATAGTGGAGTTTGACCTGTGGATCGACCTACTGCACTGTGTCCCTCTCAGGCATGATTTTTATAAGATGAAGTTATATAATAGGGTATGCATGATTCCAAAGAGGTTTCAATATTGATAGTGGAAAGGATTTTTTAGATAAATGAAGGATATTGATTCATGATTTCCATTGCAGTATTTGTTGAGGAAGAGTAAAAATTATAAGGTGTCTGTGTCATGGAAGGAATGGATACACCATGGTGGTGCTAATTTAGATAGTAATGATAAAATAAGGGAGAATAATCTTGTGGACATAGGGAAGTATTCTATATCATATCCATGTAGATCAATGTAGGGTAAAACCTAAGTGATAGAGGCTAGGCTGTAGTATTCATGACTATAACATAGTGGGATTCACCATTGTTATTTTTAGAACCAGATATCTTTGGGGTACCCATGATCTTCACACCGAGTTTTGTGTATAAATAATGAAACATATGCATGGAAGAATGATTTTTACACAAGGAGGTCAATGAAATTCTAAAAAAATGGATGGTAAACTGAAAATTTTAAATGATGATAAATTAACAGATATGATTTGTGGAAAGTTAGATAGAGATAGGAAGAATCAAGAGGATAAATGGAGACTAGAAGGACGAAAATTGGAGACCCTTTAACTATAAATTAAAGGTGAAAAATTCTATGATAATGTGTGATGTGAAACACAGAGAGAAGGATCATGGAAGACTCATCATGCATCCCTAGATTAATGTTGTTTCATATTTGTTATCATTTTTTTAATAATTCTTATACCCCTCATAACTCCATTTTTCCCCTGTATTGGAGGGGTAGAAACATTATATAATTGGGGAAGGGGAGGTGACCCATTTGGGATGATTTAGTCTAGGATATTTATTTGTGTAAATTGATCTATTTTAATCATTAATAATTTTTAATATTTTATTTATCAATGTAATTTGAATATAATTATGTTTTAAACTAAATTTTATTATTAAGTATCCATGATTAAAGAATGATTTTCTCCCACAAATTGGTTTTAGATCATATCAACTGATTGTTCCTAAGTAAAGTGGGGAGTGTTTAGTGATTAATAAACATATAAGGAAGAGGATTTGATAAAAATTGGTTTCTTTGAAATAAAAACACCTAATTCATCATTTCTTAAGTATATCATGGGGGATTAATTATAGCATTAACAGATCGAAAGGATATTATAAAACATAAGTAAATGGCTAGGACTATTCTCATCATTATTAAAAATTGATCAAGGCTGAAAAGGAAAAGTGATTTTGAAACCTTTAATTAAATAAATTGACAAGGGAAAGAGATTTATATTAAAAATACTATGATAGAATTATAAATGGGAATCCAATACTAATTTGATCACTTGTCTCCCATATTTTTCTATTTTTTTTGTTTCATTATCTTATAGACCTAGAAATAAAAATCTATTTTTTTAATTTTTCACAAGTGAGATCTAGATTAGATTAGTACACCTTGGATAAAATTAAGGTTATTAATCATACTGTATCTCTTAGTAAAATAAAATATCCTTTTCCAAACCCTAAGATTCATTTGTGTCAAAACATAGAACAACTATCGGTGATTGTCCGCCACTCTAACTTAGATTTTTCATGACCAAGACCTCCAAAAAAGAAATATTTCCATTTGATCTAGAAATAGAACAAAATTTTCTTAATAGAATTATTATTAATTTTGAGAATAAATATATTAAAATTAATCCGGGGACTCAAGTGATACTTCTAGTGATCACTATAAGCCAAAAATCATAGTAATAAAGTCAAACCATACTTTAAGGGACCTTTGATCCCCTAAATTTTCCAATAAAATACTAATTAGATAGGCCTTATTTGAAAAATTACTTCAAATTAAATATTAATATGATTCATGTGCTTCCTAAATTCCATATTCTTATAGTTTAAGATCCAAAATTACATATTCAATAATTCATATTTTTTTTTCAAGATTCAAGAAAATATGAGTGACTGAAGATCAAGTGAAGTGTAGTGAATTTCCCTTCTCACTTGAAGATGCTACCAAATAGTGGTTGTATATCCTATAACCTGAAGAGATCATGATTGGGAATAAATCCAAAGGTATTTCATGAAAATAATCTTCCCAACCTTGCATAGAACAATGATAAATAAGGATCTCTATTACATCCAACAATTAGTTAGAGAAACTATTTTTGAGTATTATGAATGATTCAAAAAGATTTTTCAAGATTTCCTCATCAAGCTGTTGAAGAACATAAATTTTTAGTCTTATTATATTATTTACTATTGGAAAACTATATGGGAATTTTTTATTCCTCATCTAGAGGATATTTTGTTGAAAATTCTCCAATTGAAGCTAGGATCCTGAATGGAAGGATAACAAAAAATTCCCAATAATTCAGAATAAGAGGTATGGGTACACAAGGGATTCACAAAGTAAGGACTTGATTCACCATCTTTACCAGAAACTAAAGTTAATAATATATAATGTTTATTGAGACATATGGTTGTGAATAAAGCGAGTTAGAAATATGCCCCACATAGGGTATGTGGTTTGTGTTCATCACCCAACCACTTTACAAGTCAATGTTCTAAAACATGATGGATGGAGAGTTTTGAATAAAAGTTCAAACCATGAAAATTATAATATAATTAGACATATAATTAATAACCATAAACCCAAGAATAACTTGTAACCCCACAAATCCAATATAGACCTTTTCATTCAAACCCCTATCTATTTGAGCCCCCATGCCAACAATAGTTCCGGAACCCACCACCTTTTCAAAAAAATATAAATATAGACATACCAAAAACAATCTTATCTACCACACCCTTTATTAAAAAGAATTATGAGAATACCTAAAATAGTGAACCATCAGATAAACATTGAAATCTGTATTCTGAGGTTGAGGTATTGAAAAAAATCATAAAACATACATCCCAAAAAATTGTTTTTTTGAATATTCTGAAAAAAACTAGGAATCTTACCAGCCCTAACATACATAAATCTAAATGAGAGTATAATAATGATTGGGAAAGAAATTAATCCACCTAAACCTATGTAAGTTCTAGATTAACCTAAAGAAAGTAAGGCTAGGAATCCATAAAATATCCTTGAAGACCAATCCAACCAACAAATAGAATAAAAGAAAATGAACAAGGGAGGATAAGTTTAGAAAGGAGAGACCAAAAAACCCATTGAAAAGGAAACAAATAGAGAAAAAGTATATTATATTTCCATTCCCTAATATATATAATGAGTCAAATAATATCTAAGGATAAAAAATTCAAAGAGAGATTCAATAAACCTTTTAAAAGGTTTTAATAAACATCTCTCTCTAGGAACTTATCTGAAAAATTCATAAGTATGGAAAAGTTATTAATGATATTTTCACCATAATAAATACACTTTATGGGATTGAATGAATAATATTAGGTATGAGTGTCTAAACTCTTATCACACAAAAAGTTACAAATAATTTGTCTATCTAGTTATCATATTTGGAAAACATTTCCTGAAGAAATCCAATACAATTATCAATGTTCATGAAGGAACCGTTAATAAGGAGCATTGAGACAACACAATTTACTTTAAAAATCTTTAAACTATGAAACAACCTTCATGAAATCATTCACTCTTTTCAATTTCCCAGGAATAATCTAATGAAAATATTGAATATTTAGGTATTCTCTATGAATTCATAGCCTTATAAGATTACCTTTTCATTGAAAATCCCATTGAACTGGTGAGTTACCAAAGACATAGATTTTATGATTTTTAGTTGTAAGAAGTGATAACATCTAAATAATTTTATAATCTATTCGATGATGAATAAAATGATATTATTTATTATGCACAAGAGATTTAAGAATTGGATGTAGGGAACCTAAATTCAATTTCATCTATTGAACAACCCCTACATCTAGAATAAAATCCTATCCCATCTAAATTCAAATATGTATACCTTGTGGAAGGAGAAAAATTGCCCTTAATCATTTACAATTATATTTACAAGAACCATGAAGAAACCTTGGATAAAATTTTGAAAAGAATCATCTGATTCATAGGGAAAATCATAGGAGATATCTCTAGAATTAACCCCAAAATCCACTCATAATGAATCATGTTAGAGGTGTATTCCAAACATAACAGGAAGAACCAATAAAGGCTAATACTTCACATCATAGAGGTATTAAAGAAGGAAACATATATTATTTTAGCATTTGATATCATATAACCAATTTTTGATTCAAAATGTGTCATCCCAATCCATATAGTTCCTAAGAAAACCAGATTGACCGTTGTGAAAAATTAGAATCATGACATGATTCCCATGGGAGTTTAGAATAGTTGAAGGATGTTTATTAAATATATGAATTTAAATGAAGTTAATAGAAAAAAAATTCCCATTCCATTCATCTATAAAATTCTAGATAGGTTAGTGGGACAAAAAATTATTGTTTTTAGATGGATTTAGAGGAAATTTTTAGGTATCTATTACTCCAGAGGATCAAGAGAATACAACGTTCACATGTACTTATGGATCATTTTCCTAACAAGGGATTATTTTTGGGTAGTTTAATACCCTATATATAAATCAAAGGTGCACGTTAAGTATATTATTAGATAATATTAAGGATTTAATATCAATATTTCTCGATGACTTTACTATTTTTGGTAATTATTTTGATCATTCATGGGAAATCAAAAACAATGTCTTGAATATATGAATTGAAAATAATATTGTTTTGAATTTTGGAAAGTGTCACTTCATATTGGATAAAGGGATGGTATTAGGACACATAATTTAATAGAAATTAATTTAGGTAGATAAATAAAAGATTAATGTGATAAATTCTTTACCATATCGCACTTCTGTGAAACATATTTTTATCATTTTTAGGCCACACTAGATTCATAGAAGATTTATCAAATATTTTGTTATGTTTTTTCATCATTTTTCTAGATTAATTCTAAAAGATTGTATATTTTATTTTAATGATGATTTTAGGGAATCATTTTATTAGATTAAGAAAAGGTTGATTACCCCACCAATAATGCAACCATGACATTTTGGATTCCCATTTGAGGTACTTTGTGTCGTATCAAAACCATCTATGGGGGAATACCTCTCTCAAATAATTGAAGGAAAAAATAGAAGTGATAGTTTATGTCATGATGATATTGTATTGTAATCAAATTAATTACACAATTATTGAAAAGGAGTTCCATTCTTTAGCTTTTTCATTCGTTAAATCCAAATCTTACTTTCTAGGAACTAAAGTACTTGTATTTTTTTGATAATGTGACCCTTACGTATTAATGAAGAAATATAATTCCAAGACAAGGTTTTTTCGATGTATTCTAAATGTTAAAGAGTTAAAATTTAAGATCACCTTAGCAGATTTCCCAACACTATTGATGCTAAAATTATATAATGGTACCTACAAAATGAACATTTACCTAGAGTAAAACTCTATAATGTAGAAGGTGATGTACCATGTCATGTTTATATAGGGAATTATTTAGTTCCTTCATAGGTATCAAATCATATCAACTAACATTAAAAAACAAAACATTTACACTAGATTTTATATTTGGTTTGATCCATTTCTTTTGAAAATTTGAATGACCAAGTAATAAGAAGGTGCTTGTTGGCAAGTGAAATGGAATTCGTTTCTTATTTTTTTGACACACTATATTATGGTGTACACTTTATACATCAAATAATATATTTAATTGTTTTGTAATCCATAATATATTGGAAAAATTTGTCTAAAGAAGCTCATAAATATTGTATGAAATGCAAAAAATGTCAATTTTAGGAAAATATCTCAAAAAGAAAATAGATTCTTCAAAACCCCATAATTATTTTTAAAAATATATTAAGTATGGTGAATTGATTTTATGGAACCCTTACCCAATAATTTTTGGAATTATTACATTCATCTTCCTATCAATTATGTCTCATAATGAGTGTAAGCTAGGTCCACCAAAACATGTGATGCCAAAGTTGTGAGTGATTTTTCCAGGTCCAATATTTTTTTTAAGTTTGGAGTGAGAAGAGCCACTATTAGTGACCAAGAGACTCAATTATATAATAGAAGAATGGATTGTACTATTAAGAAGTATGGGGTGTCTCCCAAGTCCTATACACCTTACCATCATTGGAATAAAGACCAAGATAAAGTGTAAAACCAATTAATTAAAAGTATTTCGGGGATAACAGTTAAAACCAATGAGAAGGATCATATAAAAAGATATGAAGAAAACCTTTAGGAATTCCAGAAAACCTATAAAACACTAATAAATATGTGACCCTAGTGGATAATTTAGGTAGAAAGTTCTCATATACCAATAGAGTTGAAGAACCATACTTTTTTAGGTTTTCAAATTGATTAATTTATACTTAGAGAGTACCAAAACAAGAGGGGAATCATTTGTTATAAGAGAAATATGATATTTGAAGAGTGGGTTTTCAAAATTATGAAATTTATAAAGAGAGAACCTGAGTAGAACATGATAAGATGATTTAGCTGAGGACCTTTCAATCTATACACCAAGTTCAACTCTATAATTCAATATTGAACTTAATGTCAGGTAATATTCTTTCCATTTTGGAAAGAACTTTTAGTATTACTCATGTATATTATTTCTTTGTCAATCAGTTCAAGAAAGAAGAATAAGGAATCACATTCACTGTCCATGGACAGAGGATGAAAAGGTTCTAGGGAAATCTACCTCAAAAACTGGTGGAGGAGATCACACATCTCCAAACCATCTATTGATAATTACTTAACAGTAATAAATAAATGATCTTTTTTGTGGTAACATGAGTTTTAATTTTTCATTAGGTTTTAGTTGTTTATGATATAGTCACTTCTCCCATTTTAAACTTTAAACTTCAATGAAATTGTTCCTATACTTGCATGATATTTTTTCATTCTATAAGGACTATCTTGAAAGGAAGTCATCATGTAGTCCAATAAATTTAAAAATTTGTGGAGAAAATAGAAATATCTTAATTAGAAAAAGGTGTTCACTTTTAGGTGTATATTTTAACTCCATTATTATCTGTTTTGAGTTTTAATCTACTATTTTCATGCCCAAACATATAATGTTTTCTTTAATCAAATGAACTAGGAGACTTGAGTTTTATAGAAATCCCATGATTCCATTTTTTATATTTATATGTTAAATATATTTAATGAGTAAAGATAGAAAATTGATTAATTTGAGATAATTATAGGTATTAATGTTATAAAATCATGATTTGGGGGAATTAGTTGATTCATGTTGATGAAAATTTCCAACCATTTTTAATGCTTTTAATTTCATAAATTCATTTGGAATGATTTACTATTATATTTCAATCCATGATTGATTTTACAAAATCATATGTTTTATTCATGAGAATAATTATAAACCTATTTTTTTTCAATTCCATCTTGAGTATATTTATTGAGATATCTTAGGTATTTCCACCAACTAAAACTATCATTATAACTTTTCAAGTCTATGATTGAACAAATTAACATTTAATATGATTGAGGTATTTTTATGGATCTTGAATTTATAATTGAAACAAACATTTACATTAATTTTTTTATCCCACTGAATCCAAAAATTACCTTTTTAACAATGATCCACATTATAGGCTAGTATTTCCCATTACCACCCTCCCCATGGTTTTTCCCATGATATTTTAATGTTTAAGAGTTGGGGTGTGGGAATTCATAGGGGAAAGGGATATAGTACATTGAATGGAAAAAGTGTGGGGTTTCCCTTTTTGGGTACTGGAAATGTTCCATGTTTATTTTATTTTATTTCATTTCCACCCTATTAAAAAAAGAAAATGAAGAATAAAATGAATGGGTTGTGAATGGGAGAATATAAAATCACAATTTCAAGTCTAATTATTTATCATATGGGGTTTGGTGGGGGATAAGATATTAATTAAAAGTGTATTTTTTTTAAAAAATATATGAAAAACTATTTTGAAGAAGAAAAAATATAAACTAAAGTAGAAAAAATTCACAAGGGTGATTTTTTAACAATAATTATATTGTTTATAAAATTAAATTGATCTTGTGAAGTTATATTTTTCACTTTTTGAAGGGGATATTTTCATTTAAATTTTTCTTTTAATATCATTCATTATGATTTTGATATAAACATCCTCTTCAAGCCTTTAATTTTTCTAATCAATACAAACCTACCTTAATCCTTAGAGTAATTAGATCCTTTTTTACAAAGACATTTTTATTTCATGTGATTTTTTTCTTTACAAAGTGGTGAATGCATATCCTTTACAAGTTTATAGAATAGAGCATTTACTAATGGTTTGACCCTAAGTCTACTTGAATATATACCATAACTGATGAGAGTATAAAATATTTTAATGTGAGGTAGTTAAAAAAGTGGCATGTTTAATAATAAGAAATTGAGAAATATGAATGGGAGAAATAAAGAAAATTCACATTTCCAATCGAAAAAGGTAAAATGTTTGGGTCGATTTTTCCTTTGAAAAATTTGAAGTTAAATTGATACTTTATTTGTATCTAAAAATATTAGTTTAACCTTTATAATTATTTGACTTTATTACTTTTAAAATAAAATATTTTTAGCATTGGTGCCATTTTCTATTTATTAGTGAGACTTAATGAATAAGTACAAGTATAGTTCAAGTGTGAGGTTATTTTATGCCTTTATTGTTTTAGGAATTTTTTTGTCAATTTGGTAATGGATTTATATTTTTTTAATCATTTACACCCAATAATTATTTTTTTAGAAAAGTGTGGGTGATTGAAAATTTTAGAATTAATTTGGATTAAAGTAATTAAAAATGTTGAATTTTATGTTTTGATTTTGATTAAAAAAACATTCTATGTATTATTTAAATATTAAGGTAATTTTTTTTCAACCCATGGTATCCCTCAACCCATTGGGTACAAGCCACATAGACAAACCAGAATGATTATTTAGATAGGAACACCCACGTGGAAAACCTATATGGGTGCAGGGAGAATAGATTGTGCATAGAGCATGATGGAAGTCGTACGCAAGGGCGCATGAGCACAAGCACGTAGGAGAACATCATGTAGAATTAGGTGGAGAGAGAATTCAATACAGGAAGTCATGAGAAGTTTTATTAGTCTACCAGACCAATTATGACTTGATCAAGAAGTCTATGACATGAGATTATATATATAGAAGTATTCTACCATTGAAAATATCAATGTGGAATGATGATATGTGGGTACTAAAGTTCATTTACAAAAGTGATGTCATTTCCAACACCTCAAGTGACCCCCCCTAGTGGAAAAATTATCTACACCATCAATACTACTTTCCACACTTACATCAACATGCCACTAAGGATCTCCTTGGAGAACTCTATTACAACTATTGGGAAAGCTCATGCACATGCCAAACCACCTCTACAAGGCACATATGGGAACCTATTTTTGAATAAGGGTATCATTCCTTTACCATTATTTAGTAGTGAGGATACCCTTACCTGAGTATTGGAATATTTCTAGAACCATTATGAAACTCAAAAATTTTGAAGCTTCCTTTATGAAATATGACCTTACAAAACTCCAAAATCTCCAGACCCTTATGAAATCTTCCTTTATAAAACTCCATAATATAGAATCTAACCATAAAAAACAACAAGGATACACATACATGGGTATTATAATATCACTAAGACCCTTATATAGTGAAAATTTCATGAGGGTAAAGAGGATCTTACACTGTGGACCAACCTTCTACACCGTGATCCTCTGTGACCCAAGTTCATCAAAGTGAAGCTACACCATAGGGAATTAATGATGCTGTTGAGGTGTTAATATTAATCATGGAAATGAATTTTTAGAGAAATAGAGGTTTTTTCATCATAAATTCCACTAAATTGTGGTTTGATGAAGAATAAAAAAATAAAGTTGGTTATGTCAGGGAACTAATATCTACACCATTGAAGTTTCAATTTTGATAAAAAATAGAAAATTTGGGAGATAAAGCATGTGGTCATAGGTTTTTTGTCTACTTTGTATCCATGAAGATATATATAAAGAAAATACTAATTGATAATGTCTATGTAGTATAATTCATGACCATTCCATAATGGGATTCACCAATATTATTTTGAACACCCAATATACTTGATATACGTACAATATTCACCTTGAGTCTTGGGGATAAATAATAAACATATGCATGAAATCCATGTTTTTACACAAGGTTTCCAAAGCACTCATAAAATACTGAATGATACACTAACCCATTTAAATGATGATAAACTAAGAGATGTGAATTGAGGAAAGAGTGAAGGATATATAAGAGAAATGATGAAGATATGTGGAGATTAGAAGGAATAAACAAGGAGACCAATTGACTATAAATTAAAGGGGTGGGATGAATTTCTAATGGGAAAGATGGAACACATAGAGGTGGATCATGGACGACTCAACCATATTACTTGGTTTTATTATATTTCTTTTCTACTTTAATTTGTTTTAATATGTCTTTTAAACCTCAAAACACCACTCTTTCTTCTATAATATATGTTTAGAAACATTAAGTGATTGTGGAAGAGGATGTGACCCATTTATAATTCTTGAGTCTAGTATCTTGATTTGTAAACATTGATATATTTTAATTGTTAATAGTTTTCATAATTTTATTCCAAAATTTAATTTGAATATGATTGTGTTTTTGATTAAATCTAATTATTAATTATTGACTTGATTAATCAATGTTTTTCTTCCTCTAATTTTCTTTGGATCATATTGATTGGTTAATCAAGATTTAAGTGTATAGTGTTTAGTATTTACTAAAAATGTGAGGATAATGTAGTGGTAAAACATGGATAGTTGATAATAATAATATCTAAATGGGTATTCCCTAAGTAAACAAAGGGGGATTCATGGTGGAATTCACACATGGGAATGGGAATATTCCAAAGAAATGAAATTGTTAGGACTATTTTAATCATCACGAAACTTGATCAATGGTTAAAATGGGAAGTGATTTTGAAACCTTTAAATAAATCAGTTAAAAAGGAAAAGATATTTATTTTGAGAAGTTTATGGTATCATTTCAAATGGGAATACAAGACTAACCTAAACACTTGTCTCTCATATTTTGTTAATTGAGGTTTGTTTCATTTTTTAATCCTAGAAATCAAAATCTACTTATTTTATTTTTTCACTAGTGACATATGGATTGATGATTACTCCTTGGAGTTGATTTAGGGAACTAATTCAACTATATCCAATAGGGAAATAAATTATATTTTTCAATAACCCACAACATGGTAGAAAAGTTAACTTATCACGGTTACAGTTAAAAGGAGTTTAATGTGGTTTAACCTGAAGATAAAGATTAAAATGTCTAAAAAACATGTCTAAATATCATTTTTTGAGGTAATTATGATATTAAAAAAATATTATCTTATTATTTTGGGTTTCATTGTTCCAGTTGACATGATTATTATATATATACACATTTTTTAATCTTTTATATAATCATAAGTCTATCTTTTCCCCCCACTTATAAATGGGTAGATACTCTCCCCAATTCCTCTCATTTTTCACACAGTAGTTCAGAACATCCTAACCCAAATCACTTACTAACATCCCTACCCAATTCCTGGAGTTCCTGGTATCACCAAAGGACAAACTAGTAGTCTTAATGTGTAATTCTAAGGTGGTATTCTAAAGAGTATGGAATCGTCTTAACCAAGAATTTTTATTTTACTTCTTCTTATAACTCATTCATATATTCTTAAACCATAATGTTATAACAACATATGTATTTACAATATGCATACATTTTATTATCAATATGTAAAACCACTTCTTCATCTACTTTTAAATCTTATGAGGAATGAAAAATTCATTCGTCCGTACGTGTGGACTACCACCTCTACAATGAGATGTGTTTTGTTTTCCATCACATACTATAATGTACATTTATAATGTTTTATGAAATTTATATATTTATGATATTCAAAAAGTAATTATAATTTTATAAAGATAATATATTACCTATTTCCTCACCCTTCCATTCATTGGAAAATGAGAACATTGTTTGTTAGTATGTGTGAATTACCACCTCCACAAAGTGATGTGATTCGTTTTTACTATTTTCATTTCATAGATGGTGATAAAATTTTATTTAAAGTATAAAAATAGAAATTATTTCAAGAATAAAATTCACTATATGATTTATTAACAAGCACTTTTACCACATTCAACCTACCAAATTCATTTTAAAATTATGGACAAATACTTGAAGTAAACTTACCTGATTAAGTAATTAAAAATTTCATTGAAATAATTGAAATAATTTTTTTTATAATAATTTAATAAACTTATAAAATATTCTTAAACCATTAAACAATTCATATAAGTTTATTATAATGTATTTAAAGTACATATATAGAATGTTTAAACTTAAGGTAAGGGGTTTCTTCGCTCAATTTTCTTTTCAATGGGTTATACTTCTTATTCATTGGATTTTTTATGCCAAAATTTTATGTGAATTCACCTTTGATTGTATTATGTTGTATTTTAATTTTTTTGTGGTTTTATAATTGTGACACAGAATCACTTCATTGATTAATTCTAACATCAATTATACGATCATTGAAAGGATTAATATTTTCAATATTGTTTCTATGATAAATGTATTGTATTATGAACCTAATTCCTTTTATAAGGTGTATATTCTGCCTATTGAGATATTATATCATGAATGAATATTTCTTCATTAAGTTTCTTGTCCCATTGAAGTTTTATCTTTCATGATATTGTGATTCAAATGTCATAGTAGTTGTAAGGGTTTTCATGGTCTCAATTTAAATTCTTTGAGACATAATTCATGCTATGAACAATGATTTATTTTATATTGTTAACTTAGTGCCCCATAAATTATTGGAACATATTATTTTAGAAAAAATTATGGATTTTATATACAAATTTTTATATTCATTCATTTAGTGTATTTTTGATTCAAGCAATACCCAAGATGCAAGGTTGTCTTGTCTCAAACTTCATTTTTTGACACATGTTTTGATTGATACACCTATATTCATTGAAATGTTTTATACATAAAATCATAAAATTTTATATTTTAACTATTTTTATACTCATGTTATTTTATGTTCCTTCATGGGTTCTTTCATTCATATGGTTTTTGGTTTTAAAAGTCCATAAAGCGTTTTTTCATTTAAAATTGATATTTTAATGTTTTTTAGAATATTAACGAATCACTACCTCCCTGTTATTTATATTATTCCAAGAATTTTCATTTTGAAAAAAAAATACTTTATTAATTTATTTCCAATGAAATTTTAACTTCTATAAAATTGTATTAATATTAAATTTCTTAATGATTTGCGCATAAATCAGTTTTGATACTACTTACAAAAGTTTGAAAGAGATTTTTATTTTCCGAATTTATGACAGGAATGGAATTTTACACCATTACAACCTTGATTTTATTTGAATAATTATTTATTGGATTCTATGGTTATTTTTATATAAAATTATTTTCGCAATATTTTTTTATTTTTTGAAGGTATCGAAAGAAAAGTGTATTTTTCCCTATTTTCAAAGAATTGTATGAAATGTTATTTTGAAGGTATTTTAATGTAAATCAAAATTCTTTAAGGATTCATATTATTCAAATGGAATTTTATCCTATGATACCATTCATATTATTTCTTTGGATGGACTATGATGGTTGTTTTAAAGATATTTTCCTAAAGCCCATTTCTCTTCCTTGGGTAAATCATGTTATAAAGGAATAGAATCTATTTTTAGAATAATGATGATGAATATTCAAGATTCCATGTGTTATATTCCCATAAAATACTATAAATCTATTGATTATGTTTGGTGGTCCCAATATAGATCATAATTATGGATGGGACCAATATTAATTATACAACTGGTGAGCAAGATATTACTCTCCAATGCATTGGGTAATGTTCATTGCCTTTAAAATAATGGAGGGAGTTAATCGGTGAAGTTTCTCATATGGATTTAACTGATTTGAACATAGTTTTGATATGGTTAAACATGGATGATAAAGATAATATTCCAAGATACAAAAACATTTTCTCTATGATTTATATGAGTTTAAATGTTTCCTATGATCAAGTTTGACATCACAAGGCTGAAAATTATTAAATCTTATGACTCCTAACTTTGTAAAATAATTTTTACATGTCACATGATTGATGATATAAGTTTTTATCGGTAAGACTTATCTTATGTAATTCTAATTCACCTTGAATATGTTCTTATAATCTTATGCACATATTTTTATTACCGAATATATTAAAATGTTAATTTCTATGTTTAAAATTAATGATCATTTGATCTCACGCATTTCCTATGTATCCTTTTCCCTAGGTAATAAATAAATATGTTAGGTTAGATATTTCTATAAATTTATAATGTGTGAGATGATAATGACATAACATGGAATAATAAAATATAGGTATAGTGTAAAAAATGATCACATAAATACATGGGTAATATTATTTTAGAGATTATCCTATTTTTATGAAAATATAAACATAAAATTCCCTTGGGTATATAAGTGATCAAGTATTTTTCCCTTTTATATTGTATGTTTCTATTGGTTAAAATATTTTAACCTTAATTTATATCAAATAATGAAATTTAAAGATAATATTTTTAGCACCAGATCTAGGAGTGCAGGTTTGGAGCTATTATAGTTGGAATCAGAGCAGGGTTTTGATATCTTTGGAGATTATAATGTTTTTGTGAGAGGTTAACTTAAGAGTTATGTATACCATCATGAATTTATAATGTATGGTTGATAATAAGTTAAAATGAATATATAACCTATTTTGATGTTTTATGTAATGGGATTTCAAACTGATTGACGACATTTTGGGAGATGTTTTATTGGATTGAGGTATTAGTGACCCTTAGATGTATCATGGGATTTAACATGTTTGATTATTTGATAAGAATGATATTACATTTTGGGGATGTAATCTAAATGTTATAAGATAAACATTAAGGTTAATATATTCTAATTAATGTTATTTGGGATGTAGGCTTAATTATTAGTGGAGTAATTTAATTTGAACATTGCTTATTATTTTTTAATTTTGGATATTAGTGTATTATTTCTTCATATTAAGGTTTATTCATTTTGGGTATTATATTACCTTATTATGACCATTTTGGTTTTAATAATGATAGGATGAATTTTTTTTATCATTTTATATACCTCATCATCAATAATAAGTTGATCATAGTGATTTAAATAATAAATAATAATACTCATATTTTGTGTAAAAATTGAGATAATGGTGAAAATTGATTGAAACATGCAAACAACGGATGAAATTGAATTTCTATATTTGAATGAAAAAATTAAGTGTATTTTCTTATTTCTTTTCTTAATGGTAAAAAGATACCTCACCTTTTGAAAGATGATCCTAAAAATTAAAATATTTCCCCTTTTTAAGATCATTTCTCATGAATTGAAGGTCTTTTAACACCTTATTGATTTATGGTTCCATGGTCATTGGATTTCTCATGATCATTCAATTTCATGTCATCAATGTTATATTTCACTCAAAATCATTATTTGGACATTAATTTTTTCCTATATGTCCCTATTTTAACTTCCCACTAATGTTATCCTATTTGGGACCCTAATTATGTGTTATTCTAGATGACCTTCATATTTCCATTTTCCCCTTTTCAAAAGGTAGTTTTACAAACACATTTTACGATGAATATTTTACAATTAAGGTATTTTAAAATCTTAAAACCATGATTTACTATATTAATATAAAATTATATGAATAAAATTTATTAATTTAGTGAGAGGGGATAATGTAACACTATAATATTTTAAAATATCACTATGTTCAATAACAAACATGACACACAAAATCAAGCTTAAAGAGACCATGTAATATTATTATTTATTATAACCTAGGAATTGAATTTGAGGATTATAATAGTAGTAAATTATTTATTAAATATATATAAAATGGTCCCACTCAATGCAATTTTTTAAATAAATATGTGAAAAGAAGAAGACAATTTTCAGTAATGTCATTTTATGCTTAAAAAATATATTTTCTTCAAAAATGGTTTTTGTATTTTTATAAGAGATTATTCTAATTAATTTCACACATTTTAAATTTTTTTATTAATATAATATAATTTTTGAAGTTACCATATAAAAAATATCTTAGTGTTAAATTTTTTGACTTACTAAAAAGAATGATTTTTTAGTATAGAGTGAGAAATATTGATTTTTATAAAACTTTCATTTCTTTTTATTGAGAAGTCCCATCATGATTTTAATTTTATATTAAATTTAAATAATTATAATTTATTTAGTAATAATATAATTAATTACATAATAATTATCTTTATACATAATTTTTTATAAGTTTTCTTTTTGGCTTAAAAACCATATTTTGAAAAACCGTTTTTCATGGAATTTTATACATTTATATTCAAATTTATTTCTATCACTTATAAAAATTAAATATTGAAAAAATGGAATAATTTTTTTTAATTAGAATTTTCTATTTTTTTAAATAGGCCCCTAAAATTTATTTTTTATTATGGGTTGTAACCTTATTAAATATTTTTTACCTCATTAAAAGTAAAATAGTAAAAATTTGGTTAAACCGATAAGGTAAAGCTTTAAAATATATATAACAGTTGAATGTATAATATTTTATGATTTTTTTTATTGAAATATATGTTTAAGGATTTAAATTATTTATTTTAAAACATTATTTTCAATTTGGGAACCTGAGCTTGAATGTTGTGATAATAAGTTATATTTAATTTAAATTTTAAAACTATTTTGGGTCTTTGCATTTAATGATATGGTTGGATGACTACATTTAGTTTTGGACTGATAAAAATTTATAAAAACTTCTTATGTTTATTAAATTAGAAAAAAATTCAAGGGAGAAAAGTTTTTACTTGATTTCATTGTAAAATGGGTTTTACTCCAGAGTCGTGTATTTTCCAAAAAAAGTGTTTTTTTTGAATTTTGTATTGTTATATTGAAAGTAATTTTTGACACTTTTATAAATCAAATATAATATAATTAATTAATAATTTGGAGTCATCATGACCAATTTTTTTTAGAATCCACCTTTTTTCATATAATAAGTTATTATGATAAAAAATTGAGCCATCATGGTTAAGGTTAAAATGGGTTTAAAGTGGCTTACTAAGGAGATACAGATTTAAATGTATCCAAAACATGTCTAAATGTGATTTTTTACTGTATGTAGACCTTAAAAACATTTTCTTCTAATTTCAGGTTCCTTTATGATACATCACATTATTATATGTATATATATATTATGTAATATTATACATAATTCCATGTGTGTCCTTCCCCCACTTATAAAAGGGAACCTTCTCGCCTCCCTTCCTCACACATTGTTTCACACAATATTTCAAACAGGGCCAACAAAAATAAATTCCTAAAATCCTTAAACAGTTAATACATTTCCTGATCACATAAAAAGTCCAACCTATAATTATTAATGTGTAAGACAAAGGTTATAATATGAAGGGGAGGTAATCATCTTAACCAATCATTTTCATTTTGCTTATTCTTATACCTCAGTAACATATTCTTAAAATATAATGATATAATAACACCTATATATCCATTATACTAAATTTGTTATTATGAATATGTTTTAACAATTATTCATCTTATTTTCCTTCTTATGGGGAATGAAAACATTGTTTGTGCATATGTGTAGACTACCACCTCCACAAAGCGATGTGTTTCATTTTCCATAAATTCCTATAATGGATATTTATAATGATTATTTAGTTTATATGTATTATATTAATTACTTATTTATCATTTTTAAAGTTAAAGTATCATATATTTCCTTACCCTTCCATCCGTGGGAAAATTATAACAACATTCATACATATGTGTGGATTACCATCTCCATGAATTAATGAGATTAATTTTTAATGTATGTACTTCATGGATGATTATGAAATTTTATTTAAGGTATAAAAATGAAAATTTTGTTATGAGTAATATTCTGTAAATGTTGTAAAAAACCCATTTTTCAGCAATCAATCTCTCAATCTCATTTTGAAATTATGAACAGAATGCCCTCGACACACATGATGTGAACATAACTGATTATGTATTTAATTTTGTTCATTAAAATAATTAAAATAAATTGGTTAATTATAAGGGAGTATACATTTATATAGTTCACAAATAATTAGATAATTTTTATAATTTTATTATAAAGGAGTTGAAGGAAATATATAGCAAGTCTAGACTCAAGGTAAGTGGTTTTATAGAAAAATATTCATTCATTGGGTTATAATTATACTTAATTGACTATATTATTACAAGATTATATGAAAAATGAAAATGTATTGAAATATGTAGTATTTCAATTTTTTTATTAATCTTAAACATAATCACTTCATTGATTAATTCTGACATCAATGATACGATGTTTGTAAGGATTATTAATCTCAATATTGTTTCTTTGAGGCATGTCTTTTATTATGAACCTACTTCTTTTTATATGGTTTATATTCTACCTATTAAGATATTAAATCATGAATGACTCTAATATCATGATATTTAATATTCCTTTTATGTTCTATCTTTCCTAAGATATTGATTAAAATATTATAATTTTTTTGAAGGTTTTCATGGACTCAATTTAAATTATTTGAGACATAATTCATGTTATGTTCCCTGATTTATTTTATATGGAGTACTTAATACCCCTTAAATTATTTTTAAAATACTGTTTTTGTGGAAACTTATTGGTTTTATAGAATAATTTGATGTTCCTTCATTCAATTTAATTTTGATTTAAGAATAACCCATGTTGTGAGGGTTTCTAGTCTCAAACTTCCTTCTTTGAGAGATGTTTTGATCGATACAACTATATTAAGTTATATGGATTATACTATAAATATTTAAATACTATATAAAGGATCTTCTTATACTCATGGGGTTTTATGTTCCATCTTGTGTTCTTTCTTTCAATTTGTTTAGAAGGTCGTAAAAGGGGTTTTATTTAAAAACATTATTTTAATGATTTTAAAGACTTTACCAAACCCATACTATAAGTTATTTATCTTATTTAATGAATCTTAATTACAAAATATAAATGATTAATTAAAGTTATTTTCCATTATAGTTTACCTACTTTTAAAAGTTTTTATGAGAAAATATCTTAACGTTTCCTACAGGGGTCACGCTTGACTCTCTTTACATTAGTTTGATAGATATTTTTTTAATGTTCATGATAAGAAATGAATTTTATATCCTAATTAAATTTATTTTATTATAAGTCTACATTACTAGTTTCTATGGTAATTTTCAAATAAAATATTTTTTCTCAATATTTTGTGAATTTTTAGTTTTTGAAGGTTCCAAAGAAAGGGTATTTTACCCTATTTTAAAAGAAATGATTTAAATGTTGTATTAATGGTATTTTTATATATTTAAACATCCTTTAATGAATATTATGATTCACTTGGAATATGATCTAATGATACCATCCATTTCCTTTCTTGTGATAACTTATGATGATTTTTTCAGATATTTTCATGAAATGGATTTAATTTCCATATTAAATAAAGTTATAAAGGAATGAAACCATTAAAAGATTGATGTTGAAAATATAAGATTACATGTGTTATATTAATGCATGGTACATGAAAATTATTAATAATTATAGGTGGGCTTGATATATCCCTTGATAATGGGTGATCCAGATATAGTTTCTATGAGGTGATCATGATATATCTCTCCAATGCATTGGGTAATGTTCATGGTCTTTAAAGGAAAGAAGGAGGGATTTAACCACAGAGTTTTATCCTATAGATTTAAATTTTCTCCAGTTATATATGACAAGAGTAAACAAGGGTGATGATGATAATATTCCAATATACCAACATGTTTTATTTATTCTTTCTATAAGTTTTAACATTTCCTTTTATAATGTTTTACATTACATGGCTTATTATTATTGATTCTTATGACTCCTGCCTTTGTTAATGCTTTATTCCATGAAAAAATATTAATGATACATGTTTTTATGGGTATGAATTATCTCATATGACTATCATTCACCGTGAATATGTTCTCATTCCATTATACTTATCTTTTTTTTTTACCAAAGATATTCAATTATTAATGCCCATGTTTATCATTACTAAGAATTTGTGATTACTCATTTCTTATATTTCTTTTTTCCCTTGGTTATAAAGAAATTTTTAAGTATGATATTTATAGATGGGTTTCATATTAAAGATTATGAAGAATTAAATTGGATTAACAAAATCTTGTTATAGTGGAAAAAATTCTCACTTAAATACAAGGGTAATGTCATGTAATAGTTTGTATAAATTATCTAAAACTATAAAACTAAATTGTCTTTGAGTATATAAGTTATCCAATATTTTTTCATTTGATGTTTTTTGTTTTATATTACTAAAATTAGGTCACATTTATATGTATAAAATCCAAAATTGTAAAAATTTTGTTTTTAGAATCAAATATGGGAGTTTATATCCTGGGTAGTTATAGTAATACTTCCTTGTATCCTGTTATCTAAGAGGTCCCATATTTGAATTATAGGTGGGGTGAAACTGAAAAATCCATAGGGGATGGGAAAGTTCCCACTGAATGATATCTCGGTGGGGCCAAAGGGTATTCTATAACTGAGGTGTGGCTGATCCATTATATAATAGAACCCACTAGGGGTTATTACATAAAAGGATCCTTGTTAGGAAACAACCATCAATATACTCCACTAGTTAATAGATCATACACGCCTTGGTGATTGAAGACCCTTGGGCCCCATTGGTAGAACACACAACAAGTAGTGTCAACTCACCTATAGGGTTTTTAAATTTTCTACCCTCACAACTCAAACCCATGATCTTAGGGATAACATCCCACCATGATGTATTATAGGCACCACTGAGAAGCCAACTTCTCATCCTTGAGATATTGTGGAAATACTCTAACCACAAACCGCTAATTTGTATAGTTTCAGTTCACCAACAACCTACTGTGCCTCATCTAGAAATTTCAATCATGCTTCCACTGTGAAACTCCATACACCAATCCAAGACAGACTATATTTTCTAAAAAAATCATGAATAGACCATCAAACCATATAAATTTCATCTCAGACAATTTTTATGATGTGATTTCTATATCATGACATCCAAATGTACTCCAAATCTCTAGTTAGTCTTCCCTTGGATGAATTCTCACAAAGAGGCTCAGCCTTAAACACTAACATATCACCACACCACTACACCACCCTCAACAATTACTTAACACCCAAAATCATATATAAACTATCCAAATATAAAAACTGAATTTAAAATATAACTCTCAATGTAATTTTAGGGTTGGATCCTCAATCAACCCATACAACTATCATGCTCTACCAATGAGCACCAACATGTTCTGGATCTAACTCACCATCGGATCACACCACCTTTATTCCGTGTATGCTTCCAACACACATAACTAACCAATATTGCACCTAAATCCTAATTAGAACTATCCATTCACCAAATTACCACTACTAATTCATACATCTACCAACCAATTTTACTCAACCCATGACCATTTCGACATATGGTTTAAATACCCAGGACAAATTTGTTAATCCCCATTATATGAATTGTCAATGAAAAATGCACACCAAGTAGGCCAACCAATGATAAAATTAATACAATGTTAAGGGTTACAATATTTAAACTCACCAACTGACATATGAGTACTCAATCCCAATATCAAACACCCATCTAATGAGATCTCCAAAAGTTGATCTTCAAAAAATAACCAGGACATACCCACCAAATATGCAAGAAAATACTAGGATATCTCTAGATAAATCTTCAAAAACCATGAAAACCTAGCCCATATAGGAACTAGTTAATTTTTACCATCATCTAGTAAAATTATTCCCAGACCTTATAATCACTTATAGTGTTTCCAAACCAACACAATACATCATCCAAATACATAAATTAAGCATCCAGGTCACTTTGGAAAAACCATGAAATTCAAGTAGCCCAATTTATGCATGTACTATCTATTTATTAAAAACTATCTCAAAAATTATACAAACCTAAAAACTCACACGAGTTTTCAAAACACACATTGGAATCCGATTGTTTTAAATAAAAATTTAAATCCCTAAAATCACTAGCCTAGCTTTCTATTTTTGGAAAACTAGTCCCATTTTCAAAACCATTTTTAATCAAATTTAAAAACCCATTTTCCTAATTTTTTAACAAAATTGGTGAATAAGAAACAATTTTCAAGGTCACCTTATCAGTGGTCAATTTCATGTAAAAATAAGTTGATAAATCCATTTGATGTTCGCCTATTTCAATCACATGTGTTTCATTTTTAAAATTCAAAAACCCCAAAACATTTTCCTATGGAATCCAATAAAAAAATAAAAATCAATCAAAAAATGACACCCTCAAATCCATGTTAATCTAATAGACCATTATAATGTAATTTAGAAAAAATAAACTATAATATATTTTTCTTTAATTAATAATGGATTCCAATTAAAAAATATATCAAAAAAACCTCTCATAGGTGTGTGTAACATTATCTAAATATACCACCATCATGATGCATGAACAACTCACTAGCTCCTAGCCGAGCCCAATGACTCATCCTAAGTAACATCTACCCCACATTGAGATTCTCAATATAACAAAAAACCTGACTCATCTTAGTTTCACTAATCCCAACACCAAACATACCATGTCATATTGGGTTTTAACAAATTTCATGATCACCAAGAATGATCTTGGTCCACCTTCTGAGTCCCAACAACCAATCACCACCTTTTGCCATCACTATCTTATCCCAAAACCTGTTCTGATATTATTTTGTAAATTCCATATCTTGGATTTCCAGAAGGAAACCTGAGTGAGGATGATAAATTCCCTCAGACATACATACCTATATTCAAGATGCTTTCAACTAGCTCCGAGTGCCTTGAACATTCATGGGGAGACTATTCCCAATAAAAATACCTAAGGTTCATGTCTGAATTGACAAAAAATTTGACATAACCCATATATATGATAGTCATCAAGAAACCTATGTAAAAATAAATATGGATCCAAGAGAGCCCCTACAATCCAAAATATAAATCAGTAAAAATTACTACATTATACAAAAAAACATATCAGTGTAGAAGGAGTAGATAAAAAAAATAAACAAGCATCATATAAATAAATGGAACTCTTGTGAGTACACATGATAAAATAATAATCAAAATATAAATTGTCCTCTAAAAAAACTCACAAAATCAACCTTTCATATCCATTCCATTTTAAAACATTTACCTAAACCATGTATCTTGATATAAGTGGCACATATTCCCTAGGATAAAATAATAAGTTTTACCCATGTATATCAAAACCAATAATGCATATGCTGGTAGACGGTGAGTCCAATGACCTATTAGGAATCCCCAATGCTTCTAGAATACTGGGTACTACTGTGATTAAATGAATGTAAATGAAAAAAATATATAATGTGAAATTTTTCTCCTGAAGCACACTCAGTTGGGAATTATAACACACAATGTAGATCTAACATACAAATAATTTTTTCAGGATCCAACTATTCCACATCGAACCCCAATAATAACTACTCAGTCCAGTATCAAAGTGCCTCTAAGAATATCACACCAACCACATAAGGGGACCAAATCCTACATTGGAAATATTAATTGAATGCTGACCTTAATTTGGCTGGTTCTGGATTCTTTTGACTGAAAATTCTCTTTTTTTTTGGATTTTCAAAATACCCGCTTTATGGGTAAGCGGTAACCATAACAAAACAATTCAAAATTCAAAAAGTTACAGGACCCGAGGAAACCTCGAGCCACGAGAACCCTCAACAGTAAATCCCATCACCATCCACCATCCACCATCACGCATTCCAGAGCACCTCGTCTGCTGAACTGACGTCCCCATCAAACTATTCACCATCATCACCAAAACCCTCGAGCCGTGAGCCTGCACCGCCTCGAGCGCCACCACTGGATCGCCGGAAAGCATCACCGGCATCCGTCGTCGCCATCACCAGCAACGCCATCGAGAACCCGACGTCGCAGACGCAAATTCAGGGGGCAACGAGACCATCACCCGCACCACAGAAAATCACAAAACCAGAAAATCAAATGCCACTGATGCGCAAAACGAACCAAATCACCCAGAAAACATGAAAAATTATAGTGATTCACAAACATCAAAGAACCACCGAGAAAGGAACCAAAAATCCAAAGCTGTCAACCAAACCGCTGGGAAATGTCTCTTAAGATCCTCAAACTACTCAACCACAATGGGATAATGGCGACCAGCAGAAGCTGAGACCTCACCACAGGACCAACGAGCTGCCGAGAACAAACCTGGAGCGCTCCGAAGAGTATGCCGGAGAAAACTCGGTCTTACACCCGCATCTCTGAATCAGCAACCACAAAATCCCATAGCGAAAATCCACAGTAGGAGAGGAAGCCACGGTACCACCGCAGGGAGCACAGAGGGATCGAAGAAAAACCACCACTAGAGAGAGAAACCCTAGCGCATCCTTCACAGAGAGGGAACCTTCAACCATAAAGAAAATCACAGAAAGAAAAAAAACAATGAAGTGAAGACCTCCCCTCCCCGGACCAAACCAGCTCCGTCGTCAAACTACAAAGAGACACCGTCGCGTTGAGACCAGCCGCGTAGCATCACCCAAGCACCGAGGTGAACCCGATGAAGAAGACTCGGGATTCAGCGGTGGCCGAAGAGGGAAGGAGCGCGAGGATGGAGAAAACCCTAGTCGCCTCGGAATGGGAAGGAGACGCCGCTCAGAGGCCGGTGAGGCCGCACATTTACTCAGCTTCTGGATTCTTTTGAATGCAAGTAACCACCTAGGTCATCATCATTTGAGGAACAATTATCCTACCTAAAGGCATCCCACCCAGGATCCATATATATCATAAACCCAAGTGATATAACATCTCTCTGAAACAATTAATTTTCATATACTTATTGGGTCACATCCCCAACCGGGAATAGGTATCAAACCCTTGTTATCTAGAGACACATGCCTTCTATGGTTCTTAACCCCACATTCATCCATTAAAATATACATACATCACATATAACAAAAATGAGTCACATATAATTGGGGCCACTAATCCATTGTGCAAGGTATCATATGCATAAAAGGTATCCCTCCATAGAACCTTAGTGTGTCATATATAACAGACATATAATTATGCACAACTGAGGAACACTTGCATCCCAAAAATTCACATAGAATGTAGGTAGGTTATTCAAACAATAAAAATTAAACACATCATACATATACCAAAAGTGTTGTCTATATTTCCAAACCCATCTCACCTTATTATGGTCATCCTCTCAAATACACAACCTATCTTCAAAAATATAGTCATATTATACTAACAAAAATGATTTAGTGTTTAATGTGAAACCCGTAATCATAACCACTCAAACCATACACTAACAATATCCAGTGTTATCAAAATAATAGGGCACCCACTTGGGCCCTTTTAAGTCATAACCATACCATATCTTTTCCCTATAATCTAATCATGGCGATAACACCCCTATTGTCCATTTGGATCCTTCATACCCATATCTATTCTCTAAAGAGTTTATAACATCCATATTGATCAACTAACCACATTGATACCAAAATAAACCATTATTGGATAATATGAATAACCTGCATCATCATTCTACAAGAATCACATATGGAAATAACAACAAGGGGGAACATACAAAGAAATCATGCATTAGAAAATTGGCTATAATCTACACAAGGTCAAATATATCATAACATTATCAATAATTCCTTTCGATTTTTTATTTAAATATTCACCCCAATCCCCTTTTTAAAATAATCTCAAAAGGCATCACATGTCAACTTAGTCACGCTAGACACTTGAAAAAATCCTATCAAAACCTTCTTTATGAAACTCATTTTCAAATTCAAGATACCATTTCATAACCCATTTTTGAAATCAACCACCCTCTAATTTTTTTTGATTCAAACCACTTTTTAGAGAACATTTTAAAAATGAGAAAATTTTCTCTTTGAAAACCAATGCACACCACCAAACAAACCATGTAGAGGGGCACTAGCACTTTTTCAACCATGGTTCCACCATAAAACCATTAACAACCTATGTGGTAAATGTTTACTATTAAGAAAATGTGATCTAATAACAATCTATGGATAAATCACATATATTATGAAAAATATAGGCAGATGATATTAGTGATGGTATACAAACATGAAATCACAATTAAACCAAGTGACTCAAATATTTCAATAGAAACCTACCTAAAATAATGATTGAAAATCCATCCCAAGAACATACTAAAATCTTCAAAGTTCATGAGAACCTATATCAACAATAAACACCAAAGTATTTTTAAATTAAACATTGAAAACCATATTCCAAAACTTAAATAACTAACACCAAACTCACTAGTTGAAATCACGATTCCAAAACCATGAGTAATATGGTTTGATCTATTCTCGATAGACACTTGGACCTATGCTTCACAGAATCCATAAAATAATTTACCAAATTAAGATAAAATTTCACCTAAAACCAATAAAAATACTAATTAAATACCTTTAACAACATAAATTAATTAAAATGAGAAATTATAGATTGATTACCTCATCCTAGGATATTCTCTATAGGTCTCACATGAAAAACCCATCAAGAAGGATGCTTTAAGTAGGTTACAATGAAATAGATTCCAAGAAACCCTAACCAGTGAGCCAAAAATTTAAGAGGAACAACTTAACAATAACGATGGAAGAAGAGGAGAGATATTACCTAAAATATGTTCATTTAGACACTCCTAAAACACCTACATTTAATTTGGATAAAAATATATAAGAGGAGATCCAAAGGGGATTCTTCCCTCTATGTTGGTCAACCAAAATGAGGGGGATCCCAAGGATGGATCTAAATGAGATCCCATAAAAAAATACCAAAGGTAACCTAAAAATATCGAGTGGTTCCCTTTTATAGTGTGGCCCTATGGGACATGATGAAAATCCCGAAATCCAGATAGGTGTTATGGTATAACCCATGGGGATATAGCAAAAGGCGTGTCCACAAGCCTCTGACTATGATGTATCCCTTAAATATGTGATGTATCAAATCATAGGGAGTCATAATATAGACTATTATATATTCCATCCCTTTAGGAATCTCCCTAACCCTCTATATTCAATTTCCATCATGCCACAACACCTATTGTTATGCCCTACATGCAGAAGAATATTCAACTACAAGTCCACCTTGATCCTAATCAAACAATCTACCAAATCCCATGTGTAATTATTAGGAATAATTTCACATAAAAAAACATCCCATGTGGATTTAAAAAAACTTATAACATTGATCCAATTATCAATTCATGAAATTCCCCTAGTTCAGGACCAAAAAATTAAATTTTCTCTGAATCTCACAACCTGTAATGTGGTGGGTCATTATAATAATTCTCTCTAGAACCAAGATTATTCTTCCACCCATCTCCTCTAATAAATACCAAGAGAATGAGAATCTATCCTTCCATATCTGAAGGATTGTTTGGTGATCAATGTAAATGATGCAAGATCAATGGTACTGCCACTCTAGAGCCCATAGTATCATTGGTAATACTTCAAGATAAAATGAGAACATGTAGATCACTACTAATGGGATTTTATTTTGGATTCTCTAACACAATGATAATAAAATAAAATGGGGTTTAAAATGATCAAAATTTTCTATAGAAAAATAATCTCAATTCTATGGTGGATTTTATTTCTAATTTATTTATAAATTTAGCATGAAATATTTTTTATCTAGTTCTAGGATTCTATTATAATGATTATTTGGATATAATCATGAGACATGTCATTATTCATCATGTACTTATTATTTATTTGTTGGATTTAATGAAAAACAATCATTGGGCCTATGACCGACTAGTTACTTCTATGCACAAAACATTTAGGATATATATATTCAGTATGTAAGATAATCCAAAATACCAAGAAAATATATATGTATACAACCATATTTAAATATACTGAAAATAATGAATGTATGAGACAATAAGATCAAGAACTTATTTAGTAGTCAATATTATTCTCTCTATGAATTACATGGTACAGAGGAGGGAAATAATATTAAGATCACGTATTAAATATTGAGAATAATATAAAATTTCAATTTAATCTAAGAAAATAAATAATTGAAGTTTGGATTGAAAATTGAAGTTAGAATTTATAAATAATAGAGAAATATAAGACCATAAATACCTAACTCATGGACAATATCAAGTGATTAAATCCATTAATGGTGTCACAATTTTATTTTTTGTAGACATGTGTTTTGATCATCGATGTCGTTATGATTCCTTTCATTGATTCCCCATTCCATTAGTTCGTCCAAATATTCCTCTTCCTCTCCCCTCTCACTATCTCTATCTCAATCTAGGGTTAGGGTGGATAATCAAGAAAGGGATATTAAGGAGTATTAAATATTTTATATTAGGGTCTTCCCATAATAAAATTATTAATTTAATAATTAAGTAATTCAATTAAAGAAATTAATTTACCCAACCATTCCAGCAAACACCCCAGGGTCCTGATGCAAACCAATGTTATACATCCAGTAGGGTAAAGCCCATGTTTTGGACTCAAATACGCTGAAATATTTCACATTTCATGATCCATACATGAGATATAAGTTCTTCATAACAAATATGTGGGAAAATGATATAAATAATATTTTTATACAGAATATGTTTTTTCAAGGCCTGCCGCACTTGCAGTACCACACTAGCTTAGCCATGGTACAAGCACCATGCCTCAGAATTAAAAAAACATCAGATAATTTCTATAAGGTCATCTACTAATTTAAATTTACTATTTTATACCTAGGTAGGGACTAGACTCTGAAACTCATAACTGAGAAATGTCTAGTTTAGAAAAATCCTAGGTCATTACAACAATAGTCAAAGATTGATAAAAAGATTAAAATAAAAGGAAATTAAATCACATTAATGGTTTCCATCAATAATAAGGATTTCCCTCAAAATTAATATTTAAAATAAATTCTTAATATAATGCACCAAGCATATATTTAATTCTTATTTTAATTAAGGTATATATTGGAACAACCCCTATAATTTATTGAATCAATATTTTCTTTGGGTCTTTCTTATAAACATGAGGAAAATATTTTCAAGATTTATGTGAGATATCGCGACTAGTGAATCCACAAAAAATGCAATAATTTTTTTCTTAGGGATAACCAGCATTAAATAATGATAATTAGTATTGGTCTTTATAGTAACAGTTCTTATAGTGTTAGAGTTGTACCTTCATGGATGATATTGCTTCCTCATAACATTAATAAAGCCCTCACAATCAACATTATATCGTTTTAATTTTTTCATGATGGCTATTTTTAGTGGACTATCGGTGAAGAATTTTTAAGGATCTAATAAAATATATTTGATAAAAAAATATCCATTATAAACCTATTTCCCCTTACAACTATGATATGAATAAAATGAAACCATGTAAATATAAAATGAAGATTTCATACCTTTCACTGTTACTGGTGATTTCACTTGACTTCAATCTGTTTGGTTTGAAAAATCCCCAATGTGAAAAAACTAATGGGTTCCTCCCTTCATGGTGTATCCATATGTTGATCAAAATAAAATGTTTCTTTACTTGTGTTCCATTAACTTGGGTAATACATGATACAAGATGAGTGATCTATGATAGGTATAATTAATAAAATGAAAAGTAAAACTCAAAACACTATCAAAATGGAATCAACATCCTAATATAAACCTATATTTTACTCCACAAGAATCAATAAAATTTACTCATATGTTAATAAATATAATATGAAATTACCTGAAGTTATAATACTTGTAACTTTCATCTAATCATTCTCCATATCATTTCATCATATGTATCATTATACTCAATGATAACTATTGGTGGAAGATTCTTCACTATTAATAACTTAACATTTGACTACCATTTCCAATCATAGGGTTTTTTTAAGAATCATACTATATGATATTAATTTCAATGATGTCATATGACATAAATCAATCTCAAATTATGTTTGATTTTAGTGGTATCATTAGATAGGAATATTCATGTTTTACGATATACCATTAACTAGAAGTAAAATATGTCTTATATTCCATATGTCACACCATAACTAATATAAATATAATATAAAATCATTTAGAAAAATTATAGAAATTTTAAATAGGTTTTATTTCTATCAGTCTCCCTCTTTCACTAAATCGTCCTAGATTTTGTGATATTTCACAATAAATTGTATCATATACAATAAAATTTGAAACCATATCCAAAAAACATTTTGGATATTTCCGAAATAAATTTTTAAAATATATCATAAAATTCACTCTACATCACATCATATGCAATACCTTATGAATATCCATCCAAACAATCATTTGGATAAAATCTAAAACACTTTTATAGAATCTCTCTGAGTTTCATAAAACAAAATCCATGTTTAATAAAACACAATGTGTCACACCTGGGACTTCATAGAATTGACATCATATATGATTTCAAGAATCTATAAATCTATATAAAGAGTGATATTTTGAAAATAATCAGTTTTACCCAATCTATAATGGGATCTTACATGATCCCCATCAAACACATGTATCACTATACCCATGTCCGCTATCCTTTCAATAGGAAAGCATGAATTTTCATATGATCACTTGGGGGAAGATGTTGAGTTACCATAGTACATAGAGTTTTTCAATCACGTAAAGCTACTTATATATTATTGATTATATAATTATAGACTAACCAAGTTGATGAATACATCACATGTCTTTCACCCATATGGATTAACACATCACATGACCCTAATTCAATCGATAAGAACTTCACAATTCTTAACTAGGTATGAGAGCACATTCCATTATTCTATCTAAATCAAGGGCCCAATTTTCATCCTAATTATTTTTGAATTACCTCATTTATTATATTTCTTTACTTATATATTGATTTCATGGTGTTACTTGTTTCACTTTTATTGGTGTTGATGAATACAAACCATTTTTTATTATAGTTAATTTATTTCTTAACAATAATTATAAATTTATGGTGGTACCCTTTTACTGTGTTTACATAGAGTTGATTTTTATGGCCATTACTTAGGTTTCCTCCCTATTATTATTTAATTTCCATTTGAATTACTTTTACAAATAGTTTTGAAATATATATATATAAAGGTAGAAAATAATAATTTTTTTATTTCCATACATTCTGAAGAATCATATATAATTATTTTTGGAGTGTTTTAATATGTAATTATAACTATTTGTTTATAAAAAAATATGGCTGCTTTCCTCAAATTGTAATGGAATGTTACTTATTTTCACTATACTCCCTCATATGGTATTTTTTTTTTCAAATTATATTTCAATCTAAAATTTATTAAATTTATTATAAAACAAATTGCATAAACTCATTGGTGTAATTTTACCTAACACGTTTATCTTACACCCAATATACAAATCCTATTGTGAGTTTAGTTCATATTTTTTTCATGTAGGTGTTGAGGATATGTTCCAATATTTATTTTTATTCATTTTTATCCATATTATTGGTGTTCTACATATGAAGATGACCTCAAGTGACACAAAGATGATTATTCTGAAGATCAAGATTTATAGTTCATCTCATAATATTTTTAATAGTGTTTCACCCACATTTTACAACCTTTTATTTTTGGTTTATTTTATAGTAGTATTTATTAATAATTTCACATTATTTTACATTTATATTTTGGTTTGGATTATTATATAACATTTTATTTTTTTATATCAAGTTTATTTCAAACTACTAATTTGATATGCATGAAAGTATGATGTATGGTTGCACCATTCCAAATTCTCCATATGAGACCAATGCTTATTTATCTCTATATAGAGGGTGAAATAATATTTAAGGATTAGTTTTGATACCCTTAGTTCTTGTTTTATGTCCATGGTGATCAATAAGACACTTAAATATTTTTAAGAAACTAACTTGGTGATATGGTAGGTTCTCCCAATCTAATTCATTATAGATACTAAAATGAATGAGTTATATCCTTTTCCTAGGAATATATCACCGATTTTATTGTTATAACTATAAATCTATGTAGATATAGTGATCAATGAGACTATATATGAAAAAAAAACATGATTAATGCATAGAGTGAAAGTGATTTTCTTTCTTAACCTCATAGAGGTAAGTATTTTTCTAGCAGATAGAACAGCAAGATGAATGACATCCATCTAAAATGAAGTTAGAATAAATTGGGGATCTTGAATTCATCTTAGGGGAATATACAAATTTATTGTTATCACCATATAGTATTAGGACATATTTTAAGAGGTATATACCTAAAGATAATATATTTTGAAATATATGTAAAAATATTAGACACTTGAGGATGTTTTTTAGGGAATTTACTATTTTTAATATAAATAAACACAAGGATTGAGGATTAATATTAAAAGGACAAATAAATATTGAGAATTAACACTTTTTATGATAGGTTGTAATCCATTATATAGAAATAATTTAAATAACTAAGAGTAGTCATTCATTATAAATAATTTCACATGACAATTAGAAGTGGGACCTGTCATGGTACATGTTAAATTTCAAATTAATTTTATAATGATCTTTTTTTTAAATTTCAGTGAACCTAAGTCATTTATATCTTCATGTAGTAGTATAGTTGAATTTTAAAGTGGAAAGAACTAAATACTAATATGGAATAATTGAAGGTAAATGGATTTATCCAAATAATTATGCAAACTTAAGTTGCACAAGATCAATTTTCTTTGCGGGATGATGGTAGAATGGAATTTTTCATAGACTATTTGTGACGTCCTGACCTTGGTTCCACACACCTGTTCCCCAAACTGGTTGGTCACATGACATCAAGTGTGCCTCCCTATATGACAGAGGCTGCCCACTAGCAGTGAGGGTCAATTATCGATAAGGGGGAGACTATACACTCTATATTAGAGTAATACACCATTGGAAATAAATAAAAAATATTCCAAATAATATAACCATAACAAAAATAATACCAATATCACATGATGAAAAAAAGGAAAAATAGAATACTAAACCAAAATAGTAGTTATTTCATGAAAAAATATGCGTCAAGTGTCAAAATAAAATCCCAAAAGTAAAGAAACTCATAACTCCAAAAAAAGGTCCCAAACCACATCTAATTCCTTTATACATGATCCATCATAACCCAAATATCTAACATAGGGAATTTACCCTTATCTTATACTACTACCATGAAATCTATTTGGGTACCAATCATGGATCCCATTTAGGGTGCATGTAAAGCTCAGTAGGCCACCCCAATAGTGTCTAAAAGAATATATAATCAATATAATTAATGAAATTGTATAAAGATTAAATAAAAGAAATAAAGTAAAATTTTAACCTTTATTAAAGTACTCTTTATTTAGCCACATAACCCCCGAGTTCCCAAGGATTACCGAACTCTCAATACCCATTTCATTCTATGATGGAGTCTAGACTATCCAAAAGGGATATCATACATCTTAATGCCATTGTTACCATTTATCATCTCAATTCATGTAAGAATTACATTATTACCATTCATCATCTCAATTCCTGTATGATTTACATTGTTACCATTTATCATCTCAATTCATATATGAATTATATTACTACCATTCACTGTCTCAAGCCAACGAGCCCGTACCTGAGTGGTAAGGGCTCCTGCTTGGAATCCAAGAGACCCAGGTTCAAAATCGGGTGGAGGCGAATTTCCGGATTACTGTAGCAGTACTGTTCGGTACTGTAGCAGCTGGAACTATTCACCCGATTTGGGCCTTCGGGCCAGTGGTTTGGGCCTATGGGTCTCAAGGGCCTTCGGGTCATCAAAGGCCTTCGGGCCACAGAGCTTTTGGGCCACAAAAGACCATGAAGTAACCCAGTTCACACAGAGTAAGGCCCTAGAAGAGGATCAGAGCAACATTAGCAGTCACCAGAAGCAGAGCTAACCAGATCGGAAGAATGAGAGGGTATGAAAACCGCCATCGGGACCAGGCACCGTGCAGCTTTGTACGGGGTAATGCTAGCTGATTAGCAATACAGGTGGGGAGCTAAAGGAGATCAATGATGCATAAGCTAATGGAGGGGAAAGTTCTAGTGGGCTGGGCCTACGGGTCATGTAATGGGCATGGTATGCCTTTGGGCCTTCGGGTCATGTATTTCGGGTCATGTCGGGCCTCATGCCTTGGGCCTACGGGTCATGTACGGGTTCCCCTTCAACCCTTAAAAGGGGGATTATCTATAAAAAAATAAAAAAATAAGGCCTTTGGGCCATTCGAGCGATTCACTATCCCAATTAATATATGAGTTCCATTGTTCCCATTCATTGTCTCAATTCACATCTAAATACCATTGTTACCATTCATTGTCTCAATTCACATCTAAATTCCATTATTATAATTCATTGTCTCAATTCACATCTGAATTTATTTGTTACTATTCATTACCTCAATTCACATCTAAATTCCACTGTTAACATTCACAATTTTAATTATCACTGAGGGATTTTTCTATAGCATAGCATGTCTCACATGTGATTATCAAATATATCACAATATCGCATTAATTAATTCAATAACGAATTAATCACATCAATCACTACAATTAATTCATCAATTAATTGGTCACATAAAATCCATTAATTAATTCACAATTAATAAATAATGACAATCAATTTATAACTCACAAAAATATCACTTAATTAATTCATTAATTAATAAATCAAATACCATAATCAATATTTCCCAATAATTAATTCAAAAAATTATTTATTACAATATATTTCACAATATCAACATATCATTAATTAATTAAAAAATCAATTAATAAAATTCACAATCTTAATGTCCCCAATTTCAAAACCCCTTAGTTAATTAATCTAAAAAATTATATAATTTGATTTGGGAAACTCAATTACTAGTCATCCATTATCAATTCTACAATTACCTACACATAATTGAAATCAATAATTTGGGATTTAAAATTTAGATGACTTACCTCAATTCATTGAAAAACGATTTCCGAGTGAAAATAATGAATTTGAAATAGATAGTCCAATTCCACGATGAAGAAAATGATCCAGATATGAAACATAGATCAAATATTAAAAGAATAAATATCTAAAAAACTTTGATCTAGATCTCGATCCAATGGCGGATAAACATCCCTCGTTTATATTGAAAGAGGAGCAGGAGAGAGATATCTAATCGGAAATAAACCACATACTAGGGGAGGTGTAGTTATTCAATCTTAGCTTGGATTCACTACAAATGGAGGATATTATCCCTTGGAAATTTTTTATGAGCCTCAAAAAATGAGGGTAATAGATTATAAATGAGTAAGGGTTGATGTTGGAAAAAAATGGGGGTTCTGAAATTTTAAATCTAATTTTCTGATTAATTAAAAACCTACCAACTATTTTCTTGGTAGGGGTGCATGGTTTTCCAAACCATCCTCTGTAACCATGTTCCTTTTATTTGGGTGGGGGGTCATGGTTTCTCCCAATAAGGTGAATGGTTTGACAAACCATGTTCCATCCATTCAAATCCCATCTGTTTGGGTTTGCATTTTTTGTAGGCTGGGGTGCTTGGTTTGGAAAAACTGTACACCAACCATGAAATTCCATTCAACCTTCCCAATTTCTCAAATTTATCTGAAGACTACCCAATAAATAAATCAAATATAAATTATTCAAAATAAGGAAAAAGATTACATGAAAAAAAGTCAAAGACATCTCCAAAAGAGGATGAGATCTTAAAATATCTCACTTTATATAAACTCTTCCTTGAGATATACTCCCATTAATATCTAAGATTATGAGGTAAAAATTTTGGTACATTGAGCCCTATATTTGATTATTTGTCCCATATTTCCTCATACACATGAAAATGTTTCCACATTATGCGAACGATCAGCACAATCTTTCCCCACAACAATTTATCACAGTGATCCATCACACATATTGGATGCTCCTCAAAGGATGCATCTATCTCAATCTCAACATCATCCATATAAATCACAAGATAGGAGTCAGGGTACTATCTCCAAAGTTGTGAAACAGGAAAGACATCATGCAAAGAAATGTATATCTTTGGAAGTTCCAATCGATATTCCACCAGCCCGATTCTCTCCACAACCTCAAATGGTCTAATAAACATGGGAGTTAGATTTCCCTCTCTCTGTATCCGACAGTGACCCAATCTAGTAGAAAACCTAAGGAATATAATATCACCCTCTATAAACTCTAGGGGTCATCGATATTTATTTGGATACAACTTCTTTTAACTCCAAGTTGTATCCATACACTTCTGAATCAACTGAACCTACTCCTAAGTCTCCTAAACAAGTCTCGATCCCAACAACTCTGACTCACCTACCTCTATCCAGAATAGAGGGGATTTTCATGAAATTCAATAAAGAGCTTAATATCATTCCATATGTATAGTTTCATGATAACTTTTGTCATCGGAAAACATTACTATATCTAGGTTCTTCTCCCAAGACCCACCGAAGTCAAGAACACATGATCACAACATATTCTCAAGCACCTATATAGTACTCTATGACTACCCATAAATCTATGGGTGGAAATATATACTCAATAAAACCTATGTACCAAGAACCTTCTATAATCATATCTAGATGCCCAAAGTAAAATGTGAGTCACGGTCTGAAGCAATAATCTGTGGCACCATGTGAATATGGACTATCTCTCGAACATATAACTCTCCCAACTCATCCATTTATAATGTCTCTTATACTGGTAAGAAAATTTATACATTTTTTAAATGGTAAAAAATCAACCAAATACCATCATTCCTTAGAGGTTTCCATGGGATACCCACCAAAAATTCCATAGTCACGTCATCCCACTTCTATTCCAAAATACCCAATGGCTACGGTAAACCACCAAGTCATTGATGTTGGGCCTTCACTTGCTGATGGGTGTATCATCATGTCACAAACCCTACTATATCCTTTTTCATTCCAAGACACAAAAACTATTGACATAGTTCATGGTACATCTTGGTCACTCTTGGATGTAGCACCCACTTTAAGGCATGAAATTCAAACATGAGCTCTTTTCACATACTCATAGGTACAACATCCTGATTCCTTCCATAGATTATATCATCCTCATATATAGTCTAATGTGAAGGTTTATTCCTACCTTCAAGGATTTTTCTCAAGGATAAATATTCAAAATTATCATACTTCCTTTCTATAATCCAACTCAAAACTATGGACTCCACTAAAATTGATATGAGAGTCATCTAGTCCAGACACTCCTAAACCAATATGTGAATCTAATCCAGTAATTTTATCATCTTCCACTAAGATCTAGAGTCTTGAAAATCCTTAGTCTGATAATTCCTTCTAATAGTGTCTACAAATTTTTTTCTCTTTTCAGGAAAATATGCTAGCTCAATGTCAAATGACTATATATACTCAATCTATATTCCCTGTTGGATATTCAAAAATCACTTTGAAAAGACATAATTTAATCTCTTATGATCTGTATACACTATAAACTTTTCTATAAATAGGTAATGCTTCCAACACATCATGTCATCAACCACTCTTACTAACTCTAGTTCATGTGTAGAGTAGTACTTTTCATGTGACCTCAACTGCCTAGACCCATATTCCACAACTCGATCTCCTTTAATCAACATAGCTCCAAGAACTATCCCTGAAACATCAAAAAACACCATATACTCTTCACTTATATCATGTAGGATCAAGATTTGTGTTGATGTCATCTACCAATTCAAATATTAGATGGCATTCTCTCATTCTTATGACCATTAAAACTTTACACCATTCTTAGTGAAGACCAAATGTGGTGCTTCCAATTAGGAAAAGTTCTAGATAAACCTTCAATAATATCCTTATAATCCTAGAAATCTACAGATATCAAAAATGTTCTTAAGATGCTCCCAAGAAACCACTACTTTTACTTTCTCTGGGTCCAATGACACATCTTCCTTTGAGATGATGTTACCCAAGAAGTGTACCTGATCAATCCATAATTGACACTTATATAGCTTGTTGTATGTTTGATGCTCTCTAAATTTACATAGGAAGATGTAAAGATGTTGGGCATGATTATCACGAGTCTTAGAGCACACAATTATTTTCTCCACAAAAAAATGATATAGGTATGGATGAAAGATTCTATTATTTAATTTTATAAATGTTGTTGGTGTATTCATCAACCCAAACAGAATCATGACAAACTCATATAGACAATACATGCTTCTGAAAGTTTTACGAGGTATATTAGAAGTTCAAAATATAAACTGATGATACCCTGATATTATAAAGATCTTGTATGAAAAAATATCCTCTCAATTGGTAAAATAGAATTTTTATATATGTAAGAGGATACCCATTATTCACTTTCATCTAGTTCAACTTCTGTTAATCAATGCATAGGTGTATTAGCCATCTTAGAAAAAAATTGAGAACCCCAAGGCGGCGTACATGGATGCATAAATCTCTTATCCTTCAACTCCTCCATCTAATTATTATGATCTTAAATCTCTAATATTTACTTTATATACAATGGAATAGAAACTAGCTCATCCCCCGACATGATGTCAATAGTAAATTCCACATCTCTCCTATGTGGGAGTCTTGAGAAGTCTTCTAGAAATATATCTTGAAATATATTCACCATGGGGGTAATGATATCCTCATTTACACTGACATTATCAGTAAATAAACTTGCAACTTGGGTGGTAATATCCTTTAGTTTCTAGTGAACTGCCCCCCATAACCCACCAGATATCCCACTCTCCATGGTGAATATAATTGTCTCCCTTATGAGACATAAAATTAACTCTCCTATGATAACATTCTATGTGGGCTTGGTATACTACTAGACAGTCCATACTCATACTTTGGTCAAAGCCCGACATGTTAAGGATGTAAAGATACTAACTAAAATGATACTCTCCAACCTTGAGAGAACACCCCTTGCAAAAATAGATATCTCTCAACCTAATTCCCAAAGTGGTGTCTATCTCCATTGCCTCACTCATGAACTCCACTGCCAAGATCAAACCATTCAAAAGTTTTATAGAAATAAAATAATGAGAGGAAATTGTATCAAATAATGCTCTAACTAATTTAGAATCTACAAGTACAATACCTATAACTGTCAATGGTCCATCATATCTATCCACAAGTGTAGGAAAAATGTCATGTAAATGTCATGCCCCTTTTCCTTGTGATGCATCCTGAGTCCTTTAAGCTGCACCCCTCTGCTGATATGGGATATCTTTCCCCAATGTACCATTTCCACTAACTCTACCACCACAACTAGGATAACTTCCTCTGCCCGACTAATATGGTGTGAAATATCCTTTTCCAAAACTTTAGTTCTCCCTAGTCGCCCCATCATTAATCATATGTAGTGGGTTCCTAAAAAACTACTATATATTCCCCATCATACCGTAAGATTAAAACTCTATTGGTGGTCATGGATAGTATCTACAATTGTTTCTAATCCTACCACACTGGTGGAAAAGAACATGGGTATGATCCTGAGTAACTGATTCTTCCCCCTGACCACTATTATTATTATACCCCTGGCTAACATTATCATAGCGATGCTTCCTACTCTCTGAAGTCACACCTCCTGATCATCGAGAAGTCACCACTTTTCCTACAATGGAAGCCTCTTTCAGGTTACCCTTATCTATGAGATCCTGATCCACTACCTTCGCAAACTTCTTTAACAAAAAGAGGTTAAATTTGGACTTAATATCATATTTATGTTTGTCATGGAAATGTATTGTCGTAGATGTCTCATCCACTACAAACACTAGAGAAAAGTGCTACAAATTTGTAAAGATTCCATCATAGTCAATCATGAACATACTCCCCAGCATCAACCATAGGAACTCAGATACATTCTCCTTCCACAACATATCTAGATAGAAGTGCTCTAGGAAATTATCCAAAAATTCCTTCCATAACAAACCATCAGCCTCTCCAGTACGAACCTGAATGTCCCACCAGTGCTTTTCTCATCCTTATAGATTATAAGTAGCTAACTTGACTCTCTTCTCAATAGGAGTCTCTAAATGGTCAAGTATCATCTTGATAGACTCAACCTATAACTCCACTGCCTTAAGTTCACTCTCTATGGTAAAAGGTGGAGGGTGTGGTAACTTAAAATCTTATTTAAGGTCAGATATACTCTTCACCAACCACTCTGGGTCTGTTTGTATAAAATGTATGAAGCAAGAAAAGTTTTCATAGAACTTCTCTCCCACTTCCTCACTCGGTAGTATCAGTGCCTCTGGTTATACCACATGAGAATCATCCCTAGACATGTTCTTATGTCATCCTCTCAACAAGCATATTTGTGGAGACATAAATCTATAATGAAAAAAAAACACATTAGGACACATTCTACAATGTTAATAAAAGTAAGGGGATTCACCTAAATCCATAATATTGCATTTCCCCAAACCCTAACACACGGTCAAAATATATGTTCTTTCACTACCCTTAACCATCATATATCTTGTTCATGGTTAGAAAATGGTAAACACATTCTCATTATTCATGTTTCTCATTAGAAACCCATTTATTCACATTTTTCATCATTTACAGCATTTCAATTTCATATTAGGAACCTTTTCATTAAAAACACCCTTGTATGGGAAAAAATATCAAGTTCAACAACTTACTCAAAACCTGTTTTTATGTGAGTGCCTCAAATGATGCATGTCAAAAAATAATACTTTTTGTTTAGAATGATGCATGAATAATCACTCTTGTGGCTTATCGTTCCACGAGACAAATCTCATAAAAATAATCACATCACACAACAGGTGCATCACCCAAGGTGAAATAACACCCAACTATAACAATAAATATCAATAACAACAATCCCACCCTAGGTACTTGGTTTATCCCCCGTATACTTGTTAGATAATTCCATACACGATATCATAACAAAGGATTGACTCTTCCTAGTCTCATGTCTACATATCCCAAATAGTAAGAAAAAATAAAATAAAATAAATCTAGGATCTGATACCACTTTTCAATATACATACCTGGGAGCAACACACTGGCGCCCATATATGATTGGTTACATGACCTCAAGAATGCCTCTCCATATTCCAAAGCGTTTTGACTAGCAGCAAGGGTCAAGTATTGATCATGGAGAGACAATACCCTCTTTATCAAAGTGATACAACACCAAAAATAAATAAAAAATATTCGAAAAGATATTACCATAACTATAATAATACCAATATCACAAGATGACTAAAGAAAAAATATAATACCAAACCAAATTAGTAGATTTTTCATGCCAAATTACTTGTCAAGTGTAAAAATAGAATCCTAATATGAAGACATTGACAACTCCAAATTAGGTCCCGATCCATGTCTAGATCCCTCATCTATGATCCATCACGACACAACTATATAACATACACCTTTTTCCATTATCAAGTCCTGAAACCATGAAATATATTCGAGTATCAATCAGGAAGCCTAAGTAGGGTGTTAGTATAACTCAGTAGGCCACCACCAACAATGTATAAATAATATCCAGTCAAAAGAGTGTATGTGGTTGTGTAAAGAATAAATAATAGAAATAAAGTAAATAGTTTACATTTATTCAATTACTCTTCATTTGACCACATCACCTGTGGATTCCTGAGGATGCCTGAGCTGTCAATAGCTACTTTATCCATTTTTGGAGTATGGACTATCCTGAAGGGATATCATACATCTTAATTCCATTGTTAACATTTATCATCTCAATTCTTGTATTAATTCCATAGTTACCAGTCATCATCTATGTTCGTGTATGAAATCCTTTGTTACCATTCATAATCTCAATTCACATCTGAATTCCATTATAACCATTCATTTTTCTCAATTCACATCTAAATGAAGTTTTTACCATTCATTTTCTCAATTCACATATGAATTCCTTTGAAACCATTCATTATCTAAATTTACATCGTAATGACATTATTACTGTTCATTATCTCAATTAACTTATGAATTCCATTTTTACCACTCAATATATATATTCCTAGTATTGTATTTTGATCCAATAGGCCACGTACCATATATTATAATAGAATATATCAAAATATCATGTTAATTAATATGATAATTAATTAATCATGTCAATCCATTGAATTAATTCATCAATTAATTGGTCACATCAGATCCATTAATTAATTCACAATTAAATAATCATAACAATCAATTTTCAATTAACAAAAATATCCCATAACTAATTCAATAATTAATTAATAAAATTACACAATATCTATTTCACAACAACTAATTAAAAAATTAATTATTACAATAAATTTCACAATCTCAGCATGTCTTTAATTAATTCAATAATCAATTAATACAATTCACAATCTCAATATTCCTAATTTTAGAATCAATTAATTTATTAATCTAAAAAATTAATTAATTCAACATTGGAAACTCAATTTCTAATCACTAAATAGAAATTATTCAATTGCATATACATGATTGAAATCAAGACTTTGGTATTCAATATTTAGGAAACCTACCAAAAAATTTTGAATAAATATTTCCCAATGGAATTCCACAATTGGAAATAGATAATTCAATCACATGATGAAGAACATGATCTAGATATGAAACATAGATCCAACATTAAAAGAAAAAATATGTAACAAAACTAGATCTATAACTAAATCTAATAGCATAAAAACATACCTCTTTTATCTAGGAAGAGGAGTAGGAGATAGAATGAGTTCTAATTATGAAGAAACCCCAAACCCAGGTAGGTCTATATCTTTAATCTTCTAGTCAATTCACCATGAATGGAGGATAGAGCCCTTGGAAATCATCCATAGCCTCTAGAAATGAGTGGAATTGAATATGTACGAGTTAATATCGATTTTGGGTTAAAATTATGGGTTAGGGAATTTGAAATCTAATATTTGGATTAATTAAAAACCCACACATGGTTTACTGGGATAGAGTGCACAGTTTTCCAAATCATGCACCACTTCTGGGGGTGGGGAAATTTCTCCTAATAGGGAGAATGGTTTGAAATACCATGCACCATCCATGTGAATACACTCTATTTGGGTTCACATGGTTTACTAGGATGGGGTGCACGGATTGGGAACACCATGCTCTAATCTTTCACTACCCTTCTTCTTTCAAAATTTCCAATATTTCACCCAAAAACTACCCAATAAATAACCCAAATAGAAAGTAATCAAATTAAGGAAAAATTTTACTAGAAAAAAGACCAATATATCTTTAGAAAAGATTGGGATCATACACAATTGAAGGATAAACTAAGTTATATTTAGTAATTAATACCCCTTTCCTCACATAGAAAATTTACATATCCTTTTGAGAGGATCTAACTAGTTTTTAAATATCAATGTGAGGTTGGGATGTCACTAGTTAAGGGTGGAGAGTGAGTAAATTCAATATATTACTTCCAATACAAAGTATAGAACATATAATCTTTTGTTAATTCAATTTTGGGATACCATTGCACCATCTATGTTTTGGTACTTTTTTAAAGAAAAACAGAGACATGAATTGGTTGCCCAATTCATGCTCCCAAAATATTTATTAAGTCAAAAGTATTACAATACAAGCTCGAGGTGTAATGAATTTACACCAACCCAAAATCCAGAGAAAAACATGGAGATATAATAAAGAATCTAAAACATATCAAGAAACAAGTGCATCAACTCCAAGAAAGATCCAAGGCCTCAAGTTGGAAGGTGACGTGCAGGGATGGCCATGTCATAAGAGCAGAGGACCGTGACATAAGAGCAGAGCGGCACCGGTCAATGAAAATCAGGTATTTTGATTATACTTCTGCACCAACCTCTTATTAAAATCATGGCTCATTTTTTGTGGGTTTCATATAGTATATCTTGGTTTACTTTAAAGAGAATAATGAAAATGGATGGCATTTTAGGATAATTCAATAAACATTGATGGATTACATGTTATCTACAATTCTATCTAAAAAACATTTTCTATTTTCAATGGTGGTGTTCTTGAGATATTTTTTCTTTGAGAGTGGATTTTATATTTCCCTATAGAAAGCATAATATGTGATGTCCTCGGAGTAGCCATCAAATGGTTTTTGAGATTTAAATTCTACTATGGTTGGAAATATTTAATTATAATTTCATTTAATACTTCTAAAATATATCATAATATATGAAAACATTTATCTGGATTTATGTGATGTTTGAGTACGGTGAGAATTTTTTGAAATATTTTAATTGGTTAAAGGGAAGTTCATGTTCTTATCCAATATTTTTCTTATCTAAAACCTACAAGTTGTATTAAATATATTTTGATGTATCAGGATATGATTTTCCTATACTCTCATGAAATTAAAGAATGTGGGGGATTATAAATCAATAAATTTATAGTCACATGAGAATAATTTTTAAACATGTTAATTGGACTTCTCAACAGTTGATCATACCTTTAAGTTTTGGAGGCGTTACCTATTTGGTGAGATGTTCATTGTGTATTCTGATCAAAAAATTCTAACACTAATTTTATACCAATGATATCTAAAAATTAGATAAATAATTTTTATTGAGTACTTTCAAACATTAAATTATTCTCTATCTTACATTCAAATTATGATTAATGTTGTAGTTTATGGCTTTAGTTACAAGTCCCAAGAACTAAAAGAATAAAAAATCTAATGGTTGTTGATGAGCTATATTATAGGATTAAATTTATATGATAATGTTGAGGGAGACCATATGATATGATATTATATTTATTCAACTTATATTCTTTTGGATCATGTGAGGGGTGTAAAACAATTTATGATGAATATAAAAAGATTATTGAATCATTAAGTGGTGGGGTAAATGACGTATTGGTAGTCTCTATATGTTGGATTTATAATATATTTCAATAATAGTATTGTGGTTCCCTCAAGTTTGAAGGAATAAATTATCAAATTATTCTATAACTCAAGTTTCTCAGTTCACCTAAGAGTGAAAAAGATATATCATGGAATCTGATATAAGTCTTAGTGGGTCGGGATAATGAAATAAAGGTTTAGATTTGTATCTCAATGTTTAATTTATTAATATGTGAAGGTTGGGATTCAATGAAATATGGAAATTTTTCAACATTTATCAATGATAACATAGAAATAGGATAATATTATGATCCTAAATAAATTGAAACTTACTAAGGGTTATTATAGACCATATTTTGAAATTATATCACCTTTTACCAATTCATGAGATGTTTTTAGCATAATACCTGGTTATGTTTTCTATGAAGGAATTGGTGTAATTTCATGAAGTTTATCCATCTATCATTCTAGATATTGATCCTCAATTGACATCATGTTTTTGTAGAGGATTATTGAAATTGATGTGTGCTCAATTTAATATGAGTATATTATATTATCATTAGATAGATAGGAAATCGGAATGTCCCAAGCAAATTTTAGAAGGATATTCTTTGATCACATGTGCTATATTTTGCAAAATAATTAGAGCATCAAATTCCTTAACTATGATTTGGTTTAAATCTACAGTTATCATGCATCAATTTTGATTGATCCATTTGAATAATTATTTGTAAGACTATGTCAATCACTATTATATTGGGTTGAGGTGATAGGGATGTCTCTCTTGGGATCTAACTTTTTGTAGGTGATGATAGATTAAATCACATAATCCCAAATATATTTAATACATCTTAGACTCAATATAAGACTTATGTTTACTATAGATAATGAATGTTAGAGTTTTTAATATGGGATCGAATCTTTTTCGGGGTGTTTCTATGGATAGGACATCGATGGGATGAGAAGAAAGTAAATTTGGAATCTATTTATATGGGATGATTTGAAATTAATGAGTAAATTGGATATGTGGATTATTGATTAGATATTTCACCAAAGTATATTACAATGAAAAATATATTTCATGTTTCATAATTAAGGATGTACCAACATGACACATATCATGTTATTTAATTTGAATCTACTAATTTAGAACCATATATAACATTTTTCATAATGGGGATCAAATTATTAGTAAATAATAAAAGCTTTTCACAGAAAATTTTATTTCATCAGTTTGAGTATTTTTGAATATAGTTAGTTTCAACAAGAAACCAATGAAATAGAAGTTCATATGAGGTAGTAGTGGTTCGATTTTCCAAGTAAGAGTTTGTCTAGGAATCTTTCGGAGATGAGAATCTCTATGGTGTGGAGAATAAGAATACTCATATTTTAGTGTTTTTTAAATGGTGGTGGTGATATTTTTTAGTTCATTTGTAATTGTAATATTTAAAAGGAAAAGTGAAATTATCCATATTATTATTATTTTATGTAATTATGGGATATTTTTTACATGTATTTAATGAGGGATTATACTTTTTTAATGTATGGAATATATTAGAGGATATTGAAATAGAAATATTATCTTTGATTAAATTATAGTCAATTAGATGACTTACGTCTATATTGAACGTTGTGATATTAAAATGATGAATAAAATTGAGGTTTAACCATGTATTTATGACATTAAATGGAATTAAGACAGATTAAATAGGAAAATGAATTTGAACCAATGATTATGTAGGTTTCACATGAAGTAATTTTTTTAAAATAAAGGAAGTGGTGGTGAATAGTTGGAATGCCTCATATATTTTTCCATTTGTCTCTTTATTGGGATCTCATGAGTTTTTGCTGATAATGGATCTTTTAAAGTAGTGTGTCCATAAACCCATGGATTTTATGGATAATAAATTTATTATTGAGGTATGAATTGTGAATATTGATATAGGGGGGTATTTCATATGTGAACACAACATCCCAATCTCTTATATATGGTCAATTTAATAATTTTATTAATTAACTATCGATTATGAAGGAATATTTGTTATTATAATTAGTGGATTGTTTTTTTATGATCATCGATTCATGAACTATTATTGATTTATAAGATTATATATAAGGTATGTGGATCATATTCCTTACTTAGTTGATTATGATTCAATGAACTTTGATTGATTTTATTTTCAATTACATGATTAAATACTATATTTTATTAAATAATTTTGTGAAATTATTTTGATAAAATAGTTAATTATCCTAATTTCTATTCATTTGTAATTTTTTGTAATTTTTATGAAAATATGAATATTGGTATTTAAAAAACATGGGATTTTATTTTAATTTTTTAACATGTGAAAATTAAATTTTGTCTTAAATTATATTTCAATTTATGATATGATGAATTGTGGGTTTGACATGAAAAATCACTCTGGATAGAAAATGGTTTTTCAAATACATTAGAAGCATGATAATAGAGGGTTACATGTGTTGGAAGTAACTATGGAGAGTTATTAGAAATAAACATAGAGTGGTGTGGTTGTAGTATAATGTGGAATGGTCAGAAATAGTAATGTATGGGGTGGAAAGAGTCTCTATGATTCATCTTAGTGGATGGTGATTCAGTGTTGCTGGACTTTGGTCATAAATAGTTTGGTTTGTGTATGGTTACATAACTTCAAACTTTTTTATTAACACTCATAATGCCTTAAATTATAGAAATGTGGTCCCACCAGTAATGTATGTCGGATTTTAGTACGGGTTGTTCAATAATGTTTATGGAAACTGTTGATCTATAAAATGATTATTTATTTATCAAAAGGAATTCATTGCATGGTTTGTAATAAATCACACATGAAGGTACATAGGAGTAAGTAAAGTGTTGCACATCATTAAATTCAAAACATAGTGTTCATGGATGTGTTTTTTTAATATGATATAAGAAAATGAAAAGGGTACTTTTTTCATCGAAAATGGATCATAGGATCTTTGTTCATGGAGGGATGTAATAGTGACATGATGCATGTATTTTGGGGAGTTTGGATATATTTTATGGATATGTTTCATACATCTAATTTTTCCAACACTACTCTATAATTATCCTTTATCGGCAATCAAAATTGATTTTCAAAATGAATTAAAAGTTATATAGTTTTTAATATATATAAATGAATGCGTATTTTATTAGGATTAAAAATACACAAAATATGGGGATTTTATCCATGGTAAGTTACCCCAGATAAGGGGAAACCATTATCAATGTATTTTTAGTACTCAAAAAAATCTACAATTTTTTAGTTTTAATTTATATCACTAATATTCTTGTGAAATAACTTATAATATTTCAATCACATTCAATAACCCTAAGTCAGTTTATTACTATAACACCTATAGTAAAACTCTGAATTAATACAAATGCGGTGGGTTTTAAATCTATGACCAAAACATCATCAAAAATCACCTAGAAAACTAGACTAGGTGATTTTTTATTATTTACTAACATATATATATATGTATACAAAATGAAAAAATAGCATAGAAACCTCACTTGTGATAGAGAAAACCAATATTACAATAATTCATAATTCTTTTAAGTCCACAACATATGAGGGTATTATAATAACTATTATTTTTTAGGCTTCTTGGGGGTAGGGGTGAAATATGAAATCCTCTTAAATGTACCCAAATAAATATACATTTTCACCGTTTGAATATATTAATAAAAATATAATTAAATAAATATATGTTTATATAGACGCACATGCACACACACATATTTACATATGTATTTATTTATATTTAAACATATTTAAATACATTTATATAAAAATACATATATATAAAATTCTATAATTTATTTATAATATATATAATGCATTTAAATACACTATTAAATATATATATATAACTAATAATACTATAATAATTACTATTTGTATAAACTATGTAAATAAAATTGATTAGGTACATTTATTCTAATATGATTTATATATTTAAATATATATTTTTATATTAATATATTTTAATATATTTATAAATTTTATTATATATAATTCATATTTATATATTTTATAATATATATAACATATATATATATATGAAGGGTGGAAATCCTTTCTTATTGATAAAAAACACTAAGAATGGACTCCCATTATAAATGATAAAAAAAGTAACAAAACTTTTGAAGGTATCATTCTAAGAGCACCCATCTTTCTATATTATTTCATGTCTATGGATCTATGGTTATTGAGTTGCACAATTTGGGGATTAATTGATTTATTCTATAAGGTTCTTTGGGTTTCTAGAATTGAGGATCATCTACTATAGGTTGTGACATTTTTGTGTGAAGATCCCCTAAATGGAGAAGGGAGTAAGAATTTGAATCAAGATTTTAGAAAAAATATACTAGTTAGGTTTGGAATTTTGAATCGAATACCCAATGTATCAGTGGTGTATAATACTTCTTGACATTCTAGGAACCTTGATGTTAATTACATGATCTTGACTTCCCAATGTAATATATTATTTTATACTCTAATGAAAAGATCTTAAAGTTTCATAATTTTTATACGGGGCCTTGATTTGTTTTGGGGAGACAAAAATTTATCAAATATTAAGAAACTTATCTTATATTGGAAGATGTATATTTCATTACGTACTCATTTTGGGGTTAATTTCATGTCCTTCCCTTGATTTCCATTTTTAGCATAATAGAGAGACCATTTCACATAAGATCCTAAAACATGTTGAGGTAAATTTCTATAAATTCGATTCTTATTGTTTTGTGTATAAATTTTTCCTAATGGTTGAGGTGATGGTGAAGGATTCTATGTGCATGGGTGGATTGTTAATCAAGGGGAATAATGTGTTCACATGGGATTCATTGTTTTACTTTTATGGTAAAAGTATCCATTCTTGGAAGGACTTCTGAGAGGGAACAAAAGAGTACCCTCCATAAATGTTAAAACCATGAAAAGTGTATAACTACTAGCATCAATAAGATCTTTGCAAGAATTTGTGTCTTTTAGGAGTAATTTTATATAGAAGATCTCAATAAACAAGGTCAGATTAATGCTCAATTTTTCTTGTATCAGAGGAGTAATTCTATCATGGGGGGATTTAATGGTCGAGGATGAATAGAAGAGTAGATATTCTTAGTGTGATGATTCTTTTTCTGTAATGGAGGTTATAAGATGGTGTGTGGATATAGAGATTATTTATGGATCATTGGTGGATGGTAAGGTGATTGTGGTGGCAGACTCTGATAGGTTTTTGCGGGAATAGAAGAGGTTGTTGATGGTGGTTACGAGTTATGTCACGAAACCTGTGTCAGGGTCAATGTGAATGTAAGATTCAGTAGAGTCTTATAATAGCCTTAATCTTGGATTTTTTTAGAGTTTGAAATGGGATGACATGTGGAGGTTTATAGGTCAGTTGATGGGAAGAGATGATGTTTTTGTAGAAGTCTTAAATAGTTTTTATGACATAGGGTAAGGATGTGTAGTAGGTGTAGAAAAAACCACCATGTAATTTAAAGGGAAATAAGGGTGGATAGTGTGACCCAAATGTATTTATTGGTGATTTATCCAGTATTTCAATGAATATGGTAGTGAGGGTGAGGGTCATCCCCATCAAAAATAACAAATATTAACAGTTGAAACAATTAGGGACTTGGGAAACCCTATAGAAATAATGAAATCCTTAAGGTTATTAGGAGAGAAGGACCCAATATTATCCTAAAAATAGAGAACGGATTAATATGTCCTGAATTATTCCACTTCAAGAAGTTATTAGGTTGTCAGACTGGGATCCTCTCACCATAAGGGGATGATTCATAAAATTATCTTGATGTGGAGGAAAAATAAAGAGGTATATATTCAGTACTATTATGATTTACATATGGATATTTTTTGATATCTTCAAGAATGAGATGAATAAAATTTTATTAAATTTTATGGTCATCAAGATTATTAACTGAGGAAGAATTCATGAAGGATAAGGATAATTGTGTGGGTATATGTATGATTCATTGTGTATGTGATCATGAATTAAATGAGGCGGTGTCTTCTAAATTAAAAAAAAGAGGTAGGACAAAGAGTTGGTGGTAGAAGAGTCTTTCAGGTAGGCCTTTCTATTACATAAGTTTCATGATATAGGATAACTAGGTAATCAATTGGTATAATGAATTTGAAAGTTAATATTGGGTGATGGAATAATCGAGAAGGATGGCATGCTTGATGAATTAGATAAATTGTTTTTTTTACTCTATGAAACATGTATCAATGGTTTAATTTTATCCTCAGACCCTCTTGATCAATTTATCTAACCTCAAGCAATTGATCTTGACAACTAGGGAAAATACAATATCTCTTAAATGATAATACATGATCTTACCTTCTAGGATCCATCTAAAAGAACATAAAAAATTCCCTAGAATCTACAAGAGGAACCATTTTATGAACTAATGACCATTAATTGGGTATCACATCGCACAAGACTACCCATTAGAGGATTATAAATTCAAAACTCATAGAAATTCTCCTAGAAATACTCAACCAATACAAAAAACAATCCATACAGCTTCTAAACACTAAAAGACACCACAATCATGATCTACTCAAAAAATGCTCAGAATAGACTACTCAAAAGTCCATTTCTGAATATAGGGTGAAATCTGGTGAAACACCTTCAAGTAGGGAGTGTATGGAATGTACCTTGGTACATGATGGGTTCCTATAAACACCCTCCCTGTACATGTATCCTAGAAAACCAAGAATGTACGTCACAATGTACAATTAATGTATAACTTGTTCATGATGTTTACCCTATTTGGGGTACCAACCCGTGTACCTCATTCCAAATCGGTATGTAAATCACTTGACTACATTTCGTGCACTGAACAAAAATAGCATGTCTCCAACCTGGGGTACGAGTTTGTGTACCCTAAACAAGACCTTTCTATAAACACTGAATTTATTCTTATTTAATATATTCCATGTTTACTTTATTGCTCCTTTTTTTCTTAAATTGATCCATGATTGAGATAAATCATAAGGGCCTTGTATATATTTTGTATTCTTAAGTGTGTTTTTGAAAAGTCTACTTCCAAAACAGATGGTTCTATGTTGTATCTTACATGACCACACTGCGTTGTAGTATACTATTTTGTAACATATATGGTTGTTCTGTAGTGTAGTGGTTCGAAGGATATTGAATTCTATCCTTCATTATGGAGGCTTCAACCAATAAGGGGGAACCATAATGTGTTTGGTTTCACCATAGAAAGGTTGTTCATTGGAGGCTATGACATTGTGTTAGAGACCACATCATAGTAGTTGTGTCACTTTAACTACTGATGACTAGCTAGTTTGTAGTCTTTAAGGGTTTCCTTCCATGTTCACATTTAGAATTGATTAAGGGGGAATCAACTAAAATTAAATTAGGGAGTTTTTTCTAGGATTTATGAGTATTTATGAGGGGGGTTTTCCATTCATGTTTAACCCCTAGAGATCCCTTTAATATACCTCTTTTTTCTTCTCATTGTTCCAATTATCTCAAAACCTTGAAGGCCTTCAAGAGAAATCCCCGACTGTGGTCCTCCTTTTATAAACAGGGGTGTATGCCTTACCAAATTATATGATGCATTAGCTCCTTATGAACCATGGATGTTTACCTTTGATACACCGTTATTCCACATGCCCTTATTTTTCACCATTGTAGACTTCTACTAGTACACCCCTACATCATGGTGTGAACACCTACACAGTAGTGGTCATGTACAACACACCTCCACACCGCATCTTCTATCTTTCACCACATAGACTCCCATATTTCTAGAGGAATTTCTATCTCCCTATATGATATGATCCTTGTTGTTTTCTTCTATCATTTTATCCTAGGTAAAAATTGATTCTACCCCTTTGACTTGTTATCCTCATCTTACTCTAGGACCCATGACCTGATGATTTTTAGTTGGTTCTGGGAGTCATTTTTCAAGAAAATTATAGTTATGTGAGGACGTTCTATGGAGATGGAACCTCTAACAGAAGATGACATTGACATTGAAAACCGTGAGGTAGAAAGTTTCATACCTTTTTTGGAATGAGTTACACCTGTTTCCATGATGATTATATTATTTTAATTCCGTTGGATTTGTTTGATCCTAATCACATTTTTGTGTGTGTGTGTGGCTGTGATACCCACAATGATATTTCATTTTATGAGTGATACTTGAGTAACTTCTTCCATGTTTGATTTTGATTACATATTGTTGTGTATACTGTTATATACTCATAATGAAGTGTTATGACTACTTTGTTCTCTACTTTATGTGTGTTACCATTCCATGGTGGTGTTAGTTGTATTTGAGAAAGGTGGACCATCATGAAATATTTCTCACTTAGAGGGGGATTGCACATGACTTGCGATAATGGTGACGAAGGACCTGAGTACATGGTATAGGTATGAGGTAACCATGGTGCCTTATTGTGGATACACTCAAGGTATCCTGGTAAATGTGATTACATGATATTATTGAATAGAGGATTTTAGGTGACCTTTTCCTCTTAATAGATACATGACAGCAGGCTTCATGTTAACATGATATTGTGAGGACATTATATAAGGAATAGTTTGGTTACTACCAACATCATCTATTATCTTCCAATATAGAACTGAAGTAGGAATGACCAGGGGTTCTTGGCATATTGGTTATCACACGAACACTCGATTATTGGTTTGGGTGTTTATGATGGTATACATTTATTATTATTATGGAATTCACTTGTTATAACTAAGAATAATATGTTAATGACGTATTGGTGGGGTCCCAATTATTTCCATATTCACACCCAACTCAGGAATTTTGGTTTTCATTGAGATTTGATGAGAGACCCAAGAATGGGAAAGGCATCTGTAGTGGATGGATGAGAAGAATAGAATGAAGCTAGTGGTGGATCGAATGGATTCTGGTGGACCGCCAATTTTTCTTTTATTTATTATTATTCCTTATTTAATATAAAATAACTTTCTACATTTGAAGTCATTAATCTGTATGAACTATATGACATATTTAGTTTAATTCATTTTACTATGATCATTTATTTACTTGTTTATTATTATTATTATCTATTTCATGTAATGATACAGAGGTTATAGTCTCCATAATTACATAATTAGTCCCTTGTTTCTAGTGAGAAGCCTCTTGTGTGTGGGGAGGCATGCATGAGGTTGTGTAACACGTAGCTCAGACCTGGTGTTTGAATCAGGATGTTACAAAATTGTATCAGATCACCAAGATTTTACAAAATTTTCATTTCTCTTTCCTTGGGTTGGGATAAGATATAAAAGAGTTATGATGATGGGGACTTGAGAAGGGGAACTATGAAAATGCATGGCCAATACAGTATAGTGAACCTCCAAGTTACCATGAAATGGGGAAATTATCTTTTTCTGTTACCATTGACTAAATTCACTATGGGTATTTCACGGGATGTTGATATATGATTTATGAAAATTCATATACATTCATTCATCATGACTAGGCATGTAAGTTTACATTCCATATATATATACATGTTGTTTTTCTCCATAATAGCACATTTTTTAAATGCCATGATTGAGCTATCCAGAAAATATAGATTCTCTTTGTATGATGTATATTGATCGACATTAATTATTTAATTTAAACATGCTATTATGTTAGTATATATATGTGATTATTATGACTAACATGCAGAGACAGAAACCAAGGTTAGTACTAGGGGGTATAGCTTTGGTTGAGGGAAGACTCATAGGAGAACCTTGTGTGATCCCATAGTCTAGTTAGGAAATTTTTGTGTTATTATTGTTCATTATTTTGTAGATTATGTCACCTAATAGCTATTTATTGGGACCACTAGAAGAGAAGGATATTCAATAGCATGTTCTCATGCCTACCCTAGAGGTGTAGGTAGTGGTTCTATTTAATACACCTCTAAAATCTATGGTAGAATACCCCAATGATTTACAAATCTAGCATCCCCTAGCCATTGAATGAATTGAGGGACCTAAATATATTGAGGATTGGATGGAATATATAGATATAATCTTCTACCTCATTAAGAAACCATAAAATAAAAAGGTGATGTAGGTAGTGTTCATGTAGAAAAGACCCACTATGATTTGGTAGGGATTTATGAATCAGGCTGGAAATTGAGAGGATCTATCATTCAAGGCCTCCGGGGTTATATTTTTTAAAGCGCTCTTCCTTAAGACACTGAATATCAAGTGATCACAAGAGTTTGATGAACTAATGCTGGGATCCATGACAGTATCAATGTACTATAATTTCTTAAAAAACATCCACCATTTTGATATTCATTAGGATAATAATGAGGCTCAAAAGGCTAGGAATATTGAAATTAGAATTCCACCTAACTATTGGGATTTGTTCTTAATCTTTGACATATCTTTATACTAATAGGACCTAAGGAAGGACCTGGAAATTGAGAAGATTTTAGGGGACGAACAAGAAGATTGTCCTTTCCAACCATATTCTACTCAGATAGGTTAACCTCCAACTAATGCCATGAGTACCTCGTCTGATGGTAGGAAGATGAAGGATAGGGAAATGAAGTGGACTAGTGGCATGCATGTGTAGTAGAGTTCATTATTTTCAGTTCAATCTAGTAGTGACCCACAATACATTAACTATGGGATGTTTAGATACTAAAATTCCGCATGTCGAGCACCCCAAATTCTGTGATAGTAGTGTGGTAGGACAAGACATATCCAATAGTTCTATGGACATTTTTGGATATAAGGTTGATATATCCATGCCTAGTGAACCATATGTCGGGTCGGGTTTCTCAATGGTATACCCAAACTTATTGTACACCGTAAGGACATAGACGCAATACTAAGGTAGGTAATTTATATGATGTGGATTAGAATCCAGTAGATAGGGGTGATAGATTATATAAAGTCCGAGTTATATTCTTGATCCCTTACTTTATGTCAACATCTTTTTTGGATACTGATTCTCCTAATTATATTATTATCACAACCCTATTCTTTAATAAAATTTATTTCATGATTTATTACATAAAAGAATACTTAGTAAAAACTAGAAGATCAATAATCCTAGCGTCTTTAGTTGTTTCTATACTTAGAACATCAACATGATACATATATATAACAAATTTATTTAAAAATTCCTTAATATACTTCTAATTTTATATTTCACATTTAAAACTACATGGGATGATCCGGGGACATACATAATAAAGGGTTGATCTATAAATCCTATTAAGGGAATAAACAATGCATAACATGCTTAAAGTATAACCTGTTAGTAAATAGGAATTTCAAGGGGATATAAAATGGTTTAGAATCATAATCTTGAACTACGAGGCATGATACAACATGATAGCATAAATGAAATTAGAGAATGTGGGAACTACATTAAACATGACATCATAAACATAGGTCAAGGATAACCACCAATACATCATAAAATGATGGAAAACTTCTCATAATGGATTAGGATTACTCTATAATCTAATACATGATGTCTCATGAGGCTAAAACATTACCAAATGAATTTTAGTGCTATTTGTGTGTACCCATCCTCTTCATATCATGTACATTAATAAGTGTTTCTCATAAATCATTCAACACTATCATATTTCATCACATTTAATCTAATGATTAAGGATTGTGGGATACATACAAGGAAGTCCCCAATAAATTATGGGTAGGTAAATCTAGGTGAATAACCTTGAGTGAAAATGAATTTGAGTATTCAAAAAACAAATGTTTGGAATGGAAATTGGTAGGACAATTTCGACAACATAACATGGTACATGAAGATTCATGGCAGAGATTAATGAGGGTTAAATGGTTCCGTCATCACTTGGAATTCATAAGGGTAGTAAGAGATATGTGTAATAATATAATTCAAAAAAAATATTAGGGAATTAAAAAAGTCATAAGACTAAGATGTTTCTTGAATAAAGTGGATAAGAAGACTATCAGTTATTAAATTTCAGAACAGTAATAGCTTAGGTAAAGCTATAATGAGAAGTGATAAATGACATATCACTATAAGAAAATAAATTGGACCGGAAATAGATATTTATAATGGTATAGAAAACATAACCAATTGAGATTAAAAATTCAAAATAAAAATAAGGTTCTTAAATTGAAAACAAGAGACAGAGGTCCCTAACCATTGAAGGGTCCTGCCAAAAGATTAATAGGAGCTTCTTGAGATATTTATGGCACATTGGGGGGGGATTATAGAGAGGAAATGTAAGAGTATAGTTTTGATGGATGTTTTTTAGTGAATATAAATTCGAGTTTGTGTGGGTTTATATAGGAAAAGAGAGGTGAGTTACTTATTATTTTGAAAAACTAGGTTTTGGAATCAATATAATAAAATAATAAAAACCACAAAAATTCCCATGGATTTTACCAATTGTTTATACCATGTCAGAGTGGTATTAATTATTTTACATTTCCATGAACCTAGTGAATTAACACAATACTCATGGTGATTTGTAAGTGAGTCATGTTTAGAAAGAATTTATTTTAAATCCTCAAAATATAATATAGGTTTTAAAGGCTTCGTAATGGGTTTAAAAAATTAAAAAAAATAAACTAAAAAATAAATTATTTTATAGGGGTAAAATTTATTTTTTTGTGGTTATATTTTATGGAACATATTATATCACTTTTGGATCATTATAATTTCATAATACACATCATTGTTTAATATTGTTTTTAATTTTTACCTAAAAATTTTTCGGCCTTGAAAATCTATGAAAAATTCACCATTGGATAATTTCAACATGCTAATTACAAAAATAAAATTTATTTATTAAAACAATAATCTAAATATGAGATATTTTAATTTAAAATTAAAATCACCATTTATTGAAAAATAGTATTTTTTTACAATAGCAATTTTCTATCCCTTATAAAGAACACATTTTCACTTTATGAAATTATATTATAATTTATATTTAATATATAAAATTTAATAAAAATATTTTAATGAATTATAATTTATTTAAAATATTCATTAATTCACTAAAATGAATTTCTTAATTGAAATTTCATATTACCAAAATACAATTCGTGTTTTGTTATATTAAAATCTATTTTTTATCAATCTCATTATTTAATAATTTAAAAAGTAAAAAAATAAGGAATAAATATAACAATTATTTTATTGAATATAAAATATACATAATCATACTATTAGGATCAAGAAAAATATCCCTTTATTACACTAGTGAATTATTTATGGGTAAGATGTTGAACTGTGAGATTTTCATAGGGTGGTTCGATGAACATGGTTTGGGTTGTGATCTCGATGAGCTTGAATTTCTCCCATAAATAGTTTTTCTTTTGATTTAGTTTTTGATTATTTGATTGGGATTAGTCAAGGGAAAATACTATAGATTCTATTTCCCTTGAAATATATAATAAATGAGATTCATATGGTATGATCCTTCTGGTCAAGGCCATCACTTCATTTTTTTGTCAGTAGGAACTTATCATAACCATTAATATATACTAATCCTATGATCATTGTTCAATGGATATATTATCAATGATTATGTTGTTTATGGTATTTTAAATTTAATGGGATATAAATTATAATGGTCCAATACAACCAAAGTAGTCCATGTGTTTTTTATAACCACATTACATAAATAAGGTATTTATTAATTTAAAATAAGAATATCATTTATAAAAGTTTGGGTCATCACATCATTCCCACAATAATAAAATTCAGCCTCAAAATTTTCATTTCATACATATAAATAGATGAGGATACTTCTATTTCATCAGCTCTTTTGGTTTCCAATTCTCTCCTCATATGAAATATCATTATCCAATGGTACCACAAAAGGAATTTATTACATCTAAGGGGTATGGTATGTACTTTATCAAATGATATATATGGAACACATCATGTCCTTGAGATAGGTTAGGTGGGAGTGCTATTTGATATGACACCACTTCGATATGATCTAGGATCTCATAGAGGACTATGTATTTAGGAATAAACTTTACCTAATTTCCAAAATTAATGAATTTATACAATGGTGATATATGAAGTAACACTTTATGACTGACCTCAAAATCTAGGTCTCATCGATGAATGTATTCATAGCATTTCTATCAAATTTATGTGGATTTTATATGACATAGAATTTTTTGAACCTTTTCCATCATCTCTTGGACAAGATCAGATCCCATAAACTTATTCTCTCTATCTTCATCCTAGCATGTCAGATTATGACACCTCTTCCAATATAGAGCGTTAAAAACATCCATTTTAATGATAGAATGAATTTTTTTGTTATATGATAAATCTACTAGGGGACGATGTTGATCTTAATAAGGAATGAAATGAATTGAACATGATCTCATAATATACTCTGGATTATTAATGGTCCTTTCAAACTGACCATACATCTTCGGTTGATATGTAGTGTTGAGGCTTAATTCTGTATCCAATAATTGTTTAAGTGTTCTCCAAAAACTTGATGTAAAACTTGTATCTTGATCAGATATAGTTGAGAGTAGAAATCCATGTAATCTTACCACTTCTCTAATTTATATCTTATTGTGTTGGTCAAGAGAAAAATATTCCTTGTTAGAAAATAAATTTTCCAACTTTTTAAGGAGATCAACTACCACCCAGATATAATTTTTAATTTTATGTGTCATGGGGAGAAATGAGATGAATTACATGGATATTTTTTCCCATTTTTATTATTATTATAATAAATGGATGCATAATAACCTTAAAATTCAATCATTAATACTTTTCATGATGGAATAAAAGCATCATGAAACAAATTCTACAATCTCTCTCTTCCTGTTATCCAATAATAAAATTTTCACCAAATATATTTATATCTTAGTGATTCCTAGATGAATCGAGAAAGATGAGCTATATTCCTCATCTAGAAGTTCCCTCTTCAGTTATAGTTTTGTTTGGAAACATATTTAGGTTCAAAACCATTTAAATCTATCATCAGTAATGTTGAACTCCAAAATATTCATTACCTTCATCTGTATCAACTCATCATCTTTATTAACCTCTTTGATTTGATCGACAATACATGGTTGAGATATTATTTTTGTAAGTTAGGCTAAATATCATTTTATTTTTCCCAATTCCATCATTTACATTTCCATGAAAATTAGATACCTTAGAATCCACATCATGGATATATTTTCTGGATCCTTTCTACTTATAGAATCTAAAACTTTTTTTTCCTTCCATGGATATTAATGGGTTTAATAATTGTAATCCTTTATTATCTCTAACCAACTCCATCAGTGTATATTATGCTCATTTTTTGTTAATATAAACATGAAGATTTAATAGTTTGTATATATATCACACTTCTCCCCATAGAGATAATATTAAAAAATCATTAACACAAATATCACTATATGCAATTCTTGATCATGAGTCGGGTAGTTTTTCTCATTGATCTTTAGTTACAGGGAGGCATAGAGTATCATTTTTTCATTTTCCATTAGTAAAAAACCTAATCCTTTTTTAGATTCCACACTACAGATCATAAATCCTTCCCCACCGGTGTGTAATGTGAGTATAGGTGTAGTGATTATCCTATTCCTCACCTCTATAAAAAATTATTCACATTTAACACTCCAAAAAAATGACACCTTTTAGTGTTATATTGTTTCAGGGGCTTAAAATCATGATAATTTTCCCACAATTCTATGATAATACCCAGTTAATCAAAGGTTACTATAGAATTCCATCATATAGGGTGGAATATTCCACCATTCAATAATCTAAATTTTTTAAGGATCAATAGATATCCCTTTACTGGTAGTTATATGCCATAAGAATGGTACTTGGTCTAACCAGAACATGCATTTATTTTACTTTTAATACATATTTTCATTATATCAGGACCTTAATATATTTTTTACATGATCCTTATTTTCCTATATTTTCAAGTAGATAAGAATATCATCAATAAATACTACCAAAAATATTCTAATATAATCCCTAAAGAATCTATTCAACAAATCCATTTTGATTTTTGGAGCATTAGGGAGTCCAAATGGCATCAATATGAACCCGTAGTGCCCATACATTTTATGAAAATTAGTTTTGGGGTTGTATTACTTCTTTACCTTTACTATATAATATCCCATTCAAAGATTGATATTATATAGATATTAGGATCCATGTATCTGATTGAAAAATTCATCAATCTATTCTAGATGATACTTTTTATTTTTCATGATCTTATTGAGCTCATGATAATAAATACAGATGGATATTAACCAGTCTTTCTTCTTGAAAAATATGATTGGTTCACCCCTTGGTGAAACACTTGGGTGTATAATTTCTTTACATATATTATTCTATAGTTTCTTCTTCAGCTCCTCAAATTCAAAAACGTCCACTCAATATGGAGTCTTAGATATCGACAAGGCCCCATGCATAAAATTTTTCTAGAAACTCAACCACTCATCTAGGAGGAAGATCAGGCAATTCTTTTGAAAAAACATCATCATATTCCCTCATAATGAGCATGTCTTCAAGTATGATATGTTATTAAAATTTCAATAATTTGGGATAGATACACTTTCTCAAAATGTATTGATATCCATGAATGAGATGTTGGTTCTAAATAAGATTAATACACCACTTTGAACTTGTATATAATCAGAGGGTATTTCATGATATGGAGGGGGATTTTATTCTCTAGAAATGTTTTTTGCCTCCATGTAAGGAATTCCCATCCATACCTAAAATTACGTCAAAATACACAAAAGGGAGTATCATAAGGTCCGTTAGGAATTTCATCCCAAAAATTTTGATAGGGGAGGAGGGATATAATTGGGATGCAATAATTAATGTATTTTTTAATTTCAATTATATATCTACTTCCATGATTTGTGGTGTCATTTTTAAAGTTCTGTTAATCTTGTTAGATATGAAATAATGTTTTGAATTATAATAAAAAAGTTTTTGGGATATTATTGAATGAATAAATAGCATACCTACCACCACTTTGTTTTTGGGATCCACCAATGTAGTTGAGATGTAATAAGCTCACCCATTTTCTCTAGGCCTTGGGGGTCTCTATGATTGGTTTTCATTGACAACCCTTGTCTTAGTGGATTTACATGCATATTGTCCTTGTTCGGTCTAATGGTTGAACATATCATTTCTCTATTCCATCAGAATGGTGGATTTCTCCCATTGGAAATCACTAGCTTTGTGCCCTTCCTTCCCCAACCTAAATCATTTCCTCATCCCCTTTAAGTAATTTTAGGGGTTTTTTGTATACCTTTGAAAAGTGGGATGTTTAAATTTATTCCCACCATCAAGTTAATTCATAAAACATTCATAATTAAAGCCAAATTTCCACTACTTATCCCCATGAGTATATTGAGATTTTCTAATCTCCATTTCGATTTTGAGGGCACATCAACCAATTTCTTCATAACTGTCAAATTACTGAATGAATGAGGCTTTATGTAGACTCAGCTTCCGTCAACCAAAGAAGCTATAAATTTTACATTTTAGATTAATTAAAAATACAAGGTGTGTTGTGAAGTTATTTTGATGTTTTAAATGTATTCCATGAAAGATTATTAGTCATTGTTTCTAATCCTAAGGATGTACCTCTCTATTTGTAGTCAGAGAGTGTGAGTTAAAAGTTTATCAAATGAATTTTCTATAAATCCATCAACTCCATCACTTTGACCTCCGCCTCGGGCTTAATATTATTAACCTATATCCAATATTGATATAATTATTCTTATATATAATAAATACCTATCATTACCTAAACTTTATCAGTGTGTTGGTGAATGATGTAGATATTTCTAATAGAACTAATCCATTATTCTAAAATTATGGGAATATAATCTCCACTTAAGGTCTGAGGCATTTGTCGCATCAAGGTATCAATTTAAAACTTCTCTTTCCTAGGGGGATTTGGTTCTTCATCCTAATTCAGGTTTTGCATAAAATGTTGATTCAATTGAGAATATATAGTCATTATTTTCATAAATCTTGCTATAATTTGGTTGTGAATCCAATTTGGTATGTCATCACATTACCCCTCACATTGGTTATTGAATCAGTTTATCTTATTTCCATCCATTGACTAGAATAGACTCAAAATTTTGGGATGATAATTTTTAAATTAATAAACAAATAAAATGGATACTATGAACACTAAAGGGGAAACTCATAAATAACATATATTCTTTAACCCATGAATTTATAGGCTTTAATCTTTGTTATCCATGATCCATTTTATAATATAAAATCATTTGGGAATTTTTCTTCCCTTAATAATGGTTCATAAGGAGATTGTGTATTTACCAAAGAAGATACTATGGGAATGTCATACCAGGTTAGTAGTATTTCCCATTTTTTCACTAGTTTTGATCGAGTGTAGCTCTATATTGTGTTTTTTGTGGTCATTACCCATAGGTAAATTTGTACCTGATGTAAATCAACATATAGATTCCAGATAGGGATTTATTATCTTGGAAACCACTTAATATATACTTTACCAAAATTTAGGGATGTTTTATTATGTTTAGTATAATCCATAAGGATTTATCTAATGTTATATAATCTTAATCCAAAAAATAACTAGACTTCCCTCAAATACCAACTATAACAACCCTTGTCATTAATACACTTTATTTTGAGATTTATTACACAAAACCGCAAATAGTACAAACCATAAGATCAATAAGCCTAGTATATTTAGGAGATTAGGTTTATATCAAATAAAAATGATACATGAATACAATGATATTATGGAAAACTTCCTTTACATGCTTCTAATATTCAATTTCTCATTTAAAACCGCATAGGATAACTTGATGAAAAACATAAGAAAGCGGTGAGATATAAATCCCAGTAAGGGAATAAACAATGCATAACATGATAAAATTATAAAATTTTTGTAAAGAGGAATTTAAATGGGACATAAAAGGGGTTCTAATTATAATATTGAACAAAAAGTCATGATACAACATGATAATATAAAGGAAAACATGGGAATGTGGAAAGAATATTAAACATGACTTCATAAGATAGGTCAAGACTAACTAAAAAGACATCCTAACATGGTGAAAAAATTATCATAATGGGTTAAATTTACTCCCCAATCCCATACATGATTTCTTATGAGAATAAAACATTACCTAATATATTCGAGCGCTATCTGAGCACACCCATCCTTTTAATATCATTTACATGCCTAAGTGTTCCACATATATCACTCAAAATCAGACCATATTTAATCACATTTAATACCATTATTAAGGAGGGTGATATACATAAATGGAATTCAAAAATAAAATATGAATAGGTATATCTATTTGAATACCCGTAAGTGTAAATGGAAATGAGTATTCACAAAACAAATTTTTGGAATGGAAAAATGTAGGATAATTTCTATAGAAAAATAGTGGTACTTAAAGATTCAAGTGAGTAATTAAGGATAGTTAAAGGGGTATATATTAACTTTGAACTAATATGGGTTTTAAAAGGGATATGTAAGAACATAATTGAACATGAACAATATAGAATTAAAATTCATAAGGAAAAGAAGTAACTTTAATAAAGAGGAGAAGGATATGATCCCTTACGAAATTTCGACATAATGGCTTAGGTAAAATTTATAACAAGGGGGGATAAATTATATATCATTAGAAGAACATAAATTATACCAAAAATTATCATTTATAAAGTCATAAAAACAAAAATAATTGAGATTCAAAAAGTCTAAATACAAAGAATACAGAATGGAAAAGAAGAAAGAGAGGTCCCTTACATTGAGAAAGTGATTCCAAAAGCATCACATGAAGTTATTGACATCATGGGAGAACCTTTAGAATAATATATAAAGGAAATTTAAGAGTATTTTCATACTAATTTTTTTTCATTTAAGCTAAATGGGATCTTTTGTGGGTCTATATTGGAAGAGAAAGGGGAGTTCTTTATTATTTTCCAAACACAGGTTCTCAAATCAATACAATAATGTAATAAAAACCATAATCTTTACAATGGGTTTTTACATGGGTTCTACCAAAAATGAGTGTTTTTAATTATTTTGTAAGTCCATGAACCATTCACATTAAAATAATACACTAGGTGTTTTGAAAGTGATTCTTGTTTACAAAAAATTAATATAAAACTTTAAAATATAATATTGGTTTTGGAGGACTCAAAAAGAGTTTATAAAATTAAAAAAATTAACTCAAAAGACATTATTTTAATGGGGAAACATATATTTGGAAATTTATTCCTTTTATAAAATATGTTATGTAACTTTTGGGTCATTATGATGTCATAATACACATCATATATTTTTACCTTTTTTAATTTATACCTGAAAATTCAAATGGCTCGGAAAATTATGAAAAATTCACCATTGGGTAATTTTAATGTGATGATTATAAAAATAATATTAATTTTATATAATTAATTATTTAAATATGATAAATTTTATTTTTAAATTAAAATCCCTATAAATTGAAAAAATACTTGTTTTTTACAATAATATTTTTTACCCCTAATAAAAATTACATTTTCACTTCATAAAGTTATAGTACATATATATTTAATATATACTATTGAGTAAAAATATTTTATTAAAACATAATTTATTTAAAATATTTACGAATTCACAAAAAGTAATTTATTAATTGAAATTGTGTATTACCCAAAAATATAATTTTACTTTTTTCATATTAAAATATAATTCTTTTCAAACTCATTGATTAATAATTTACAATGTAAAAGCAATAAGGAATGAATAAAATTATTTTTTATTGAAAATAAAATACACATATTCATATTTTTTTTCGAGATACATAGAGAGGTATTTCCCTAGGGATTTCTATAAGGTTAAGCTATGTGATGATGAGATTCTCCATGGGTGGTTCAAAGAACATGGTATGGGTTGTGATATAGATGAGATTAAAATTCTATTGAAAAAGTTTCACTCATGATTTAGTTATTGAATATTAACTTGGGATTGGTCAAGGGAATATCCTAGAGATACTATCACCCACAAAAACTTCAATAAATAGGCTTCATATGGTAGGATCCTATTGGTAGAGGACATCACTTTTTTTGTCAGTGTTAGAAGGACCTTATCACAACCCTTAATATATACTAATGAGATGATAACTGTTCAATGGTAATATTATCAATAGTTAGGATTTTAACGGTATTTTGAATCTGATATGATATAACTTATAATGGTCCTTTATAACCAAATTAGTGAATGTTGTTTCTATCATCACCTTATATAAATAAGAAATTTATTCATTTAAAAAGGGAATTTCATTTATAAAATTTTGGTCTGTTACATTTATAGTTGTACAAGAAGTTGTTCAACTTCACTTACTATAAAAATTAAAAAATAAATTAGTCTCCCTTAATACATCATTGGGTATAAAAGTGGATCATATTCCAAGATTTATTGAGTGACCAATAGTTTCCACTGGTTAAGGGAATCTATGGGAGTTCATGATTCTAGAGATGTCGAACTTTGATGTTATTCTGGAAAAGGACTGGATGACCTGCTTCTAAGCTCACATTGACTAATATTGGAGATATGTTTTATTAAAATCTTCAATAAGATAATTTATTGATGTACAATTATTGGTAATTACGAATAGGAAGACTTAGACTAGTCTTGAGTTAGCTCTAGACAATCACAATGCAGACGGAAAGATAAGCTCTTTTAGAAACATCCGTGATAGGCCCCTCATATTTTCTTCCAATATTGGATCCCTATTTGGATTTCTCCAAAAACAACCTCACATGAATCCTTCCTAATATAAGAGTTCACATTGAGATAGATCTTTTTCCAGGTGTGAAAACCACTTTGAAACCCCTATATTGGATGGTACCAAACGGCTGATGGAGCTCATGGTGTAGTTGGATGACTTGGAGTGTAAGGAATTTATCGGGCCAAGTACTTCACCATGGTGTAAACCTGTGTTATTCTCTAAGAAGTTTTTTGTTATTATTAGACTCTACATTTATTATTGGATGTTGAACAAAGAGACAGTGATGAATTGATATCCCTTTCAAAATATTGATGATCCTTTTTATTATCTACAAGGATCCTAGTGGTTCTCCAAGATAGATCATAAATTGTGATATCATCAATTTTTGACATATAGAGGAATAATTACAAATATTACTTTTAAAATCATGTATGGGTATTATCGGTACTTAGTGGTTTCATTCGGGCTGACGAACAATCTGTATGTGTTCATGGATGTAAGGACCCGACCACAGTTTCCCAGAGTCAGTGCCTTATTTTATTACATTGGCATATAAACAAGGAATTATAATCCCCAAGGACTCAGTAGTTTAGTATTATTGGAAACAAGATATATACATAAGTTCAAAATTACTACTTGAAAATAAATACATCATAGAAACTCCTTAGACAACATCTATAAAACATAGGTTATTTTAGCATGTGATTCATAATAAAATTATTCATGTTCTGAGAAAATGAAACATAAGAAAGGAGTGAGCTCAAAAAAATTAGTAAGGGTAAGAAATACAGTGGAAGATATAATAACATAAACATTAGTCATGGTGAATAATTGAAAACACATGCCTTTAAAAATAATAAACATGAACACATTATGGAATGAATATAAGCTAATTATATAATTCCATAATAAAACATATTCACAGGAATTATAGTAGTCCAATAACCACATGAACCATCAATACCATTATCATAATGATGGAATTAATAATGTGGGACATCACAACCATACCGTCGAGGCCCCATCCCATGACCATAAATAATCATTTTGTCCAAGCCTTATGCCAAGACCGTAGTTTGTCTCATGAGACCTAATGATGCAGTGAGGGGATATAACAGGAACCACTTGAAACTTTCCATGTCCAATTCATTCCTTAAATGAATTGGGATAAATATTAATAACATATAAATTCATATTTAAACTAATATATGAAATGTAAATAACTGTTCTCGAACATTATGCATAAACACTAACCATTTAGAGTAGATTGGTGAATTTTTTTAAGATATCACATCCACCAAAAAAATATTTATAAACCAATAAATTAAATATGGTATATGATACCATGTAATATTAATCCAAATAATACATTATAATCAACAAGAGTGTTGAAATAGATGAAGATACTCTTATAAAATCGTCGAGTAATTCTTGAGATAAATACTCTTTTACTTTTAAGAGAAGAGTTCTATTGGAAATTTTTTTATAAAACCAAAAGTGAATTAAGATAGTATTTTAATAATAAAATTATAGATTTTATAATGATAATGGTTTCCAAAAACATATTATTGAGTGCCCATAAAAATGGATAAGAGTTTGAGAAATTCCCTTGAATTGGCCTTGTATTTCGAAAACAATTTTGAAAGTTCCTTTTAAAATGTGTAACCATCCATAAAATAAGGAGAAATTATGGTTGGTGTACATATATAAAACACTAAAAAAAATTTATGAGTAGTTCATAATAATAAATAAGAATTTCATTGAGGTAATTAGACAATGAAAGTAACCTGAATGAAAAAGGATGTTATGGTGGAAAACCCTTACCTTAAATACGAATGTGTTCCGCTCATGAACTTAAGGTCCTGGAATATGAAATTAGAATTATTAATAAATTATTTTAGAACCTATTAGACATGTATTTAGTTTATAATTTTTTTAGTTCATTTATGTCCTTATTGATAAGTTATTATATTGAATTTTGTCATTCTGAAGTGTTTGTTTTCTTGATTTTCATAATCGGTTTTCTTGTTTTTAAGGATTGGAGTTTATGTGGAAAGGATTTAAATATCCAGAATTGAAATTAAATATTATTTATGAACATAAATAAGTGTAAATGGTCATTTATATCATTTTATTACATGGAAATAGGATGAATCCTTAGATGAATTGTTAATGGCATTCACTTAGATTATTTTAGCGGTATTTTGATTATTAGGAACTAGGTTGGTCATATGATTTAATAATATGTATGTATACTGGTTATTGGATATTAATTAGGTTATAATGCACAGATTATAGTCTTTTTAAACCGTAAAAATGTTTTCATGACTCATAATGAAGGATAAATTGAAGAACAAAACATCGTTATCTACGAAGGTTATAAATTGGAACCTCATGGACGTTGATTTCGTTTATAAATTAAAAGGGAGAGAGTAAGATTATTGGTGATGGTTCTTCCATTAAAAGGATATAATTCCAGTATATAGATTATACTGGATTTACCATGGTCATTTCAATAGAGTAGGTTAGGAGAGGATAACAAAATAAGATAAATTGAAATGAAACTAAAAGAAAAAGAAGGGTGTTTTACCTCTTGAAATAACCTCCTTGAGAACCTCCTTAAGGGAATGGGTTTTGGTATTTTGGAAAGGAAAATAGCTTCATGAACGTGGGTAGTGACTAAGTAAGGTTCTTTGGGAAGAACATTGAGGATATTCAAGGCTTAGAGGAGTGAAGAGAAGAGTAAATGGGGGGGGGGGTTTATAGTGGAGGAGAGGAGTGAATTTTGAATATTTAATTCATTATTTTATTAATTACCTCAAGACAACCAATAATGTTGGTTCATGTGACACGTAATAGTAATAAGTGAATTTTAGTTCGAACCAAGTGTCCTTACATCACTTATGATGTCATAAATATAGTATTTAACTGATAATTTGTATATACGGTATTTTACCGTATTTCACTATTCATAAAAAAATCATGAATTTCTGAAAAATACCAAAAATTCACCCCTACCATTTTCCTATATCTATAATTCAAAAATGAACTCCATTTTCAAAAATAATTTTCTAAATATTTTTAATTTAATTTTTATATAAAATCACAATTAATTCAAAAAATAACAATTTGAACGGTATAATTAGTTTCATATCAGATTGAAAAATTAATCAAGATCTCATTATCTTATTATGATAAGAAAATAAAATAATATCATTATTTAATACTCATAAGGGTCATATTAAAATTCATATTTCTATTCATAAGGGTATGTTACTATTCACCAAAAATCTAGATTGTTATATCAGACTCCAAATTACTTACTGATTACAATTCTAGATAACTGTTTTTCGAAATTCAAAACATAGTACCAGAAAAGTTCTGTTTACTGGATAGATTATAAAATGTGTTGTTCTTATGGGAACAATGTTTCATAAATTCAATATTTATTTTCAAAACCTTCGGGGTGTTAAAATGGATCTCATGAACAAGATCTCCCGCTCATACATGTACTCATTGTTTTTAGTGTTCATCGACAATACCCTTATCTACTAGCCAATAGTGAAGCAGTGTTCTCTTCACCTAGACATTGTTTTGATTATGCTTTGAGAAAATAAAATCTATTCCATATTATCAATCTATGACTTATATATTCATGAGGTGAAGTTCCAAGGACTTGTGGTGTCTGAGACACGTATATCCTTAGATGTAGAGAAAGTAGAATCAGGCATGTCCTTTACATGTCCCCAAAACATGTTTGAGATCTGGAGGTTTCTGGACCAATAAAGATGTTACCAATGGTTTATCTAGGACTTATTTGGATAGTCAACACCCATGATAACATGGATTAGGAAATCAGTAAAGTTCCAATGGTGTGATCTTTGTGAAGAGGAATTCCTTGGGAAATAGATAAGGTTGGTGAAAGATCTTGTACTAATACTCACCGATCCATAGATTGGATATGAAGTGTAATGTGACACTTAATTTTTTTTCATGGGAGTGGTGTTGATGTAGATAGATCAACTAGAATCTCATTAGTAAAATCAACTATGAACTAATGAGAAAAAATATACCTCACATGATCTAGTGTTAGAAACCATGGTCCAACAATGAAAGAATTGGAAACACTATCTCTTTGGTGAGATATTGTTTGTTCATAAAGATCATAAGATCCATTTCTACATATTCTCATAGAGAGATTTTAACCTGAGATATAGGTGATGGGTTTCGTATCTTTAGAAATTTAATATGGTGAAGAAATATGCCCAAAGTAAGTATAAAATAATTGAAGATTCTCTTATCTATAAGACATAGGTAGGGAAAGATCTTGGAGAGTGACCTTTATATATGTAGTGGTTCTTGGTGAGCCTATAGTGTGATACGAGAATGGAAACTTATGAGGATTAGTGATATTTGACTTGTACTCCCTTACCGATCACATCATCACCTGTGGACCAGGTAAAGGCTAGAAAGGAATATGAACCAGATTCTATTGGGATGAAAAAAAGATAGTTACTGGTGACTTGATTCCTGGATGGGCGATGGATGATAATGATTTGATCTTGGTACATGGTAGAGTAGTAGTCAATACCTCCATTTGAGTAGATATGATGATAGGCTATCATACCCCTAGATTAGATGTGCATACCAGTGCAACCATGATGTTTCAAAACTTTAGATGCCACTTTTGGTTAGCTGGGATGATGAGAGACATTGTTGGTGTCATACCTGATGCCTTAACTATCAGAGGGAGAAGTCCAAGAACAAGTGACCTAGTGGTTTTCTCCAAAAACTTTTTGTGCCCATGTGGAAGTGGGAAGACGTTACAATGGAACTTGTGATGGGGTTACCCAAGACCCTGAGGAGTCGTGATGTACTATGGGTGATTTTTGATCATCTAACAAAGACTTCTCACTTCTTACTGCATAGAGAGACTCACTCAGTGGAGGAGCTGGGAAAGCTCTATATACCTGAGATCATATACTTTCATAGAGTTCCCTTGACAATTGTATCAGATAGATACACATGTTTTACATCACGATTTTGGATGTTCATGAAAAATTACCTAGGGAATCAGTTTAGAATAAGAATGGCATACTATCCTTAGACTAATGAATAGTCCATGAAGACTATACACATATTGGAGGATATTATTCAAGCTTTCATCATAGACTACGGTGGAGAATGGGATGATCACATATCATTGTTTGAGTTTTCATAAAACAATATTTACAAGGCTTCGATTGAAATGGAACCTAACAAGTCTCTCTATGCGATATTGTGTCATTAACCACTCTATTAGAATGAGGTGGGTGAGGTAGCATTTATGGGACCAAACATGGTTTATGACACTTCTGAGAGAGTACATCGAGATAAAAAATTGTTGATCACCACTAATAGAAGATAGAAATCATATATCGACCATAGGAGGGGAGCTCTGGATTTCGTTGTGCGTGATCAGGTTTTTGTGAGGGTGAATCCTCAATTAGGGAATTAGCATTTGAGGAAGAAGGGAAAGATAGAAACACATTTTTTAGACCCATTAAGATCATAGAATGGGTGGGGAAAGTGGCATACCATATAAAATCTTCCTCCTTTCTACTGAGGTATGCATGATGTGTTCCATTTCTCACAAGTATGGAGATACATGGTTGATCCTACAGGTGATATCAACTACGAGGATGTTGATTTGGAACCCAATGTGTCATACAAGGAGTGACCAATTGTGTATTATAGACTATAGAAAGAATGTCCTTCAATTGAAGAGGGCACCACTTATCTGTATTTAGTGGTAGCATGGGTGAGTCTAGGAGAAGAATCAGGAGAGAGTGGTTGACATTTGAGCATAGTGGAATGAGTTGTTTGATCAAGAACCCTAGATATGATTCTCAAGATCGACTAGTGTTTAGACATGGTGAATTATAATTCCCTAATATTGTAATAGTCATTTCCATGGACCCTAATATGCAGTACATTTTATTACCGTATCATGTATATAGTTAGTTATACAGGATGTATTCTTACCATTATAGTGTAGAATTTTCTACATCCACTATTTAATAGTAATTTGAATAGATTAATTATCATATCATAAGGTTATAGTAGACACCTGACTATAATGAGAACCTTGATATAACATGACATTAATCTTAAATAATGGCCTTATGGTCTAGATGCATCGTACTAACTATACACAGTAGATGTATAACTATCAGGTGTTGGGGGCTCATAATAATTGATAATTTTTCTCATAAAGTCTGCACTTGGTGATCTATAGTAGTGATATCATGAGGATTGACCTTCCAAAAGGAAAAACACATGTTTTTTGTTCCATTGGTTGTTCTTATCTACAAACATTTGTAATGGTATCTCGACTTGAAATCATTACAAAAGTATTACATTTGATCAAATACTTTGATGAAAGGTGAAAAACATGATGATGAAATCATGGAGAGTAAGATTTTGTTGAGTGCACCATTGGTGGCTTGAAATTGGTTGAATGGTCAATAAAGTATTTTTCCCTTCCCGGTTAAGGAATTTATATATCTCAGGCCATGTTGATTAGGATGGAAGTACCTTGATAAATTCTTGGACATGGTAGTCCAAGGTAAATCTATCTTGTTTGATTAACAAATAATAATGCAAGAAAATGGATATGACATGGTTGTGTGTCCTGCTTTATTAGATATTAAATACAATGATATTATATTACATGGTGTGTGTTATTAGGTTGGTTTTCATTGCGGTGACAGTCCTTATCTCTGTAGGGGTCATAATGGGTTTCTAGATCCCGCTCTTGGATTGTTAATGGTATTCATTTCTCTCTAGATAAAGGACTAGAGGGTCACACAAAATAGTGTATTCAATAGTCTTCTCTATTCAGTTAAATAAGAGTTAGGGACTTGGTGGGCCCCACCAATGGGGTTCGGGCTTTTTCCAAGGAGATATTATCATCACAGTAAAAAACAAATTAATATTATTCATGTTAAGAATAATTGGCATTGAATTTATTTATTAAATGTATATACAAATTTTAAAGTAAATACATGCAAATATTATTTGAACGAATATTAGTTTAAAATATTCAAGGTTTATTTAATATTTGTAGGAAGTACGAGTTGAGTTAATGGATCAAGTATTATCACATAATATATTTATTATATTACATATAAGTAATAATAATAATAAATTATATTTATGGATCAGTATAGTAGTCATAATATCATTTGTATAGTGCGTTAATTATTTGGGGGTGGGGATGTAATTTTCAGGTAACTCAATTTCACACTATAAAAAGAGGATAAGAAGGATTTTCCAATGGTTATTAAAGTAATCTCTCTCTACTTCTCTCTAACACATTATAGAGAGATAGGATCTAGATCCAGGATCTTGGATCAAGCTCTCTCTCTCACATCGCAAGCAAGGAAATATCGTGATTGTCAGAGCATCAAACACATCGTTAGAACTCCGTACAATCACCTAGATATTGATTATTTATGTACCTATATAATTTCGAAGCATTTGTGGATGATATAGAAGAATTTGGATTTAGATTCTTCATGTAGAGATCACTATCGATGAGATGATGTTGAGTAAGGATTTGAATCAAACCAGGTACTTTATGATTTTAATATTGTGCTTCATCTATTTTATGTGTGATCTTGAAGAAGTAATCGGGTAGTAATTTTCTGAAGTTGACAAGTTAATTCCATTCATCAGTGACAATGTTGAAAATTCCATTTTGGGGCTTCCGATGCATGTTCGGTACCTTCAATTGGTATCAGAGCAATGCAGGAAAATTTTAAGGAAATAAATAAATTAAATTTGATTTAAATTTTATTATAGGGCATCGATCTGGTCCTAATATCGTAGAAGGATTTTGAACCAGACACAAAATTTCTAGTTTTGGCCATCTGATGTTTTAAATTTGAAATTTGGATTGAAAAGAAATAGGGAGAGTTTAAAAATTTTCAAGAACATTTATATATTTATATGTGATTAATTACCCAAAACTGTCAGTAAAATCTGTTTTAAAAATAAATTATCCTAATTATATAGGCTTTTGATATTAATGAGAGGAATTCAGAAATGGTGGACCTTTTTTGAAAAATATGGAACAAAAAAAACTACCGAATTGACTTAAAAAAATTTAAATTGTAAGGGGGTCATGCACACCCCACATCCCTTCCTATAAGAGATGCCCACCCCAACTCCAACCCTGTTGGAACCCGTAGAAGACCCCTCATCCTTGGCCTAACCATGTAGCTACCTGCACCACCCGGAGTCTTAGTCGACACCCTCCTCTCATTCGAGCCATGCTCCCTATAGCTGCCACCCGCGAGCTTCCCCTTCTCCCTTAGCGGTCCACCCTAGAAACCCATCGATCACCTCTTTCTACTCCTGACCATTAGTCGGGGTGTGAAGAGACCCCACATAGCCAAAAAAATTGTTTCCTACCACCCACACTTCCCCATTGGGCTAACTCTACCGCATGCCTCCCTACCATTGGTTCTGCCTCCACTGGTCGTACATTGGACTACCGCGCTGCCAAAGATCTAGGACGACCAGAGACCGCACTAGCAACCATGTGAGATCCAACCCCTTGTCTGCTTCCCAAACCTGATCTGGAGCATCCATCCAGTTCCCAACCACACTCAGTTACTGGATCCACTTCGCATAGTAGCCATATTGTCTTGTGCCATATCTTTTCTTGTGCTCCACTGGGATGTTGTGACACCTCTGGGAAGGTACTCCCCTTGCGGCTTTGCACAGACTAGAATGACTCTGAAATGGACACCAGTGGGTCTTCCCAACCAGATATGGGTCTGAGTGGACCTTCTGTCTCTAGAATGACCCCACACGGGGTCAACAGAACCCGGAATGGGCCTACACGAGTTCTCCCTAATATGCACATTCCTTATCTGGGGTTTTCGGGCCCATATTTTTTCAAAATGAACAAAATTTAATTTAAATAATTATTTTAATTCAATTTTAAATTAAACTTAAAAAAATTAGTTTTGATTAATTATGGCTTAAATTAATTTAATTTGGTATTAAATTAAATTACTTAATTAATTTAATATTTTTTAAAAATTAAATAAATTAACGGGAACGAACGATGTAATTATTGAATTAAAAATACAAGTGAATTTTAAATTCAATAATAGTTCCCTAGGAAATTTGTTAATGGAATTTTAATTTATATTCTGCATTTAATTTAAAGTATGGAAGTTCAAACATATTAGGCTAATAATGATCCTAAGACCGACCAATGAATGACTGATGCTTATTTTATTTAATTATTTAATTATTGCATGGTTTTTTGATAATTTTTTTAATTAAATGACTCTCTGTGAATCGTATCAGTGTCATTATATGTATAAGGAAATATATTCCCAATTAAGAGTTTTATTTTATACTTCCTAGTACCCCTCACCCGTGAGCAAGTACTATTGTATAATGATGAGACGAGTAGTGACTCACTTCATTCCAAGTTATGGAGACACACCCGACATGATATGGATACATTGGATGGGAGGTGTTTCAACTTGGTTCACAAGAGATGTGATTTGAAATGTGCTATCATGGGTTCTCTCAAATAATGTTCAGTTTTGGGGTTACTTAGGTGCAGTAGGGTGGATGACCTAGTTCTTCTCTCAAAGTGGTAGTAATTAAAACAACTGAATAAAGGTATTTTGAAAATAAAATTAAATAACATAAACAAAATACTTGAAAGTATGGGGGGTTGATTATCATTTTTAAAACAAGAAGAATTTTTTTTTGGAATAAGATTTCATTTTTTTTGTTTTTAATTTTGAAATGAAGTTCGATTAAAAAGACACAACAAAAAGATGTTTTTTTTTGAAAATATATTAAAATATGAAATAGATCTAAGTCTACCTATTCAATTAATTATTAATCATTATAATTTAAATTAATATCAACTTAATTATGATCCCTTAATTTGTTAACCCTCAAACCCTATGGGAGTAAACATTATCACAAAGATGAAAAGAGTTAAATTCTAGGCCATCTTCAGAACAGGAAATCACAACACCCTGCTTTGATTGAAGTCCTAATTCTAGCTCATGGTCAGTGGTAAATTAGAGAATATTTAAATTCTAGAAATTAGGTATAATTGATATTAGGTATTATGTGTTAACTTCAAAAATTAATCATGTGTGGTTTTTTATTACCGATTAAGATCATGCTCTCACAATTCCTAACCTTGCGTGTTTTTTTAATTGTTCAATTGCTTGATTAGATTAATTTAAATTAAAAACTCAATAAATAGATCATATTATTTAAATTAAATTAGATCATTTATTCAAAATAAATGAATTAATAAGGATAAAGGTTGATTTATTACTAAAAAGAACTACTCTTACATGGGTAGTGTAGTCATCGTAGAAATGTTTTGACTGATCAGAGGTTTAGAAAGGGTATAACTCAATATCATTTCAACTCTTCATTATAGAACAAATAGTATGAGTAAATAAGAATAGAATTTGAACAAATCAGAATAATATATAACAAATAAAATCATAACTAAGAAGTTTATTACACAAATGAAAACATTACGACATGAAGAAGAAGAAGACGGCTTCGATGAGGGGATCTTTGCTTCAAGAGTTACCCCTTTTAAAATGGTTTTATCATTTGAGTGAAACCAACTATCATCTACCTTAAATCTCCTAATTCACGTCCCAACCCCTAAAAATTAGAAAAAACACCAATTTATATAGTGGAGGGGAGGCTAGGTTTAATTATTTTTATGTGTAGATGGGGAATTTCGGCCAAATAAATTAGGCCAACTTGCACCGCCTATTTGACCACTATAACACATGCACTAGATATCCTTTTAGAAGAACTCTTTGTGAGAAAAAACTTCATATACATCATATCAAAATATGGACCCAATCCAATCACTCATTAATAAGTTATGGCCCAAATACAGAACTTGTTTCCTATTTGGAGAGTCCATGCCAAATTTGACTTCATGGCCCATTAAGTACAATCAAATGCACAATTTAGATCATATGTCCTGAATGAAAGTTGTATAAAATTAATTCAGGAACACATTTAAAAAAATATTAAGTTCATATAATTCAAATAAAAATTATTATTTTTTGAAATACTATAGTGAATATTTAAAGGGTAAAACTGAAATCTTCATCAAATTTTCAAATGAATCATTTAATCGTAAATATTATATAAATAAACATATTTAACAAAATGGTAGTAAATTTTATCATTTATTATCTATAAAATATTCAACAAAATTTCATTTTATCCACTCACACACACTTACCCATTTGAAGTCCTGGAAAAACCACATATCATGTATTATAATAAATAATGACCAGTAAACATCAATATCAATTCAAAATAAATTTTAAAACACATATCCTTGAGATCCAAAAATTCCACACCACGAAAAAAGTATATCATGCCTCATAAAAAACAATTATTTCAAGTTCTCCATTTATATCATTCAATATATTTCCACTCCATTCCACCTCCCATGCACACAAAACACATACCTCACTTGAATTTTCTCTTATAACACACATGTCAATTTTTCAGCAATATATTTATCATCCAAACTCATACAAGGGTCACCATAGGCTTGATAAATTCTTATATCTATACCTTAGGTAAGTCAAGGAGATATTTTTATCATAATGAAATTTCATGGTTGTTTAGTGGATTTTTTGGTAGGATTTAGATTTGAAAAATTATGAGGCAGAATGAGGAGGGCTAGATGCTTTTTGAAGAGAAAAATAATTATTCTAATTTTCACTCTCAAGTATGGTCTCCTCCTCTCTAACTGTAGTATCAATTCATCTTAATCATCATGAAAAATCATGTAAAGTTTACAACATTCATCATTTAAACAATAAAAATATCAATCTTCTCAAACATATTTTTTTCATGAAATCTCCAGATATGCACACCTTTCCTTCTTCATTGGAAGCTCTATAAGGGAACAACTTCTTTTATCATGAAATCTCAAAAAAGAGCACAACTTCCAATAAAATTATTTTTTTAATCAGAATACACATATATTAAAAAAATTAATTTTCCACCCAAAGTCTCACAAAATATGGTATCACAACACAAGACATATACCCCCACACATAAGTTCAACTAGATTGTGAAATTTCACTTCAAGAGTTGGTTGGATAGAAAAAATTGGATTTTAATGTGGATGAACTAATATTCTGTTCGTGGATTCTAAGGGAAAAATGGATTAAATGTTCATGTTAGGACATTATAAAAAAGGATTCTTATTAAATAGTTTCTTTAATACCAAACAAATTCCTCAATCATTTAAAAAACAAGTATCTCAAACCCTAAAGTTTAGACAAGAATAAATCAAATTCGGGATAAATTAAGTATGGCTTGGTTCCCTCAAGAAGTGAGGTAAATGTAAATCATATGAAAAGAATGGTTCAGAAGCCTCACATGAAAGTGATTTAAAATATAAATACTATGATATGTGGTATGGGATTCAAAATTCAGAGTACTTTTCATGAAATTACTATATATTTGAACTTGAAACAAAGTTATTTTCAACATTCATTTAAGCTCAGTTACATGGGATAAATTTATTCACTTATTGATATGGATTTAAAAATGGTGATGAGAATCATTTTAGCTAAAAATATTTAGAAACACATAAAAATTAAAAAAAACAACATATATTTTTTATTTTTGGAAGAACATAAAAACAATTGAAATTACTAAACTAAAAGGTTCCCTCCACCACACTTAAAATATTGCATTGTCTTCAATGTGAACCCATGGGTTGATAAGTGCACATAGAATATAGAATTTTAAAAGGTAAAAATAATTTAAAAGTGAAAGGGTTAGGAACAACATGATATTCTCAAGTGATGATGGGGTCATGCAGTGTGATGAAATCCACTACATCATTAGAAATTCTCTCAATGTATTGCATCAAACATTTCCCATTAACTATTAAGATTCTTCCAGTGTCCTCTTATATGATCTGAACTAAACCATAAGGAAAATCATTAGATACAATATCTGTACCTAACCATATAGAATGAAAATTACCAGGCATCAACTTTAGTCATGAATTGTAGAGTAGGACTTTCTCTCCAACATGAAACTCCCTTTGTTTGATCATTTTATCATGATATTCTTTTGATCTTTACTTATAGAGCCTTGAGTTATCATATGATGATAATAAAATCTCCTAAAGCTATTGAATTTTCTGCTTCCTTTGGATTACAGTTCGGGCCAAATCCATGTTACATTTCTTTATAACACAATATGCCTGATGCTCAACTTCCATAGGTAGATTAAATTCTTTCCCAGAATCAATCCAAAATGGGGACATATGAATGGGTGTCTTGTACACTATCCTATATGCCTAGAGTGCATCATCTAAGCACTTTCTCCAATCCTTCTTTTTTGGCTGCATGATTTTCTCCAAATTTTGTTTCAAATGCCAATTTAAAACCTCAGCATGACAATTTTTTTGGGGTTGGTATGGTGTTGCTGTTTTTTGTGTCACCCCTTACTTCTGAATAAGGGATGCCAAATTCCGATTCCAAAAGTGTGTCCCTTGGTCACTAATGATGGCCTTTGGTACTCTAACCTACAAAAAATATGTGTCTTGAAAAATTCTACTACAACATGAGAATCATCAGTCCTGGTGTCCTTAACCTCCACCCATTTACTCACATAATCAATAGTAACCAAAATATACCAAAAACCAAATGAAATAGGAAAAGGGCCCATAAAATTGATGCTCCATACATAAAAATATCATAGAATAGTATGGGTTTTTAGGGAATCTCATGTCTCCTAGAAATTTTCCTAGTGTGATTGCAATGCGAGCATGACATACAAAACACATGGGCTTCATGGAATATGCTTGGCCAGTATAATCCAAATTCTAAGACTTTCTTAGCTATCTGTTGGGGTCCAAAGTTTCCACCACAAGCAAGTGTATGACCAAAATGTAAAATAGACTCAAAATCATGATCAGGAACACACCAACTAAGGACATGATCACTATAAATGCGCCAAAGGTAGGGATCATCCAACATATAATACTAAGACTCACTTTTTAATTTTTGGACTTGATGTTTCTTTAAATTTGTAAGGATTTTAGATGCAACAAGGAAGTTCACTAAATTATCATACCAAGGATGCGTACATGAGATGGAATAAAGATGCTCATCATGGGAAGTGTCCTGAAGTGGTAACTGGTCAAAGGTGTCATCCTCTAATATGTGTGTAATCCTAATTACGTGATCTGCCACCAGGTTTTCTGACCCCTTATTATCCTTTATCTCAATATCAAATCCTAGAAGAAGGAGAATCCATTGGATATGTCTGGTCTTTGCATCTAGCTTCTTCAAGAGGTACCTCAGAGCTACATGGTCAGAAAAAACAACTACTTTAGAGCCCAATAAATATGAACGGAATTTATATAAAGAAAATATGACAACAATAAAGTCCTTTTCTGTGTTTTGTAGTTTGATTAGACTGAATCCAGTATCCGCAATGCATATGAAATCACATGTGAACATCCCTCCACCCTATGAGATAATAAATCTCTGACCGAGAAGTTGGAGGTGTCACACATAATCTCAAAAGTAAGCTCCCACCGTGGGGGTTGTATGGTCGGTGGAGTGGTTAGACAGTTCTTTAGATCATCAAAGGATGTCCTTAAAGAATCACCAAACACAAAATTAGAATCCATTTGAGGTAGTTGCAATAAATGAAGAGAAATCTTACTAAAATATTTGATGAAGCGCTGATAAAATTCTACATTCCCTAAGAAAAATATAACATCACACACACATGAAGGATAAAGTAAGGATGAAATAATATTTATCTTAGATCTATCAACCTCTATCCCATGTTTTGACACTACATGACGTAAGACAATCCCACTCTCTACCATGAAATGACACTTTTCAAAGTTTAAGACCAGATTCTTATCAATGCAACAATTCAAAACCTTTCCCAAACTACGTAGACATTAATCAAATGAGGATCCATACACTATAAAATCATCCATAAATTACTCCTTGAAGGTCTCAATAAAATCATAAAAAATACTCACCATGCATCTCTAGAAGGTCCTGGGGTTTTGCAAAGTCCAAATGGCATCCTCTGGTAGGCAAATGTACTAAATGGACAAGTGAATTTGGTCTTCTCCTGATCCTTTGGAGAAATAAGAACCTAACAATATCCAAAAAATCCATCCATGAAACAATAATGTGTCTTCCAAGTTAGTCAATCAATAATTTTATCAATAAATGGGAGAGGAAAATGGTCCTTGAGAGTGGATTGATTTAGTTTCCTATAATCAATACACGCTCACCAACTATTTTGCACCCTCATTGAAAGTAACTCCTCTTTATCATTTTTAACAACAGTAACACCACTTTTCTTAGGCACAACCTGAATAGGACTCACCAACTGGGAATCTAAAATGAGATAGATTATGTCTACTTCGAACAAATTTTCAACCTCTTTTTTAAAAACCTCCAAAAGTGTTTGATTGTGTATCCTTTGTGACTGCCTAATCGGTTTAGCCCCATCATCCAAAATAATCCTATGCATGAAAATGGAGGGTCTAATACCTGATATTTCATCCAAGGTCTACCTTATTACCTTAATGTTCTCCCTGAAAATATTCAAAAAAATTTCTACACATTCAAAAGGAATATTATTAGCAACCTTAATAGGTAATATCTCGCCACTTAAAAAGTATTAGTATTTGAGATTTGGTGGCCATGGATTGAGCTCCCATGAAGTGGGTGATGTATGGATGGAGACATTGAAGGAACTAAAATATTTATATAAATAACATTAGTATCAGAATAAGCATAATTAAAATCAGAGAATAATTCATCAAATCCATCAAAATATTCAATAACCAAGTCATAATTAGAGAGAACTTGATTAAAATCAGAATATAAATCAATTTCAAAATCAAATATATGAGAGGTTAGTTCATTATAAACCAGTGTGTAAGTGATCTTAGACATCAAACTAGAACCAATACTCTAAATCTCTATAAGCATGGGACAATAAAATTCCATAGGGTTTTTATTTGGTGGTTCAACATGGGAGATAACAAAAGAAGAATGGTCTTCTAAGGGGTACTTCATGGACTCCATAACATTAAATATCACAACTTCATCTCCAAACTCTATGGAAATTGTACCCTCATGGACATTTATGATCGTTTTTTTAGTTTTGAGTAAGGGCATACCTAAGATAATGGGATCATGAGAACTTACCTGATCATCCTCCATGTTAAGCACATAGAAATCAACTGGAAATATCATGTATCTTACTCGAAAAAGTACATCCTCAAGGACTCCTACTGGATATCATGTAGCTCTATTTTCCAACTACACCACTACCCTCATTGGATTCAACTCACTAACCTATAAATAAGATAATACAGAGTGAGTTATCATATTTATGGAATCTACCAAATCACATAAAGCATGAGAAAAGTTTATGTCCCCTATGGTGCATGGTATGGTGAATGTTTCGGGATCCTTGCACTTTGTTGCTATTACTATTGTTGGTGTAATGAGTAATGAAAGATTCCTTCCATGATTGATCCTGACATTTCCCATTATCCCTCTTCGATTGGTAAATGTTCTTTTAAAATTTTGGCATACCTTGTGATTTGATTTATTGCTTCCTTAAGAAAATTGTTGATCTCAACACAGTAGAATGTGTCCAAAACCTCTTTTTTCATCGCCTCCTCAGCCATCTTCTTGGTTTGTACAACCCTGTTTGAAAAGGGAAGGGGTTTAATAGGAACATCATCAATATATTTATTACATTTTTCTTTCTCCTTTGGTTTCTCATCAGCTAGTATTGAATGGAGATTCTCTAAAGTTGAGCTGTATCCCAGTGCAATAGTGGGTGTAGAAGTTTCATTCATTTTCTTCCCACTTCTCAATGTGATGGCTCTGATTTTCCCCTTGGTATTTGGAGTAGGTTCAGAAGGTAGATTTCCAGAATTCTTAATCAAAATTTCATAGAGGGGAGTGGAAATCTGGATCATTTGAGTCTTCAACTCCCTCAAATCCGAACCTTGAATCTTCATCTAATTCTGTTGATTAAGAAAAATTTGTTTCAAAAGATCACCAGTATTAGAATCTACCTTTGGTTGATAAGTACATTGTGGTTTTCTTGTTGATTCTTGGGTTTCAAATCTCCTTTAGGATTCTTGGAAACCCTACGGGTAAGGCGGAAGCTGCTAGAAGTTTTTTTGAAAATGGGGCCTTTGTTGTTATCCAGATCCATAACTCATGTCTGGTTGATCTTTCCACCATTGGTTTTATGTTGGTTTGAAGGAATCATACTTATTTTGGGCATGTGGATGTTATTTCTTCTGATATGATCTTCCATGGAATACTTCCACACAATCCTTTAAATCTTGTAATTGTAGGAAATAATTAGTCGGGTGGTCTGTTTCAGTTCAAATTCCACATGGTCTCATAGGAGTGGGTTGGGATTTATTTTGAGACAAAGAGATCTACTTCACCATAGTGGTCATTTCTTCAAACCTGGTATCAATTAAATGACTCTCAATAGAAGAAGTACTTACCTAATGTACTCCCCTAACATGAATTGTACCTCGATCACCAAATATTTGGGAGTTTTGTGCCATCCTATAGATCGAAACACGTGAAAGTAATGGTGTTTTGTCGACCAATGCCCCTCCAGATGCAACATACACCATGATTTTCTCCATAGGTGTGAGTACTTCATAGAAGTGATAGATGAGTAGTTTCTCACTGATTTGATGATGTGGGAAGCTTGCACACAACTTCTTGAATTTATACCAGTACTCATAAACTTACTATGCTTGTGATTTTATGATCCTATAGATCTATTTATGAATGGATTTGGTCCTTGATTCTTGAAAAAACTCTATAATAAATGACATTTCAAATTGTTCCAACAAGTTACATCTTCACGTTGTAAATAATAAATCCAATCTTTCGTAGTTCTATCAAGTGAAAATGGGAATGCTCTTATTTTTATTTGATCATCAGATACATTTCTTGGTTTTAGGTTTGAGCAAACCACATTAAATTATTTAAGTTGTTGGTTTGGGTACTCACTATATAATCCAAAATAATTTGGAAGAATGTTAATTAACCCATATTTTAATTCAAATTTTTATTAAAGATTTGGGTATGCAATATAATTTGGATGATAATTAATGTATGGTGCATCCAATTATCGAATGTCTCTATTAAGTTAATTATTATTGTTTTCATCCATTGGTTCTTGTGTTACGATTGATTTAGAAGTTTTTCCAACTTTCGTGTTCCCAGAATGGAGAAATTCTCCAACTGGTTGAATTTTGAAACTTCTTGTGGACTGAGAATGTCGGATTTGAGCCCTAAGGATGCATTAAATTTCAGGATCAAGATCTAAGAGATATTTGGGATTATTTTGTGTCACAAATAAAATAAAAATAAAAATATGAAAATTGCACCGTAATAAAATAAAAATGAGATGTTTGAGTTGATGGTCTGAAAAGAAGAAGAAGAAAAAAATTCAGATTGGTTAAGGAAGGAAGAAAGAAGAGAAGAAGAGAATAAAATGAAAAATAAAAGGAATACCTCTAATTGGTTGAAATAATTACTTTCCTCCCTGGAAATAGTGTCAATTTGAAAGGTTCTATCTTGGGATCTCTCATATTTTGTTCTGTTTTGGGGGTATTTAGGTGCAGTAGGGTGGCTAACCTAGGTCGTCTCTCAAAGAGGCAGTAATTAAAACAACTTAATAAAGATATTATGAAAAAAAAATTAAATAACATAAAAACACTACATGAAAGGATGTGGGATTTTTTTATCATTTATAAAACTATAATAATTTTTCTAGAAGAATATTTCATTTTTTTGTTTTTTAATTTGAAATGAAGTTTGATTAAAAATAAACAACAAGAATATGTTTTTTTGAAAATATTTTAAAAGGAGTAATCCATCTAACTCTACCTATTCACTTACTTATTAATAATTATTATTTAAATTAATATATACTTAATCAGGATCCCCTAATTTTTTAACCCTCTAATCCTATGGGATTTAACATTACCACAAAGATGAAAAGAGATAAACTCTAGGCCAGCTTCAGAATAAGAAATCGCATCACCCTACTTTGAGTAATGTACTAATTATAGCTTATGGTCAATGGTAAATTAGGGAACATATCCACTTTGTAAATGAGTACAAATTGATTTTAGGGATTATTTTTGAACTCTATGAATTGTTCCCATGTGGTTTTGTTTTATCGATTAATATTGTTCTCTCACAATTCACATAATTCCCGACCTCGCGTGTTTTGTGTTAATTGTTAAATTTCTTTCTTAGTTTAATTTTAACTAAAAATTAACTAATAAATCATATTATGTGAATTATAGCATCTCATTGATTCAAAATAAATTAATGAAGAATGATAGAGGGTGATCAATTACTAAAAAGAACTACTCTTCCATGGGCAGTGTAGTCATCGTTGAAACGTTTTTCATGTGCAAAGGTTTAGAAGGAGTATAACCCAAACTCGTTTCAAATATAGATTCCAACCCATATAGGACGAGTAAATAAGAATATAATTGAAAAAAACATAAGAAAATAGAATAAATAAAATAATAACTAAGAAGTTTATTACGCAAATACAAACATTACAACATGAAGAAGAAGAAGAAGGATTTGATGAGGGGATCCGTGTTTCAAGAGATACCCCTCTTAAAATGGTTGGATAATTTGAGTGAAACAAATTATCCTCTGTCTTCAATCTCCTTAATCACGTATCAACCCATCCAAAGAAGAAAATCACCAATTTATATAGTAGAAGGGTGGATAGGTTTAAAGAGGATTCAAGTGTGAATGGGGGAATTTGGAAAAATAAATTATGCCATATTTCACTGTGTGTTTGCCCATAAAAACGTGAGAAACAGCTATCCTTATAAAAGGATGATGTGTGATAAAATGATTCCTCGATCTCCTCTCAAAATATGGGTTTAATACAAGCATGTATGAAGAATTTATGGCCCAAATACAGAACTGATGTCCAATCTGGTAAGTCCAACCCAACTTTGACTTCATGGACAATTAGTCCAATTAAATGCACAATTTAGCTCATATGTCCTGAATGATAGTTGTATCCCATTAAGTCTGAAACATAGTTAAAAAATATTATGTTCGAATAATTCAAATGAAATTATTATATGTTCAAAATACTACAGTGAATTTTAAAGGGTAAAACTATAATTTTCATCAAATTTTCAAATGAATGATCTAATCCAAAATATTTGACAAATAAACATATTTAACATAATGTGAGGAAATTTTTTCATTTATTATTAATAAAATATTAAACAAAATTTAATTTTATCATGACTCATGTTATTTCCCCTAGGGTCTATATTTATCCATTATTCACTCAATAGATCAACCATTAGGATTGTCTCATGATCATATCATCATTTTATTTTTGCATGGTTTATTATTTTGTGAATGTGTAGTTTAAGAGCGATCACATAAAATAATAAAAAATCATTTCTAGATGAAATTAACATGTGATGAGATGGATTTTTCTATTTTTTGCATAGTCATTTGTGAGTGAGATCACATAGAACTTTCATATGCAATAGAAAATGAGTTCTTTCATCAAATTAAAACAGAAAAACCCTCAAAGAAATATTAAGCTTAAACTGCCTTCCATCATTAAAATTTGGACAAAACCAGGTGTTTGAGGTGCTGATCATTCCATAACTGAGGGTGCCTCCTACTACTAGGGAGTTATTATGAGAGTGGTGGTTTTTCTAAACTAATGTGGTTCTAAGGATTAGCCATAACTAACTTGATATTATTTTAGTGCAAAGCATTGAGTAAATAAAGTAATTAATTTAGAAGCTCTGACTTCACTCAATAGTTCATGGAACTATGAGTTAAAGCAGTTGTCTTGTCAAAAGGATACCATTAACCCACCAAGTAGTGGGGTTTCCATATCTTGTAGACTATTGGGGACGGTTTATGTATCATTTCCACTAGAATACTCAAGTGACTAAATATTTTGATTCTAGTACAGAGGGTTCCTATAATTTGAAAAAAACAACGGGTGACATTTAATAATTTAATTAATTAATAAAAATTTCTAAAATGGTAATCAGATAAAAAAGAAATAATCCACTAAAAGTTACTTTTATAGATAATGGAATGTTATACCATCATAAAAAAAATTCGACAAATAATGGAAAAATTAAATTCCCACATCGGCACGAGTGTCCAAAAATTGTACGGGTGCTTGCACATGGTAGTATGATATTAGAAAATAATAGTTCTCGTGTCCCCAACACCTGTTAGGTCACCTAAAGAAGCAAGGGTGAAAAATTGCTTACCGGAAACTCATTTATAAATAATATGATGGTTATTTCATTATGATACCATCAATGTCTGATTGTAGTTGCAGTTTATACATTAGGACATGTATGATATAACATATAGTATCATATCCAAGAAGTCAGTGAGGATAAATTGAAGCAACATATGAATAAGTATATATTCATACCAGTATGTGTAAATTAAAATATGGATCATTATCTTTAAAAGAATCTAATTTTCATATAATTTTCACCTATTTACTCAAGTTTTGTTTTAGGTTACAAAACAAATAGCATTGAGTTAACGTTTCATTACCTATTTACGTAAGGATCACCAAGTAAATAAGAGTATAAAAGACAGATTAATCTTTAATTATTATGGATTACAAATTGAAAGGTATGGAAAAAGGAAAATCGTAAGTAATTCCAGATAAAAAAATTTAGTATCCTTCAATGAAATAGGTTTTAATAGAAATTATTTTATTTTCATATCATAAAATACAACAACGGATGTTTAAATGAAATTTACTAAATTAAAGAAGCAAGTTACCACTTATTCTTTAGGTTTATTCATCAAAGTAAAATGTAATGTTTCAATTTTAGTTCTTGGGTATTTAATACTATATTCCTATAACATATGAGTATTGAAATATAGTAACCAAGAGAGTATAGAAATTTTACTAGATGTTAGGTGTATTCTCCAAGGGGCAGAGAAAGGGTGATTCTTGAGTCAGCAGTGAGAAGTCCACAACTTCTATATTTCCAAGTGAATGGTTCCGGTAGAAAATTTATTGAGTATGAAAAAAAAACATTTATACCATGTGTCCTTTAGACTCAAAAAAAAATTATTCACAGTTTAAGAATTAATGTTGTTTTTTGTGTTCAATACACAAATAATAGTTCAAGTGATACCTGAATCAATGGAAATATGTGATGAATATAAATGTAAGACTCATTTATCCAGTTGTGAAATGATAAATCGTTGTCAAGAAAAACTAAAAGTGGACTTCAAGATTATACATAGTTTGGTATTTAGGCTCCTTAAAGCTAAACACCATTGGTATTATCGACATCTTTATTTTGGGCAAAGAAACCTTTCAAAATAAAGGTATACTAGAAATATTTCGGAATTAGTTCAAGTAAAGAGAGAGAACTATTCCAAGGGTAAGTTGGAGGTATAAATATACTTTATAAGATTCCTTTAAGTCATTAAGGAATGGTAATGTTATGTATGACATAAATTATTTATTATAAGATATGGGTTTCTTTGGGATGGCATTCCAAATAATATCTTGAAAAATCAATCATAAATCATGATAATGTTGCATGGAGTAATTCCTAAACACACATTACCTTATCCACATCATGAAAATGATGTTAATAAGGAGGACTGATGAAGAAGTATTACATACCAATATTGATCAACAAAATGTAGCATGGAGTAATTCCTAAACACAAATTTTATACATTAATGTTATTATGTAAGTAGTATCAATGGAACAACTAGCAAAAACATCCAATATATTTCATGACGTTCTTTGTAAATAATAGCGATATCACATAACTATATGCCAACTATAATGTACAATGGATATCATAACAGTTGTATTATGATAGACATCCATTAAATTATAAGAGCATGTGTTTTGGGTGAAAAATGATTTTTTAGGATAAAAACTAGCTTACATTAAGATAAATTCATTGTTCATCTACTTAATTATCATAATGGTTGTTTAAGATATTACCTAAATCCCTACGACAGATAGTTGTTGTCAATTTATAGACTAAATTTTTATAAAATGGTGCACATCTCTTTTGAGATAGTGGGAGCCAGATTGACTTTGGTTTAGTCAATGCTAGTGATGAAAAAATAGTTTTCATAGGAACTAGTTCCACACACGCATGTGGAACATCAATGTTATAGAGACACATACTGTGTAGGAAAGAAAAACCATGATGATGGTTTTATGTTCACCTCGGTAAGTGATATATTATTCATTGTGAATAATGACACCTACAAGAATGAAGTATATGGAAATTGGTAAATATTTAAAGGTTTAATTAAAATTCCACAATGGATTCCATGTGTCATAGTAAAAAAGGCTATCTATAATGAATATTTTGGTGGGTATTCAAGTGAGATGATACATGGATGGTACCAGCACGATACCAATATGGTTCAATTGGTTATACCAAGTCATTATGCATAAATCCATTAGAATTTTACTTGTAATAGATAATTTCTATGATAATCTTATTGATCATTAGATGTAACAACTACCAATCATGGAAGGTGTCTATATGATGAAAAAAGAAAGGGATGGTCACACCAAAAAATGATAATAATGGTTCCAAGTTACTAAAATCCTATTTATGATTTAAGTAATAAATATGATCGAAGAATATTCAATTGGAATGAATTTAATCCACATGTCTACCAGAGTATAGTGGCAACTCCATTGTTTTCTAGGTAAAATATGACTGGAAACATATGTAAAACAAATATTTATCTTCAAGTTAGCTAAGATCATGATGAAATTTATTCTCTAGTGATTGGATTAAAGTAGAAACCTATGTTCGAGGGAACAGAATCTACTAAGGTAGATCTAATGGTTTCTTAGACCTATTCAATCATATATATATTGGCATGGTGTTATAAAATACAAGTTGGAATAGCTCAAGGATAGAATTGTTACTAGTGTCACATGGAATATATATCTATAGGTTGACATGTCTGTGACATGGGAGGAGATTAACATGGTGAGTTTAAATCCATATGCTTATGTGATGGATCAGTCATGTATTCCATGATATGTACAAAAATTGATATTGTTGGTATATAATTTATGGTAGGAATATATCCATTATATCTAGGATCATTGAAAGTGAAATAGTTTGAACAATCTAATTGTACTTCATCAAGTACAGAAGATATGTACCTAGTAAGTTGACATGAAAGGTTACTAGTTTTTAGGGGATACAAACTAGCCTTCCTTAGATCCACGTGATCTTGTATCACACTTAGGCTAAGGTGACAAGTGAGACAAGATCATATAAGATAATAGTATCCATACCTATAAACACCGAGTACATTGCATCTTCGGAGGAAACTATGAAGCAGGTAAATACAACATTTTTTTTCCAATTCATGGAATCATACCTAGTAGGAAATGTATTATCATAATGTAAATTATGATAATATTACATGATAATATTTCAAGTTATGATAGTGTATAAAAATAAAATACATTGGGATACCATCTATTGAGAAGATTTACTCAATACTATGTGGTCAGAAATAACAAAATAGCCACATAGCAGAATTGTGGAAGGCCGAACAGCTAAAACCATGACTCAGTAGAAACTTGGTTTTGATCATGCGAGAGCTAACTTGTCTAGTTATGAAGTCGGCTCTAGTTCAAGTTGTTGTGTTGTAATAGTGGGTTCCCTAGAAACAACTATGTATTACTTTTGATTACCATATCGTGTTTAAAATTAGTTATACATGATATATTCTTACCATTATACTATAGACTTTTCTCTATCCACTTTTTAATGGTAATGTACATAGATTAATTATGTTATCAAAAGGATGTAGAATATCCCAGTATATAATGAGGACCTTTATATACCATGAAATTAATCTTAATCCTTGGTCTTATGGTCATCCTGCATCCTACTGGCATTAAATAGTAGATGTTTGACTATCAGGTGCTGGGGGCTCAAAATCATTGAGACCTCTTCTCATTAAGTTCTGACATGGAGATATCTATAGTGATATCTTGAGGACTAACCTGCCAATAGGAAAACCATAGGTTTCGGGTTACATTGGGTGTTCCTATCAATGAACATGTGTAATGGTCTCCTTACATGAGATCATTACCAATGTGTGTCATTTTTTCACATATTTGATGCACCGAAAAAACATGATGATGAAATCATGGTGTGGTAGTTTGTGTTTCATGCATCATTGGTGGCATGAAAATGGTTGAATAGTCTAGAAATGATTTTTTGTTTCCATGTTAAGTAAGTTATATATATTGGGACATGTTGATCAGGATGGTTATACCTTGATAAATCAATGGTCGTGGTTATCCAAGGTAAATATTTCTAGTTTGAACAAAAAATAATAAAGAAAAAAAAAGGTGGTGACACAGGTGTGCAACCTACTTTATGAGATAACAAATACAAAGAGATTATATTACACGGTGAATGTTCGTAGATTGGTTGTCGATGCTTTGACAATCGTTATCTCTTTAGGGGCCATAATAGGTAACTAGATCAATCTCTTGGTATGTTAATCATATTCACTACTATTGAGATATAGTCCTAGAGGGTCACACACAATAGTGTATTCAAGAATCTACCCTATTGAGTTGAATAAGAGTTTTTGGCATGGTGGGACCCACCAATGGGGACCTGATTTTGTCCAAGGAGATACGATCACCAAAGTAATAAATAAATTCATATTATTCAAGTTAACAATAATTTTAACTAAATTTATTTATTAAATGTATTTATAAGTTTTAAATTAAATACAAGAATATATTATTTGAATGAATATTAGTTTAAAATATTCATGGTTCATTTGATATTTGTGGGAAGTATGAGTTGAGTTTATGGAACAATTATTATCTTGTAATATAATTATTATATTGTCGGTAATTTTTAATAATATAAATAATAAATGATATTTATGGATCAATATATTAGTTGTAATATCATTTTCATAGTGTGATAATTATTTGGGGTTCAGGCTTTCATTTTAGAGTAATTCCATTTCACATTATAAATAGAGGAGAACATGGATTTCCCAATGACTATTAATGCTCCCTCTCTCTACTTATCTCTCATGAATTATAAGAAGAGATTATATTGATCCTGGAGCTTGGATCAAGCTCTCTCTTGTACATCGAAAGCAAGGAGATGCAGTGATGATTAGAGCATATAAGGCATCATTGTAACTCAGCACTGGCACCCAAATTTCATCAATCAGGGCTCCCATATATTTTAAAAGAATGTGTGGATGATCTAGAGAAAATAATATTTGGATTCTTTGAGCAGTGACCCCATCGATGAGAATATGTTGAGTATGGATTTGGATCAAACTAGGTACTTTATCATGTTAATATTATACTTAATCTCTTCCATGTGTGATCTTGAGGAAGTAATCAGGAATCAATTCATCAACATCGACAAGTTCATGATGTTCGTTAGTGAACTTTTTTAAAATTCCATTTTTGGGCTTCCACTGCATGCCCGATACCTTCAACTGAGATTCATTTTCTTTAATAAAATATATTTTTTCCTTTAATATTATTTTTTATTGAGTTAATCCCTGTTTGGGATAAATCTTGAGGTATTTATAAATATTTTAGATGCATAAGTGTGTTTTATAAAATTTTACTACCAATACAGATTATACAACATTTTAGAACACATGACCATGCTACAGTTTAGTATTATACATCATAACATAGATGGTTGTGTTGTTGTGAAGTGGTTAGAAGGATACTATATCATAGCCTTCTTTGTGGAGGTCTCAACTGATACAGACTATCCCGTAATGGGTCTTGTTGAATAATAATGATGATTTTCATTGGAGTTTGGTTTATGGTTCTATAGACCATGCCACAGTGGTTGTGTAATGTCATTTATAGAAGACTTGATAGCTTGTGGAATTCTAGTGCATCCAACCGTAATAATTTAGTTTTGGATTTTATTCAATGGAAAGTGTTTTAAATTAAATTTGGGAGATTTTTCTAGGAATTATAAGGCTTTATGGGGGGTTTCCATGCAAATTAAACAACTGAATATCCCTTGAATATAACTCATTTTAAACTCTTCATTTGGATCATATCAGAACCCCATAGGGATGCATAACAACTCCACGACTATGGTCCTCCACTTTACATCATAGTACTGTATTCTGTATCCAGCTTCTACACTATAGTACATCCTTTTTAAACATAGTGATTGACATCTAATACTCCCTTATGTTGTAACCCCTTTTTTGTGTTGTGGTGGTCTTTGGTCAGTACAACCCTGCACCGTGGTGTGTTTTCCTGGACCATGGTGGTTGTGTCTAGTGAACCTCCTTGTCGTATCACCCACCTAGCATAGTGTCAACTCCCATATCTTTAAAATTTTTCCTTCCTTCCATCCTTGAGAAGAACCTTGTGGTTTTATTATATCATTTTATCCCATGTAAGAAATTATTCTATCCCTACGACTTGTTTTCTTAACCTTACTCTAGGTCCCTTAAATTATGTTTTTGAAACTATTCAAGGATATATTGGTGTATAATAAAATTTAGTACGTGTATGGATATGGTACAGTGGTGATACCTCTGATAAACCTCGATGTTGACATTTATAACCACAAAGTAGGATGTTTTTTACCATACGGGGATCGTGTGTACCCTTTTTCTATGTTTATTGTATTTTTTTTTAATTTTGATGACCATTCTTAACTATGCTTGAATGTTGGTGTGTGGGTCTGTGTGGTCATAATACCCATTTTGATATTTTATTTTGATCACATGTTGTTACTTATTATTATATATACTTATTTGAAATGATATTCCTGCTTGGGTTTTCACCAAGATTGTGTGTTACCATGCCTTGGTGGTGTTAATTGTACTTGAGATAGGTGGACCACAATGAAATATTTATTCCTTAGAAGGGGAGTTCAAATGGTGTGTTATGATAGAAACAATGGACCTGAGTATATGGTGGAGGTATTATGTTTCCATATTTTCATGTTGTGGATACACTTGAGGTAGCCTTAATTTCCCAAACTCCATGCACTATGAGGCATCCTAGTCGACGTCAGTACGTGATATTCTCGATAAGAGGAATGATGGTGACATGTCCCTCTTGATGGATAGATGACATTAGGTTACATGTTCACATTACTCCATGATGATTTCGTATAAGGACTATGTACCACCCAAATCTTTTATAGTATTTATTTTTTTAATTTAACTTCTTCGGTAGCTTACATAGCATGCAAGACCGAGCTTAAAAAAACCATAATAAACTATTAATATTATTATATAAATATAAATTATCTTCTATTTGTTAAATTTGTGGTTATTAATTGGATTAAATAACTTTATAAAATATATTATAAAATTAATTTGTTACCACTTCATTATAAATAAATATAAAAACCAATTTTAAATAAACAAAATGTTTTTATAAAAACTATTTAAATGCACACAACTATGTTTTATACTAATAAAATAATCAAATAACACCTTTTGGATTATATTAATATATAATATATTCAATATTATGTTTAAAATTAATTATATGTGTTCTCTAGATATCATAAAACAATAATACAAATTTTACATCTAAAAGATATATTTTTATAAAAATAGAGTTTTACTGCCTTTTGATGGTGCAGTTTTTTTAAATATAGTTTTTGAAATTTTTATATATTCTATTTGAAATAATAAAATTATTATTTTAAATTGTAAAATAAAAATTTACTTTTGATTTTTTGAGATTTTCTGGTTATTTTCGTGTTTTGATGATTAGTGATAAAATATTACCTTTGAATTGAAAAAAGATTCTTCATCTGAATAAATTATATTGTTGAATTATATTTTTAATGTATTTTAATGTATAATTAGATCAACATTATATCATTTAATATGATATAGGTCATTGTAAATAATTTCAAATTTAATTTGTATATAAAAACATATCAATCTTTTGAATATTTTCCAATTAAAAACTCAATTTCATGTTCCATCAACAAGATTAATTTTATATTAATTTTATCCAATTTTGTGTTTTGAATTTTTAAAAATTAATTCCATATTTGTAATCAATATTTCCAAATTTAGTAAATTGGTCACATTTATTTTTTGAAAATATGAATAACAACTGTTATTTATTAAAATTACCATGGTTAAGGTTTAATCGTGTAATTAAGGGTAAAAATAATATTATAAGTATTATAAAATTACCCTAACACTTATCATAATTTTACTAAATGAGTCAATTTCAAAAACAAAATCATCATTGTTCTGATTTTATCGCCTCTCAGAGCCACATGGATGAATTTATGTCTTATTTAGTATTTTATTCTAAGGAAAGTCCAATATGTCATAGTTATTTTTTAAAAAGTATTACAATTTTATATGTGGTTATTCAGAAGATATATTTTACTATAAATAGTAATTTTAAATCTAAAATATTTTTTTTCATCATTGTTTTTTATTTTTAGTTTTTAGGAAATAAATAATTACCTTAAAGGCTTACACGATGATGATGATTTTATTGTTTAATTAATAGAAATATCAAATAAATGGTATTAAAAAAATTAAAATAAATATAATATGAAATAATTAATTTCATTCACAAAATTTCATGATAACCTAGGCATATTATGGATTTATTAAATTTTTTGGTTTGAAGTTATCTTATGTATTGATATTTTTTTAAATTCAATAAATTAATAGTGTCAAAGTTGACATTAAAGATATTTTAAATTAAATAATATTTTATTAAATGATATAAAATTCATAAATATCTAAAATTTGTCCAAAGGATTTAGATAATGTTTAAAATTTTATCTATTACTCATTTTTGGTTCGTTTTTAATTTTATAGTTACTATATTAACCCTTAAAGGGTAAAAAGTCAAGATGTCACGATAAGAGTAAAAAGGTTTGACTAAGTGTTAAAGACAAAATATAAGGGTATTAATGTGACATATACATGTATAAAAAAATTATGAGATAATTTCAACCAATAATCATATTTTAATTGAAATAACTCACTTTGTATACATTTTAAATTGAAAATTAATTTATATTAATTTAAAAATTTTAGAGTTTCCAAAGTGCCACCTCATTTCAATTATAGAAGGGAACCTCCTCCATCACTTATTAACATAACTTTGAGACTTCTAGATCAAAAAACCCCTAACCATTTCTCCTCCAAACAACCTTAAACAAGTTCATGAGGTCCTGGTCTTCCAAAAAGACCACCGTATATCCCTTAATAGTAGATCTAAAGGGAGTCCGCTGAAGAATATGTAATCATTTTTACTTTCTCATTCAAGTTCATTTCTTCTTGGACTTTTTGTTCATGATTTTTTATCATCAAAAATTAATAAATACAATATCATATATATTTTGGGATTTTATTATTATTAAAGAAATACCATATTTCATGTTTTATCCAACCTATAAAAAATGAATACACCATGCATGCGTTCGTACGACTTACTGTCTCCACACCGCGGTGTAATCTATTTTTTATCGACACTTAGATGGGTATAATGATAGAAATAATTAATATATATGGTACTTATGAAATTATATTGATTTTGGATAATTAATATATCGTCCAATTCCTTTTCCTTTTTAATGTTAATAAAACGATATCGTCACTCGTGCGTATGTCTGACCTACCTTCACCACGGCGTGATGCGATTCATTTTCCATGTTCAACATTCAGGAATGATTATATAAAATTATTTAAGGATTAAATATGATATTAATAACATTAATATCATTTTGGATATGGTGTAATTATATCCTATTCAAAATAACCAAGAATTACACAACAAAATATGCATAGGAAAATAAACAAGTTAACACCTGAAAAAAGTGTAATAATGAAATATTATTAACAAGAGGGTGATAAAATGATATAAGAGGGTCATAAAATATCATAAATATAAAAAATATTCTGGTATAATTTCATAAATGATTTTAACCATGATACATGAGGTTAAATCATGTCCAATAAAAGTAAAGCGTAAGGTAATGCGTTATTTCACAATCTCATCGTTATTGAAGATTGTTTTTATTATTTTAGTCTCTACTAGGGAATATTTCTTTTCCATGTTATTGTTTTCTAAACAGGTTTTAATTTTTTTTAACATTCTCTATTTATTGTTTAAATTCATTTTTTCCCTTTTTTACTTTTTATAATTTTTTTAAAAAGGAATCTTCCTATCTTTTTCCAAAATAAGATACTTTATGAATTTTCTTAGAAAACAAAAGGAATGTTTATTTTTAAATTATATGGAATGAAAGAAACTTCCTATTATCATGATTCATTAATGGTTTGAATATTAAATTTCAAGTTTAAAAGGATATTTTCAATTAAAATTTTTACTTTTATAAATGAGAGGCCATTTAAATAATTGATTACAAAGTGGTAAGAGGTTTCTTGTCACACTTTTACATTTGTGAGACATATTCCTTGTTCACCACTTATTCCTTATGTGTGATTTATGTACTTCATTTTGGTATATCATATAATGAATCTCTATATCTTCATGTTATTCAATTTTCCGTTTGATAAATATTAATTTTATGGGGAATACGATTCCACTGATTACAATGTGGAATGGAATTTCATAACTTAATTTCCATTCATCGAGTTAAACTTTTACTTCATTAATTATTAAATTATAATATTATGTATAGTGGATACACACTTTAATGATATGATATTGGTAAGGGATTTTATCTCAATTTACATTCCACTGAGTATTAGTCAATTTTATACTCCAATTCACATTGATATGGTGTATATACTGACCATTTTTATTTAATTTTAGGGTTCTTTGATTATCCACATAACATTTCTACATACGGTGGTTACTTTGAAATATATTAGATGATATTGGGAAATATTAATAAAAATGAATTCTTCATTCAATACGTACATTTGATAAGGCACATATTTTATTAATTAAATCGAATACTCGATATAAGTAATTCCTTGGACTAGAAATAAAGGGTGTGTCTCAGACTTTATATGGACCCTTAATGAATCGATGGTTTCTTATGAGAAAAATAAGTTGGTCAAATTAAATGGGTTTCTACCTGTATTTTTAAACCATCTTGCGAAAGGTATTGATGGTATAGGTTTTCATGTTCCACAAACATAATGTCCAATAATTAAGAATTGTCTATATTCATAATTTGGTTATTATTATCTTGGAGGTTTTCATAAGATAAAATAAAAGGATGCATTTCATTCTCTATTTAAAATTTTAATGGAATTTTTTATTATTTATTTACTTTTATATGTTGATTTATTTTCATTAATGCATTACTGCTTATACTATACATAACCCTTAATGAGCATTTTATCCCACCGTTTTATTTATTCCCTTTTCCCCATTTTATGAAGATAAAATGTTTGTAGGAGTTGAAGGATTCATATTACTTTTCTTTTGTTATGTTTTTTTATTACCAATGTAATAAGGGTACCATGTATGTATCCAGTTCTTCAATACTACTAAAATATTTGATCTGTTAGGATTTTAATCTTGTATCTATGACAATGTAATAAATAAAGGCACTTGATCTAGGCTAATGGATTTAGGGTCGTTATAGTTGGCATCGTAGAAAATTTAGTAGAAACCTTGGGAATTAGATTTAGGAAATCATACATTAGGGAACACAACCCATTGGTTTAGTATGTGAGAAAATGTTATTTAAGGAATAATTCTTTTTCATTTTTAGACACATGTTTAAAGGTAAGGATGGCTATTAGAGTTTATATTGTCTTTGAATTTATGGAAATTATGGGTATTTATGTTACAGGGAATCCAAAATAATTCATATGAGATAAGCTTTATTGTAAAAAATATTTCCTTAATGCTGAATATATTTAGGTTTTTTAGGATTACTGTCACATTTTTGGATAATATTAATATAGTTTTAGAAAAAAAGGACAACTCGTAGATCAGGTGATAACTCATTGTGTTTGGAAAGGCCATGATGTTTGAACCCACAGTCGAAGGGTGATAAGGGTGAAATGACTACCACTAGCCTATGTGAAGTCCTGGTTAGCATGAAATTTTTTAGTTAAAAATAATAATGGATAATGGTTATTTTTATTTGATGGATATTTTTTTATCAAATTGATAGCCATGGGATTGGAAAATGGTTTGGTGATTAAGGGGTAAATTTTATTAAAGAAGACATTCACTATTTTGGGAATCCTATAAGATAAAGGTAAACATAATATTTCAAAGAATAAAGGTTAAATTTTATTTTGTAGACAAATATAATTTTATTGTGCACTTACGGGGGTTCAAGTTATTTAAGTAAATTCTTAGCATATCTTGGAGATTATGTGATTTAGGAAATTAAATTTTTTTTATAATACATTAAGAGTGATTGATGCTATTTGAAAGTATATAATATCATATACATCTAATTTTTGGGGCTCAATATTATTCGAGAATATTTTAGAGGAATGATAGTTATTTTATTAATGATCTATGTATCACCTTGAGTATTACTTTTGAATTTTAGAGATTAATGTTTTTTTCCATCATATAAAGGTTTACTCGTTTTGGGAAATTATCTTATATTATCCTAACCATTTTGGTTTTGGTTAATGTATAATGACATTAGTAATACATACTTATTCTTTTGAGAATATTGTGATTTGTAGAAGTTGATTTTAATTCTTTAGACATGAAAAATCATCTTAAAAACTCATCGTTTGGAGAAAAAGATGAGTTTGTGGTGGTAATTGTTTAAAGGACGAATCTCTACATGTCGAGTAACTATGATTCCTTGTATTATTAGTCTATGAATTAAATAAATTCTTTAAACTTAGGAAAATGATTTTGAAATGAAAAAAAATTATTCCTTTACTTTTGGTACTACGAAATCAATGACCTTTTTAATCCATCACGGACATACAATTTTGTGATTGTTAACTTTCTCATGACTTTGTTATCTATCACTATACATTAGAACTTTATAGTCATTTTTCTCTTCCATGTTCATGCATTCATACATGGAACCCTAGTATGTGTTATCTCAGATTCCCTTTGTACTTCCCTTTATTTTTTTTTGGAAATGCCTCGGTCAAGGACCGAAGCACCATTTATTAATTAAAGAAGCAAAAATTTACATGAGATGAAATGATGGGATCTTATTATTATCTCTTTCAAAGAGCTGAAATAAATCAGCTGGCAGCACATCCATCCATGTCATGCTCTGGTGAACACCTTTGTTGGCAAGGGCATCAGCAACAACATTCGCTTCCCGGAAGGCATGTGTGGCAATGTAGTCAATTTCCTGTAGTGAATTCAGGCAATTCATCCAAAGCGTAGTGAGCGGCCAGGAGAGATGAATTAATCCATTCCAAATGGCTTGAACAATGGTGGTAGAATCACTTTCAATCCAAAGTTTTTGCCATCCTCTTTGCAGTGCAAAATCAACAGCATGTATGACTCCTAGAATCTCCGCTTCTAGGGATGAGGCAGTCCCACACCCCCTGTAAAAGAAACCCTAGCAATGGTCAACAGAATCTCTAAAAATGGCCCCACAACTGGCAGGTCCAGGATTTCCTTTTTAGGCACCATCGACGTTCACTTTAATCCATCCCAGCATCGGAGGTTGCAAGAAAAATTCAAAGAGGTGTCTGGTCTTAGAGAAAATACCCGGGACACAGATACGTCTGAGGACCTCGAAGTCACCAATATAATTGCTGCAACAGTCTTTTTGAATTGAGGCAGCTTCATGTATCGCAATGAGAATTCGATCTTTTCCTGCATTGAGACTGAATGAGTGCTTATTATGGATAAGGTAGTTTCTTACGTACCAGATTTCATGTAGGAGTTCTTCCACTGCCGCAAGAAAAATGTTTTTAACTTGCTGAGAGGCTTCATGTTTAGTACATTTCTTCAAATGAAAACAAATCGGGTCAGATAAGGACCATGAGCAATTAAATAACACATAAATGTAGTTCCATAAAGTCGAGGCCGTAGAACAAGACAAAAAAAGATGATCAGAATCATCCCTATGCTCATTACACAAATGACATTTAGAGCATAGTTGAATGCCAAAGGCTTGAAGACAAGTTTTAGTGGGCAATCTATTGTGATCAATGCGCCAAATGAGGGTAAACCTAGAAGGTATGATCCAAGTGTTATTGAAGGTGCTCACCCATTTATAATTAGGTTCATTTCCAGAGAAATTGTGCATGAAGATGTTTTTTGAGTCAGGATGCCATTAGGAGCAGTTTCCCAAACAAGGAAGTCCCCAGAATTAGAGAAAGTGTAATTCTCAATGATCTGAGAAATGTTGTTAGGGAGATCATGCCTATAAAGCTGCATAACATCTTTAATAGTATGGATGGTGTCTTCAAGAGTGTTATTAGGAGGCATCATGGATATCAATGGATTACCCATCCAGTTGTCACACCAGAAATTAATGTTGGAGTCAGCGCTGACCATCCATCTCGAATTATCCATAATCTCATGATACGGGTTTCTAATGGAGGGCTAGATCGAGGAGTTAATTAAATTGAAATTTATTTTTAATATTTTATTTAGGAATCTATGTTTTAAAAAAACAGAGGCTTTGGAGTTGTCATTAATGAGACACCAAGTGAATCTTGGTTGCAAGGCATCATTAAACAATTTTATGTTTTTGATGCCAATGCCTCCATTATCAAGAGGTTTACAACAGGTCTTCCATGGGATGGTGACGAGTTTCCTTTCAAAGATACTTCCCGTCCAAATAAATTTTTTATATAGGTATTACTTTTCTTTAAAGTATCTCTGGGCCATTTATAAATCATGAGGGAGTAAACCAACTTTGAGACAATGGTTGATTTGATATGACAGATTCTACCAGCCATGGAGAGGGATTTCCCCTTCCAAGTAGAGAGTTGATTGTTGATTTGATCAGTGATATTGGAGAAATAACAGGATTTAGGTCATCCCTATAAAATCAGTACGCCTAAGTACATGAAGGGAAATAAACCTTCTTTAATTCCAAGGTTACTAGTGATAGTAGTTTTCCTTCTAGTATGGATGTTTTTTCCGAAGAAAATATGAGATTTGTTCTAGGAAATGGTTTGGCCAGAAATGTTCTCATAATGAGAGATAACTTTCTTAAGACATTGAATATTTCTTTGATCTCATTTTAAAAACAAGATAATATCATCAGCATAGAGGAGGTGAGTGGGGACATTGAGGTTTCTAGCAGTTTGAATGGGTTTCAGTTTATTTTGATCGACCAGATTATGAATGAGTCTGCTGAAGTAATCTTTCGCAATAACAAACAGAATGGATGAAAGGGGATCTACCTATCTAACACCTTTAGAACATTTGAAAAAACCAAGAGGGGTGACATTTATCCCGATGGAAATGATAGAAGATTGAAATAAAGTCTTGATTCTCTTGATAAAAATCTCATGAAAACCAAAGTTTTTCAAGACTCTAAATATAAATCCCCAATCAATAGTATCAAAATATTTTGTAATATCATGTTTAATGGAAACACTGCCCCCTCTATTTTTATATTAAGGGTGTTAGTACATTCTGAGGTAAGAAAAATACAGTCTTGGATGGATCTGCTTTTGATGAAACCAAACTGATTCCATGAAACAATTTTGTTGCAAATCGGGACCAATCCATTGGCAATGATTTTGGTAATGATCTTGTATAGGGTATTGATAAGAGAAATCAGTCTAAATTGATGAATTTCAGAATCATTTTCATCCTTAGGTATTAAGATGAGGAATTGAGCATTGATACCCTGAGGGAGAGATCCGTGAGTGAAAAAGGACCTTATCAGTTTACAAACATCTGAACGAAGGATGTCCCAGTGTTTTTGGAAGAAACCATTGTTAAAACCATCCGTTCCAGGGGAAATATCTAGCTTTAAACTAAAGACAGTGTCTTTAATTTCATGCTCTAATGGAATAGATAAGAGAGAGTCATTGTCTTTCTCATCCACCATAAAGGGGATAATATTGGGATTGAGAACAATGTTGATCTCAGGTCCGTTGACAATGTCATTAAAGTAAGAGACAACATGATCCGAGATGGCCTCTTCTGAGTCAATGACCAAGTCATTGTGAATCAGTTTGGTAATAGGTCGATTGGATTTTCTGGTTCTTTGAAGATATTTATAAAACTTAGTATTTCTATCCCCATCAGCCAACCATTTAGTCTTAAACATTTGTTTCCGAATGCTATCCTTAAAGGTGAGTAAAGTGTTTAGATTAAGAGTTGTATTGACCTCTAGTTGAGGGTCAAGTCTAAAATCAGAGTTGGTGCTACAATTTTGGATTTTATTAAGCTCATATTCAAGAGAGGTGATGTCAGAATCCATTTGAAAGCTCTTGGTTTTACACCAGCCTTTGAGGTCCTGTTTTAAGATTTTATGTTTGAAAATACAGGCAAAAGAGTCATGACGATGATTCATATAATTCCAAGTGTTATTAATAAAAGTGACACAGTCAGGGTCTAGAGACCAAGCATTATTGAATTTAAAATGAAGGGGAATTCTTCATTCATTAGAAAGGGAGATGAGTAATATGGGATGATGGTCAGAGTTGAGTCTGGGTAGCGTTATACTAGAGACATTATCCCAAATGTCCAGGGAATTCATGTTAACAAAGGACCTATCTAGCTTACTGGAAACTGTTTTATTATAATGGCTTCTATACCAAGTATATTTTGCTCCAGTAAGGTTAACTTCAAAGAGATTACAATCTTCAATGGAGGATCTAAATTCTCTTGTGGATATAGAAAGATGTGAGGGTCCAATTTTTTCAGTGGGACTAAGAATAACATTGAAGTCTCCACTAATCACCCATGGATCTTGAATAGAGTTAGCCATGTCAAGAAGATCATGCCAAATATTTATTCTTTGCCGATACCTATTATTGGCATAAAACATTGTGCAAAAGATGTGCTGATCATTCCAGATAAAATCACAGGTGAAATGTTGCTCAGAGGTTTAAAAACATTGATGTTTTGCAGGGAATTGTGATAAAATATCGACATAGAGTCCATTAGAGGACCATTTTTGCAGGATCCTATGAAATTGTAATGAAGAGAGCCAAGACTCGTGATATTATAATTGTAGTTGACTTTGGGTTCAGAGATGGAAAACAGCTGAGGTTTATGAGTGTTTAAGAGCCTCCTAAGAGTTGTGGAGGTATCACTGTTGGAAATGCCTTGAAAGTTCCAAAATAGGAGATTCATTATTACTTATGTTTTGGGTTAAAACCCCTTTTTTGGACTTCCCTGAATCCTTCTTCCTCTTAGATCTTCTAACATGAGGGCGAGAAGTAGATTCTGATTTGTTATCAATTGATTTGACATTGGAGGTTGAGGAGTTAACCTTATCAGGCTCAGCAGTAGAAACCGAATCAGAAATAGCAAGAGTTATAGGTTGGATAGAACAATTCTGAGAGTGTTCTGGATCTGTTTCATGAACAGGAGGTTCTATTGGGGTTGGTCCAACATTAGTAGTCTTGGAGAGGGGAAAAATTTCAGGAGGAACAACATTAGGTTGTGGGGATTTAGCCAAGGGAGTGGGGGAGTCATCCAACATTTGCTTTCTAGGGAGAGAAGAAGGAGTAATCTGTCTAGAGACAGGGTCTTGCTGCCCTAAAGGAGGTGCGAACACCTCATTGTGGGGGTAACCGGGTGAATGTAAGACATGCATGGATTTATCAGTAGAGGAGGGGTTATGAACATGCAAATCAGGGAGTGATTCAATAGGCGCAGTGTTGACATTTTTCTCAATCTGCATGTTTGAAGCAGGATATACAGCCTGATTAATCATATTAGATTTTTCTGGGACATTGATATGGGTTTTATCAGCAGCATCATGAACATCAGAAATTGTTTCAGTAGGAACAGTGTTGAGGTTCTCATTTATATGTATGTCAGAAACAGAATTTTTAATCTGAGCAGTCATATTAGAGTTTACACAGGTAATAGCATTGCTTTTATCAGCATAATCATGTAGAGTGATTACTGTGTTACCTCGGTCTGATGATTTTTTCATGTTACCAGGCAAATTAGTGGAGTCATCTCGAGTGTTGAGCTCCACTTGCTTGCTCCCTGGTACATTCAGTGATTTAAAATCTATCCCAGCCCCATCCAGAATAGAGGCAGTGCCATAACTCTCAATGTTCCTACAAGAGGTCACCTTCAAAGTAGAGGCATTATGTGTAGAATCATTAGAAATCAAAATGGGGGAGAAGGGGGGCTTGTTGCTGTCAAGTGAAGTTCCATTAACCTACAGGTTATTAGAAGTTTCAGCCACCATGTTTTCTTCTTCTTCCACTATTTTCCCCCATGATTTCCCCTCAAGGGAGGAAAAGTTATTAGGCTTCATGACCCATACATCATGCTTCTTATTAGGGAGGTCAGTTTTCTCCATCATAGATTTTACTTTCTTATTATGTTTGATTTCTTTCCAATCATTTGTAATAGGGGGTAAACTTTCTTTCTAACCACTCTACAGTTAGCAAGATTGTGCCTTATTAGTTTGAAAACCTCACAAAAAGGATGTTTCGTTTCATATTCTATCCTAATATCAGTTTTAAAGTTGGTAGCATTGAAGTTTTTGACCAAAGGTAGTTCTGAAGCTAAGTTCACCTCAACCATGATTCTAGCAAAAAGTCCAAGGTCTCCATTCAACGTTCTATGATCAATTTTAATGGGAGAACCTATACAGGAGGCTATGTCATTTAAGATATTAGGGTACCAAAAGAACCAGTTAAGACCATGAATTCGAATCCAGAAGTGTGCCATATAATTCCTGTGCGTGTGAGGATTAAAAGAGACATCCCAATCAGAAATTCTAAGGAGGCCCAGTTTAAGATGTATATTACCTAATCTCCAAACCTGTTCCAGTTTCTCCTGAGAGTTGAGGAGTATGTGAAAATAGCTTTTACTGATGAGGATCATCTTCCATTTGTCTGAATCCCAGCAATGTGCAATTCTTTTTTTGAGATATGTTAACGACCAGGGTCGGTCACCTGTGTTGTAAGTGACACGACCAAGACAAAGTATTTGCACAATGCTTCCTTTTGCTTCAGCGCTTCCAGATCTGCATCAACGGAGAAGACACCATTCTCTAGATTTTGATCTCAAGATAAAATTATGAAGAAAAAATGGGTTTAAGTAGGGGATAATTTTACACCCCAAGATTTTACGGTATGTCACTTTTTAAATTTAACTTCTTTGATAGCTTATGTAGCACACACCATCAATATTAAACAAACCATGATATACAAATAATTTTATTATTTAAAATAAAATTGTCTTCTTTTCATTAAATTAGATATTATGAATAGGATTAAATAACTTATGAATAAATATTATTGAATTCATTGGTTACTAATTAATTATAAATAAATATAAAAACCAATTTAATATAAAGGTAATGTTTTTATAAAAACTATTTGAATATGAACAAGTGTGTTTTATACCAATAAAATAAAAAAACAAAAATTTTTGTATTATATTAATATATAATATATTCAATATATTATTTAACATCCATCCTTTTTATTATCAAGACATGATATAAGAAAAAATCCAATTTTACACAGAAAAGTTAGATTTTTATAAAAAGACAGTTTTAATGTCTTTCGATGGAACACTTGTTTTAAATCTTGTTTTTTAAAATTTTATAAAATCTATTTTAAAAAATAAACTTCTTATTTCAATTAATAATAAAAAAATTTACTTTGGTTTAATTTTTGGTATTTTTCTAAAATTTTTAATGTTTTGATGAATAGTGATAAAATATTGCATTTTAATTTAAAACAAATTTTACATATAAATAATTTATAGTGTTAAATTATATTTTTAATTATTTTTAAGTATAATTAGATAATATTTTATCATTTTATTTAATTTAGGTAATTTGAATCATCTAAAAATTGAATTTTTATATCAAAACATTTCAATCTTTTAAACGTTCTCACTTTAAAAACTCATTTTCTTGTTCCGTCAATGAGATTAATTTTAAATTAATGTTAGAAAATTATTCGATTTTAATTTTGAGAAATGGATTCCATATTTGGAATCAAAAGGTAAAAACTAATTAAATAGGTCCCATTTATTTTTGAAAAATATGAATAGTAACTTTAGTATTTTTTTAATGACCATAGTTATGGATAAATCTCGTAATTAAGGGTAAAAATAATATTATAAGTATTATAAAATTATCCCAAAACTTGACTTAATTTTATTAGATGATTTATTATCGAATAAAATTATCCCTGTATCGATTTTATATCCTCTTAGAGCCACTTGGATGACATTATGCTTTTTTATTATTTTATTCTATGGAAAGTCCAATATGTCATACTCATATTTTTAATAAGTATCACATTTTTTATATTTTTTTATTCATTAGATATCTTTAAATATAAATATTAATTTAAAATATAAATTTTTTACCTTCATCATAGTATTTTATTTTTAATTTTTAATAAATATATAATTAGCTTGAAGGCTTACATAATGATGATGCACTAATTGTTTAATTAAGAGAAATATGAAATAAATGGTATTAAAAATATGAAAATAAATATAATTTGAGATAACTAATGTCATCCAATAATTTTCTATATAAACTATATATATTATATATGTATTAAGTGTTTTTTGAAGTTATCACATGTATTGATATTTTTTAAGAAGTCACAAAATGAATAGTCTCATAATTGACATTAATAATATTTTAAAATAAATAATATTTTATTATATGATATAAAATTCATAAAAATATAAACATATAAAATATTATTTTTTAAGGTTTAAAATTCCATCCATGACTCATATATGATTAGTTTGAAATTTTATAGCAACTATATTAACCCTTAATGAGTTAAAAGACAAGTTGTAATAGTAAGAGCGAAAGGGTTTGACCAAGGGTTAAATCCAAAAGGTAATGTTATGAATTTTACCTAACTTGCCTAAAAATTATTGGTTGAAAGGATTTAGACCCATAATAATCTTTAATTTTAAATTATTCACTTTTTAACCATTTTTAATTGAAAATTAATTTATATTAAATTAATATTTGTTGTGTTTCTAAAAGTGCCCACCACTTCAATTATAAAAGGGAACATCATCCCTCACTTATTCACACCTCTTTGATCCCTCTAGCTCAACCAAAACCTACCAATTTCTCCTCAAAAAATACTTAAACATGTTATTTAGGTCCTGGTATTCCAAAACGACCACCCTATTTCCCTTAAGAATAGTTCTAAAGGAAGTTTGCTGAAGAAGAGGTAATCGTTTTTACCAACTCATCCAACTTCATTTATTTTTCTAATTTTTATTCATGAGTTATTTCCTAGATAAATTAATAATTATAGTATAATATATATTCTAATATGTTATTTGGATTATGGGAAACCATATTCCATGTTTTATCCATCATATGGAAAATGGAAACATCGTACTTGCGTACGTACAACTTACTATCTCTAAGTCATGGTGTAATATGTTTCTTATCACCACATTAAATGGATGGGTATAATGATGGAAATAATGGATATATATTGTAATTATGACATTATATCGATTCTTTATAATTAATAACCATCCAATTACTCATCATTTTTAACCTTAATGGAATGATATTGTCTCTCGTGCGTACATATGACCTACTATCTCCATGATGTGATGTGATTCATTTTCTATGTTTAGCATCCAAAAATGATTATAAAACTACATTTAATGGTTAAATATTATACTAATAAAATGAATTTCATTCGATTTATGATTGAAATATATATTATTGACAAGAATCAGGACTTACACAACAAAACATGAATAGGAAAATAACAAGTTAATACACAAAACAAGGGTAATAATGTTTTTTTAACAAGAGGCTGATAAAATGATATAAGAGGATCATATATGAGATCATAAATATGTAAATTACTCTATTATAAGTCAAAAAAATTATTTAAACTATTATATGGGAGTTTAAAGCAGGTTCATCAAAAATAAAGTGCATGGTAAGGGGTTATTTCACATTCTCATCGTTATTCAGGATTGTTTATGATTAAGTCTCCAGTGGGGAATATTTCTCTTCCATGTTATTTTTTTCTAATTTTTTTTAAAAAATGTTTTTACTATTATCTAATGATCTTCTAAAGTAATATTTACTACTTTTTTACATTTTAATGAATATTTTAAAAGGAATATTCCAATCATTTTCCAAAACGAGGTACTTTTTGAATTTTAACACAAAAGTAAAAGGAATGTTTTTTTTAACTTATACAGAATGAATGTAATTTTACACCATCATGATTCATTAATTTTTAGAAGATTCATTTACAAATTTAAATGGTTTTTTGAAAATAAAATATTTTCTTTTATAAATTCATGACCTTTTAAATAAAATATTACAAAGTGGTAAGATCTTTCTTGTCTCACTTTTACTTATATTAGATCTATGCCATGATTACCACTTATTACTTGTTTGTGTTATATGTACTACAATTTGGTATATCATATAATGAATCTTTATATATTCATGGTATTCGGTGTTCCATTTTATAAATAATATTTTTTCGTGGCATATGATTCGTCTAATTACAAAGTGGTAAGGAATTTTTAACTCAATTTCCATTAATTGGGTTAATCTTCTACTACATTGATTACACCTTGATAAGATTATGTGAAAAATTATTTTTTATTACCTTATGGTGTATTTTCACTTATTTTATGTGGATTTACAATAGTTACACATAATCAATTCATTTTATTATTGTTCACTACAATTATATGATCCGGGTAAGGGATTTCATCTCAATTTACATAACATTGAAACTAATTTCTTGTTGTGCACCAATATAATTTAATGTTTTGTATATACTGATACATTCTCATTTAATATAATTATTTAATCATAAATCATATACCATTTTTATATACGGTGTTTACTTTGAATGATATTTGATTAACTGGTGAAATATTAATAAATCTTTTTTTTCATTCAATACAAATATTTGATAAGGCACATTGTTTATTAATTAAATCGATTACTTGATTCGAGGAATGCTTTAGACTGGTAATGATGGGTGGGTCCTGGACATTATATTTCCCATTGATGCATCAATTGGTTATCATGATACAAATAATTTAGCCAAATTAAATGAGATTCTACCTATTATTTTAAACCGTCTTATGAAAGGTCCCGATGGTATAAGATTTTATTTTCCTAAAAAATAATGTACAATAATTATGAATTTACAGCACTCAAAAGTTAGTTATTATTATCCATTTTTTTCATATGATAAAATCTATGGATTCATTTCATTATCAATTTATTGTTTTTATGGCATGTGTTATCATCTATTTAGCTTTGCATGTTTATTTATTTTAATTAATTATTTATTTATTCGACTGTACTTAAGCCTTACTATGAATTCGATCTTACCCTTTTATTTATTCACTTTTCCCTATGTTATGAAGATGAAATATTTTTATGAGTTCATGGATGAAAATCACTTTCCATTGTTATGTTTTTTTATTACTAATGTAATAAGGGTAACATGTTTATATGTAGTTCTTCAATACTAATAAACCATTCATTATATTGGGATTTGAAACTTGTATCTCTTCCAATGTAATAAATAAAGGCCCTGGATCTAGGCTACTGTAGTTATGGTAATTATAGGATATTTTGGTTACTACCTACATCATCTATTAACATCCAGTATGGAGATGAAGCAGGTATAATTAGGGGTTCATGGTGTCTTGGTAAGAACTCAAATAATCATTTTTAGGTTGTGTGAGTATCACGTATAAATTTATTATTATTATTGAATGCATGTTTTATTCATGAGAAAAACAGGTTAAGGACACATTGGTGGTTTCCTACTATGTATTTATGTCACGCCATACTCATTTTTTTTTGTTCTTTTAGATTTCATGAGACACCTAGTAAATGGAAAGGGCCCTAGGGTGGATGGAAGAGCAAAGGGGAATGGAGATGAAGATGGATGGGAAGGATTTTGATGGATCTATAGTTTTTATTTTATTTATTATTCTTTATTATTTACTTTGGACTGTATTACCACACTGATAGTCATTTATTTGTATGACCTATAGGACATATTTCATTTTTTTCATGTTAATCTAGTCAATTATTTACTTGTTTATTGTTATTATTTGTCCCGTTACATGATACTGAGGGAATTGTCTCCCCACTAACGGACTAAGATCCTCACTTCTAGTCGGAAACCTCTTATAAATGGAGAGGAAACCATGGGGTCATGTAACTCCTGGACCAGACTTAGTGGTTTTGATCAGGATGTTACACTGGACAAGTACTCTACACTGGCACTTGTAGTATACCTCCCATAGGCTCTGTCTGCCTACCCTATATAGCCACGTTTCTCAACAAAGGGTGCATCGCTGAATACTAGGGAACAACCTAATCCATTCCTACAATGTGTTTCCACCATGAATACATGCCATAAAGTCACTTTTTATGAACCTATCTCAAAATATAGAAGACAAACATGTTTTATCTAGACTACATGTTGCGAACATTGATTTTACTAAATTGAAAACCTCCAAAGTATCTTGAAACCCCAAATTTATCCCAAAAACCTAAATAAAAATATCTTACGGGTCCTCATAAACTCATAAATGGGATTAAATCTTTAAAAAACAATACTATAGATATTTTTAAAAAAAATATTAAAATGGGACAACCTCTAGGAAGAAACTACAAAATTTTCTCACTGTATCTTCACCATATACCTACTGATGCCAGATATAGATCTTAAGGAGCTCCTAGTGTAGTGTATCCTCCTCCCTCTCTCTCTTAAAAACCTCCCCTTCTCTTTACCTTGAAAATTCGGTGCCCCAAGGGGAATATGTGGGAATCCAAAAGGAATAAACAACAATAAAGAAGCAAAAAAGAAGAAAGTAAGAAGAAAAAAGAATGAAAAAAGGGCTCTTAGTCCAGCCCCAGTTCCCATGATGGGTTTAAGACTCACATAAGAAAAAACCTCTATTCCAGACTCATTCGTCGGAGAAAAATCATAATCATAAGCTCTGTATAAAATATATCACCGAATGAACATGCATAAATAAATTAATATTTAATTTATTAAATATTAAATATTCCATGAAATTTGAATGGATCGTATTTTCACCAAACTCTTATCCTTGGGAAAACACCCACCTTTATAACTAGTGAAGTGGTTAGAAAAATTATCTAAGACCACCTCATAGTAAAAATTAAATTTTTTCTCTTGATACACTTTTAGGAAAAAAAATTCAAATTTCTCCTAATTTTTCATAACCTATGATAACACGGGTCTTCAAAAACTCTGCACCATAGACACTTATTTCCCTTGATAATCCTTGGTGGTCAACCAATAACCAAGTTATCACTCAAAGTACTGGCATAACTGATATTATCAAGACTATCCAATGATCGGTCTTACAACACCCACCACTCCCTCTACATGAGATACATTCAACCACAACCGATCTAATACTCATCAGCATAGGAGTATCTTTATAACCAATCCACTTCCAAAAATTGAAAAACACATAGAAAACACTATGTAAAACACTAAACCCAATAGGTAGAGGTCCGATCACACCTAATAACCAACATGGAAACTATAACAACCAACTCTCATTTTCAGATCACCAATTACATTAATATCCATCCTCACCAAACCCCATAAAATGTGGTTCATGACCTCAAATGGATTATTGTTCATTGTACACCAAAAGTATTTCCTTAAAACACTTCCTAACACACAATATGACTCATTATCACATAGTCCATGTACTAAAAATCTAGGATAACATGTATAAACCACTAACCATGAACAGCACAAAGACCAATTATGATAAATGGGAGCACCCTTAGAACTCCTCTTCAAAATTGTGGCTTATCCCTCATGATAAGATCAACCACATGACCACCTTATACTCTAATGTTGATCCAAATCTAAAAAATTTCGGCCCCCCTCTCACCACACTCCCTAAAGTGAAAACAAAATGCACAAGGCCATGTGTCTAACCAAACCTACAATCTCAATCCAATCACAAGACTAAGATCACTCTATATACTCCACTTCTCAAACATCAGGCTTCCTCATGCCCAACCACACTCCAGAAAAGGAAAACCTCAGCAACCCTTCCAAGGAAGAGTAGTCATGCCCACCCAATCCATTAGTGATAGTAGAAACATGGTCCCCACGGTAACTCTCGACAGACAACATGTGGTGGGAAGAGCTCTGTCCAAAGAAAATAGAACCTTGGACATTAACGAAACCACCACCTTTGGTAAACTCTATCCTAATCCAAATTTATCTCATACAATATTTTTCTCATAGATCCACCAAAAAATACTCCTTCCCACACTACCCCACAAGAATCTCCATGTACCCCTCGATGAAGTGACTACATCTCCAACACTTGTAAACATCTATCCATATGAAACAGTGAATTTTCATCAAAAGAAAATATATACTTATGGTTTAGTTAATTATAATTCCACCAAGTATATATATGTGAAACTCCATATATGTCTTTACAAACCCTTTAAATAACTAAACCCCCATCATCAAAAAAATCACAAAAAGACAGACAGATGTCATGTAAATCCTATATGCCATGAATGATGTATGAAAACAGGCCCCATTCCCATGGTCCAAGTAAAAAAATCTATAATAATTCATAAATCCACAAACCCAAGTGAATAAAACTAGATAAAATCAAAGATTTTTAAAAATAGAAACAAAAAAAATAAATCTCATTCCCAAGAAACATGGAATTCCAATCAGAAGAGGTGTTTGTGACACACTAGTTTGATATTCATCACAAGTTTTGACACATTCCTAGACCACGTATCTAATAACACCCCAAATCATAAAATAACCTAAATCTAATACCATTTAGTAATGGAACATTCTTGTTCAGCCTAACACATTACTTGATCGGAGCCATGACAATGCCTCATGTGTGCCTCTATGTACACAAGAGGCTACCGACTAACAGTGAGGGTTGAAAGAATATTATAGGGAGACAATTCCCTCTAGTATGAGTAAAATACAAACAAAAATGATCAAAATAACATAAATTATAAATATTAGAGTATTTATAGTAAAAAAACTGAAACAACATTATTCTATAATAAGAGAATTGTGTTATATAGTTAAATAGACTGGAAGAATGTGAAAAAATAGTAGGACACCCATGGGAGCAACCACACATACAAAATAAAAAAATGAAAATAAATTTACAAGCCTCATCTACCAACTCTTAGAATTAACACATACCCAGTCTCTATGCCTCTTGAGCCACAGTAGCATGATATTGAAGCTCCACAAGAGTGGATCCACTTGATAAAGAAAACTTGGGCCTCCACCCAATAAACAATAAATCCTTTCTCCATATGAAAGTATACACAAAGAATCCATGCACAACAAGTTTCATATGTAATGGATGAGAAATAAATCAAAGCAGGCCATCCCCAATAGTGAACCTATAATCTATTTTCATATACAAATGCCTAAACATGTGATATATCTATCTCAGATTAGCATTAATAAAATGTAGAATAAAATAAACATTAGTATAAAAACAAATACGGATAAATAAAAAATAAAAAACAACCATGAGTTCTATTTTGACACCCAAGGTAAATCTTCCTGAACTTTGGCCATCACCAAAATATTTATACCACGTGTCTGACACCACCACGTGAAACTAGTTTCGTCCACTAGATCTACACAGGAGCTCCAAGAATTCTGAAAATAAAGGATTGAATTCTCTAAACTATGGAATAACCATTGGTATACACATGAAAAAAAAACAAATAGAGGGATCTAGGAATCCAATCACATGATCCGAAACAGCGATAAGACTCTATGCCAGACTCTAGAGAACCTTACTAGGTTTGAACATCCTACTGGAAAAACAAGTCTCCAAAAAAATCCCAAAAGTGTACACCACAAAAGATGTTATTCAATTCATGGGATCAGTAGATATAATATCATAAGATCCCCTCCATTCCTGGAGATGAAAGATACACAATCTCAAGGGTCTCATCTAAGTAGTCGAGAGCACTTAGAAACCATGGAAGGTAATGTCTAGTAGGTTTGTGACTCCCCACTAGGGAGGTTCACTTAGATAGATCACTCGTTATCTACCTATGTCCATATCTACACATCCATAAAATGTAGGAGTAAAATAGATCCAAACTCAAGGATAATGTATGGTCTAAGATATTCCAAGGTTCTCCACCTCAAACCATGTCCTGAGTAGAAACTATGTCAAACATATTCACCAAAGGCCACCATATTGTGGATCGATCCAAAACTACAACTCATCTCCAAAAACATATGAACTAGTATGGATAATAAAATCTCAACTGATGAAAAAAACCATGTGTTGATCCAAATATCAAATAAAATCTCTAAAAAGGTTGACCAAACAATGTCGATTTACTCTTGACTCACAAAAAATGGGGCCCTGATAGTCCTTGTGCTCAAAGAATAAGTTAAAATACAGGTAGGGACTCAACAATTGCACACAAGATCTTTTACTACGCCCATCAAGTGATCCTCAAATTTCCAAAAGGCCATAACAATATCAAGATTCCCTACGAGGGGTTCCACTATTCCATCCAAAAAATTGGTCCAAACCTGGCATGAAAAAATCCTCAAGCGGCCCTTAGTGGCCTCAAACTAATCCTCGATCAACAACACACCATCATGGGTATCCAAAATAATGAGAATTCTTACAAGGGAGTCCTAAATGCTCCTCGTGACCACTACAAAAGTAGGATACCTATAGGGGATACTTAGCAAAAGTGAAACCTTGGGGGAGAACCCCATTGCAATAAAACCTTAGTTGGTCTCCCCAACAAACAACCCATCCTCGAGTATTATCTCATCCATAAGGGAATCCAAACAGGTACCTCATACCCTATGTCAACATAATCTCAACAAAATACAATTTTAAATCCCATCCAACGATGTCAGCCCAGCCCAATGGCCCTAACAGATCTTACCCTCAAACATAGGATCCAAACCTCAACTTCTCTAACCTCGAATTAATGGTCCCATTATATAGGGACAATCTGATATTTCTTTATAAATACTACTTGATCCTACATTTATAGATCCATTCGAAATAACCCCAAAAAACCAACCTAGAATCAATAGGGCAAGAAAACTAATAAGCTCACGACCCTTATTTGTGTCTCACATTGTAAAACCCAACCAATTGGAGGATTATAAATCTAAAACTCTAAGAGATACTCTAAAAAAATATCAAAAAAACCATAAAACCATCCATACAACCCTTAAACACCAAAATTATACTTACTTCATGATCTATGTGAAAACACTCGGAATGGAATACTCACAAGTCCAATTCTGACTCTATGGAGAAAACCAAGTAAAAACCTCCATGGAGGGAGTACAAAGTGTGTTCCCTAGGTTCATAGACTTCTTCTCCAGACACACTCCCTAAGTATGTGTCCTAGAAAACGTGGAATGTACTTCTAAAAGTACATGTCATGTCTACCCCAAACATGGAATATACCCAACATGGGGTACATTCCTATGTACATCATCCCAACTTGATTTGTAAAACACCCTACTACATTGATGTGAACTGAACACATGTGAAATGTATCCCTCATGGGGTAACTATCCATATGCCCTACATGAGTTCTAGAAAAGTACCCTATATGGACACTAGTCAAGAACTACACATGGGCTCTAACTGTGTCCCAAACATGACCTTGTTCCCCTATATGGGGTGTCTAATCAGATACTCATCCAAAAATCAACCCATCCATATACAATGTTTTCACCAATAATACATGTTGTGGATTACCTTTTTACACACCTCACACTAAGGAGAGAACACATGACACGTGTTATCTAAACTTCACAATGTACACACGTGTTTTCTTGAATAGAAAACCCACAAATGACCCAAACTGCTGATTTCAACCAAAATCCATGGATCGACCCCCTAGGGGTCCCAAAAAACCTATTAATAGTATGAAACTTTAAAAAAATGATATACGGATTCTTTTAAAAATATTAAAATGATCCTACATTCAGTTGGAAGTCTTTGTATCTTTACACCGGATCTACGTCACACACATGTCGACATCCAATATACCTCTAGATGAGATCCTCGAGCAGTGACTCCTCCTTCCTCTCCCTATTTTCTCCATATACCCCTATAGAAAACATGATAAAGTATCCCAAAGGAGTGTACATGAAAAGGTAAAGGGAATAAAGTAAAATAAAATAGGAAAAAAGGAAAAGGAATATGAAAAAGGGAAAAAACAAAATGAGTTTAGGCCTAGCCATGGTGCCCGTAGTGGGGTTATGCCTCACATAGGCAACACCCATTGTTCTTGAATCACACACAAAGAAATAATCTCAACATGATTCTCCATTTAAAATATGTCACCAAATGAACTAGTATGAATAAATTAATATTTATTTAATTAAATATTAAATATTTTTTTAAATTCAAATAACTTAAATTTTCACCTAACATTTGTATAAGGGTAAACACCATATTTGGGTCTATAGAAGTGGTTAGAAATAAATATGATATCATATAATATAGTAAATTAATATTTCCACGTAAAAATCTTCTAGGAACAAAAAGATAAAATTTCTATTTATTTTCCACAACTCGTGACAACACAGGTTGTCACATGGTTAGTTATTACACTACAATTTGAAAAACATATGTGGAATTCAATTGTGAAAGACGTAAATACCAATATAAGAATATTTATCATTATTAACTTATACTTATATGTGGATAAGTCTATGTGTGCTTAGAAAAACCCTCAGTCTATATTAAAATATCAATTAATACTTGGTTTTGATGTACTCTGACATACAAGACCAAAGGATCCCATATCCTTAACCAAGTGGATTAATTACTTCATTGAGTATTAAAAATATTTACTAAGTAATTTCATAAAGTACATGGATTTATCTCTATCTTCTCCTTGTAATAATTCACACTATCTAGATAAAAAACTCCATAATCTTTGTGGATTAACTTTATTTGTAATGATTTCTTAGTATAGAATATAACTATTCCACACACCTAATGTTTGTGTATCCTAATAATCTAAACATCACTCAAGGTATATACATCAATTATTAATGTTTTATTTAACTAATAATTATCTTTCCTCTACTAGGTATGAGTATTAAAATTACATTCATTATTTATTTTCAATGTTAAATATTTATGATTCATGTTTTACCGAATTATTGATTAAGTATAGTCTACCATAACGACATTAATTTCTAAAGAAATGATGTTTTATTGTGTTAAATATAACATTATAGTAAATTGTTTGTAATAATTACAAATAATAATAATTCAATTAGAATTAGTCCAATGGTATATAAGAAGTCATGTGTTTTTCATTGTTGGTATATGAATCACCCATTATCAACCACTGAAAAAAAATTACTTATAAAGTTATGTGTTTCTCACTACCGAAATTGGAATCACCCTTTATCAACCACTGGGAGAAAAAACCATACTTCTTGTAATGTTTTTGGATGATTCTGTTTATTGAAATATAAATTACTCTTTCTTAGACACTGAGAGAACACACATAACTTTTTTAGTGCTTATAATAAAATACAAGTGAATTAAATACCCAATATGTGAGATAGAAATAGTAAATAATTTGATGAATAAATATCAGAAGTAAATGAATCTAATATATACTTTTTAAATTGATTATATATACTTTTCAAATGACCTGATTATATACATGGAAAGAAAATAGCCTCTTATTCACCACAACACATATAAATATTTTTTTAGTTGAAATTGGTTATAAAGGATCCATTTAATATAAAATAGTCCTTGGAATTTTGATGTTTCTTTTCATGTTTTTGACCTCAAGGTTTGTGGAAATTATTTCATCAGAATTTTTAGTTACCTGGTGAAGTTTTGTTAAAAGATTCATGAGTTTTTCATATCCTATTATGAACAAGGATAACCTAAAAGTTAAAGATTAATTTTATGATATTAATATCCATATGTAATCCATACTTCACTAACTAGTCAATATAATTTGGTATATTAAAGATGAGATCAATATCTATGTACACACATCTAGTTTACACAAGTCTAATGTAGGGAAAATGTTATTTATCTAAAGAATTTATTTCTTATTCTAAATAGAGAGGAGATGATATGTGATGATATAGGAATCCATGTCCTTATGTTTCATTATTATTCATCTTGAAAAAAGTAATATCCCAATGCAATGGATTTTTAGAGAATATCCATGCACCTTCTATAAGAATCCTTCTCACTTTGACATGTTGTATGAGGTGTCTGAACATGTATAAAGTATTATAGCACATAGAATAAATTTTATGTTCATATTATAATGTATGAAAAACAACACCACCCTTTAAATTATGGATTAGTGAGTACAATATCATTTTTCTTAAGGGCCACAATGTAATGATTGCTTCAAATTTCATACTATAAATTATCCAAAAGAATATTTTAAGTTTTTTCTAGATTACCAAAAGATGTGATGTAAAAAGATTTATTTATTAGTCTCCCACTATTTTATCTAAACCTAATAACACTCATCATTGGTTTAATAATATCATTGTGCGTCGATATTTTAGTGGAAAGGAATCATATGCCCCTTCTCCAAACACAGACGGCTGTCTACCAAGAAATTTAAAGTTAGTTGGGTATGAATAACATTTGAAATGAATTAAATCATAGCTCCTTGGTCTTTTCAGTGTTATCCCCAATACTGAAATCCGAGATATGGATTTCCTCAACACTTGACTATTACTTCCACTAAGTCTGACGAGGATGATCAAACCTTAATGCAAACTAGGTTAAGTTGACCTAAAAATAAAGATAGAAATTCTGTGGTAATTTAAAGAACCCCAATGGAGGTTGGTCAAAAACTTTGAACTATGTTTCAATTTCTACCAAATTATAGGATGGTTGTACTGGCCTTATATTTTCATTGATAGATTTTATTGTTTATGTGAAAATTTGCCTTTTTTATCTTTATTACATGGTTTTTAATATAAAATGAATTTTATTTAAGTCATTAACCACGTATAGATAAAATTTAGGCATAATCCAATTAATTTTAATTCAATATTGCATTCTCTTAGATTTATTTATTAAGTGATAGCATTAAAGTATCATAAATAACTCACCATGAAACTTATACACAAAAAATAATAAATTTGGCATGATCATGAGCATACCTAATGGTTAGTTTTTATAGTGGGTAATAAACTAACCCTTGAACTAGGGAAAAAAACTTGAGCTATAACATGGTTGAAGCTATACCAATCGACCAGTAATACAAAATATCTCATAGGTTGGTTTCACATTAGCGTCAAACTCAAATGACAAACACTCACTTGAGATCTCCATCCATTACACATATTTTATTCACATGCAGGTGAGGGGTACCAAAGGATTGGTTTTGGGGTTTTGCATAAAAGAAACCACATACACACATTCCATTACATAATAGCAGATCATATGACTCACATGACATCATTTTAATTTCATAAAATAATTAATATGAAGCTCATTCAATATTAATTAATTTAAATGATACCAACCACATACATTACATGATCTAGGTTCTTGATCATACATGTATACAAGAAATGAATAATTTTACACTAGCTATATTTCACATCATTTTTTCTTTTGTTAAGATAAAATCACCTCAAATTTATTAAATTAATTATCTTACTAATTAATTCATTCATCCATTTTATCTTATCTCAACAGTCTTGTAAATTCCATCATTTTAATTTAAAAAAATTAGATTAATTAATTTAATTTAAAATTAAATAATTACACAATTCATAGTTGAGTACAACACAAAATATAATCAACTTCCCTATTTTTAGGAGTGTATTAAATAGTCACTTGGAATATTGGCATATACATAAAGTCACACTGTTAAGAACTATGAAATTACAATGGTCATAACATAGTATAATAAATGTGGCATTTATGAAAATTGGAAATGTGTTTACCCATGTGATGGGTACCACTTTAAATGACTATATTAAATACATTGTCTATTACTGTGATTTAATTATGGGAAATCAATTAAACATTTAAATACTATTAAAATAATATTACAAAGTGTCACACAAATGGATAGAAACTAGTCTTCATTTTAATTCTGAAATTAATTATTCATCAAAATATTTATTTTTTGTTGATCATTAGGAGATTACACAATGTCTGCCTCTGAGCTTCGCAACATTTATATCACATCCTATATCTTTATGACACATTATTATGTAGTTGGTAGTGTACACCTTGTAGACATTAATGAGCTACATGGTGTGTATGTAACACCCCAAAATTTCATAGTACATTATTTCTTCAAAGTAATTCAATAACTTGCACTACATGCAACACCGAGTTCAATCGCACCACAACTTACCAAGCTAGCCGTTCAAAAAGCGGTTATGAATAGGGTTAACTAAAATTTGAATTTTATATACTAAATATAATTTTAGAATCCATATTATCTGTTTCTTATACATAATATAAGAAAAAATTCATTTTTTTCATATAAAAAAATATTTTTCAAAAAAAAATGCAATTTTACCACCTTTTAACAGAGAACCCTTTTAAATCCAATATTTGACACTTTTATATATTAAATTTGACAAAATAAAATTCTTCTTTAGAATCAGGACATAAAAATTTAGTTTTGATAAATTTTTGGTGTTTTTATTATAACTTTCATATTTGGGTGAATAATCAAAAACAATAAATTTTAACTGAAAACAAATTTTTTAATAAAAATAATTTATAGTGTTCAAATATATATTTGATTGATTTGGAAGTATAATTAGATTATATTTTTACCATTTAATCCAATGTTGGTCATTGGAAGTAATTTCACTTTAAAATTGGACATAAACAAGTGTCAATCTTTTGGTAGTTATTATTTCTTAAAAATACGCTTTATGGTTTTAACAACGGGAATTAATTTTAAATTAATAAATTAAATTTATAAGTTTATAATTTAGTAAAATAGACTTCACTTTTTAATTCTGAATATCAAAATTAGATTAGGGTGATTTTTTGGTATTTTTCTGAAAACTTTTAATTTTTGATGAATAGTGAAAAACACTGCGTTATTGGTTAAAACCGAATTTTCATTTAAATAATTATTTACTTTATTTAAATTAATTTTAGGTAAAAATAGATACATAATACCTATATAAGTTCAATTTAATTCATTAGATTCATTTTATAATAATTTTAGATATATAAAAATTTTATTGAAATTTTACCGTCTTTTACCCACCTTCTAGGAGCTTTTGAAAATTTGCATAAAACATAATTTTACCGCTTCTGTGAGTTGAATTTCAAAAATCCAAGAGACACAGTTAAGCTCAGTAAGTAAAATTTGGTTCAATAAGATGAAAATAATGTTTGTTGAATAGTAACTTTTGACTTTTATTTACCACGGTTCAAAGTAAATAGGGTAATTAAGGGTATAAAATAATATTATAATAATATTAAATTACCCTAACATGTGTCCTAACCCTATTGGCTGATACATGTCCGACCATGGGTATCCTTGGGTTGATTTTGGGACCCCATGGAGACACTTTTATGTGATAATGACACTTTTTTTTTAATTAAGTTAAAGTAAATACAAAAATGACATAAGCATATATCTTTTTGTAAACCACTTTTTACATAGGGTTATATATGTTATATATTAGACTATAAATATTAATTATAAATATATAAAGATTTCCAAAATAATGGTATTTTATTTATAATTTTTAGACATTTAATATCTAAATTTATTTATGACACAATGATGATGTAGTATTTTTCTTATTAATGAAATAATCAAATAAATGGTATTATAAATGTTAAAATAAATATAATTTGATAGCTTTGATACCATACACGAATTTTATAGGTCAATATGACATGTTAGTATTGATTAAATTAATTTAGTTTGAATTAATAATGTTTTTATGACTTTAAAAAAAATCAATTATTAAATAGTGTCAAAATTGACATAAAAAAGTTTTTAAAACAAATATTATATTATTAATTGATATAATACTCCTAAAAATCTACATTTTGGCCAAAGGACTTATATAATTATTGTTATATCATTAATGAACCACTTGGGGTTCTCTTGGATGTTTATAGTAAGTTTATTAACCATATAATATAAAAATACAAAGAGACATTGTAAATATCAAACTTATTAACTAAGAGTTAAATCTAAAAGATAAGGTTAATATAGTAACCCAAACCTGTCTAAAACCTATTGGTTGAGTGGTTTTCGACCCATTCCCACCTTATCCTCGAAATAAATCAATTTTGAGCCATTAGAAACTGCAAATTATTTTATTATAAAATAATATTTTAGGTTTTTCCTAAGGTGCCCCTCACCCCTCTTATAAAAGGGAACTTCACTTCTCTTAATATCACACCTCCAAATCCATTTGGCCCGGCCAAACCCTGCCCAAATATCCTCTAAACTATCATAACTTCATCCTAGAGGCCTTCATTTGGTCATAAATCCAACCTATGGAGCCATTTTGATCAAATCAAATGGAAAAACCCGAAGAAGAGGTAAATATTTCATCAACTCTTTCAAGTTCTTTTCTTCTTCCACTTCTTCTTTTGTTGTTGTTTTTATTAAAAAATAATAACTCTAGTATATTATATATACTATGAGGTTATTTTAAAAATTTTACAACCATATTCGTTATTTTTCCATCATATAAATAACAAAGTCACCATACGTGCGTACGTATGGCTTACCGTCTCCACATCATGGTGAAGTTTTTTTAAAAGGTTGGGGCTGAAGCCTCATTTATTATTAAAGTGAAGAAAATACCTCTTTTAACTGGGTAGAGGGAGACCCATTAAATATCCCGAAGGCCCAGTGGAAAATTAGCCCATTACATGGCACGTAGACCGGTTTTTTTGGCCCAAGACCCATTATGTGAATAGTACTACTGCAATACCCCCGTCTGCTACAGTACTGCACAGTCCCACGTCATAGTGAAGTTTGTTATTCAAACAATTCATTGTTTGGATGGGTATAAAAAAGATTATAACTGATGTAAATAATAAATATAACATGATAATGATTCTGTATATATGACATACCTTCTAATTCCACACCTTTTAATCATTAAAGATATGATATTGTCACTCGTGCGTACGTACAGATTACCGTCTCCACGACGCGATGAGATTCATTTCCACGTTCACCATTCGTCGATGATTATAAAAATATATATTTTTAATAAGTATGTATTATATGAAATAATAATTCTACTAGATATATATATATATATTTATATATATATGTATGTATTTACTTACATATATCTTATTCACTTACTTCCGTTTAATACGATATGAAAACAGAAACAACGTTTATCCGTACGTACGACCTACCGTCTCCATAAACGGTGTTCTGCATTTAATTTATCTATCTATTATAAATATTTATATTATAAATATATATGATATATAAATCAATGTTTATATTCTGGAAGTATTTAAATCATGATCTAAATGATACGAATAAGAATAAAATGTTAAAACACGTATGATAAAGAAAGTGATTATTACCTGAAACATTAATTTAACATGAAAATATTTTTAAATGGGTAGTATAAGGTCATAAATGAATCATGTATGATATAATAAAAATGAATATGGTTTTGGTATAATTTAATAACATAATAAGATCATTATACAACAGGTTAAACGTACCCTCTACCAAAGAAAAGTGCAAGGTAAGGGTTAATTTGTCAATCTCATTATTATCCGAGATTATTTATGTGTAAGTATTTTCTGGGAAATATCTATTACCCATGTCCATGTTTAATAAAATAGTTTTCAAAGGGATTTTTTAAGGGACTTTTTACTAAAACATAATTTTAAATGTTTTTAAAGATTTATTCTTCTAAACCTTTCTCATTAATGTCCATGTTTTCAAAATGGTTTTAAGGATTTATTTATACGGACATGAATGTTTTAAAATGTTAATTCTTTTCAAAAGTTTCAAAGTGGTATGGGACACTTTGATTCAAAACTATCTTTTAAATTAATTCCTTTACAAATTAAGTGACTTTTAAATGATTTCATGAAAAAGGGATATTTCTCTCAATGATTTTTAAAGATCATTTTCAACTATGTCAACATCCTTTACGGGATATTATTATTGGTCAAGGTTGATTTATTATGATACAAATCTTCCATATTGTATTGAAGGTTTTGAGATATGTTTGACTGTGTATGTGTTATTCTTATACCATTCATGGTTTATGGATAAAGTATTGACATTTCATATGCTAGTTTTAATATGAATGTTTATGTTATGTTTAATCCTTTTCATATGAGGAATGAATTGGACTTAGTAAGTAACAGGTGGGGCCCACTATAGCTCCTCGATGCATCGGTAGGTCTCATGAGACAAACTAGTGTCTTGGTACAAGACCTTGGAAAAAAAAATTATTTGTAGTCTTGGCACGAGGCCTTGACTATGTGGTTATGAATGTATGGCATTATGCATTCCCTCATTATGAAATTAGTTATTACATGTGATTATTCAACTAGTATAATATCCATGTGCATGTTTATATGGTAATGTTTGATTTATTTTCAACATATAATGTTAAAGTTTATGTTCAAAAGACTGTGTTTTTATTACACATCTTTCCTTAAAAGTTTATAGCTTCCGCTAAATTATTTACCCTTACTGAGCATATGAGCTCATCCCTTTATTATGTTTTATTTTCCCAAGATTTCCAAGAAGTGTATTATTATTGTAATGCAGGGTTAAACTAAAGATAACAGTGGCATTATCAAAGGATTGTTTATGCTCTGTTGTATGTTAGAAAGTGTAATGTAACATTAATGTATGTAATATATTTTCCAAGACTTCTAAAATGATCGGTCCTTCAGGGCTTGATTCCTTGTAATCATACCAATGTATTAAAATAATGCACTGACTCTGGGTAACTAGGGTCGAGGAATTATAGTTGGTATTAGAGGAATTTTAGAAACAAACATGGAAATATATTTAGATAAAATATGATTAGAGAACATTACCCTAAGATTGACTTTGAGGATTAGTATATAAGAACTTCCTAGAACTTTGGTATTGTAGAGATTTTGAGAGTCTTCCAAGAAATACATCCCTGTCTGGATATGAGCAGGTAGTGGCAGCTCTTGCACATATGTACCTAGGCGTAAAACCCGAAATCGCCACTTTGAGCTAGACTCGAACGAGACCTGGTGCACAAAAACTGGCCTTGTTTCACTCTTGGTTAAGACACTCCCAGGGGATATGATTAGGATAATTCAAATTTTCATTACAAGCCATTATGAAGGATTTAAGAGTAAATACTTTTTCAAAGAAAACATTTTTATGATTATGGATTATATCCATAAACTGTTTAATTTATATTAGGTATTTTAGAAGTTTGGAATTATGAATTGTGATTCATAAACTGACCTAGTGTATACCATTGTTTAGAAATGGCACCCAGTAGAAGGAATGAGAACTCCAACAATATGTATGATCCAATGAGTAAGAAGGATCATATCTTTCGTGGTATTAAGTCAACATTTAGAAGGGAAATAGTCTCCCATGTATTCTCAACATATGAATAAATAGTTTCATGTGTTAATAAGTTAAGTAAAGAATTCTCTATGTCCTATGGATTTGAAGGGAAGCAAGAGAAGAAAAGGATGGTAGAGAGAAATATGGATAAAGGGAAGAAGGGAAAAAAGGATTATCCCATATGTGATAACTATGGAAAGAATCACCTTGGTAATTGCATTAAGGGAATGAGAGTTTTTTTATATGTGTGGAGAAAAAGGACACCAGGTACATGATTGTAAGGGTAAGAAAAAGGTTTCAAATGTACAATACTTCATTTGTAAGGAATTGGGACACTACGTGAATCAATGTTACAATCATCAGAGTATTTCCCAAATGATGCTATTGGATAATAATCAAGTTATGAAACTACCACAGATGAAGAGGAATGACTAGTGTTATTATATTGTTATTAAAAAATTATTTAATTTTAGTGTTGTATCAATGATGTACTGGTTATTTGAATTATTGAAATAAATAAGGATTGTACTGCAGTTCTATTTAATTGAGGATTTGAGATTATATGGTTCTATGAAAAGTGACTCAACAACAAGTTAATATTTTTGGAAAATACATGGTTAGATGAAAGATAAACCTTAATATGGTCCTGATACTGATGTATTAATTTTGGAATAAGAGATGGTTGATTTGGATAAATTATATGGGACATTCTTGACTATCGTTGAACTGATTAATGGTTTGTTTATTTCATCATTGGGGGAGTATTCAAAATTTTTGGATATAAAAATTATATCCAGTATTCTATAAAGAATAAGGGATCATGAATGTAATAAATAAGTTTTTATGGTATTTTAGGGTATTACCATGTTTAAAAAAAATATACATGATGAAGGTATTCACATGTTATTACGTGGAAAAAAGGATCTTCATTGTGTTTATATTCCTTATAAATTTTGGACTATGAGTTTGGATAGAAGTATTTTGGATAAGTCTAATGGTTGGAGTGGATTAAGTTTGAAATTGGATACTATTGTTAAGGTTAAAGAATTTATTAAAATTATTTTTGTATTGTTATAAAAAGGACAACCCGTAGGTCGGGCGACAACCTGTCGCGTCTGGAAAGGCCGCAAGAATTGAACCCGCAACTGAAGGGCGACAAGGGCACATCTCCTACCACTGACCTATGTGATGTACTAGTTTGTACAATGTAGTTTTTTTAAATATTCTGATAAATGAATTATAAATTCATTATTTTTGAAACCCTATATAAATAGGATAAATAGAATATTTTGGAATTCTATTATCTTTTGGAGTGAAAGATGAGTTTGTGGTAGGAATTAGTTGAAGGATGACACTCTACATGACAAGTATATATATATATATATATATTTCCTTTTATTATATGAATAAATTAATTCTTAAAATTTAGGGAAGGGATCATAAAACCAAAAATGTGTTATCCAAATACCTTATGTTAAACTGATGATATTTTAAATCATCATAGATTGATGGATTTGAGGCCCTCAATTTTACACTTGTTTGTGATTGATGACCTCAATCACTCCTTATAAATATTTAATTTTTTCCTCAAAAAATATGTCTATAATTTCCACCATTGTTCTCCTATTTGAGATCATAATTTGGTGGTGACCTTTTCATTTCCCTTTCCCTCCTATTAAGACTAAATTTTATTAACCCAATTTCTGATGTGGGTTTTCCACAAAGGTATTTTCTATTTTTAACCTTTTATTTTTAAAGAACAATTTCAAATTGTGAGGATGCAATTTATTGAAGGAGGAGAGAATGTAACACCCCAAGATTTCATAGTACTTTATTTCTTCAAAGTAATTCAATAACTTGCACTACATGTAACACCGAGTTCAATCGCACCACAACTTACCAAGTTAGCCGTTCAAAAAGAGGTTTTGAATAGTGTTAACTAAAATTTGAATTTTATATACTATATAAAATTTTAGAATCCATATTATGTGTTTCTTATACATAATATAAGAAAAAATTAATTTTTTTCAGATAAAAAAGTATTTTTCAAAAAATGCAATTTTATCGCCATTTAATAGAGAACCCCTTTTAAATCCAATATTTTACACTTTTATATATTCAATTTGACAAAATAAAATTTTTATTTAGAATCTGGACATAAAAATTTAGTTGCGATAATATTTTGGGGTTTTTCTGATAACTTTCATATTTGGGTGAATAGTGAAAAATAATATATTTTAACTGAAAACAACTTTGTTAATCAAAAGTGTTCAACGATATATTTGAATGGCTTAGAAGTTTAACTAGATTATATTTTTATCATTTAATCCAATGTTTTTCATTTTAAGTAATTTCACTTTAAAATTGGACATAAACAAGTGTTAATCTTTTGGTAGTTATTATTTCTTAAAAATACGCTTTATGGTTTTGACAACAGGAATTAATTTTAAATTAATAAATGAAATTTATATGTTTTTAATTTGAAAAAATAGACTTCATTTTTTAATTTTGAATATTGAAATTATCTTAGGGTAAATTTTTGGTATTTTTCTGAAAACTTTCAATTTTTGATGAATAGTGAAAAACACTGTGTTATTGGTTAAAACAGACTTCTCATTTAAATAATTATTATTTTTATTTAAATTTATTTTATTTAAAAATAGATACATAATACCTATATAATTTCAATTTAATTCATTATATTCATTATATAATAAGTTTAGATATATAAACATTTTATTGAAATTTTACCATCTTTTACCCACCTTCTCAGAGCATTTGATAATTTGCATAAAACACAATTTTACTACTTCTATGAGTTGAATTTCAAAAATCAGAGAGAAAATATTAACCTCAGTAAGTAAAATGTGGTTCAATAAGATGAAAATAATTTTTGTTGAATAGTAACTTTTGACTTTTATTTACCATGGTTAAAAGTAAATAGGGTAATTAAGGGTAAAAAATAATATATTAAGAATATTAAATTACCCTAACACATGTCCTAACCCTATTTTCTGATGCATTTCAGACCATGGGTATCCTTGGGTCGATTTTGGGACCCCATGGAGCCACTTGTATGTGATAATGACACTTTGTTTTGATTAAGTTAAATTAAATACAAAAATGACATAAGCATATATCTTTTACTAAAACAATTTTTACATAGGGTTATATATGTTATATATTATAATAAATATTAATTAGAAATCTAAAAATATTTCCTATATAATGGTATTTTATTTATAATTTTTAAACATTTAATAATTAAATTTATTTATGACAGAATGATGATGCAGTATTTTCCTTATTAAAGAAAGAATCAAATAAATGATATTATAAATGTTTAAATAAATATAATTTTAAAGTTTTGATTCCATAAAAGAATTTTATAGGTTAATATGATATTTTATTATTTATTAAATGAATTTATTTCTAATTAATAAAGTTGTTAGGACTTTAACAAAAATCAATTATTAAATAGTGTCAAAATTGACATAAAAGAGTTTTTAAAAACAATATTATATTATTAATTGATATTATACTCCTAAAAATCTAAGGTTCACCCAAAGGACTTATATAATTATTATTATATCATTAATGAACCACTTTGGGTTCTCTTGGAAGTTTATAGTAAGTTTATTAACCACATAATATAAATATACAAAGAGACATGGTAAATCTCAAACTAATTAACTAAGAGTTAAATCTAAAAGATAAGGTTAATATAGTGACCCAAACCTATCTAAAACCTATTGGTTGAGAGGTTTTCGACCCATCCCCACCTTATCCTCTAAATAAATCAGTTTGGAGCCATTATAAACCTGAAATTAGTTTATTATAAAATAATATTTTATCTTTTTCCTAAGGTGCCCCTCACCACTCTTATAAAAGGACACTTCCCCTTCTCTTAATATCACACCCCCAAAGCCATTTGGATCGGCCAAACCCTGCCCAAATATCCTCTAAATTGTCCTAACTTAATCATAGAGGCCTTCATTTATTCAGAAATACAACCTAAGGAGCCCTTTTTGTCAAATCAAATGTAAGAACCCGAAGAAGAGGTAAATATATCATCACCTCTTTCAAGTTCTTTTCTTCTTCCACTTCCTCTTTCATTGTTGTTTCAATTATAAAATAATAACTCTAGTATCTTCTATATACTGTGAAGTAATTTTAAAAATGGTACAACCATATTCTTTATTCTTTCCATCCTATAAATAACAACTTCACCATACGTGCGTACGTACGGCTTACCGTCTCCACGTCGTGGTGAAGTTTGTTATTCAAACACTTCATTATTTGGATGGGTATAATAATGATTATAACTGATGTAAATGATAAATGTAAAATGATAATGATTCTGTATATATGACATACCATCCAATTCCACACCTTTTAATCATTAAAGAAAATATATTGTCGCTCGTGCGTACGTACAGATTACCATCTCCACGACGCGATGAGATTTATTTCCACGTTCACCATTCATCAATGATAATAAAAATATATATTATTAATAAGTATGTGATATATGAAATAATAATTCTACTTGAGATATATATATTTATATATATATGTATGTATTTAATTATATATATCTTATTCACTTACTTCCGTTTAATACGATATGAAAACAGAAACAACGTTTATGCGTACGTACGACCTACCGTCTCCATAAACCGTGTTCTACAGTTCATTTATCTATATATTATAAATATTTATATTAGAAATATATATGATATATAAATCAAGGTTTATATTCTGGAAGTATTTAAATCATGATCTAAATGATACGAATAAGAATAAAATGTTAAAACACGTACGATAAAGAAAGTGATTATTACCTGAAACATTAATTTAACATGAAAATCTTTTTTAAATGGGTAGTATAAAGTCATAAATGAATCATTTATGATATAATAAATATTAATATGGTTCTGGTATAATTTAATAACATACTATGGTCATTATACAAGAGGTTAAACGTACCCTCTACCAAAGAAAAGTGCAAGGTAAGGGTTAATTTGTCAATCTCATTATTATCCGAGATTGTTTATGTGTAAGTATTTTCTAGGAAATATATATTATCCATGTCCATGTTTCATAAAAGAGTTTTCAAAGGGAATATTTTTAAGGTAATTTTTACAAAAACATCATTTTAAATGTTTTTAAAGATTTATTCTTCTAAACCTTTCTCATTAATGCCCATGTTTTCAAAATGGTTTTAAGGATTTATTTATATAGACATGAATGTTTTATAATGTCAATTCTTTTCAAAAGTTTAAATGTGGTATGGGACGCATTGATTCAAAAGTATCTTTTAAATGAATTCACATAAAAATTATGTAACTATTAAATGATTTCATGAAAAAGGGATATTTCTCTCACAGATTTTTAAAGATCATTTTCAACTATGTCAACATCCTTTACGAGATATTATTCTTGATTGAGGTTGATTTATTATGATACAAATCTTCCATATTGTTTTGAAGGTTTTGAGATATGTTTGACTGTGGATGTGTTATTTTTATACCATTCATGGTTTATGGATAAAGTATTGACATTTCGTATACTAGTTTTAATACGAATGTTTATGTTATGTTTAAAAATTTTATACAAGGAATGCATTGGACTTAGTAAGTGACGGGTGGTGCCCGCTACAACTCCTCGATGAATCGGTAGGTCTCATGAGACAAACTAGTGTCTTGGCATAAGGCCATGGAAAAAAAATTTAATTTTGATTCTTGGCATAAGGCCTTGAATATGTGGTTATGAATGTCTAGCATTATGCATTCCCTCATTATGAAATTAGATATTACATGTGATTATTCGACTAGTAGAATATCCATGTGCATGTTCATATGGTAATATTTGATTTATTTTCAACAAATAATGTTTCAATTTATCTTTAAAAGACTGTTGTTTTTATTACACATCTAGCCTTAAAAGTTTATAGCTTCCGCTAAATTATTTACCCTTACTGAGCATCTGAGCTCACCCATTTCATATGATTTATTTTCCCAGGATTTCCAAGAAGTGTATTATGATTGTAAAGCAGGGTTAAGCTAAAGGGAACAATGGAATTCTCAAAGGATTATTTATGATGTGTTGTATGTTAGAAAGTGTAATGTAACGTTCATGTATGCAATCTATTTTCCAAGACTACTAAACTGATCGGTCCTTCAGGACATGATTCTTTGTAATCATACCAATGTATTAAAATAAAGCGCCGACTCTGGGTAACTTTGGTTGGGGACATTATAGTGTATACAGTCTGCATGAAGAGTAATCACATTAATTATCAATTACCCACCTTTTAGTCATTAAGAGTTGTGTGACACATACATTGAACACACGATTTCCCTGAAAATTACTAGACGAACGATGTAGGGCTACATGGTGTTTAACTATGTAACACAACCTGTAGTCCCTAAAGTCTTGTGTTAGTTTGACCAGTCAACATGCAGTGTATTAATTAATTTGAATGTTGAGTTCCATGTGGTGAGCCACATATCCTGTGGATCATCTAGATTCGGTGAACCCTGTTACACGGAATGAATATTTCAGTTACATGTTATGTAGTTATATCATCTCTCCAAAATCCTTAGAACCTATCAAAGAAACCTTTGGTCATCTTCTTTTGTTGTTCATGTGTTCTGGATCATATGACGGTGATAAAACTTTTCATATCGACTCTACCATTAAAAGAAAAAATCAAAAAAAAATTAAACTCTCACAGAAACATTTATATCATACGATGAAAAACAAAAAACTAAAAATTATTATGTCACTACTTTGATACCACATGAATGTTCCATGGTGTAGCTGAAGCATTTGGGCCCATGCCCAATAATGGGTTTTCATCAACTTCATTGGATTTCTCCTCAGAACTCGATGAAAAAGAAACCCTAGAATCCTTGTGATGAGATCTTCAGATATAATTTATAATTAATTTGAGTTAAGATTAATAAATTACCCTCTTTTGAATTCTATCTTCATTAATTATTCCGTTGATACCTCTTGTCGTACCGTTGTTGGGTCAGAGGAATCTAGGGATGATTCCCTCTACACTATAAGAAATTCATTTTCTACAATAGGATACTTGTGACACAATAATGTTTTTTTTCAGAAACTATCAATGAAATCAGACTATTTGGGACGAAAAAATTTAGCCATTGCAAATAGTCTTTCGACCAAGATTTTTATGGATGAATAAAGTTGTTCGTTGAACAAAATTGGAAAGCTTTCGCACGTAGTAGTGAGAATGGACTATTCGTGACTGGAAAAAATTTGTCACAAGTAGATTATTATCACATTGTTATTTGGCGATGGACTGGTACAACCATTAAAAACACCCACTTCCAAGAACTAGTATTTGTAACAAATCTGTCACAGATACTCATCAAGATATTTTTCAATGGATTCGTCACAAATACACATAATTATCCATATTTGAGACTAATTATATCATAGAAGTATTCTTTTTCATGGATAGGTTGAAAATAACATGTCAACATGTTTATTTGACAAAGACTAGTCTATCAAAAACACGTATCATAAATAAATAATTTGTCGTAAAATGTTCAGGTGGCTGACCTTTGGGACAGGAATTTCATCACGAAATATATATATATATATATATATACAAATATGCTCACCCTCCCTCACTATTCTCCCAAAACCTTTCTATTTCTATAAAAACTCATTATTTTATGATCTTAACCTCATAACAATTGATTCAGAACTAAATTTAAAAATCCATAAGTATAATTCCAATTTTGATGTCTGTTTTAAAATTTTATTTCTAATTGTCAATAAAATTTTCAATTTAATTTTTTTAATTTATATTTCTTGTTAGGTATTTTAATTTATTAAATTAGCTTTGAATTTAGTTTAAGTTAGTACATTTTAATACATATTGTATGAATTAATTATAAATTTTTATAAATTAATATTAAACTAGTATGAATTAATAAAAAATACAAAGAATTGGTAGAAATTAATAAAAATTAGTGTAAATTAATATAAATTAGTATTAATTAATATAAATTAAATTAAATTATAATAAATTTGATGTACATTAATAGGAGTTATGATATATTCTTATAAAATTACAATATATTTATATAAATTTTTATAAATTAGTTTAAATTCATAAAAAATAATTATAATGTTATTTAATTTATTATAAATTTTGTATAAGTTATTAAAAAATGTTATAAATAACTACAAATTAGTATAAATTACAAATGCTTTTATAAATGAATGAAAATTAATATATGGTAGTATAAACTGATAAAAAATAAAAAAATTAAAAAAATTATTATATATTTATATAAATTAGTATTAATTGATAAAATTTATTATAATTTGATATGAATTATTATTTATTGATATAAATTTGTATACATGTGGAAAAAGTAATACAAGTTATTATTAAATATTATATAATTACAATAAATTCATATTAATTAGTATAAATTCATATTAATTTCTACAAATTATTTTTAATTCAATGAAAATTATTATAGATAAATATAAATTATTATAAAATGATATTATTTTGTTTAAATTTTCATAAATTATTATGGATTAGTATAAATTATTAAAAATGGTTATAAATTAATTGTATTTAATATATAGTTGTGTAAATTGATAAAAGTTTATAAAATAAAATAAAAATTATTATATATTAATATATATTAGTATAGATTGATATAAATTATTAAGTAGTCATATAAATGTGTATAAATGTATAAAAATTAATAAAAATTAAAATAAATTAATATAAAATTACTAGAAAAAGATATAATGTAGTAAATATTGAGATAAAGTATTATAATTTAATTTAATTTCATACAAAATTACTATAAATAAAAAATTATTATGAAGTGATATAATTTAGTATACATTATTAAAAACCTGTATAAATGATTAACAATTAATATATATTAGTATAAGTTGATAAAAATTTAATAAATTTTTTTCGATATCCATATAAATTATTATAATTTGGTATCATTTATTATAAATTGACATAAGTTACCATTTATTAATATATTTCATTATATATGTTTAGAAATTAATATAAATTATTATAAAATTACTATAAGTTGTTACATATTATTATAAATACATATAATATTTTTATAAATAAGTTTAAATTCATTGAAAATTAGTATAAATAAATTTAAATTATTATAAAGTGATATAATTTAGAATAAATTATTAAATTTATTAAAAAATTTGTATAAAATAGTAAAAATAAATATATAGTACTATAAATTAATAAAAATTTAACAAATTTAATAAAAGTTATTCCATATCCATATATATTTTTAAAATTGGTAAAATGAATTATAAATGGATATAAATTTTTATAAATCAGTAGAATTTAGTATAAATGAATATAAATAACTATAAATCACAATAAGTTAGTATTAATTCCTCTCAAATTAGTATAAAATAATATTCATTTTTATAAATTTATATAATTAGTACTAATTAATATAAGTTAGTATAATTAAATATAAATCGATAAATGTCAGTATAATTAAATATACATTTTTTTAAAATTAGTTTAATATAATATAATTTAGAATAATTAAAAAAAATGTAATGAAAATTATTATATATTATTATAAATTTACGAAAATTAGTATTAAATTTATTAAAATAGATATATCCAAATAGGCTCCAGTATAAGTGGACAACGTAACCCACACCATAAAAATTGATTATTAAAAAGTAATTTTAGATAAAAGAGGGTGAAAAGGCACCTAAAATGACGATGCCACCATCACACAAAAAATTCCAAACGAACTAAGGTTCTGAAGCTTCCACACACAAAGAAAATGTCACGACCTGTCCCCCGGGGCCCGTGCCGTGACTACCCTAAGCCTTCCTTCCATAGGCTCAAGGCTGGTGACTAGAACCGAAAGGCACACTCCCTAAAATGGGAAGGGCACCCGTCCCTCGAGGCCCATACCGTGACTACCCCAAGCCCGCCTTCCATAGGTTAGGGGTTGACGACTACCAGCGAAAGGCATTCTCCCTAAAATGGGATGGCATTGCCTTTATAATCCATAAACTCACACAACCAAACACACAGTTGGGTATGAGAACAAAGTAAAATGTATAGTAAAAATAGTGTGTACATTAAGTAAAGGGGATAGAATACAAGCCCAACTGGAAAGTACAAGTAAAACTGAAAAGTACAAGTAAAACTATATACAGCTCCTATGAACACCCACCAGGGATCCTACCTGAAGGGTAGGTATAGCTCTCGAATGGTCGTCTCTGCGGTACTCCTCATCTAAGGTCCACCTCCAAGCACCCTCCAGTCCGGGTACCCTCATCCTCAGTCAGTGCTATATGTCGTCTGCAGAAGACACCACAAGGTGTCGGCAAAGCCCGTGCATGGGTGAGTATGACAATACTCAGTAGGGACACCGAGACCCCTAAAGGTCTCTCAAAATCCACAAAGTATAAACCACAAAGCATGGAAACAACAGTCAACCCTACTTAGGTATATTACCAAACACATTCCTAAGTTATCAAGTATACCCATCGTATTCATGAGGAAACATAATTCCCAAATCCTTAGCCAAAAGCTCAACTGTTCCACGAAGGAAAGAATTCCATTAAGGTAACACCACAAAGGTAAAGACTCAGATCACTCTAGGTTTTCAGTAAAGTATACAAGTATAGATGATTAGTCGCGAAGCAAGATCATCTTATTCTGTCAAGAGGCACTGCTGCTGATTATACGGAGTCTGACCCACATAGGACCGATAGGTAGTCACCCACACCCGCAATGTACCACATAGGATCTGACCCACATAATATCGGTATGCACTGACCCACATAGGATCACTGAGTGCTGACCCACATAGGATCTGACCCATACAGGATCTGACCTGTAGAGACCCAAAGCTTGACGTACATAGACATTACATTACTTTTGCGGAATACTTAGTACATAACAAAAACAGACACACAAGGACCGTAATAGTTTAGTGTCTTTGGAAACATGGAACGTAATATTCTAATCGTGGTGAAAGATCTTCAACATCTCCCATAAAGATCTTTTCATTTTTGTTTCCTTACCTAAAATCTTTCTTTTAATCCTGGGGGAAAATAAAACATAAAAGGGTGAGCTCAAATGCTCAGTAAGGGTAAGAATGGATAAAATAAAATATACCATATGTATTTGAACTAAAAAAACATGAACATTTAAAATCATGAGCAACAACATAAAACATGGAAGTACATAAGGCATAGATCATAATCGAACATAAATCATGATAAAATAGCATGGGAATAAAACATCTAATTGTGGAAACTATTAATCACATCATATGATTTCCATAGTATCCAAGGAATTGCTGCCAAGACCATCTTAGTGGACAAAGTCCCTTTCTAAATCGAGTTCAATCCTCATTTCAGTCCTGTTTTACTGAACTGGTTTAACCTGCCGTTCCAGCCATGTCTATCTCATGAGATATAAATCTTTACCCAATACATTGGAGGGAGATATAGGTCCCACCCATCGCATAATGATATCATTCTTTTGTGTGCCACAATATCATAAACCATACATCATAGCATAACCCATGTAATAAAAATGGGATTCTTAAACAACATGACATCATAAAACAATTCGTATAAGATAAAGGATTTCATAAAAATAATTCCATCACAACATAATCAAATATATGTAATAATAGGGATGGAAACAGAACCCTATATTATCTTAGATGGAAAATAATTTTGATAAAACATTTGAACTCCATTCTTGAGGAAAATATCCTTTCTACTTCAAAAACATTTTCCTTTCTTAACATGTCATACAATTTTAAACTAAAAGAATTTGATTAAAAATAAACTTGAAAACTTTTAATGTAAGCTTCTTGGAAATAATTTTTTAAAAATCCATTCATGCCGTATAAGTTAAAAAACATTCTTCTCGTACTTTTGTCGGAAAAGTCTAAAAGTACCTCGTACGAAAAATGACAAAAGATTCCTTTCATATCATTTACTAAAAACTCACCGAAGGGTAAAATTGGATATAAACTATTGTAGAATTATGTAAATATTACATATTGAGGAAACATGGACGTGGATGATAAAATGCACCCCAGTAAATTCCAAAGTATAAACAATCTCGGATAAAAATGAGATTCTGATATTTACCTTACCTTAGGTCTGATTTGCTTCGTAAGTGTCCGAACCTCCTGTATAATGATTTAAATAATTTCATTTACTTATTCCAGAATTATACTCATTGTTATGATATCATATATGGTTCACTTATGACTTTATATTACCCGTTCTTTTGTAAATTCCATGTTAAAGAGCGTTTTGGGTAAAATTGTTTCATTTGTCGTCCGTGTTTTGACTTGTAATTATTCATATGATTACTTAGATCATGATTACTTAATTCCAGAATATAAAACATTATTTATATATAATATATATTCAGAATATACATATATATAATAAATCAGTAAATGGAAAGAAATACACCATTCATGGAGACGGTAGGCCGTACGTATGCATGAACGCTGTTTTCGTTTCCTTATTGAGTTGAATGGAATTAAGTAGATGACATACATATATATACACATAAATCCAGTATCATTATTATGTAATATATTTCATGATTACTTATTATATATACTTTATAGTCATTCATGAATGGTTAACGTGGAGAATGAATCTCATCGCGCCGTGGAGACGATAGTCCGTACGTACGCACGAGCGATGATATCGTTCTCATGATTGTGGGACTATATTGGAGTGTATGTATACTATTTCAGAATCAATATCACTTTAAAATAATCATATATAGTTATTATTTACACCATTATACCCATCCAAGTAAGGTGGTGGTGGAAAATAGATTACACCACGGCGTGGAGACGGTATTCCGTACGTACGCACGCGCGATGATTTTGTTATACGTAGGATGGATAGATGGTGAAATAGGGTTGTTTCATACTTATAATAACATATCCGTATATGATTGATACTGATGTTATTACTTCATAATGAAACAACTAAAGAAGAAGAAGTGGAAGAAGAAATAAAGTTAAAAGAATCGGTAACGGACATTACCTCTTCTTTGAAGCGCTTCTTTCAGACCCCCTTTTAGGGCACTAAAATTGGTCTTTGAAGAATACCAGGACCACTAGGATGTTTCTATGGAAGTGGAGAAGAGAATTTTTCAGGTTTTGGCCGAACTTTAAGGCTCAAAGTGGTGTGAGGAAGAGGGGGAGGAGGTCCCCTTTTATAAGGGAGGAGAGGGGCACCTTTAGAATAACTAAAAATATTATTTTATTATAAATCCAAATTAGGTTTTAAATATCTCCAAATTGATTTATTTCTAATATAAGGTGGTTATGGGTCGAAATACTCTCATCCAATAGAATTTGGACAAGTTTAGGTCATTATACTAACCCTATCTTTTAGTTTTAACTCTTAGTTAATTAGATTGACATTTATCATGTCACTTTGTATTTTTATATTATATAGTAAATAAACTTACCATATACATCTAAGAGACCCCCAAGTGGTCCATTAATGATACACCTATATTGATATAAGTATCTTGGCAGAACCTTAGATTTTTAGGAATAAAATAACTATCAATAATATAATATTTGTTTTAAAAACTATTTTATGTCAATTTTGACACAATTCAATAGTTGATTTTTGTGAAACTCATAACAGAATGATTACTTCGACCAAGGTTAATTAAAGAAATACTAACATGTCATATTAACCTATAAAATTAGTTTAATTCATAAAAAGTCTCAAATTATATTTATTTGGGTATTTATAATATCAATTATTCTAATTGTTCACTATTATGGTAATTACTGCATCATCATTGTGTCATAAATAAATTAAATTATTTAATGTCTAAAAATTATAAATAAAATATCATTATGTAGGAAATCGTATTAGATTTCTAATTAATATTTACAATCGAATTTATCTTATGTATAACCCTATATTAAAAATGTTTTAGTAAATAAACTTTGATTTTAACTCTTTTAACTATTCTTTGAATTAAATAATAATAAATGTCCTAATCTAATCCAAGTGGGCCTAAATGGTAATATTTTATTCCTAAGGTTGTTTTTGGTAGAATTACACTTATCCAATAAAATTAGGATATGTGTTAGGGTAATAATAATATCATTTTTACCCTTAATTACCCTATTTACTTTTAACCGTGGTAAACAAAAGTAAAAAGTTACTATTCACCAAAAATTATTTTCATCTCATTAAACCAGATTTTACTTACTGACATCAACTGTGTCTCTCGGATTTTTGAAATTACACTCACAGAAGTGGTAAAATTATGTTTTATGAAAAATTCAGTTTTTTTTAAACTACCACTTAGTGGTTTCACTATTCATCAAAAAATGAAAGTTTCCTGAAAAATACCAAAAATTAGGCCTAAGATATATTTGATATTACGAACTCAAAAATGATGTTTATTTTACCAAATTCAAAACATATCAGTTGAATTAATTAATTTAAAAATTAATTTATGTCGTCAAAACAAATAGCGTGTTCTTAAGAGATAATAACTATCAAAAGATTGACACTAGTTTATGTCTGGTTTAAAAGTGAAATTACATCCAATGAAAAAAATTGTATTAAATTGTAAAAATATATTCTAAATATACCTTAAAACCACTAAAATTAATAATTTATCACTATTAATTATTTCGATTAAAAAGGTTGTTTTTAATTAAAATTTATTAATTTTCACTATTCATCAGAAAATGAAAGTTATCTGAAAAGTACCAAAATTTCACCCTAAGCTAATTTCGATATTACGAATCCAAAAATGAAGTCCATTTTGAAAAATAAAATTCACAAAATTTCAAAAAGTGGTTATTACTATTCATAACGGCTAGTTTTAATAATATTTTAATAGCATATCGTTGTTTAGTGAAACACGGTATTGCGTACTACACACGCTATCGAGGAAGGTCGTGATTGCGTGTAATGCAAGGAAAGTCAAGGATGCATGTTGTGCAAGCTCCTTTTGGTGTAGCGTACAACACAAGACATTAATGAAATTAAAAAGGATATTTTTCATAAAATCTCGGGGTGTTACATTCTACCCCCCTTAAAATGAATTTCGCCCTCGAAATTCTTCGGGGTTATAAATGGTTTACTATTCGAAAGTTTCTTTAATAGAAACCCACATCGTAAAAAGGAATACCAAAACCAATATTTAAAAATAAAAGTATGAAACGTAACGGTTACCCAAATAAACTAATCAATAGGTTTCCACATAGGTGAAAATATGGATAAGGAAGAGAAATTTAACCATCATGTTCTGATGGAGAGTGGTAGAGAACATGGCTATGGAAAAACCAGAAATCACAAATCCATAAATTTGTGATGATCTAAGGTACCATCTGATTCATCAGATATAAGAGCACTAGGACAACATTGTTGGTTTTCAAGATCATTTCCCTAAAGTTGATGAAATTGGAATTAGAAGAAATACTTTCGTGATTTTGGTATAGTCTCACCGTTGGTCGTTCTTTGAAAAATTTCCACTTCATCTCTCAAAGAAATGAAGTTGAATTTGTCATTTGTGATGTGTTAGCAGATCATGTGATAGAATGATGGGTCATTCCATCTGTCTCAAACAAAAGGTTAGAAAAGTTATCAAAAAATACATAAGTCCATCTATAGTGAGATTAATCATATACGGTTCCTAAAATGAACTTATACTTCATATATCATACTGCTTAATATAATAAAACTAGTTTCTACTAAACAGGGACTTCCTGTAGGCCAGTGGTAGGCGATAAAGGCCAGTCGCACTTCGGTTGTGGGTTCGATTCCCACAGCCTTGTCCGACACGATGGGATGTCTCCCATCCTGCAAGTTGTCTTTTTTCTAAAACTACATTACTATAACATCCCATCAATAATATCAAAAAAAGTTCTATCCTTAAACAATACTAACTTATGTCCAACATTATCCATTCCAATCTTTAGGCTTATCTAAAAATACTTTGGTCTAAGATCATAGTATAAAGAAAATTATTACTTGAAATGTCATCAACCAAGCATGTGAATACAATCATTTATCCCCCATATATCTTGTTGGTCACATTCCAATCATGTGAATACCTTAATCATGTTTTCTCATGAAAAATGAATACCCATTAAACCTTAGTGAAAACATGAATGCTATCAAAGGTTAACTCTTTCCAAAATCCAAAAATTATATATACTCAAACCATGATATAACCTTCTCCTTATATCAGTCATGAGCTCATGAATACTATCAAACATTTAATTTTCTCCTTATCCCTTCATTATGCGCATATCATATACATTCCAAAAATATCTGAATAACCTTTCATGGATACTGGTACCATTAATCATACACTTTCAAAACTCAAGGAAAGACAACTGTGTAACAATCCTTAGATGTCTCTTTATTCCATAGTACCATGAGATTAATTATACAACATTACACTTGATAAACATGTAATCATTCCACTACCTTCTTAAACCATTGACTGAGCTTCAACAATTCTTTCAACTCACATATTATTTATAGTCTCTTCATCATCATCAACATAAATACTACCCATATGACCGTACTGATTCTCTTCATGAGACTTTACCTTAGGGCATTGGTTTGCATAATGCCTGTACATTCCACATTTAAAACATTTAACCATTGTTGATGTCGTAGAAATACCATTATCCTCATCCATGGTGTTAACTGAACATTTTCCTTTGCACTTACTGGCTTTGTGTCCTTCTTTTCCACACCCAAAGCATCTTCCAATTCCTTTGAAACAATCTCCCTGATGCCTCTTCCCACATGATTTACATGAGGGAAATTGAACTTTCTTTCCTCTATGATCATCATGAAACTCCATCTTTCTCTTATTATCTGATTCAAGAAACTTACCAAAGTTGAGATTATTGATCATATTATGAGATTTCTGATTAGGCATAATAACGATGTTTGGACTTCCCAATCCCGTTTCATTTGGTTGCTCATGAAGAATATCATTCCATTGTCTGTCTTATCCTCTATTATCGTGAATCTTCCTCTTTCCAACCATTTTCTAAAACCCAAAAAGAATAGTGTGAGAGGCAAAAATCATGCTAGGGAAAACAACATAGTAAAGGGGGAGTTCCCTCAATATCTAACATTTTAGGTTAAATTATAAGATCGTTACCATAGTTCTTGGACTATATCCTATACGTATACTTATCCTTAGGTACATCCCTAGACATACCTTAGAAATATCTATAGGGATCTCACTAACGTTTTCGCATCCTAGTTTCCAAAGGTTGACTAAACCTTTCCTCTGATACCAACTATAGAGACCCAAATCTTGACGTACATAGACATTACATTACTTTTGCGGAATACTTAGTACATAAAAAAAATAGACACACAAGGACCGTAATAGTTTAGTGTCTTTGGAAACTTGGAACGTAATCTTCTAATCGTGGTGAAAGATCTTCAACATCTCCCATAAAGATCTTCCCATTTTTGTTTCCTTACCTAAAATATTTCTTTTAATCCTAGGGGAAAAGAAAACATAAAAGGGTGAGATCAAATGCTCAGTAAGGGTAAGCATGGATAAAATAAAACATACCATATATATTTGAACTTAAAAAAACATGAACATTAAAAATCTTGAGCAACGACATAAAACATGGAAGTACATAAGTCATAGATCATAATGGAACATAAATCATGATAAAATAGCATGTTAATAAAACATGTAATTGTGGAAACCATTAAGCACATGATATGATTTCCATATTAGCCAAGGCATTGCTGCCAAGACCATCTTAGTGGACAAAGTCCCTTTCTGAATCGAGTTCACTCCTCGTTTCAGTCCTGTTTTACTGAACCGGTTGAACCTGATGTTCCATCCATGTCTATATCATGAGATATAAATATTTACTCAATGCATTGGAGGGAGATATAGGTCCCACCCATCTCATAATGATACCATTCTTATGTGTGCCACAAAATCATAAACCATACATCATAGCATAACCCATGTAATAAAAATGGGATTCTTAAACAACATGACATCATAAAACAATTTATATAAGATAAAGGATTTCATAAAAATAATTCCATCACAACATAATCAAATCAATGTAATAATAGGGATAGAAACAGAACCCTATATTATCTTAGACGGAAAATAATTTTGATAAAACACTTGAACTCCATTCTTGAGAAAAATATCCTTTCTACTTCAAAAACATTTTCCTTTATTAACATGTCATACAATTTTATACTAAAAGATGTTGATTAAAAATAAACTTGAATCTTATAAATTATGATTCTTGGAAATAATTTTTTAAAAATCCATTCATGCCGTATAAGTTAAAAAAACATTCTTCTCGTACTTTTGTCGGAAAAGTCTAAAAGTACCTCGTACAAAAAACGACAAAAGATTCCTTTCATATCTTTTACTAAAAACTCACCGAAGGGTAAAATTGGATATAAACTATTTTATAATGATGTAAATATTACATATTTAGGAAACATGGATGTGGATGATAAAATGCACCCTAGTAAATTCCAAAGTATAAACAATCTCGGATAAAAATGAGATTGTGATATTTCCCTTACCTTAGGTCTGATTTGCTTCATAAGTGTCCGAACCTCCTGTATAATGATTTAAATAATGTCATTGACTTATTACATAATCATACTCATTGTTATGATATCATATATGGTTCACTTATGACTTTATATTACCCTTTATTTTGTAAATTCCATGTTAAAGAGCGTTTTGGGTAAAATTGTTTCATTTGTAGTCTGTGTTTTGACTTGTAATTATTCATATGATTACTTAGATCATGATTACTTAATTCCAGAATATAAAACATGATTTATATATAATATATATTCAGAATATACATATATATAATAAATCATTAAATGGAAAGAAATACACCGTTCATGGAGAAGGTAGGCCGTACGTACGCATGAACGCGATTTTCGTTTCCTTATTCAGTTGAATGGAATTAAGTAGATGACATACATATATATAAACATAAATACAATATCATTATTATGTCATATATTTCATTATTACTTATTATATATACTTTATAATCATTCATGAATGGTTAACATGGAGAATAAATCTCATCGCGTCGTGGAGACAGTAGTCTGTACGTACGCACGAGCGATGATATCGTTCTCATGATTGTGGGACTGTATTGGAGTGTATGTATACTATTTCAGAATCTATATCACTTTAAAATAATCATATATAGTTATTATTTATTCCATTATACCCATCCAAGTAAGGTGGTGGTGGAAAATAGATTACACCACGGCGTGGAGACGGTATTCCGTATGTACGCAATTGCGGTGATTTTGTTTTCTGTAGGATGGATAGATGTTTAAATAGGGTTGTTTCATACTTATAATAACATATCATTATATGATTTATACTGATGTTATTACTTCATAATGAAAAAACTAAAGAAGAAGAAGTGGAAGAAGAAATAAAGTTAAAAGAACCGGTAACGGACATTACCTCTTCTTTGAAGCGCTTCTTTCAGACCCCCTTTTAGGGCACTAAAATTGGTCTTTTAAGAAGACCAAGACCTCTATAATGTTTCTATGGAAGTGGAGAAGATAATTATTCAGGGGTTGGCCGATCTTGGAGGCTCAAAGTTGTGTGAGGAAGAGGGGGAGGAGGTGCCCTTTTATAAGGGAGGAGAGGGGCACCTTTGGAATAACTAAAAATATTATTTTATTATAAAGCCAAATTCGGTTTTAAATAGATCCAAATTGATTTATTTCGAATCTAAGGTGGGGATGGGTCGAAATACTCTCATCCAATATAATTTATACAGGTTTAGGTCATTATACTAACCTTATCTTTTAGTTTTAACTCTTAGTTAATTAGATTGACATTTACCATGTTACTTTGTTTTTTTTATATTCTATAGTTAATAAACATACCATATACATCCAAGCGACCCCCAAGTGGTCCATTAATGACACACCTATCTTGATATAAGTATCTTGGCCGAACCTTAGATTTTTAGGAATAAAATAACAATCAATAATATAATATTTGTTTTAAAAAATATTTTATGTCAATTTTGACACTATTCAATAGTTTATTTTTTTGAAACTCATAACAGAATGATTACTTCGAAAAAAGTTAATTACATAAATCCTAACATGTCATATTAACCTATAAAATTAGTGTAATTCATAAAAGGTCTCAAATTATATTTATTTCAGTATTTATAATAACAATTATTCTAATTTTTCACTATTATGGTAATTACTACATCATCATTGTGTCATAAATAAATTGAATTATTTAATGTCTAAAAATTATAAATAAAATATCATTACGTAGGAAATAGTATTATATTTCTAATTAATATTTACAATATAATTTATCTTATGTATCAACCTATATTAAAAATATTTTAGTAAATAAACTTTGATTTTAACTCTTTTAACTCTTCTTCGAATTAAATAATAATAAATGTCCTAATCTAATCCAAGTGGGCCTAAATGGTCATATTTTATTCCTAAGGTTGTTTTTGGTCGAATTACACTTATCCAATAAAATTAGGACATGTGTTAGGGTAATAATAGTATCATTTTTACCCTTAATTAGCCTATTTACTTTTAACTGTGGTAAAAAAAAAGTAAAAAGTTACTATTCACCAAAAATTATTTTCATCTCATTGAACCACATTTTACTTACTGACATCAACCGTGTATCTCGGATTTTTGAAATTCCACTCATAGAATTAGTAAAATTATGTTTTATGAAAAATTCAGTTTTTTTTAAACTACCACTTAGTGGTTTCACTATTCATCAAAAAATGAAATTTTCCAGAAAAATATCAAAAATTAGGCCTAAGCTATATTTGATATTATGAACTCAAAAATGATGTCTATTTTACCAAATTAAAAACATATCAATTTTATTAATTAATTTAAAAATTAATTCTCGTCGTCAAAACAAATAACGTGTTCTTAAGAGAAAATAACTATCAAAAGATTGACACTTGTTTATGTATGGTTTAAATGTGAAATTACATCCAATGACCAAAATTGTATTAAATTTTAAAAATATATTCTAAATACACTTTAAAACCACTAAAATTAATAATTTATCACTATTAATTATTTTGATTAAAAAGGTTGTTTTTAATTAAAATTTAGTAATTTTCACTATTCATCAGAAAATGAAAGTTATCCAAAAAGTACCAAAATTTCACCCTAAGCTAATTTTGATATTCCGAATCCAAAAATGAAGTCCATTTTGAAAAATAAAATTTACAAAATTTCAAAAAGTGTTTATTACTATTCATAACGGCTAGTTTTAATAATATTTTAATAGCATATCGTTGTTTAGTGAAACTCGCTATTGCGTACTACACACGCTATCGAGGAAGGTCGTGATTGCGTGTAATGCAAGGCATGTCAAGGATGCATGTTGTGCAAGCTCCTTTTGGTGTAGATTACAACACAAGACATTAATGAAATTAAAAAGGATATTTTTCATAAAATCTCGGGGTGTTACATTCTACCCCCCTTAAAATGAATTTCACCCTCGAAATTCATCGGGGTCATAAATGGTTTACTATTCGAAAGTTTCTTTAATAGAAACCCACATCGTAAAAAGGAATACCAAAACCAATCTTTAAAAAAAAAGTATGAAACGTAACGGTTACCCAAATAAACTAGTCACTGGGTTTCCACATAGGTGAAAATATGGATAAGGAAGAGAAATCTAACCATCATGTTCTGATGGAGAGTGGTAGAGAACATGGCTATGGAAAAGCCAGCAATCACAAAGCCATAAATTTGTAACGATCTAAGGTACAATCTGATTCATCAGATATAAGAGCTCTAGGAAAACATTGTTGGTTTTCAAGATCATTTCCCTAAAGTTGATGAAATTGGAATTAGAAGAAATACTTTCATGATTTTGGTATAGTCTCACCGTTGGTCATTCTTTGAACAATTTCCACTTCATCTCTTAAAGAAATGAAGTTGAATTTGTCATTCGTGATGTGTTAGTAGATCTTGTGATAGAATGATGGGTCATTCCATCTGTCTCAAACAAAAGGTTAGAAAAGTTATCAAAAAATACATAAGTCCATCTATAGTGAGATTAATCATATATGGTTCCTAAAATGGACTTATACTTCATATATCATACTGCTTAATATAATAAAACTAGTTTCTACTAAACAAGGACTTCCTGTAGGCCAGTGGTAGGCGATAAAGGCCAGTCGCACTTCGGTTGTGGGTTCGATTCCCACAGCGTTGTCCGACGCGATGGGCTGTCTTCCGTCCTGCCGGTTGTCCTATTTCTAAAACTACATTACTATTACATCCCATCAATAATATGAAAAAAAATTCTATCCTTAAACAATACTAACTTATGTCCAACATAATCTAGTCCAATCTTTAGGATTATCTAAAAATACTTCGGTCCAAGCTCATAGTATAAAGAAAACGATTACTTGAAATGTCATCAACCAAGCATGTGAATACCATAATTTATCCCCCATATATCTTGTTGGTCACATTACAATCATGTGAATACCTTAATCATGTTTTCTCATGAAAAATGAATACCCATTAAACCTTAGTGAAAACATGAATGCTATCAAAAGTTAACTCTTTCCAAAATCCAAAAATTCTATATACTCAAACCATGATATAACCTTCTCCTTATATCTGTCATGAGCTCATGAATACTATCAAACATTTATTTTTCTCCTTATCCCTTCATTATGCGCATATCATATACATTCCAAAAATATCTGAATAACCTTTCATGGATACTGGTATCATTAATCATACACTTTCAAAACTCAAGGAAAGACAACAGTGTAACAATCCTTAGATGTCTCTTTATTCCATAGTACCATGAGATTACTTATACAACATTACACTTGATAAAAATGTAATCATTCTACTACCTTCTTAAACTATTGACTGAGCTTCAACAATTCTTTCAACTCACATATTATTTGTAGTCTCTTCATCATCATCAACATAAATACTACCCATACAACCGTACGAATTCTCTTCATGAGACTTTACCTTACGGCATTGGTTTGAATAATGCCCGTACATTCAACATTTAAAACATTTAACCATTGTTGATGTCATAGCAATACCATTATCCTCATCCATGGTGTTAACTGAACCTTTTCCTTTGCACTTACTGGCTTTGTGTCCTTCTTTTCCACACCCAAATAATCTTCCAGTTCCTTTGAAACAATCTCCCCGATGCCTCTTGCCACATGATTTACATGATGGAAATTGAACTTTCTTTCCTCTATGATCATCATGAAACTCCATCTTTCTCTTATTATCTGAGTCAGGAAACTTACCAAAGTTGAGATTATTGATCATATTATGATATTGCTGATTAGGCATAATAATGATGTTTGGACTTCCAAATCCCATTTCATTTAGTTGCTCATGAAGAATATCATTCCATTGTCTGTCATATCCTCCATTATCATGAATCTTCCTGTTTTTAACCATTTTTTAAAACCCAAAAAGAATAGTGTGAGAGGCAAAAATCATGCTAGGGAAAACAACATAGTAAAGGGGGAGTTCCCTCAATATCTAACATTTTAGGTTAAATTCTATGATCGTTACCGTAGTTCTAGACTATATCCTATACGTATACTTATCCTTAGGTACATCCCTAGACATACCTTAGAAATATCTCTAGGGATCTCACTAACGTTTTCGCATCCTAGTTTCCAAAGGTTGACTAAACCTTTCCTCTGATACCAACTGTAGAGACCCAAATCTTGACGTACATAGACATTACATTACTTTTTCGGAATACTTAGTACATAACAAAAACAAACACACAAGGACCGTAATAGTTTAGTGTCTTTGGAATCGTGGAACGTAATCTTCTAATCGTGGTGAAATATCTTCAACATCTCCCATAAAGATCTTCCCATTTTTGTTTCCTTACCTAAAATCTTTCTTTTAATCCTAGGGGGAAAGAAAACATAAAAGGGTGAGCTCAAATGCTCAGTAAGGGTAAGCATGGATAAAATAAAACATACCATATATATTTGAACTTAAAAAAACATGAATATTAAAAATCTTGAGCAACGACATAAAACTTGGAAGTACATAAGGCATAGATAATAATGGAACATAAATCATGATAAAATAGCATGGGAATAAAACATGTAATTGCGGAAACCATTAAGCACATGATATGATTTCCATAGTAGCCAAGGCATTGCTACCAAGACCATCTTAGTGGACAAAGTCCCTTTCTAAATTGAGTTCACTCCTCGTTTCAGTCTTGTTTTACTGAACAAGTTTAACCTGATGTTCCAGCCATGTCTATCTCATGAGATATAAATCTTTACTCAATGCATTGGAGGGAGATATAGGTCCCACCCATCTCATAATGATACCATTCTTATGTGTGCCACAAAATCATAAACCATACATCATAGCATAACCCATGTAATAAAAATGGGATTCTTAAACAACATGACATCATAAAACAATTCATGTAAGATAAAGGATTTCATAAAAATAATTCCATCACAACATAATCAAATCAATGTAATAATAGGGATAGAAACAGAACACTATATTATCTTATATGGAAAATAATTTTGATAAAACACTTGAACTCCATTCTTGAGGAAAATATCATTTCTACTTCAAAAAAATTTTCCTTTCTTAACATGTCATACAATTTTAAATCAAAAGAAGTTTATTAAAAATAAACTTGAAAACTTGTAAAGTAAGCTTCTTGGAAATAATTTTTTAAAAATCCATTCATGCCGTATAAGTTAAAAAAACATTCTTCTCGTACTTTTATCGGAAAAGTCTAAAAGTATCTCGTATGAAAAACGACAAAAGATTTCTTTCATATATTTTACTAAAAACTCACCGAAGGGTAAAATTGGATATAAACTATTGTAGAATGATGTAAATATTACATATTTAGGAAACATGGATGTGGATGATAAAATGCACCCTAGTAAATTCCAAAGTATAAACAATCTCGGATAAAAATGAGATTGTGATATTTCCCTTTCCTTAGGTCCGATTTGCTTCGTATGTGTCCGAACCTCCTGTATAATGATTTAAATAATTTCATTGACTTATTCCAGAATCATAATCATTGTTATGATATCATATATGGTTCACTTATGACTTTATATTACCCATTCTTTTGTAAATTCCATGTTAAAGAGTGTTTTGGGTAAAATTGATTCATTTGTTGTCCGTGTTTTGACTTGTAATTATTCATATGATTACTTAGATCATGATAACTTAATTCCAGAATATAAAACATGATTTATATATAATATATATTCAGAATATACATATATATATAATAAATCAGCAAATGGAAAGAAATACACCGTTCATGGAGACGGTAGGCCGTACGTACGCATGAACGCCGTTTTTGTTTCCTTATTGAGTTTAATGGAATTAAGTAGATGACAAACATATATATAAACATAAATACAGTATCATTATTATTTCATATATTTCATTATTACTTATTATATATACTTTATAATCATTCATGAATGGTTAACATGGAGAATGAATCTCATCGCGTCGTGGAGACGGTAGTCCGTACGTACGCACGAGCGATGATATCGTTCTCATGATCGTGGGACTGTATTGGAGTGTATTTATACTATTTCAGAATCAATATCACTTTAAAATAATCATATATAGTTATTATTTATGCCATTATACCCATCCAAGTAAGGTGGTGGTGGAAAATAGATTACACAACGGCGTGGAGACGGTATTCCGCACGTACGCACGCGCGGTAATTTTGTTTTCCGTAGGATGGATAGATGGTGAAATAGAGTTGTTTCATACTTATAATAACATTTCAGTATATGAGTGATACTGATGTTATTACTTCGTAATGAAACAACTAAAGAAGAAGAAGTGGAAGAAGAAATAAAGTTAAAAGAATCGGTAACAGACATTACCTCTTCTTTGAAGCGCCTCTTTCAGACCCCCTTTTAGGGCACTAAAATTGGTCTTTGAAGAATACCAGGACCTATAGGATGTTTCTAGGGAAGTGGAGAAGAGAATTTGGCATGGGTTGGCCAAGCTTGAAGGCTCAAAGTGGTGTGAGGAAGAGGGGGAGGAGGTGCCCTTTTATAAGGGAGGAGAGGGGAACCTTTGGAATAACTAAAAATATTATTTTATTATAAAGCCAAATTCGGTTTTAAATAGATCCAAATTGATTTATTTAGAAGATAGGGTGTGGATGGGTCGAAATCATCTAATCCAATAGAATTTAGACAAGTTTAGGTCATTATACTAACCTTATCTTTTAGTTTTAACTCTTAGTTAATTAGATTGACATTTACCATGTTACTTTGTATTTTTATATTATATAGTTAATAAACATACCATATACATACAAGAGACCCACAAGTGGTCCATTAATGATACACCTATCTTGATATAAGTATCGTGTCCGAACCTTATATTTTTAGGAATAAAATAACAATCAATAATATAATATTTGTTTTAAAAACTATTTTATGTCAATTTTGACACTATTCAATAGTTGATTTTTGTGAAACTCATAACAGAATGATTACTTCGACCAAAGTAAATTAAATCAATCCTAACATGTCATATTAACCAATAAAAGTATTTTAATTAATAAAAAGTCTCAAATTATATTTATTTGTGTATTTATAATATCAATTATTCTAATTTTTCACTATTATGGTAATTACTGCATCATCATTGTGTCATAAATAAATTAAATTATTTAATGTCTAAAAATTATAAATAAAATACCATTATGTAGTAAATCGTATTAGATTTCTAATGAATATTTACAATATAATTTATCTTATGTATAACCCTATATTAAAATATTTTAGTAAATAAACTTTGATTTTAACTCTTTTAACTCTTCTTTGAATTAAATAATAATAAATGTCCTAATCTAATCCAAGTGGGCCTAAATGGTCATATTTTATTCCTAAGGTTGATTTTGGTCGAATTACACTTGTCCAATAAAATTAGGACATGTGTTAGGGTAATAATAATAATATCATTTTTACCCTTAATTTCCCTATTTACTTTTAACCGTGGTAAAAAAAAGTAAAAAGTTACTATTCACCAAAAAATATTTTCATCTCATTGAACCAAATTTTACTTACTGACATCAACCGTGTCTCTCGGATTTTTGAAATTCCACTCACAGAATCAGTAAAATTAAGTTTTATGAAAAATTCATTTTTTTAAACTACCACTTAGTGGTTTCACTATTCATCAAAAAATGAAAGTTTCCAGAAAAATACCAAAAATTAGGCCTAAGATATATTTGATATTATGAACTCAAAAATGATGTCTATTTTATCAAATTAAAAACATATCAGTTGCATTAATTAATTTAAAAAATATTTCCCGTCGTCAAAACAAAAAAACGTGTTCTTAAGAGATAATAACTATTAAAAGATTGACACTTGTTTATGTCTGGTTTAAATGCGAAATTACATCCAATGACCAACATTGTATTAAATTGTAAAAATATATTCTAAATAAAATTTAAAACCACTAAAATTAAGAATTTATCACTGTTAATTATTTTGATTAAAAAGGTTGTTTTTAACTAAAATTTAGTAATTTTCACTATTCATCAGAAAATGAAAGTTATCCAAAAAGTACAAAAATTTCACCCTAAGCTAATTTTGATATTCCAAATCCAAAAATAAAGTCCATTTTGAAAAATAAAATTTACAAAATTTCAAAAAGTGGTTATTACTATTCATAACGGCTAGTTTTAATAATATTTTAATAGCATATCGTTTTTTAGTGAAACTCGGTATTGCGTACTACACACGCTATCGAGGAAGGTCGCGATTGCGTGTAATGCAAGTCAAGTCAAGGATTCATGTTGTGCAAGCTCCTTTTGGTGTAGCGTACAACACAAGACATTAAAGAAATTAAAAAGGCTATTTTTCCTAAAATCTCGGTGTGTTACATAACCCATACAAGATCACTATGAATGCTGATATCTAGTCACCGATTCTCTAGGCCTAGGAACAAGTAACATTCCCAGTCACAATATCGAACACCTTGTCTGCTAGAGAACTCCTACTCTAATGAGTATAGTGGGCCTGCCATGTCACACATAGGTGCTTCCCACTAATCTTGGACTGTTGAGGTACTCCACCTGTCGAGTACCGTGGGTCTGCCGCGTCACACAGAGGCACTCCCCACCTTGGGTCTGCAGCATCACACAGAGGCGCTCCCCAGTGTGGGTCTACCACATCACATAGAGGCGCTCCCCACTTGGCCTGTCAAGTCACTCCGAGTCGAAATGGTTAGTAGTCGTCAGGTCTCAACCAGTCGCAGGGTTCCGTACGTAGAGCGCTTGGGAGAACCGCTCCCCAAGCCATCAGTCATATCTCAACAAGCACTCAGTCTCACAAGAAGTATCCTGATGATTATCTATGTTATAATGTTTCCAACACAACAAAAAATGCGTCAATCGGACGCCCGGTCTGTGTGATGTTGGCATTTCAGTGCTGGGGGCCCGGTTGGATTCGTGGTCCGATCCAACCCGGCCGTACACTAACCGTATTCAAACTCAAGTGGAGTATACCAAAAGGACTGTCTCTGTCCAAGGATTTCGTTTCCATATAAGGTTCATCAAATGGATGCCAGGTTCACAAGTTATGGCCATAAAGACGAAAAATTGGTCTGGATGGCCCCGGGTCCAGTCTGACCCAGTCGAACCGACCCGGATGGCCTCGTACTTGGCGGGCCCGGCCTGATGGGCTATGGTCCGGCCTGACCTGCATATGGGACAGCTCATCTGGGCCTATATAGGGGACATCCCAGCACAGCCCGCTGCAATGGAGCCCGCTCGGCTTTCGGTCTGTCGAGGCGGGGTCCGCCGTGCCTGACACCCGGGGGGTGGCGGCCCCCGGTCTTCTGGAACGGTCCGTGGACCGTTCGGTTGCTAGAATGCGGGACCCTTTGTTGTCCCACCCTATGTGGCATGGCCGACTTATCTCCCTCCCAGTGGCGCGAATGCGCGCCGCTGTCCTCGTGCAGCTGGCCGGGTGTCGGCTGTCGTTCGACCTCCGCTATGGCCAAGCGGTCGCGACCTCCTACTCCGGTGGTGCGGACGCATGCTTTCGCTTCATCACGTGGCCGGTAGGATTCCTACCTCCACCCTGCCCCGCCGCAGCCTATGGGTAGTGGCCTCCTTCTCAACCGGTGGTGCGGATTCACGCCGCTCCACCTTCCTCACGGCCGGCCGGTTACTGGCCACCGCTTCCTTCCGCGAGCCATTACGACTACGTTTCAAGCCCAAAAAATTTAACGATCGTATATTCATTATCCTTATGTCGAGGGCTCTGCATCCATATATTGTGCTCAGCGAAACTCCGTGTTTCTAGCATCAATAAATATTTGGTGTTGAAGAACGGAAGAAGAACACATGAAGAATAAAAAGAAAAATGAGCAAGGTTTATGTGCGGGACGATGTCCATGTTTGTTTGGCCATCGTTTTCATTAATTTAGGATATGAAGAATCAATAAAATAAATTCAAACATTTATATAAAACCCCTACCTCGTGAATGATGGAGAAATATGCACAGTTGAGGAAGTGGGTCGGTGTTCATCATTCCCACAATAGCCTCTAATGACGTCGCTTGATCGTCGATCCTCTTTCGGGGTTTTGGTGTCGATCGCCACTAATTTCCGGAACCAGATCCATCTTCCAAGGGATCGATTTCGCGACTTTCATCACTTCGTTGCTTGGCGAAGCTGTGCCGAAACCTCTCCCCAAGCTCTATATAAATAAGAGAGGGGGGTGTCTAATGGTGTCGGGAGTTAATGGGAGATTTTTTTTGGGAAACTTCCCAAATTCTCCAACAAAGTAGTTACTAGGATTGATTGGTTAATCCATTTAATGGATTGACACATCGTTGGTCCCACCATAGTTTTTCCGTTGGAGGATAAGATAGAAACAAAAATAAAATAATAAAATAATTTTATTTTCTTTAGTTTAAAGGTCCCAAAAACTAACTTTTTCACCCTTCCTACTACAGTCAAGTAAAGCCCCCCTTAAGCGAATCCTAGCGTTGTGGATTGAAGGTGGCCTCATATTTTTAATTCGAGCACCGGTTCCAAAGTTACAAAACGCCGCTCGCGCGTTTACTGAACGTACCCGAAAAAAAGTTTGGAAAAATTATTATTAAACACTTTCAACCCGCGCTAGTCGAGGTTAGGCTCTACCTAGGTGAAATAGGCCCCAACGAACCCAACAGTACTCTGAGATTTCCAATCTAGTTACCATTGAAAAGTTATCGATTATACAATAAAATTATTTTCACTTAATTATTTTGTTTACGGTAGAAACTAAATTTCACTGGTGGACTGCACTGACAAATGTTAGTATCCTCCTAAAGAAAGCATACCCTCACGAGTTAAGCGTTGGTCTCAGATTTTTAATCCGAGTTACTAATAGAGATAATATTTTCATTATTTTCCATATGTGTTTCAATGATTTAACCCCTTAAAATTAATCAATTTGAGCTTATTTTTATCATTTTAGTGTTTTTGTAATTTATGGGCTCAATTGTGGAAGTTGGTTAATTATGTATATTTAATAGTTTTGTAGAGCTTCTGTATTTTGGGAATATATTTTAAAAAATTTATCCACATTTCTTGATTCTTTTTTTAGAATTTTTATGCTCATGGGATGAAACATTGTATTTTGGACCTAGATCCAATTCCAAACACACTGGCCCAGATAAATCAATCAAGAGAAGAATGTTTTATGGATAACAGAATGGAACCCACCATAATTAATGTGTCATATCTAGATCTATGTTTTTTCAAATGAGGATATTCCAGCTAGAATAGAAATAGGACTTCGAGCCTCATGCTTCCATTGAATTTGATGAAGAAATTCAGTCATTAAGTCATCCTTTGGATGTGACCAAAAAGAGGAAGTTAAAGAGTGTCCTCGAAAAAAAAGATGTCACTAGTAATTTGAGGATATATTTTGTTAAACTTGTCCAAATTTTCTGAGATTTTGAAGAAGAATTCACAAGACATAGGGAAACAAAATTTATTAAGACACCTTCAGAAGATAATTCCATTTAATATGCCAACTGGAATCAAAATTTTGATGGAGTAATTTTGGAGGGAAATTTTCTACTCCACAAGCCTATAAATAAGAGTGTTCATTTCCATTCAAATGGGTTCAAGAAGGTTCAAGAGGCGTTTTACTGGAGGATTGAGTTATTTATGTTCTTTTTTTTCTATTTTCTATTTTATTTGTTTTATTATGCTCTCTTATTCCCCTTTGAACTCTACTAGTCTTCAAATGGAGGGGTAAAACCTTTGAGTGATCGGGGAAGGGGGAGTTTCACTTTTGTAATGTCAGAGTTTTGTGTTTAGATATAAAACCCTATTTTTCTTTTGAATGACTACTATTATCATTTTTTACCAAATATCTTAATGTGATTGTGTTTTTGGTTTGGTGTATTCATTGTTAATAGCTTTGATTAAAAACTTTTAATCTCCCTTTGCCTTGTGCAATTTCTCTCGATCAGCAGATTGTGTTAGGTGGTGAGTGTCCAACAATCGATTTCACGTGTGTGGAACTAGTGAACTTTTTCTAGAGTTGTAAGGAGAAGAAATACATGATTGGGACTTTCCTTAGTTTTTAGGGATTGTTTATGAACTTCCATGCAGATAGGAGTGAGTTCCATTTGTTTCTTTAACCAAAGATGATTGATAACTCGATCGAGAAGTATTTCATTTGTCATTCAAAAGGAAGAGAGGGAAGATGATATTTATGACTATGATGACAATGCAAAAAGTGATTCTACCCTAACCCCATCACTCTCTTCATACATTAGTGTTTAATGTAAAACCATCATTTTCTTTTTAATGACTTATATTATCATTGTTTCCTAATTATCTTAATGTGATTGTGTTTTGGGTTTGGTGAATTCATTGTTAATATCTTTGGTTAAACACTTTTAATCTCCCTTTGCCTAGTGCAATTTGTCTCGATCGAGCATATTGTGTTAGGTGGAGAATTTTCAGCGATTTTTGGCACGTGTGTGGAACTAGTGAACTTTTTCCAGAGTTCTAAGGATAAAAAATTCCCTATCGGGACTTGCCTTAGTTGTTTAGGGATTATTTATGAACTTCCATGCACATTGGAGTGAGTTCCATTTTTTTCATTAACCAAGGATGATTGATAACTCGATCAATGAGTCTTTCATTTTTCATTCAAAAGGAAGAGAGGGAAGATGATATTTATAAATATGATGACATTTCAAAAGGTGATTTTACCCTGACCCCATCACTCTCTTTATACATTAGTGTTCAACCTCTATTTTTATTGATTTCTTTATTATTCAATTTAAACATTTTCAAAAAAACCTCTTCTTATTTATTTTAATTTATGTTACAAACATAATAGTTGTGCACTCCTCTCAGGAGACAACCTAGGTTACCCACATTACTACATTTTAACTCAGGTTATATTTGTTTTTGTCACAACCCACTACAGACACGTGTCAAAACTTGGTGCCGTTTCCGGGGAGGTAGTGCGAATAGTTTTTTTCTCTCTATTTATTTTCTATTTTCTTATTTTCATTCCAAAGTTACATGACTAGAACCTCAAACATTGAACCTTTCCCCATTGATCATGAAATTGAAATAACTTTGTTAAATAGGCTAAGAAACCTAAATTTACAATATGAATTTGAGGAAATGTTTCTTACAGATGTGAGTGAAACTTCAAGTGTTCACTCTGATCATGTCATCATGGCTGGAAATAAAAACCCCACCCTTAAAGACCTTTGTGCCCCACAATTCCTTAATCAGAATAATCAACTTGTAATGCCAGTGTTAGAAAATGTTTTTGAGATGAAACCAAATATGATACCATTGCTCCCAATGTTTCATGGGTTGGCAGGTGAAGATCCCAACAAGCATTTTAAAGAGTTCACACATGTCTGCTCTACCTTCACACCATGTGGAGTAGCTGTGGAACAAGTAAAGTGGAAAGCATTCCCGTTTCCATTGGAAGGAGCTGCTAAAGAATGGTTGTATGGTCTAAAACCTAGATATGAAGATGATTGGAATGACCTGGTGAGATGTTTCATGCAAATATTCTTCCCCACCTCCAGAAGCACATATATTATAAAAGAGATCTATTCCATAAAACAATCATATGGATAAACCCTTTACGAGTACTGGGAAAGATTTAAAAATCTATGTTCCAGCTTCCCACATCAAGCCACTTAGGATCATAACATTCTTGTCTTCTTCTATCAAGTCTTACTGGACAATGATAGGAACCCTCTTGATGCATCATCTGGAGGTGCCTTGATTGAAAAGTCACCAGGAGAAGCCAAAGGTTTGATTGAGATGATTTTTTAGAACTCGCAACAGTATGGTACAAGAGGTACTAGAACAAGAGGTATTCATGAGGTACGAACTTCCTATCCATCACCCTTACTAGAAACTAAGATTGAAGAGGTAACCAGTTTGGTGAGATAGATAGCCTTGAAACAAGTGGGTGACTAACAAGCACTAGATAAGGTATGTGGTTTATGATCATCACCTGATCATTTCACTGACCAATGTGCTGAAATATAGGGAATGGAAACTTGTGTGGCATCCATTAAACCAAGGTATTTCCAACAAATTCAAGGATGGAGAGACCCTAACAGTGTTCAATATGGGTTTAGAAATCAGCAAAATCAACCTAGACCCCCGAACCAAAAACAGTTCCAAAACCAACCACCATTTCAACAAAAGCAATCTTATAACCAACCTACACACCACCAACCACCAACTTTCCCAAGACCCTATGATCAACCATCCACCAGAAGAAAACCTTCTGTGGAATAGCTACAATCCAGGTTTGATGGCCTAGAAGATAAGGTTGACAAGATGGAAAACACTGTGGGATTTTTTTGTGGAAATCATGACCAAAAATACTGGGAGACTTCCTTTCCAAATAGTCCCAATCCTCAAGGATAATGTCAGCATGATAACAACAAGAAGTGGAAAAGATACCTCACCACAAGCATCCCTTGAACATGAAATAATACCACTTGAGTTGAGGGAGAATGAAGTTGAAAACTCTGAAAATTCTGGGAAAATTCATTGTGAAGAAGAGAAGAAAGAGGAGGAAGAGAAGGATAGACCAAGTATGAAGAGACTAGAAACACCATTTCAAAGGAAACAAAAGGAGAAGAAAGACCAACCCCCTCAATTTACATCAAGTATGATTTAATCAAAAAAAAATTAGAAGGAAGCACTTCAAAAAGATATTATGGACACCTTCTAGAAAGTGGAAATCAACATCCCCTTACTTGAAGAAGTCAAAAAAAATTCAAAGTATGCCAAATTTTTGAGGGATATTTACACTAAGAAGAGACTTCAAGGTAATGAAAGGATCAACTTGGGAAGAAGGGTCTCATCCTTTATCACACCTCAATTTCCAACAAAATGTAAAGTTCTAGGGATGTTTTCCATTCCATGCACCTTTGGTTCTTTAAATTTATCTAATGATTTGTGTGATCTAGGTGATTTAATTTCTGTATTTACTCACTCAGTATACACTTCTTTGTATATGGGAGACTTGAATCCCACAAGATTGGTGGTCCATCTTGCAAACAGATCCAGAGTTTTCCCTTCTAGAGTTTTGGAGGATGTCCTTATGAAAGTCAAAGATCTCATATTCCCAGATGACTTCTACCTGATAAATATGGAAGAAGATAGGATCCCATCACATTCACCCATCATTTTGGGGAGACTTTTCTTGAAAATGGTTAAAACCATCATCAATTTCCATGAGGGGACACTCACTGTGGAGTTTGGAGAGAGCACTATCCTCTTTAATATTTTTGAATCAGTGAGGCACCCATCAGATGATCACTCCATATTTTCACTTTCCCATGAAGTTGGTGTAGATCCCATTGAAGAATTAGGTATGTTCTATGATTTCTTAGACTTATTATAGACTTATTCCATTGAAAATATCATTGAACATGTGGATCCCAACATGATGGAGATTCTGATTTCCTCTGGGTGGAAGAGGTAAAATCTGATTTCTTTGTGATTTATTAACTGATGAGGAAGATGATATGCTTTCTTGTGTGTAGGAAGTCCAAAATTTGGAAGTGGAAAATATCAATTTAGTTTCATCCCTTGAGAATCCCCCTGATTTGGAACTCAAACCACTCCCCACTGATTTGAAATATTTGTACCTTCAGGAGGGAGAGAAACTACTAGTTATAATTGCTAATAATATCACTAAAACACAATAGAAATCCTTGATTGGTATTTTGAGAGAGAATATCCAAGAGATAGGGTGGAGTTTAGGTGATATTCCAGGAATCAACCCAAAAATATGCTCACATATAATTTTTCTTGAGGGAGATTCCAAACCTGTCAGGAAACCCCAATGGAGGTTGAATCTGACTTAATGGAGGTTGTGAAGAAGGATATTGAGAGGCTATTAGAAGATGGGATCATCTATCCCATCTCAGATTCATAGTGGGTTAGCCCAATTCATGTATTTCTAAAAAAACTTGCCTAACCACTGTAAGGAATGAATAGAATCAATCAATCCCTGTGAGAATTCAAAATAGTTGGAGAGTGTGCATTGATTTTAGGAAGTTGAATCAGGTCACTTGGAAAGATAATTTTCCCATTCCAGTAATTGATCAGATTTTAGAGAGATTGGCTGGGAGAACTCATTATTTCTTTTTGGATGGATTTTTAGGTTTTTTCATGGTACCCATTGCTCCTAAGGATAATTAGAACACAACCTTTACATGTCCCTTTGACACTTTTTTCATATCAAAGGATGCCATTTGGATTATGTAATGCTCTAGGTACATTTCAGTGGTGCATGGTAAGTATATTTTCTGATCACATTGAAGATTTCATGGAGGTTTTCTTAGATGATTTCACGGTTTTTGGAAAATATTTTGACCATTGTTTGAAAAATCTAGAAAATGTTTTGAAAACCTACATTGAAAAGAATCATGTTTTAAATTTTGAAAAGTGTCATTTCATGGTTTAGAGATGGATTGTTCTTGGGCATGTAATTTCCAAAAAGTACATGAAGTTGATAAGTCAAAAATTGAAGTGATAAATTCAATTCCTTACCCAACTTGTGTGAAGCATGTTAGATCTTTTTAGGTCATGTAGGATTCTACATGAGGTTTATTAATAATTTTAGTAAGATTTCTCTCCCTCTTTATAGATTGATTTTGAAATATGTGGATTTTAATTTCAATGGTGTGTGTAGGGAATACTTCGATGAGATGAAGAGGATATTGATTGAACCACCTGTTATGAATCCACCAAATTGGGAAGAACCATTTGAGCTACTTTGCGATGCTTCCAACCAAGCAGTTGGAGCAGTCCTTTCTTAGCAAATTGAGGATAAGACACAAGTCGTTTCATATGCTTCAAGAACCTTGGATGCGGCTCAATTCAATTACACAACAACAGAAAAGGAGTTTTTAGCAGTTTTTTTACTTTGGAATGATTTAGATCATATCTGCTTGGAACTAAAGTCACTGTATTTTTGGATCATACAGCTCTCATGTAATTGATGAAGAAATATGAAGCCAAAACCAAGGATGGTGATATATATGTTACTAATGTAGGAGTTCAACATAGAAATCATGGGAAAAAAAGGGATCTGAGAACCAAGTGGCTGATCATTTAAGCAGACTTTCTGACACTGCTGAAGCTGAAATTCCAAAAAATGAACCATTGAATGATCACCTTCCAGGAGAGCCACTGTACATGGTTAAAGGAGAAGTTCCTTGGCATGCTTACGTGTTCAATTATTTGGTAACATCTCTGGTCCCATTTCATTTCAATTCTCATCAAATTCACAATTTGAAAGCTGAATCTAGATATTACATTTGGGATGATCCATTTCTTTGGAAGATTTGCAATGACCAAGTGATAATAAGATGTTTTCCGGAGAGTGAAATTGGTTCCTTTTTTGAATTTTGTCACACATTAGATTGTGGATTCCACTTTGGAACTCAAAGGATAGCACATAATGTTTTAGAATCTGGAATTTATTTTCTAACCATTTTTAAATATTCTCATGAATTTTGCAAGAGGTGTCCAAAATGTCAATTTTCTGAAAACATTTCAAAGAGATAAGAAATTCCCCAACAAGCACTTAATTTTTGTGAGATTTTTGAAGTATGGGAGATAGATTTTATGGTCCCTTTCCCAATATCATTTGGAAATTATTATATATTTCATGAGATAGATTATGTTTCCAAATGGGTGGAAGAAAAAGCCATTAGGACAGGTGATGCGAAAGTTGTTTTTGATTTTGTCAGGGATAACATATTCTGTAGGTTTAGAGTTCATAGATCCATAATCAGTGATCAAGGGACCCACTTTTTCAATAAGATAATGGAGGCTTTACTGAATAAGTATGGGGTGCATCATAAAACATCAATTCCCTATCACCCACAAACAAAAGGTCAAGCTGAAGTGTCCAACATGGAAATAAAAGGATTTTTGGAGATGGATGTTAAACCAAACAAGAAGGATTGGAGCCAGAAGCTGGAAGACACATTAGGGGATTATAGGATAGCCTACAAGTCCCTGATTGGAATGAATCCATATAGACTAATTTATGGTACAAGTTGTCACCTACCTGTGGAACTAGAGCATAAGGAGTATTGGGCTATTAGGAAGATGAATTTGGATCTTGAAAGTGTTGGGAAAGAGATAAGTTGCAGTTATCGGAGTTGGAGGAAATTAGAATAGAAGTATTTAAAAATTACAGGATTTAAAAAGAGAGAACAAGAGTGGCTCATGAAAAGCTGATCCAATTGAAAGAATTCCATCCGGGAGATAAAGTGTTTCTTTTCAATTCATGACTCAAGCTGATTCCAGGTAAACTTCATTCCAGATGGGAGATTTCATTTATAGTTACTCACGTATATCCTTTTAGTGCTGTGCAGATTGTGAAGGATGGAGATCAAGAGCCATTCACTATTAATGGAAAAATGCTGATGAAATTCAATGGGACAATTCCATCAGATCGAGCGGAGTAGATCCCGCTCCTCCAACCCGTTTATTACTAAGATCCATCAGGTTGTACCTCTCCTTTACACTTTCTTGCTGATGTGATTCATTTTAAAATCTGATTACATGTTAAATACACTAGGACACTACATCATTTAAGTGTGGGGGAGAGAACCTTGCTGTTTAATATTTTCATTTGTTGTTTGTTTTTCAAAAAATAAATAAACAATTGTGTGTTTTCAAATTTTTGGGTGTTTATTTTTCAGTTTTTGGTGTGCTTATGAAACTTATGAGCTGAAATTATTATCATTTACATTTTTGAAACCCATGTGATTGATTGAAATAATTTATTCCATCAAAATTGAGCTTAAATGAATTCTGAAAAAGATTTTGTTCCATGTTCAATTCTTTGGGAATTTATTGAAATGTACTTAGATTTTTTAATCCCATGCCACATCTCACTGTATTTATATTTGAAAACACTTTCCCATGAGGCTTCTGAACCATTATTTTTATATTCTATTCATTCACCTCACTTCTTGATGGAACCAAAACATGCTTTTTTTAACCAGAATTTGATTTATTCCTTTCAAAACTCGAGGGTTTGGGGTACATGTGTTTCAAATGATTAAGGCATTTCTTTGGTTTGAAATCCCCCTTTTCAAGAGAATCTCTTTAATTATAGCATACCTTGTACATTTAATCCTTGTATCCCTTAGAATCCATGAACAACCTGTTATTTTAGCTGCATTACAAGATAATTTTCCCTATCCAACCTGCTCTTGAAGTGAAATTGCATAATCTAGTTGTACTTAAGTGTGGGGGAAGCTATCTTGTGTTGTGCTACCTCTTTTGGTGAAACTTTTTTGTGGAAAATAAAATACTGAAGAGATATGTGTGCTGATGAAAAATCATTTTGTTGAAAGCTGTGCCTTTTATGGTGCTTTAATGATAAAAGAATATTTGCCTTTCTGAAGCTTCTAATGGAGGAAGAACATTGCTCCTTTTATGGAGATTTCAAGAAAAATCATGTTTGAGAAGATTGAAATTTTTTCTGATAAAATGCTGAGATATTTGAACATTTCTTGAGATTTTATGTTGATGGAGATGAATTTCTACTAAGGGGAGTGGGGAAGAAACTATACTTGAATGAAAATTAGAATTGTGCAATTTTTCTTCAAAAAAGTCAAGCCCTCCTCATTCGGCCTCATAATTTTTCACATAAAAATCCTACGAACTAAAAGCCACAGAAAGACCTTGCATTGTACTCAGGATAAACACATATCCTTGATTCACATCAGGTGGAGAAGTAGGAGTTTTTCAAACCTATGGTGAACCTTGCATTGGTTTGGATGAGAAATACTTTGTTGAAAATTGATATTTATGAGATGAGAAAAAATTCATGTGAGGTAGGTGTATTATGTTCATGGGAGGAGGAATGAAGAGAAAAAATATTGAATGATATGATTTTATAACTTGGAATAATGGTTATGTATGTGGCATGATATCTTTTATTTCTTCTTATGGGATTGGTGGATCTCAATGGCATGTGTTTTGAATTTGGTTTGATTTGATTTTGATTTGGAATTGTTTTGGATTCTAAGTGATAAGTGTGGGGGAATTGATAGAGATAATATTTTCGTTATTTTCCATATGTGTTTGAATGATTTAACCCATAACAATTAATAAATTTTAGCTGATTTGTATCATTTTAGTGTTTTGGGTGAAATATGGGCATAACTGTGGAAATTGATTAATTCTGGATATTTAACAGTTTTGTAGAGCTTCAGTATTTTGGGAATATCTTTTACAATTTGGAACCAAATTTCTTTATTCCTTTGTGTAGGATTTATATGCTCGTGGGATGAAACTGTTTTTCTCTGGAATTATATCCAATGCCAAACACACTATCCTAGATAAATCAATCAAGAGAAGAAAGTTTTATGTCCTATAGAATGGACCCCACCTTAATTAATGAGTCATATCTCGGCCTAAATTTTTCCCAACGAGAAGATTCTAGCTGGAATAGAAATATTACTCTGATACTCAGGCTTCCATTGAATTTGATGAATAAATTCAGTCATTAAGGCATCCATTGGATGCAACCAAAAAGAGGAAGTTGAAGAGTCTCCATGGGCAGAAAAATATTTCATTAGTAATTTGGAGATAAATTTGGTTACACTTGTCCAAATTTGCTGATATTTTGAGAAAGAATTTAGAATACATAGGGGAACAACATTTATGAAGACAACTCGCCAATATTCTTCCATTTAATATGCCAAACAGACTCTTTCTTTCTGTGGAGTAATTTTGGAGGGAAATTTTCTACTCCACAAGCCTATAAATAAGAGTGTTCACTTCCATTCAATGTGGTTCAAGAAGGCGCAAGAGGGGCTGTGCTAGAGGATTGAGTTCTTGAAGTTCTTTTTATTTTTTATTTTATATTTTCTTTGTTTTATTATGCCCTCTAATTCCCCTTTCAACTCTATTACTCTTCACACGGAGGGGTAGAACCTTTGAGTGACTGGGGAAGGGGGAGTTTCACTTTCTGTAATGTTGGTGTTTTGTGATTAAATGAAAAAACATCCTTTTATTTTTAATGAATTCAATTTCATTTTTTCCGAATTCTATTAATGCTATTTTGTTTTGGGTTTGGTGTATTAATTGTTAATAGCTTTGGTTAAAGACTTTTAATCTCCCTCTGCCTAGTGCAATTTGTCTCGATCGAGCAGATTGTGTTAGGTGGTGAGTGTTCAGTGATCATTGGCACATGTGTGGAACTAGTGAACTTTTTCTAGAGTTATAAGGATAAAAAATTCCCTATCGGGACTTGAATTAGTTGTTTAGGGATTTTTTATGAACTTCCATGCAGATAGGAGTGAGTTCCATTTGTTTCTTGAACCAGGGATGATTGATAACTCAATCGAGGAGTCTTTCATTTTTCATTCAAAAGGAAGAGAGGGAAGATGATATTTATGACTATGATGACATTTCAAAAGGTGATTCTACCCTGACCCCATCACTCTATTTATCCACTAGTCTTCAAACATTCTTTTTATTTCTTTCTTTATTATTTAACTTAAACATTTTCCAAAAACAACGTATTCTTCTATCTTTTAATTTAAGTGACAAACATAATTGTGGTGCACTTCTCTCTGGAGACAACCTAGGTTACCCACTTTACTACATTTTAATTTAGGTTATATTTGTTTTTGTCACACCCCACAGCAGGCATGTGTCAGTTACTGTTCGTGAGTTATAATCATTTGAAACCTGAAATAACCTTATTTAATTATTTTATTTACTGTTATTCCATTTTTGGGTTTTCTCACAGGAGGCCTGCACCGACTAAACATAAGTCATGCCTATGGTAAAACCGTTATCCTGAGTGCAACATTGCCCTCAAATTTCTAATCTGAGTAACCATTTAAGAGTTATTCCACTTTTCAGGAAAAATACTTATGGCCGTTAAATTAAGTTTAACAAAACTTCCACAGATCATTCCAGGAACTCCGGGCCACAGAATCACACACTGTCAGATTCCACAGTCTAGAAATAATTCTATATAAATAAAAATAATTATACAGAATTTAAGAGGCATTAAATTCTCCCCATATTATGGATTTACATCCCTGAAATCCACAACATAGATTAAGAAAACAAATGTTGGTACTGAGCACGGATCTGAGCCTCCCTCTCCCACGTGCTCTCCTAGAGGTTCCCGTGCTGCCAACTAATGCACACTAGAGGAATCGACCACCCACAATATACCCTCTCATGTCAATCCTCAATATATAATATATCCTCTGTAAACGTCACCCCATCGTCTAAGTCCATATCTCGATGGCCGATTATGTGTGATGGATCATGCATGCATCTATGGGGAAAGTGATGGATGATATGCCACCTCGCCCACTTTGCTGAGAATCTATAAATGTCTGACTAACCTCGAAGATTACTTGCTACCTTGGCCAAAAATCTACAAACCTCGTCGAGGTGATACCCATAGGAATACATGGTCTCCCTCCTCCTATCAGCATATGACTTCTTCCGGCTCTGTGCAGTCTTCACTTACTAACAACTGATACAAAATCTGCCACTTCTTCCTTTATCTCAGGCCATTAGTACTGATGCCGGAGGTCCTGGTACATCTTCACCACACCAGGATGTACAGCTGAGGGAGATGTATGGATCTCCCTCAACACCTCCTCTCGAAGCATAATTGGTACCATGGTGCATCCTCTGAAAAGGATGATGTGCTCCCAACCTTCATAAAATTCTTTAGGAGATCATACTGAGGATATCTGAGCATGTCAGGACTCGCAGTAAACATCTCAAGATGTGCCTCCTAAATTCTCCGAATAATTGGGGGAGTGACAGTCATATACTGGAGGTAAGCTGCTCCATCTTTATCCTCAAAGGATATCTGGAATGGGGCTAGCTGCTTAATCACCTCAGTCAGCAACTACAGACCAGACCTCCTGTTGAGTGTGTCTGCTACCATGTGCCCCTTCCCAAGAGTATAGACTATCTCAAAGTCTTATTCCTAGAGGAACTCTAGCCATTGTCACTATCTCACCTCTTGAATGTTCTTCTAACACTTCTCCATCCATAGGAAATACTCCCATTTCTTTGTCAAAGCTGACAAGGGTGCCACCACCCTGGAGAAGTCTCGTTCAAAACTCTGATAGTACCCAACCCAAGAAGAAGCCCCTCTCCCTTTTGGTAGGTATTCCTGGAAACATCTTTTCGAAAGATGTCCCCCACTCTTCCAGTCCTGTTGGGAACCAAAAACACAAAAATCCCGCTACCACGAGGGTAAGGCTGGCCGAATCATGTTTGATCGGCTGCGCCCTCCTATGAATTATTTTATCTTGTGCTTCCTGGGTTTCCTTTTTCTCCGACCAACGAAAACCCCATTCCAAGGTTGTAGATAAACCCAAAACTATTTTCCTAATATAGTCAATCTGAGTATGAACTATGGATGTCAAGTCCATACCCAAACTAACGTCATAAGTCCTTGATGCTTCCACCAAGAGGTTCCAACCAAAACTCTCACCACAAGGTTCATATCACACTATTGGTGTAAGTGTGATTATCGAGTCTCCTCCAAAAGGTATCTCCAGACATGAGGGTCAAGTCAACGATTTAACTTGAAACTATATGTCTTGGACAAGATTTGTGGAAGGAAGGAATAATTGGTACCTATGTCTATTGATACATCAGCTAGTAGTAGATACAGACCCTACCACAAATCATTCCTAGAGCCCTTGGGTTTCACTCATTGACCACATGCAGTTATTCCCTTTCCCTGCCCTCTATCTCCCTGAGCCTGATGGGGACCACGAAAGGTGGGTGGTTTGTAACATGTTGAAATGTACACCACCTCATGCTACTCTCCAAGCACTTCTTCCACGTCTGCAGACCTGAAGATTCATCTGTCCCTTTCACTCCCTCTTCCCAAAATATTTTACACACCCAAGTCTCTGAGACTGGCATCAGTCTCCTACTTTCCCACTGCTAACATTCACTGGCTGTATCCGCTCAACCAAAGAAAATTCAACCAAAAAGGTTCTCTATATCACCCTAACATAAGTAGGAATTCATAGATGAATAGTATTAGCTTAGATGTCCTTAAACACACCTAACTCGAATGTCTGAGCCCTGAAGCACTGATCATATCGTATTCATCGAGTACCCGGAATGGTCGGTACACCTCGAAGAATACTCAGCTACCGACATGTTGTCCTGCCGAAGTTGTAGAAGCTATAAGAAAATCTCAGCCACCCCCTCAATCAAGTATGTAGCCGCCTATGAGTCGGACTTGCCTTAGAATCTGAGTGGTATCTGATGATAAAACAGTTTTAAGGCACTAAGACTACACCTTTCCTCTACCGGTACTGCCGGTTGTAACTACTTCCCCACAAGTAGTGATATATTTGACACACTACCCGATGGTACTATCTCTGGAAATGGTCCACATACCAAAGCCTCATTACTATGAATACCATCCTAATGGTCACTCACTGGAAAATAATAGAAACTAAGATCACCATATACTCTACCGGTGTCTCAACTAGGAAGAAAACTCTAGCCACAGCCTCCATCCAGTCCTCAGCTTCCTGGAAATCTGTCTCACCCTGGAACCTTGGTGGCCTATGGTGCTGAAACTCATGAAACTCACTCAAGCGTCATACACCCTCTGCTATTGGGGATGGCGGAATTGGATGCCCAATGGGTATTGGTGTTTATGGTATATCACCCAATGGTTGAACTTCCATAAGGGGTCCCTATAGCGAAGCCTTGTTGCTCGGTGGGATGTCATCGTGTACTCTTTTGGGAACCCTATCTAGCTAACTACGTAGTGGCATCCTGATAAAGAACAGGTGTGTCATGGTCATTATGTTATACCTGGTGAGCTGGCTCCAAATAAATCAAGGAAAAACATTTCCAAAGCACACGTAATTATTGTTTTCGTGCATCGAGTCAGAAATCAGAGTTTAGGGTCCGGGTGTATGGATACGTTGGCTGCCGCACCAACACTGGACTCCCCAAACTGAAAACCACACTCAGAAATCTTAACACTATTTCTCCACACTGAATAGATCAGAGTCTTAGTTCTTTGGTAGAATCGAACTCCTCTGATACCACTATGTCATGACCCGTCCGCCGAGGCCCGTTCCGTGACTACCCTAAGCCCGCCTTCGTTAAGCTAGGGGTTGGCGACTAGCACCGAAAGGCATACTCCCTAAAATTGGAAGGCATTGCCTTTATAATCCATAAACTCACACAACCAAGCACAAAATAGGGTACAAGAAAAAAGTAAACTGTATAGTAAAAAGAGTGTGTACAGTAAGTAAAGAGGCCAAAATACAAGCACAACTGGAAAGTATAAGTAAAAACGAAAAGTAAAAGAAAAACTGAATATCGATCTTGTGAACACCCACCAAGGATTCTACCTGAAAGGTTAGTATAGCTCTCTAATGATCGTCTCTGTGGTACACCTCGTCTAAGGTCCACCTCCAAGAAGCCTCAAGTCCTAGTACCCTCGTCATTAGTTAGCACTGTCTGTCATCTTCACAAATACAACAAGGTGAGGGAGAAGCCCGTGCAGGGGTGAGTATAACAATACTCAGTAGGGACCCCAAGACCCCTGAAGGTCTCTCAAAATCCACAAAGGATAAAGCACAAATAATGGAAACAATAGTCAACCATACTTAGGTATATGCCCAAACATGTACTTAAGTTATCAAGTATACCCAAATCATTCATGGGGAAACACAAGGCCCAAATCCATAGCCAAAAGCTCAACTGTTCCATGAAGGAAAGAATATCATGAAGGTAACACCACAAAGGATCTGACCCACACATGATCGATAGGTAGATCATTTTATTCTATCAAGAGGCACTACTGCTGATTATACGGAGTCTGACCCACATAGGATCGATAGGTACTAACCCCCCCTCCTGCAATGTACCACATAGGATCTGACCCACACTGGATCAATATGCGCTGAACCACACAGGATCACTGAGTTCTGACCCACACAGGATCTGACCCACACAAGATCTGACCAAGACAGGATCTCTATGGATGCTGATAGCCAGTCATTGATTCTATAGGCCTAGGAACAAGTAACATTCCCTGTCACAACGTCGAACTCCTCGACTGATGGAAAACTCATCCTCTAATGAGTACAGTTGGATTGGCGTGTCACACAGAGGTGCTTCCCACTAATCTTGGATTGATGAGGTACTCCTCCTATCGAGTACCATGGGTGTACCACATCACACAGAGGCACTCCCCACCATGGGTCTACCGCGTCACACAGAGGCGCTCCCCCTCCTAGCCTGTTGAGGTGCTCCTCCTGTCGAGTACCATGGGTATGTCACGTCACATAGAGGTGCTCCCCACCATGGGTCTATAGCGTCACACATAGGTGGTCTCTACTGGGCCTATCGAGTCACTTCGAGTTGAAATGGTCAGCAGTCATCAGATCTCATCCAATCGCAGGGTTCCATACATAGCGTGCTAGAGAGAACCAATCCCCAAGACATTAGTCGTATCTCAACCAGCACGCAGTCTCCCAAAATGTTACCCGATGATCTGGCATGTCATAATTGTTCCAATGCAATAGATGATGTGTCAATTAGACACCCGATCTGTGCATTATGGGCATTTTAGTGTCGAGGGCCCGGTTGGATTCGGGGTCCGATCCAACCCGTCCATTCTCCAACCATATCCAAACTCAAGTGGAGTTTACCAAAAGTATTGTATTGATCCAAGGATTTCGGTGCTGCATACTATTCGTCAAATGGATGCCCGGTTCAAAATTTATGGCCATAAAGGCGAAAAATGGGTCTGGATGGGCATGTGTCTGGTCTGACCCAGCCTAGGCCGACCCAACCCAGTTTGGTTCGACCCGTCCCAACATGAGTCTGACCAGGATGGCCTAGTCCCTAGAGGGACTTGCCTGCTGGGTCGTGGTTCAGCCCGACCAGCATAGAGGGCAGCGCGGCCCGGCCCGCTGGCACAGCCCGTTGCGGTGTGGCCCTTTCCGCTGGCAGTCCGCCAAGGCTGGGTCCGCGGTGGACGATAACTAAGGGGTGGCACCCCCCAGTCTTCCCGAATAGTCTGTGGACCATTCATCTGGTGGAATGCTAGACCAGATGGGGTCCTGCCTGGTGTGGCGTGGATGAACGAACTCCCTCCCAACGACGTGGGTGCGTGCCGTAGTCCACCTGCGGCCGGAATGCCTCTGCTGCGGCCAAGCGGCCACGACCTCCTGATCCAGAGGGGTGGATGCACACCGCTGTTCTGTCACGCGGCTAGCCGGATGCCGCCCGCCCCCTATTTCACTGTAGTCAATAGGCCGCCTCCTCATTCTAAATCGGTGGCGTGGACGCTCTCCGCCCCACCTTCCTCGCGACTAGCCGGGTGCCGACTACCATTTCCTTCCGCGAGGCATTATGGATTCTTTCCAAGCCCAAAAAATGGAACGATCACATATTCGCGATCATTGTGTCAAGGGATCCACGTCCATATTTCACGCTCATAAAAACTCTATGTTTCCAGCGTCAATAAATATTTGGCGTTGAAGAGTAGAAGAAGAACACGTGGAGAATAAAAAGAAAAAGGAGCAAGTTTTATGTGCGGGATGATGGCCATGTTCGTTTGGCCATCGTCGTCATGAATTTAGGATATGAAGAATCAATAAAATAAATTCAAACATATATATAAAACCCCTACCTCGGGAACGATGGAGAAACATCCGCAGTTGCAGAAGTGGGTCGGTGTTCGCCGTTCCCGCAACAGCCTAAAATGATGTCGCTTGATTGTTGATCCTCGTTCGGGGTTTTGGTGTCGATCCCCACCACTCGCCAGAACCATATCCGTATTCCAAGGGATCGATATCGCGATAGTATTTCAGCACTTCGTAGCATGAAGAAGTTGTGCCGACACCTCTCCCCATGCTCCACATAAATAGGAGAGGGGCGAGTGTCTAATGGTGTCAGGAATAAATAGGAGTAAATTTATTAGGAAGCTTCCCAAATTATCCAATGAAGTAGTTACTAGGATTGATGGGTCAATCCATTTAATGGATTGACACATTGTTGGTCCCACCACAGTTTTTCCATTAGAGGATAAGATAGAAACAAAAATAAAATAATAAAATTATTTTCTTTTCTTTTGATAAAAGGTCCCAAAAATGAACTTTTTCACCTGAACTACTATGGTCAAGTAAAGCCTCCCTTAAGTAAATCCTGGCACTGTAGATTCAATGCTGACCTCAGATTTTTAATTCAAGCACCAGTTCAAATGTTACAAAATGACACTCGTGTGTTTACTGAAGGTACCTGAAAAAAAGTTTGGAAAAATTATTATCAGACACCCTAGACCCGCTCCGGTCGAGGTTAGGCTCTGCCTTGGTGAAACACGCCCCAGAAAACCCAACAGTACTCTCGGAGTTCCAGTATGAGTTACCATTTAAAAGTTATGAATTTACAATAAAATAATTTCCACTTAATTATTTTATTTATAGCCAAAAACTAACTTCCACTAGTGTCCCATGCCGACCAATGTTAGTATCTTCCTAAAGAAAGAATACCTTCACAAGTTTAGAGGTGATCTCTGATTTTTAATCTGAGTTACCTTTTGTGAGTTATAAGCATTTGAAAAATAAATAAACTTTATTTAATTATTTTATTTATACTTATTCCATTTTTGGGTTTTCTCATAGGAGGCCTGCACTGACAAAACTTAAGTATAACCTAGGGTAAACCCACCATCTAGAGCGCAACTGTGCCCTCAGATTTCTGATGTGAGTAACCATTTAAGATTTATTCCGGTTTTTCAAGAAAACTGCTTACAGGCATTAAATTAAGATTAACAAAACTTCGACGGATCATTTCGGGCACTCCAGGCCTCGGAATCGTGCGCCGTCAGATTTTTCAGTCTCGAAATAATTCTATATAAATAAAAAAATTTATATGGAATTTCTGGGACATTACAGACAAAAAAAGAAAATATATTCTCTGCCTACTTTCCCATGTTATGAGATCTACCTCATCTTGTAGGATGGAAAATACTCTTCCACTGTAAAGGGGGTTAATGGGGGAAAATATGTGCATTTGTATCTTAGGATGAACTCCACTCAGCTGTAATAACATCTTTCATTTCAAAAAAATGTTCCTACCCAAGAACATTCCCTTACTTTAGAACATCCCTTTTGAGCAACATCCCATCCAGCCATGTAGTATAGCTTTCACCTGGTAATGAGGTCACACCATGGGGGATAATCTCACATATGTTCCTCAAGTTTCAATTCTCGAAATCTTTAACATCTTGAGGGACAATGGAATCCTAGAAATCATTTTTTTGCAATAGTGAAACATCATCAGTATCCAGTAGTTCAACCTATACAGGAAATTTAACATACATTGTAGTTTGATGAACTAACTAACCCTTTGATCTTGAGTTTTGGACCCCTGCGTTTTCTCACTATAGAGTAGGAAAAATTAAAGTGAAATGATATAGTCCAAAAAATCAAATAAACTCGAAGGATCGTCACTTTTCCCATTACCTACATTCTCTATGTCCAGGATGACATGTTGTATAGGGTGAATTTTTCTAGTCTGTAAGTCCAAGATAGTGGCATCCACCACCTTATCTTTATAAGGTTCATGTGATGAGGAATATTCCTATTTTTTGACATGGAAGGACCCCACATTGGCAAGAGTTTTTCCCCACTACCACCAGTACTAAGTAAATTTTCTTTATGAAGATCTATTTTATCAAGACTCACTTCATTCAATAGAGATCATATCCCCATCATAAGAATTTAAGCTTGAAACATTCTTCCCCAGGGATCCCTCCACTATTTTTCTGGGAGAAATAGAGTTTTACACATTTTGATCAACTCTAAAATCCAACCAAAAATATAAATTAACATCCATTTAACACTGATCCTAGTTAACTAAAGACCTAATAACTACTTCAGCAAAAGAGATATGTCTTGGGAAAACTTTAGTGGCCTTTCGATCCATATTAGGTGCATTCCCAGCAGTAGTCACTTCATCAAGCTGGACATAAACAACAAAAATTTTAAACATATAAATTTATCGACATTAAATATTATTTTAGAAGATCAAATAATTGTTTTGATAAAATATTTTCTTTTATGAAATCATTTTTTCCTGAAGGGAATACTTTACTATTAAATTTTTACAAAAAAAAGATTCTTTATAATTATTGTCTTAGTAATCAAAGGGTTCTTTCATGTTCAAATGATTTCATCTTATATTATGGTGAATCTGATTTGTCATCTAATTCTCCAACATGTCGATAATTGAGGTATAAAGAGGTAAAATAAGGAAGGTCAATATTTATTCCTTTTAAACAATTTAGGTATTTTCTGAGTATATCTAGTCTAAAACATCTATTTATGTCTCGTATCACAAAATCATTGATGAAATAGAATAGATCCATTGTTTTTATAAGTAAAATCTTAAATCATCCTTATGGTGGTTATTTATTGATAAAATTCGATCAGGCACATCTTTATTTTTCTCCAAAACCACATAACATATAGTTGGGTCTTTCTACTGATGGATTCTATCCATTTGGTGCTTAAGGAAATTAATATTATTGTTAGCATATTTTCATAACATCATACAACTTATCTCCTTAAATAATAATGAAATAGCCAAATATATTTGGAATTACTAATTCTATGATATCAAAAAATGAATATCGATGTTTATTTCGATCCATTTATTTATTAGTTAATTTATTATTGAATGATGATGTATCTAAATATGATGTACTTATGTGTCAAAATTTTATACTCAAAGTTTTATTAATGTATTCAATGAGTGGATTTTTAGTGTATGGTATATTACGAGGATGAAGTAAAAATGGTTGAAAATATTTTCTATATTATATGAATGAAAGACATGAATTTATGCTCATGAATAGGAAAAATCATGTTTTAATCTATCATCAAATATTTATTCCCCTAGATCATCCATTCTGATGGAATAGATATAGTTTTACAAAAGGAATAATTAAAAGAGTTAAATATCTAATAGCGCTCTTAGGTATTTAGGTAAAATCCATTGTCACTTTATTACCTCCTATTAATTTTACACTAACTATAATAAAAGAAAAAAATAGGTGGCATTGGGAGAGATCACAATTGGATAAAGTGATTTTTTTTGTGATTTGAAATATTTTTATGATTTTTTTTTATTCTTCACATGATAGAAATAATGGATATTGAGAATAATTGTTTTGATATAATATTTTATACCTTGCTGGATACACTTAAAAAGAACAACGATATTGTGATGGAACAGATAAATCTTTCTCAAATTTATAGGCATCCTAAACATGTATAGCTTGTAAATGAATGATCAATGAAATTAATAAAAATATAAACATCATATTCACTTAACAAAGAAACTTGGTTATTATTATTTCAGTAGATTATGTATTTGTGGTTACAAGATGATTTTTGATTCTAATTTACATCATTGTGTCAGAAATAAACATGTTATCATGTTAAAAAGTCACGATTTTCTTATTATAATTCAATTATTATTGACTATAATTATTAGAGGGTTACTAAATTCTTTAAAAGAGGATATGTTGACTAAAATATCATTTTTCTTACAAAACATTTGTGTAGAAAAAAGATACTATGTTACACTGAGTATGCTACAAAAATATGTTATAATTTCATATAAATTGGAAAAAAATATTCATGTTGGCCTTTTTTAACTCAATGGACCATCTAATTTTACATTTATATATGAAGATAAATTTGGAGTGCTAGTAAAATTCTAATAGATGTACCCATTTGAGAGATATATAAAGAAATTAAAGAAGAAGATTTATAACAAGGTATCAACTAAATGGTCAATTGTTTAAGCGTAGATAGAAGAATATATTTTTCTTACATTAATACTAAATACGTTACTTTTAAACTTTAATATATTAATATTTCTAGTATTTAACTATTTTGGTGATTTATTAAATGATATAATGATTGATATAAATCTAACTAAAATATGATGAATGATGATGAAAATTGTTTACCATGATGAGGGACAAGTCAAGGACCAAGGTAAAGGCATGAAACTAAATAATCAACTGTAAGAGGGTCTTAATATATTATAAAAGAACAATTCATATTGTGAATACACTATTAATGATGAAAAAGTGGAGAAAATTCATGGGATGGAGATTCAGAACATGAAAAAACTCACCCGAAGTAGAAGACCATGTGTCATGGGATGACACACCATGAAACATATTGAAGGAGTTTAGATCATAAAAAAAGCCATGATAAATTTCACTAAGTTTTCAGATTTAACGAATTAAAATTAAGAGAGCACTATTCATGAATTTAAATGCTCGTACAAGACTAAAAATCATCGATTTTAAAGAATTTAATGTGTGGACAACCTTTTACCAGCCATTGATATCCCAAGATAACATTTGACCCATTTGTTAGGTAGTTATGATGCCCTCGAGTATGATTATGGCCTATAAATAGAATACCCAGGGGATTGAAAAAATTAATCATCCATTGTAGTATTTGGCCATTACACTGGGGATTTAAAGTTCTACTTCTTTTAGATTTTTATTTTTATTTTTTTAATGTAATGCACATTCATATTTTTCTAATGTGTTTCCCCTTTCTTCTTCCAATCTTCTTCCAATGTCTTTTTTGATTTATCCCTTACATCTTTCAGGCATAATTTATTACCCTTGCAATGACAAGAGACTTAATTGAGTCTTCAACTTGGTGGATGATTCACAATATTGTTGAATTCATGTCATTTTAATATTCAATTTTTAAATTTTATTTTTTTTAGTGAGAGGGAAGTGTATAGGTGTGGCGATCATCCACCATGACATGACTCTCATACTCATTTATATTTTTAAATGTACATTATTTCCCTTCCTTATCTCAAGTAGACACTTCCAAGGATGGAGTTAAGGATACATGAATGGATGAAACGACATATGATGGATTTGAGTCTGGTAAGGAATTACACACTCGATTGAGGTGTTTATCTTTTCTTAGCTATTGGACGAGATGGAATTTGGATTGGAAAAGAGATATATTTGTCTTATTAAAATCCAACACTCAATTAATTAATGAATGGTAATTCATTAATTAGATTTCATAAATGAATTATAAAATTGAATTTAATAAAAAAGAAATTAATAAATAAGGGACCCACACAACCAAACCCAAAGGACCGTGACCCTTCTTCCTAACCTGGATTTCATTCAGTCTGCATATGTAATGTAGTTTTTAATTTTTTTTTCCAAAAACCACCATTTTATTAAAATAATTAAAAACAAAAATAAAAATTAGGAATAGTGATTGATTGACTCCAAATCTCCTTATGTGAGACGACCCAGGTTATCTACTATGTTGCATTATGAATAAAAAATTTATGTTTTTCACTTCCCAATGACAAGAATTTCAAGCACATTTATAGATAAAATTACTAGTTTTTTCACTTATAATATTCATTATGAATTTTCTTAAAAGGATAATTTAATAGTCTATAACGAGGAAAATGATGATGAAGTCACATAAAACTAATTTTAAATATTTAATCAGTATGTGCTAGGTTTTAGTGGTCATCATGAATTTGGTTTTCAGATGTAGAATTTCACTCAGCTCATACATATTTTCTGGTCAATTGTGAAGAAATAACATGATTTGTGAAGTAAGTACTAATTTTAATTACATTTTTAATTTTTGAAGAAATTAAATTTATATTAATTATTTTGTAGATTATATGATGATCATATGAGAAAAAATCATAAAAATTACCCCAACATATCTTGAAGAATTCAAAAATTGTAATTTTTCATATTAGTTTCAAATGATAGTAAGGTAAATTGTTTAAAATAGATCATATAAAATCAATTTGTTATTTTATATATTTTAAATTATTATTTTTGTATCTAGGTATCATAAATGGAAATAAAACTGACATTGAATTATATGAACTAAGTAACCCACCATCCAAATTGCCCAAATCATATAATTCTTATATGATTAAAATATTTTGATTTCATACACATACATACGAAGAATCAAAAAAATCAATAAACAATGATGTTTGTTTAAAAGGATATCATCACAGAGAAAGTAAGGTTAACTTTGAAGGGATACTGGATGAAATAATTAAGTTTCTTTATATTGGGAAGAATAAAAAAAATGTTTAAATGTGATTGGTTTAATACTAATCGATGGGTGAATGTTCATCTATGACATGGAATCATTGATATTAAATATAAAAGTATTATTATAGAAAATACACCATACTACCAATATTTCAATAACATCAAGTTTATTATGAAAATTTTTCTGATGCATCAAGATATTTAATTGACTGGTGGAATGTTGTAAAAAATAAATCTCATTAGTTTATTGAAAATTAATGTGGTGATGTATAAGTGATTTTTTTGAAATTTAGAAATAAACATCACAGAATATATCTATTAATATAAGAGATACATATATCAATGATAAGACACCATAATTATGTTTTTACGGTGTTGATAACATTGATGATATAACCAATTAAATTGATATTATAAATGATAATAAAATTATAAATCATATTGAAATTGATAATGCTAGAGAGGAAGATGAAGACACTAACACTGATGAAACTGAAGATAATGATTAAGACAAAGAAACAGAATAACATAAATAATGGTGTATAATTTATTTTCTATAAATATTTAATAGTTTCTTAAAATTAATATTTTTATTAGTAATCATTTTTAGGTAATATTTTTTTACCTAGTTGATTTGAAAAAAGGTTCTATAATTTAAATTATTTATATTTTCTATAGTGAGTATATATTTTTTTAAAATAGTTATACATTTCAGATGGACCGAGACGATTATGATGAAATCATTTTCATATTGACTAGGGATGTAATACCTATTGATGTGCCTCCGTACTCATCAACTGAGGGTGTTGGCCTGACAACAACTACTACAAGGGGTCGGGTCCTTGTGTGATTGATGATTTTGAATCATGTTCTAGAGAAATGTCCATCTCTTGAATTTACCCTCATCGAAGGAAGTAAGTTTAAAAATTAAATTAAATTAAATTTAATTTAATTTTTTCAATTTATTAATTATGTTACGAATTATTCTTTATTTCATAGTTTCTCAAATATTGATGTGGTCAGGCTAGCTCTATTTTGAGGAACTATTTTCTAGATTCATTGGTTTTATGGGGCTAGTTTCCTATAAAGTTGCGTTATTGTATTTTAAATAACTAGTTGGTAAATATAAATAAATTGGGTTTTTTATTTTCAATAATATAATTTTTTGTTTAATACATTATTAAATATTTATAGGGTTTGTTGTTTCTTATTTATGAGACCCGGAGACCCACTATTTTAGTGACATGGCTGGCTCTCATGTGTGATTGTTTCTCTCGGTTATTCCATAACCCTCATAGGTGGGATATAATGAGATCATATATAACTATATTTTATTGTTATTGTAGTATATACAGACTTGATTATATCCCCACTCATTCTTGTGATGGATTTTCCTTGTATTGGAAAGGAAAATATTCCAATAAAGATTAGAATATTGTATAAAAAATCTTGGGAGAGAGGATGTCAAACATAGAGATAGGGTTCATGCATTCTGTATAGTAAAGATACATTTTGTAACACCCTAATATTTTATAATAACACTATGTTTGATAGTGTATACAACATTCCACACACAGATTAAACGAACCATGAAATATTTTTATTCAAATATGGCTATTATAACATATTTGTTGAATTGATGTGTGTGAATAAGATTAACATCATTATTCAATATATGTGTATAAATTAACTACCTAATACAAATGTTTTGAATAATTATTAGGAACTAATCACTAATTTTATCATAAAATCATTTTATTTTTCAAATGTATGTTTTCCCCAAAAAGGGTGTTTATGAATTTTTATGAGAAATTATTATACCTAATTTATAGAAATTTTAGAACTTTTATTTGATATATGATATGATTTTTTAATAAAAATTTCAAAAATATTTTAGATTGATTTTTTGGTATATTTATAAAAAATATGGATTTTCTATTTAATAGTGAAAATACTGATTTTTATTGAAAAATTTATTTTTTCAAGAATTTAAAAAGTTCAATTTTAATTTAAAATTATTTAAATGTAAAATCAGTACTATTATATTATTAATAATCCAATAAAGTAAATTTTCATATTTTTTATGGCTGAATTTGTTAAAAAAATACTTAAAAACTGTTTTTCATTTCATTTTTCATTTTTTCTTAAACTAATTTCTTCCACTTTTAGATATTTAATAATGAAAAATGAATATCATATCTAGAATCATGAAGTTAATTTTTTTAAAATATGTCCCCTTTAATTTTGGTCAGTATTAAAAGTAACAATTGTAAATAATTTTCACCTTCGTAAGGGTACACTGAGAAAAATACAGTTAAACCCACGAGATTAAGTATCTATATCAACCCAACACTTACCTTTATCCTATTGGATGGGTTTATTTCATCCTTAACCATAAAATTCTTGAATATATGACCAACTTGTTGAATTTTTATTTTATTATAACCCATATATAATTTTAAGGATAGAATAAATACAAAATTTCACCCTCTTGTATCTAATATCTCTAAATTTGTTACATAATGATTAAAAGAGGATAAGTTCAGTTATAAATGATTATTTTAAAGATAAAATATATTTTTTATCATGATATTTTACTTATAATGTTTTGTGATTAAATAATTACCTTATATTTTTAAACATTGTTGACACAATATTTATTAAATTAATATTTAAAAAAATAATGATTTTAAAATTTTTAAAAGTAATAAATTTGTGGTTAGTTATTGGGATACATAATTTTTTTATATAAAATAAATACTAGACATTTATGAAGTATTTTTATTTGTATTCCATTCTTTGCATCTTATTTTCGAATCAAATTTGTGAGTAGTTCATAAAATGGAATTAAAAATATTTTATGATAAAAATATTTTTCTAAATAATTTTAAAATCATAAAAATATAAAAAGAGGACAAGTAGGATGATAAATATTCCAAAATTTAATCTCATTTTCATTTATAATATAATTATTAACTTATAATTACAATTATTACACTTTAATATGAAAAGGTCATTACCGTTGTTAAGATTAAAATTTGTTAACCAAGGGGTTAACCCAAAAGATAAGGTTTAAAATGACACCAAAACCATTTGAAATATAACTGGACAAGGATATTTCAAGTTTATATATTTTTATTTGAATATACTTACAATTTAGAGCATTTTTACATAGAATAACTTAATTATATTTTAATTTTTTTATAAATTATAAGTGTTTGTTTTCCCTCCATTATAAAAGGACACCCCTATATCTAAATTATTCACAACACATTTTGTCATATAGATCAATCAACCCCTACCCACTTATCTAATAAAATTCCTATCCATAGTGTATTTCTTCTTTCCTTCTTAATAGGTAATTCCAAGGGTCCTTAGGAAGTAATCTAAAGGAATTATAGCAAATAAGAGGTAACCGTATTTAAATACCCATTCAAAAAAATTCTTCGTATACTTCATGTAAATTTATTGTATCCACAGTAAAATAATAAATTTAGTTTCATAAATAAACTAGCAAGTTTTTGGGATTATGTTACATCCACTTCCCACCTCTTTTCTATCCTACAAAATACCAAAACATCGCTTGTGTGTACGCACAACATACCATCTACACGTAGTGGAATAATTCATCTTTTTTCACCAATTTAATAGGATGGTTATAAAGATGGAACAAGTGAATATATATGATATTTAGGAAATAATTATTCTTAAATTATTATAATATCATATTTACCTTTTTATCTTTCAATCTGTTGAAAAAATATAATGTTGCTCATGCGTATGGGTTGTCTACCACCTCCATGAAGCGATGTGATTTGTTTTTCATTTATTATATACATGGATGGAAATAAGGGAATATTTAATGAATATATATGATATATATACAAACAGATATATATATATATATATATATATATATATATGTTATTATGAATCTATAATGGTGGATTATTGTTTACCTTTCTTTCTTTCCATTCATCGAAAAATGGAAGCAATGTTGATGTGTACGTATGACCTACTATCTCTAAGAATGGTGTAATATATTTTTATATCTATACCATTTATGGATGATTATAACTATGTATATAATTAATATATATGATATTTATATCTTTATTAAATTTATACAGATTATGTAACCATGATCAATGACCAATGACCAAAACCACCGAACCAAATCATACATGAAAAATGAAGTATTTATCACCCAAAATAGTGATTTTAATATATAAATATTTATAAAAAGCTAGTGAAAGGTTTTAATTAAACAACCAATTATTTGAATAATCCTTTATAATTTTCCATTATTATTTTCAAAGGATATTTTTCTAATATTTTGGAAATTTTAATGTTTTTGTAGTTGAATTTCAATGTGAAAAGTGTATTTTCTACAAGAATGTTTTTAAAGATATTTTTATAGTATTTATATTCATCAAGGATAAGAACACTTTTCTATACTAGAGAAATATTATAATGATTACCTACGTATTCTTTCTTTTTATGGTTTATGATTAGTTTTACTGCAGAAAGTATTTAAATTTTGTATTCTATTTCTACATATATTGAATATTTTTTATTAATAAGGTAAGTTGATTTAGTTGTATTTTTTTCATATGGGAAATTAATTGGACATATCATACGATGAGAAATACCCATTATTGCCCCATGATTCATCTATATTTCTCAAAATGGAAAATAGTCTTAGTATTTAGCTGAAGCCTTATCCATTTTTGTATGATTTCTTGGCATGAATCCATCTTAGTGAGATTATAATGTATGGAATTATTCATTACAATATTATAAAATTATCTATTAATTTCCATGTGTTTATTTGAATATTAATGATATCCACTGATAATTTTCACAATCATTTTATTTTTAAATGGAATTATTTTATGATATTTATATCCTTCACATTATTCATTGAGTTATTGATTGAATCACAAGTGTTTTCAATTGTTTTACTTGACATATAGATTCTGACCTGATATCTTCCACTTTACATAACCTTTAATGAGTATTTGAGATCACCCTTATTTTTTTTCTATTCCCTAGTATATTAAGAAGGAATATTTAACTGAGTTTATGGATATAGAATATTTACTTCCACTATGTTTCTATATGTTATTACCAATGTAAAATAAGAAGAATATTTTTATCTATTTATTTAAGACTACTAAAATATTTAGTCATTTAGGATGTAGTTTCCTATATCTAGTAACAATTTAATTGATCAACTACTGGATTTAACTTACTAGGGTTGAGGAATTTACTGTTGGTATCAGATAAAACTTAGTACAAATATTGGGAAATATATTTATGAATACAATGACTAGGGAGCATAACCTTATGGATGAAATTGAGGATAAGTCTATGTATAAGATACCATTCTAAAGTTTTTCTAAAGTATATATTATGTGGCATTACAAGAAATAAATCCTTGTGTTGATACTGCAAGTGGAATAGGTTTTGAATTAGATGCATCTAGGGGTAATATCCCTGAAAATATTTGGTCACTTATATCTTAGACATAATTATAGTGCACGGTGAGTGTGTCCTTACTGCGCACCTATTTTTACACTCTTAGAGGATATGTTTCGGTTAATTCACACATTCATTACAAACCATTATGCAGAATTTGAATAGATGATGACTATCAGTAACATAGGTTAAACCTAAGGTGTCATATATTAAAATAGAGGTATTATGATTTAGACATCCTATAAATTATTTTCATGATTATGTGGTTTCCCACTATGACTATTGTTGTTCATACTATTTTTTTTGGATTTAGTCAAAGGATGGAACTAGGAGGAATCATGTTAAAAATAAATGTTACAGACAAAATGGTGATTATAAGAATCCAAAATGAATATTTACTAGAGTGAAGGATATTTTGATTATTCCTAATCAGTTATCATGATATATGATTAACAAGATACACCTTAACCAACTCTTAGACTCACCGAAGAAGTGAGGGATAGATTTTTCTGAGATCTTAGGTGGTGGAGACTATAGAGGGAAGAAAGTTCAATAATATTCATGTTAGAAATGTGTAAAGAGACACCCCAAATAATGTATCAATGTAATGGTAAAATATTTTATGAAAAGAAAATAATATCATAGATCAATTAATTGTTAAGTAATAATTAAAATATATGAAGGTATATGAAGTTACTTTTAAGGTCCCATTTATAGATTAATTTCTTATATGTGATGAATATGGTCATTATCCATGACATTTACTAATATAAGGGTTAAATCCCCTAACATGAATGTACCAATGTTATACCTATCGTTAAACTATATAGATTGAATTGTTTTTAATTGTAGGGTTTGATAATATTTTTGAAGAATTGTATATAAAAGATATTATAGACATAATAATCAAGTGATAACTAAGGATTATTTAAAAGAATATTTTTTTTGAATTTGAAAACATATGTTGAATGGTACAGATAAACAAGAAAATCGATTCAGTGGTAATGTGATAAATTTTAGTTGTGATAAATAGATAATTGACATTGAAGAAGAAAATGGGAGAGTATTGGTTACATAGAAAGTTCATTGTTATTTGATAACAAAGTGATTTTGGTCATATATGATGATTTTTATAATATTTTTGGATTTATGGAACTATTCTATGATTTTATTTGCAGAATAGGAATAATGTTCATTTTTGGGGGCATATATGTTTTTATGTGAGGCTACAAGTTATGGATACCATCATGGGCTAATAATTTTATGGTTGATCATAATTTGAAAAGCATAGATACAACTTTGAGGTTTTAAGTGATGGGATTATAAGGTGATTTGATACTTTTACTGGATTTTAGTAAAAATAATCTACTAAGATTTAAATAAACAATTGCGTTAGTATATGATTTTTATTAAGTTAATTATGGTCTATTAGATAGTGAGATACAAATAATATTGACGGATAAAAATAGATATTTTTTATGATATTTATGGTCAAATTAAGGATTAAGGTTCAATTTAGTACCTAAATTTGATTCATGATTTGTTGTCGTGGAGTTCACTACATTAGAAGATTATAAAACGATGTATAATGGTGATTAATTATACTTTTGGGGATTATTTATTGGGTTGAGGTATATGTAACCTTTAGGTATAAGAGGTGGTTTCACGTGAAAGGCTATTTTATAAGTATACAATTCTATTTTACAGGATGTATGTTAAAAGACATAAGATCAGGTATGAAGTTAAAAAATTGTTTAATGATGAGGTTATTCAGGTTAATTAGGATTTAGAGTTATTTATTATTAGAATAATCAAATTTGAACCTTTGGTGTTAGTATGGAAATTTTGATGTAAAATTTTTTATTCCTTAATATGAAGTTTTATGAATTTTGGATATTATCTTACCTTGGGGTAACAATTTAAATATACGTTAGTATTTAAAGATTGTAGGAATATCCTGTTATCCATTTGTGTATTATGTGATCCATTGGAAGTTTGTATTAGTGATTAAAGTATGAAAAATATATCTTGAATACAAATTGTTTGCAAAAAAATATGAGATTTTGTTTGAAATTGATTAAAAGATGAAATTCTACTTGTCGAGTAAGTGTATTTTCTTATTTTTTTAGTTTAGATGATAATGGAATTCCTAATCTCCATGAAAATTATTTTTTAAAAACATTCCACTATTATATTAATTGTTAATGAATATATGGCGTTTTCACACCTTATTAATTTTTAGTTTTAAGGTCATTAACATTCTCATGATCATTCACTTTCATGTGATAAATATTCTATATCACTATCCATAATTATTTGGACATTTAATTTTTATCCACATAAAAATATTCACCTCCCACTATTGTTATCATCTTTGTAAACCTAGTTATGTTTTACTCCAAAAAACCTTTATATTTCCATTTTCTTATTTTAAGAGGAATTTTTATTAACCCTTTTACGATGTGGGTTTTCAATAATGGAATATTAAAATATGAAACCCTTGATTACCAAGCATAATTTAGGATTTTTAGGATCATTTTTTAAAAGTTGGTGAGAATATAACACTACAAGACTTTAAATAGGTCACTTTTACTTTTGTCTTTATGAATAGTAACCTTGGTAACTATTTGTCACTTTCGTAAGGGTAAAATTGGTAAAATATTGTTAAAACCATGAGATATGTTCTCAAAATCAACAAAAAACATTCCTTTATCCTATTTTATGGGTGTAGGTCACACATATACATCCATTTCTTGAATTTAGGGCCACTTGGTTTTGTTAATAATAAATTGTAACCCCTATATTAATTTAAACAAATAATAAATACAAAAGGTATATTTTTAATTTTATATCTATAAATTTTTTATATAAGAATAAAAAGAGGACAAGTTTAGTTATAAATAATTATGTGAAATATAGATTGGTATTTTTCTTTGTAACTTAGTTCTATTTTATAGTAAATAAATAATCTCATTAAATGTTTACGCAACACCAAAATAGTATTTATTCAATTACTAGGAAAAAATAAATGATTTTCATAATATTAAAAGTAAGAAAATATGGGTGAACTAATACAATACAGTAATTTATTAGGTAAAAATAACATATTATATATGTGTGAAAGGTTTGGATTTGAATTCCATTTTTTCATCTAGTTTTCATAGCCAAATTATGTGAATAGTTCTTAAAACTAAATTTATAGTACTTAATGATAAAATATTTTATTAAATTATTTAAAAGTCATTAAAAAATCATGAAAGATAAAAATTAGGATGTTAAATGGTATAAATTTTCATCCCTTGGTAATTTATGAGATAATTGTTTCCATATAATTAAAAATATAACCATTTAACACGAAGATGTAAATACTATGACTAAGATCAAAATTCGGTAATGAAGGGGTTAACCAAAAAGATAAGTTTTAAAATGACACAAAACCTATATAAATATCATTGTATGAGAATATTTAGACTTTATCTTATTTTTATTCAAATATCTGTCCATTTGGAATCATTTTTCTTGGAAATGAATTAATTATATTTTAAATTTTCAAGAAATTCTAAGTGGATCTTTTCCATCCCTTATAAAAGGACATGCCGTTGCATCAATTATTTACAACACTTTGATGAATCTATATTGAGAGAAACAATATAATTCCTCTTAAAAACTTCCCTATACACTAATTAGTGTTATTTTCCTTCTCAAAATACCATTTCAATGGTCCTTTAGAAGGGTTCGATAGGAAATCTACCAAAGAAGATGTAAATGTATTTACAGACTCTATGAAATTTATTTCTTCTTCTACTTCCTCTTAATTTAATTTACATATCATAAAATAGTAACTCCAGTATCATAATTTTAATAAGATGTTATTTTGATTATGGGATAACCTTTTTTCATCTCTTTTCTATCCTATGGAAAGCAAAAATATCGCTTGTGCACACATACGACTTACCGTCTCCACAAAGCGGTATATTTTTTCCATCATCGCCACTTTAAATGGATGTTCATAAATACGGAACAAATTAATATATATAATTTTTATGAAATAATTATTCCTATATAATTATAATATCATACCTACCTTCTTAACTTCCTAAACTTTGGTCAATGATAATGTCGTTTGTGCGTACCTCTGGATTTCCACCTCCACAAAGTGATGTGATTCGTTTTTTATTTTTTCCTTTACATGGGTGGAAAAGGATATTGTTAATTAATATATATGAAATATGTGATATTATTATGATTCTTTAAATTTGAATTATTTTTTACTTTTATTGTGTTCAATCAATCAAAAAAGGAAACAATGTTCATGCATACATACAATATACAATCTCTATAAACAGTGTATGTCATTTTCTATCTCTACATTTTATGGATGATTATAAATACCTATATAAAGGGTATATATGATATTTATATCATTATTAACATTAGTTATATGATGTAATCATTACCAAATAACAAGGAACAAAACAACTAAACAAAAACATACATGTAAAATAAAGTAATTATCACATAGAACAATTATTATAATAAGAATTATTAATAAATGGGTGATAAAATGTAATAGGAAAATAATATATTTTATGATAATTATGATTATGGAATATATTTATAATAAATTTAAATTTATTATACAGTAGTTTTAAATACATACGAAATAATTCAGACATGAGGTTAGGGTTTCCCATCTCACTTTTCTTTCATGAGACAAATGTTGTATTCACTACTTGATTGATTCGTATGGTGTATATACTTCCCATTTGATATGATATATAATGATTCCATTTATATTCATGGAATTTAAATTTTTAGTAGAATTTATTTCTTTTATGGGGTTATGATTCTAAAGTTACTAAATATGTAAGGTTTTATTTCACAATCCCATCATTATTTACGATTGTTAATGTTTAAGTCACCATTGGGGGAATTATATGACATATTTATATTAAAACCAATTTATTTTTTTAATTTTATGGTTAATTATGAAAATTATTATTTTTACTTTAATTTTCTCATTTAATTACTAATATACCAAAAGATTGTTTTTAAAGATACCTTCATTTGTTTTCAATTCAGTTGTGAATAATTTTCCTCCATGTCCATATTCTCATTAAAATGTCTTCAAGAATTTTTCTACTATAATAGTATGAATTTTTTGGTAATAATCTTTACCCATGTTTAAATTTATATAAATCTTTTTCAAAGGAATATTCTTTTCATTTTCCAAACAAGGTTCTTCAAGACTTTTTACCAAAAATGTCAAAGGAGTCTTTATTTTTACATACTCGATATTAAAAAAATTTCACAAATGATTTGAATACCCAAGGATTTAAATATTAAATTAAATTTTCTCATGATTATCTTCAAAAAAAATTTTTTCCTAATATGCAGTAATTTTTTTTTAAAAAAATGATTTAAAGTGTATTTTTCTCATGATTCTTTTCAGTGATATTTTTATAGTGTTTCTATTCATCAATAAAAATATAAATTTATTTTAATTATACCTAATTGGGAATATGTTGTAACGATTTGATCCTTATTCTTTATTTGGATGGTCTATGATTAGTTTAAATGGGGAAGGTATACATATTTTGTATGCTAGTTCTTCCTATATGGATAGTTTTTTTATTACAACATGTTGATTAAGTTTTATTTTTTATTCATATTAGGAAGGAATTGGCTTCAGAAAGTTATGGAAAGGGACCATTAAAGCCCCAAGAAGCATTTTTGGTCTCATGAGACAAGCTATTTTTGGAAATTTGCTGAGGCCTTACTCATTAATGTATGACTTTTTGGAACGAGGCCTTGATGGTATGATTATGATGTAATTCATTATGAATTCCATTATTATGAAATTAGTTATTTATATCCATATGATTATTTGAATAGTTATGATATCAATGGATATATTTCAAGATCATGTGATTATTTATATATGAATTATTTGATCATCACTTATTTCAACCATAATTTTGTTCATGTTAAATTTATTGATTTAATTTCAAGTTTTTTATTTATTTACCTTTAAATATTGATTTTTTCTTATTTACTCAATATATTTTCCATTTTACATTACTCTTAATGAGCATTTGATCTCGCTCGTATATTGTACTTTTTTATATATAGTATTTAATGTAATATTATTGTTTTAATTTTAAAATGAATGCCTTTTGTTTATATTATTTTGTATTATTTATCATTTATTTTTGAATTTCAATTATTTTTATGGAATATAAATTTCAACATAAATAATCATAGTGAATTTTTTTTATTAAAAAATCATTATAATAGAATTATCTCTCCATAGAGGTGAAAATTTCAATACCATAGTGTTTCTCATAATATGTTTGGAGCCAATATGATTCTTTTTTCCAAAGGTAGTAGAAATTATTTCAGATTTATTAACAAATCCTTCGAGGACTATTGTATATTGAGTGGAAAAATCACTAATTAGAACAAAATTTATGTTTATATATTGAATACCTTTTGAGAGAGGAAAGTTATCTCTATTAAATGTAGATTGGGTATTAATAGGAGTATCTTTCTTATGTAATATTTGGGTTCTACCATTTCTCCTGGAAATTTTTGTATCATTAACTTTGAAAAATTATTTGACAAGACTTCAAATCATATTAATAATTTCAAAAACAGATTTCATTCATGTAGTAGTAGGATAACTCTTATTAATTATGTCCTATATTTGATTCCAATGCATATCCTCTTGAACCTAAATGTTAAAAATACCATTATTAAGGATCCTTAACATCTTATATTCCATTTTATATGAGATTACCATGTAGAGGGGTGTTTCCGATGGATATATAGGAATAGGATGGACCAACCTATTTTGGAGGGAGGTATCAATCTCATATGCATTAAAGAATTGATAAATATTTTTCTTACAAGGTTCACATGGGAAGATATTAATGACATGTCCTTTTGGGCCAGTTTCACTACTGATCAATATGGGAGGCTCTTGGAAAATGATATAGGTAGTCCTTCTACTCCCTGTCATATAATCAAAACCCACATTCCACTTCTTCAATGCAATATAAGGAGTATCATAAAAGGAGGTGACATTAACTTATAAGATGCCAAGTATGTTGGAAACATGGTTTGTTTTCTAGGGTAACTGAATTATAAAATTTATTTCATGGAGGCATGTGAATATCCTAACTTCATTAATGCTATACCTGATAAATAGCATCTCAAAATTTTTAATATTATTTAGTTGAATAGTGAGTTGGATAAATGCACCGTAAAAGGAGTGCCTTCATTGATTTTTTCATCAATGGCGTATCATAGGATGGTGTATGAAAATAATGATATGGGTAATTAGGGAGTGCACTATTGTGGTAAATAGATCCTATAAAATATAACTTCTTTATCAGGAATGTGAATAATCATGCACTTCCCCTAGATGAAACCATCCAGTGTAAAGTTATCCATGATGCTTTTGGATTTTTTTACTGCTAAAAACCAAATGAAAAACCATGTTGCATCTATTTTTTATAGGAAAATGGGATTAAAATTCATGGAATTATGTAGGTGTTTTCATGGGATAAATGAACCAGGTTTCTAGAAACGACGTTTTTTTCTAGAAATGGTTTCATTCCACCTAGAATAATCCTGAGGAGAAGAAGGAAGGAGTTATTCTTCTATTAGTTGGGTGTTTTTGTATTTTAATGCTAGTAATACTCCTCTCATTGAAGTAAGGAATTATTAAAGTATACATATAGTTGGTTAGACCAGGTGTCTCGTGGTGGAGCATACCACCATGCTCAAATGTTAGTACCTCACCCCCTCTCTCTAAACCTTCAGAGAAACACTGTCCCAAACATGCATAAATACAAAACCCTTTCTCAAGGCTATTCGATTCACATTAATCCACTATCACAAGGTTACAAATAGAATTTCAATGATTCCTATGATTTGTGGTTTTTTCAGGGTGGCGTTATCATTCATGATTCATAAGGTTATGTTATCCATACCTTCTCATCCTCCTTAAATAGAGGATACTCCCTCATGGAAGTGGATTAGGCCTTCCGCATGGCTCTCATGTTATTGTAGCATGAAGGGTATTGAGCTGGATATTGTTTAATTTTAATCCCAAATTTTCCATGAGTCCTTGATTGTCTATATTTCCACTCCTTGGGATATTATTTACCACATTCTTTAGTGTAACTAGTTCATCACAGACAGGATCCAAGTTACTCACATGTAGTAAGAATGGAACCATGTAGTGGATTTTTATGCATCTAAGATTACCCCTGACCACACATTCATTTCTTTTCATAGTATGGGTTCCCATCCCATTCAGTGTATGAATATAATTAGAGGGGATTTCATCAGGCTTCATTACCTTAGACAGTGGTAACATGTTTTCTTGTTTCACTACAATGCTTTGTCCATATTTTTTTATAAAATTTATAGTATTCTAGTTAGATAATTTTAGGTTGAATTGAGGTGTAAGTATTCTCAAGATGTACTTTATGATCATTACATCATTGGGAATTTCTCTGAGATCACACATCTCTTTTAAAGAGACATTCAACTAGTCAAAGAATGCGTCAACCAAATCATTAAGCTGTATTTTCAGGTCCTCATACTTTTTCCAAAAAACCTTTAATTTCTTTTATCGAAAATTTGAATCACCTTCATAATTTTTTTGTAACTATTCTCACATGAAATATGACTAATTGAATGAAATAATATTTGTATGTATTGTTTTGGATAGATCTCCCCCTAAGGAATTGATTTATCTAGCGTCACCATCCAATTTTATATGGTTTGCTTCTGATAAAGCTTCATTATCCATAATAGATAATATACCATGCATCACAGCTATAAAAACATCCATTCATAATGATAAGAATCAGTACTGCATCTGATTATCTATAATTCAAAAAAAATTCCATTGAAGATTTAAATACTTTTATGATTAACAACCTCATTTCTTTCAACTGAGAGAGAAACACTGATTTTATCCTCTATCATTAATTAAAATCATTAGACCCACTAGGATAAATAACTAGAGAGGGTAATGTATTAGGGTATGATAGAAAAAAAAAATTCCCATTTTGGATCTTGTTTCACTATTAGGGAAAACACTCTTCTCTCTTGTTTTGTAGAAAAGTATATACAAAATTGCAAACATGAATGAGACACAAAAATTTTACATGGTTCACCCTTTAGAGGGATAGTCTATATAGTATAAAAATTATATGAACTGATGTACAAGATATACTAAATTTCACTGTTATTACAATGTTTGGAGAGGAATCGCTATCCCACCAGGTTCACTACTAGTAACACTTTGAAATCTCAATACTCTCACAACCGAAGTATACTAACTGCTCCTTCACAAAAATTGTATATTGATTTCCTAAATAAATGTTTTTCTCAGATAGTTTGGTTCTTCATGAAGCTAAAATTTTATCCACATTATGATAAAAAACTTACCTCATAAGTTTTACGTAATTCCTTTTGGTTTTGAAAACTTTTACTTTTGAATAAAAGTTTCACAACTATCATGAAACTTTCCAATATTTAATGAAACTTTTCACTTTCAAGAAACTCACATATAGTTAGGAATCATTAGAAACATTCATAAAACCACTTTTTCATATAGAAACAATTCAATTTTTTCACAAAACATGTCTTTTTCTTCTTTACAAAAAAAATAATACAACTCTTTCTGGAATTGAGAGCCTTCAGATCATTATTAAGGCATTATCACTTCAAATGTGGGATATAAAATTCTATTTAGATATGTTTTTACCCCTTTAAAATAATTATATTCTCACCATGAACCCTTCCCAAAACACTTCATTTTATTCCCACAACATTCAATATTCGGGAAAATTTCAAGCATATCCTCTACTTCTTTAGGATTATGAAAAAAAATGTCACTTTCATCATTACTTTTCTTCTAAAGCTCAGAAACTTCATGAAACTCACAATTGATAAATAACCCAATCTTTCAGAAAAGTTATGCATTTCCATATTTTCCTGATGCGGACTTGAAACACTATTTTTATAGTTCTTCATTACTTATATCATATATTTTTTTAATCCTTATTAATAAGTAATCACGATTGAACTTCACAACTAATCTTGTCAACTAGATTTGTCAACAAACACAAAAACCCCAAAAATAATACAATTTCACCTTAATAAATATTTCCCAAAAATTCTCAATTCTTATGAGCCCCCATCACTAGATAGTCAGAGATCATCCATTTCCCATCAGTATGACATATCTAGACTACAAGATATATGTTAAAGACTATTTTCATAGTATCATGAGCTTGTCATTATAACAGGGAGTTTTTATAACTTATTGAAACAATAAATATTCTAAGTAAATTACATTTTAAATAGTAGATGTAGATGTATCAGCACAATTATGGAAAGAATAAATCATTCAAAATTCACTATATACATGATATGGTAATCTAAAAGTAATTTTTAAGTTGAGTTTAGGGAACACACATTCACAAAATTATCAATGCTAATAAAGTAATTTAACACTAATGAAGAGAACACATTTATTTTCACTATGAAAAGAACTAATAAATAGTAACCTTAATCAATTCTAGATGAAATTGTGACCAAGGGTGGACACTGATCAGTCATTTTTTATCATGTATAAATTTAAACTTTATGAATGATATTATTTAGAACTGATAAAATACCTCATTTATGGGAACTTTTTAGAACTTATAAAGGCCGATGCTTAATAATGTAGGACCTTTAGTATTGGAGGATTTATTATAAGTAGAAATTCATGGAGATATTCACAAATTCCTCTTCTAAATATCATTTATTTTGTACATATCATGTGAGAATATATAGAGATGTTGTTTGGTATGAAATTATTGATAAAAAATAAAATTGTATGCCTTGGTAGGGTATATAATTTGATACAAAATTGTGATATCACATCCCTGTATTTACTATGTAAACCGTATTGTATTGTATCATATGGAAATATCACAAGTGTTATGATTTTTATCAATTCTATGATTGATAATATGGATGTTGAATGTTACATCTTAACATTTTGGTCTCATCTATGTAAGGGAATAATTAATTCATGAAATGTATACATGATTTAATAATGCATTTAAATGTTAAATGCACATAGTTAGAATGGGTCACATAGAATTTATAACTGAATGAAATTACTCAAATTTTTTTTAATATTTGATTAAATTTTATAAATGGATCGAGGAGAATCCATGGGGACTATATAAAGGAGGTCGAGGTTGGGAAAATGGAATCTACTTCACGGTGTGAGACACTGATTCTCTTTACACCCTTGGCCACTTCTCCTTCTTCCTTTACACATGTGGTAATAAAATATAGTGGATATAAGAAGAATATTACCCATGTAATAAGTGATTCACCAACCCATGGAAAATTTTGGAAGGAGTCATTTAGCTCTATGTAACTAATCTCCATCAAGTTTGTGATTAAATATCAGATATTTGACCTTCTTTAGTGAAAAGAGTTTTATTCATTTTATATCATGCATGGTTTAGTTTTTGTAGAATGGATGATGTTGGTTTGTTGTTTCTTAATATATTTCATTACATTAATGTATTTTATTCAATATTAAGAAAACCATAAAAATAACAAACATAAAACATGATAAACTAAGTACCAACAATGGTGGATGACTTGCTACTATATGAATAATTGTGATAAATGAAATCCATGTTGTCACATACTCATGCATGGGGATGTGACACATTTTTTAAGGAGATCTCAGAAAAAACGCTAGCACCATCGGGTATGAAGTTTATCTTTCTATGGTATCCCTACAAAATAAGGGGATATTATCTATAAAATACCTTAGAAATTAATGTTACTAACACTTAATAATATTATTTTCATCAGACGAAGCATAACTGCAAGAGTGGTAGTGGGAGAAATATTGACTTAAATAAAGTTGATGCTCAAGATACACAAGATATGGTATAGAAACACATTCCATAGATCCTCATGGAATATTTTTTTAAATACAAGTACTATGTAGGATCACCATAGAGATTAGAGAACTAGAAAGATATATCTTTCTAGGAACCAAATATTGGGACTCATTATTGGTTAAAAATAATGATCTAATTTCTTACAAGTAGGTAGTAGAGAGCTCAAATGCTGTATGATGGAAAAAACCTTGAATTTTGAAGAATTCCATATACCAGGACAAATTATTTGTTCTAGAAAATCCTCTAATTGGTGCAAAACCCATTGGGTGAAAATGGGTGTTCAAGATAAAACTGAACATAGAAGGTTAAGTAAATACCTATAAATCAAACTAGTGGATAAAGGGTTTAAACAACATCAAAACATTTATAATGATGAAAAATTTTCTCATGTTTCATTTTTTTAAATACAGTAAAATTCTACACATTATAGCTGTTTTCCATGACTCTGACACTAAAAAAATTGAGTCTTAATGGCAGTTCTTCTCACAACTGGTGGCATTTTAAACCATCACTTCATTGTTAGCATTGGTTACCTAAACTTTCATGTATTTCACAATTGGTAAAAATTTAGTAGTAGATTTTAGAGTTTGGTACTGGTTTTATTTTTTTTTGTTTTTTGGGTACTTAGAGGTAGTTAATTATTCATTTGGTGGTAGTTTTTTAAAATTGAATAATAGACAATAAAATTTGGAAAATAACATAACTACTATTAATTACTATATTAATGATTTTATTTAGATGAATTTTTTAAGAAGTGTTGATAAATAGAAAAAAATTAAAATCATTTTATTAGTGATTATAAAACTGATGCTAAACATATTAAAGAAAATTTGATTCTAAAAAATATTTAATAAAAATTAAAATGTATATAAAAAACTCAGTCATATAATAAACTAATCCTTAAATGAAAAATAAACTCATATTAAAAACACAATCATACATACATAATCATATATACATAATAATACATCCTCATTCATATATACATAACCACTAGTCAACCCATATTCGACCCATTACCTCAAAAATCAATATATACATATAAAATATTTCCAATAACCACTATCAATCCATGGCCAATACATATATCCCATGACATCCATTACATCTATCTACCTCCATATCTATATCCATAATATACAAAATCATGCCTCCAACTATAAAAAAATGAATATATAAATCATGACTACACATAAAAAAAATTGAATTATAATAGAATCATTGACATTATTTAACCATTCCACAAAAATAAAGAATAATCAGGACAACCTTTTAAACAATACTATAGATCAGAATGGTCAACGTCTTATGTACTATTAGAATATGCCACATAGAATACAAACAAGAACTTTTATGAAAAAATATGATAGAGAATATCCCAAAAATATATTTATCATTTTGAACATAACATTTTTTATTGTTATTAGACAATCTGAAGATTTTTTAACATAAAAAAATATATATCATGAAGAAGATATTAAAAACATAAACATAAATATTTAAGATATAATTCAACTATTTAAACTCAAAAGGGATAAGTATATGACATTATAATCAATTTTTAAACTGATGTGTGGCGTTCTTTAAATTACAAAATAAAAAAATTTAAATACATTGATATGGAAGCATTTCCTATATTTCAAAAAACAGTTATTGTTGTTTTACCCTGATTTCACATCAATATGAGTTTATTTCTTATAGTTTTTACAATTATATATACATTTTATTTTTTTAAAACACTAAAAATATGTTTATTGGAATCCGATGAAAATCGTAAACACTAGTTGAAAAATACCCTATACCAACGTTTTGAAATCATTGGTATATGCCTCCAAACCGTTGGTATATCCAATACCAATGGTTTGGAGAACCATGGCCAAGTAAGTCGTGGGGATAAGTCTATACCAAAATTTTTCCCAAAACCATTGGTATAGACCTATACCAACGGTTTTGGGAACCATTTGTATATATAATATAAAAAATCTATACCAATGGTTCCATAGAACCCTTGGTATATGTATTTCAAAAAAGAAGTATTCAGTTGGTTTTGATCCCAGTACCTGGAGTTTATGATTGAATGACTTAACCAGTAACCTAACATGACTTTTTTGAACATAATTTCATTAATATATATAAGTATTATCATAAATATTTTTAAATTTAGATTTATTTATTGTTCTTTGTAAGAATATTCCATAAAAAATACATGTAACTATACCAACGGTTCTCAAAACTGTTGGTATAGACATATACCAACTGTTTTGAGAACCGTTGGTATAGTTCCTTTGATTTTGGGACCTATACCAACAGTTTTGGACAAACCGTTGGTATATGGGGGACTTATACCAACGGTTTGGGGAAAACCGTTGGTATAGGGTCTCTGTTATGGACCTATACCAACAGTTTGGCCAAAACCGTTGGCATAGGTCCATATAAGTGACCTATACCAACGGTTTCCCCCAAATCATTGGTATAGGTCCCCCTATACCAACAGTTTGTCCAAAACTGTTGGTATATGTCCAAATTAGTGACCTATACCAACGGTTTTCCCAAAACCATCGGTATACTTATTTCCAGTAGTGAAATCAGATTGACATAGAATTGGTTACTACATTTCACAAATCATTCTACGATCTTTGTAATATTATTTCATGTCCAACTGATGCCATTTTCTTGGTTTTGAACTCATGGTTCATGTTTTTAGAGACATTGAAATCTTTTAGAACTAATTATTTTGACATTCTATGCACACCACACAATGGATGGATTTAATGTCTACCCGCACACAGAAAAATTAATTCAACGATAGTTTTACCATTATTTTAAGTTAATCTTAGGGCGTTTACTATGGTTTTGACCATTACACAAACTTCTTAGTGTTTTGAAACGTTAAAAATGAGTTTACAAACATCCCATGAAAACTGTGACATGGATTTATGTGTTGTTGGTTCCTATATTTCAAAAATAAATCTACGATTCCTTTGATATCATGGCTATCTAAGACTATTTTTATACTTTCCCCTTGATGAAAATTTTTAATGTCATGGATATCTTTTAAAAACGCTTATTGAGACATTCTGAGAACAATACATGTCAAATCGATGCACTGTTTTCTCAATCACATCAAAAATAATTTTATGGTGGTTATAAAATGATTTAAAATCAATATTAGTTCATTTTCTATTTTTGTGATCATTACACGCCTGTTTTAGTGTTTTAAAACACTAAAAAATGCATTTACGGTCATCCTGAAAAAATCATAACTCGGTTTGACATGGTGTTGGTTCCTACATTTCACAAATAAATCCAGAGTTGTTCATTATAATTTAACTACCATTTTATGATGTTCTGTTTTTCTACCCCATATTGCTCATTGCTAAAGAATTTAATATCTTTTAAAATTGATTATTGTGTAATTACAAGCACACCACACATTGGATGGATGTGATGTCTACTTATATAGTTAAAAAATAATCCAAAGGTAGTTCAACCATGATTTAATATCAATCTGAGGTTGTATCCTATGGTTTTTTCCATTACATGTATGTTTTAGTTTTTTAAAACACTAACACACATTTATTAGAATCATGAGAAAAATCTAACTTTGATTGATTTGGATTCAGTTCATACATTTTAAAAAACAATCTAAGATCAATTTCTTATGATTTCATGGTCATATGATGTTTTTTCTTCTTTTTGACCCACTGATACTCATTTTAAAAGGAATTGATTTCTTTTAAAATCATTTACTAAGTCATTTCGAGCACACCGACTGATTGATGGACATGTTTTGTACCTGTACATATAAAAAATAATTCAATAGTGTATTTACCATTATTTCTCATCAATATAAGGTCGTTTCCTTGGGTTTTGACTGTTATATGCGTCTTTTAGTGTTTTGAATCACTAAAAATCTATTTACGGGAATCCTGAAATTTTTTTAACTTGAATTGATGTGGTGTCATTTCCAAGAATTAAAAAATAAATCTATACTCATTTTCCTATGATTTTAGTGGTCGTATGATACTGTTTTCTTTGTTTTCATCCCATGGTGAATATTTTTTAATGATATTTATATCTTTTTAAATAGCTTATTAAGTTATTTCACGTGCAGTGCACATCGAATTAATGTTATGTCTACCCGTACATATCCCAAAAAATTCAACAGTAGTTTTTCCAATATTTTACATCAATATATTGTTCTTTACTATGGGTTTTACTGTTACATGCATGTTTTCACATTTGAAAACACTAGAAACACATTTATGAGAATACCGGGTAAACCGTAACTTAAATTGATGTGGATTCCTTTTCAACATTTTAAAAATCAATCTATGATCATTATGCTATTATTTCCTGGCCATATAACACTATTTTCTTATTTCTGACCCCTTGGTGCATGCTTTTAAAAACCTTGATATATTTTAAAATAGCTTCTTGACTCTTTTTGAGAAAACTAGACATTAGATGGATGTGATTTCTACCCATACACATCAAAAATAATTTAATGGAGTTTTCAACATGATATTACACCATTAAAATTTTGTTTCCTATGGATTTTCCTGTTACATGTGTGTTTTAGTGTTTTAAAACACTAAAAATTCCTTTATAGTCATAATCGGAAAATGGTAACTCGTATAGATATGTTTTCATGTTCCTATAATTAAAAAATTAATCTATGATCATTTTCTTATGATTTTATGGTCATATGATTTTATTTTCTTTTTTTGACCCCCTGATGCACATTTTTAAAGACATTTATATCCTTTAGAAATTTGTATTATGTTATTCTGAGCACAATGAACATCAGATCGACATGTTGTCTACTTATACATGTTACATGTATTTCAAAAATATTATTAACATTATTTCACTTCAATATAACAAAAGAATTTGGTTGTTTTACTCGATGTGTGTGTTTTTAATATAAAAGTGTCATTTTAGTTTACAATGCCTATCACATATCTAAAACTGGGAGAACAAGATCATATTATTTCCAAAAATAATTAAAATGATTCATAATTAATTTTTGATGTGTACACAATGACCACTCATAAATATGACAGATGATGTGGGTGGTATGATTTAAAGTTCCTTTTTTCAATATAAATGTGTTATTTTATTTTAAAATGTATTTCAAATTTAAAAAATGAAAAATTTAGCTCTTATTATTTTAATAATTTTGTAAAGTGATCCATAATTCAATTGCGATGTGTAGGAATCGACCACATATCAATTAGACACACAAAGTTGGTGGTATCAGTAGAAGTGTGTTTTTAATATAAAAGTGGCATTTTAGTTTGAAACGAATATTACAATGCATAAACTAAGAAAACATGTTTGGATTATTTTAAAACATTATGAAAAAACCCATGACTCATTTTTGATAGATATCAATCGACCACATGTCAATATGACACACGATGTGCTCTATATGACTCAAAGTGTGTGTTTTCAATATAAAAGTGTCATTTTAGTTCAAACCTTATGTCACATAACTAAAACTAATAAAAAAGATCGTATTATTTTCAAACCTTAGTAAAATGATCCATTAACCATTTTTGACCTATAAGAATCAACCACAAATCAATATCACACAAAAAGTGGGTGATATGACTCAAATTTATATCATTTTTACACTTTCCATTTGATATTTATTTTCATGTCATTTCTTATTACATGATTTCTTAATCACATTAATCTACTTTTGACTCCCAAATTTAAAAATATCAAATAATTCTATGTAATGTAATATGGTTTCTATTCAAAATATTTGATTTCATTTAGGGAAGACATCTACTTATATGTATGATTTACTAATATACCCTTCCAAGATTGTATTTAGGGGACAATCATTGAGAAGATAAATGAACTAAATAAGCTACATGAATTTTGTGGGGTACTATATTTGTTATTTGAAAATATGTGAATGATATATAGAGTTCCAAATTTTCCTCTATATGATGAGCTATAAGACTATAAATTTCCTCTGGGATCATACCTGTCATCCTCTGAAATAATAAAACTAAAGCATTTTACATTATTTACTACAACTAATCCTGATTTTTTCATGTAAAATTCATATTCTTTTACCTTTTCTTTCAACCATTAAATCACTATTTCTGCTTCATGATCATCACACTGCTCAAACTTCCACTAGGTGTAACAGTAAATGATGATGATTCCCTACCAATGAAAATAGATGGAGTAGGCCAAGAACGCATACCATGTACATTCCTTGGATTCACCTTTCCGAAAATGATTGCAACTACATAATTCTAGGAAACAGATAATTATTGTGAAATGATTGCATTATATGATTCTTAAATTTTATCCTTTTAATATAATAATATTAACAATGTTATTTAAAATTATCTAAACTTGATAATATTAACTGATTCATAATTTTTTCATTACTCTGTAATGTTATCTCATTATTATAAAAACATAATAATGAAAAATAAATTATTTCAACAAACAAGACTTAAACACAATTAATTGGGGTTCGATACATGAATGAAATAGTTCTAATAGATCTAATTAGAACTGTTTGATCCATTTACCAAGTCCATTTATTTATTTTCAATAATTTTTTTGTTATAATTTATTTTTCATTGCTATGTATTTATAGTAATGAAGTAATATTAAATTGTAATTAAAAGAACTTACTCTAACATCAGTGATAGGTTCATTCTAAAAACATTCCTCAGGATTCCTATAACCTTTAAGCCACATATTTGTCTAGATAATATAGTGACTTAATTCATTAGCCTTTAAAAAAGAAAATACATGTTATGAAAATGAATTGTCCCACAATAAAATAATATAAATTATAATGGAGAAACTAAAACCCAGATTGATTATTTTATTAAAAAACGTTGAGACCTAACGATATGAGGAATGAGTTGTTTCTCACGATTCACATTATTCGTTTAGATAATTCATACAAAAATAAGAAACAACATTAAAAAAATAATTTTCTTGTTTTCTTGTTATTAATATAGTATAAAATATGTAATAACCTCATGAGATTCGTCTATATTAATATCATAAAACAACTTCCCCTTATCATGAGAAACACTTTTATGTTCTTTCTTGTGCATTTTTTAGTTTTTGGAGATGTGTCCTTAAAATCGTGTCATAATCTCTATCTAAAATCTCTCCATTTCTTTCCTGAATTTTTCTGATTCCATGGGAGATAAACGGAGTTAGGGACAGCAAAATAAAAAACATCTAGAAATAAAAAATCATAACACTTTATAAGTATATTAAAAAATTTATTCAATACTTTCAAATTAGTTATAAATGAATATTAAATTAATATTACCTTTAGTTGATTATCAAACACCTCATTTTTTATATCTGTGGAAATATGCCTCCAATAGTTATAATTAAAATGAAATCTCACTATATCTCACGGTAGATACCCAAGAATATGTTCATAGGTTTCAACAACATCACCAGTGGGCACCCCAATCTCATAAAATGGAATAATAATCTTAGAGATTTTCAGGTCCTACACATCTTCTGTGTTCATATATACATATCTAATGTTGTTATATTTATCTCTTTTAAAATTCATTAGCCAATTAATAAAATTTATTGTTTCTCATACACTGAAATACATACTATTAATGGAAACTCACCAATATCCCCTAGATGGCGGGGTGACCATCTGCGACATCATCAAAGGTGAATCTAATGGTAGGCTACCAAACAACATCTAAGGAAACATCAAGATCGGTAGAAGTCTTTGGTATAGCAGAATCACTCAGATCCACGAAAGTTGATGGTATTGGTGGTGTTCTTTGAGATATTTATTGGTAAGGATCTTCAAAAAAATTAATCTTAGAATTCTTGTAATTCAAATGGTTTAGAATATATTTAATGTATAAAAAAATAAAATATTTTTACAACAAATTAAAAAATGAACAACCTATACATGTACGAAACATTTATAAATACGAATTTATAATATAGTTTCATTACTAATTTATATATTAAATTATCTTCATCTTAATTGTCTTCATTTTTATAAACCTCTATTTGGATGATTACTTCATTTTCAATATCTCTTATAAGTTCTATTGTTTCTATACTATAAGAAAAAAATTATTGAATGTTTTTTGGTTAAAGAGGTTCATTGTCACGAAAACGAAATTGTGCATCATCACCCATATCTAACAAGTCTCTCTACTTTATATGTACAAAAACTCCCAAACCTTCATATACTTCATCATCCACATGATGAACCATAATAATTTCTAAACCAAAGATAAATATTTCATGATCTACATGCTCATTAGTATGGATCAATCAAGAGAAGTTTATAGATGAAAAATGCAACACATCTTTTATTATACCCCTATCAATGTTAGACCACTTTAATTTGAATATGACAAATGAGAATTGAATATGATAGTTTAATTTGATTATATCAATAATAATTACATAGTATCCCAAATCTTTAAGTTTAAATACACTACTATTTTATGTTTTTAAGTATTATTCATGATAAATTGTAAGAACCTTGAATCCATGAATATTATAGGCATTTAATCACTTAGCATGCCTTAGAGTAACTCAAGACAGAAAATTCAAAACATTTGATATTTCATATCAATTCTAAAAATTAATTATATTTATAAGAAGATTTAATTTGATACATTTAACATAGAAAAAATAATTACACATCAATAACATGAAAATTATTATAGACTAACATTACAGGCATACCATTTGACAATATTCTAAATAACATTTTTTTTAATTATAGCTCATTTCAAGCTCAAACCCTTAGTCATCTCTTTGTTTTAAATATAAATTCTTCAATAAATTTATTTGAAATAAGACTTTTGAGTATAACATATCTATTCACTTATAGTAACTCTAATTCAGTCGGTGTAAAATTTGACCCCTTTCTAGCCAATCATCCAACAATTGGAAATATTAATGAATGGATTTCAGAGTGAGAATTGGTGGATATGTTATCCAAACTTCTCACATGATTGAATATAGTTTCAATACCATCCAAATACCTATAACATAAGTACAATCACTCATCTACTATATACCCTTCAGCAATAGAGTATTCTGGTTGTGATTTTCTCGTCACATATTATTTCAAATGAATTAATTACCTAATTCAAAAAATAAGAAACTTATTGAAAAACTTAAACAATAATTTGATAAAATTAAATTGATCAATGAAAATAAAATATATATTAATAGACCTCTCAATTGGATACACCCGATAGTGTTTTGGTTCGCCAAGTTTAGCTTCTTCCACTAAATGAACTGTCAAATGAATCCTAATATTGAAAATTGAAGGGGGGAAATAACATATCCAAATGACAATGTTTCAAAAAAAAATCCTTCAAGATGTTTATCAAGATTAGTTATATTTTTAATTTTATAAAAAAAATTCTCTGAAGAACATATAAAACCCAATGAGGAATATAGTTACTTTTTTAGGTCACATCTTATTCATGGCTAATCACAACGACTTCACTATTAAAACATGTGAGTCATGAAATTTCAATACATTTAAAATTAGATGTTTTAAGTAAATTTACCTTAAAATGATCCTTTAATATCCATTGGGCACTTCTGTATTCTTTAATTTTTGAAGGAATACACATTTCTCTAGATTTTTAATTTTAAAAATAGTCAAAGGATACTTTAAATTTTTATTTTCCCAAAAACCATGCATTATATTCATTTATTCCAAATACTTATGAGCATTAATATGATCATTCATTTTACCCTACTCATTAAGAAATATAAAATTTACATTTTTCTAAAATTTCATTTAAATATGAATTATGTCATGTTTATGATTTATCAAATTAATCTCCTAATAAAGATGTTTGAAAAAAATACTCATTTTCTTCCACTGTTGTGTTCTATCCACTTCATATATTGTACCTCATACCCTTTTCTTAATTATTTTAACTCATCACATATTCAAAATTCTATGGTTACATTCATTAATTGTCTAATGATTTCTAAACTAGATAACACAATCGATGAATTTATCAATTCAATGTTTCCACTGAATTGTGCCTTGTTAAACCTTAATTTATTAGAAGCATTACGAAATTGATAATGAAACATAAATACCATTTTCTACTGTGAGATAAACATTGTGGTTCAAAATCAAAATTAAAAACTGGACTAGCTAAACTTGTATGAGTGTTCCAAATAGGTATGTTTCCATGCCTATGAAACTCACTAATTGTCCACATTAATGCATCATGCATTTTGAATAGTTTTTCTGATGAAGCATTTTATGTTTCCATGACATCATCCCATAATTCAAACAATTATTTGATTATAGGATAAAGGTATATATCAATATAATTTCTAGGAATTTGATTTATAGGAATAATCTTTGAAAAAATATCTATTCATTATAAGAATATATGGAGGTATATTATAAGGGGTGAAAACAACTGTTCATATCCTTTTATTTTTACTTAAAGTTTCAAGAGTTAAAACAATCATAATACAATACCAAATGTATATTCATTGGATTCAATGTAAAATATGAATATAACGAATCAAAATCCAACCCTGATGTTGAATCTTTTGGTTTTCTCATCAGTCCATCATTGATACTATATTGAGTACGAATCTTTATATCATATATGGTCTTAGATTACAAGAATAATATTTTAAAGCATGGTTTTCGAGGAATTTAACTCAATACCTTTGTTGGAGTTTTCTTTTTATCCATATTCTTAGTGTCACATTGACTTGTATTTCCCTTGTTATTAAATTAATTTCATTTATATATATGAAATATTATGCAATCTTCCTTATTAGAAACATCTCCCAAATAAATCATTCAATCATTAGGGTATGCATGTTTCTTTTTATAACCAAGTACAAGTTTGTTAATGATTTTCTTTATCCCATAAAATGATTCATGGATAATAGCATTACTAAATGAATCATGAAGAAAAGTTAGAATCATAGAACCTAGTTTTTTAGTAACTCCAAAAAATACATTGATTTAATAAGTAAAAAAAATATAATTTTCCATACTTGACACACCCTTCATATAGTTTTTATTTTCCATATTTTATTAATTAATAAAAATAATTTTTTTTCACTGATGTTATGAGTAGGATTAACCTGATCAAGATCAACTGAAGTTTCTGTTGATCTATTAAAATCTTGGAAATTGTATCATGTACATCCAAATGTGTCATTTTTTATGTCTCAAACTAAATTATCCCATCACATGTCACTTTTTTGTTATGTTGATAGGATAATCATTGTTTTGAATTTCGATAACATTTGATTATCTATGCCAATTCCAATATAAATATCTAGTAAGAAACTATTTTAATATCAAGTGATCATATACATTGTTTCTATTTAATTGTAATATAAATTTACAAAAAGGACAAATATTTTTTTCTTCCATCCACTACCCCGTTTATGATTCCACTATCTAAAAATTCTTTTAAACCCTTAGATTTCCATGATGTTTTTCAAGTTATATTAATTTTTTTTATACATAGGTATTGTGTTTCCACTATTCATCATATACATTGAAATATAATGATATGAATTTTTAATCAAACAAGTACAATCAATTTTTAACATCACCCAACTTCTTCATTTAGCAGGGTTGGGTATTTATTTGACATAAAACAAATTTAACTTTAAAATGATTCAGTCTAATGTAAAAAAACAAAACCAACAAAAATGAATAAATTTTACCCCTCAAAATATTGGGGTCAGATGTAATAGAAGAAGGTCACAAAGGTGAGGAGAGGGAAGCATACAATGTGGAGGTCAGGGATATTAGCCCATCAACGTTTTACTGAAATGATGGTAAGGGAAATTGGGAAGGTTGGGGGAGTATAGGGTAGTGGGGAAGTATTTGGGGACTAGCTTGCATTGGGGGGTGGGGTTATACAGAATGAGGGAAGAGGGGTCACTGGTCAAGGAGAAGAGATTTTGATGGGTGATTCCACAAGCAACATCGTCAGAGTGGTGGTCAGGGGTTGGTGGGGTTAGTGGTTGGTATAGGTCAATGGTTCGTGATCAAGGAGGGAGTTTGAGGTTTAGAATTTAGGGAGGTGGTTTGGAATTCAGCATCGAGGTAGGAGCTCAGTGCATAGGGGAATTGTGGTCATGCGGATTGGGGCCATGGTTTATTAGGTTTTTTTAAAATATTTTGTGAGGGTTTCAAAAAGACCATCCCTAAATAGAAAAATATAAAAAATATAGAAATGGTTATACCAAACTCTAATTAAATATTAAATTATAATTAATATGTTTTTTAGTGGTTGTTTCTAGAACCACAACTTTTTAACTACCACTAAGACCTCATTTTTATATTGTGAGATCTAGTAAATATATGTAAAACTAGATTACCTTAATGGGAACTATTATGAAGATATATATATGAAACAACCTTAGGGGTTTGTGACTCTAAGAAGTAATGATATGATATTAAAATTATAGATATCCATTTATAGATTGAAACAATCATCTAAGTCATCAAACATTCATTTTGATAAAGCCATAAAGGACTTTGGTTTTATAAAAATTGAATATGATCCATGTGTTTAAAAGAGTTTTAATGGGGTTGTCGTTGTATTCCTAGTAGTATATGTTGATTAAATATTACTTATTGGAAATGACATACCATCATTACAATCAGTTTTTAAACAAGTGATTCTCCATGAAGGACTTGGTTAATTAACATATATCCTTGTAATCATGATCATTTGGGATAGAAAAAAAAGAATCTTGGAAAAAGTCAAAATATATACGTAGACCAAATACTAATGATATTTAGTAAGGAACATTCCAATAAGGGATTTCATATGGTGTCACATAGTATACATATATCAACGCAAATATGTCCTTAGACATAATAGGATGGATATAAAGAGATAGAATGAGTGGGATCTCGTATGAATCTAAGATAAAATCTGTCATGTATGTCATTTTTTCTACAAGTCTTGATGTCACCTATGTTTTGATCATGGTAGGTAAATATCAATATAATAAATGAGAACAACATTGGTATGATATTAAGGATATCCTTAAGTATCTAAGACGTATTGTGGATCTATTCCTAGTATATAGAGAATATGAGGAATTAATCATCAGTGGATATACTGATTCAAGTTTCCAAATAGATAAAAACAATCTAAAGTCATAATCTCAATAGGTATTTAGTATCAATGGAGGATATGCGAGTATAAGAGTTCATAGAATTAAGTTACAAATAATAGTGATTTCCAAAATCATTATATTATTCTTTTCTATTAGTCATAGGATTCTGCAGAAATAATTAGAGGTATGTTAAACACATGTGGATCACATCTATAGGGAATTTAGCCTAACTTAATCTAGATACAGTAATAATGGTCTAAATCCTGATAATTTTTTTCTTGTATGATCATTATATGATCTATAAATAAAAAAAATAAAAAAAATTATCAAGCTATAGAAAATTATGTAATATTATCACTTGTTAGATGTATCATGTCATTTACCTATAGAATTGTTTTCTTTATTTTACTTCCGATAGTAATGGAATGTGCTGTAGTGATCACCCATGGGTGTTGGAATCATTTATAAACCATTAAAATCCTTTTGTATTCTGTCTTGGTGTTATTTTCCAGTTAAATGATTATGTGAGATATGAGATTTTGGGTGTGTCTTGGTTTTTCCTACCCATCCCCCAAATCAAAGAGGTCAAGGATAAAAAATATTATACTTGATAAGGACACATAAGAATGGAAAGATTCAATAAATGACTAATGATAAAAAAAATTGTTCAATGCTATAATTTTCACAAATTGGGACATTATAGAATTGAATTTTGGAACAAGAAACCCATATAGAATGTTAATGTGGAGGAAAATATCACCGAATCAGGTGATATTTTCATAGAGTCCCATGTGTTGATGGCACAAAAATTAACACAAAATCAAGGTATGTGAATATTATCTTTAGAGATACAAACGACATGATAGGTCACACGAACATGTTCAATAATTTAGATGAGAAGGTTTAGGGATAGATTTCATTTGGTAGTCTCTTGATAATTTCTTTCAAAGTAAGAGGAGATATTCTGATCAATATATAATATGGAAATCATGATTTCATCAATGAAGACTACTATTTACCAAAATTCAAGACCAAAATATTTAGTCGTTTGAAATTTGTGGAAAAATACATTCACATAACCTAATAAAATAAACAAATCGTGATTTTTTATGGAAAAATAATGATGGTTAATAAAGTAATGATGGTGAAGAACTGCATGATTCCTTTTATGATTCACCCTGGAGTACCATGATGTTTGATGATGGTACATGATTATAAATATTAGCTATGGAATCTTAGGTTAAGACATTTAAAATTTGAACGATTAAGATTATTAAAAAGAAAGAAGATGGTGAATTGTATTCACTTCATTAGACTCCAGAATCAAATGTGTGAATGTTTTGTTATAATCAATCAACATAGAAACAAATTTACATGAAAGGATAACTGGAATGGTAAAGTTCCACTCAATTTAGTCTCCAATGATGTGTGTGGTCCATTGAATCCATGACCAAATGGAAAAAGAGGTTTCTTCCAAACATTTACTGATTATTATATTAGGTAAACATGGATATAGTTTCTAAAGAAGAAGTTAAAAGTGTTTGACATATTAAAATAATTAACAGAACTCATATAAAATCAATGAAACCATTGTATACAAAATTTATGATGTAATTGAGGTGGAGAGTACTCCTCATATTTTTTTAAATAGTACCTCAAGAAATATGAACTACAATAAATAAAACTTTAGTGACTAACATCTGGTTACTTTTCGTGGTCATTGTTGTCCCATTCCTAAAGGGAAATAACAACCACCACTATGGTTCACAATAGGGGTATCTAAGATCACCACATTGGCATTCATTGGGAGGATTATTTGCGACTACAATAGAAAGCCACAACATCCAACTATATAACAACCACTGTATGTGGTTGCTAATTCTAACAGAAAATTAAAGCATTAGAGACCGCCCCAAGTGGTCCCTAGCTGGTATAATTTTTTTAAAAAGAATTCACATTTTTTATAACCATTAAACAAAAAAAACAAAAAAAAATATAAAGAAAAAAATATCAAATAAAATACACTAATCCATTGAAAACTAGTGATCCAAACTTCAACATATCCTTCCAATATTTTGAATCTATCAACCTACTGATAGTAATCCAAAACAAATTCAACAAATTAAGTACAAATTAATATATTTGACATTAATCAACATGTCTAGTATATATATATATATAATAATAATAAAAATAGTTTGCAAAAAATACCTATGGAAATAATCATAGATGCATAAATGAAGAAAATCTAATATAAAATATCTTATTACACTATATATCAGTTAAGAAATGACTATTAAAAGTTTAAAACAATGTTTAACGCATAGAGATTAATATGGGCATCAGACAGCACGTGTTTGATTCAAATAGATCACATATTATTCAAGGAATTTTCTCCTAGTTTTTTAAATCAATTTGTGGTATTTTCATCACTCTTGACCCCAAACAAGAGATATGTCATTTTAATAACAGTAGACAAATTTATTTGTCATTTCCATCATATCTGACAATACAATAATTAGATAGATATAGCATTGATTCTAATAGATCAAAAAATGGATTGATAATAATTCTCCCATGATTTCAAGTCAATACTAGTTCATTTTATTTGTCTTGGCCTCTTTTATGATTTTTTTGACTTAACTCCAATCCGGAGGAAAAAATTTCACTTATGATCATAATGAGAAATTCGGGTACCCAATCCATGTTTTTATGTTCCCTATAGTTTTTAAAATAACATAATGATCTTTTTCCAAATATTTCATTTCAATTGGTTCTCAACTGGTTCGTTTTCACTTCTGCAAACAAGATTTTCCCATTATTAAAAAAAATGATAATAAATGTGAAAATGAAATTTTAATTATGAAAACCAATATGGGCCTCATAATGACACGTGGTCCATTCCAATAAATCACATAAAATATGAGGAATTTTCTCTATTTTTTCATGTTAATTAGAATTTGATTCTATTTTTTGACCCCCTGATAGGTGATATGACATTTTAATAACACTAGAGAATTTTATCCATCATTTTCTATCACTCTGAGTGAAAAATTCATTCGATGGATGTGGTGTTAATTCATATAGAACAAATGTGGATTAATGATTTCTCTCCCATGATTTCATGTAAATCAAAATTCATTTTCTTGGTATTGGACCCTTTTATGTGATTTTTCACATAAGCCCCTAATCTGAGGGAAAAACACCACTTTTGATGATACCAATCAATTAAAGTATCTAATACACATACTGATGATTCCTATATATTTTAAATGGTCTAAATATTATTTTTTCATGGATTTCATTTCAATAAAAGCTCATTTGGTTGGTTTTCATCCCTACACACATGATTTTCCCCTTATTACAAATATGATAATAAATATAAAAATGACATTCTAATTGTACAAAAAATATAGGAATTATATTGATATGTGTTTCATTATAATATATCACATATCATTCAAGGAATGTTATCCTATATTTTCACATTTTAGAAGTCATTTTCTAATTTTTCACACCGTGGTGGGAGATATGTCATTTTAATAACACAGGATAATGTTAACCATAATTTTGCATCATATCAATTGAAAAAGGTTTTTTTATAGAGGTGGTATTGATTTCTATGGACAAAAAATGGTTTTTTGTCATTATCCCATGATTTCATGTCAATTGAAGTTTATTTTCTCGATATTGGCTCCTTTTACCTGATTTTTCACCTAAACTCCAAAACTGAGGGACAATGATCACTTTTGATCATACCAAGAAATTCAAGAATTTGATCCATTTGATGATGATTCCTATGGATTTTAAATGAATTAAAGATCATTTTCCTAATATTTCATGTCAATCAGGGCTCTTTTAGTTGGTTTTCGCCACCATGATTTTCCCATTATTACAAATATGATAATAAATGTGGAACTGAACATTTATTTATACCGACCAATATAGACATTTAATTGACATGAAGTTTATTCCAATAGACCACATATGATTTAAGGAATTTTATCCTATATTTTCATGTCAATCAGAAGTTGTTCTCTCATTTTTCCCAATGCGGGAGATATGTCATTTTAATAACAATAGATAATGTTATCTTCCATTTTCCATCATATCGAGTGAAAAAATAATATGATGGATGAAAAGTTGATTACTACAAAAAAATGACTCAGTGGTCATTCTACCATAATTTTATGTTAATAAATGTGTGTGTTTTTGGTATTGGACCATTCTATGTGATTTGAAACATCACTCCAAACCGAAGGTACAAACACCACTTTTGATCATATCGAACTATTTAGGTATCTAATCCATGTGACAATGATTCATAAATATTTGGAAAGACTTAAAGATTGTTTTAATATTATTAATTTTTTATTAGAGCTTGTTTGGTTGGTTTTAACCACTAAACATTTTATTTTCCCAATATTAATAAAATTGTAATAAATGTGAAAATGAACTATTAATTGTAACAACTAATCTGAGATTTAGATTGAATCATGGTTAATTCCAATATGTCAAAAAATATTTAAATAATATTCACCTAACATTTCACATCAATTAAAATTAGTTTTCTATTTTTTACCTCTTGATGGGAGATATGTCATTTTAATAACACTAGAAAATGTTACCCATTGTTTTCCATCATACTAAATGACATGATCATATGATGGATATGTAAATGATTCCTACATATAAAAAATGGATCAATTATTGTTATCCCATGATTTTTTTTAATCCAATTGTATTTTCTTGATATATTGACCCTTTTTACATGATTTTCGCTCATCTCAAAATTTGGGGGATGAATTCCACTTTCAATCATATCGAGAAATTTGGGTATGCAATCCACAAGATGATTATTCCTACAGATTCTGAATTACTTACTGATCATTTTCCAAACATTTCATGTCAATCAAAGATTTTTTATCCAGATTTAACATTGAAACACATGATTTTTTCCATATTAAAAAATTATAATAAATATGAATAATTATTTTTAATTATACCAACCAACACAGGAATCTGATTGATATGAATTTTCTTTCAGTGGATAAAATATGATCTGCAGAATTTTCTCTTAGCTTTACCCATCAATCAAGAGTTTTGTTTCTCATTTTGACCGCCTAACTGGAGATATTCCATTTTAAACATAGAAAATGTAACCCATTTTTTCCATTATAATGGTGAATAATGTGTCTTAGGTGAGAATGAGACTTACATGACGAGGTTGTGACATCTATGTTCTTTGGAAATAAGGAATTTATTGGTGTGATGAATTACATTAAAGGATCTGAATCCCTAAAGTCCTTGGTATAAGCATGATATATTTTGCAGTATATTCAAATTCAGTTAGACCTTTATATCGGTGGTCTCTCAGGGTGGGCATCATTCATACAAGTAGATTTATTTTGGTAGTTCTCTTTAGAGGGACAACTACTTTTTTTGTGGAGATGTACTTATCATGTTTCTTGTGAATGAATAACTACTCAACCATGGAAATGTATTCAAATAGTTCATTATAGGTCTATAGATTCATGATGGTATTGTAATTTTTTACGGTTCAGTTGGGTAAAAAAGTATATGAGGATATTATAATGGGATCCATAAAAGTGTAAAATCTATTAGTTTTTAGATGAATTTGGATGGTGGTTGTTATATAATGGTAGTTATACAATTATAAATATTGAGAAAAGAGATGCTATTAGAAAGTGGGATGTTTATGTGGTACGAAATGGAAGAGGTTGAATGATTGAATTTTGAGAGATTTTTTATTTTATTTTTATATATTTGATCCATTGATAAATTATTATGTGAATTCACATTGACACATTACAATTATGCATGGGAACCTACTAATTAATTTTATATGCTAACTCTTTGAAAATAAATTCTAATGACCATACATTTCATACAAATTTTATTCAAGACAAAAAAAAGGATCATTACTATTATATTTAATAATGAATGGATAAAATATTAAAATTGTAGAAAAATAGGTTTATCCTAATTATTAAAAACCTCCTAATTTTAATATCCACAATCTTTCAACTACCAAATCTCAAAAGTGGACAGATCCCATCTTAGAGTTTTTCACCAACTTGTCTAAAAATTCCATCACTACAAGAAATAAACAACCTCATTCTAGGTTAGAACCTACCACACAAAATAATTAATCTAACAAATTACTAAATCTAGCACTGATCCAACAATAAATATCATTTGAGAAAATATAACTAGCCTAAAACCTATGGATTATCCCTTGAAAATATTATGTGCACCCACATGCTTCCCATAATCATGGGAAGAATCCTGTTTCAGAATAGTTAAGTCTATTCCCAACCCCAACACACCATACTTATATTGAACATATAAACATCATGATTTCAATAAATCAAGTATCCACAACTACATTCACCCCAAAAATATTCTCATGGACACCTAGAAAGAGAATCCGAATGTAACACATATTATATACACTAAATCCAAATTCCATTCATCTTGATAATCATCCAAATAAAATATATTACAAAAAATTACAACATTATGCAACCTAAAACTAATAGTGACACTAATTTACCATATCCAAACTAGGATAAATCCCATCACTATGGTGTACCTCAAACAGGTAGAGAAATACCCATCAAATTATAGTAAATAGGATAGAAAAATATATAGAGACACAATCAGTCACCCCAAAAAAAAGATAAATCGAGAGAAAAAAAGTATTCATCCAATTTTTTTTAAAAAATTTCATCAAATTTTGACCTCGCGCATAAATATTTTAAGGATCTAACCTATTAAATATCTTCCACATGGATAAAGACCATGTCTGTAAGGAAAAACGGTTCATCAAATAATATTATCATCATCTGAGGGCTCTTAGGTGTTTAGAGTTAGAAACTTTTCAAACAAAACCCGTACTTAATGGTTAAATAACTTTTTTTCAATAATATAGGGTTGGGCCTCATCGTAAATAAATTTAGGTGTCATGGAATTTTATACCTCCCAAAAAATTAAACTCCTTGTTAGCATAACATGTCATAAGTTACAATACTTGAGTATATTTATTATAAGAAAAGAAACCAACATCATTCACATGACTTTTTACCTTCTCTAAAATAGTACTTATCCTCACAAAAAGGCTAGTTACCATTGTAGGATTGTTTCTTTCAAGAATGAATTGGTATAGTTGTCTGTTGCCACCCAATATTACACTACACATGGAAACCAGAAACCCCCTTACCTCTTACAATAGAATTACCACAACTATTCCCTACAACCGAGAGGTTCTTATGTCCATGAATAGTTTCATCACCACCAATCTAAATTCAAGGTTGTTGCAACCCTAAAAAATTAACACTTTCAGGCATCTACTAAAAACATGAGTAATTTGGACCTTGAAACTTTTTTTAGAGGAAACACCAATTACCTACTTACCTATATGCAATATTTGATTTTCCTCTTCAATCCAACCAATAGCATGTCTTATAGTAGGTAGATTTTAATCTAGCTATGACAAATTTTCTTGAAGACCTATATCTGATATAACAAAATGATTATTCTCAATCATCCATAGGTTGACACCTTTACTATAAATCACTACAATGGACTTAGTAGACACATTCCCAACATTCTTCCCATTTTGACCAGACACCTTTGCAAGATTTACTCTAAAACCAAAATTCCGATAGATGACAATTCTATGATAGTTACTCCATCAATGAATAACAAAACAACACCCTCCAATGAATAATGGAAGTTTCTCATACTCAATTATCAGGTTTATCTCATGATCATGTGGGGAGAGTATATCCATATGAATAAGAGTATCACTGAGATAAATCTCCACTAATATCCTAGTTTAATGTACAAACTTTTCCACTACTGTCTCCATATCCACATGAATTGGAACCTCAAATAAATAAGTAGTGTTAATTCTAGTTAAGTTATCACTATGAGTTTGGGGGTTTCAGTGGGATATTGGTGATGTTATTAGGTAGGATTGAGAACACTAGGGGGGGTGAATCAGTGGTTTTTTTCTTTTATAATAATGTTTTAATTATCTTAAAAATATTTATTACCCATTTATGATTTTTAGAGTAATTATCCACTGAAATATACCTCACCACCTCACCTTTCTTATTAAACAAGTATAATGATGGTGAAACACACAATATTTACATGGTTCAGTACTAAGTCCTAGTTCTTTCCATGTTGGATAGTCCCACCAACAAGGATTACTTTTCTACTAATCATTTTCCAAAATTGTTAATTCTATATATTTACAAGATTCACTTTCCTTCTTTTCTAATCCACTTTATAATTTCTTTAATTCATTCACAATAAATCTAAATAAAACATCACCTATGTACAATCGACATGAACATAAACAATTATATGAATAACTTGTTGGTCTTGAAACTTATTCCACAACATCTTTTTTAAAACATACTTAGAAAAATCCATTCTAATCAGACTCATTAAAATAACCTTTGTCTAAAGGTCTCAGAACAATTTGATTTATTTTGATTCTTCCTCTTCCCTTCCTTTATTAATTTTGTAGAAACTCAATTGTCAGCTCATAATTCCACTGTCTTATGGATGTTGGTCTGATGGAGCTCACTCCGATGGATATAGTTTTGATAAAACTTACTCCAAAGGACTTGTTATATTATAACATCCTTAGCTTTAACCTAAAAAAACTGGTTGGGAACTCAATACCTCAAAACATTTCTGAACTGATTCTATCTCAGTCCAAAAATCTCTTTTTGATGACCCAGTCCAGTCAGATTACCACCGAATAGGGTCATCATTCTTCTTCCTCTTTCTGGAAAACTGTGTCAGGTATGCTCTATTTGGAAACATCATCTCACTAAAACTTTAGAACATATCTCTCTTTCTAAACATGTGAATATTTTTGAGATCCGTTATAAAGTAAAAGGTACAATCCTCCTTTTATAGGTGAACCAAAAGTGGTTTAGGCAGGAATCTGAAAATATTTTTCGCTTAACCAAATTTCCTAGAAAATAAAACATCCCCTTCATCTCAGCAACATATTTTACTTCTAAAACACTTTTCTACTATTCTAAATTCTTATTAAATCATATAAAATCTTTTCATGACTTTAGCTGACTTTATACTTTTTAACCATTCTTCAGTCCAATTTTGATTTTCATTCCAATTTATTCATTATGACGAGGAAATATGTACATTAGAATATTATTCATTATGTTGCTCCATAACAATTAAAAAATAAACTACATTTGTGAAAATTATTCCAAAAATAGTGTTGTTAAATCATTAGACTTTGGTTTCCTTCCTTTTTCCATAAACATATTTGTAACTTCAAAAGCTTCATAAACTTACTTGGAAACACTTTAATATCAACTTCAACTCCCATGATAATACTTTTTTCAATATTTTTTTGTCTTCTTCAAAAAAATTTCCTTTTCTTATTTACTTAGGACTGATGATAATGCATTTGATGAAGTCTAGTGTCTAGTGACTTTTATTGTTGTTCGAAAACGCCACATGGACTGGTATCTATTTAATTTTGATGGATGGGTTTCGCCTTTAGTCAGATAGTTGGAACCACATGTTTTCTAATGACTCTTGACCCATTTGATGAAAAAAACATATTTCTTCCTTATCTCTTGATCCACCTGTTGAGTTAATATGACTTAATTTCCTCTATACCCAAATGAAAACATATCATATTTATTCTTTCATTCATTACCCACTTGAAACAAACAATTCAACATAATTAAAATGGTTGACTACATTGATGATCTTCATCTAATTGATCGATCTCAACAAACTCCACTTATATTCCTTTTCATTGGTCCCAAAAATTTCCAATAAAACAATTTTTTATTTTATTGATTGGTGGCACACCATGCCTGGTAGTCCAGTTCTATCCATCCATCCACATATAAATTTTTATTAAAAATCCACTTTATGGACAAGTGGGAAACCATTTTTCACAAAACATAGATCATTATGTACTAAAGGAGATCACAAATATATTAAACACGAGACTAAGATGATTCAAGTCTGGAACTCTATATAATTCCCAGTGCAGGGTACTAACCTGAGTGTCTGGATCCTCCCTGATATGTACTTCGAGGTGAGAAATCATTTTGTCCATTGTATGAATGAATTCTTCCATGATGATCTTACCTTGGTTGAAGCCCCGGGCAATGATTCGATCTTTCATGTCAATCCACTCTCCTTGCTCGTCACTGACCTCAACCTTCACACCACATTCATAAATTCTTAAAATATCCTCATTAGAGGCATTGGGTCTAAGGTCTTTCCTAGTTCTTATCATCTTTGACTTCACCTACTTATTTCCAATTCTGATTACGATACACACAACCTTCCATCATTCATCAAGTTATTTATTTGATGATTTGAATCTTGTTGTTAATTGGTCTCACTAAGAACCATCATTTACACCATCTCACATTTGAAACAAAACATCATGGACTTCAATAAATTTTTCATTCATTGATCTCACAATGATGTACTAAGATCATAAATCTTTGAATTAACAAACATTCTTCTTCTAAAAACATTTTCTTATAATCATGACATCCTCATGACATTGAGATATTTTTATGATTATAATTGAATCGTCTAACTAATAAGGGAAATTATTATGACTTCCCATCCTTCCAAAATCTTCTTTGGTTCTAATCAAACCTCAAACAGATTAGAAACACTTTTTCTCCCTTGTTCCTTCATAAACAAATCCTCATAAGTTCCTCATAAAACATATTATTTATGAGAACTTAGAGATCATAAAATCATCATTAGGTTTCCATTGAAGGAATTTAGACTCTAATAAAACCCCACATTATGATTATAAATTCCTTTCCAGACCTAAGGTGGGTCCAAAAAACCTTTTCACCTTTAAAACTTCTTCATCACAGAAAATCAGAACAAAGAATCTTTCTTAAGAATAGTGGGTCTGATTCTGTCATTACGATTGTGGTTCTGATCACCATATTTTATAAATTGAGGTGATTTATTTTTCTTTGAAAACATACTCCTCAAATTAATATATTAATAAAAAATACAACCAAAACACAACATGGTCCCAATAATATCCTCCTTTGTGTTGTTTTCTATACCCATTAAAAACAATACTCACTTGATGAAATGTCCACATGCTCCCCCTATTTTTTATTTCTTCTCCCCTTATATTTATTCTCCAAATATATTCTCCCCCACAATATATTCTCCCCCTTATTAACAATCAAATTCAATAGTCCAGTCAGGATAAATTTTTTTAATCTCAAAATCGTGAAACTCTTATTTAGAAGAATATATGTATCACATGAGTTTGTTAAAAAAGATCCTTTAATTAAAAAAACATAAGTCTACATGGGTAAACCTGGTATAGAAAAAAAGAGTGTATAATCAAGGTTGTCAATACAATCTATAACACCACTTTAATATAATAATTTTTCATGCTTCTTTCACGATTCTTATATCTAGGTAAATCTGTGAATATTTGTTTAAGATAAAAGTAAACTTCACCCATCTCAATTAACACATAAAAAATATTTAAGTGTAAAAACACAACTTTCAAAAAAACTTATTTTTCATAACCAATGTACTTTATTTTGAAATAAAATTAAGAGACTAAATAACATAAGCTTCATTATTTCAACTCCTTTAATTCCCTTCATGTTAGTATAAGTATTAAAAAAATTTGGGAGTAAGGAGGAACCTTAGTTTTTCATTATATGTAACAATCGAACTGATTTTCCTCTCTCAGTATATAATTTTCCTTCTTTTTCATAGATTTTTAATGGATTTTTTTATCCTTATCATATTTTGTAACAAATTTCTTCTCAACTATAGAATCTTCAGATGAGGATCTCAACTTCTCCTCATATTTAATAACATCTTTGTTACAATTATTTTGTAACATCTTTTTCAAGTCCCTCTATTGGGTTGGAAATATAGTCAAACAACTTTTAGTAACATGTCTATCTTTCTAACATCTCTTGAATATTTTCTGATTCTTTAAATCATAATTTGTTGATATCTTTTTATCAACTTTGTTCCCATTTTCATAAACCTTTTTCTTCCCCATTGCTTCAACTTTTTTTTGCTTCTTCCAATATTCTATCCAATGTTACTTTTTCTGGCCGAATAACTAAGCTCTATTTCTTTTTAGACTCATCATGTTTACTTATCTCAATTTTCATAACAGAATCAACTTTATTCGGCTTTTACTATTTCATTTTTGAGGATTCAACATTCTTTAACTTTTTCATTATCTTTTTTGGATAGACATTTTTTAAAAAAAACTACGATCTTATTTTATCATCAAAACTCCCCTATATTCATACATATTTCATGGTAGATACATGTTGTACCATCATGAATATGCTTGGTGTCTGAAAATTCTGCAACACTAACAGTTACCTCTGAATCTTGATCTTTTTGAATGAGATTAAAACTAATTATAAATTCATTATAGTTGTTTCTTAATAATTGAGGGACCATGTTTCAATGGAAGATAACTTCGTGATGAATTCCTCTATTTTTTGGTGAAGGATGTGTTATCACTAATGATATTCTATAGACCCTTCATTTCACTATATTTAGATGTTTTAAATTTTACCACATCTACCTTGGTGATGTTTTATCTTATCTTTCTCATCTCACATTGCATTGTAAGAAACATTGATTGTGTTTCCAATAACTCTTAATCTTTCTTAGCTCAAATATTTTTCAAAACGTCAATCATCTTTTCAAATTCAACCCTATAAATTTTTCTTCTTACTTTCTTCAACAAGTATAGATTCTATCATGTTGATATTCTCATTACCAGCTACATTTTCTACTTAAAATTTCAATTTTCATTCAATCTCACCATTCTAAAAATTTATGTATTTATTATCTTTCTTTACCTTTCTTCTAAATTTCTTGTGTTGCGTATTTTTTTTAAAGTGTATTCTCCAAATTCTCAATGAGAATCCATTCCATTTATGTCATCTCATTATAATCGTCATCACTACTTGATAAATAACTTCTATTTATAAATTTATCAATGAAATTGAATTGATGATTAGATTCATAACTCACTGAGGAATCATTCTTCTCTCTTCTACTTAGATAAAATTTTCTCTTCATATAAAAAGGAAATCATTCATTATAATTCTTATAATTGTATTTCCAAGACTTCTCATTATCTTCATTTAAATTATACTCTTCATCCTTCTTTTTCGGAAACTTTTGTTCAAAATTTCCATTCCTCGCACAATTAAAACATTTTAGAGTTCTAATTTTCCAAATTTTTAATGAATATCATGGAAAGGATAGAAAAAATTGTGTTGAAATCATTTTATTCTTCCTTTTCGAATGAATGAAATGATTCGTCCTTAATATCTTTATCTTTTTTATTAACTTTTAATAATGCTTCGAATCCCATTTATTGATGAAAATTTTATTTACTTTTCATAACCATCTCTATTATCATTTCATATGTAAGAAGAGTAATCTTAAGATCATCTAGAGAAAGAGTTTTAGGATCTTTTTCCTCCCAGGATGAAACCAGGATATCAACCGTATCAGGAAAAATACTCAAGATATTTTCAAAAAAAGTTTATTCTACCAACTTCTCACTAGGAAATTTTGTGGTGAAAAAAATATCATTCACCCAGTTAAATAAGTAACTAATAGATTCATACTCACCAATATTCAGATCTTCATACTTCAGCCTCCAGAGTTGTAACATTATCTTCTTTATAATTTTATAACCTTCATAAATGTTCTTAAAATTATCCCATATAACTTCGGAAGTTCAAACTACCTTTAATCTAAGACACTCAATTTTAGTTAGTAATGAGAGTAAATAAATTTTTAGCTCATCCATAATTCTCATTATTTATTTTATCCATAGAAGTAAGTTTCAAATTCTCAATATGAGGATAAAATCCATCTGTAATAGATTTCAAAACATCATACCCAAGAGACATAATTCATGTAATCATTCTATCTTTCCAAAAAATGATAGTTCTTAACATTGAAAATTGCAATTTCCTTATAGTTCACTGAATTGAAGTTATCCATTCATAGATATGGACCATTCACATGGAACCTCACCTCTGATAACAATTGATGTTATTAGGTAGTATCGATACCAGTGAGAGAGGGGATGAATCAGTTTTTCCTTTTTCTTTTTATAAGAAAGTTTCTTAACTATCATAGAAACATTTATCAACATCTGAAACATTTTAGAGTTATGATCCACTCAAATATAACACAAAACATCAACTTTGGTATGAAAAAATATAGAGATAGAGCAGAACAAAATATTTTCAAGTTTCGATACAATAACATACTACATTTCATGTTGGATAGCATACCAACATGGATTCCTTTACTACTAAGACTTTTTTAGAAACTGGTAAGTATCCATAGTTACAAGATTCAAACAAATAAGGCTTTTATTAAATAGTAGGTATCCACAGTTACAAGATTCACTTTACTTATTTTCATATCAACTTTAGAAAGTATTAAGAACTTCTACAAGAAATCTGAATCAAACATCACCTATATACAATCTTCATGGACTTCAAAAATTCATTGAAGAACTTGTTTGTCATGAAACGTTTTCCAGAATATCGGTCTAAAAACATCCTTATTAAACTTTACTATGATAATCCTTAGCCTAGTAACATATGTATGATGGTCTCTATCTTGTTGGATTCCTTCTCATTATGATTCTTCTCTTACTTTTCTTAGTTGAGTAAAACTCAATTGTCAGCTCATAATTTCTCCATCTGATGGTACTTGGTCCAAAGGAGCTCGCTCCGATGGATATGGATATAAAGGACATTACTTCGATGAACATGTTCTGATGGATGTTCCTCATCTTCAACCTAATAACAAAAATGAGGATTGGGAATTAAATACCTTAGAAACAATTCTAAATTGCTTCTATCTCAGTCTATAAATTTCTATCTCATGACCTAGTCTAGTCAGATAACAACTGAATATGATCTTCCTTCTACTTCTTCTATCAAGAAATCTACATCAGGTAAGCTCTATTTGGAAAATCCCTACCACTAAAAATTTAGAACTTATTTATGATCCTTCACACGCGAAGAGTGTTCAGATCTATCAAAAAGTACAAAGTACTCTACTCCGTTTATAGGTGTGATAAAAGTTGTTTATGTAGGAATCTAAAAAGTTTCCCCCTTAACCAAATTTCATGAATATTAAAATTTATAATCCATATCGACTAAATTTTTGACTTATTTATTGATTCTATACTCTTCTTAATTGTAATCATGACTTCCCAAATCTTCATATCACTTCATCTGACTTTAAAATTTCTAACCATTCATCAGTCTGATTCTGATTATCATTCTGATTTCTTCATTGTGATGAAGTTATCTATATAAAAGTAGATTATTCATTATGTTACTCTATACTAATTGAAAAAAAAACATTGGTAAAAATTCTACCAAAAACATAGTTTCTACATCATTATACTTTGGTTTCCTTTTTTTTATATAAACATAGTCATAACTTCTAAATTTTGTTGCATTTCCTCAGCAACACTTAAACATCAGCATCAAACACCCTTGACAATAATTTTGGTTATATTTTTTCCACTACTTCAAACAATTATCCATTTCTTCTTTTCTTTAGAATGATGATCCTATATATGATGATGTTGGGTTTTTGATAACTTTTATCAGTGTCATCCAATGCCTCATGGATTCATCTTTGATTTATTATGATGGATTAGTGTCACCTTCAATTCGATAGTCAGTAGAAAATGTTTTCTGATGACTCTTTACCCATTTGATGAAAACAAACAATAGTTCTTCATTCTCTCTTGATCCACTTGTCAAAGAAATAATACTTATTATCCTCTAGACCTAATTAAAAACATATCAATGTTAATCTTTCGTTCTCTAACCACATTAAAAAATCAACCTAATGGAAATGGTTTAATAAATTTTTTATCTTCATTCAATTGATCGGACTAAACAAACTCCCATTCATTTCCATTTCATTGGTCCCAACAACATCTAATAAGACAATCCTGATTGATCAGTGGAACACCATGTCTGATAGAAAAGTTCTACAAACTTATTCTTTAGAGACATGTTTTCTTTTTTGATTATGATACACACAATATTCAATTATTCATCAACTTCTTTCTCTGAATACTTTTACCATGTGTCTTATTGGTCATACTCAAAACTTGAATATTTATCTTCATTGTTTCCGAAAAAACGAAACAACCTTCAAACAATTTTGTGAATGGAGATCTCACACTAATGTACTAAGATCAGAAATCTTTGACTTCTTAAACATTCTAATTGTATAAAATATTTCTTGTAATCATGACTTCGAGAATGTTTTAAGATCAAAATAGAATCATCGGACTTATAATGGAAATTATTATAACTTCCTATCCTTCTAGTGCCTTCTTTCATTCCAATAAAACCTCAAACCAGTTGGAATCTATTTTTCTCTCCTTTTCCATCTTAAGGATTACATCACAAGTTTCTCAGAAAACATATGATTTATGAGTAGTCCAAGATCAAAAAAGCATCATCAGGTTTCCATATGATCTATTCATACTCTGATACAACTCCTCATTACAATCATAACTTATTTTCTGAACCCAAGGTGGGTCCGATAATACTTTCCACCTACTAAATATATCCATCAGAGAAAATCATAACAAATAAAATTTAGTAAGAGAAGTGGGTTTGATTATCTGATTATGATTATGATTTTGATCACCAACTTTTATGAAGTGAGGTGATTTCTTTTTCTTTGACAACATACTTCTCCTATTGATATATTGAAAAAAATACAACTAAAACACAACTTGGACCCAAAAGTTGGGTGATCCAGGAGGCCTTTTACCGAAACCATACACATGGGTCCTCCGGTGAATACAGGTTCCTTGAAAATTTGGTCTCTTCTCTTCATTATTGATCTCAGTTAACAATGTAATGGATGTTCTGTAACAACTAAATTTTTGTTTTCTCCACATGTGATGCATGGTTGAAAATAAAAGATAAAAAAATTACTTACTAATTATTTCCCTTAGTTTTCTCATCAATCTAAATGTATTTAGTTTTTTTGAGTCCCTACATGGTCAAATTAATATTTAATGAAAATGTAAATGTGATTTGTGAAATTTCTAATAATATAAAAACAAAATGTTCTAGTCAATATGAATGAGAAACCATAAAAATAAAACAAAATAGACCTCCAAAATCTAACGCCTGATGGAGGAATGTGTATTCTACCTGTGTTTGGTGCGGAAAGGGACTATAAAAAATTGAAATTATGATGATAATAAACATAAATTTAATAATAATAAAAATGCAGTAGAAACATGCTCTATAAGATCACCTACACAATCACCCAGGCGCATATACTCCTCTAGTGCTCTAACCTCAACTAACAATTTTTCATTTACATCCTCAGAAACAAACATCAATGCCTCTAAATATTTCACCTAAAGTATTATCCTAGAATAAATAGGACCATAGCCTCATCATTTGAAACTACAGAAAGAGGAATCTTTTTACCATATGTCATGTCATATAAATGTCCATCATATCCGAAAATGCGATGAAATATCTCCTTCCTCCACATAGAAATTTGTTGTTGGTCCTCTAAAATTTTTCCAAACTCAAAATCAAATTGTGACTATGAAATATGTAAATAAAAATATATATGTATATATAGATGTTTCTATGTATTGATAATGAGTACAATGACATACTACAAGAGCTTCAACCTTGGGATCATTTTGATCACGATTCATCATCAACAATAGCATTTTATCAGTTGATCTCATTACTCCTATAACTATAAACCAATAAGAGATAAATATAGAACAAAAAACAATATTAAATAATAAATTTTAAAATTAAATTATAAATACATCATGCTGAATCTGGGACATGTGATTTGTGACAGGCCTGTGATGTTGTCCCTACAACGCTCAATTCATGGAATGAGCTATTTTTATAGCCTATATTCAACTAATTAAAATTTAAAATGTGTAAAATGCTATATATTATTTGAAATATATAAACTAAAATAAATTTTCTCATCATCACAGCCTCAGAGGGCCAATATGAAACTAATTCATGCCACTGAGATGGGAGAATGCCTCTCAGCTATAATTTCTAGGGCACCCACATTTGGTACCCAAGGATACTTAATGAATCTAAATTAATAATATTTTCACATTTTAAGACATTTTTATATACACAGAAGATGAAACTCACTGGAAAACACTCTCAAATTATTCAATTTTATAAAAACTTATCACAAATGTTTGTAGTTTTTAAACATAGCTAAGAAACTAAAGTGATCCTCTTAATTGAACTTCAATCCATAGTTCATCTAATGTATCATTGGGGAACTAATCCAAGTATTGTATGGTCAATAAAAATATATGTGGGTCACATATGATATGACCCAACTAGTGAATAAATATAGGGGTACCTACTCCCACAGGATGGTATGTCTCGTCAAATGATACGTCAAGGGTCTTGTGGAAATTTCATGATGAAATACCAAAACCAGGGCCACTACTATGAGAGGAACAAGTGGTAAAATATGACCCTATTGAAAAAAACTTCATATACAACAATATATATGTTCATATATATGTTTAAAATTAAAATAAAAAAATAAAAACACATTTATATTCATGTATAGAATGATATGAAATCAATTTCATATACAATAGTATCAGGTTTCTCTCATTAAATAAAAAACGCCTTGACTTGAAATTTTCACATCAACATACTAATGCTGATTAGATGGATGGGTAAAGAAGAAAAATTGTTCTTCTTTTGATGCCAAAATGAAATATTTATTACTAACTCATTCATCTCTAAAAAACATATTCATAAATTTCACCAACATGAACTCATATTTATCCACTTTACTTACATGGACTAGATCAAACCAATTACACATTAAAAACATGTATTTCAACCTATGAACATATACATTTCAATTATGTATTTCAATTGACCATTGTAATAAACAGAATGGACATATGGATAAAAAATTTCACTATTTTGTGTTGATTATTTTTCTTCAACATCTTTAATGTGAATCCAAAATTCAATAGAAACTAATGAATTATAATGATGAGCTGTTATAGATAGACCCTCATCTAGTTGGTTAAATTCATCTATTAGTCTAGGGTAACCTAAATACTAGAGGTTATAAACCTATATATTTCACGTAATTGAATAAAAATTTATGTAGAAAGAAATTAGTATTATACTAAAATCATAATTAAAATTCAATTATACATACAAAATCCTTGAACAAATCATTAAATAACGCATAATGAGACTCTTGAATTTTATAATCACTTGCATGAGACATCTCTTGTCTTCATACATTAATGTATTTCCTATAAATGATAACACCATATTTAACTGATCAACATATATATGAAAACTGAACATGTAAAATTTAAACAATAAAAGTGATAATACACATACTTTATTAATGGGAAAACTGATGGTTTATTGAAAAACATATATCGATGAGCTTATACAAACTCAATGTTTTCCACATCAAATATATTTCATTCACCAACTATACTTTCATGAATCCAAGATGACTTATCTAATTTTCTTTCAAAATCCTTTAGATATTCTGCACAAAAATTAGTACAATCGCCCATTAAAGAACCATTGGATATTGCTGACTATGGTTAAGATATATTACATAAAATCCATTTCAATATCATTATAAATAGTTTAATAGGATACATCCATCTGAATTTCTCTAAATGAGAAAAAATTACTTCATTGGATAGTTGCACTATCAAGTGAACCATAACATTGAAAAATGTGGGTGGAAATAGTTTATTCAAGTGATAAATAATAATTACAATTTTTTCTATTTTTTTAAATTAACCATTTTTTGATTACTTAAACAAAGTTGTCTAAAAATTACCCATCTCATTCAAAGGTTGAACAAAATTGGGTGATAAACTATCATGAATTGTAATTAGAATCAGTTGATGAATTATTGTTTTATTGGCATAACTTTTCAAACATTGCAATGTCATACTCATCACATTCACACTGTTGGAAATATTAGAAGGGTAACGATTAGTCCCATTGAGAATTTTCAAAATTGGAATGAAATGTATCTTTTTGTTTTTACTCATCGTATACTATACACCAGGCATGTATTTCTTATTTCCCTCACCCAACTGTAAAAGAAATTATTTTATTAAACCCATTTCTTTTAAATTACATCAGGCATTGGCATGGTCCATTGATTTTATACTAAAACCTATAATGTTCCAAAATATATTATCAAAAACGTTTTTTTCAATGTGAATGAAATCTATATTATGCCTTATCATGTTAGTTTTCTAGTAAGTGAGATTAAAATATAATTTTCTTCATCAAAATTATATTGATATATCTACCTATACTATAAATATTGGGTAATGGATGAGCCGCTAAATCCTACAATTCATATACTATGTGGGTGTTTCCTTCCTCAATCCCGGGTAATATTTCTATTCTTTTCATGATCTTTGGTGCTGGGTTGAATTATCTAGAACTATAAAATATCACTATGTCCTTTCTGAACATGTGATGATGGTGTATAAAATAGATTTGACCAAAGCATACCAATTTCTTACAATGTTTATCCCATTTATAATTTTAACTTTTATTACATCAAGGGAAGAAAATTCCACTCTCATACTCCAAATAGATAAATTTTCATAAGTTGTTATTTAATTGATTTTCCACCACAAATTAGCCCATTGTTTGAACATATCATTCATTTCATATTCATAAGACATCACACCATCACCCCAAAATTCATTCAACTCATTAATCAACGGATGGAGGTAAACATCAATATTATTTCATAGACATCAATATCAATTAATACGAGGGGAAAGTAATATATATTTTTATTTTATACCAGTACATTTAAGAGTATTACATGGAACCAACATTAAGGGCCATGTAATATGAGTTGAACCAAAAATATAATTGAATGGATTGAAACCATCTTCTGTCAACCCCAATTGGACATTACAGTAATCATTAGAAAAGGCAAGGTTTCACTGACTGAAATCCTCCCATGTAAAGGAGTATTCCATTTGGGTTATCATATCACTTTACATACTTCTTTCCATAGTCCATATAATAAATTTAGAATCTTTAAATGACATAAATAATATTTTCAACCTCAGATTCTTCAAAAAGTCATGCATTTTTTATGGAAATCGGTTTCCCCTAATTTTCAGTCTAAATTTTCCAAAAATAAATTTTTTTATTGAAAGAAAACACATTTAAGAAAAATTGGGAAACCTGTAAAGATAAAAAAGGACACCACCCAACATCATAATAAATAGATGGATCACTAAATTGAAATTTAAGCCTATTAGAAACCTTACCAATGATGATACTCCATTTTAGAGGTGAATCCTTCTAGTTCGGATCAGCGGTGAGAAATATCTAAATGTTGTATACTATCCTTTCTCATGTCTGGATGATATCTTCCACAGAAATATTCTCCCCATTTAATCTATATGCTAGTATGCCAAGATGTTTTTGGATCTAGTCACCTTGCTCCTTGGAGTGAAAAACCTGAATATGCCTCCCCACTAACCTATCAAATTACTCTTGTGTAGTGATGAATTGAAGTCGCTTTTTAGAGAAATATTCATTATTGTTGATGATGCTTTCCCACTCATCACATTCAATCAATTACTTACCGCATTGGGGGAATCAGATTCAACAACCTCCTTACCATCATACAGCTGCTTGGAAACCTTCATAGGTAGCTTTACTTTTATGGAGGATCGAGTAACAGGAGGTTTTGGTAATAAGGAGTAATCCTTCTTCCTACACGGCCCCTGAGAGTGATGGATAAAACCATTTGGATCAATTAGAGTTATTTTACCCTTTTTTAAGAGGGTCTGATATATTCCTCTGCAATGTCCACCTCCTTGGACTCAACAGGAAAGTCTGAATTAGAATCCCAATCCTCATTGGGGGCCGCAAAACTCTTGGGGAGGTTCATATCATAGGAAGCCTCCACATCATTCCCTTCCTCTAATGAGTGTCCTTATTCAACTCCCATCACTGAAAACCAGTTTTGAGAAATGAATAACCTTTCCTCTAGACTTAACCGTGTCAGTATAAGAAGGCCTTACCTATGAGACTTATACTGAAATATCTGGACCTATGGGATGATCATATCCATGACCCATAAATTGAGGTGGTTTCTTAGTGACTTTCCTTCCTCATCCTTCAGTGAAACTATGACCTTGGTCATCAATGACATGTAGGTACACGACAGCTTCTTCAATAGATATCTCTACAACTAGATGACTCACCACATCTACATACCAGGTTGCCTCCCTTTCCCCTCCACCCTCCTGAACTACCTCCCCTGACCTTCCTTGCAGTAAGGGGATGATACCCAACTCGTTTCTTAAGTGGGATAAGACATCCACATTCCACATTCCGCAGCCCTGAGTCCATAGGCATAACACTCTTTACTACACCTGGAGTCACTGTAGTAGGACCATGGAAGAGCCGGTCTACTCCTGATGAGCAAGGGTCCTCCCGGGAACTTCCTTCTAGAATTAACGAAGGGAAAAAATGAGGAAGAATCTGATGATCCTATTCTAGAACCTATACATGTTGATGGATGACACCCATGTCATATTTCAATAAATTAAGAATTTTTGGGAACTTATGGTCATCATAAGCCTTTTCTATCAGGGGATGACAGACCATCGCTAGGTCCATGACACCAAGAGTTTCAACAGCCAGAGCCACCAGATATAAATTCCCATACTATGGAACTTCCTTTGTTGTCCCCATGTTAAGAAAGAAACCACATTAACAGACAGTGGATAAGTGACCCAAATGATGACATAAAGAGTAAAATCCAGTCCAGGATTCAAAAACCACAGGTTGTTTTTACCGGAATTCCTCCCCAACCGTGATCCAAATGCAGTCGATAGGAGGTTTAGAAACATAAAACTCAATACAGATGTGTGGGGATATGGGATGACAGACCAACTTGGTTCTGCTATCTGACCACAAGTAGCATCCAACCATGTTGCCAAGCATACGAATGATTGCATGATTTTGCAGTATACAATTGTTTGAACATGCATATATGGTATCATATGTGAAAACTAAGTTCTTATTTAACCTACGAGCATGTTAATATAACTTAGGAGTAATAGTGTGAGCATGAAGAACTTTGTTCAGTAACACCAATAGCATGTAAAACACTGTGTCTTACCACAGATTCAAAATCTTCAAGTGAAACAACTCCATGATAAATAAAAATTTACTATAAGAAGTAAACCCAATATATAATTCATTTTCTCCATCATATTGTATTTCATAAAACCTCAATGAATCATGATCTTCACCAAAGTGAAGATTGATCTCACCAGTCTCAACATTCAAAAACATAAAGCCTTCAAGAACAAAAATTAATACCATTTCAGTAAGCATTTTAGGCATTGGATCAGTCATCCTTACATCAACATCAATCTAAATTGTCTTTGTATGATGAAAACGAATATATTGTTCCCCATGATGAGTCCAACTCTTATAATTTTTCAAAAACCCATTCATAAATATGACCTCCCTCATGGTATCTCATGTTAATTGATATCTATTTTTACATTTTCTTCTTGGAAAACTAATATAATCACTTTGAAATATTCAAGTGAAATCAATAAACTGAATAATGCCCTCAAAATTTTCACTAGAGGTTCTATTTGGAAGATCAATCCAACTCTTCATCAAATTTGTATATGTAAAACAAATTGTTACAATTATAGAACACTTCATGTTTCATGAATTTTTTTAATTTCATGTAACAAAATATATTTACTATAAATACTAAAAAATTACCATTCAACATCAATTCATACTCATACTAAACAAAAAAAACAATTAACAAATGATATGATCAAGACATTTTATGTCATATTTATTTTTTTATACCTTTTATTTTTTAAAGTATTCTTTTCTACATGACTAAATATTCTATAAATAGAAACTTATAATGAAATGGATGATAAGAAAAATTAAAATGTGAAAAATAAAACATATATATTAATATTTGACCAATATGTATTTTATAAATTTAGTTATCAAAATACAAGAGCACAGAAAATTATGGTTTTTGACTATCATTGATATGTTAGTGTTAGATAATTGCAGATTTTTTAATTTAAATGGGTAAGAAATTATATATCAAATTCCAATTCCATACATAATTTAATATATATCTATTAATTATTATAAAAAATTAAATTTATTTAATAATACATTTTACATTTGATTTATAAAAAATATTACTATAACATAAATTTTATTATAAAAATAAATAATTCATTAAATTATTTAATAAAAAAAATATTGTTTCATAATATGATAAATAAAAATTATAGATAAAAAACCTAAATTTAATCTTAGGAAAAATTATTTGATGGACAGTGAGAAATGGGCATGAAATGGATATCTAGATCTCAAAATAGATATATATTTAAATGAATTTAGAAATATTTGGAAACAATATAAATGAAGATTTATGAGAATGATCAAGATAGATATTTTATAATTTGTTTTTTATAACCGATATTACAGATGGACACATATATATATATCACTAATTTTCTAATTGAATTTAAAATTAATTTTTTTGACTCAACCATTTGGTATGCCTTATTATTCAGAAGATCGTATTTTTAGTTGGTATTTAAAAAATATAGTTTATCAGTCGTATGTCTCTCTTATCATTCTTAACATATCAGACCACCACATGCCCTTTGTTATAATGGTAATCATGATGGTTTTTGACTTTAACAATTAGTAATAACCATAGTTAAACATCATAATCCTTAAAAAAAATTAAAAATCATTATTTGGTAGTATTCAATTTCCTTTTTCAATTATTTAATATTGTCTTGCCATAAAAAACTTGGATGCACTATAGATCACATCTGTGTCAAATCTTATAGTGAAAAAATTCTATTCTATAAAAAATTTCAATGAGTCTGGAAGTACTCATGAATTATTTTTCTTCTATAACTATAATAAAATCCTTAAAATTATTATTTACGATGGATAGAAGATTCAACATAAACAATTCATCATAATAAAATTGTAATCATGTTTTTCTTGACAACCTTCAAAACAATGACGCGAATCGATGCACCCATGTAGACATACCCAGCATCTGGGACTACCAATCCTTCAAGTAGATCTCCTCTCACCATGATTCTCTAGAGTAATGGAATGTGGGGGATTTGGAGGATTAGAAGGGGTTAGTGAGGTCCATGATCCTGGGAAGGTCTATGAAAGATATGTTTTTTGGATATATGTATTTTGAAAAACAAATATGAAAATAAGTGTAGGTTTAATTTTTTTAAACTAGGAAACAATGGAAAAAAGGGGATTTCCACCTTGGGACTTTTTTCAAATAGGATAAAGGGGACAAGGCCATTTCCACCTTTTTTAGAAAGATACGAAAAAGGAGGCAAGGGCCTTTCCACCTAATCCCAAATTAAATAAATTATTTTAAATATACATGTTAGTATATTATTTTTTATTTTTTTATTATATATATATAACAAATAATTTATGTAGAATTTAACTTCTATTTAATATTCAGTGATGAACTACACCTGATAAAGGGGGTCTGCGATCTGATAGTAGTTATTATTGTGCGGGATCCTGGAAGAGTCGATGCAGCTGATGTCTAGGGATCGACAACAACTCACACTAAAAAAGTTGTCAATTATCACAGGTGGTGGCATGTGGGTGTGTGTATGAAAGAAGATGCAATAACCTAGAGATAACCTCGAGACACAACTATCCTTGGGACATGGGGTGGGTGATGATTTGGACCTTGGGTTTTTTCATTTCTGTGGGATGGTTTTAGAAAGGTGGTGTCCGGGATTGGTGATGGCATGTGTTTGAAGATGACTTTTATGTCCTCAAAATGTGGGAGTTTTGGGATTTTCTTGGAATATAGGCATTTATAGGCAGACATGCTCAGGATGTGGCATACGATGGAAATTTCTATTAGGCTAGACATTGGGCCACATATTATGAAAACTTTCCAAGTTTCTTATACATAAAACGAATGATACTATGGGTTGGGGGGACATTGTGATGATTTAGGGCTAATTTGGTCTGTATAAGATGAATTTACAATGGGCCATGCACTTTTGGAGGTCTTTGGAACCATTTTTTCATTTTATTTGTTGTTTTCTCTGTAGTTCATTTTGGACCACGTTGTTTGTGACTATTTTGTTTTGTGCTGCTCAATGTGCCACATGTATTGTGTCATTGTTTTGTACTTTTTTTCTTAATAAATTTCAGAACAGAGCATCTGCTCAGATCCTAAACATTCTGAGTATAATTACTAAATAATTAATAATTAATAATTATATTATTATTTTGAATATTTAGTTGCTAAATATTAATTTTAAATATTTATTAGTAATTAATATTAATAATTAATTAATATTGTTATATAATAAATCATATTAATTAATGTATATTTATTATTAATTTATATTTATTAGTAAAAATTAGTTAATTAATTAATAATAATAATATAATAATTAATCCACAATTAGAAATTTAATAAATTATTCATATATTCAAAATTTAGTAACTAAAAAATAATTTTAAATATTTGTTAGTTAGTATTTTTATAATAATTATCAAAAATTAGATGTTAATTGATAATTAATTAGTTATTCAGTAATTACTATTATTAATACATAATTAAATATTGATTAATTGCAAATAAATTAATAACTAATAATTATATTATTATTTTTAATATTTGGTGCCTAAATAATAATATTAAATATTTATTAGTAATTAATATTAACTAGTATTTAATATTTTTAAAAATTAATATTATTTATTTTGTAAATCATATTATTTAATTAGTATTTTTAGTTATTAATATTAATTAAAAACAATTTGTTAATTAATTAAGACTAATTTATTTAATATTAATTAAAAGTTTTTAATTTAATCATTATTTTTAATATTTAGTAACAAAATAACAATTTTAAATACTTAATATTAAATGTGTAATAATTTTTTTAATATTTATTAATTGATAATTAATTAGGTAATTTGTAATTACTATTATTAATAAGTAATTAAATTTTCATAATTACTAATTAATTCATAACTATTATATATTATTAGTTTATTAATTAATAATTATAATTAATAAGTTATTAATTAATATGCTTTAAAATATTATTAATATTAAGTAATTAATTAAAAATATTTAATAGTAAATTGTGAATAATTAATTATTATTTAGGTATTATTATTATTGATTATTCATTATTGAAATTTATTATTAATTATTTACTAATTTATAATAATAATAAAAATAACAATGTATTAATTTTATGCAAGAAAGGGATGACATATACCACACATTGGATATCAAGAAGTATATCCAAGGCAAGCCCACTTATAAAAGGGGGCCTTATGAGAGAGTTTCCGTTAGAATTGCATACTGCTTCAATGGTTGTAATGCCAGATATTAAATAGAGGGTAATTTTTTCTGAAATTATATATATATATATATATAACAAAACAAAATTAAAATTAAAATTTTAAATATACTAACATGTATATTTATAATATATTTTTTTCATTTGGGAAAAGGTGGAAATGACCTTGCCCACTTGGTCCCAGGTGAAAATATTCCATAGGTGGCTAGGACCTTGCCACCTTTGTGACCTTATTTTGAAAAAAATTAAACCTAGACTTATTTTAATTAAAAAAATTCATAAAACATATATATAAAAACTTTGTTGATTTGACTGGTGTAGCATTACTTTGGTTTCAATGTTTCACTGGTTGGATTTTAGGTTTGAGGTAAGGTGGTTCATCAGCAAGTACGAAAAACATGATAATCAAAGACCCACCTTGCTGACTCTTATAATGAACAACTTTAACATGGTGCAATCCATTCACCAAAAACTGCTCAGAAAGAGAACAAATTATGGAGGACTACATTTCTGATCAGTGGGGTACATTTTTCAAGACATACCTCCAAGAAGCCAAGTGGATTCCGAATAAATTCAATCCAACACTGGACCAAAACGTTGAAAATGGGCTAGTTTCCATTGCATTCATCATCTCTATTATCACTACTTATTTACAAACCGAATCATTAGATAATTTAACCGACACTACTACATACCGTGATTTTAAAAGTGCTAAAAATGAGGTTTATAGACATTAAAAAAGTAATGTTTACCAAAGAACTGTTAAAATCCAAAAAAATTCCCCACTAAAAAACACTGATAAAAGGAAAATTTATCAACAATAAATCAAAATCACTATTAAACAACCCTTTATTAGTGCTTTTTATTAGCATGGATAAAGACTCCATTTATCAGTGCTGAAATTGTAATAATAAAAGACATCTTTTTCACTGATAAAAAAAATTGATGGAGAGTGTCTTTATCAGTGTTTAAAAAATCACTAATAATGGGTTCCTTTTTTAGTGGTAATAAAAAGAAATGATAAAGGGTTTCTTTATCAGGGATAAAAAAATCACTGATAAATTTTCCATTTTTTTTTGCAGTTCTCGCACTCTCATGAACCCACCTGTCAGCACCCACCACCCCAATCCATCTTGAAGAACTCAAAATCTCATATAACCACCTTTGTCGGCACTTGTAGCACCTCGTTGTTAGTGTTTTACACTGTCAAGCTTCTAGTACACCAGTTTAGATAGCTAGACTCGACCATGTGACCTCCCCTGTGCTTTTGAACCCCTTTACAAATGTCGTGAGATTTCTTTGGTATATCTTATGATATTTCTATTTATATAAATATATTTTCATTAAAATTTATTATTCCTATATTTATATATATTTATATTATTATTTTTAAATATATTTATCAAATATATGTTTGTGTGTGTGTATGATATATATATAGTTATATTTAAGCAATATATTATAAATTAATATTCATTTACATATATTATAATATAAATAAATAAATATATATATATGTATATCTATTTATTAATACACATAAATAAGTATATGTAAGCATTATATATACATTTGTATAAGTATATATATACATTTAATTATTCATATACTTTTATAATTAAAAAAAGGATAAATGTTATTTTAAATAAATTGGATAATAATTAATTCGATATGATTTGTATAATTATTTTAATTACATTTTTAAAATATATCAATATATTTTATATTTAGATATAAATTCTATATATTACACATATAAATTAAAATTAGTATATAATATATTTAATTATTGGTGTATCTCAATTAAAGTGTTCTCTGTCTCCCAAGATGTCATGGATATTGTGTGGGATGGTTATACTGAGCCTGAATCCAAAACAACTGAGGCTTCTCTTCCAGATGTTCAAAAGGAAACGATTCATGCAGAACAAAAGTTATACTGCATGGAAAAATCCATTGTCTATCAGTTCCTTGATGAAGCCACATTCAAAATAATTGCTTCATCAAAATCATCAAAGAAGATATGAAAAAATCAACATAAATCAATTAAAGGTGCTGATAATGTAAAGAAAATACAACTTTAATCTCTACAAGGTGAGTTCAAATACCTATTTAGGAAATATTTTGAGACCATTTCCACATATCCAACTCTTTTAATGGTTTTGGAAAACCAAATAAAAAAATTGGGAAAATATTATCGACATATGGGTAAGTGATTTTGTTTTTCAGTCCTTTGATCCAAAATTTGATTACATAGTTGTTTCCCTGGAAGAAATTAATGACATAGAGACAATTTCTACGAAAAAATTCATGGGATATTTAGAATCCCATGAATTTAAGCTGGATCACTAGGGTGATACCAATGGTGTTCATCATTCCTTGAAATCAAAGTTGTTCTCAACAGCTAAGAAAATGAGCAAGGGGGACATTTACAATATGCTGAGGTAGAGGATTTCATGGATAGGAATTTGAGGCTTGAAGAGGAGGATGAGGTGTAATATTCCCAAACCATGGAGGTGTGAATGTTTAAGATTATTAAGAACCAAGAAGATAGTGAACGGTCTTCCTATCATTAGACACCCAAATCAAATGTGTGAATTTTTTTTTCAAATCAAACTTCTTGGAAACAATTTTGCAATGAGGACCAAATGGAAAGATACTACACCCCTCAAGTTAGTCAATACTAACATGTGTAGTCTATTGAATCAAATATCAAATATAAAAAGAAGGTAATTCGAAACATTTATTGATGATTATATTAAGAAAACATGGATATAATTTCTCAATATGAAGCCAGAAGTGTTTGATGTCCTTAAAGGATTCAAGGTGCTGGTGTAAAATCATATCACCATTGTACACAATCATTGTGATCTGATCGAGATTGGGATTACACCTAGGATGTTTTCTAGGAGTAAATCAAACAACATGGAATTCAATATGAATTGATGTCAGGTAACACACCTCATCTCAATGGAGTAGCTAAAAGGAAAAATCAAACTATTCTTAACATGGAAATTAGAATTTTTAAAGACAAATAAGGATTATATAGTGATGATCAGAGGTTCATGAAGCATGTTTGGATCATCAGTAGATGAAATTTATCCTTAATTAATGCAATGATGGTAAAAATGGGATAACATATATGAATTATTTTCCAATATGATTATTATATGATCTGGAAAACTTATAATAAAAAATTTTTCTCACAAATATGAAGGTATAAAAAATTTATGAAATTGTTGCACTTGTTGTAGGCATCATGTCCTTTACCTATAGAAAAATATTAATCCATGTAACTTCTGATTATAATGGAATGTGTTGTAGTTATCTCCCATGGGTGTAGGAATCATTTATGAACCATGAAATTCCATGGTTATTCTCTTTTGATCTTCTACCCTAGTTGAATGATTGTTTGAGTTGTGAGATTTAATGTGTGGCCTACTTTAACATACCCATTTTAGTATCCCCAGTTTCAGGTAATTAGAACATTATTTATGTATTTTAAGTATATAATGTAATTAGCCTAATTTTGGGAAGGTTTTTAGTACTTCTGGAATGTTTTGGAGCTTTTTCAGAGGTACATGGTTTTAGAATGGTTAGTATAAACTATGAAACCACAACAATAAACTATTCAAAGTGAAACAGGGGTCACTGGGTAGGCACATAGTTGGAAAAAGGTTTGTCCAAACCATGAATCAACCTAGGAGGAACCCTGAAAATGTGAACAAAGGGGATGAGCATAGTTTTCACATGGTTGTTCTAACCATGTGAGACAACCGTGGAATGGTTGTTTGGAGGTAGTGGATGGAACATAGTTTTGAAAAGGTTTCCTAATCGTGTGACTCAACCATACTGCGTTAACATTTAGATCTATTTTTTTTAGTATAATATGAATCAACTAATTACCCATAATTTTTTCTTTAATATGTTCCTAACTCTAATTCCTCTCCCTTCCAATGATGTGGTGTCCTTTCCCTCTTGATTTATAAGCAATCCATTCATGAATATTTGTGCATTAGAGGCCCAGATTCCTTTTTATGTCCTCGTTATTAGGGGTTTCTATTAGTTTTATTCTTATTACCTCTCTTGGATTAATAGATCAAATCTTTTGGGGATATACCCATCATGTGTGATGACCATCATGATGGGGTCTTGTTTTTTTATAATAGGGATCAAGATCTAGGGTTGGTTTTAGAAGATCTAAGCCATGTTTTTTGAGTTCATGGATTGTTCTTTGTTTTCACCTATGTTGCGTGGATGATGTATTCACTCTTGACCCATCTCAGTTAGAACATGAAGGCTTAATTTCAAATTTATTTTATTTATTGAATTTAATTCTTATTTTTTTGTGAAAATATTAAGGGAAAACCTCTTTAGTGATGGATTGAAAAATTGTTGAAATGGGTTATTTTGTGGAAAGTTCAATTAGTTACATGATTTCAAAATGACAATTTTAAAATGTTTTTTTTTTGTTTTGATTTATAGATAGATATTTTCATAATTGTTTTCAAAATAAATACTTTTTCATTTAAATGGGTTGATATGATTTGGGTATAATTGTTCGTCTTGAGTCGAATGGGATATATAATGATCATGAAGTACCACCATAAAAGGGGTGAGTTATGGATGTGAAATTCCACAGTCAATGGTAACATCAAGATTTTGAGTGAGTGTGTGTTGTGGATATGTGGAATGTAGTGGGTTATGAGATATAAAATGGTGAAATGCTTTAAATATTTGTTTGGTTGTTTCCATGGAAATGGTTTTGGTTTGGAAGACTTTTGTGATTCTTTGATATAAAATGCAGGAAATTTGGTTTTAAACTATTTTATATAAATTTGTCATGTTGTTCATTCCTAGGGGAGTAAGTAGGGAAGTAATGAGATATATCCTACTGAGTTTTTTACTAACCCCCTACTTGGGAACTTTGGAGTGTTTGAATATATTGTATATCAATACTAAGGTAATGATCTCGTAACTTATTTTTGTAGTGTGGCATCATAATACCTAGAGCATGGTTGGTGGAGTTGGAACATGGATCTTGGTTGGGAGTTGTTGTTGGTTGTCTTGGTTATCTTTGAGTTTTGATGGTTTTAGTTTTCTTATTGTACATTGATATGGTTCATGTTATAGTTTGATTTTTTTGTGAGTTCGTATTAATTTTAGTTTTATTAAATTGTTCTCATGTAACATATAGTGGATTTTTTTGGTTATCTTATTTGATTATTCTATTTTCAAAGGGAAAATCATCTCCTAACTTTTTATGAATCCCTTAACTTTTATTTATAACCATGGGTGTCTTGGGGATGTCACCAAAGGCCTAGTAGTACTTTCTTATCTTCCAAAGCTAATGGGTGAGGGGAGAAATGTTACTAATGGTATTAGTATTGGTCGGTCCATCTTTCATTTTTGGGGAAAATGGAATTTTTTGTCAGTATTTAGTGTTGGTATGGTAGCAAGGAGTATAATCATTGGGACTTGAAATATAGATCATAAAGAGTCATGGATAACCAATTTATGCTAAACATTAATTCTCTATGGAGTTTGGGTACATAAGTGTTTTGAGACACTTCAATGAATCATAACCTTATCATCATGTGTTTAGCCTATGATAAGAGCACAAAATGAATTTATTGAAATGACTTCATAGTAGGAGTTAATAGTTCCTTATGAGTAATGATCTATGATTTTGTGAAAGAACTGTTAATTTTTGAAAAATAATTGAAAATGTGTTTATTTTCAAAAGCATGTTGGAATTATCAAATATAGGTTAGAAAATGTAAAGTAATAAATTTTAGAAATAAGTTTTGTGATATGTTTGATATGTTGAATTTTAAATTTTTAAGCCTTCAGTTTCGAGAGAGTGAGTCTAAATGTATTTTTATTTTTGATATAGAAAATGGAACCCAGTAGGTGTCATAGAAACCAATCGGACGAATATACTGAAGGTTGTTGCACCTAAGCCATAGGTGAACCATTAGCTAATTCAAAGTTTTTTTCCAAGACATTCAAACTATGGGTTGAGGGAAAAATTCATGATTGAAGGAAAGTGGATCATTCCATTCAGTTCCAAAAGTAGAATCCATCCATATTTATGGGTTATTTGGAGCCATAGAATGCAGAGGTGTGGCTGAATAGGATTAATTGAATCATCAAATTCCAAGGCACACCAGCTAAACTAAAATCCAAGTTATAAATTTACAAGATAGAGGATATAGAACACAAGTGGTGGGATTTAATAGTTTTGGATAAATTAAACCATTGCATTGCATGGGAGAATTTTGAAGAATTTTTCAACAAGCAATTATATCCTTGCACATTCAGAATTGTAAGAATGATAATTTTTTTATCTTGATGCAATATAATCTCATAGTGAAAAAGTATTCAACTAAATTTATGAATTTAGTTTTTTTTTAACTGATGTTTCGATAAGTGCTTCCTTGAAGACGTGTATTTTTGAATTAGGGATGAGGCCAGAAATTCACTCAAAGATTGTATTTCTTTGTGTAATGGATTATATAGAGATGATCAATAGATATATGGCGGAAGAAAGTGAAACATTTGAGAATACCTATAGAGTAATCATGTTGATACTGATGGAAAATTTTGGAAACACTAATGTTAGAAATAAACAAAAGAGGGACACCTATTTTCATATTAGTGTTATGACTCAAAATCAGAAGGCCGAATCAATGAATCCTCCTCCAAAAAACAAGAGTAAGTCAGAATGTTTTTAGTGTTGTTCTAAAGATCACATCAATTTAGATTTTCCAACACCACCTAGAACATGACAGAAATTTAACCAGATGGGGTATCTTTTTCTCTATTGTCATAGTGAACCAAGGTCCGGTGTTTGGGAGACATCACATGTTTTTAGACGTTGTATGCTTCAACAGGATGAGGTGGGAAGAATAATTATCATTAGGAGAACTGATTTAGCTAGGTTGATTCTAGTAATACCATGACTCCTCAACATGGGAAATCTCAATAGGGTAATAATGAACAAAGTGCAGTGAGTAAGAAATTTTATGTAGATAAGTAAGTGATTGTTGATGATCATTCTATACCATTGATATCGTGAAGTAAGATTCTTTTTAATTATACCCTTATGTAAGATACAGATGCATTCCATTTTTCTATTACTTGTAGTTCTATTGATCTATTGGTTTTTCTTGTTGAGATTATGACTTCTATTTAAAAACATAAAACTCTTCTTGGTGAAAGACAATGTCGAGACTTTATGTGAAAATCATGTTCAATAACTATGGATGGGGCTGAATTGATATAGGATTTCTTTGTGCCTTAGATGGGTGTTTATTAAATAATCATAGGTATGGATTGGTTTCAAATATTTAAAGAAATCATCAATTCTTATACCCGAAGGGTTATTTTTAGGACTAATTATGGTGTTGAGAATATCCTTAGAGGTGATCAGAATATAAAGGTAGGTGAAATGATATTGTTATTACCAGATTTTGGAATGATATGATACCGGTAGAAAACATTTACCTTAGAATTAATTTATGAGACTAGGGATAATAATTTTCCAAAATATGTGTATTAGTTTTTAGATGTTTTTCTAGATAATTTCTCAGGGTTTCTACCCAGAAGATAAGTGGATGATACGATTAATATCTTAATAGGGACCACTCCTATCTCACTTCCATCTTACCATATTCCACCAGTATAATTATGTGTATTTAAATTCTAGTTGGATGATTTGGAAATAAAAGGGGTCATTTGGCCTCGTACATCTCTATAGTCAGTGCCGGTTTTGTTTATTAAAAAGTAATATAGAACTCTTAAACTATGTGTGGATTATCGTAAGCTTAACAAAGTTAAGATAAATAATCAGTATCCACTTCCAAATATTGATGAACAATTCAATAAATTGATGGGAGCCCAATGGTTCAACAAAATTTACTTACGATCAGGATATCATCAACTGTGGGTTTGGAAGGAGGATATTCCAAAAATATCTTTGAGGAGTATATATGGACATTAAAATTATGTGTTTATGCCTTTTTATCTTATGATTTCACTAGAAGTATTTATTCCATTGATCAAGAAAATATTTAAAAGGCATTTGGATTCTTTTGTGGGAGTATTTTTGGATGACATATTGGTGTATTTAAGTACAAGGTTAGAGCATGAACAACAATTGGAAATAGTTTTGGGAATTTTATAGGATAATCATTTGTATTCCAAACATTCAAATTGTAAATTTTAAATACAAGAGATAAATTTCCTTGCCCATTTTATCTTTGTAAGAGTTTTTTCTTTGGATCTAGAAAATTTAATGGTTTTGATCTCGTGGAAATTGCCAAATAATCTTTTTGAGATGCACAATTTCCTTGGCTTTTCTGGTTATTACTGATGATTTATTCGGGATTTTTTCATAACAAGATCCACCAAGGATATATTGTACAAGAAAAAATGTTCCATTCTAATGGAATGAGGAATTTCAGAATTATTTTCATGAGATTAATATTTGGATTTAATTAGAACAAGTCATTATATTGGTGGAATTAAGAAAATTCTATATGCTGTATTGTGATGCTTCAGGATCTTGGTTGGGATGCTTTCTCATGTAGTGAAGTCAATTTATTGTTTATGGATAATGGTAGTTATGTTCTTATGAGAAGAACTACCCAAAAAACAACATGGATTTAGATATTGTAGTCCATGATTTATGGACTTGGCATCATTACCTCTTTGGTGAGAAATTTATAGTGTTTACATATAATAAGATTTTGAAATAGATTTTCTCATAATGAAATTTGAACCTATGAAAAATTTGGATAGAGTATCTACCAAGTTTTTACATTTATTTAATATAAAAACTAGGTAAAGGAAATTCGGTGGTGGATTCATTAAGAAAAAAGTTGTATAGTTAGTTGGAAAAAGAGTACTCATATTAATGGAATCTCATGTTAGTGATCATTGATACACCTAGATTGTGAATACTAGGTTAGTGATGTAGTTTTTTTACAATTTCATTGTTTCTTGATTTATTTGAAATTGTTAAATATTCATAGACATCCAATTCATAATGGGGTTTTAGGTTAAAACTCAATGTTAAGGAGACCATTGAGGGGTGGAAGCTTGATAACAGATGAGTGTTGGGTTTTTAGATCGGATGGTCGTAACTTTGGATTTATAGAAAAAAATTCTTTATTCTTATTGCCATTCCATATGGGGTGTTCATCCTAGAATAAAAATATGTATAAGGAATTGAAATCTCACTTTTGGTGGGTTGGAAGGAAAAGAAAAGTGGTTGGGTTTGTTTTGAGATTCCTCACCTATCAGTAAATTAAGGCAGACCACTAGTAGTCAGAGGGTATGTTGTAGTCTTTATCTATTCCTATTTGAATAGGAGAGTATATAGCCATGTATTTTGTGAAACATCTCCCATGAATTGTTTAGAAACACTATTCCATATTGGTGATAATGGATCAGCTCATAATGTAATCTCATTACATCCCAATTTATGATTAACATATTGTGGAGGACTTGTCTAATGTTTATATATAAGAAGTGGAAAAGAGGCATGAGTTACCAGTTTCGATAGTATTAAATAGAAATATGAGGTTTACATCTCATTTTTGGAAATCCATACAAAAAAACATGGGACTCAGTTCACTATGAGAACATTTTATCATCCTGAGACAGATAGAAAATATGAAAGGATAATAAAAAATATGGAAGTCATTATTCTATCTTGTGTAATGGATTCAGTGTATAATGGGAAGATCATGTAACATTAGTGTATTTCTCAAATAACAACATTTATCATGCCTCGATGTATATGGATCATTTTGAAAAAATGTATGGGATTCATTTTCATTTTCTACTTCATTGGGTGTAAATAGGTGAGACTTTACCAGTTGGACCAAGCATTGTACAAGAGAGGACAAAGAATATTCAATTTATTAGAAAAATGTATAAGAAAAACTGAAGTCATCCAAAACCATATGTGTATCTTCATTAATGGTTGTTTTCATTCGTGGTGAGTGATCCCGTGTTATTGGGAATCTCTCCAAGGCTTGTGCATCATCATTTTGGGAATTATGGAAAGTTATCTCCTTGCTACATAGTCCCTTTTGAGATACTGGAATGGGTTAGTGATGTGGCTTATCAGTTGTCTTTTCTAATTATATTTATTTTAGAGAAAAATTATTTTCATGTATCTCAATTGGAGAAGTATCAACCAGATCCTGACCATGTGATTTGACGAGATCACATTGACCTAGAACTAGATTCTAGGTTGTTTCATGTTCCAGTGCAGATTTTTGGATAATAAAAAAATTATTTCATGGGAACAAACCTTAGTATGGTGTGAGTTTTATGGAAGAATGCTGATAATCAAGTTGAAATGTGGGAAATTGAGAAGGAAATGGTCAAGTAATGTCCTAAACACTTTCAGTAAAATGGTGGGTTTCTACAATTTGGGGATATAAATACCAATGATGGGGAGAATTTATCACCCTAGGTATTTGGTAATTAACCATTCATTTATTTATTTTAATAATATAATGTAATTGGGTTAGGTATTTGGAAAGTTTGGAGGAGTTTTTGAATTTTTTGAGGCTTTAATGGAGGTGAATGTTTTGATAACGGTTAGTAGAAACTGTGAAACACCTCAAGAATAATTTTCAAAGAGAAATAGAGGTCACTTGGAAGGCGCGCGGTTGGCACATGGTTTGGCCAAACTGGGTGGTCACCTAGGAGGATCGATTCAAATTTAAATAGAGGGGTTGGGAATAGTTGGAGCAAGATTTGTCTAGTTTTACAAGCCAACCATGTGAGGGGTGTCAGGAGGTAATGGATGGTTCATGGTTTGCTTACGGTTTTTCTAATTGTGTGCCTAAACCATGAAACATTAAAAATTAGATCTGGATTTTTTTTGATCTAATCTAAATAAACCCCTTAACCCCTCATTTTTCCATTAATATGACCCTAACTAAAATTCCTCTCCCTCCCAAGGTTGTGGAGAAATTTCCCATTGATCTAGTACTTATCCGTTGGTGAATCTTTGTGCATTTGTGGCCCAATTGTTTTTTGATAAGTTCTCAATCGTAGTGGGTTTTCATAGTTTTCTTCTTCACCCCTCTCTTAGATTCGTGAATCCAATTTCTTGGACATATATCCATGGTGTTTTATTTCAATAATAATAATATATGGTTGTTTTGATGAAAGGTAAAATTATCTATGGCGAGTTTTGGAAGATCTAAGACAGGTTTTTGGAGTTCTTGAGACATTCTTCATTTTCACCTACATTGAATGGATGTAGGCTTCACTCTAAACTACTCTTAGTTAGAACATAAAATATTAACTTAAAATTGATTTAATTTCATTTATTAAATAGAGATATTATTGTGGAAATCTCGATGGAATCCCTCTTTATTGAGGGTTTGAGAAATTGGGGAGATGGGCTGTTTTGGGGAATGTGTAGTTGGTTACGTGATTTTAAAATGATGGTTTTAAATTTTTTGTTTGGTTTTTATTTGTAGAATGATATTTCAATAAAATTTTTCAATAAAAATATTGTTTCATTTAAATGGGTATCCATGATATGGTTATAATGGTTTTTCATGAGTTTAATGGGATATATAATAGTCATGAAGTACCACCATCAAAGGGGTGGGTTATGGAGGTGATGTTACACCATCAATTGTAACACTACGAGTGTGTGTGGGTTTGTGTTGTAGATATGTGTAATGGAATGGGTTTTTCCAAATGAAAAGGTGTAATTCTTTGAATATTTTTTTTGGTTTCATCCATGGAAATGGTTTTGGTTCGGAAATCTATTTTTATTCTTTGATATAAACTACATGAAATTTGTTTTTAATTTTTTTATATAAATGAGTTAATATGTTTTATCTAAGTGAAATGAGTATGGAAGTCATTGGGAAAATACCACTAAGTTTTATACTCACCCCCTTCTTGGGAGCTTTGTTTCCTTTTCAAATATTATATAACATGAAATAGGTAAAGGAAAGGAATCTAATTTCTTTAGGGATGCATAATAATACATTGTGAATGGATTGTGAAGATATCTTGGAGATTTTCAAGGAGTTTTGGGAAGTATTTTTTTCTTTATGTTTTGTTGGTTTTACTTTATGCATTGCACTCTGATATGATTCATGTTATAGTTCGGTTTTTTTGTCGTTTGGTATTACTTTGGGTTGCATTAACTCATATATTATATAGTTTCTAGTTGGTTATGGTTATCTATTTTGAATGTTTTATTTTTAAAGGGGAAATCATAACCCAAATATTTATTACGGGTTTGGTGTCTTGGGGATGTAACCGAAGGCCTAGTAGCACTTCTGACACTTCCCAAGCCAATGGGTGAGGGTTGGGACTTTACACCCATCCCCCAAATGTGTTCAAACTTGGACCCAAATGAATAAATATATTAAAAACCACCTTTTTCATGGTGATTTTGCCTTGAAAGTCATATAATTGAAGATATAAATCGAACCACCTAACGAGTTCACCGATTATGGAGGATGGTGCACGGAGACCCCCCATATATCAGGTATCCCTTATCCTTAATATAAAATAATGGTGGCATCTCATATGCCACCAATAGCCTTAATTTAGATGAAAGGCATCATACCTGATGCCACCTTTTCCATGTTATCAATCCCGGTTGATGAGAGGAAAAAGATACACTAACCTTGCTACCTTTCAAGATAACCCAAAGGCGACATCACCGATATAGCCCTTCCTCATTAAAATTTGAAAAATAACCTATTATTTTAAAAAATATTTTTTAAAAAAGTATAACAAAGTATTAATTTTTACAAACATGAGATAGGTGGAACTCGGTTTGGAAAAACATGATTTTATTACAAGAAAGTTGATATAAAACATCGTTTGAGGATGTTCCATGTCATTTGACCTTCACTATAGAAAAGTCAGAGAGGCAACAACTAAACATGTATGTTTTATAACCATGATTGACGATATATATGATTTTTATTTTACACCTCACAGATGACATTGATAGGTAAATTTTATGAATAATCACTTCACTCGTAATTTGTTGTGATTCAACAAAAGTGTTAATAATGGATTTTCACATGGTCTTTATTCTCAATAAAATGATTCCAGTGGGACATCAACTCTATTAAAAAACTTATCCAAAACATTAGTTTGGTTGTTATTTCTTATTAAACACTGCCAATAAAATTGGATATGACCTCCTTTGAGATCAAGGATTCAATAGAATACCACACATAGAAAAATCAGTTAGTCTCTCCCTGTCGTATATGTCCCTCACAATTTCATGACTAATAACAATCATCTATGTGATTAATTATTATTTCTCTAAGAAATAGTGATAATATGATTAACTATAGTTTCTATTTCTATTTTTGTTTGGTGTGGTATGTTGTGAAAGACATAACTAAAAGAATCCCAATGTATTCATAACAAATACAATCCAACACTAGAATAATACTCGAAGAATGGGTTAGTTTCTATAACATTCATCATCTCCCTCATCATAGATTATTTACAAGAAAAATGATTAGAAATTTAACCTATATGGTTTCTGATCATGTCGATATTGTCTCACCTCTCCTATACTAATCTATCCTTCTCAATCACCTCTATAATGATCTTGGGACCTCTTGGTTATGTTCCTTTTCGGTTATTTTTAGATTTTTTTTAGTTTTGTTGAAAATAATTCTTATCATCTCATTTCATTCATTATTTTCATGAATAACTAGATAGATTTTTCAAGAGAGGATAACTGGAAGTCTATCCAGTGCTACATGAGTGAGATAAGGCCATCTAAGGATGTTTCTCAAGAGCACATTAAAGGGATGATCCATGAGCAATATAAGAGCTTAAATAAATGCATGTTTGAGAAAATGACATTTTACAAGCCCTTTTTGAGCTTTAATTCCAACAAATTTCAATGGGAACACTTTTTATACCAAGGGTAGGATGGGTATGGTGTTATAAAGACATAGAAAAAGGATCTATTTCTCTTTATCCTCATATAAAAAATCTCACTTCAAGATAGTTGACTTGTGTATTGAAATCTTGAATCCATAAGATTAAATTGTTAGATGTTTATGAGTTTATTCTACTTCGTATTTATTCACCACCTAATTCTCCTATACATAAACACATTATAATTAGACATTGAATGTTTTATTTGGTGAAATGATCCTGAAAAAATATCTTTTAATAATCACATGGTTTATATCACATTTAAAATGTGTGTTGGTGATTTTTTTCAAAAATTAGTCCCATTGAAATTTATTTTTATACAATTAAAAATTAAATATTTTTAATGGAATTATTTCAATGACATGTATTAATATTTTTAATTTTAATTTATTTAGTCCTTATTTTTTTTATATGTCTTTACATGTCATTTGGATTTATATTTTCTGGGCTTTTATTTTTTTGGGCCCTTCTCATCGACTTTGTATTGTACCCTACTTGGGTTTACTTTGATAGCCCATTTTTGGATAATCAACAATTTATAAGGGTTGGTAATGTTATAATTGTAAAGTACTATAGAATCATAGAAAATAAGCACTGAAATTTATTAATTCATCTTATAAGTGCTTATAAAAGTATACCTTTATCAGTGGAAAAAATAATTTCCATTAAAAGTCTACTTTTGTCATCATTTGATTAAGAACTAATAAAATATTTACTTATTTATTTATCAAATATTTATATGTTTTTATTACAATCAAAGATGTGTGACTAAATTATTCATATGAACTAATTAAAGTTTTAATTTTTTTAAATTTTTTTAAATATTATTGTTGGTATATTATATATATTTCATAGATATATTATTCAATTTTTTCTGATGTAATTAATATTATATTATATATAAATTATAATAAAAATAATATTATATACATAATTTATATAGTTGAATTTACATATATTTTTGTTAATTTCACCAACACACATGCCTATCACACACACACACACATTTATATAATAATATAGACACATATAAAAATATGTAAATTTTTCAATAATTTAGGAATTGAAATTGAGTCAATGCCACTTAGGGATGGAAGACCAAACAAATTGAACCAAGAGACCTTACTATATAGAAAAAACATGATGATCTAAACTGGAATAAATGATCTAGGTTGGAATCCAAAAAGACTGAAATAGAATTCCATGGATTTTAACAAACCACTTCAAGAATCCAAGAAAATTTAACCAAATCATCAATTTTATTCCCTTCCTGAAAACTCGTTTAGGTTTCATTAACCAAGGATAACTACTATAAAAGTATTATATTAATTATTTTCCCAAGACCTTTACCCTCATGTACTATTAAAATAGTACAAAAATTTTTATATCATATGACATGCTCATTTATCCTCAACACTTCGAGAAAACTGATCAAACATTTCATGAAGGTACACATATTTTCATGACATTTCCAACAATGAATACATATGAATACAATAGTGAGAATAAGACTTAAATGAAACCATAGTTTCTCTAATTTATTAATGTACTCAATCATTTTTAGTACTTGAGTTAGACAAAAAAAAATTCTATCACCTTTAATTTAATTATTTTGAAACATTAATTGAATTCCACAATGCTTTTCATAGAGAATTTAGATCCTATTTTTTGAACATTGTCAACATATTGTTACTCATGAAGCAGTTATTATGAAACATAATTTTTTCATACGTAATATATTTTTTTTAGTTTTTATACCACTATTAGGAAATTGATTCCATTAATATTTTTTCCCTCAGATTTATTTTCAGGTTAATTTTAATGAAGATGTTTCCATTAATCTACAATGGTTGATTCAACCAAATGAGGATCTTGTATCATAATCATTCAATAAATAATTTTATTAAATATGATCCCACTAATACGATGAAACTTTTTTTAATTAAATCATACCAATTGGGGGGTCAAGGTCCTTATTTCACTAAGAATTGGGTAGATTTAGCACTTGTCCCGTCACTTAGATAGTTTGGTAGATGGTAATCCAATAATATAAAATTTGATTCTTTGATAGTTCAGTGGATAAATATTTATCCTAATCAATCATATGGATTCACTCATCATTATTCCTCTATTAACCTAATTTTTTTAGGGTCTACTAGCTATGTGTAACCCAAAAAAAGAAAAAAATGAGCAGACAATCATATTAGGGTCACCTATTGGTTTCTTTTATTTCCCAAGATAATCTAGGAGAACCCATCATTAGCCTAACCTACCTGGTTTCATGATTTTTGTCTTTAAAAGTGTTTTCTCTCAAAGGAATATGACACTAAATATTTCTAAATGGGAGTCAATATCACCATATTATCTCACCAATTACCCTTATATTTATACATTATATTATTGATTTAGTATGGAATCCCATTCCTTCCACTGAATCAATATAATAAAATGGCATTTATGTGTAAGTCTGGAAGTTCCATTGGTGGGAGTGAAATTAAAATTTCTTCAAATTTAGAGTTTCCTGAAATCCCAAGAGTGGATTTTTCATATTAAATTTGTAACTAATTTATTAATGATTAGAAGAAATGATTACCTCATCCCAGGATCCTGTATTTGATGACACTGTGGATCTTTTGAAAACTTTTTCAAATTACTTTCATTATGCTGTAAGGATTCAAGTGTAGAATCCCTCTAGTGGTGATCTACACATGTGACTTTGATCATTGAGAAACACCAATTGATGTTTAGGTGATATAATGGATAATCAATAGTCTTGTGTTGTTTGTCTTGATATCTCCATGATCCTTAATTATTGAAAGATTTATTCTAATTCTTCAGAGGAATAGAGGAAGAAATTTTAAGAGAGAGTGAGAGAGTTCGGTTGGCCTTGATGATTCTATGTTTTCAATTATCGATTTTCCCTACACAATAGACACCCCTTCTTATTTATTGAGCTAGTATTTAGGTTAAAATATTATTTAATTTCCTTCTAGCAATTAAATAACTTTATAATATTTATTAAAAACCATACCACATAATAATAATAATAATATTATTATTATTATTATTTTATGGTGTTCATGGTAACATACACAATAAAAGATATTTTTTTACTAGCTTGAAAATTAATATTTATCGCCATGTGTAGTTATTGTCTATTCGAGCTCTTTGGAATTTATTGAATACCTAAATAAAAATTCTTCCTAAATAAATATTTTTATCCAAAATAAGGGAAAAAATATTTATTAAATATTAAATAAAATTAATAAATATATTTTATTCACAATCAGGTGAATAAATATTTATTTAATTTATCAAATCAATAAAACATGAATAAAACTATACATGGACCTTTATAATAATTTTTATTCCATTAATTAAATTCAAATAGAATTTAATTAAGATTAAAAGAAACACTTAGTGTGTGACACTCTTTGATTCTTGCTCGTTTGTAATAAGCAGGTATGCCTAAAGTCCAAGATTAGTGTTCAGCAATTCTTCAAGGCATCCAAGAGAAAATAATTAATTTCATAACATCAAGAACCATATATGAATGTTTTCTATGTAATAAAATACCTTTTTTAAATATCTCATCAAGAAGGTTTCACATATATGTCTTCAATCTATATTCTTGATTTGATAATCATTTACTATCTAAAATAAACTTTGTCACATTATGTCCATAAAATTTAATGCCATAGTTATATTTCAATCAAAGTTACAAGATATCAACACCTATAAATATGGAAGGGACAAATAATTCCATGATGTATCCACTAATAACATGCCATTCATGATGCACCCAAAGTACTGTAATTCCTACCAATAAATGGAATGATGGGGTTTTTCATCAAATCTATGTGTGTGAGCCATGACTTCCATTGATGATAATATTAAAGTTTAAGGATCATTACACACACTCATAGATTGTAATATATGATGACACCAAAATATACATATTTCTTACTTGAAGGTTTGTTCTCATAATCCCTCATCATAGAGATTACCCAGAGAGAACTTCATAAGAAGAATCCTTATCCACATACAGTTAATTTCACCTGATGATCTATATACTATGTGCCCAATCAAAGTGTTTTATCTGAAAATAAAACTATTTTCATGAATATCATCATGGAATTTCAAGATTCTCCTCATAATAGGAACTTTAATGACCTTATCAATTTGACAGATACTCTAGGGTATTATCACATCAATATTGTAAAGAAAATAAATCAATATTTGATAAGATATTTATATTAATATCCACTCCATTGAATATTCATGTAATATAAAGTAAAAATTAGTTGAATCTAGGGAACAAACTCCAACAAAATACCACTTTCACTCGAGACAACTACTAACTAATGCTTAGTCCTCACATGAAAAACATGATTTTGATGAGTATGGATATATTGACTTAACCAACCATATTTTTGGTGGCTATGGTTTGTATATCCTTGTGTGTATGTGAAGAATCGGTTTATTGAAACATTAATATCTTATGAAAATTCCTCAAGTAGTGATATGACTGAGTATCCACCTCTTATTCCCATGTCAGAATCCTGACATCCTGACTAAATCTGTAGTCCAAAAATTTCAAAAAATGGTAAATATATTTATTTTTGTATAACTCAGATTAGTATAGGGTGTTGTTAAAAATGCTTCTTAAGATACATTATAAGACACAACGTACTCAGATATTGTAGACATGGAAAACACTATATGTAATAATTTTTTTCTTGCATATTAATTTACCATTTTATATGATATTATATCAAATTTAACCAAATGTAGACAAATGTTAAATTCCTTTGATTACTAGTATTCTCACTTCTTCATATATGAGGAACAAATCCAGTTTTAATTTTCCAAGTACTGTCAGACAGTTTTAACTACAAGTCTATGAAATTATGTTGAATCTATTTTATATTAAACATTTTATTTATATTTTCATCATTAATATAAAATTTTATTACATATCTTTGAACATGAGATGAATTCCTAGCACTTAAGCTTGTGAATTTTTTAATCTCCATTATCTCTTCCTATGTCCATTCATGTTATATTGGAAGGATTTTTCACCAACAACAATGCGGTCATGAATTTTTTCAATGTGTATGTTTAAATTATATGTTAATATATGTAATATGATCATATTTAGAAATTCATATATCTATTATATAGATCTTGTTTCCCATAACAAGGTTTCAACTTTAAGTCAAACTCATAGAAGTTTCATTTTTGGCCTTCACAAACTGGTAATACACAACATTTTTTTCCATATGTTATCAAGATATCTATATTGAAAACTTATAGTGCTCCCACTAAATAATAGGAGACACATATCACCCATTAGTTTTAATTAATATTCTATGATCAATATGCATGATTTATTCATAATTGAATTTATGAAATCTATATATCTTATTGTAATTTATTAATTTCACCAAACCATTAAATTTATTCCTAGTAGACATATCCTTTTGGTTATGTCATATAAACATCTACCACAAGGTTTACTCTAATTGAGGTGGCCTTGAAAATTAATAGCCCATTATGATGATCATATAATATTTTTTTGACAAAGTAGAATTAAATAAAGATTTTATTCATGTTGATTGGTGTATAGGTTTTGTCATCGATTAGAACCTTTAAAAATAATTCCTCATTTATTAGTACCATCTAGTACCATCCATGTCTTGTTTCTCGAGAATACTCACCAGTAGTATAAAATATTACAATCATCCAAAATTTGAGGTTCCCATGTAACATCCCCTGATTTGGCACTCTCTCATGTGGCAAAACCATGTTGGTTACTAGACCTCAAGCCTGCCTCAGCATATGCCAAGGCCTACTGACTAGTAGCAGGGGTGTAAAGAATATGGTGGGGAGATAATAAACCCTGCAAAAGAGTTACAATAAAATATAAATAAACAATAATAACAAATATAATTGTAATGAATATAGAAGAAACAATATACTGTAAAACTTGAAGAGAAAGTGTAAACCATGTAAATCAAATAATAAGAAATCATGTAATGTCAAGATGGAATGTATCTAAAAGTCAAAATAAAAGTTATATAGATAAAGGACCATGCTGACACAAATAAACTCAAAAGACACCAGTCTCGAACCCCATGTTGGTCCCATCTGTAAGATCCAACCCATCTATCACACAACATTCAATAACAAGGTCCATTTACCTTGTTCAAACCTGTATCCATATAATTTTCTCGAGTACGAAACGGTGCCCTAAATAGAGTGTGGGTAAAACCCAATAGGTAAACCCCACAATGTCAGTAAAAAATAGTCTGATAGTAAGTTTATGAAATAAAGAGATAAATAGGAGTATTAATTAATCTATTAATACAATACAATAATCAACCAACTTTGGTACCATGCTGAAATATCTTTGAGCAAGTTGCACAACCATGGTAACCATAACCACAAGTACATGGGATAATCACATAACTGGGTCAATACCATTAACAATTATAGAATAACTAGGTAGTTCCCATTTTATAATCATTTCAACATCTTGGAAATCCCATTATGTAAAAATTTCAATATCTAGGAAAAGACCTTTATATGATCATTTTAGCATTCAGTCCAATGCCTTTATATAATCATTTTAGCATCACTGGGAAGGTCCCTTTATATAAGAATTTCATCATCAATCACAACATAAGTCATAATTGAATAAACAATACATCATAATATCATAATCCACAATGGTTAATTCATCCAATTAACATTTTCCTTTCAATTAACAATTCATTCATTAAATTATATCTTTAACCATTGCTATGAAATTTTGCATGCAAAATTATTATCAATTTATCACTAGTCATTCAATAATAAAGGAATCAATTTTACAAGGTGAATCTATCAGAAGAAATCACATGATGTCTCAAATCATTCTAAGACATACTATAATCCATTAGACATTTCTTTATTATCAAGTGTAGGATCACCCTATAGGTTGTGATAAGCAAGGTCTCACCACCATTAAATTCAACGGGGTCATGGGAGTAATCCAACACATGATTTATCATCACCCATTATTCAATTAATTAATGACCATGCTATGTTGATACAATATCAAAATATTATACATACATAAAAAATTAAAAACATACCATAGGGTTTGGTTCTAGACCACCAACCTTAACTGATGATCAAAGAAATGCTTCCAATAAGTACCACCAACCAGAATGAAGGTGAATAAGATCATAAGAAGAACCTAGATCACACAAGACAAATATCAACTCTCAATTCCACATAGGTCAAAAGATTACACCATGATAATGGAGAATGAGTATAAGAGAGGGGAAACCAAAGGAAAAACAACTCATCAGGGATCAAACCCTTAATCAGGGCATCTAGAAGGGAAGGAATGGCTCCAAAATCTCTAGTGGTTTATCTAGGATTCAAGAGAGAGGTCTGAATGGTGGATGAAGAATGAATCATAAACAAAAAATTGTTTTAAAAATGGGGAGCCTGCAAAATTCTTGATGTGAAATAATTTCACTCATGTATTTTCCTATTTATGAATTACCCAAAAAAATACACCACCTTGAGTTAAAATAACCCTCATAAAATAGTGAATGCCATGATCTAGTTTCATGACGTGTATTCATTTCATGTCCTAAAGTAGTTAAAAACATCTTCTGGGTAAATGTAAAAGGTCCTGTAACATGTTTAGAGTGTGTAAATTTCCAAAGGACATCTCTCATACAAGTTTCATGGGGAAAATACCGAACCACCTATGAATCCTTCCAAATAATGAAAACCCCTCATAAACCCTTAACACATTTATACCTAGACTCTAATAATTAAAACAAACATACCTCCTTGAACATTAGGTCATTTTCTCCCAATAAATTCTCTCTATACTCAATGTAACTCAACAACTATGTTTTAAAGATGAAGGAAACCCCCAAAAAAGAGGTTCAATGTAAAACTCAAAGAGAGACGTACTTAGAAAAAGATGGGATCTTACATCCTCTCCACTATAAAACAATTTCTCCCTGATTTTCTCCAAGAATCTCTATAGAGTACTTGTGAACATGTTTTTCCACTATGATCACATGTCAGATTCCCTCTCCTGGGTCTCCTATTTAACTGACCCATGTGTCCACTGCACTCAATGTAGAGGTGTAGTATCTCCCTTGAGTTACTTCTCACTATGATATGTAATCTGTATCATATGCTCCTCAAATGATGTATTTACACCATGTTTGACATAATCAACATCTATCACATGAGAAGGGTTAACATGATATCTCTAGAGGTGTGATACACGAATCACATTATTCATGACATGGTAGTACTTTGGAAGGATCAATTGGTATTCCACTAGACCAACCCGTTCCACAATATCAAACAAAACAAAAAATATGGGCACTGCGGATATGACATTTTCCCAACCTAAGAAAACCCTGACGGAAAACACGATGACCAAACTCAAACTCCAGAGGTAATATCTGATGATCAATGTATGATTTCAACATTCTCTTCATGGTCACCAGACACTTCCTTATCAGCTGAACTTCTTCAGATGTATCCTTAAAGAGACTAGGCCAATATGTGCTGACATACTTGCCTCCAACAAAAAAAAAGATACAAAAAAATGTACCTCCATAAAAAGACTGAAAAGGTTCCATTTGGATCGATTCTTAGAAACTATTATTATAATCTAACTCCACGATTGCTAAATGTTAATACCATTAACCATTGAAATCCAAAAAATAGGCTCACAACATATCCTCTAGATACTAAATAGTTTTCTTAGATTTTCTATCAGTCTAAAGATGATAGGATGTGCTCAATTTAATATATGATCGTGAATACTTTTAAAAACCTTTATAGAACTATGATGTGAAACAAGGATATCTATTAGAAATAATACTCAATAGAATACCAGGCAACTGGACCATCTCCTGCATTTTCAAACTTCCCAAATCCTCAACTATAAAGGTCTCCCTAATTAAAAAAATGGGCTAACATCATTAGTTGATCCAAGATCACCCATACCACATCATTCTTATAGGGTGACATGGGTAATAATCTCACAAAATACATAGTAAAATCATTCTATTTCCCTTTTGGAATGGGAGGAGGTATCAATAGCCTAGTAGGTCTCTGATATATGGATTTCACCTCCGGATAGGTGAAACATATCGCTACAAATCCCGATACCTCAATCTTCATTCCTATCCAATAGTAATATATATAGATATCATGATACATCTTTGTTAGTCCTAGATTAACCACTAATCTAGAATCATGAATCTCACACATTAGCTCCTCATGTAAGCCCATAGGAAACCATACTCAGCCATGGAAAATAAAAAAATATATCTTCCATGAGATAATCCTAATAGTGGAACCCCACCATATAAGCTTTCCCTCAAAGCTATGCACTTCAGATCAGATAATTTGTTTGTCTTCATCCAGTCCAAAAGAATGGGTATAACAAATGGCGAAGTCATAACTAATCGTAACTGATACTCATGAACATCTAGATGCATGTATACAAAGAGTGTCACCATCATCCACCCATCAAAAGACTCCCACACATCCTTTGTCAGCATCTTCTAGCTCAAGGTATCAGAAATGATGTTTCCCTTTCCTAGTGTATAGTCCAACTTAATGTTGAATGACTGTAGATACTCGACCAAAATAAGGTGTTTAAGGTTCAATACCCACTTAGGAAATATAGAACTAAGGCTTTTTTGGTCTGTGTGAACTACAGAGACCAAGCCCATAAGGTAGGGTCTCCATTATCTCAAGGAATGTATGACCGCAGCTAACTACAAATAATGAGTATGATAATTCCTCTCGTGTAGTCTTAGCTTTTTAGAGCCATAAGAAACCACTTGGACCTCCTGTATTAGAAGTGTTCCAAGTCCAACTTTGGATGCATCACAGTACACAATATATGCATTACCTGGAATAGGTAAATTAAGGATAGTTGATGAGGTTTGTATTCCCATCAGCTATAAAAAGAAACTCTCATAAGCAACATTCCAAACAAACATCAGCACTTACTTGGTCATCCTAGACATCGGTTCTTTTAAATGGGATAATTCCGAGATGAAATGCCAATAATAACATACTAAACCCATAAAACTACGAATCTCAAAGATATTATTGGGTTACTAGCATGATACCACAACTGTTACCTTCAATGGTTCCACTAACAGTCTGGCCTCTGTGATTACATGACCCAATAAGTGAAATTTTTCAAATCAAGAAATTGAATTTGGTTAGATTGGTATAAATCCAATGATTCCTCAATGTACATAAGATTGTATCAAGATGATGGGCATGATTATACAATTACTAGAATTAAAATAAGATGTCATCAAAAGAAACCAAAAAAAAATGTCCAAAAAAGGATGAATGATCGAATTCATTAAGGCCATGAATACTTCTAGTGTGTTCGTCAAACCAAATGACATCATTACGAACTCATACAAGCCATACCTACTCCCACAAGTAGTTCGAGGTCTATATGAAAGTATCACAATTAAATGAGGGTATACTAATATCAAATAGATATTAAATAAGATTGTAGTACCTATCAACTATTAAAAGAGACAGTTGACATGTAGAATGGGATACGGGTTCTTTCCCATCATATGGTTCAATATGAAATAGTCAACACAAAAGCATAATGTCACATACACCTTTAGGGTGAAAATAACTTGAGAACCCCATGGTGATGTACTAGTCTATATGAAACCATTAGCTTCCAGATCATCCAATTGAACTTTTAATTATTAGAGATCTACTGGTGCCATCCTGTAATGAATAATAGAAACAAGATCATCTGCTAGAACTAACTCAATTGTGAACTCGACCTCCCTCTCAGGTGTTAATCCATCAAAAATTTCAAGAAATACATCCTAAAAATGGTCTAAAACTAGAGGGAAGTTATTCTGATTCATTCCACCATTATCCCTAACATTACCTACTAATTGAGCCATGAGATAATCTAATCTTCATAGAATTTGTCTGGCCAGAACAACCTAAACAAATCACTCACCCTAGTTAAATCGCTACCTCATTCTTGGTATAGAAATGTTAATCTCCTATGGTACATTCAATGTGATACTAGTATAGAACTAAGAAATCCAAATCTAGAATCAAATTTAAACCTTTCATTTACAATAGAAACGGTTCCCAAAAGAAAAAATAACAATGAATTTGTAGAGAACACTCCTTACAATGTTTGATATTCCTTAACTGCACTCCCAATTCAGTTACAATAGTCAATACAACTTCAAATATTTCATGAACCAAGCACTAAAATTTAAAAAAAAATTGATATAAAGGAATGTGATGATATTTAATCAATAATTTGAATGAAATAATAGATGATACAAGAATCGTACCTCTGAAGGATGAAGGTCATGTATCCAAATCGGTCGGAGTATACTTCATAGCATCTTGATGAATCCCCAAGGTATTTATCACTACCTAGTACTACTTCTCCTACACTAGGGTACCACATCCCATGCCTCATCATGAATGTTCAATGTATCTTCATCTAAAATTCTACCGAGGGGTATTTGTGTACTCACGAGACACTAGAATCTATCTTCATCCCCTACCACTACTCTATTATTCAATGTCCCTAAAAAACCACTTTAAGTGACTCGTACAACAATAAGTATGGAACTCCAAATTATGGTATGGATACTGGGGTAACCTATGGAAAAACCACACACACTGAGAGAACTATCGTGGAACACATCCTTGATATGGATACCCACTACCTGAACAACATTTCCTATTGTTTCCTTGGTGATAATTATGATAATAGTGTTTATTTTCACTAAAAGAAGAGATCACAATTCACCACGATGAAACATCTTGGACACTTATTTGGGTCTATCTCAAATTCCTTTATTTGATGAGATCGAAAATCATCACATCTAAAAATATAATCGAATGGAAAATGTGCACCATTTTCTTGATATCATAGTGAATCCCATCCTAAAAATTCCTCTCATTGAAATATCATCAACTGCTAAAGATAACTCCATGTGTTTCAAGTCGGTGAAACATCTGGATTATTCCATTACTAAAAAGGTCTCTGATATCATGTGAAATAACTCATGATACTTCTCATCCCTCAATGTATTTGGATATAAGTGTATTGGGAACATTTCCTCAAAGTACATCTATGATAACTCCTCTTACTGCCAAACTTTCTCCATAATATCCCCTCAATGCTTGATTGGTCAAAAAAGCATATATTCAACAAGCTTCAACCTCATATCTATGAGTGTCTTAGGGTGATTGATGATATTATGAAATAACTCAATCCATAACATGGATACTTGGGGGACTCCCTACCTAGTGAATGTAGGTGGATTCCAGAGTGGAAAATATCTCTTCATCTTAGACATCGATGGCACTATGGGAATAGACTCCCTTTCTATGGATCACATAAACCTAAGGAATCTATCACGAATTTGAGAATCCATTTGACCCTCAGTAATTATAGGAATCTCTAGTTTAGATCTATTATAGGATACTGTAGCGGCGGCGGGTAATATAGCAGCGCGAGTACTGTAGCAGCACCGTTCACTGAGGGGTCCTTTGGGCCAAAAAATGGGCTTTCATGCCTTGTATTCAGGCCACTTGGCGTTGGGACTTTGGGCTATGTAATGGGTATCCCGCTACACAGACTTTAAGAGTTCATTGATTTAATAATAAATTGAGGCTTCAGCCACAAATATTAAAAAAATGTGAATCACCCAAGGTGATATAACATGAATTTTAATAAATTAGCAACATAAACTGCAATCCTATCCCTAGGAACTTGAATTTCCCCCCATACCTGGGATTGATGCTCCAATGAACAAACTCATTACCAATTCCTAATATATCCTTGTCTCATTTATAACATTCCCAAATAGTAAAGAAATAAAGAAAAATTTCTCCTCTGATACAACTTTATTACATCCCCCAATCTGGATCTCTCTCAAGTGGCCAAATCATGTTGGTTACTAGACCTCAAGCATGCCTCCCCATTTTGAAAAGGTTGTTGAATAGCATTGGAGGTGTAAAGAATATAGTGGAGAGACTATACCCCATAGTATAGAGTTATAATATAGTAAAAATAAACAATAAAAATAAATATTAGAGTAACAAAAATATTAGAAATAGTATATCAAAAAACTATAAGATAAAGGCTAAACCATGTAAATCAAATAATAAGGAATCATGTAATGTCAACTTTGAATGTATAAAAAAATCAAACTAAAATTGATATAGATAAAAGTCTATGTTGACACAAATAAACTCAAAATAACTAGGTCTTGAACCCTAAGTCAGTCCAATCTCCATGATCTAACATATAAAACATGAAAAAAGAAACAACATGGATTTTTCCATTGTCCAAACATGCTTCCGTGTAAACTACTCAGGTACTAAATGGTGGACCAAATATGGTGTGAGTAAATATCAGTAGCTCGATACCATTGTGTCTAAAAAAATAGTGTGATAATAATTTTATGCAATAAAGCGATAAAAGGTTGTATTAATTAATCAATTAATACAATACAATAAAAAACCATATTTGTTATCACGATGAAAAATCTCTCAGCATGTAGCAGAACCATACTGACCATAACCACAAGTCTAAGGAATAATATCATAAATAGGTCAAGCCCAATAATCATTATAGGATAACCATGTAGATCCCTTTATATAAGCATTTACACATCTAGTCTAATCCCTTTATATAATCATTTCAGCATCCCGAACAATCCCTTTATAAAATCATTTCATCATCTGGTCTAATCCCTTTATATTAGAATCTTAGCATCACTAAGAAGATCCATTTATACAATAATTTCATTTTCAATAATAATTCTTGTCATAAAGATAAGGATAATCCATCATAATATCATATGACATAATGGTTAATTCACCCAATTACCAGTTGTCTCTCAATTACCTATTCATTCATTAAATTATATCATAAGTCATTTCCATTCCAGTTTTCTCACAAAAATAATATAAATTTATACCAAATAGTTCAATAATAAAGGAATCCATTTTCAAAGGTCAATCCAACACAATAAATCACATGAATTCTCTTTTCCTGATAAAACATAATTTAAGCCATTAGCTAGCTCATTAATATTTTAGGGCAGGCTCACCCTGTGGGTTTTTACAAGCCAGGTATCAACACCATTGAATCTAAAGGTATCCAAGGAGTAATCCACGACATCATTTATCATCACCCATTATTCAATTAATTAATTTTCATGTTCTGTTAGCGCAATCACACAATACTATAAACATAAATAAATAAATAAAAATCGACCATAGGGTTTGGTTTTATACCAACTACCTTTACTGGTGATCAATGAAATTCTTCTAACTGGTGACACAAACAAGAACAAAGGTGAAGAATATCAAAATATGAACCTAGATTGAAGATGACCGTAATAAACTCTTGATTCCACAATAATCAAAATATTACACCGTGATAATAGAGAACCATTGGAAGAGAGGGGAAAACCAAATCAAAACAACTCACCAAGGATTGAACACTTGATCAAGATTTCCAAAAGGAAAGTAATTTCCCCAAAATCACATGGATTTTCTCTATGGTTTGCGAGATTTTTCTACAAGACCTTTGAAGAATGAATCATATACATAGCATGGATTTTAAATCTTTGAATTCGTTAAATTGACAACATGAAATACTTTCACGTCATGTATTTCCCAATTTATGAGTTACGCCAAAAAATGCAACGCCTCATGTTTAAGAAACCATGATAAAACATTATATGATGTGATTTGGTTTCATGGAATGTATTCATTCCACGACCTGAACCAGTTAATGACATCATCCTTGTGATAGGGGAACGTTATGTAACATGTTCACAGTGGGTAAATGTCAAGCAGACAGCTGTCATCCCAGTTTATTGGGAAAATCCCAAACCATATATAAAGCCTTCAAAACAATGGTAAAACCTCATAAACACTTGAAACATTTATACTGAGACACCAATAATTCAAAAAAACATAAATCCCTAAATGATTGGTCAATTTTTCCTAGAAAATGCGCTTTATCCTCGAAGGAACTCAACCACCAAGGCCTAAAAAAGATGGAAAACCCAAACAAAGTAGGTTCAATTAAAATATCAATGATGGGCGTACCTATAATAGTACAGGATAAAATATATAAAATCCTGATACATAGTGTATTGTACTTGAATATGTACACACTTTTAAGTTATAGTATATTTCCAAATACTGGTGTCTTGTAGGAATATTTATTTTGAAAGAATAATACATGTATCACCCATCATTGTGAACATAAAAAACCTCTTTAGTTATAAATTCCTATGTAGTATGTGTCTCTGAAACTAATTCTCTCACTTAGCTCAGTGGAGTCCAATATTCCCATTCAAACCCTTGTGCATACAGAGCTTTAGCTCTTGGATGTTAAGTATGATCCACAATCATTAAAGAGATAGATTACCATTTTGGAAATAGTTTTGATATTGACTTGATATTAATATCCTTGGTGGCTATAAGATGGTTAACTAAGATTCAACTTAGTGTATTGATGTTTGTTTATAGCTTAGGACATTATTTTAAAAACAATTCTCAATAAACATTTTCTATGGTATGATAATATATTCTTATCATATCACAATTAATGTGATATTCATTAGACAATGTAGTTGGCATATGGTTATTTGTTGTACTATTATTTACAAAATATGAATTTCAAGGAATAATTGAATATTTGTAATATATATAAGAATCATCAATGTTTTTCATTTTACTAAAATCATTACATTAATTTATAGAAGGAAATTTGAGTTATTTATAACCATTAATCCAAATATACAATCAATAATCACTTGGTTAAGATATTATCCTATAAGGAAAATCAAAGATTCTTCAATCTCAACTATGTGAACTCATTTACTTCAATGGGAATTTCAAAAATTTCATAAAGGAATCACATGAATTATATGAATTTTCCTTCATTTTAAAAGGGTTCATGGGGCCAGGTTGAACAAAATCTAAAAATATTTGTGATGTTTTATTATTTATTAAAGATTTATTTATATAAAACACTATAAGTTGTTTGTTTGTATACCTAGTATCTCAGATCAATTGAAATAAAAACACATTTAGGTGTATACGAAGATAAAATAATTTTAGTTTCATTTTATAAAGAATTATCTTTCCACATTCAGATAAGAGTATTATAATTTATATTCATCATTTATTGAAATGGATATATGTGATTCTAGAGCTACCAAACTGTTATATTAGTATTAAATTACCATAATAATAATTATTTCAAAAACAGAATAATGTATCATTATGTCTAGATAGACACTAAGATAAGTGTTTTGGTAACACTTATTACAAACATAAATCAATCCAATATAGTAATGGAAAATATTGACCTCCACTTGGATGATATAAGAATCACCCTTTCATATCTCCTCTTGAGTTCACTCTATAACCATTCTATTATTTCTCATTTATTGTTTTTAAACAAATGTTTTTTATAATCATATTGTATTTAATTCACAAGTGGTGAATAGGAACATGATGAAAATGCCTAAATTGTATGAAACTACTAGCATATTAAATTTATTACAACCTATTTTACAATCTCCATTCATTCAATCAAAAAGTAAAATAGCCTCCTATTTATTTTTATTCCTCTAAATCTTTGGTCTCTTTTAAGGATGTCAAAAAAATCATTTGGATTTATATTTGTTATGGGATCTTCACCCTCATATTTATAAAATTTTCGTAAAATGGGTGGATTAATATGTTTCAACCAATACATGTCTTATTGGTGAAGTATGGAAAAAAGTATCATGAGAATCTTATCAATTTCATTTATCCAGACATTGAATATTAAGTATAATATTAGTGGTAAGGATAATAAGATGATATTAATGGATACTTACATTTCCCGGTGGAAGCCAAAATCCACCAAATTATCAACATACCTCAGCATTTTGAAATCATGATCAATAGTTAGATTCCATTCTTCCATTTTACACAATTATAGTGCATTGGAAATCTTATTTATTTCAAGCCTTTACTTCTATTTCTCAAGAAAATGGAAATGTCATATTATGGTGTATGTATCCATGAATTTCTCTTGTATCATAAACTCTCTAAACATAATTGATAATATAATACAATGGAAACATGAATCATCCATAAAATATCTTTGGAAGGAATCCTTTTCCCCTTCACTTGCCTTCTAGGGTGGAAGAATATGAAAAGGTTATTCCAATACATAATACAAACATTCTAATAATAATTAATTTGATAAACAATTGTACCATATTCTAAAATTTATATTTGTGAAAATATACCTCGATGTTAGGAATGAACATAGTGGTTTTGTGGTTTTACTTCCCATTTTCTATAATAAATAAAATAGATAATCAATACTTTTCTTGATTAAAAAATTATGGGAGAAATAATAATAATTAATTGTATTAAATCTCCCTCTATTTTATCAAGTCCCAATAGACCTCTCCATTGAACTCAGAATGTCCACTTGCTTGAAAATTATTGTGTAAATGATCCATATTCCCCTATTCATAACCTCAAATGGCTAGGTCATGTTATTTTAACGTATTTAGGTAGGAATGTATTCTCCAACTATGGGTATGCAACTCATTAGTCTAATGATTAGATTATCTAATCTAGGAATCTAGACATGGATATACTCAAAACTTCCATCCAAATTACACCAAGCCTAGAAAGGGATACTCATTTTGATTTAAAATGGTTATTTCAAACCAAAATAGTCATAATAAATCCCCTTATAAAAGTATGTTCCCCAATAAGATTTCACCAAACACTTAGTTATATTGGTTTTATTCTTAATCAAGTAATTGAATGGGAAGTATCACTTAATATTTAGTTTATGGGTTTTAATTTAATATGAATAAATTTTAGCTTGTTTTATCCAATAAATGACTTATTATTATTAAGTGTATTTCACTTAATTAATTAACCATTCTAGATAAAACATTTATACACAATCTATTTCGTTAAATTCTTTATTTTCACATTAATTATTTTAATTTTGTGATCACGTTCTACATTCCATAAAAAAATAATACATAGTTTGAAATAAATAAATAAATGATAGGATCATGAGATTATATAATGATTGATTAATTAATATGTTAATTATTCGACCTATAACCTAGGGTAATAACTCCTTGTGCTAGTGTTTGCATGAATTAAAACATTCAACATGTACACCTGTGTATCACCTGAGTTTTCATCATTATGGTTCCATCTTGAACCACCTCCACATGCCTTGGGAAACACCATTAGTTATTATAACTCATGTAGGTGATGGGAACAAAAGGACTGGTTAATGGGTATTGCATAAATAACCCTAGAAATGGAGGTCCTATATAATAACAGATGGAGAGATGACACACAACCCATCAAATTTAATATAATAGTAAATAATAGAATACCTTTCCAATAAATTAAATTAAATTATCCAACACATGTATTGGTCAATATCATAAAAAGTCATACATGAAATGTATATGTAAAATTAAAGTGGTTAACATTCATCTAAATTCGTTCTTTATTATTAAGATAAAAATGAGTTTAATAATTAATTAATTAATTAATTACCTTTCATCTTAATGGCCATCCAAATTCATTTGGATATACCCATCATTAAGGAAATTCAAGGAAGAAAATGGAAGAACCAATAATCATTGAAATATTAAAATAAATTATTTGAGAATTTATTATTATTTAAAATAATTATTAAGTTATCAAACACACTAGGTGTGATAATTAATAAAATTGAGTTTTAATTTTTTTAATTTTCAATTTATTGGGATTTAATTTTTTCTTTTATTGCAAGAATACGTGACCTGTACTTACAAGATACACATTGTGGGCCTCATTTTTCTTATGCACAGGTTATATGTTAGGGATTTAGTTGTGTACCTTTGATGGAATACATGGCATCTACAAGCCATCTACATACCCTATTTTAGACCTATCATGTGTCCACACAACCAGTTGAAGAAGTCGGTTTTTTCTTCAGTTGCTACTACACGGCATGTATAGACCAGCTATACACTGTATATCGCTCATGTTGTGTGCTTGCATAACTCGCCAAATAGATCTATATGTATTTTTGACTTGGGAAATGATGAACTGCATATTGTGTACACCGCATACGCATTGTGTATATCATTAATGCACTAGGTTTTCAGTCTCATATGGTTTGACCTTGTATAATGACCACATGGATTTCTTGAATTTCATTGCTAGCCTTTGTGGACTATATAAAGTGTACGCCATATACAATCCTTACAATCATACTTGTCATGTTTCAAGTTTTCCTAGTATATACAATCTGTGCAATAAATGCATTGCTTGTAATTGCTACTTGATGTGTTGTGTATCCCAGGACATTGCCAGGTGCAGTGAACTTGGGTACATAGTACATGATTCAGCTACACATGCTTTAAATCTATACTTTCTACAATGATTCCTCAACACTTCCGTATGTAATATCTAATCATTCATCATATTTTCTTGAACATAATAAATTTTAAATGTTGATTGAAGAAATTAAAATGTTGAAAACATGTTAATTCAAATCATATTAAGGAATGAATATTATGAAATGGAAAATTCAACAAAAATTGTGAATATTGATTCATAATAAAATAAATAATTATAAAATTAAAACATGAATGCTCAGATACCACTTATAGTCTCCTAGCATAGTGGTAGTACCATTGGTGGTTGTAAAATTAAAATTTCTTTTAATTTGGAGTTTCCCAAAACACTGATAGATGATCTTTCATGTAAAATTTAATTAATTGATTTTTGATTAGAATAAATGATTACCAAGTCAAATTATCCTTTCTTTGATTATATTTTTTAAATTCCAAAAACCCTTATGGATTACCTTCAATTCCCAATAAGGATTCTTGTGTATAATCCCTATAGTGGTGATTCACACATGCTCCTTTTATCTTTGAACAATTCCAATTTATTTCTGGGTGTTTGTACAGAGAATCGATTGTATTTCATTATTTCCCTTGATCTATCTAAGATCCTTCGATCTTAAAGGATTTATTCTCATCATTCAGAGGAAAAGAGGAGGAATTAAAGAGAGATAGAGAGAGAGATGTTTTTTATGCACAATGATTCTTTATTCTCAATTATTTATTAACCCGACCCAATAGACATAACCATTTATTTATAGATCTAGGGATTATGTTGAAATATTATTTAATACTGTATCGATCCTCAAATAATAATACAATCTTTATTAAACACCATTCTACATAATAATATTATTATTATTTTATGTCATGCGCACTAAATTCCACAATAACTCATAAATTAATATTTATCACCAGATGCGGTCTTGGTCCATTCGAACCCCTTGGCATTTATTCAATACCAGAATATAATTTTTATTCATAAATAAATATATTTATCTTTAAATCTTAAAATTAAAATTTATTATATATTTAATAAAATAAATAAATATATTTTAATCACAATCTGGTGAATAAATATTAATTTAATATATGTGATCAATAAAACATGAATTAAATTATTCCTAAACAGTATGAATAGTATTTATACCATTAATTAAATTCAAATGGAATTTAATCAATATCAACAGAAAAATATAGTGTGTGACCCTCTATGATTCATCCTTGTTGGCATTAGGCATGTGTGCACAAAGTCCAAGATTACTATCTAATAATGGGTTAATGAACCAAAGAGAACAAACTTAATATTATAACACCGACAACCATATATGAATTCTCACTATGTGATATAATCCATTTTTCCTAATATCTCATCAAGGAGGTTTCACATTTTTATTATCAGCCTATATTATTGATACATTTTTTCCCTATCTAAAATAAACAACATTACACCATGGTTATAAAATTTAATGTGACAATTATATTTCATCAAAAGGGACAAGATATCAAAATTCATAAATATGAAAGGGATAAATCTTTCATCGACTTATTTATTAATAACATGTCATTCATGACATAACCAGTGTACCCTACTTACCACCAACATATGGAATGATGGTTTTGGTTAATAAATCTAACTGCATTAGTCCTGAAATGCATTAGTGATAAACTTAAAGCCTATGGACCATTACAAACACTCATATATAGGAATATCCAATGACACCAAACAAGTGGAATTACTACTCGATAGTCCTTTCTCATAATCTCCCATCTTGTAGATTACTAAGTGTGAACCTCATGAGAAGAACTCTCATCTTCTTACAAGTAATTTCACCTAGAAATCTATATAATATGTGCCAGATCATAATACTCTATCTGAAAGTATAACTATTTTTAAGAATATTGTCATTGGAATTCAAGGATCTTATCATAGAAGAGATAGCTATGGACTTATCTATGTAACAGATACGCTAGGACATTATCAAATTAATGTTATGTAGAATAACAATCAAAAAGTGATTAGATATTTATGTTAATATTCACTCCTTTTAATATTCATGTAATCGAAATTAAGAAAGCTGTTGGTTCTAGGGAACCAAATCCAACAATATGTAACTCATTATATACATTTATGAAAATTTATAGAAACAATTTAACTCTTAAAACAAAAAGCATATATCCATTCATAACAAAACAATTATATTTATTAATAAAGTAAAAAAATAAAATAAATAAATGAATAGTTCATATATTTAATAACGAGACAAGTAATTTTTTAAAAATTCCTAAATAAAATAATTTTCAACACTTTATAAATTATTCTTGAATTATAGAAATTTCTTAAACAAAAAATTTAAAAAATTTAAATTTATTTCAAATATGAACCCCTTCACATTTACATTTAAATGAAATTTACCATAAATATATTATATCTAAAAAATAAACACTATATATATGAAATAATTGAATATTATTGAAATATTCAAAATATTATTAATTTAATATTATTTAACCATTGATCATATCAACTAGGAAAAATCCTTTTGATACAGTTTAAATAATTTTCTCAAATAAAGAATTTTATTTTCAGTAATTTAAGTTAAATATTGTTATCAATTCATAATATTAAATATAAATTCTTTCAAATTTTTCCATATGTTTTAATTTATAAACACATAATTAATTACCCTTATAATTTCTATATAAACCATTTATATCCAAATTATAATTCATAAAAATGGAATTTAATATTAATATTTATTATTAGGGATATTTATTTAACAAATTTCCATATAAATTTAAAAATTAATAATAAACATTAAAAATTTACTAAATATTTTTAAATATTTTATAATTAGTTAATTTATAAACAATTTAAAATTTAAATAAATATCCCAAAATACTTTTTCCCATAATTTACAAACAATTTATAAACTAATACATTCAATTCATATTTGAAATCTAGGAAAAATAATTTTTTCTTGATGCCATAATTTTTGATATGGTCTATATCATAATCCGAAATTTAGTTCAAAACTATATTAAAACTTATGATAGGTATGTCATGTCCTATGATAGATAATATAATATTATCTATAAACTTTTAAAATATATCAATTTCATTTGTTGTGGATCACCTATTACGGCTTAGAATAAGCATGTGATATTCCTTTTTATAGTCAAGAGTCATATTTTATGGAAAGCATTAATACCATTGAATTGATATGTTGCTATGTTTTACGCTTGATGAGGGACACAATCATAAAACCTGATATAGCATGTCATGTGCTACGATACTCCAAAAAAAAGGATTACACAGGATCATATTTTATGATATCACATATCATAAAAATGACCATATCATAAATTATGATATCTTATATCATATGCCAAGCCATAGAAAAAACACATAACATTTTTATGACTATAATATGACATCTATTCTTCTTCATTTTCAATAATATTTTAACGACCAAGAATCATGGTAATGATTTAATACCAATGAATGGATTCTATCGATTGAATAATACCTATTAAAAACAGTAAAATACATTATATATCGTATTTACAAGATCAACATGCTATGAAAAACCAAAAAAATTAAAATATAGTAAGATAAATCAGCACCTTTCATCATTGTTGGATAATTCTCATGTCTTTAATCATAGTGGTTAGCTGAATATCCTTCAGAAACAACCAATGATTTCCTCCCTCTATAGTTCATTCATGGGATATTTTGACTTCCTCGTCCGTCTCATTCAGTCAATATTTCATCTTATGAAATGTTTAATTGTTGATAGAATACATGGAAGAATATATTAATGATTCCATATGAATCATACATTATGTTTAAATTATTTATTATATGACCATGTCAATAAATATGATTAAAAAATTTAGTGAAGAAATTATATCTTCATATCATGGGAAACTGTTATGGGAGTACATCCTTGTTGAAACAAAAAATCTATAAGGTATGAGCTATTATTGAAAGACCCACCAAACTACAACAAAAACACAACTGGTTTTGTGGTAAATAAATAATTTGGAAATAAATATAAATATAAATAGAACAAAAACAATTGGAAGAGTATCATGTAAAATCCACAGTGATAATATGAAAAAGTTTATAAAAAAATAACATAGGATATTTACATGGTTTAGATGACTTTTGTCCCACTCCACGATAAGAAAACCATCCAAAATCCTTTTATTAAGAAAAGAAAACAAATTAAAAATACAAAAAATAAATTTAAATAAGCAAACACAATAATCATATGAAACTATAGAATTATATGATAGTACTTAAAAAACTAAAAGAAATAAGAAGCAACAAATTAACCAGTGAATATTCGATAGGAACATGAAGAAAACTATATTGGAACCCCCTTACTAGGGTTCAAACTCACATATCAAATATCCCTTAAATATTTATTGTGATCAAAATTATCATTATTGGAACATTCTATCCTTGAGATCTCCACCGGAACCATCTTCCCAGAGTCAACCATGTGCACAATTTCAAACAAGGCCACAAACAATCCCTCACCTATGAACCATCTCCTTCCATTATCTAAAAATCTTTCTCTACATCACCTTATCTAGGATTTTAATTTTATCTTGATAATCACAAGAAGGTACCTTGGGTACTTAAAACCTAAGGAACAAATCCCTCGAAAACCCTATAATAGCATATGGACATATCTTTATTCAAAGAGATTCCAAAAAATCTAGTACAATAAATCCCAAATGGTTAGCATTGCATAAAGGGTCTTCATATGTTTCCCTGTGTAAAGGTCAACTAGGTTCTCTATGTAAGGGTTGATTCCTCACTACATATGGATCAATACTCATTGAGTAAGGTTTTTCAACCACTATGTAAGGGTACCTTGAACAAAACCTTAGTTTTGTAAGGATCACATAGTCCTCACATGAAGATAAGCCTCTAGTTATCCAGATTGCATATGGGTAAAGCCATGATAATGTTAGGTTAGTGTGCACCGAACAAATTCCACGTACATGTAGAGCAGTTGTAACCCTCTTTACACAATGTTCAACCTAAACCTACATAATATTAGAGCAACCCCATATAATGGTAACTCACATAGAGTTGAGGCTATGTAATGGCACAACAACCCCTATGTAAAGGAAAATACTATAATTAAATGCTTAAGTAAGGGTAGAAAACCACTTATGAAAGGGTTGTTCCAGTAAACTCAAAATAACATAAGGGTAATATAAAACTTCTGTAAGGATAAACAACCCCTCTTAAGGGAAACAAAACAAGATAGAATCTTAAAAAATAAAATTCTAAAAAAAAATAAACTAAAAAGACCCTAAAATAACATGAACATAAGATATTATTCATGATATAAACAAATAAAAAATGCCAAAATTTTTAATTTGTAACATTAACTTTCCAAATTTAAGAAATATAAACCATATAAAATAAATTGTAAAAAAAAAGGGTTTATGTTCTTACCATCCTACAGTAGTCCAACCTATTATATGGTTCAAATAGTCTTTACTAACAGAATATCCTAAGCTCAAACCTGATCATCCTAGCCTAACCAACATCCTATCATAAACCATAGTAGAACATGGCTACCTATACTAACACGTATACTGATAACAAATACTAAATCATGATCAAAAAACAAAACAATATTAGAAACATCATTAACAAAACTCATACCTTTACATAACCAATATTCTACTCACCAAATTCCTACAACTAGATGAACACATTTAATTAGAGGTATTGGTCATCTCTCTTGTTCTTGCTTGATGCCCAAAGAAAATAAAGTAGCACACAATTCCTTACAAAATGAAATATAAAAAAAACAATTCAAAGTATAAAAAATATGAAAATTGAAACATTTCTTTATTCAAATAGTAAATGGTGTAGAAAACATATAGTAAGAAAATACATCAAGTTGATAGGAGACAGGTCTGCACCTGAGCCCAAATAGATTTGAAAAACTAGCCCTACCCACAACCTCTCTTCCAATAGGGGACCCATGCAGATCACATGAAGAGAAAATCCTATTAACATAGAAGAAACACAACCTAGATCTAGACATACTCTATACTAAGGGCTTCTAGAAAAACTCGTTGAACCTTGACACCATTAAAATACATGTATTCCAAATTTTCATGGGAAATACTATCCTAATAAGTATCCTCCAGGTAGTATCTCTAAATATGATTAGTTTTTTCACACTAATATCACTTAATGTATTAAACCAACTAAGATTCATTCTTTATTTTATTTTACCTTTAGTTTCTCCCTCTACATTGTGAAAATTGGGCACAAAATTTACATCATTAACCTCCACATTTAAACCATGAATTTGAATGTCCCTAGACAAGACAACTAACTTTACTTCCTCTAAAGTGATGGAATTCCTACCACACAGCTTGGAATCCATGAATAGTTTGAATGATTCATCGAAATAAATCAATAACAATAAGTTCTAGTCCTCATCATTAATACCATAATATACATTGGAAACATCAATGACCCCCTTATTAAAGATATCTAATTATGTCCTCAAATAATTTATATAGACCATTTTAAAATTATAAAGATACATTATATTTCATAAACTCCCTAAAAAGGATTTAGTCATGTAAAGATGCTCAAAATTCAACCATATTGCAATGGAATAAGTCTCATAGACCACTTCTCAAAAACATGTATCACCTAGGATCAAAAACAACAGGGATTAGGATTTTTATAAAACATTAGGGTCAACATCCTCAAAATAAACTATAGTCCACCTAGTGTTATAAATAGTGGTAATTTTTTTATAGTCTGCGAGTGCATCTTCAAGTCCATTTTGGATAAGAAGAGAAAGCATCTTAACTCTTCACAAATTGAAACATTCTCTCCATAAAATATATCAAAATTAAATCTTGTCAAAAAAATATTTAGACTTTATAAACTAGGATTTGATAGCATTTTTTATTGGATGATAGTCCTGGAGATAAACAAAATCTCTAAGGTAGGAGGTAGTATCACATGACCCACCACACAATAAAATAAAACACTACAAGATCTAAAATAAAGAAATATGTTGAAAAGATAATGAAATACAGAAAAAAAAATAATCAAAAATTGATGGTCATAATAGGTTGAAAAATCCAATGTGAGAATAATAAAATTAATAGAGATAAATAACACATTATATTTACATTTTTCAAACCACTTTGGTCCTAATACATGGAAATAACACCCCCAATGTCCATTTAATGATTAATGAAAACAAATGGTGGATTATAAATAGAAATTAGAATAAGGAAACATAAATAATATGTAAAACTAGAGGAACAAATGAAAATACTCACAAATAAAATCACATCAGAGTCTAAAAAATTACTAGATAAAATTAGATAGGAACAGTAAGAAAACAAAGATGGAAACCCCTTTTGAGGGTTTAGCCTCACTAGTTGAATATCCCCCCGAGATTATTTTTCACCAAAATCATCCCTTTCAAAACTCTCCATCCTTAATCTGTACACCAAATCTAGAATCCCAAATTTGACCATGAGAACCATCTCCAAAAGGTTTATGAACAAGGCCTCACCTCGGGACCACGTCCTTCTCTTCTATTGATCACTCTCAGGGCTTCACCTTCTCTGATATTTATATTCAGTATATTTCAACAAATGAAGGGACCTTAGGAACATAAAATTGAAGGAAAAAATCCCTCAAAAACCCTATAATAATATCATGATATATGTTCAGTTGAAGAGATTTTCAAGGAAATCTTTGAAAACAATATAAAATGGTTTCCAGTGCATAATGGGTCTTCATAAGTTTCCCCATATAAAATTAAACCGGGTGTGATATGTAAGGGATTATTCCCCACTATGCAAGGGTTAAAACCCTCTAAATAAGGTTTATTACCCACTATATATGTGTCCCTTGACCAAAACCATCACCTTGTAATGGTCATGTAGTCCTCACGTTAAGGTAATCCACCATGTTATCTAACTCACGTACGAGAAAACCCATGCTCGTGTAAGGGTATCATGATCTAAACACATTCCATGTTAAGGTAATGTTTCTGTGGCCCTCTTCATGTAAGGTTCATCCCAAGACTATTTAAGAATAGATTAACCCTCCGTAAAGGTAACACGCATAGAATAGAGGGTACAAAAGGGAACAAAAACCTTATGTAACAGTAAATCTAAAAAAAATCAAATTTTACCTAAGGGTGAAAAAATATTATATAAGTGTTAACCTTGCAAACTATAAATCATGTAAGGGTAATATACCACTTTTATAAGGGTAAAAAAACACTATATTAGGATAAAAAATAATACATAATCTACTAAAACAAAAATCTAATAAAAATAAAACTAAAAAATCATAAAATAACTTGAAAATAGGAGATTGTTCATGACATCAACAAATAAAAATAATAATTTTTAACATTAACATGCCAAATTTAATAGAAACCATATTCCCAAAAAGGAATAAAACATATCACATAATCATGTATCTCATACACTATAAAACATCTATAGCATGCCATATGATATAGAATAAACATATCATATGTTTCTATGGATTCAAATATTGTATCCTCCAAAAAATTCATGAAAGGAATCATGGTCTACAATCTATCATTGGATGTTATGACATTGACATCATTTGAGGGTTAGAGTAAAGGGTTGTAGAGATGCTAAAAGGTTATAAATGAAGCATGTTTTCTAAATAAAGAAAGACGGTGGTGATAAAGATCAAAATAGGAGATTGTATGTCATGATAAAGATCATGGATAACTCATATTGAGGGACCTTAATACTTTTTATATTGACCTTCTAGACAAAAATGTGGGGTTGTTTTTGTAAAATCTAAATTCTATCTGGTGTAGAGTATTTAATGGGAAATATTTTCCATGGAATGGATTTATGTTACTAAGTCTAGGTGGTGGTATTCTTATATATGGATGTGCTTTATTGATCTGAAAGATGTGTTTGATAAGGGAAATAGGTGGTGATTGGTGGATGGTAGGAAGAATCATGTTTTTTTATAGTTCTCCACCTTCAATAAGTACTGAAAAGGATATATCACTCTGAAAGATGGCTGGTCAGGACATGAGGGTTTCAAATCTTCTTTACAAGGGAGGTCATAAATGGAACATTAAAACTATTTGAACATCATTCCTTCAATTAAAACAAAATTTAATTACTGTTATCCCCTACATATTATGGGTTCTATGGAAACTTTAATCAAGGAATCTAACTCTAATGGTTGTTTCTCAGTCCGATCAATATATTCAGTGCCGTGAAAAATGCTGGATGGGGCTATTAAAAATGTTTTTTGTTTTTCAAGTAATTCAAATATTTTTTCTCATTGTAAAAGGATTTATAATATTTGTAATCCACCTAAATCGAGGATGTTCTCCATGTGTATGATTAAACATTCCCAACGATCATATGTTTTATTAGGGAGGCATGGACTATGGGTGGTTATGTTCTAGAAATGGTAATTTGAGAGGGACGAACTGCATCACATGTTTTGGATATTTTAGAAGCCAAGTGAAGGTTTTGAGTACAACAAAAGAACCTTTTTTGGGTGGTATGTTTAATGTTTATTTTAACATAGAGTTTCTCAAAACCCAAATAAAAGATATTTTCATGTTAAATTTATTATTAATTTATTTATCTTTCGAAGAAATGTTTACCTTAGATTAGGATCATTAATTAAATTTATATGTTGATCATCTGAAAACCTTTTTTTGGATTACCATATTTTCACTATAAGGATTCAAGTGTAGAATCCCTCTAGTGGTGATCCACACTTGATACATTGATATTTGAGAAACACTAATTAAATTTCAATTGCTAGAAAGAAAAAAAAATCTCTTGCGTAGTTTGTATTGATCATTCTTCCTTAGATCTTCAAGGAATATCACTTATGTTTCTCCTTCATGAGAGGGAGAGAGAAAATATAATTTTATTTGGAAATTTATTATGCAAAATGATTCAGTATTTCTCAATAAACACTACAAAATAGACACAACTATCTATTTAATGTGCTAGTGTTTAGGGTAAAACATTTCTTAATTTCATATCAGCCCTTAAATAATATAGTAATCTTTAACTCATTGCATGTCATTTTATATTATTATTATTATTATTATTATTATATGTTGTACATAAACTTTTTCAATGATAAATATTATTTTACTGGCTTGTAAATTAATATTCATCACTAGACATGGTCATGGTCCACTCGAACTCTTCAGTATTTATTGAATACCTAAATAATTATTTTAATCTATTAAATAAATATTTTATTCACAAATGTGATAATAAATATTTAATGAATATTCTATAAATAAATTAAATATTTTTACACAATCTTGTGAATAAATATTTATTAAATATTCACATAACTAAATAAATTATTTAAAGAATAAATATTTATTTATTACACTTTGAATATTAGTGATCAATAAAAAATGAATAAAATTATTCCTAAGACTTGAGAATAATATTTATTCCATTAATTAAATTAAAATAGAATTTAATTGAGATCTACCTAAACACTTAGTGTGTGACCCTCTATGATTCTTTCTCATTACCATTAATTTTATACACCTAAATTCAAAAATTACTCTCATGAAATGGGTCATGATACCCAAGAGAAATAACCTAATAACACAATTTCAACAACCACATATAAACTCTCACTGTATAATATAACCCATTTTTCTTAATATCTCATCAATAAGGTTTCAAAAACATGTAATCAACCTATATTCTTGATAAGTGATTTTTTTTCTTTTCTGAAATAAAAATCATTACACAAAGGCCATAGAATTTAATGTGATAATTATATTTTAATTAAAATAATCTGATATCAACATCCATAAATATGGAAGGAAAAAATCCTTCCTCGACTTATTAATTAAGAACATGTCATTCATGATTCACTCAACATATCCAACTTCTCCATGAAATATTATCATCATAGTTAATGAAATACATCAATGTGCCTGAGTCATATCATGAATTAATAATAATCCTAAAGTCTAAGGACTGTTACACATTCTTGTAGATGGAAATATCTAATGACACAAAAACATTAAGAATTCCCACTGTTGGGTATTTTCTAATAATCTTTAGGCTTTGTGTTTACCAACTTCAAATCTCATGAGAAGAATACTCATCCAGTTATGAATTCTCAAACTAGATGATCTATATACTATGGTCCATATCCTAGTACATTATCTTAACAAAGAACTATTTTAAAAACTATTATCATGGAATTTAAATGTTCTCATATTTTATGGGAACTAAAATAACAGTATCAATGTGAAAAATAATCTAGGACATTCTCACATCAAGGTTATGTATAAGAACCATCCATATGTGATAATATATTTATATTAAAACTCACTCCTTTGAATATTCATTTAATCTAAAGTACAAAGAAGTTGGTTGTTATGAGATAGGTGGGATGAATTAATTGAATTTGGAAATAAAGAAGTAGAAAAATCTAGATTGTTGGCACTTTAGAGGAAATTACTAAGTAAATAATATTTATGATCTTAGTAGCTGAGCCTTCACTCAATAGATCAAGGATCTATGAATTAATGTGGTTGACCGTCCAAGTTCCTACCAAGAAACTCTTTGACTAGTGGTATAGCCTAATATCATAGACTATGGTGGGTGGTTTCAAGGATCATTTACAATAGAATACTCAAGAGACATAGTATTATAATCTAATTGTGAGGTTTAATAGAGTTTTGATAAAATAGTGGGAAACATTTGATTTTTAATTAATCAGTAATATCTAATTTTTAATAAATATAAAAACACTAATCTATTGTTTTTTGTAGAAAATGTATAGTAACCAAAAAGTCACATTAAGAATAATTATTGAAAATGTAAATTTCCTTCTATCATGAGATTCCAAGAGTAGTATAGGTGCATGCTCATAATACTTTTATATAGGATATTCTAAGTGTTTGAGTTCCCAATACCTATTAATCCACCTAAGGAAGGTAGGGTGAGAAGCATTATTATAAGAGACTCATATATAACACATATTATGGTTATGTCATAATTTTATCATTGAAATATGATGATATTTTTTGATACAACATCAGGACACTGATTATTTTACATATTGTTGAATCTCTGAGAAGCCTGCAATGAGAAAGTAAAGAGAGATTTGAATGGGTGATGAGTTCACTAGAGATATGTAAATATGAAAGATAGATCACAATATTTTAATAATTCTCATTCTTATATATTTTCACCAATTTAATCTAGTTTTTTTAGGATAAAAAACAAACAACATGTATAAACAGTTCATTACCTTTTATGCAAGGTTCACCAAGTAGACAATAACATAAAAAAGATTAATCTTTAGTTATTATGGTGAATAAGTTGAATGACAAAGAAAAAAGGCCAATGGAAGGTGTGGCGCTAGTGGAACCTCTGTAATTTCCTTCCATGAAAACAAATTGATTATCATACAAGGGGTTATTCTCTTTTCATGTTACAAGATATAGGTATATATGTTTAAATGTAATGAAGTGAACTCAAGAAACAAGTATTCCCTTGTTCAACAATATTATTCAATACCATGTGATTTTTTTACATACTTCTTGAATATTGAATACAATATGTCTATTACATATTTCTATTTAAATATTGTATCCAAGTAACACTATATAAAATATAGGTTTAGTAGTGCTTTGGAAAGCCGCCAAATGTTTCTGTAGAATTTTTTAAAACCCGCCTCTAATGTTGACGTCAAAATACATACTACGTTGGCTTAGTCCATATAGGGTTAGTTTTGGGGATTTTTTGTGAAATGTTTTTTTAATGTGAATATTTCAATTTTAGAAGTGGTTTTATTCTAGAAAACTACACATGGGATAACATCGGTTTAATTTTCCAGTAAATTTTGTTTCATATAGTAACATTTTAAAATGACGATAATTTTTTTTACCATATTTGGATACAATTTAAAGAGGAACTAAAATAATTTTTTCTATTTATAGTGTCAGTTTAAACGACCACTACATAATGATTGTAAAAAAATCTATAAAAAATACAGCCCTAGAAAATCAATTAAACATAACATAAAAACAAACATCCATCTTACATACCAATGTAATATAAATACCAAGATTAGTAATAAATATAAACCAGAATATCACAATATAGAGAAGATAAATTTTCCAATACCTACATGGTATAACATAAGAGAGAAAACCCATAATTCTAAACTGGAATCCTCCATTTGAACTAAGGTCACAATCCAAAACCATTACCTAAAGTAGTTATACCAAAAAAGAAAATTACCATTAAACTATACCATAAAAACATAAAGATGGGAATCATATATAAGTAAAGAATAATAATAAATTATAATATTAATGAAATCACTTAATGTATATGTAATATTGGGAAACTTCTGCGGTCCTAGTGAGATGATCCTAGATATAATCATTTGGAACCATCTTCTAACCTATTAATGATTTCCATAGACAATAACCTCTTGGAATACTCCAACAATCATCACTAGATGGAAGTCCACATAGTCAAAACAAATCATATCATAGAGGACCCTAGTTATAGTCTCATCATTACTAGCATATAAACAATTTCACAATCTACCACATATATGCCATGTGTTCCCATGATACTAGATACTGATGGTGTACAAATATGTATCACATATCATCCACAAATAAATAACATTCTACATGGAAAAGTATATAAATTTAATAAATAATCCCTCACCCATACACCCTTGTTATAAATTACCCATATATAGTTCAAATAACAAAAAAAGAATCACAATTCTCTCATAGGATCCATACACTTATATAAAAACAAGGATCTATCAGGTAATAAACCATGTGTGTCACACATTTTGTGAAAAAAAATTCAATAATGGTTTAAATAGGACTTTGGTAATAATCTAATAACCACACATATAAAACCATCCTCAAAACCCACTTTATAAACCAATTTTTATTTAGATACATTCTTCAAGTGAATTTTTGAAAGTAGCATAGAAATAAACTAGAGACTTACCTTTAAACCCAATAAATAAAATATATAATATATACATAAAAACACAACCTTGATAAACAACATATAAAACCTCATAAGAAAAATTCATCAACAAGAAACATTATACCTTGTCAAAGAAACTGTTGGACCCCATATATCATTTGGAATGGAAATAGTTTTTTCTGAAAAATGAATCTATTAATATTATCAGTTTTGTGGAAATATGGAATTTATCTAAAGAAATTATGATTGGGGAAAAAGATACATAATCAAACTAGGTACTTGAAAAAAACATAGGAGCCTAAGAATGATGATTATAAGGTAAACTTAGGAAGAAAACATATAAAATAAAACAAGAATATAGATTTCATGCAATGTATGGAAAATAAAGATATCCCTTACCTCAAACCACATCATGGTTTCTCAATCACCATATCTGTATTAGGTTATAATGAGTTTAATTAAACATCCCCATCACTGAATACAAATTAAACCCTAATCACTACACAAAAAACTAGGATAGACACTTTCTCTACCTCCATATCCATTCCCTGCTACTGGCACCTATATGAAAATTTTCTTGAATTTTAAAAAGTGTTGAATATTTAACGTTAAACTTAAAATCAATAAAAGTTTCTGTACTAAATGATCATGATGTTGTGCGATTTACCTACTCACTCAAACTATCCATCAATGCAATATCAATGGGGACACATCCTATCGTCTTCTGATATAGTTAAACTAATGATTTTGTAGAGAAATGATAAAGTGGAATAACATATATACATAGAGATTAATTTTTAAAATATTAGAATTTAATCACATGATATAATTAAATTAATCCATAATCTATTTAAATTACCTTTATCCATAAATCAAATACATTATTATTCCAAGATTGAGTCATATACCTCCAATTAGAATATGTAATCATAAGGGTAACTGGCTCCACTAGCAACTGACCTATAATATAGCCAAATAATCATAACATATCATATATAGAGACCCCATAAAAATAAAGGGGACAACTATCCTTAATCCATTTAGATTCTAGACATATGAACTGTTCATATTTTTATTTGTAGTAACATTGTTTCCATCTATTTTGAAAAAAGGTTATTAGTATAAAAAAGTACAATAACTTCATTCACATAAAAATTTGTACATATAACTGTAACCCTCAAGTTACCTCATGAAGAAATAGGGAGTCAACTATAATATTTTACACTCTTTCCCATTGACATTCTTATCATTTAGACAAGTAAAATTAACGTCATAACATATATGTAAAAAATTCATAAAGGAAAATAAATTTAGAAATAATAATAGTATTATAATAGTAAAAATAAAAATATACATAGGTATGATAATGAATGACTTCACATAAAAAAATAATATAACATTTATGTTTTCAAAATTAAACAAATCATGTCTAAAAATCAATTTAAATTTGATATCATATCCAGAGTAATGGAAAGAAATTACCAGAAATATATGTGTTTGTTAAGTTAATGGATGACTACAAATACAACCATTTTGTCCTTCAATCTTTTCATTATCATGATCCATAATTAATTTATCTACATGATCCACCCTTGAAAGACTAATATTTTCAATATCATGATGGAAAATAATCCTATTTTTTATTGTTCATGGACTCCAATTTTAGAGGTCAAATATTCCACTTCATCACCCATATCATACATGTATCCTAATCTAACGTGAACAACTACACTCCACCATTAATACATGAAATATTCCACATGATATACCATTTTTTTCTTGTAATGATAAGATATATGGATCATTTAATTCAAGGTCACCAACATCCATGAAGTGAGAGAAGTTCATAAAAGTAAATTTCAAGGAATCCATTTTTATACTACTGGTAATATCGTATAGTTTTCATTTGAATAAAACAACTAAATAATGGACATGGTAATTTAATTTGATAATAACTGTCAAAATTCCATAGTATCCCTTTTAAAAAATGTAAATATACCACTATTCTATTTTCTTAAACCTAATTCCTGATCAGATGTATGATATTTAGATCCCCTTACATTATAAGTATCAGACTCTCCTGCCACTTTTAGAGGACCTCAAGCAAGAAAATTAATATCTTATGAAAACTAAAAAAATCTATCAATATTCATGATCTAGAAAAATTAATATATTTTATTAGATTTAAAAAATATATGTGTAAAAATAATATCTGCACTGATTGAAATATTTATACACTTACATGATAGAAAACACATTCTATAGGCTCTTTATTAATAGATTTTGATATATCCTTATCATTTCATGTTTAACTTCTTATTCACCTCTTCGTTTGTATCCCAAGATCTTCAATAAATGGATCTTAAATTTCAATATTAAACAGAACATATCAATATGGATAAATTAATTCCATTTCTATGAGGGTAATACTTGAGATCCACCTAAGTGGTTGTCCAAGAGTAGGAAATATTCTTTATTTCATATGTAGTTGAGATTGAGTCGATATGACATCAACACATCAAACACAATTGAATATTGTCTCAATATCATACAGGTGTATATAAAAAATTGTGAGAAACTCTACTACTAAATAGCCTTCAGAAATAGATCCTTTGGGTTGATCTTTATTTTTTAGGTATGATTTCAAATGAATAAGGTATCTCTGAAATAAAATAAATGAAACATAACAATGTATTTAATGATGTTCTAATAATTGTTTAATTAATATGATATATAATTAAATAAATCACCACTCAATTGTATACATCAATTGATAATGCACATAACCCCCAAATATAGTTTACATGACCAAATACACAGTTAAATGCATTGTGCCAGTAAAAAAAGATGAAGGAAAGATCATATACATTTCACAATGAGTTAGGATAAATCTGCCCTGAAGGTTATAAAGCATAGATGGTTGTAGATTTTTCTCACATAGTTTTCTAAATAATGGTCAAAATTGGAGTAAAACTATAGTAACCTTTTCAGGTAACAATGTACACAATTCTAGAGGTAGTCATTATTATAACAAAATATGTGAATCATAGATTTTCAATCCACATAACCAATGATTCTTTAAGTTAACTCACCTTGAGATGTTACTTGAATACCCATAAGATACCTTCACATGTTTTAAAATTCATTTTATTGTATTTTCATCCCATTTTTTCGTTCAAATTTGGTCTAAATCATACTTTCTATTCTCATCTGTCCAAATATCCCTCAGCATATTCATTGTTTGTAAGTCCTTCAGAGCATTGATATGGTCGATTGATTTTCCATTATCATTAAGAAATGTGATGATCAAATTGTCACAACCATTCTTCTCAATATGAATAACATCAATATTATGATGCAATAAATTAAATTAACAATATACAAGTTTGAATAATGTAATTTTTTTCTCCCATTGTTGTGTTCCAATTTCAATTGATGCTGAAATTCAATATTGATTCCCAATATCATTAAAATGATGAACCTAAAAAAATTATTTTTCAACATTTACAAGTTTTTTCAATATTTTACAACCATTAAAAAACTTTGGATGTGGTCTACGATCATTATAACCATTGAATTTTGACTTATTCAACCTAAATTCTAAGATGCATTGAGAAGTATTTGAAGAAAAAAAAGAACCATTTTTTACTATAAGGATGTCATTTGAGATCCAAATCAATGTTATAAATAGGATAATTCAGTCCAATTTATTTTTTCCAACCAGATAAGTTCCCATGTTTAGGGATGTCACTAATGGTCCACTTTAGAGAACTGAGTATTTTGAACAGTATTCTACAATATTCTTCGTATTTCATAACACTCTTTGTCCATAACTCCTCTAATTTTCAATTAGAGGATGAAATTATACATCAACATTATTTCAAAGGATTTTTATTCAAATAATAATAATCAAAATGATAAAATATATTTGTTTCTACACATCCATGGAGGTACATTTTAAAGGATCAAAACAACTGGTAAAATGCTATATCTGTTACTAAAAGTCCCAAATGGGTTCAATAAATTAGTATACGATCCCAATTGAACATTCCTAAGATCAGTTGAGAAAAATATATGTAATGAATCAAGTGTCTTAAATTATTTTTAATCTCTTGGATTCACATTAACCCACCACTGTTATTATCTAGAGAATACCACTTCATGTGTTTGATAGTTTTTGATAAAATGAATAATATTTGTAATTGAGGTTTTAATGGTATGTAATGAAAACCCATTGAAGGTGTTATATTTTTATTATTATTCATAGTATTATGTTGAATCATAATTCCAACATCACCAGTTGACTATGATCTAGAAGATGAAATTTTTTATAATCATGTCTACATGAATCCTCTCCCCAATAAAGCATACAGTCATTGGAACAAGAATGTATTTTTGTGTCATTCAGACCAAGATTCTTAATTTTTTTTCATATAATACAAATACTCAGGGATTTTAGCTTCAATAAATGCATCATGAAATGATTCCAATATCATGGACATTGCATTATTTGTAATTCCACCTAGGAATTTTAAATAGTACAACTTTAGGAGAAACAGAATTTTTGAATATTTTAGACTTCTTCCATAAAACTATTTATTTCAATCATTAACTAAATCATGAAACTTATTTATCAACATAGGGAAGTTCTCTCTTACATTAGTCTCTATAGAATCAATAGGAGTATGTGATGACATGTTCCGATCTTGATCTGGTTGTCCTATAGTCCAAAAAACATCACTTGTCATGTTACTATTTGTATCACCCTCAACTGTTATTATGATATGTTTTGATGTTGATGCTATTGTCTTAAAACATAGAAATAATCGTTGATATGGTTTTTAATTTCATTATCCATTTTCAATGAAGTTGGAAGCTCATTCTATTGATTAACATCAGTGCTCAAACTTTTTTTACTCTTCGATTCTCCATGCCAAATCCAACCTAAATATTATGATGGAAATTGCTTCAATATCAAGTGTTCATAAATTTCATGTCTCTTCAACCATATTATAAATGTATATTTAGGCCATATACATCTTATTTTCCCATTAATAGATTGATTAAAAATTGATAAATATAAAAACTCCTCCAAAACCTTAATATACATAGAGGTGTTCCTTAGTATTGGGATATAGCTTTTATCCATATATATCACATTGTGACTACACGTTTTTAAATAAAATTAAAACACATACATATTACTAGGTAGGAAAATAGATAAATGGAAGTGAGAAAAACACAATCTAATTAGTTATAAGTGGACTCATACAAGTACTAAAAAGGTTATATTTGTTGGGAGGAAGTTCTCTGAAAAAGGTTTCTATAATTTGAAGATGATTTTTTAATTCAATTGTCTTTTATTGTCAAAGGAATTTTAAGATATAACCTCACTTTCTATTTAGTTAAAATTATATTGACCATCATATTCAAAAAACCAGACTCACAATTATTGAAAATACCAATCGTATTCTAGAGAAGCTGGTTGGAAGAAAAGGATAATCTGATTTAAACTGAATCTGAAATGAAAGGTTTAATCATAACGATGATGAATTAGATTCTATATGACTATGATAAAAATGTGATGATACTTTAATGTTTTGGAGTTCTCATAAAACATAATTATTCTTTGAAATTTATGATGAAAGCTTGGTGAAATAAAAGGGGAGTGAAAGAGGTGATGACAATCATATTGAGAATATGATGGAATGGAAATAGAGGTTTCCCATCATTCCTATAATGATCATAACGATTCCAATAATATATAGGATGAGAAGGAAATAAGGATTTTAATGAAATAGAGGGAAGTTGCAATATTTCTCTTGGTAAGTCCGTTGATGCTGAAGATAATCCTCCACATATCCAAAGTCTTGAAGGAAGTTGTGAAGCTTTATAGAAGTTAGTTGAAGAAAAAAGTTAGTGAAGATGAAGATCTCATGATCATCATAATGATTCCATCCTATTCATATTTTATAAAAGGATGGAAATATTTGATTAAAATGTGAAAAACTGATGGTTCTGGATTTCAGTTAGACAGAAATCTAAAAGATATAAATCTTTAGAGATTGAAGTTGATGGGAAAAGATAAAGAAGTTATGTTTTGAAAGGTCACTTGTATCATATTCAAAAAGAAAATAATCCTCTGATACTGATTCATCATATTAAAAATGTTATCATATTCATCATGGGAATAATTGTTTGAAATAAATAAAGAGGAAAAGTAGTTTAATATTTCAATTGGTTCAAGATCCATTAGATTGAAGAGACTCCAAGAGAAACCAAGACCAATCATCAGTCTGAAGGAAAGAAGGAAAAAAATATCACTTGGAGATGGTTGATTTTTTTGACAAAGGGGGAGGTTGAAATTTGAAGAAGAATTTGTTTGTTTGTTGATGGTCAATTTAATGAGAGAACTATTTTTTTTTTATTTTTCCTCATCATAATGAGATAGATATTAATGACAATGTAATATCATAATTGGATTGAGGTTTTCCAAATAGAGTAAATATAAATATTTCTTTATAAATACATTTGGTACAAAGCATCATAATGAATAAATCATACTGAGAAAATCAGAGCAAAGAATCAGAATTAGACTAGGGCTTTAGAAGAAAGTATGAAGAATATCTTAAGTTTGTAGAAGATTCAAGAAGGATCAAGAACAGTGGAGAAGCATTGAAAAATTCATAAATGTATCCAAAATTCAAGTAAAATTTTAAATTTAGATAATTTTGATGAGTGGGAAACAATTTCAAAACCCCGCCTAAACCATTTTTTATGTGAGTATATAAGGTGAAAAGTCCATTGTAATTTTCTGACTAACACACTATTCATAGAAGAAGAGAGAGAATCTCCACATCTGTATGGAGAAGAAGTTTATGTATTGAGCTATGCTAAAGAAGTTTCTTAATATATAATTAAAAGAAGAAGAGACAAGATTGTAACATTTTCAGCTAATCAGTATATTCAGTGGATCATTTTATTCATCTGATTATCATATTCATCCTGTCATCATATCTATCTAAGCATTGTACTGATAAATCCTATTGTGTTTTTATAAATGAGGAATAAAGTGTTCATAATAGTCTCAACTATATTTTGATAGATTTATTTTTCCTATTGGGCAATCAGAATTGGACAATCAGAGTAGGAAAATCATACTGAGTTGTATTACAAAGTTCAAGAGGTTATTTTTGTCTCCTCAATAAGAAATTGAATATTTTTTGAAAGAATACTTTTTTAAATGTTTTTAAAGAATCATATCAACATTTTTTAATAAAAAACGTTTGTATTACAACATTTTTATAGGAGGAGAACACACCCTATTGGATTGTTTACAAAGTGTTACACGAGTGAAATCCCATATCTCACTCATTGTATTCGACATAAAAGGACTTTTTTCAAGTGGTTTGTGTGCTATTGGATTATTCACAAACCGCGCCAAGTATATATCTAATCTTATTGAATAATGAACCTTATAAATGCATTTATTCCTATGCATGTGTGTTTAATTTTTTTTCTAGTAGGGAATTAAATCATTAATAGGAGGTGAAGGTTGATTCATTTTAAAGGAAATATAAAAGTAAAAGTTATCACTTATTCACCCCCTCCCCCTCACAGTGATATAATTATCCTTACTGGGAATTTTCAATTGGTATCAGAGCTGATGTTTCCCTTTATTTATTCTTTTATAATATTTTAAAGAGAAGTTTAAAGATAATTTGAATTGTGTGAATAGTAAAGGAATTCCATTTTTCGATGGTATTAAATATCATATATTTAAAAATTGAATTTTTCCTTATCTTATTTCTAGTGGATATGATGTTCTTGAAGCTACAAAAGTTAGGTTTCTTCCTATTGATGAAAATGTTTCTCTTACATCAATTGATAAAAATAATCTTGAGAATGAAGGAAGGGCCCAGAATTATTTATTATCATCCCTTTCAGAATGAGAATTTCTAAGGGTAAAAGGTGTTTCCATAACAGAAGGTATATTGGACAAGTTAAAAGACATATACGATGGCAATACAAAAGTAAAGAAAGAATAAATTGAAATATGGAGGATAAAGTATAAAAATTTGAAAATGGGTAAGTATGAATCTATTGCGGAATTCTTTAATAAGTTAAATGACATTTTCACCACTATAAGATGTCATGGTGAAAAGTTATAAGATTCTATAATTTTTTAAATGATTTTAACAATCCTTCCCTATAAGTTTGATTCTAATGTTTCCTCATTAGAGGATATAGATCCTAAAAAATTATCTCTAGATGATTTTCATAGTACTATCATCACTTATGAAATTATAATGGATAAATATATGAAAATAAAAACAAAATAAGACAAAGAATGGTACTTCAAGGCTGCCTAGAAAGAAAAATTAAGGAAGATTCTTATTGAAGAAGAAGTTGGTGATTACGATTTGGTAAATGGGGTATTTAAAAACCATGATGATATTTTATCCTTATTTTATAAAATTTTAAAAAGAGGTATTGGTAAATATAAAGGGAAAAATCCCTTGAAATGATTTGAAAGTGGGGTTGTTGGTCACTTTATGGCTAATTATTTTCAAAAAAAGAAAGAATATGATATTGGTGGAGAAGAATGAATTCCAAGAATATCGTGGAAAAAAGGGTGATAAAGATAAATCTTTTTCAATAGGGAAAGATAGAAAATTATTCCAATCCAAAAGAAGAGGATTTTTATCTATAGATAAATAATAATAAGACAATGACATTGAATCCAAAAAACTTATTTAGTACATTAGTGAGAATAATTTTATTACAATAGTGAATAATGAAAAATCCAGAATCAGTAGCCATGAAAAACAATAAACTCAATTAGAATATCATATGAAAGAATAATTGAATGAATTCATAAGTAAGATTGAAAGTACAGAAAAAAACCAAGGAGTTAAAGAATGAAAGTTCCTAAAAAATAAAGAATGATTTCTTCATAAGAAAATAAAGATGTTGAATGAAATTGATGATTTATTGAAGTCTATTGAGGAAGAAAAGAATCATAATGAGCATCAGGAAGTGATGTTAAAGGAAAAATGAGAAGAGTTGGAACTTGCACAAGAAAAAATTTCTATAGAGGAACAGAGAAATACAAGTTTCAAAAACACGATCTCTAAATTTTGTTAATGTTCTTATAAAAAGGAACCTAAGAAGGATAAAAAAATCTACCTTTAATGGTTGATAATAATCTTGGAATTGTTTCTAAAAATAAGAATGATAGAAACGTTATGTATGTGTCCAAGATTAATAAAGTAAATAATTCATAAGTTTCAAAATAATCTAAGTCCAAAAATGTTTCTAATACATCTAATTTTGTTAAATCTGGAAACAATTGAATTGAAAAAGAAGATTTGGATAGATAATAGAACAGTTGGTGATAATGATAAGAAAATCTACAAGGTTGTTGAGAAACATGATCACAATTCTGTTTAGTATGGTAGTTTTAGAGGAAAATACTATTTATATGGATAATGTTGGTATAGTGGTGGATTTGGACTTATGATATATATGTGTTGGTTCAACCAATAACATTACCATTATTCTACAGGTTATGGAAGGAAAATTTTTAGGTGGAGTTAATATCCTCTATGAAAAAAATCTGTGAAAGTTATCTTAAATTAACCTTATAAGGTTTGTGTAAAGATCAAAAATATATTCCAAACATTGGAAACTATTAATGAATGGTGTGAAAAACTGAGAAACCTTTCAGAATTATGTTTGGTTTTGTAATTGAGAGAAAAAGTTAGTTAATAATTCTGAGAAGCTAAAAATTAAAAAAGAAAAGGCTCTTGTTGTAAAAACTACTTTGAAAGCTAAAAAAGGATAATTCCCTTGGATTATTGATAGTTTGTGTTCTTCTAAAATTAAATGATATTTAATGTTTTTTAATAATTTGAAAGACTTTAAATAATATATAGTGACATTTTGAAATGACGAATCCTTGAAAATCAATGGTTTTGGATCTGCTCTTGTTAAGAAATAAAAGATAAAATATAAGAAAAATTTGTATGTTGATGGGATGAAACACATTTTTCTAAGTGTTTCACAAAATTGTGATGAGGATAACGAAGTTATCTTTAATAAATATGTGTTTTTTATTAAAATTGAGGAATATGGAAGGATAGTTACAAGAGGCCAACATCAAAAGGAAACTTCTTTCAAGGTGGTGAAATACAAAAACCTTATTACTTGAGTATGGTGAAAGAGAATAAACTTTGGCATAAAGGCTAGGAAACATGTGTCAAAGAAACATGAGAATGTTATTGAAGAAATATAGTGTCCAATATATTCTTGATTCTCTAAGAAGAATCGATTGGGGTTTCACTATTTTTCCGAGAAAAAGGTTTACAAACTCGGTACATATGAAAGTACTGATTTGTTCAAAATAACACATGGAGGTTATTTATTATGATATCTATGGGACAATGAAAAAAATAAAAAAAATAGAGATAATTACTTCAACACTTTTATTAATGACATTACTCTCATTACTTGTGTTATGTATATGAAACATAATTCAAATTCTTTGAAAATGATTAAATGTTTTAAAAGGAAAGGTGAGAGAGAATTTGGGAATTCCATGAAGAAGATGAGAACTAATAATGGTCGTGAGTATAAGAATGATTAATTTGAAATTTATCTTTAAAACATGCAATTTTAAATAATTATAGTTCCCCATACACTATTCAATAAAATAGGGATGTTGCAAGAAAGAATAGGACTTTTGTGGAAATGGGGAGAACTGTGTTACTTGAATATGGTCTTTGTCATTACTATTGGAGCAAATCCATGAGAAATATTGTGTATATTCAAAACCAATGTTTCTATAGGATAAATATGGATATGAATCTATACTATTTGTTTTGGTAATATACTCTATCTTTGAAACACTTAAGTGTAATCTGAAGTCCATGCATTATAAATAAGAATGGTGGAAAATTTGGAAAATTTTAGAAGAAAGGTGAAGATGTAATTTTTCTTGGCTATTCTATAGAAGGAAGAGAATATAGAAGTTTCAATAAATAGATAGGAATAATTTTTTATTCTATTTATGTGAATGTTATTGGAAATATAGAACAAGATAAACATACTCATGTATATATGGAAGCTAATAAAGATAAGGATAAAATTCTAATAAAGATAAAGACAATTGCAATCCTACTATGGAATAAGAATCAGACACAACAATTTCCCATGTTGAGGAAGGTACTCCAAAATCTCATCCTAGGCTGTGGATGTAAGTGGAATCTCCAAATATTTTTGGTTATTAACATCAAAAGGTTCAAACAAGAAGGGAAAAATTGACATTACATATACAAAATTGTATTCAAACGTCGAGATGAATGTTGTAAATGAATCTTTTGAGTATCAAGAACGGATTCAGGCCATGAATGAAGATATGGATCAGATAGAAAATAATGATACATTGAAACATGATCCAAATCCAGATAAAAAACTATAATTGGTACAAAATTGTTTTATGTAACAAGCTAAATGAAAAATGTGAAGTGATATGAAACAAAGAAAGATTAGTGTGTAAATGTTATTCACAAATTGAAGGATTGGATTTTGATGAATCTTTTTCTCCAATAGAAAGGTTAGAAACAATTAGAATCATTCTTATGATTTCTGTGCAATGAAGTTTTAAAATCATTTAAATGTATTTGAAATACTCATTTCTGAATGGGGATCCTGATGAGGAAAGCAACCATGTGACTTTATTGTTGCAAAATATGAAAGTAATGTGTGTGGATTGAAGAAAGATTTTTATGGGATAAAATAAGATATGAGGGAATGGTATTCCAAATTGGATACATTCATAAGGAATATAATTTTTATAAAAGTAAGAGTTTATATACATATTTACATCAAATAGTGTCCATAGTTTTCCCTCATAATAAATATAAATGTTGATGACATTATATTTTCTGGGAATGATGAAAATTCTTGTGAAAGATTTCCTGATGAAATGAAATGTTGTTTAAGATATCCATGCTAGGGGAAATGAAATAATTTCTTGGGTTTCAAATATTAATAAATAAGAAAGACATTTTTATTTATCAACAAAAGTATGATAAGAAACTTCTTAAGAAGTTCATCATGGAAAACTCAAAACCAATTTCTACACCAATTTCGATGGGAATTTTTTTTCTAAAGATGGTGAAGGTATGGAAGTTAATTAGAAATAATTTAAAATTTTAATCAAAAGAATGTTGTATTTGACTACCTCAATACCCAAATATTTTTATTCTATTACCTTATCTACAAGATTTCAGAGTTATCCAAAAGAATCACATTTACTTGTAGTAAAATGAATTCTTAGATACATTAATGTAACAAAAAAAAAATTGAATCAGGTTTGATATATCAAAATTATTGATTTTTTTTGGTATTCAGATGATGATTGGGTAGGAAATGCTGATGATAGAAGATCAACATTTGGTGGTGAATTCTTTCTTGGTAATAGTTGTGTTAGTTAGAATACAAAGGGAAATTATTCAATAACACTTAGTACATCTGAAGCTGAGTATGTTGTTGCTTCTCAAGATGCTACCCAACTTATGTGGATGAAAACTCAATTATATGACATACTTATTGAAGTGAAGATACCCTTTCTCTTATGTTTTGATAATCAAAGTGAAATAAATCTCACTAAGAATCCAGGTCAATATTCTCATTCAAAACATACTAATATAAAATATCATTTCATCAAATATCTTGTGGAGAAGAAAAAATTGATGATGGAGTATGTTCATACGTCGGAACGAGTTGTTGAAATTTTAAAAAAAACTTCACTGAAGGAATCCTTTTATAAAATGAGGTTTAAAATGGGATTCTAACCTATTTCTCATCAAGGTTATAGTATATGTTTCTTTCCCCACTCTCCTCCTACCTTTGGATAGGGTTGTCAAGGGGGAGAATTGTTTCATAAATCAAACCTTATGGAAGCATGTAAAAGGGGGGAGTTGTGGGTAGGATGTGAATCCAACGTTGTATTGTGTGTGAACTATTCTAACAATATGTTAGAGTGGTTGTAAGAAACAAAATTTTTTAATTCCAAGAATGTTAAAGATCTGAGGAAGAAATATGAATAAGGTTTTCATGATCACAACTATTGGGAAACATGGCTTTGCTGTAAATAATTATTGTTTCCTACAATGTGTATTCTCACATAATCATAGAATTATTGATAAGTAATCCATTTGTTGAGGATATAATTTTTATTAATTTGGGAATCATGGAAGACCACAAAATCCAATGGGGAGATTTTTGGGACCAAGTTTTCTAATGAAGATTTCTTCAAGTTGTAGATGATTTATTTCAAAGGAATTCTCTTTTGTTGCCAAGGGAAGCTTAAGAAACCACCTCACTTTTTATTTTCTTAAAATCAATTTGTCCATCGTATTAAAGAAATCAGTCTCACATTTCTTGTAAAATTCCATCATATTCAATAGATCCTAGCTAAATGAAAATGATCATTTGATTCATGTTGAATTCAGAATAAAAGGTATGATAATAACAAGGAAGAATCAGAATCTGTGTGAGTATGATAAAAATGTTATGATGATTTGTTGTTTTGGATTTCTCATAAATCATAAGTATTCTATGAAACTTGTGATACAAACATGATGAAAGAATGAGGTTTTAAAAGAGATGTTGACTATCATATTGAGAATCTGATGGAAAGTAGAGAGAGGTTTCCCATTATAACGACGCAAACAGTTATGAATAAAATTACTCTTTTGATTTAATTAAAAGTATTATGGATATAGAAATCACATGAAGTGTTTTGTTTTCATATATCCAATTGTATTTAAATGTCCATTAAGTATCATTACCGTTGATAAAATATATTTTTAATAGGGATCACATCACTAGTAAAAATATAGGGTTTTAAAAAATCCTTTTGATATAGAAAAAGGAAGTGATGGCTTCAACCAATAGGAAAATACCCAATGGATCCCTTTTATCATAGATTATGAGGGAGATAGAATTTATGGGATTTTCTCAAGTCCAAGTCCATGCTGTGATCCAACAACATAAGCATGAGCGAAACCATTTACGGGATAAGTTCAAGCTGATCGAGATCACGACCCAAACCAAGTTCACCTAACGACCCCATGAAATCTACATCATCGCAGACATTACACATAGGGTGTATACTAGTGTAATAAAGGGATATGTATCAAGACCAAATAATTAGGAATATGTATATTATTTTTTTATAATAATGAATAAATATTCATTATATTATTATTACTTTGTAAATGATTTTTAAATCACAAATAATATATTTGGTTAATATTAAAATTCCATTAAGTAATCTATTTTGATGAATTAATGTATTTTTAAACTAAAAAATTTTTTTAAAAAATATTACTATTAAATTACTTTTATTAAATATAAATGATCATATAATTTTTATGAAGCTAAATGTATTTTTTTAATATTTGAAAATTATATTTGTCAAAACCTGTAAATTTTCAATAAATGTTAGTTTTTATTTGAAAAATAAATATTCACATATATATAAATTTATTTAGGTAAAAAAGTAATATTATTTTTTTAATTAGGATGTCAAAATTATCCAATGGTGAATTTTTCATAATTTTCTGAGATGGTGAAATTTTTGGGTAAAAATTAAATATTGTATAGATGTATAATGTGTTTTATGACATAATGATGACCCAATAGTGATGTAATAAAATACTATAAAAGGTATATTCATCCAAATATATGTTTTAAAATTAAAATAATGTGATTTTTGATTTGTTTTATTTATTTTATAAATTATTAGTGAATCCTCCCATACTTGTTAAATATTATATGATTTTAGAATAATTTCCATGAGTATGACTCAACTCCACATAACCAAGGCTAAAATTTTAATATCCTCATCCCTTATCCTTATCAAATAATTTTTTCCACTCCCCTTTGACAAAAATAATGGGGGAAATCAGGGTAGGGTTTTTGGTTTTGAATATTTTATTATGTAGTGTCCAAAACCAAAATAACAAAGAACTCGGCCTCCTTTCATATATAAACCCACCTAATCACCCACTCATCTTCACTAAAAATCCATGAAGCTCATACGCACTCTCATATCAACTCCTTATATTACTTTCAAGATGCCCCAAATCTCCCAATAATCCTATCCAAGCCTTTGGGATTACATATCTAAGTAAGAGATCTTCCACCCTCCTCCCTTATCAAGCATTCCTTTCATGTTATGTCTTTTAATTTCCTCTTTTCCAATGTTTTTATATAATATAACAAGAACCCTGTACTATCCATTTCGATTATAAATTATGATATATTCCTTTCACTCTCATTAATCCCCCAATTATTCTTTAAGTACACTTGTTACGATGCTGGAATTTTGTAAGGATTTTCTCTCTTATCATTTCAATTCAACCTCATCTTTTATTATGCTTCTTAAATTCCTTTTTTATATCTTGGTTTAGGATATTACTTGATAAAAATACTGTCCATTTTATGTTTAAATTATGAAATCTTTCTTTCAGTCTCATTAATCTCCCCTATGATCCTTTAAGTACACCCATTACTATGCCGAAATTCCGTAAGAGATTTCTATCCTCTCATTTCCATTCAAGAACCTCTTTTATTACACTTGTTAAATTCCATTTTTATATGTTTGGTTATGGTATTACATGATACCCTCACCTTAATTTTTCTTTATAAATCATTAGATCTTCTTTTCACTCTCATTAATCTTCTCTATGATCCTTTAGTACACTTATTACTATACTGAAAATCCATAAGGGAATTCTCTCTCTCCTATTTTATCAAGCACCACAACTATGATATGCCCTTTACATTATAATTCCTTAAGTTGGGTTACATTATTACCTATACCCATTACTTTCCGATTCATGAATAAATTATGAGTGACCCCTTTATCTCTCATCAACTCATTTTACGAATTTCTATTTGGCATCGTTATGCTGCCGAAATTGCACTACGATTTTACATGCCAAAGTTTTTGTGTAGTGAATACCATACCCATTTCACTATAAAGGGTATTCACCATTATGCTCATATAATTATTTATTTGGGACTCACATGTATGTATTTCACATTCCTTGGTCATGGAATAACCTATTATGTTGAATTAATACATGTTATGAGATCTATGTGGTACCCTTATGCATGAAGACGAAATGATTTTGAAGGGTACGCCCTGATAGTGCTCAAAGGCATTGGATAATGTATAGTATCATGATACGTCATGTTCAATGAGGGTTTTCTCGTCTTAATTCATATTCAATGAGGATTTTTATTATGCTAATTCATGTACAATGAGCCTTTACTCATGCTAATATAATTTTCTATGTTGTTTACACATTTCCATTTTATTATTATCATGTTATATCATGAATTTATGTACATGTTTATCTTATGATCCATTTATAGTCCTATTGACTAACATGTATTTTCTTCCACATGTCGTGAAATTTATACTCTATTACTAGGATTTATAGCTCACCCCTTTCTTATGTATGTCCCCAGGATATCCCATGCAATGTTAGTATGAAGGAATGAGTTGGTCATGTCAAAGAAATTTTAAATAAAGATGTTGTATTTCATGTTTTATGTTGTTATGTAACGTTCCTAATTTCTGAACACACTATACCTCTCAATCCTCTTATTTGTATTAATTGAAAATCTATGTAATAAATCATGTTTAAATATGAAATAAAGAGATGTTTTGTTATAGTCAGTATCAAAGGATAAGTTTAGTTATTTTTGAGATTAGCATTTGAAAACTCCAGTGAAAGACTTAAGGATAAGACTATGTTTAAGAAAAACATTCCTATTTTTTGGTGATTATAGAGTAACGGGTTTATGAAGAAAATACATATCTATCTTGATACAAACTAGTGGATGTGTCTCTGGTATAGTCGTATCTAGGGGTAAAACCTGAAAACACCACTTTTAGGTGGACTCAAACAGGAAGTGGTACTCAACAACGGGCATTGATGCACTACTAGTTTGACAATCCCTAGGGATATGCTTTATTAAATTCATAATATCATTATAAACCATTATTAAGGGAACAATGAAAATTCCCATAAGAATATATTTTAGGAAGTAGATCATGGATAAAATAGATTTAATCCTAGAAATTCATAATTTAAGGAAATTAATGTAATTTATAAGTTTCACAGTTATGTGTTTAATAGTTTAAATTAAATACCCATAATTTTACTTTTATTCTAGATAATGGCTGATAATAGAAGGAATCAGGCTAACAAAAGTTGTAAAGATCAATGTAATGACCACACTAATGAGATTATCAATCCGATGGGAGTGGGAATCGCAAACATTAGCATGATAGTATCTCAGTTAACTCAAGCATTGAATAGAAATCAGGATCAATAGGAACGTCCAACATCCCCTAATAAATAACAACATTAAATTGAGAGCATCATGAGAAAAAATCCTCCTACATTAAATGGATGACATGATCCCTCAATTACCGAACAATGAATCAACTCCATTGAGAAGATATTATCCATAATTCAATTCTCCAAACATGAGAAGGTTTTTCTAGATGCTTATCATATGGAGGGTGAATCTGATCATTGGTGGATATTGATAAAAAAATATGATGAATGAGGAACAGATTGAGGAGATGGAATGAAAGGATTTACATAAAAGTGTTATCAGTAAATATTTTCCTGTCACCATCTTACTTAATATAGAAAGGCAATTCCTTACCCTCAAGAAAAACGTTTTTGGATCCATCGGAGCATACGAATCAAACTTCACAAGGTTTTCATGATAGGCGTACGGATTTCTCATTACCCCAAAATGCAATGTCGATCGCTTATTTGGTGTGATAAAGCCTAGCCTATGAAAAGCACTAGAAATATGTGAATTTGAAATCTATGAGAAAATTATCTGATGTGCCCTCAATGTCTAAATAGAGAACAAAGAATATTAGGGGTATCACAGGGATATGAATCAGAAGGTGGAGTAAAATTACAGTGGTCTGATAGAGAGATATAATAGTGCCACAAAATTTCAACATCTCACTTTCCAAAGGAATGGAAAGAAGAACCTTGGAAATTGACTAAGGGGATAAAGGAAATGTTAAAGGTGTAGAGAAGAAGGGAATCTTTCCAATAATTTCCAACAAGAAAACCCCACCAATGTGATAGAGGAATGGAACACTCTAGTCAACCCTCAACTCGTTGTTCACTGCTACAACTACAAGGAACCTAGGCCCTTTAAGAATCATTGTCCTTATCCAAGGGTAATTAGATGCAACCAACGACCTCCAAAGTAGAAAGGGTGATCTTTTTCATCACTTCCACTAAAGTGAATTCAATCAACGAAGTGGTTACATATACACTAGTTATTCATTCAACAATAGATAAAATAATTTTTGATTTCATTTCTATGCATTATTTTATATCCCAAATGTTTTGTAGAATAATCAAATCACCACTACAAATCATGGAAGTTGAGATGTTTGTGAAAACAAAAAATGGGGAAATTATTGCATCCTATGTATATAACTCCTCCACTATCACAATTTGTGGATTGAAATTCCTGAAAAACATTATCATACTCCATCTGGTGGAATTTGATGCAGTCATGGGAATGGATTGGAATTCCCTATATAGAGCCTAAATAAATTATCGTGAGAGATAAATTAATCTCAATATATATAATCAAAGTCCAGTTTTATATAAATGCAAGGAGGATTACAGATCTTCCTCATTACCATCATCCCAATCATGGATATTATTTCCCTATAATAACACATATATTGCTATTATGATTGAGTCAAAGCAAAGGACCATCCTTGAAGACATGCCTATTGTGAGGGAATTCACTAATGTGTTTCCCAAGGAATTTCCTAGTCTTACTCATAGTAGAGATGTTTAATTCTATATTTATCTTATACCTGGGGTGTTTCCAATATCCAAGACTCTATATTGGATGGATATTGATGAATTTTAGGAACTAAAAAACTACAGGAAAATCTTGATAAAGTGTTTATCCACCCAAGGTCTTCACCATGGGGTGCACCTATCGTCTTAGTCAAGAAAAAGTATGGGTTAATGCACCTTTTGATTAATTATTGTGAGATCAAGAAATCCCAATAAAGAACATTTATCCTTTACCACAATTTCATGAATTTCTTGATCAACTACAGGTCACACAATACGTATTCATGGTGGATCTACGGTCACAATATTACCATGTAATGGTGAAGAAGAGGATATCCATAAGACTTCTTTTCATACAAGGTACGTGCATTATGAGGTCATAGTGATGACATTAGGACACAGTAATTCTCCAAAAATATTCATGGATGTGATGATTAGAGTCTTTATAGATTACCTTTAACAATTTTTGGTGGTATTTTTAGACGATATTATAATATACTGAAAAACCAATGAGGAAATGAGAAGAATCTTTGCACAATTAAAAAGACCTTGTGAAAGGAGAAGCTCTATGATAATTAAAGTAAGTGTGAGTTCTGGTTGAAGGAAGTGTAATTAATTGGGAATATCATCACAAGAAATGGAATATCTATAGATCCTTCCAAAACAAAAGAAATTTATGGATAGCCTAGGCCAACATATGTGATGGATATCCATTGCTTCCTTGGGATGGCTGGATATTATCATCTATTGGTGAAAAATTTCTCATGATTATAGAACCCTCTTACGAAGCTAACTCGAAAGGGTGTCAAATTTCTTTGGAGTGAATATTATGATGAAATCTTCATGGAGTTGAAGAAGAGGCTTATAAATACCCCTGTTCTCACACTGCCCCCAAGTGGGGATATTTTAGTAATTTTTCAGTGACGCCTCAAAAAAGGGACTTGGCAGTGTGTTCATGAAAAATGAAAAAGTCATTTACTATGCCTCAGGGTAGTTGAAAACTAATATGAAAAACTATCCCACACATGATCTGGAGTTGTAATCTACGATTTGTATACTAAAAATCTAACATCATTATATATTTGGGGAGAAGTATGAAATATATATGGATCAAAAACACCTCAAATATACATTCACCTAGAAAGAGCTGAATATGCACCCACGAAGATGGTTAGAGATCATCAAGGATTATGACTGCTCAATCCATTACTATCCTGGGAAAGCGAACAAGGTGGAAAATGTTCTATGTATAAAGGACCCAACAATTATATCATTGTTGAGAATTTAACAGGATCCAATATTCATAGAATTGATGAAGACAGACAAGGAAATCATAAATAAGATAACATCATCAATCCTTTAAAAATTATTGCTCAACTGTATCTTTTGGAAATCTTAAATTATGATCAAGAAGATGATGAGGGAATTTATAAGAAAGTGGAAACTATCAAAAAAGGGAAATCCTTATTGTTCATTGTTAATGAAGAAGGTATTGTGATATTTCTGTCAAGATTATGTGTTCCGTCAAATCTTGAGTCAAAGAATGAACTTTTGGATGTTTCTCATAGTTAAAATTTCCCCATTCACCTAGGAAACACAATGATGTATCGAGACATCCGAGAGCACTATTGGTGGGGTAACACGAAGAAGTTGATCACTAAATAAACATCAAAGTGCCTAGTATGTCAGAAAGATAAGGATGAGAGGCAAAAGTCTAAGTGAAAGATGAAACCATTACGCATAAAAACATAGAAATTGGAAAACATCCCCATGGACATTGTCATCGGACTTCTGAATACATCCAAAGGAAACAATTCTCTATGGGTTGTTTTGGATCTTCTTACAGAGATTGCAAACTTCATTGAAATTTAAGAGGATTTCTCATTGGAACAACTTTCACAGATATATACGAGAGAAGTGGTGAGGATTCATGGTTTAATGATATCAATTGTATCTGATTGATATCCAAAATTCACCTCCATGTTTTTTAAATGTCTCCAATATTCTCTAACCACTATGATGAACTTCAGTACAACCTACCACCCTCATACTGAGGGCCAATCTAAGAGACTATCTAAACAATTGAGGTCATGTTGAGAGCCTTATAAATGTACTTAAAAGTTGGATGGGACCAACATCTTCAATTGGTGGAGTTCTCTTACAAAAATAGTGTCCAGTCAAGCATCCAAATGGATCTTTCTGAAGCCCTTTACGGGAAGAGGTTCATAACACCAGAATGTTGGGATGAAGTTGGGGAATAAAAACTTCTTGGTATAGAAATGGTTGAAGAAATGGTGGAGAATGTTAAGACCATCTATGAACACATCAAAGGTGGCCAGAGTCGATAAAAGAGATATTTTAACAGTCATCAATGTGCCCTATAGTTTTATGTTAGAGACATGGTTTTCCTATGCATATCTCTATGGAAGAGACTGATGATATTTGGTAACATAGAAAATCTTAGTCCAAGATACATCATCCCTTTTGAGATCCTTTATCTCCTTGGAGCAGTGGACTATCTATTAGCACTCCCATTAAACCTATCTCAATTACATGATGTAATCTATATATCACTCTTGAAGAAGTACATACCAGACATCATCACATGTACCCAATAAAGAGGTGGTACCATTGGATAATGAAGTCTTTTATGAAGATAATTTGGTGATGATCTTAGATCATATAGAAAAGTTTCTACTAAATAAGACGATGCCCCTTTTCATGGTGTTGTGGTGAAACTAGAAGTTTGAAGAAGCAACGTGGGAACCATAGTAAGTGGTGAAGTAGAATAACCCTAATCTGTTTTAGTATGGGAAAAGAAAATTTCGAGGTTAGAATCTCTTAAGGGGGGAATGTTTTAATGTACCAAACTATTATGAATAAAATATCTCTTCTAATTTTATTAAATTAATTTTGGTTATATAAGAAAAATTCACTTCTTTTGTTTTATTATATCCAATTGGATTTAAATGACTATTATGTATCGTTACTGTCGATAATATAGTTATTGAACAATGATAACATGACTAGTATTAATATAGGGTTTTAACAAATATGTTTAACACAGATAAAGACAGTGATAACTTTAACCAATAAGATCAAACCCTATAAATCCCATTTATCAAAGATTCTTTGGGAGATAGAATTTCTAGGATTTTCCCTAGACCGCACCTAAGATGATATCTAACAACTTAAACATGAGCGAATCCATTTATGGGAGAAGTTAAAGCTCACCGATATCACGACCCAAACCATGTTCACGGAATGACCCCATGAATGCCCAACCATCACACACATTAAAATTAGAGAATATAAAGGTGTAACAAATATATATGTATCAAGACCCTAGAATTATGAATATATACATTATTTTTATAGAATAATGAATATACTTTCATTCTATTAATATTACATTGTAAATTATTTCTAAAGAAAAAATAATATTTTCAGTTAATATTCAAATTCAATTAAGGAATCTATTTTGATGAATTAATGTATTTTGGAAATAAATAATATTTTAATAAAATTTTATTATTAAAATAATCTTATTAAATATAAATGATCATATAATATTTTTGAAGTCAAATGTAGTTTTTATTAAGATTTGAAAACAATTTTTGTCATAACCCATCAATATTGAATAAATATTAGTTTTTATTTTGAAAGTGAAAAATCACTTTTTAAAAAAAAAATAGCGAAAAATAATACTATTATTGGAATCGGGATGTCAAAATTATCTTATGTTGAATTTTTCATATTTTTTTGAGATAGTTGAATTTTTTGGTAAAAATTAAATACCGTATAGTTCTATAATGTGTTTTATGATATCATAATGACCCAATAGTGATTTAATAAAATACTATGAAAGGTATATTCGGAAAAATATAAATTTTATCATAAAAAATATTATTAATTTCGATTTTTTTGATTTATTTTATAAAGATTTAGTGAATCCTCCAAGACTTATTAAATATTTAATGATTTTTAAATAATTTCTTTAAGAGTGTGACTCGACTCCACATAAGAAAGGGTAATATTTAAGTTAATTCATTCCATTGCCTTTTAAAATAATTTTTTAACCTCCCCTTTGTCTAAAACAGTGGAAAAAACGGTGGGATGGGTTTTTTTTTAATATTTCATTGTGTAGTACCCAAAACCAAAATAAAAATGAATTCTACCTCATTTCCTATATAAACCCACCCATGAACCAATTAATCTTCACTAAAAATCCTTGAAGCTCATCCAAAATCTTATTTATACTTCCTAGAGTCCTCCCATATAACCCCCATTATCCCAACATGCCTCTACCAAGCCTTTGGGATCACGCATCCAAGTAATCGATCTTCCGCCCTCCTCCTTTATCAATCATTCCTTTCATGTTATGTCTTTTAATTTAATCAAAAATCTATTGGAATATAATGTTACATTACCCCCTTACCTTCCATTTGGAGTATAAAGGATTATTTATTCCTTTAACTATCATTAATCCCAATATGATCATTTAAGTACACAGGTTACTATGCTGAAATTCTGTAACGGATTTCTCTCTTCTCATTTCCATTAATGTGTCTCTTTTATTATTCTTCTTAAACTCCTTTTTTATATGTTGTATTATGTTACATCATACCCCTACTGTCCATTTTATTTATAAATCATTATATATTAACTTTCACTATCATTAATCCCACCTATGATCCAATAATTACACCTGTTACACTACAGGAAAACTGAATATTTGCGACGGGCGATTTGCGACAGTATTTTTCCCCCGTCGCAAATGAGTTTTCGTTTATATATAAAAAAGGTATTTGCGACGGGCCATCACAGATATATTAGTTGCGACAGGTCAGAATCCCGTCGCAAATGCGAAATTTAAAAAATACTTGCAACGAAGGTATTTGCGACGGACCGTCGCAGAAAGGTTTTCCCGACGGGTATTCGTCCCGTCGCAAATGGTACAATAAAACACATTTACAACGGGAAATCCCGTCCCAAATGTTCCCGTCACAAATATTAAAAAAAATAAAAAAAAAATAAAATAATTAATACAAATCGTATAATATTATATAAAAATAATAATAATATTAATAATATAAAAAAATTATATTATTATAATATAAATAAAAATATATATAAAATATAATTATGAAATATTAATATAAAATAATAATAATATGAATATAAATAATATAATATAATATAATAATACTAATATTAATAATATAAAAAATTAATATAATATTATTATTATTAAACTATCTATATAATAATATTATTATTATTAATAATATAAATAAATTATATTATTATAGTATTAATAATAAATATATATAATATAATTATAAAATATTAATATCAAAAAATAATAATAATATGAATATAAATAATATTATCTTATATATTATGAAATATTAATATCAAAAAATAATAATAATAGTACTAATATTATTAATATAAAAAATTAATATAATATTATTATTATTAAATTAAACATACATATTTATGAAAAAATAATATTAATATTATTAATAATAAAATTATAAAATTATAAAATTATAAACTTCTCAATATTAACAATAAATATAAAATATTAAAAGTAATATTACTAAAATAAGCAGACATTAAAAATAATACTAATAAGTAATAATATATTAAAAAAACAAATTAAATCACATAATATTCGTACCAATATGAAAGTGGAATTGTAAATAATTAATATGATAATAAATTATGAACTCAAATGTTTATTACATCTAAAAAAATCACTGGGGGTGGATAATCTGGAGGACTTGGAGGACCTGGAGGAGGTGGTGGAGGAAACTCCATCCCTAAACTATGAGTCAGACGACACATATACTCTATATACTCCTGATGTTGCTCCTCATATTGACGTCTCTATTCATCCTGCTGCTGACACATCTGCTCCTGCCATCGACGCATCTCCTCATCGTGCTGCTGACGCATCTGCTCCTGCCCCAGACGCAAATCCTCTATAAGATGACTCTGAGCACGCAGTTGCTCCTGATACTGTGAGGCAGAAGATGATGTCTCTCCACGATCTCCTCTCGAGTTAGACGCTGACATCGCAGCAGTACCATAATAAGCTGTAGGAGTCAAATGAGAGCTGATACCAACTACTCGGCCCTTTTCGAAGCCATATTGGGTCGCCTGCATCCATGTCGTCTCATCAAAATGGTGGGCACTAGTCTGATCACCCGTCTCGTCTTGACTCTCAGACTGTGTCTGAGAGGTCGCGACCTCATATGACTCCTTAAGTTTCAATTAGAAATTAAAATAATGAAAAGATTATATGAATTTAATTTTCAAACTGAAAAGAAAATAATACTGACCACAATCTGATGCTGGCGGTCACCTCTAATCTCTCCAGTAGCCGGGTCAGTGTACATCCTCCGATAAACTCCGTACGCCGAAATACCGGGCTGCTCGGCTTCCTATATGAATATAAAATAAACTTTTTATATTTAAAGTTGTATAAAATATTAAAAAAAAGTACTTACCAGACGCTCTCTATGCGCACTGAATGTACGACTACCGACTCGATGTGTCACCTCTTGTCTCCCCCGATTCTGTCGACCCAATGCAGATCTCCTCTGAAACCCACCACCCAACCAGTGTGTACATAATCCATCCCAAACGTGAGATGAAATGTACCTTGGTCGGTGGGCTCTATAGGACTCATCAAATTCTGTCACTCCGGCTTTCTTCACAGCCGTCTTTCTCAAATTATGAAAAAACTGACGGAAACAGTCATGCATAGACACCACCCATGTCGCGTGGATAGTGGCACGCATGCTCTCGTCGATGGGATACCATAAACCCTAATATAAAGTTATTAATGAATTAAATTTCAAAAAAATAATATTTAATTACGTACCAGCCAATGATCGAACATGGCGGCCTGCACATCAGCGGGAATCTGATCCCATGTGAGCCAGGGCTGAGAAAAATAATTGCACAAGATAGCGCTCCCCTGTCCAATAGCTATATGTGTAAAACTGTGGAAAAAGAACAAATAATCAAACAATTAGAATATTAATAAATTATAATAAAAGATAACTAAAATACATAGGTTACCATACCACCGCGTGTGCGCATCGAATCCAAGAGGTGGACGTTGCTCCGGGATAGGATCTGGAATCATCAGTCTGGCAAGACCACGCCCCCTCCGAGTGCTCCCTATAGTTCCAATAACCTGAGGGTCAGATGACTCAAGAACCTCATCATCCATAGGTAGATCAGCCTCCAGCAACTGGCGAAACGTTTCCGAGTCCATCTGAAACATGAAATGATTGTTATTAGCAAATAGTTGAAAATAACTATTATGTATAGATATATATTTGTTATGATTCAAACCATCATTTTACTATGTCAATGTTCATCTTCATCATCATCTTTATAGTTTTCAATGTCAATGTCTTCATCTTCCTCATCAACATCATCAATTTCCATATTAGTTTCACTGTCATCATCTCTTTTCATTTCAAATTCAGTTGTAACATCATTGACAACATCATCACCATCGACCCTTAACTGTGGGGTGTCATCCTCAATATTCATGTCTCTTTGTGAAAAATATGTGTTTGGAGGAGTGTCCTAAAAAATTTAATTTCCTTTCACTTCAGTGGAACCACATTCAGTTGGAGTAAACTGATTTTCTCGAGATTTAACTTTTATTATACTCCACCAAACATCCAACTCTTTTGCAGTAGCAGAGTATTTTTCATAATAAATTTGATGTGCCTAATGAGCCAATAAAAATGGTTCATTTACTACAAGAAGAATTTTATGTTTAATATCAACAATTCCATGAGTCAGATGAATACGCAGGCCTCTCTCAGTACCCAGCCATCGACATTTAGACATTGTTACATAATTATGTCCCAAATAACACAGTTCAATAATTTCTTCAAGCATGTCGTAAAAGTCAACTTCAATATCTCTATGATGTGATCCCTTAAAACAAACACCATTATTCATTGTTTTCTTTGATTCCCCATATGCATGTGTATGAAAGCGATAAACATTCACCACATATGCATTATAAGATTTAACCATTTTGGATGGTGGGCTACTCAAAATACGCAATCGACTATCAATCTTATCAGCATGTACAGATACCTGAAAATTTGTAAAAAAATTATCACTATTACAAGTAATAAATTGATTTTATATGTAAAACCAAAAAAGAACGTATGTTACCAGTTTTTGAAACCAGTAGGAAATTTTTTTTGCCGACGTTCTTCTAAGCCAGCTACTGTAATTTGTGGAAATTGTTTCTTGATATGATCATCATATAACCTACAAATACAATATGATTAATTTACTATAACAGAATCTATAGAATAAAGTATAGGAGCACTCACTGTACAATTGGTGACATTTCTTCACAGTTGAGTAGAACATATGTATGAGCTCTATGATGTTCATCATCTGAAAGCCATCTATCATGAACTCCACCAAAGCCAAGTTCGGGCTGATTGAAAAATGATAATTGATTGTTCATATCATCATCAACATTCCCCTAATTCCGGCCAATGTGGTTAAATTTTTAGGGATATTCAGTTTCAAAATAATGAGAGTAGAATAAAGCAATTTCTTCTTGCAAATAAGCTTCAGCAATTGAGCCTTCAACTGATGCTTTGTTACTGACTTTTTTCTTCAATTTCTGCATGCATCTCTCAAATGGGTACATCCATCGAAACTGAACTAGACCTCCACATTTTTCTTCATGTGGAAAATGTAATATCAAATTTTCTATCGAGTCAAAGACAGCCAGTGGAAAGATTTTTTCCAATTTTCATATAATCATAACAACAGCTTCTTCCAGTTTTCTTAGTGTATCATAGTCTGTTGTCGCCGCACACATGTCTCGGAAAAAATATGATATATATTTTATCGAATCCCAAATATTAGAATTCAACAAACCTCTTAATCCAATAGGCATAAGCCTTTCCATTATAACATGATAGTCATGACTTTTTAATCTGGTAATATGACCATTTTTAACACATCTACCCAAGTTGGAAGCATAGCCATCTGGAAGTCTCAAATCTGCAATCCACTGAAAAAATAATAAGCGACTCTCTTTGGTCAGTGTATAAGCTTATTTTGTCTTCATTAATCTCTGTGATATGACATTTTCAAACAATTCAAGTTCTGGTCGCCTGCAGATTTGGGCAAGATCTAATCGAGCCTTTACATTATCTTTGGTTTTACCCGGTGTATCCAAAAATGTATGAAATAAATTATCAAAATAGTTCTTCTCAATATGCATGACATCCAACATGTGTCGGACCAACAAATCAGACCAATATGGCAGATTCCAAAAAATGCTCCATTTTGTCCAATTGTGTTCTTTCCCAAAACCATGAATTTTCTGTTGGTTTATTGTCGGTCCAAAAGTAATGGAAGGTAATGAAAATACAACTGATTGTAACTCTGTACCTGAGATCATTTTTGGAGGTTCATCTCTTTCATTTCTGCTTTTTCTGAAATGAGATTTATTCCTCCAAAAAGGATGATCGATTGGAAGAAATCTGTGATGACAGTCAAAATAGCAAGGTTTTTTTTCATTCATGAGCATACATGCTTTGTTGTCTCCCATACAGTAAGGACATGATTTTGGACCATTTGTACTCCAACCAGATAACATTCCATATGACGGGAAGTCACTAATTGTCCACATCAAAGCATCTTTCATTACAAAATTATGTTTCACAACAGCATCATATGTATCAACACCATGACTCCACAATAAATGTAACTCATCAATCAGTGGTTTGAAATAAACATCAATATTCTTTTTCAGATGTCCTGGGATTAATAATGTCAAAAATATATAAGGCTCTTTCATGAACATCCATGAAGGAAAATTGTACAGAATTATAAAGACATGCCAACAGGAATACTGACTACCAAAAGATCCAAATAGACAAAAACCGTCAGTAGAAAGACCCAATCGCACGTTCCGGGACTCTAAAGCAAAAGACAGATGCACTTGATCAAAATGTTTCCATGAATCGCCATCAGATGGATGAACCAAGTTGTTACCATTTGAAATATTGGTTTTGTGCCAAGAAATCATTGTCGTTGTGTTCTGATACATAAATAAACGCTGCAACCTGGGTGTAAGCGGGAAATATCTCAACTGTTTTACAGGAATCAATCCAGACTTCCTGGATTGATCTTCTTTATACCTCGATTGTCCACATGTGGGACAACTATCCAACAACTCATTTTCACCAGAATATAAGATGCAATCGTTTGAACATGCATGGATCTTCTGATAACTAAGGCTCAGATTACGAACGAGTATTTTACTCTCATAATAATTAGCAGGCATCACATTTCCTTCAGGTAACAGTGCTTTAACCAAATAAAATATATGATCAAAACAGTTATTTGACATTCCATTATCTGATTTAATAGCCATAAATTTTGCAACTGCTTCTAATTTACTTATCTTGCAACCAGGATATAATGCATCCTCAGCAAACCTGAACAAATCAGCAAATTCAGATAGTGCCAACTCGGGAGGTAAATCAACATCATCCTCAATTTCTATTTGTTGAATGGATGACCCTCTAACGTCATGTACTAAATTCTGAAACTGTGATGGATATGAAATCAAATTATTAGTATCTTCTCTGGAACTACGTTCACCGTGCTGATACCAATAAATATAATCTGATTGAAAACCATAACACAAGAGATGTTTCCCAACAATGTCAAATGTCTCAAACGTTCTCAGGGCACATTTTTTACAAGGACACTTAATTGCCCCTTATGAAACAAATTTCGAGTTTGATGATGAAAATGATAAGAAAGATTCAACACCATCAACATATACAGGATTTAAACTAGAACTGTTTGGATTTCTACGCTGATTTATCCAATCACGATCATCTAATAATGATTGATGTTAATTTCCTTGTTCCATATTCATATATATGATTCTACAAAATTTAAAATCATTACTATTGTTAAATAATTTGATATAAGAAATAATATCCTAAAAAAGAGGATACATAATTAACATTATTTATTAGTAATTACCAATAATTATAGGCGACACAGTTGGTTTGTAATCATCCCCACTAATTATTATTAATTTAGCAATACTTGGAAAAATGAAATATGCCAATTTATAACCATGTACTTGAATTTATTTTATTTTTGATTAATTTTATTAGTAATTATTACTAATTATTACAAATCTCAATATTTCTAACAGATTTTTCTTTATTCTTAACATGTTCAAATCTTAAAGGGTCGTCAATTTTCAGGTCATGCCCAATAAAAAGTTTGAGTCAACCTTGACCAATTTAAAATCTATAATTATTCTAACTTGGTTGATCATCTCACAAGTAGTGTTGCAATAGGGCGACACAAGTAATGAGAAAGACATTACATGGGTTGTCCTATTGCAAAGCTACTTGCGAGGTGATCAACCAAGAAAGAACAATTATAGAGTTTACATTGAACACAGTTGACGCAAACTTTTTATTTTCCATGACCTGAAAATTGGCGACCCTTTAAGATTTGAACTGTTAAGAATAAAGAAAAACTTTTTGAAAATATTGATAATTGTAATATCTTATAAATTTTTTATAATTTTATAATATTAATATTTTTATATAAATATTAAACATATAATAATAAAATCATTATATTATAAGTATTATTTATGTTATTATTTATGTTACAATTTATGTTACTATTTATGTTACTATTTATGTTACTATTTATGTTACTATTTATGTTACTATTTATGTTACTATTTATGTTACTATTTATGTTACTATTTATGTTACTATTTAGAAATGCGAAGACATGCATATAGGTCAGATGGTTAATTAATCAATGAATAGACAAACAAACGTAATTAACCGATCATCTACCTCAATTTTATTTTCATTTGTGTGTTGAGGCTGACAACAAACTTCTACCTCCACATGTAATATGTGCTTTTACTGTCAAAATTATAAACCTCCTCACCTCTATATTGGAGAGGAGGTTGATAATTTTGACAGTAAAAGCAGATATTACATGTGGAGGCAGAAGTTTCCTATAATCCTCAACACACAAATGAAAAAAAAAATTGAGGTAGATGAGCGGTCAATCACATTTTCTCATTATACTGATTGTTTCCTCATTATACTGATTGTTTCCTCACTATACTGATTGTTTCCCCATTATACTGATTGTTTCCTAATTATACTAATTGTTTCCTAATTATACTGATTGTTTCCTAATTATACTGATTGTTTCCTAATTATACTGATTGTTTCCTAATTATACTGATTGTTTCCTAATTAAATCTAATTATTTTCTAATTATTGTAATTGTTTTATAATTATTTCTAATCAATTAAATCAAATTATTTCCTAATTATTTGATAATTATTTTAATTAAATCTAATTATTTCTTATTAATTCTTTTCTAATTATTTTAATTGTTCCCTAATTATTTCGAATCAATTAAATCTAATTATTTCCTAATTATTTGATAATTATTTCAATTAAATCTAATTATTTCTTAATTATTTGATAATCATATATTAATTTCTAATTATTACCAAAACATCCCCCGGGAGTGTCGAACCAAGAGTGCAACAAGGCCCATTGTCATGTACCAGGTTACCCCGAGTTAAGCTCGAAACACCTTGTCAGAGTTTTCACTCCTAGGTACATCTGTACCAGAGTCGCCTCTACTTGTTCGTATCCTGACAAGGATTATTTAGTACAAACACATAAACTAATTATACTATATAGCTAAACATTCTATTAAAAAAAATAAAATTAACAATTAAAAATAATTTAACAATTAAAAAAAATATTACAAAAAATATAAATACCTTTAATAATCTTCACCAACTCCTTCCTTCCTTCCACTTCTCGAAAGAAAAAATTAAAAAAAAAATTCTGCTCAGATATGAAAACGAGAGAGAGAGAAGAATGTGGATCTGAATGTTATGAAAAAAACGGATGGGGTGTATATATATAGGTTAGATTATTTGCGACGGTCGCATTTGCGACGGGTGACCGTTGCAAATGACTTTGCCCGCATTAAATAGAAGCGGCGGGTAAATATCCTTTTGCGACGGGCCCGTCGCAAATAGACACCTTTAGCGACGGCGGCTATCCCTATCGCAAATACCTATTTACCGCTGCCGGTATTCGCGACAGGGCCCGTCGCCAATACCTTCACCCACATTAATTACGGGCGGTGGGTACAAGGGTTGTTGCGACAGGCCCGTCACTAATGTCACACCATTAGCGACGGGCGGATATCACCGTCGCAACTTACTATGTACCGCCATCGGTATTTGCGACAGGAGGATATCCCCATCGCAAATTCATATTTACCGCCGCAGGTATTTGAGACGGGACCCGTCGCAAATACCTCCCATTGGATTATCTGTTGCGACGGGTACATAGTCCTGTCGCAAAACCATATTTACCACCTCGGGGTATTTACGACTGGTTGTAGGTGACCGTCGCAAATAGGATTTACAGCGGCCAGTATTGGCGACGGGCCCCGTCACCAATAGTATCGGGTGAATACTTTTTTGCGACGGGGAAATGTCCCTATCGCAAATACTATTTACCACCGTCGGGTACTTGCGACGGGTAGCCTTCCACCCGTCGCAAATATCCTTCCCACGTTTTGGCGCGTAAACCGCGCCATTGCAATTGCGACGAGCCCGGTATTTCCGTCGCAAATAACTGACCATTTGTGATGGGAATATAATTTAATCGCAAAAACCCTTTTCGTCGGAGTTGTCGTGATGGGAATAAGACATGTCGCAAATAACCCGTCGCAAGTATCGTTTTTTCCCGTAGTGTTACAATTAAACAATTCCGGAAGGGATTTCTCTCCTCTCATTTCCATTCAAGCACCTCTTTTATTATGCTTCTTGAGTACCATTTTTAAATGTTTGGTTATAGTGTTTCATGATACCCCTACATTAATTTTTATGTATAAGTAATGTGAGATTCCTTTTACTCTCTTTAATCCCCCCTATGATCCTTTAAGTACAGTCGTTACTATGCCAAAATTCAGTAAGGGATTTCACTATCTCATTTTTTTATCAAGCACCTCAATTATGATGTGACCTTTAATTTACAATTTCATAAGTCGGGTTACATTATTACCTATCCCCCTTACTGTCCATTTTAGGAATAAATTATTAGAGACCCCTTTTTCTCTCATCAACCAATGTTAAAAATTTCAATTTCACGTCATTATGCTACCAAAATTACACTATGATTTTACATGACGAAGTCATCATGTAGTGAATACCAGACCCTTTTCAATGTCAAGGGTATTCACCATTAATTCTTGGACACTTATTTACTGGGGACTTACATATATTTGTTCCACATTCCTTGATTGTGGAATGACCTATAATGTTTCATGAATCCATATTTTGAGATCTATGTGGCCTGATTATGCACGAAAATGAAATGATTATGAAACGTGTGCCCTGATAGTACTCCAATGCATTGGGTAATGTTTATTATCATGATATGTCATGTGAAAATAGGGTTTTCTCATGCTAACTCATGTGAAATGAGGGTTTTTCTCATGCTAATTTTTTTAAATGATCCATTACTCATGCTAATATCATGTTCTATGTTGTTTACACATTTCCATGTAATAATTATCATGATATATCATGACCTTATATTCATGATTTTATTAATCTATATTGATATTCCTATTGCATCACATGTATTTTCTTCCTCAATTTATTCTATTTTTACTCCTTTACTGAGCTTTATATCGCACCCCATTCTTATGTATTTCTTCAGGTTATCCCATGAAGTGTTATGTACGAAGGAATGAGTTAGTAATGTCAATTAAATTTTAAATAAAGATGTTTTATTTCATGTTTTATGTTGTTATATAATGTTCTTACATTCCAGATACACTAGATCTCTAAATCCTATAATTTTTCTTTATTTAAAATCTATGTAATAAATCTTGTTTAAATATGAAATAAAGATCAGGGTTGTTATACCCCTAGTATCTTGTCTGATCATAATCATGCCAATCGAATTTGAGCTGAGAAGGAAAGAAGGATGTTAATGAAAGATACGGAAGCTTCGATACATTATTTGGTAAATCAGATGATGTTGAATCCAATACTCAAAATATCCAAAGTAATGAAGTAATTCATGATACTTTCTAGAACTTAGAATAAGAATAATGTTTGTGAAATTGAAGATCTCAAGGTCATTATAATGAGTCCATTAGATCCATATATGTTTGAAGGTTGGGAGGATTTGTGGAAAATTTGAAAAACCAAAGGCATTGGTTTTCATTCATAACAAAATCCAAAACATATAAATCATCAATGATTTAAGTTGATGGTAAAATAATAATAAGTTGAGTGTTTAAAGGTCATTGGTATCTTATTCAAAACAGAAAGAAGCCATTGGTACGGGTTCACCATATTTATAATATTATGGTATTCATCAAAGGATGAATTGTTTGAAACTAATGAAGAGAAAAAGATGTTTTGTATTACAAATGGTTAAAGTGCCAAAAAAATTGAAGAAGACTCCTAGAGAATCCAAGTCCAATCATTATCCTAGAGGAAAGAAGGAGAAAAATATCACAGAGATATGGTTGAAAGTTTTAACAAAGGGGGAGAACAAAATTTAAATAAGAATATGGTTTTTTGGTAAAGATAACCATAATGGGGAAACTATTTTTTTACATTTGTCTTCATGGTAATGAGATAGATCGTAATAACAATGGAAAATCAGAATATGATTGAGGTTTCCTAAGATCAAATCTGGCTATTTCTTCATATATAAATTTGGTACGAATCATTATAATGAAGAAATCATACTTGAAAATCAGAGTGGAGAATCATATTCGTACCGGGGGTTGTGAATGAAGTCTTAATAAGATCTTAAGTTGTTATAATAATCTAGAATGATTGAGAAGAGTGTAGAATTATTTAAAAAGTCACAAATATATCAAAAATTCAAGGAAGAATTCAAATGTGTAGAATTTGGTTGAGAGAGAATCAATTTAATAATCCTGCCCAAACAATTTTTGGGGAAAGTATAAATGATGAGAAGTACATTATACATTTCTGACTGATATAATATTCTAGAGGAGAAGAGATAGAATCACTATATTTTTGGGGAGATTAAATTTCTGTATTGAATTTTTTTAGGATGTTTTATCGGGTATAAGTGAAAGGAGAAGAGACAATATTGCAACATTTTCAGGTGATCATTGTATTTAGTGGATCATCATATTCATATGATTATAATATTATTATTATCATCATATTCACTTTATCACTATATTGGGAAATAGTATTGGATTTTAAAAAATGAGGAATAAAGTGTTCTCAATTGTCTCAACTCTATTATGATAGAGTCATTTTTCATATTGGGTAATCAAATAGGGATAATTGGACTGGGGAAATTTGGATGAGTTTTATTACAAATTCCAGAAGATTCTTACAAGCCTCTATGTAAGAAAGTGATGTTTTTTTTGAAATAATTCTATTTTGAAAGTTGTTAAAGATGTACAATAACATGGTTTGGTACAAAAACTTTGTATTATATAATTTGTGCTAAGAGGAACACATGAAGTATTGGATTGATTACATGGGGATACATGATTGAAAGGGAATATCCTACTCATTTTATTCCACACAAAAGTATTTTTTCTAGTGGATTGTGTGGTATTGTATTATTTCCAACCATACCAAGTACATAGATATTCGTATTAAATAGTGAAATTTGTAAATACCTGTGTTATGGTGGATGTGTGTTTGATTTCTATTCATTAGGGAATGAAATCATTAATAGGAGGTGAATTTTTTTTCATTTTTAAGGAAACATAAATGAAATTCACTAATTCACCCACACCCCTCTCAATAATACAATTATACTGATTGAGAATTTTTAATGGTAAAAAAGGAAACAAATCATGTGTAAAGTAAAATATAAGCAATATAAAAACTATATAATCATTAATTTAAAATATTAATCATGGAAAAAACACCTTGGGATCACTAAGAATAGGTTCACCCAATACCTCTATGTCAAACTAGAAGTGGATTTAGTGTTCTAACACATATCTAGCTAGATGGGGTGTCGCATAATACTACACTAGCATTACTAATGGTGGAGGACCTATTCCTATATAGGTTATCCTACCCAAGAACCCAATGGTTTTTATAAGGTTTAAAAAACATGAAAAACTGATAACAGAAACTATTTCATTAAGCACAAAATAAACAAGTCACATTCCACTCCTTGAGAAAATATTTGGTATCATAGCTATCTCTTAAAGGATATTACCTATTAATCTCTAACAATTTTTAGAGTATTGAATCAATTGTTTATATCAAGTATCTTTCTTTGATACCAAATAATCGATATTTGAGAAACCATTTTTATTTTAATTTTTAAAATAATTCTCAAATGTATTTTTATCCTCTCCTTATTTTTAATGCCACTAATTATATATATTATAAATATATAGTGGAATCATTTCTTGTACTTCAAATATTGAAAAGTTCCATAACTATTATTATAATTTATTTAATTATTATGACGAAGATAATCACCTTTACTACTAATAAATTTTCTAATATTAATTTATATATTTATGTTTATAAAATTCTAGCTTCCAACATATGTAGAGATGTACAAATAATCATCACTTTATACCACTCATGATATCTAGAAATTACATAATATTTACTTTCTTGGAATCTTCCAAAAAACATTGTATTTTCTTTTAAAAAATATGTAGAACATATTTTTTTAGCTTTATATGATAAAAAATAGTCACCATAGCTTCTGAATATACAACATTAGAAGTTAAAGGACGAATAGACTCTAAGGAAATTATCAAGATGATTGTCTTATTAATGGATGACATGAATTGAAAATTTATACAACAACATGTTTAATCAACACATCCATTCAAAAAAATAAATAAAAGGATATGATGTATCAATCAATTCATAAGGATTATTAAATAGGAAATCCTTCAATAAATACTGAGAAAGAAGAGATTTAAAAAAGGTCTCTAAAACTCACTACCTTTAAAATGGTGGTTCTATCCCACCTCATTGAGGTCCAAGGCACCCAATAGAAAAAATTAGGGCCTAAAAAATCAATAAAATACTCAATAAAATCCATCCAATATGGAATAAATAACCAAAACACAACCTAGAGTCCACGATAGTGCATTGGGGGGAAATGGGATGAGAAGTGGGTTAGGGTTGAGGGGAGATAGGGGAGTAGTGGTGGTGAGATGATGGTTTGTGGAAAGGGGAATAACATGAAAGGGTTAGGGGAAGGAGGGAGAAATAGGCGAGGCTTTGGTAGCGTGGTGATGGTTCAGTGTAGAGAGGGGACTAGTGGTCGAGAATTTGGGAAAGGGGGAGTAGTGGAGGCACGATGAGGGAAAATGGGTGGCAGTGAGGGTTCGGGGGAGAGAGGGTTCAATGGTGCGGGCTGTGCTCTGGGAACTCAAGGTATAAGGGGGCACCGATGATGAGGGTAGTGAGGAATTGGGGGAGGGGGTTTGGGGGAGGGGTGGGAGGGGTTGGTTTTTTGGGTGTGGGGGAAGTAGTTGAAGAAGTGATTTTTCAAAAAAATGATAATGATTTAGAGGATATTTTTTTTGAAATCACTCCAAAATGATTATTTTTGTGTAGTGTAAGTATAGAAACATTACTAGTCATAACTGATGTCATACAAGAAGGTGATAAATGGTGGATCCTGATTCAGTGGTGATAAGTACATATCTTCTAATTTCCAAGTTAATGGTTCTAGTTTAAACTTTTTATTGAGTATAACCAAATTATTTATCTCATGTGTTCTTTGGATGCAATGATAAATTATTCCAGTTTTTTGGAATGAAGGTTGTTTGTGTTGTCTAATACTCAATTGGTAGTTCAATAATACCTAAATCATTTTTAATACATGATGAATATAAAATATAATAATCTAATACCTGGTTGTGGAAAGAATAACTTTTTTCAAGTAAAACTAAATGTAGTTATCAAGGATATACCTTGTATGGTATATATATTATTTGGAGCTAAAAAACTTAGGAGTAATCGACACTTGTCTTACATTGTTTTTGACAATGAAACCTTTATAAATAAATATAAGTCACAAATATGTTTAAATTAGTTCATCTAGGGAGTGAGAACTATTCCATGTTTAAGCTAGGGGTAAATATACTTCATAGGATTCCTTTAAGTTTTTTTAAGTGATGTGAAAGTGGAGTATGATTTATACATAATTAGAAGATATGTATTACTTTAGTATGGTGTGCCAAATAATATCATGACCAAGGATTCATAAATAATTATAATGTAGCATTGAGTAATTCATAAACAAACATTACCTTATCCACATAAAAACTATGATGCTAATAAGGATGATTAATGATGAGTCTTACCTACAAAGATTGATCAAGAAAATGTAACATGGGGTAATACCTAAAAACATTTTATCTTATACACACAAGAGTAATGATGTATGTAAAACTGAATCAATGCTGAGACTTATAAACATTGAGATAAATTCAATTATATTTCCATACATACTTAGAAAATAATGACATTATCCAATAACAATATGTAAACTATAATAACAAATTGTTATCATATGAGTCATAATATGATATAAATCCATTATTTTATAATAAAATTGGATTAGATGAAAACATTTTTTTAGGATATAAAAAAAACTCATCAAGAGAAATGAAATGTTCATCTAAAGTAGTTATCCTAAAGGTTTCTGGAGATATTACTTAAATCCATTTGATAGAAAAGAGATAGTCAGGTTATAAACTATATTTCTATAAAAGGGTTCATATCTTTATTTTAGATTGTGGGAATAAGGTTGACGTGGGTTTCGTAAATTTTGTCGTTGCACAAGTATTTAGCATAGGAACAAGTTTTATAAGGGCTTGTGGAAGAGAAATTTTCCAAAAACACATACTTCATAGGAGGAATAAAACCATTGTCATGGTTTTGTATTTACCATAGTCAATGATACATTATTAATTGAGGATAAGGAACCCTATATGTAAGCATTATATAAAAATTTTATAAATTTGAAAAGATTAATTAAAATTTAATAATGGATTCCATGTATCAATGTACAAGGGATTATTATTTTGAATATTATAGTGGATATTCAAGTGATATTATATATGAAAGGTACAAGTTTGGTATCAATATGGCTCAATTGGTTAAACCATGTTTTTATGGCTAAATCCCTTTGAATTTTACATGTCATAGATACTTTCTACGATAGTTAAATTGTGAATTGTATGGAAATACCACATTTCACGGAAGGTGTCTATACGAAGCAACTAGAAAGGGATGGTGAGCCCATTGAATTCCAACAACGGGTTTAAGATACTAAAATACAGTTTATGATAGGAGTAAGAAATATGATCAATGAATATACATTTATAAACATTTTTTCAAATGTATACAATAGGTTATTGGGAGAACCATAATTTTCCAATAAAATATGTTTGACAACATATGGAAAAATACTATTGGTCTTACTATTTGTGAAGACCAGAATGAAAGTGACTCTCTTGAGATTGAGCTAAAGTAGAAACCTAATTTATAAGTAATAAGATTTACTAAGATAGATCTAATGGTTTCTGATACCTATTAAATAATACATATACTCACAAGGTATTGATAAAATACATGTCAGAACAATTTGAGAGATATTTGTTACCAATGTCATGTGACAAAAATCTCTCAATGAAGATATGTATGGTACATAAGAGGAGATTAATGTGATAAGTTTCATTCCACACACTTGTGTGATGGATCAATCACAAATGTCATTCTATGTACCAAATGTGATATTACAGGAAAAAAAATACTATCATATACAAATATTAGTTTTGTTAAAGAGTAAAACATGGGAAGTAGTTAGAACTATCCAATTGTACTTGAGAAAGTACTAAGGAAATGTTCCTGGTTTGTAGAGAGGAAGGGATACTAGTTATTAGGGGACACAAAATATTCTTCCTATGCCAATGGTTTTTAGTGAATCATTGGATTATGGGTGATGGAATTTTAAATATTCCAATGGTTATTTTAGAACCAATGTTATAGACCCCCTAATTCCACAAGCAGAATGACCACCACCCTGCACAAACAACCACCAAAAGCCACAAAAAATCATCACCCTGTCCAAACAGCTACCACCAACCACTAGAAATAATATAATCATCCCACTATGATAAACTACCTACAAAAAAACATCACCAACGAATATACAAATGATGATAACACAATAAACCAATTAATGCATTCAACTAGTGATAACAGAAATTAAAAAAATCACATATATTCATTCAAAAGTAATCATCAAACATCAAATTTCATAAATATCAGTAAAAAATAAAAAGGAACAATCTATTCCACATCCCCATCACCATTACAATATTCACCATTATCCTCACCGTCATCCTTACTTTCATTATTATCTTTATCCTTATCTTCATCCTTTTCGTCATTCTCTTTATCATCCTCACCCTCATGCTCACTATCTCCATCATGAAGAATATCATCATCCCAACCACCATAAGGACCACTTTCAGGTGCACTGTATAATTTATAAATAATCAACATATATGAATCACATGACTCAATGGTATCTAGTGGAAGTTATAGAAATAATACTTCAATAAATTTCATAAATTCATAGTTTTCCCTTTGACTCCGTTCACAATCCTAGATGACCATTTTTGGGCCTCTTCTTTCTGGGTCCGAGTGTTGGATTTGGTTCCACATAACCAAAATTGATGTACATTATGATAACTAGTAATAATGGTTTTGAATATTAATAATCTAATTCTCACATTATGATTATTCTTCTGTGTAACATTTTATGTTACAATGTCCCAAGAGTAGCAGTCGTACTAAAAGGTCATAGTAGTTCCCCTCTATGATTATAACCTAGAAGTGCTATGCCACTATTAATAAATATATGTTCAATATATATATGATAATATTTGAGGGAAAAAATTATATAGGTTATCAGGGGTGGAGACTCATCGGACTTTGAGGCACCTTCTGATGGTGTACTCCCTTGGTATTATCTAGTATGATATTATGAGAATGAGACGTTCCAGTAGGAAATCCACATTTATTTATGTCATTGGATGTTCCAATATATGGATGTGTGTATTGGTACTTAGAAATTAATATTTTTATTAATTAGTATTATGATTCACATACTTTGATGTATAGATAAAAACCATGATGATAGATGTTCGCAGCAATGTAGGATACATTGGGTGCGTCACGAGTAATATTGCAATAATGAATAATGCAGGAGAGGATTTATCCCTTATATTCTTTAATAGAAGTTAATATCTCAATCCCTTTAATAGAAATTATATATCCTAAATATATCCATAGCCATAATGTTCTCTATGAAATTTCTATTTTTGTAAAGTCATAGAAAGAGGCATCAAGAACATAGGTTGATGCCACCGACATGCAACCTACTTGATTTGAGATATCATGACAAAGGGATTTTACTATAATGTAAGAATACATATGAGGTAACCTATCGTTGCATAATTTCCTTCATTCTCTATTGGCATCTTGGTGTGTTGCTAGACACCTTGGACTTTATGCTACTCCACCTAATTTCACAAAGAAATAGCCCTAGAGGGTCACACACTAAGTGTATCCAGAATCAGAGTTAAATAATATATTATTATTTATTATTTAACATGTTGAATAAATGTTATGATCATTCATGGTTTAATTATTTTTCATGTTTACTTGATCTTATATATTTCGTCACTAGTTATTCAAGAGAATATAATGTGAGTGGAATATTTAATAAATAGTTATTTTTTATTTTGGTGAGTATAATATTTATTTATTTATTAGTGAATAATGTAGTGATGTTTATTTAATATATAAATAGGAATTATTCAAGGCCTTTTAAATATAGTGGAGGAATGGTGTACCTAGTTTAATGGTGCAAAGAGAAATATTAAATATTGAATATTATTTAATTAAATAATATTTAATTTTAATTCGCATGTTAAGCATATGTTATGAAATAAAATATTATTATTATTATTTGATATGGGTTTCTTATAGGATTAAATAAATAATCAAGGTCACTTGTGAAATTATTTTATTTTAACCCTAGAAATATAAATACACAATTATGTTATTTTATCAATAGATCCAATTCATTTATCTTGGTTGTGCACCACGGATTTCGAGAGTCCACTAAAGCCTAAAGAGATCCCCTCTCCAAGAATGCTCCAAAGAATGGAGAGCAATCCTCCTCCACTAGATCAAGGATAACACTTTGGAAGCAGTTATCAAAGTGGTCAGAGGTAGATGACACATGTGCAATGATCTGTCATGCTAGCACCAAAATATTCCTTCTACAACATCTAGAGAATCATGGAACATGTGTGGATCACCTCTAGAGGAAAATTTCACCTAGTTTCTACAACACAACAATGGTGGAGCGTAGAGTTGTCAATGGATTCATCAATGAAGAAATATTTCCAAAAAAGTTAATTATTTATATAATTAAATTAATAATAAATAATATTTGACGATCCTATCTCTAGTCGCAGTGTAATTACCCTTGTATGATATCATTGACCCTATTCTGTAGATCACAACATTTATCATCATGCAGATCTCAGATTGGCCAACAATCATAAAATAAAGCAATGTTAGGAATCACTCGTCACATGCTTCTGTTGTGCCTGGAACCTACATGTTGTATCTGAGTGGGCACATAATTATTTATAATTATTTAAAGATCTTTGGTGATTTACCCATTTTAATTTAGTTTTTCAATTCATGTCTAATTTTTTTTTTAATATGAATTGTGTTATCTATTTATTCCTCCATATTTCCCATAGATATAATTGAGATGAATAATTTTATTAATAAAATAAAATCTAGTAACTCGTCTGAAGGTGCCAAGGTTTCTGGCTGGATAACATCGGAGTACACACCATGTAATCGGAATTACACTCAGTGTTCTCGTGGTCAATGCACGAAGAGTTATTTCAGAAATTACTAAAAATGTTTGCATTTATTACATGTTGTGTAGTAAATTCTTACACAGGATGTTGACCGGGATAAAATGAATCATAGTTAGTTAGAGTATATGCCATGCAACCTAGGTACACAACATGTGGTCCTTTTGAGTCGTAGATGGGTTGTGTATTACCATACATGGACTACCTCACTAGTGACCATGTAATTCGGAGATCACATGATGTGTAGACCATTGGACACACCATGTACTCCATTTTTAGGGATATAATTTAAACACATAGTTACTAGTTGTGTACCTCAAAAAGATTGTTACATATATAAATTCTTTGTAGATCAGATGCACATGCCATGTATTTATACCAAATTATGCAGATATATAATTTATTTATTTTACTATGAAGACCATGAGACATGTACTTGAATGTGGTCATAAATATAGGTCATTCCATGTTATAGGTTTTAGTATACATAAATATTCTTAATAATTAATTAATATTTGTGTAAAGTTATGATTTTATAACATGTATGAGATGTATTACATGTTTTTAATCTATGTACATTGAATCATAACATGTGACTGAAAAACAATGTAATTCATGTCATCATCTATGATGTACAACTTGTAAAAGTATGTGATATGTCATGTATGCCATATGTCACAACAGTGAAATGGTATATGTGTATAATGCATGTTGGGTATAATCAGATGAGTATTCACCATGTTGCCTTCAACGTACATTTATGTACACTGTTAAGTTTAAATGAATGTATTTAATTTTTTTAAAATTATAATGGATAAGAATTTAAATGTAATTTAGATATTAATTAAGATAAAATAATTGATTAATTAAAGATAATAATTAACCAATTCAAGTGTGATTTATCTTAAATAAGAATGATTAAGAATTTAATGCCATTTTTATTAAATGTGTCTTTAGTTGTATGCATGTGGATCATCATGAGAATAGACTAGGACATTTTATGATATTTATTTCATTTAATTTATTGTTAAAATAAGTTTTTGGACTGCATTCCTTCTCTCCTCTTATTATGTAGGGCCTATGTGCACATGGATTCTTTAATGTAAACCCTCTCCCCTCACCGATGTGTGAGTGAATGAAAATGTAATGGATGAAGCTCCAAAGATAGTGGAGGCCAATCATGTTTAGGGCTGAGGTGAAAAGAATACAAGGTGATACGTAGGTGGACATGTGGAAAGCTTTAACACAAACCTTAATTGTTTCAAGGTTTTCCCCTAGTCCAATGGCAAGTTTATCAACCGCTAGATAAACTAATTGTTAGTAAATATCATGATCATACCAATTTTTTATTTTATTTATTTAAAGTTTCATGGTTATTTCATTATGGATTTATTATCACAATCAGTTAATTTAATGAATTAATAAGCATGAAAGATAAAATAAAATAAACTAGATTATGTGCAAATATTATCTAATACCTGATTAATCACTTAAGTAAACCCACTTAATATTAAGAAGAATGTGATAAACATAATTATTAGAAATTTATGCATAAAAGGATAAAATCCCTCAATAAAATATGTAGTCGGTATAGCCTTCCACTACTTCAGTTAAAATCAAACCATAGTTTAAAGTGCCTGACCAACCCAAGTTGGGGTGCTTTCAATTATTGATGAATTCTAACTTGAAGTTATGGGTTGAAATAACATAGTTCACATCAAAGGATGACTTTGAATGTGGGACTTGGTGTAACTGAGTGGAAAAGTTTGAGGAAATCCATATTAAGGATATCAGTATTGGGGAGTCGACTTTGCGATCAAGGAACTGTGAGTTAATGTAGTTCGCATTTGGAATGACTTCCTAAAAAGATTCATGTTTCTTGACCAACCCGAGTTTGGGAAATAAAAAGGGGAATATAGATCCTTGACAATATAATTTACAAGGAACATGATATTCTGAAGCCAATGTTGACAAATATTATGTTTCAATAAAATAGTTAGAGACTAATAAATTTAATATTTATTTATTTTGCCAAATATTATCAGATAAAGTACTAAATTATTTGTATCTTGGTTTGTAGAAAGAGTATTAAAATGAAATCAACATATTATTGTGATCCATACTTGATAAGGAAACCCTTTTCACCGACAGAATTTTCTAAGATTGAAAAAGGTGCCTATGTGTCATCCTTCACCATGGAAGGAAATTATATAGATTGGAAGAAACTTTTCTAGTTGCGTCAGGTAATGAGGAATGTGATAAAGAGCTATCTCCCTATTAGAAACATCTGGATTATGTTATATATGTTCAATGCTTTATGTTTTCATTCATTTCCAATATGCTTTTGAAGCAACATGAGTATATGGATGCCTATAGAATGATGTCTCACCATTGAGATATCTATCAAGAGAATGTGAGATAATAGTGGTTTGAGATATCCAATTATTTGTTCACAACTAATCATAGAGATTTTGTGCTAGATGGTCCTCATGTAGTCATGATTACTAGATAAATTGAACACCTGGACATCATAGGGATTAAATTCCTAGATGAGTTGCGTATAGATATCATACTTTTATCACTTCCCAAGACCCTATTTAAATTTATTTTTAATTATAATATGACTAATAATGAAAAGAGTCTTTCTGATCTTATTAGTTTAATTAGCCATGTGGATAAGGACATTGGGATCAACAAACTTGCAGTCCTAATAGTGAATAAGAAAAGTAAGATCAACAAAAAGGGGTGCAAGACTTATAAACAGTCTAAATCTCTCGAGCACCATCCCTTGAATAAGACGAAGATCCAAAGGTAGGGAAAGGAAAAGGAGGCAGTATATTTTTCATGTGGCATGTCAAGGCACTGAAAGAAGAACTACACCCATAATCGAGGGGAAGATAATGGTGCATTCTTTATGAAATGTAATCATTCAATATCTACAAATTGGGAATTAGATACAACTTTTGGGGATCACATCTATATCCAAATATATAAAACAAGTAGATTCTAAAATATTTCTAGATGATAGGTGGATATGAAAGTTGTCAATGCTGTGAGGCTGGCATCTCTAGCCATTGGTTACTACCACCTCTCATTGACAATGTGATTTTTTTTGTTTTGAAATATATTTTTTATGTAACTATAGTTACCCAAAACATAATTTTAGTACCATTCCTATATACATATGGGTTTGTTTTCATGTTTGGAAATAAATTTTTTTTATTATAAGGACAAAATAAGTTATAGTATTGAACATTTAAATAATGTTCATCATGTATTAAATTATGAAAACCATGTTTTGGAAATCAATAACGAATCATGTTCACAAGAATCATATAACACCTAGTTGTGAAATCACTCCTTTGGTCATGTGAAAAAGAAGAATTTCAAAAAAGCTCTGTCAAGATGATTATTTGGACTATTATGATCTAAGAAAACATCACATATTTCATGCTTATTTACGAGGGAAATTACCAAACAATGATTTGGTGGACATGATGAAAGGGACATCGAGATTATAGGATTGGTACAAATTGATGTGTGTGGGAAATTTCCATTTGAATTGAGAGGTGGATATTCATAATTCATAACATTTATTGATGACTTGAGTAGATATGTGAAGTTCCAAGGATCGAATAACAACTATGAAGGGGGGGTTAAATTAATTTTTCCCTTTTTATAAGTTTCATAACATTTAGAAACATAACCCCTGTAAACTATTAATATTTATTACCTTATCAACTTTTATACATACTCATTCATTTAAAATTAGGAAATAAAGAAAAGGAAAAAATAATTACATGGTTTGAACTTAGTGTGAGAAACTACATCCTTACCATATCCACTCCCATGGGTCTATGGAAATACACTATTATAAAGGAGTGAATACAACTTGTGCCAATTCTTGTTAGACAACTTCTATCTCCTGATAAGAAAGATTACATTACTCCCAACAATAGTCAATGTTTTATTCTAAAACAATTAAGTCAATCAAATGAATAATGACTTTGTTGAAGTTTCTCCACAATTTCTCAGTCTGAATCCTGAATCTGATTTGGGTGGATCCTACTTTCTCAACCAGATGATGCTGAATCTGATTTTTGAAAAATGTCAGATCCAATTTTTACAGAATGCTGGTTACAATTTTCATGGATTGCTAGATATGATTTTCTCAGAATTTTGGATACAATTTTCTCAGAATGGTGGTTATGATTTTCAAAAAATTGTAGATTAGATTTTCTTATAATGTTGGATATGATATACTCAGAATGATGGATCTGATTTTCGCATAAATATGGATCTGATTTTTAGAATAATAATGCTAAACTCAAACTCTCATATAATTATCAATTCAATTCTTCTTCAATCATATGGGAACTTTCACTTTGATTTTTCCTGTGCTCAACCATTCTTGTGTGTGTAGAAAGTTTCTCATGAATGAATGATCTAAGGAAGTATTTATAAGAAACATAGAAACCAATTATAGGAAACATGAAAATGTTCTTGCTTCCACAAATCTCAAAACTCTTAGAATATATTTAATTTAATCTTCATCATTGGATTCTACAAAAATCCTTAGATTTCTTTAAGGTTTTTGGAAAATTGTATTTCAAGTTATACCACATTAATTATTCTACATAATCATCTCATTACGAATTATTTTTTAACCTATTAAAATATGTTTCTTTATTATCCCATTATGACTTACGATTGGCTTGGATATAATTTTCTATATCCCATCCTATTTCCATATCGTTCCCATCAATAGTTTTTTCATCAATCTTATGTCGGTCAATATGATTTCGATCAATATGGGTAAAATTATTTTACTCCTGAGATTGATTATGATCATCCTAGGGATGAAATGTTTTTTATCCTTTAGATGGAAAACCATATGTTATAGTACCTGATGCCAATTAATCTGGGCACGATCTAAATCCCATTATGATGGAATTCTCATTATGATTAAATTTTTATTAGAATCAAATTCCCATTATGATGGAATTCTCAGTATGATAAAATTCCCATTATGATGGAATTCTCATCACGATGAAATTCCCATTACGATCTAATTCTTCACTCTACAATTTTGAATTTATTCAAACCTCTCTACTATTTATTGAAAGGATTTTATCATGAAATTTATCATGATTTTTGAGAACTTCTTGATTATCAGAGCATCGTCTGATTTTGTTTTAGAATGTATTAAAATTTTCATTTTTCTAACTTTTAATTCTTTATTCAAAACGCTTTAGAAACTTCATTCTTTATCTGATTAAATAAAATATGGACTCCCTGAAAAAAATAGATTCTGCCTCTAATTCTTTTGAATCCTATGAACTGAATACAATAAAGATGGATCTGATTCATTGATCCGATTCTTAAAAAACAAAACATTCTAATAAAAAGGTGAGTTGTCAAGAAATACAAAAACCTTGTTAAAATAATTTATCAAAAAGGTACTTCAATATCCCCCTTTAGATTTCCTGACAACCCTTGTTAAAACCATTTCCCACTCTCAGAATATTTTCAAAACTCAACTTTTGTTAACAAATAATATTTTTTGAATTTTATCAAAACATATCCTTTCACAAGAGAGACTGTCCTCACACAACACTACTAGATAATTTAATGTTATTGAATGAATTCCATTCCTCAGTGGAAAGAAACTTTTGTGGCCATATAAATATAAACTCTACGCACTTTTCTTTTCAAACATTCTTTTTCTCTCTCCCATTAAATATTTTATCACTTTCATTTTCTCCCACTTATCTTTTTGTCTCCCCCTTTATATGATAACCAAAACATTAGATTCATAAAATAAAGAAAGTAAAAACCTCTTACAAATTACAATGTTATTACTTTCTCTCCCCATTTATCAACATAATCCAAAGCATGGTGGGGTCTTCCTTATAAGGTTTAGGAATACGTGGGAGGAGGTTCAACCTAAAATTTCTACCTAAATTCCAAAAACCCTTCGTTCAGAATTTCTTTTGTAATGATGTCTTCAATCTGATACTTTATTGAAATGTATTCCATAAAAATATCTCTAGCAGCCACTTTATCTTTTATAATGTGAACATTATATCAATGTGTTTTGATCTTGAATGTTGGACAAGGTTATTAAAAAGATCAATTGTACTTTTTTTATCACAAAGTATCTTAAGTGGTTTAAAAATATTCACTTTCAAATCATCATGCAGAACTTTCATCCACAAAATTTGAGTACACCCTGAGTGGCTACAACATATTCACATTTAGTTGTGATCAAAGTTACTAACAATTATTTCTTACTATGACAACTCACACAACATTCTCCTGGAAAAAATGATCCTCCGATGGAATATTTTTTATCATTACAATCTCAAGCCCAATCATCATCTGTATAACCATGAAAATGTATCTCACTATTTCTTTTGTATAACAATCCATATGAACTTGTTCCTTTGGAATATCTCAGAATTATTTTTTCTACCAACATATGTGATTCCTTTGGATTACATTGATACATGGCATACAAAGTCAAAACATATAAAAATATCAGGCCTTGAATCATTAATATAAATTATACTACCTATCAACTTCCAAAATTATTTCTAATTTACACTTATTCCAGATTCATCTTTGCTCAACTTTATGCTCACTGAAATATGAGTTGAATCTTCCATGGATTCAGCCATCCTAAACATATTTAACAATTCACTGGCATACATTTCTTCAGATAAGGAAATTTATTTTTTCTTTTGTTGAACTTGTAAGCCAAAGAAGAATGTTAATTCTCCCAACATTGACATTACAAAAATTTTCTTCATTTCTTCAAAAAACTCTTCACAAACCTTTTATTCATCCACACAAAATTATATAATCCTTATAAGAAATTACAATTTATGTATTGTAGTCAACATCTATCATATACAAGTTCAAATCATATTTTCCCATAGAAAAGATTATCATTTTCAAAAAAATTCAATCTTCGTATACCATGAACATGGAGATTTTTTCAACCTATACAATGATTTATTTAGTTTAAAAACATTTTTTTTATCCTCATTAATTATAAACCAACATGGTTTCTCAATGTAACCTTTTTTTGAATCTCAACATTTAAGAAAGATGAATTTATATCAATTTGATAAACTTTTTAATTGTGATTTTTGGCCAATGAAAGAAACATTCTAATAGATTCTAATATGGTGACTGGGGAAAAAGTTTCATCAAAATTCACACCTTCCACCTCTTCATGTCCTTTAAAATGAAGTCTTGATTTGTTTCTTGAAACTTCTCCATGCTCATTCAATTTTTTTCTATAAACCCACTTGGTTCTGATAACATTTTTATCCATTGGACACGGAACAAGTCCCCATGTTCCATTCTTCTCAATCTCATGAAACTCTTCATTCATAGCATCCACCAATTATCTATGTTCAATATCTCTTGAAACTAATTTTGGTTCAACTTTTGAGATAAGTGATGTTTGATTTTCTAATTTCAACTTTCTTTTAGTCTAAACTGGATACTTCTGATTCCTAATAATGTTTTTGGATTCAACATGTTTTTGTAAGGTAGTAAATCCCAAATATTATTTTCTAGATGGAATTTACTCATCAAATGATTATTTTGAATCTTGATTAGAATATTTTGAATTACTTTCACTATATTTTCCAGTCTCAAATTTATCATCCTCAATATTCTCAACAACTTCTTTTACGGAACTTTGATTTTTAATTACATTAACATCATATGAGTCCACCAACTTTTGTAAATATGTGTTCTATCATTTGTATCTTCTTCCATTTTTCGAATAACCCATGAAATTTCCCTCCTTAGATTTCTCATCAAACATTCCCAAATATAAATTTTTTATTTTGTGCACACACGGGCTTCTAAAAACATTGAATTATTTCAATGAGAATTTTTTATACCACATTTCATAAGGATACATGTTGGTTTCCTATCTCAAAAAATCATATTTTGAACATGCACAACAATACTAACAACTTCTCTAAAAAATAAATTTTAATGTCTATATTCTTCTAACATACTCATTCCCATTTCAACAAAGATTCTATTATTTATTTATTCTACTCCATTTTTTGGGGAGTATAGGGATCACTATACTGATGATTGATATCATGATTTGTCATGAAAGTTTCAAAATTATTGTTTGTGAATTTAGTACCATTATATGTTCTTAGCTTCATGATAGAAAACCCAAATTTTTTATCAATATCTTTTCAAAAGAATTTTAACATTTCAATAGCCTCTAGAATGTGCTTCATGAACATTATGTTTTTTAGCCAACTGAAATAATAAATTAAAGTGATAACGTATAAATCCCATTTTGTTTATTGATGTATCATTGGCCCAAACAGATCAGAATAAATAAGATCAAGTGGTCAGGTAGATTGAATCTCAATTCTCTTATGACATTTCTTATTCATCATTACTATATGAAAAGTAATACAAATATCTTCATCTATTATTTTAAATTCTGGAATATTCTAGAGAAAATCAACTTTATAAAGTTTATTCATTTTTTTCTGCCCAAGGTTCCCAAGTATTTGGTTCCACAATTTTATTATCATCATCACTCAAGTAATATGAGTTATTGAATTCCTCAATTTGAAATAGATTCCCATTGGTTCTTTATACATTTATAAGGACATTTCCATCTTTCATAATTTTTATGATACAAGAATAATTTCTAAGGATTACTTATTTTCCGCCATCACAGTGTTTACTTACATTAATTATGTTATGTTTTAGCCCATAAACAAATAACACTTCCTTAGATTTCTATTTCTCTACTTCAATATCTATCGTATCGATTTCTCTGATTTTTAAGGAACTGTCATTGCCAAAAAAATTGTTCCTCCATCGTGACTTTCAACATGTTTCATGATTTTTATATAACTTTTCATATGTTAATAAAAAACACTATCAGCAATCAATGGTTTTTTCCACATAAATTCTTTCAAATCTGTCTCAACAAAAAAAGATCATTCTTCAACCTTCTTCTTTTTCTCTTTCTTTTCATTTGTATCACGAGAAAGATATTCTAGAAGGAGTGTCATACATCTCTCAGCATGATGACTAGATTGGTCACATCTTCCAGATACTTTTAACAAACATTCAAATTGATTCTTTATTGGAATGTTTCTAAAATCTCGAGAATTCAGCTTTCCTAATTTCTGTGAGATAGGAGTGTTTCTCATTCATATATTACTATTTCTTCCACATTTCTCAAATATTCTCCTAGGTAGAGATAAGTTGTATCATCACTATAAGATCTATTCCCATTGATTCCACAACAATGATAATAGCCTTAAAATATTTATTTTCTATTCATGAAAAATATTTCTCTATAGACACTATATTGTGGTTGGTAACTTCTTTCATCTCTAACATACTAATGATGCGGACCATATTTTATTTTGAGTGAGTTTTATACATTTTTAGAATTGATTAGTTTCTCACTTTCTTTATCAACCCAAGATTTATGAATAAATTTTATGGAAACTCAAATATAAAAAGAATCATATGAATCACTATTTTTCATAAGATAATATTTCATATGATTCTCATATTGGGCCTTCTCAATAACATTGGAGGTATCAACTTTTACTTCAGTAGCTTTTTTGATGTTTTAATTCATCATCCTCAAGGTACTTTTGAATTCAATAAGTTTTGATTGAAAATTGTTACCATATTTTTCCTTAGCTTCTGAAATCTTGCTAATATCTTCAATGATCTTTCCTTATTCATCAATTCTATATCTGTAACTCAAAATCACATAAATGTATTCATCCCCTAGCTTGATGACATCTTTTCTACCATTAAAAACTTCTTCAGAATATTTCTTCATTACTCTAATTTCATTATTGATGGTTTTTTATCAAGACATGAAACAAGTCTGGTTCTGAGCTGATACTCTCTATAATATTTTTCACCACCTTCTTCACTCTCTGAGGAATCTTTTCTTTTCTAAACTTTTACAATGAAGGATCTGAATTTTTTTGAACTTTCTTATTTAGATGAATTATTAACAATTGAGTCTGATTCATGATTCTTACTCAATATAATTTTTTTCCCTATAAATTTATTCTTGTATCTCTCGTAATACTTTTATTCTTTATCATTTTTATTGTACTTATTCCATCGAGGTTTTTAATCAGAATAATATCAATATTCTCCCAATTTATTCCTAGGGAAATTCATAGAAAAGTGTCTGATTCCACCATAATCAAAACATTTTAGAGGAAGTTCACCTCTATAATTTAATCTTCCTATTTGATAGTCCTTGGAAATGAGAGACATTATTTTTTCTTTCAACTCATCATCGTCCTTCTCATCATACCCACAATGATCAGATTCATCAACCTCGTGGATTTTTATCTTTCTCATGGATTTAAAATCCATTTCAAATTTTATCTTCTTTTTAAAGATTAGTTCTTTCCTCATTTCCTAAATATCAATAATGTTATTCAATTCATCAAAAGGTAAATCATACTTATCTTCTAGATAAGAAATTTTAGAATCAAACCTATCTGGAAAGCATCTCATAAGTTTCCTCACAAATGTAGAATCATTTAGGATATATCTGAATCCTATGATGTTACAAAAAAATTCATTTACTTTGGTAAAGTAGTAATCAATTGTTTCTTCATCCCTAAACCTAATTTCTTCATACTTACTTTGCAAGATTTGTAGATTTGTTTCATTGACTATAGTATTCACTTTGAAAACACTTTCCATCTTATCCCACATATATTTTGATGTTTTGAGACCCATTACCTTATGATAAAAATGATTTGACAAGGACATATGGGTTTCAATTTTATATTTTCCATCAACATATATATTTCTATTTTCAGTAAATTTAATGGGATAATCTTTCTAAATAAGTGGAAAACCAATAGTAGTAGCATCAACAACTTTCATGACAAGAGATTAGAGATTAGGAATCATCCTATTTTTTCCACCCATAATAGATTTTCCATCGAATGTTGGAATTCCTCTACTATTGACAGAATTGATATTATCCATGATAAGGATTCAACAAGGGACTCTAATAACAATTGAAGTAACAAAAATAGAATAACAACTAATAAGGGGGTTGAATCAATTTTTCACTTTTTATAAGTTTCAAAACATATATAAACTTAACCTTTGTAACTTGTTAAGATTTATTTCTTTATAAACATTTCGTAAATACTCATGGACGAAAAAGTAGAAAAGAAGGAAAACCACACCAACTTTACAAGGTTTAGACTCAGTGTGAGAACCTACATCTTTTCCATATACACTCTTGTGGGTCTATAGAAATACAATATTATGGAGGAGTGAATACAACTTGTGAAAACCTCTGTTAGAAACCTTCTATATATTGATAGGAATGATTATAAACAATCCCATCAGTTTACCGTGTTTTATTATAAAATAATTGAGCCAATCAAATGAATAAGGACTTTGTTGAAGCTTCTTCAAAATTTATCAGTCTGAATCCTTAGTTTTATTTGGAAGGATTCGATTTTCTCAACCTAATGATATTGAATCTTATTATTACATAAAAGCAGATCATATTTTTTCAGAATGCTGGTTACGATTTTTACATAATGTTGGATCCAATTTTCTCAGAATGTTGAGCATGATTTTCTCAAAATGATGGTTATGATTTTCATAAAGTTTTGGATCTAATTTTCTCGGAATGTTGGATATGATTTTCTCAAAATGAAATATTTGATTTTTTTTAGAAAGAAGGATCCGATTTTTGGAACAATAATGCTAAACTCAAAATATGATTATATTATAAATAAAATTATTCTTCAATCAGATGGGAACAATCACTTCATTTTTTACAGCGCTCCTCCTTTTATGCATATATAGAAAGTTTCTAAGGAACAAATGATCTGAGAAAGTGTTTATAAGAAACTCTATAAACAAAGACAAGAAACATGGAAACTTTCCCACTTCTATAAATATTAAACCGCCGAAAATATCTCTCATTTAATCTTCAAATTTGAATTCATTGAACCACCATATATTTCTCCAATATTTATGAAAAATTGAATGTCAAGTTTGACCAATTTAATTATTCTTCAGAATCAGATCATTATGAATTATTTTTAAACTTATTACAATCTATTTATTTCACAAGAAATTACAATATTTTGATTGGCCTTGATAGATTTGTCAGTACCCCTTTCTCTTTCCATCTGAGTCTGATCAATCTAATGTCGATTAATCTTGGTATGATCATTTTCCTCATGAGTATGATTACTATCATCTTGTGTACGAAAGATTCTTTGTTAATTAGATGGATAAATGAACGCTACATTACCTGATGTTGATTAATCTAGGTACGATGGAATTCTTATTATGAGGAAATTATCATTATAATCAAATTTCCATTATGAAGGAATTATCATTCGTTACAATGAAATTCCCATTATGATGGAATCCTCATCATGATGAAATTACCATTACAATTGAATTCTTCACTATATATTTTTTAATTTCTTCAAGGCTCTCCACTATTTCTTTAAAAGATTTTATCATGAAATTTTTAATGACTTGTGAGAACTTATTGATCTGTAATTCATCATCTGATTTTGTTATCGAAATTATGAAGACATTATAACTCATGACTTCAAATTTTTATTTCAAAACTCTTCAATGAAATCATTCTTTCTCTGATTACATTAAATATAGACTCCTAGAAAACAATTGATTTCACCATAAATTATTTTGAAGCGAATGAAATGAATAAAATGCAGATGGATCAAATTCTTGGATCCGATTCCGAGAAAACGGAACATTTTATTAAAAAAAGTTAACTGTAAAAAACAACTATGCTAAAAAAAATATCACCAAGGTAAATCGATATTATTATGGATACATTATAAGGTATAAGTCTGAGTGATTTGAGAAATTAAATAAATTCAAGAATGATGTAGAGAATCAACTTGGTAAGAAGATAGATAATATTTTAATAGATTGTGGTGGTGAATATTTTAGACAAGAGTTCATAAAAATTTTACGGGAGTTTGAAATTATAACTAAACTCACTACACCTTATACACCAAAGTGGAATGGTTTTAGGTAAAGAAGGAACTATACCATGTTAGAAATGGTAAGGTCAGTGTTCTGACATGAAGATCTTCTATTTTCTTTTTGCGGATATGAATTAAAAACTGTGACATACACATTAAACTGAGTTCCAAATAAATCATAAAATAGAATTCCCTTTGAGTAATAGAGTGAAAAGATACCTGTTTTGTTGCATACATGTGTATGGGGTTGATAGGCATTTTTAAATACTTATCAAGAAAAAATCTAGTACCCTGGGGAATGAAGCGCATCATTATTGGGTATCAAAAGTAAATAAGGGGATACTACTGATACAACCCCTCATAAAAGAAATTAATTGTTTCCAGACAAGCCATCATTCTTGATAGGGATCACATCCTCAAAAAGGATAGTGGTAAAAAGATTGACTTGGATGAATTTCATTCTCAAGATACACAAGAGTTAGTACAATAATAGATTACATAGGTCCCTATGGATGAATTAGTTCATGAAACACAAGTATTTTGTATGAGCATAAGAGAGGTAATTGAACTAGAGAGATATGGTTTTCTATTTACTCAAGATGGTGACTCGTTATTGGTTTACAGTGATGAGAATATCTCTTATAAGGAGGAAGTAGAGAGATCTGAAGCTGGAAGATAGAAGGAAGCCATGAATTCTAAAATGGATTCAATACATCATAACCATGTTTTTGTTTTGGTCGATTTTCCAGTTGATGTAAATCTTTTTGGGTGAAAATGGGTATTCAAGATAAAACTAGACATAGAAGTAAAGTAAATACCTATAAAGCAATGTTGGTGTCTTAAGGGTTTAAATTGCGTCAAGTAATTGAATATGATGAAACCTTTTCACTAGTTTCCATGTCTAAATCAATCAAAAATCTACTTGCTAAGGATGCTTACCATGACTATGAGATTTCACAGATAGATATCAAAACTGCATTCCTTAATGGGAAACATTATAGAGATTTCTGTATGACATAACGAGAAGGGTTTGTGACTCCAGGTGATGCCGAGAATATTTTGAAGTTGCAGAGATCCATTTATGGATTAAAGAAAGCATCCAAGTCATGGAACATTCAATTTGATGAAGCCACAAAATAATTTGGTTTCATTAAGAATGAATGTGAGACATGTGTTTACAAGAGGTTTATTAAAAATGTGGTCCTTTTCCTAGTAGTATATTGTGATGACATACTAAATATTAGAAACAACGTAATAATATTAATGTTAGTTAAGGACTGTTTAAAAAAGTGTTTCTCCATGAAGTAAATAGGTTAATAAGCCTATATTCTAGGGATCAAGATCATTCATGATAGATCCAAGAGGCTACATGGACCAAGTCAAAGTACATATATTGACCAGATACTAAAGAGATTTTGTATAGAAAAATAAAATAGGAGATTAAATCCAGTGTCACATGGTTAAAATCTTTCTAAGAAAATGTGTCCTTATACACAATAGGAGTAAGCGAGAATGAGTATGATCCCATAAAATTCTGTGATAGGGTCAATCATGTATGACATGTTATGTACTATACAAGATGTTGCCTATGTTTTGAGTATGGTCGGTAGATATCAAGTAGATCAAGGAGAAAAACATTAGACTATTGTAAAGGCTAACCATAAGTATCTGTGATGTAATGACCCGCCATTTCTCATTGTCTTGAGAAAAAGACAAGTCATTACTTGGCCTTAAGCGACATCCATAAGCCGCCAAAGGCTGAAAATAAATGCCGAAGGGTTTCAAAACACATGGGGGACGATTCACCCTTTTAAATGAAACAACCCAGAAACCATGAAACTAGATGAACATCTACAAGAAACCACTATATGATTCATGATCTAACACTGAGACAACTCAACCATTATTTTCATAATAACCCAACCAAGTGCAACAACGGAATACGAAACCAAATCATAGTAAATAGTAGAAAGACAACTACAAGACTTCAAGACGACAACCCAACTCCATGCTCCACTAGCTCCAAGCTCCAACATCACGAACCTGCCTAAGAGTCACGAAGTGGTGCTATAAACGTGTGAAACTTTAACTTTTCCAACATCCCGGTATATGACATCTGCAAAATAACCATCATGCCAAAGTAGGGGGTGAGTAATGAAACTCAGTAGGTTTTCCCCGATGACTTCCCAACCCATGCATCTAGGATAAAACATATTAGCACATTTATATTAAACAATTAATATAAAATAATTCCAAAATATTTCACAGTATAACAAGTTTCATGTCAATGCCATTTTCCAACAAAACCATTCTTCCAACCAAAAACCATCCTTTCCAAGAAAGGCTACCAAGAAAAGTTTTACAACCAAATCCACATTTCCACTTTGGCATAACTATACCGTTTCACATCATCACATAATCACCCATGCATGCATCGTTATGACAGTTCCATACTCATGAGTGGTCTCTCGTCGATCTACCAAGTCATCACAAGGTAATTATTCCCCATGTTCCATTACACTTTTGGCACCGAGCACAAGGTCACATTTCAACCAAGCATCCTAAATGAAATATAAAAACACACACCAAGTATACCCAAAAACCACACCATTTCAACCATGCCAAAATCATTTCAATAAAACAACCCTTTCATTGAAAAACTTTTCCCGTAAACCATTTTCCAAATCCACTAAATCCATATTTTAAAATCACCATTTTAAAATCATGAAAACAAAACACTTTTCACAAACCATTCTTTCGATTTCCACAATATAATCAACACCCATAAAACATCACTCAATAATATTTATAACATGCTTTGCACCACTATTTCAAAATCAAAACCAAGCAGTTAAATAAATTTTAACGAATCCTTAAAGTTCTAAGAAAGAGGAATCAAGAGTGAAGCCACCTACCTCAACAATTTAGGCGAATACCACAAAAGTAGAAGGACGCTCAAGAACACCGGGTCAAACCTCCAAAAACCCTCCATAGATCTCTTCTCATGACACAACCAAGACCAAATCTCATCATATTTGGCATTCATGCACTTGGATCTTCCTATAACGGGTGTATATCTAAGAAATCGAGAGAAGAGGACAAGTAGATCTAAGTAGATCTAAGGAAACGATCAAGAATGAAGAAGAACGATCACATACCTCAAGAATCCGGCTTCGATTCGCCAAGAGAAGCCTTCATATCACCTCCGGAACACTTGAGATAAGTTTTCCAATCTTCAAGGGAGAGTAATCCTGAGTTAGGGCTGCTTAAGAGCTTAAACAAGGTAATTAAAGTAACAAAGAGTTAGATCCACAATTTAAGGATCTAATTTTAAGTGACCACACGGTTTTCTTGCACGGTTAGACAAACCGTGCGCCAACCGTGCGGTCTATACTGCCTTGTCAACATTCATCGCATGTTTAGTCTACATAGTTAGTCAAATCATGTGCTAACCGTGCAATCGTCACTACTTAGAAGGGGTGCTCCGTATGGCCTGCTCGCACGGGTTGTCCAATCCGTGCAAACATCGTGCGGTCTCCTCTGTCTAAGTGGCCATCAACCATATGGATTCCGCACGGTTTGGGAAAACCGTCCGTAGCCCGTACGTCACCCACTTTTTCCCTTTTTACACTCTAAAAGTCTCCAAACTTTCTCCAACAATCTCTCATATGCTTTATGTACATAAAAAGCATAAAACAAGGTCTACTTACCAGAAATTGGGGGTACTAAATGTGAAGCAGTAAGGATATGTTTTTCATGTATAGATGGGACGAAGAGCTAGTTATTAGGGGTTATACTAATACTAGTTTTTAGACAAATTAGAATTATCTAAATTCATATACAGGATATGTTTTTTTGTCTCAATAGAATATTTTTGAGCTGAAAGAGTTCTAAGCAGTCGGTTGTTACTGATTCTACAGTAGAGTCCAAGTATATAAAAACTTCGGATGTATCCAAAGAAGCCATTTCAATTTAGATATTTTTCTAGGAGATTTATGTGGTACCTAATATTAATGACAATATTAGATTGTATTGTGATATTACTACATTGGTGGTTCCTGAAAAAAATAAAAGGTCACTCCAACTGGTAAAGAATATACTCCAAAAGTATCACCCATTGAGTGATTTTTATCACAGGGGTGATGTTTTAGTAAGCAGATTACCCATGAAATAGAATTTGGTGGACCCCATGACTAAAGGCCTATCTCAGTAGAAGCATGAGTATCATGTGATAGCTTTTAAAATGAATTTTGGTAGTAGTTGGATCTAGTGAAAGTGGGAGTTTGTTGGAGTTAGTTCCCTATGTCCAATTTCTGTGTACATTATGGAAACTTCTATTAATAGTTTCGAATATTCATAAAATACGTTTTCGCATCATGATTGTTCTTCTATGTAACATTGTTTTTGATAATGTCCCAATAGTAGTTGTTTCAACAAAATGATACAGGATATCATGGGTGGAGACTCATAGGACTTTGAGTCACCCTCACATGATGTACACCCTTAGTAATATCTTGTAGGATATTATGAGAATGAGACCCAATAGTAGGAAACCCACATTTATACACGTCATTGGATGTTCTTATCTATGGATGTGTGTATTGGCCCTTAGACATCAAGATTATTATTAATGAGTATTATCAGTCACGTACTTTTATGTATTGATGAAAACTATGATGATAGATGTTCGTGTTGTGGTAGGATATGTTGGGTGTGTCACGAGTAATATTGTATTAATGAATAATGTCATAAAGGATTTTTACCTTCCATTATTCAACAGAAGTGAATTTCTCATACCTTTTGATGGAAATGATATAGCATAAAAAAATCCCTAGACCTGGAGTTATATAGGCAAGTTCAATTTCTGGAAATTAAATGAAAGGGACGTCGAGCACATTGGTTTATGGCACAGATATGCAACCTAATTGATTTGATATATTGTGATAATGTTATTACATTACATAGAAATCATCTGTATGAGGTAACATGTCATTACAACATTAACTTCATTCTCTAGAGGTCCCTTGGAAAGTTTCTTGATGCTAACGTTGAAATTTAGGCTGCTTCGCTAAATTCCACTGAGAAAGAGGCCTAGAGGGTCACACACTAAGTGTATTCAGAATCTTAGTTAAATAATATTTAATTATTTATTATTTAAGAAGCCAAAAAAATATTATTCCCAGTGGTGGTTTAATGATAATTCATGGATGCTTGATTGCATATATTTTATCCCCAATTATTCGAGAGAATATAACGTGAGTAGAATATTAATAAATATTTATTTTTATTTTAGTGAATATAATATTTATTTGTTTATTGGGGAATAATGCAGTGATATTTATTTAATAAATAAATATACATTAATCAAGGCCCAATAAATAGTATGGAAGAACGAAGGACTGAATTTAATGGTCTGATGAGAAATACTAAATTTTTAATAATATTTAATTAAATAATATTTAATTTTAATTCACAATTTAAGCACATATTGAGAAATGATAATATTATTTTTATTTGAAATGGGGTTCTTATAAGAATAAATATATAATTAAGGGAAATTGGGAAATTATTTTTTTTTAACCCTGAAAATATAAATAAACAATTATTTTATTTTCTCAATAAATCCAATTCATTTGTCTTGGTTGTGAAAAAATAATTTCTCGAATCCTCTCAAACCTATAGAGATCCAATATCCACGAAATCTCTCAAGAACGGAGAGTAATCGTCCTCCACCAGATTAAGAAGAATGCTTTGGAAGCTGTTCTCGAAGGGATCAATGGCGGATAATGCAAGCCCAAGGATCTTTCATACTAGCACCCACTGATTCCTTTGGTGATTTCTAGAGATTCAAGGAGCATGTATAGATCACAGATAGAGGAAATATACATTTGGATTCTATAATGAAAAAATGGTGGATTGCAGATCTGTCACTGAATTCAGCAACGAAGAAAGAATTCCAACAAAGGTAATTATTTATTTAATTAATTAAGCTGTAAATAATATTTGACGATCCTCTATCTAGTTTTGGATTTATTACCCTTGTCTAAAATCATTGATCCAATTCTGTAGATCATGGAATTAATCATCATGTATATATTATATTTGTCAAAAATCATGACAAAAAGCATTGTTGGCCACCTCCCATCACACACTTCCATTGCTCCCAGAACCTAAACTGAGCATGTGATTCATGTGAATTTTCTTTTTCTTACTCGATGCTACCTGAACTGGAACCTGAAATGGGCTAATATCTAGTCAGGACAATACTCTTCCATGGTCGATAGTGTACTCTTCCATGGTACTCATCTCCCAAAACCTAATGTAAGTGATCTTTCAGCCCAATTTTGTAAACATGCTTCTCATTAGGGGCCTCTAAAGCATAATGTTACAAACATAGATAGAAAATTTATTTCAAAATAGATAATAAAATTTGAAATAAACAAAGTAAAACTTAGAATCTATTTTTTTGGAATACTTACCACACTTTAATCTTTGAACTTTCTACATAAGAAAAACATTTTTTCTCAAGGCACATGTCCTTCGATATTCAATACCTCCCTCTACAATAACATTAAATGTAGAAACCCGTAATTGAATATAGGTTATTATTAATGATTTTTATAACTAAAATAAAATGGATATACTTAGTGATGCAATATGATTAGCTATAATAATTTATTACTATGTGGTATTATGATATGAGTTGGTTAAAAAAATAAATCTTATATAATAAATTGGGAGAATTGAGAATATTATTAAATAATGATTTTATAAATTAACATAACGTGTAATTTAAGAATTCTTGTTTGTAAATATTATTTCCATGAATGTAAGGAAAACATAATTATAGAATAATGAAAATGGAATTTATTTATTGAAAAAAACTAATCATGATTAAAAACAAATATAATATGATAAAATTGAATGGATAACTGTATTTTAAATATTTTCCTATTTGGTTTTATATTTTTTTATGATTTAATTTGAAAGGGGATAAAATTGGGAAAATAAAGTTAAATTTATCATTAATGGATATTGATGTCTGGGTATAGTCAGTATTGGTGTTTGTTTTTATTAAAAAGTCACATGAAAGAATAGGATTTATTGTTTATTTGGTTAAATAATGTTAATTCTTAGTTATCATGAGAGTATATATGGTAATATTGGTTTTGATCCATATTGTTCCTATTTAGATTTACATTGTATAATTTTATTTGGTTATTTTTAATTAAATTTGGTGAATTATGGGTCAATTAAATTCATTTGAGTTCAATTATATACAATTTTTATTATTTACATATGGTTTCATTATGTTTTACATATTTTTTCATTTTAATTCAGTTGGGTTTATTCTTGATCATATTTATTTAATTTTGTTCACATATATTTTTTTATAACCATTCATTTAAATTTGATTTAGTTTGTTCATCCCTCATTTAATTCAGTTTGGTATATGTTACATGAAATTCATTTTGTAAAGTTATATTTCATTTCAATTACTTCAATTTTTTTTAGACCGATTTATTTCGTTTTTATTCACTTTTTTGGATCAAGTTCAAACTAGTGCATTTAGGTTTTTTCTTTTCATTTTGGTTTCTCTTTTAGTTAGGTTCCTTTAGTTTCAGTATATTCCAGTCACATTAGTTCAATATTATTAGATTTTTAAACATTATTGATTTAGTTTTGTTTTGGAATGGTTGGTTCATGATGCATTGATTTGGTTTTGTGACATCATTTTTAGTTTCTGTAGTTTTATATTCATTTATTTCTATTTTATTTAAGGTTAGTTAAGTCATCAATATTTTGTTTTTCATTATTAAACTTAAAATAGTTATGTTTGATTTTATTTTTATAATATTGAATTTTGATTATGTTTAATTCAATTTAATTCTTTATTGATGGATACTATATTTTCTTACAATTTTAGTTGGGTTTGATAGACCTATTAGATTTTATTTATTACAATTAATTTTTATTCTACTTGAGTTTTTTTTGTTTTCCTGATTTGATTTTGTTTTTTTTTTCAGGTCAAGTTATTTCAAAATATTTTATCTTGGTTTGTTTCTATTTTATTCACTTTGGATTGGTCATTTTCTTCTTTTTCGGGTCACAGGGGTTTTTTTTGGTTTGTTAGTTTTGGGATAGTTTTTATCTTTGTTATTTAATTATCTTCTATTCACTTCAAACTAGTGGATACAGTAATTCCATACAATTTTTAAAGTTTGAAGTATCTTTTTTTAATATTTTTCTAATGTTTTAGTTGCTTTAGAAGATGAGTATTTTTATGCCTGATTTTTTTGATGAATTTTATGTTCTATAATTTAACTTGAAAAATGTGATAAAGCCATTCTAGAAGTAAATTTCAGGTAGAAGAAGTTGTTCAGAAAGTGTTGGTTCATAATTTAATTCTTATGGTGGGTGTGTAAGTTGTTTGTTGTAGGTGTTTTATATTCCCAAACTATTGAATCCAGAAGTTTTTAAAAGAGTTTGTTGTCAATCAAATGTTTGAGAGTTATTTTGGAAGGTAATTTTGAGATATTTTGGAGAAGGATGAGATGGTTTAAGATAGTTAGTGATATAGTGACCGTAACCTCTTACACATAACATTGCATGATTTAAAGAATAAAAAACATCATAAAAACAACTTTTTATTTATTCTCTATAATGAGATCCTAACTTCCATTATTCTCATACATATTTATAGGTTAACCTAGGGTTAACCTAAATAAAGGGATGAGCTAAAATCACATTATGGTAAAAACAATAGTAATAGATCTTTTGTACATTGGTTAGAATTCATGACATAATGATATAAAAATGCATAGATCATATGAAATCATAAAATATAAACATGAGGTAATATAGAAATAGAGTAATAATAATGTGGAAGAAACATAAAACATTAATTTAGTATGAGTCAAAGGTCGTTGCACATAGGGGAGCACAATTCAAGGTAAACCACAAAGACTGTTCCATATGGTAGAAAGAGTGAAGGCTAACTGCAAGACCGTTGCACATAACGTCTCATGAGACTCAGCATTACCCAATGCATTGATGCACTATCTGGGAATGCCCATATTGGCATGTTCATAAATATTCTTTCACATATAGAATCATACATAATCAATCATTGACATACGGGCCCCCATTAAAATAAATGGGTACCATAATCAAGTCATAAAGAATAAAAAATTGGTGTATCGTAAAAGTGTCTATGAAAGAAAGTAATTTATAACATTTTTGGAAATTAATTACATAATAACTGCATATATCATGGTAATTAATGTCACATTTAAGTGAAAACAAGTAAAAATAGTATTAAAGAATTTTTATTATTAAAACATTTAAGAGCGGTTTTAAGGAAAACACTAATAAACATTTAAAATAGAAAAGGAAATAATATTTTGTAAAAACCCCACAGTGATACAAGAGTGTTTTTGTAATAAAAAAATTGGTTTTATAAAAACAATGGTGGCTTAAAACATATGGTAGAGTTTAGTTAAAATTGATTACTAATTCAGGATGTTCCCTTAAAGCAGGTTTTCTTTTCGGAAAGTATTGAGGAGGGAATCACTTAAATGCACGTATATCCCCAAAAGAGAATGGATAACCAATCATTATATATGATATTTGACATAGAAAAAGTAATTATGAGATGTAAATAAAAATAATAATGGATTTAATTTGTGTTAAAAGAGATTAATAATAACCCGAATGAATAATGGAGGTTTGGGTAGAATCCCTTACAGAATATCGGCATGGTACTGGGTGTACTTAGGAGGGATTAATGAGAGATAAAGGGTTTTATATTATTTTATAAATAATTAGAGATGTATGGGGGAGATGAGAAATAATACCCCATTATTAGGAACTACACATAAAATCACATAACATTGAGGATATTATTGAATAAATGTGAGAAGGAGAGGATCCCTTACCTTAAGTCTGATGGTGTTCTTCACTAGATATTAATGACCTGAGTAATCAAATTAGGTTCATTAATTAATAATTATAGAACCTAAACTAGATTTAATTTGTTTATTATAACCTTATTATGTTCATCCATGTTTTTTTGATGATTTAATATGTTCAATTTCATTTTTTGGGAGCGTTTACTTCATTGGTTTTATTGATTAGTTCACTTATATTCATTGTTGGATAAACATGTATGATAACAATGGTTTTAATGAATTGAAGTTATATGAAATTAGTGAACATATATAATATTAAAATTTTATAAAATTCATTTGGTTATTTGTATAGAATGTGAATCATTATATATAACATTAATGATAAGTGCTTGGATTAATTTGGCGATTTTGCTCCTAATTAATTTGTTTTGTATTATTATTTTAAATCATGTGAGAAAAAAGGATTCTAGAAAATCACATAATAAAAAATACATATTTAATATTCTGGTTAAAATATAAAAATGATTTCATGACAATAATTGAATATGGAAATAGAAATTGATAACTCATAGTCCATGAATGTGATAAATTAACACATCCTAGACGGTGTTTTTGTTTCTTTTGTATGAAAGAAGGGGATATGAGAGACGATAATAAATTATACCATTACAATAACAAAATTTTAGTATATGTATGGTACTATATTCTTCATACCATGTTGATGAGGATATGTTAGTAAAAAAATATAACAAAGAAACATGAAAATAAAAGAAAAGAAAAGAAAAAAGGATTTTGCCTCTTGATTTAATCTTCCTTGAGAGCCTCTTAAGGGGAGAGGATTTAGTATTTATTAGGATAACCAGGGATGTTGGACTTAGAGTAGGATCTTGGGGAGACATTTGGGAAGAATTTAGGGAAGGAACAAGGCTTGAGAGGAAAATATGAACTAAATTTTTCAAAAATAATTTTCTAAATTTGATTAATTTTATTTTTAATTAAAATCATAATTTTCTTGAAAAATACAAATGTTAAAACTATAACTGATTTTATAATGTTTTCAAATATTACATAAGGTCTTATAAAATTATCATAAAACTAGAAGACATAAAAACAATAATTCATGACTATGTTTTATTAAAATAAATTATATTCATTAATTATTAAATTATTCATAAATATTTAATTAAATATTTGTGACTTATAAAAATACCAACACTATCATATTATCAGTTATAATATGGATAAATTTTATTTATAACTTCATTGGTAAGGTTACTATTTACATGGCCATTATACTATTCATTAGGGTAATATTAATATTAATAATGGTAACATTAATAATCAAAAGGTTCTATTTTTATTCACCAAAAATTAAGTTTGTCTTATCGGACTCTAAACATCTTACCAATCGGAATCGTGAAAGTCAGATTTTCCAAATTAAAATCACAGAAGTGATAGTATTATTTTTAAAGGTCACAGAGTACTTAGTGGTTATTTGTGTTATGATTTCATGTGATTATATGACATAATTATAAGAAGATAATTTTTATTGATAAACCATTGGGTCGTTATAAGGGAATGATGAGAGGGGTTAATGTGTGGAGGATTTGTATTTATAAATTTTAAGTATTTTAAAAATCCCTTATATATAAATGCAACCAAGAAAATACATAATGGTAACCTAGTACAGTATGTAAATGTTACCAAATATTCATTTTATTTAAATGTTATGATAAGAAAAGGTAACAAAGAAAATACATAATAGTCATTCAAGATAATATGTAAATTATAACAATATTATTAATGTTGTAGAATTATAAAATCCCCACATATAAGGGTATATAGGGGATAATATGTAAGGTTTTATCAAAACATTAAATTTTGAAAGGGAAATCATTCTATGTGATATTTAATGGCACTCTGGAGTGATATGTAAGATTCACTTTGAGAGAAGGAGATTAAGTATGATAAAAATGGAAAATTTATAATATATAATGGTAACTAAGATGCACTATGAAAAATGGAATTATTGATCTGTAATAAAATACACAAGAGTGCATTGATGTATACATAAGAGTAACTATATCAGATAATCTGAAACATAATACTATATTATATTATCAAATATAAAATTATATTTTTAATATTACCAACCAAGAATTATAAGATATAGTAATGTTCTCTATTGAAATTTCTCAATCAATATTTTTCTTAGGAGAAAAGTGATTTCAATTATTTTTTATTACTTGATGGTTATTATGTACTTATATCATTTTTTATAGTAAGAATAACATTCATAATAAGGATTAATTTAAACTTATAGGTTGTATTACATGCACTTTCTATGATGTTATAATGGATATTAAAACTTCAATGGGAGAAACTTATTTTGAAAATGAAGAATGTGAAATCCCAAAGTAAACACTAGTTAACAGTTGTTTTATTTTTCCCATTCATATAATATTCTCAATGAAAACATTTTGTTTCATGATCCTTTTAAATATTTTAAATAAACCCCTTGCTTCATAATAATATTAAAAACTTTATAATAAGAAATTTAAAATTAGATATTAGTTGTAACCTCTAGGAGAGGCAACCCCGGGAACATCTATCACTGCATTCTAGGGGATAAAACATGAATATAGATTCACAAAAAAACACTACCTATCAACCAACATAGTATAAAATTAGAAATAATTTAATAAGGATAAATCCTTATATGAATTTTAACATGGTTTATTTATGTAATATTTTTAATACATTAAATTAATACTATGAGAGTTATAAAAAGATGAAACACTACGTTGAAGAATATCATATATTTATAAAAACTATGTTGAGTCAAAGAAAACCTCTAAAGCATGATTCAAATATCATTGATAATAATATAACATCCATGAGAAAATCATCTCATATATGTTTCATTACCACCAACCTCATGGGTGAGTGGTGGATATGGGAGTTTCATGCTACCCATCCAGGTAAATTCCTAGAGGTCCTTTATTTATTATGTCATGTTCCATAGTGGTGGATGTAACCATCTATTATTATTATTTATTTTATTATTATCCATTCACTTCTAATGAATCCATATAATTTACAATTGAAGAAATTTAATTTCCATAATTCATTTATATAGATAAATTATAAAAGAGTGACATATTTGCTTCATCTCTTGGTCCATCAACGCAGTGTGGCCCAAAGTATATAGGTATTTCATAGTATCCATATTTTTTATCTCTTCCTGAAACTTGCTAAAAAATAATTTTTAATAATAAAAGAATATTTTTTAATTAAATTCATCGTAATTTTCTTTCAAAACCCTCAAATTTGATTAATACCTTTAACTTGATAGATGTTTAGTAAGAAATCATTTCCTAGTAATATGATACTAGACAGTCATTCACGATAAGTGTGGCCTCTAAATCTATACCAACACTCACATTATAGCCATTATACAACTCATTCATATATGATCTTCACATATCACCAAAATACATGGGTCATTCTATGCTCTCAACCTCACTATTGGGAAAATTATAATGATAATGGAACCAAAATATTAATTCATATAAACATAATAACAATATAACATTAAATCTAATGAATTTACTTACCTGTATTTGTGCCCAAGCATTATCCTTGAGTTCATTTGGATGGTGTCTCCATGAGTGTGTTCTGATGGGAATGATGTTATATTATTTGTAAATCTTCACTGTAAAACTCTTACATTCTCATCTTGTTTTTCCAATCATTTTATTTTCCTCATTTTACTCCACCATCAGCTCTGTGCAAAGGTTACACACCACACACATGTGTGTAAACCCTTGATACCTAGTGGTAGATCCATCTATTAGATAAAAACAAATATTATATCAATATATCTTATAATTAAAATAAATTATTGTCCAAATAATTACTGCGGTTATATAAATATACCTAATCTCTCTCGTCAGTGGGTGTTGTTGGATCCCTAGGCTCTAAAGGAATGCCAATATATATAGACGGATTGGGACTTAATGTATGCTCTAAAGGCTTAGAATATTTTGGAATGGATGTCGATAGAGTATAAATGTAGAAGATTATAGAGAAGGTAGTATAAAGAAACGTATATGGAATAGAAGTCTATAGAAATTCATAATATAGATAGGGAGTAGGAGCCATCACTGGATAAGGGAGAGATGGGTGAGTTGGATCAGATGAAAATGGTGGTGAAGACATATGTGGAATAAATTTCAGGGTGACTCTAACGACATAGTGGGGTCGAAATGTGTTCTACATGGAATTTCATATGAAGGGACTGGGTGTGATCAAGTACACAGAGTGGTGCACATAGCTCTAGTACTTCCCCCTCATATCATCTAGCTGATAACTGGTACCACCAGGCTGATCGAAGAATAACATTCACCTAGTTGGTGGATTTTATTAAATGTTAATAACAAAATTAATCAAATGACATAATATGATATATATATATATATATATATATATAATAAAATAATCACAAGAGGCAATAAGGAGAGACACACATATCTTTTAATCATCATTTATTTTTTTCATCTTTTTCCTACATATATCTTCAATGTTTTTGATTTCCTACGTTTAAAAATAAATATGAATTTAATTAGTAATCTGTAAGAAATTTATAATCCAAACAAGAAAGAATATGATACATGACTTAATTATAGAATAATGACTATAAAACCAAATAAAGGATATATAGTGATATAGAAAAAACAATATATATTTTGTGGGAAGAATATCAAAACATAAAAGACATGTTATAGAAAAATCAATACATTAAAATTTTCATGATTATCATGGGTATGATATTGTTTTGTTCTATTTTTAATTTGATACAATTTGATTTTGGATAGGTCCTTTGGTTTATTTTAGTGGATTTATTAGGTCATTTAGTCTTTTTTATTTATATTTGGTCATTTGGTTTATATTTTGTGTTAGTTCATTTTTCCAGTTTTTAGGTCATTATTTTTAATGGTTTTGATTTTAATTTTAATTACTTTAACATGTTTCAATTAAATTAATATTTTTTTATTCCAATTCAATTGTTTTAGTTTTTTTGGTTTGGTACGTTCTAATACAGTTCAATTTCAATATTTTAAAATGAATCTTAGATAAAACTTCCGAAATTTTGTATTGGAAATTAACATGAAGCTAGATTTGGAAACAAATTATTTGTAATCAATAGTAAATCAATTTGAATACTACCAACCTTAACAACCCAAGTCAAGATAAACAAAATGATCTAAGAATATAGATGGATGATTCTATATATTGCATACCACAATTTTAGGTTCACAATCAACTCTAAAAATTGAACTATTAGATTCATCATAAGTAATAAATTGATTGGGGAAAATGGGAATATGAATTGTGTCAAATCCATCATCACCATCATCAAAAATATTCCTTGGGATTACATTAATAATGACACAAAATTCAAGTTGTGGATGATCTTTCAAATAAAAAACTTATTTCTCTATTGATGCCAATATATATGGATCATCAGTAGTAAGAGTGTGTGTCAAGTAAATAAATCAAAATCCACAATAATCAATAAATGTTTCATGAATCATCATTGAATCAAACCACTTGCATTCCATCATAGTGAATCAACCATGAGAATAGTAATCCAATATTAGTATATTCTCAACAAATCCATAATAAGTTACATTTCTAAATCTGGGTCTACTAACTGATGCACTGGTATAACAGTATGTTATTGAAGTTTCCATAACACTATCATATTATGTTCTCATGTTAATTTCTTGTTTATTGATAATAAATATTAACCCATTTACCCCAATTGATTTTCATTCACGACCCATGAAATTAGGACCAGATGCCAAATATCTTTTTTTCCTCTAAGACAAATTCATCAGGAAAACTCAATACCTAAAATAGAAATGAAAATTAAAATGAATAAAATATTAATTTTATTAATTTGTTATAGTAGTACTTATACCTTAAATATAAACCAAGTAGAAAACCCTTTTCTATGCAATTTTTCTCCCATTCTTGAAGATAAATAATAATTCTTTTTATTTATCATTTCTTTATGTTCCATAAAGAAAAAATGGATATAATTTACATGATATGTACAATTACATGAGATGAGGTAACATATACATGTTCAATTTACTTACTTTATGCAGTCATCAACCAAATCCCAATTAAACTAAACTATGTGATGTGTTATCTCCTTCTCTTCAAGGATTACTTTGGTTAATGTATATCATCAACAAATCCCCCCTATTCCAGGAAGTGATGTAAAACTGGGTTAAATTTACTCATATTTCTCTTCTTCATTTCTAATTTGTATTTTTTATCCCATAGTCACATCAGAAAAATACATTGAATAAAAATCCAAACATTCTTGATCCAAATAACCTTTCACATTAGAAAATACATTGAACAAAAATTCAAGCATTATTGATCCAAATTACCTTTCATCATAGAACCATAGGGATGATTCTTGTTCAGAACAAAACACTTCAATGTGTACAAATTTAATTTAGTTGGATACATACAATGAAAAGAAACCTGTACTCTAAGAAGTATTTCAGTTGGAAGATGGATAGTTAGATGTAGCATGCATGTAAAAAATGATGGAGGAAATATTTTCTCTAACTCATAAAAAAATTGGAGCACCAATGCCAACATTTTTTACAAGAAATACTTGGAAACATTCTTAGCATAAATGTCTCTATAAACATGAAAAAACCAAAAAAACTTATATCCTTACATTATTGGAAACAATATAATGGATTTTTATTAAAATCAACTCATGAAAAATGATATTATAACCATGAATCTTTAAAGATTTCCTCTTTAGCTATATTCTATTGACCCATAATGATATGTTTCTTGAATAGCCATAGTGAAAATTGATAGACTATTAATTCTAAAAATCGATTTTTCATGAATTTTTCATCAGAAGAACATAGAACATTCGATTAATTTTTATTAATACAAAAAAGATGCAATTTTGGTATAATAACCCAATCTGGCATGTCACACCGAGATTAAAAATTATCCTTTGTCTTTCACATTAAATTTAGAAGAATTCAAAGAAATATTTCCCATATTTTTTCACAATGTTAATTACATCTATGAAATTATGTATCAAATTGGTTGACTAATAATGAAACACAAATAAGATACTTTAATCGTTACAACTATAAATGGTTTCAGTGGAAACATTATTCATCTTTCTTGATTTCATTTGACCCTTCCCGAATGAAAAGATAACATCTTTAAATTCATTAAGAACATCAGTTCCAGACATATACTGAGGTGTACTGTCAGTCTCCATGGTATTTTCAAACCTTCGATGATTATTCCAATACATATGATCCATTTTCAAGAATCATCAATGTCCTATAAAACTAAAATGGTAGAAATATTTAAGTCTTCTGGATCACGTCTTCTTCATACAAATGGGACATGATAGTTTTTCCTTTGTTCACTATCCAAAAATCATTGTATAAGAAGAAAAATCATTTATCGTCCTCATAAGCACATCACACATATGAAATATATCTTTTGAACATGCATAGTATGTGAACACACCCACATTATAAATATGTTTCACTCTTTACTTAAAGCTTTCGTGTATACATCTATTTTATTTCTAGGATCAGAAGTTCCAAATATAAATATACTCATGATATAGAATGGTTTATTAATACAAATCCATGGAGGAAGGTTATAAATGTGTATAAAAATCATCCATGTGTTGTGTAAAGTAAACATCTTCCCAAATGGATTAAAACCATCTCATGATAGACCCAACCTCAAATTATGCTCTCATTTAAAATATCATGATATCAAGCATCAAATTTATGCTATCAAAATTTATCTACAGGGTGAAAAACACATCATTATCATTATTTCTCTCTATATCATTCCATCACATTTTTATTTATATTTCATCATAAATGAAAAAATTCTAGAGTTTGGGAATCAATTGAAAGTTCCACATTACATTCGATGGAACATTGGATGGTTTTCCATTAGTATTTGGCTTCCATTGTGATGTTCCACATTTTATAAAATCATTTCATTTAATATTTTCCTCCTATAATAATCTACAGTATTTCAAGCAAGAAAAAATATTCTTTCTAGAAAATTGAAGTTCCTAATCTAACTTCCATGTCATATAATGGTTTGAGATGATATATTCATCATCTAGCAGTATGTCCTTAAATAAGGTAAGAATATAATTGATTGTAGTATTATAAACCCCATACATGGTTTTCCAATGTAATAGTAAGATTAAAAATTTAATTTTATTCATTTTACGACATTTTTGATATATTAGATTTGTGGAAACATCATTCAATTTTTTTACTATACAAACATCATCATTTTGATTACATGCATCATATGTGTTCAGGTCAAAGTCTACTTGGGTCAGCATCCTTCCTTTCTCATGATTATGAATAAATAGAAGCCATAAAAATAATAAATTTTCTAATTCAGTCCTCCCATTCAGATCATAAACATTTTGAGATTTCCTTTTCTCCCCATTTTGATACCATTAATAGTATTTTTTTCATAAAACCAGATTTGGTTATATAGTAGCTAACTTATTCATGAAATATCTAAGGTCTTCTAAAAAAATTATAAATAGGAATTTTATATGACCACTATTGAAAGAATTATTAAATGAAAAATCTAAAAAGATCACAAATTTTTTTGAAACTCGCTTGAGATTTGATCAGTTTCATACATCAAAATTCTTTCTGTTCTATAAAAAAATTATTTTTCATGTTTTAAAAGAAATGAAATAATATTGAAGTTAAATGAAAAATATATTGAAGGAAATAATAAATTTCTACTATGTATGAAACTATATCTAACACACTATTTTATGTTAGAATCATAATTTGAATGACAAAAAATACTATATGCGTAAAAAATACTATAAATATAAAACAATGATATCAAATTTAGTTAAATGCAAGAATACAGTAGCTCTCGAATGGGAGTGTATCTCTTGTTTAACCAAAATGGATCTAGTGTACAATAGATAGTGAAATAAAATAATGTAATGAAGAATAAAAATTGTATCCATTAGTAGACGAAATCAATATACAATGTGTTTTATCCCCGTTAATATTGAAAATATGAATGTTCAGGTAGCTCAGTATGTGGGATAGTCTTCATGCATGTCGATCTGCTCGATATTCCTTCTTGGATGGTATGAAATCCAAATAAATGATCAAATGAATTTCATGATCCCTTGATGTATATAATACCATCTTCCACTTCTTAGAATTAATTTCAATTCCCTCATTATTTTAATCACTTTCTTATTAATTTCCACGTGTCTTTATTAAATGGTGAGGATTCATCAAATTGGAATATATCAACTATTCCCCTTACTTTAATCCACTCCCATAACCTTCATCAACATAAAATTATGAAATGGTTTTGAAATGGAATATTTTTATGGATCATATACGAATTTGGTTAGACCGTAAGAATCAAATGGTTTTTTATTTATCCCAAAATCAATTTTGTGAAATTTTATTTTTATGATATATGAATTTCGGAATAAGAAAATAGAATTTAATATTATTTTCCATTACATACAAGGAGGATAATTTTAGATTTCATTTCTAGGTTTCAATACAATTCCACTTCTCATTGTATACCCTCATGTTATAGCATGATTCTAGAAAATGACTTATTCATATCCATCCTTTTCAAAATTGTGTTGTATAGAGTAAAATTAAACATAATTCATCGAAGAATGAATCTTATATTTCTATAGAATGTCCCTTCATACTGGAATGACCACCCAAATTTTAATATAATTACCCATATACTTTTCAAAGTTCCATATATCTTTTCCAATTTACATTTTTTGACTTTGTGTATCCCATATTAAATGTAATGTTACTCTTAGAGAATTGATATCATAGACAAACATCAACTATTTTCACTTTCCCTCCATTATTCATCCTTATACCTTTTTATTAGTTTAAAACCTCTAGAATATAACATATTTATCACTTATCCTTATAAATACTAGTTAACCTATATTTTGGTATTTAACCAATTTCATTAAAATTATTTATTGTAAAATTGATTTTAAAAAATATAAAAATTATTAAATCATTATAAAATCCAATATATCAAAATATTTTATTTTAAACTATAGAGAATAAAAAGTTTCCCAATGTATGATATTTATTATAAATTAAAGGTAAATAGATGTGAAAATTTTAAAAAATCCTAAAAACAATTGAATTTTTTTTTCTTGATCAACATCTATATTAATTATTATAGAATAACATCAAGGTAGAAAATAAAATTAATTAATATTTATCTTTTCACAAACCTCCTTATAGAAAAAATACATTTAGGATAATATCATTAAATTTTAATACCAAATTAAACCAATGAACACCCCTAGAAATCATCATCCAAAACACTCTTAAATATAAATTCAATTTCATGATAAAATATAAAAACTGACATAAAAATTTTTAAATTAATAACAATTCATTTATATTTATCCAACACATAAAAACCACTATTTTCCCCCATTATGGATATTTTTTATGCTACCTTCATTAAGATCATCATCAAAGATAAACCAATCCTATAAAAAAATATGTACATTAAAAATGATCCATGAAATCCCAATATAAAAATATATATATATTTATTAAAATCTGATTATAATATATATAAAACAAAAAAATAAATAATGAACAACTAGAAAATTAATAAATTAAACTTTAATATTTGTATAGATAATAGTTATTTTAACACCCACAAGTATATTTAAACATATCAGAAGAAATTAAGTGTGAAAAAAATAAATCTACTATGGTGTTTTAGTCCTGGAATAGTAATAAAATTTATGTTTGATAAAATACATGAATTATTTGGGAGTAGTGAATTTAATAATGAAGAATAATGGAATAAAAAATAAGAGAGGAAATATCACCACCAATGGGGAAGAAACTCAAACATGGACTACTAGGTCTCGAGGGCTCTAGATTGAAATGTGAGGGGAGGAGGAACCCTTGTGATATTTGAGGAAATAATATACCAATGTTTCAATAAAAATATTGGCATATCACCTCATTATAAATGTCTTTAAAAAACCATTGTAATATAATAACCTATACCAATGGTTTTTTAAAACAATTGGGATAATGAAATATTTTAGGAGGTTGTACCAATGGTTAGTTAAAATTGTTGGTATAGGCTTAAGAAATGATCCTATTCCAATGTTTTTAGAAAACTATGTGTATATACATATTGGTGTAATTATTGTTTCTATTAGTTCCCCATAGTGTATCCCTGTATATCAATCACAAAAAACATCCTTGTATCCTGGGTAAAATAAATCACAAGAAATGGGTGAGCTTAAATACTCAGTAAGGGTAAGCGTATAGCAAAATCTATGAATAAATAAGGAATCAACATTATGTAAAGGAAAATAACTAAAACACATTCCATTTATCAATAATTTGAGTATGATAGAAGTAAAATATGATCAAATAATTCCATATAAATAATCACATGTGATAGAAAACCTGAAAATGGATATTATAATAATCGAATAAACACATATAAATCAATAATTAATCTCATAATGAGGGATTTTATAATGCCAGACATCATAAACATACCATGAAGGCTTCATCCAAGACACCATAAATCAATGGGTAAGAAATAAGACAATACCCAAACTTGTTTGTCTCATAATACCTATCGATGCATCTATGGGATATAGTGAGATCTACCCATCACATACCAAGTACAATGAAATCCTAGCATTAATGGGGTCAAATGTAATGAACATGTACATTTTTATTGAAACTATCATACAAAATGAAAATAAATTTCCTCGTTCAGTAAATATAATCACAAACCATCTAGAGAAATATGGTGAATGGGATCTAAATATAGCATTCCTAGTCAAAATAATCATAAAAATTTTAATAAAATATATTATGTTGGTCGGAGTGGATACTCAAGAGGGGGGTGAATTGAGTTCCAGTTAAAAATTTTGTTAAAAATATTTCTCTTGAAATCCCCCAATTTAAAAACAAAGTTAAACTGTAGTGAATTTATACAGATTGTAAATGTTCAACTAGTTTCTCAAAGAGTGATTAGGTCTCAGTTTTTTTAATCATAAGACTAAATCAACTTTTGAAACTAACTTATTGATTTACAACAGGTATATACAATTCCTAATTTAACTATCAAAGTAACTTTAAAATAGCTTTATATTTAAAAGTACTAGGCAGCAGAATGTAAATATATGTAAGTATACTTTTAACTTAAACTAGAAATCACAACACATATAACAAGAGGATCAGTCTCAAGCCAAGAATTATTCCTCTAAAATTTATATAAATGTGATCCAAACCCTGGATCGGGGTTAACAATAGTTTAAAAAAATTCCAGGTCCAGAGACCTCTACCACAATTCTGCGTGGGAAAACAAACAACAGCTCACAGCTGTCCAGGTCTTACTCGACCTCTACCACTCTCCACAGTGGGAAAGAAAGAGAGTTATGGAGTTGAGTGAGGATTTAAGAATCCTCCAGTTTAGCTCAGGAGACAGTGCCTGTAAAATAAACAGGGTACACACACTATTCGAAATATAAATTAAAGAATCACTAAAGTAAGTGAGAATGAGTTTAGAAGATCTTTAGTGATTGGTAATGCAGCTCTGGACTCGTTTGATTGGTCATAAAAGCTTCTGATTCCTTCTCTGGTTTTTTGTCTGAAAAATAGAGTATCGTTTTCTTCTTTGTTCCAGGTACAGCTTGAGTGCATGAGATGTCTGTTGTAGTTTTTCACTCAAGAAACAAATTGTCTTTTCCTCTAGTAAAGAATTTCTTCACATATGTTCAGTGTTCTTGCAGTATGGATGTAGCCTTGAATTCTCCATGATTGAATGATGTTGGGACTCTTTATTGTTCTTTATGTTTCAACACATCGACACACCCACCACTGCTTCTCTATGCTTTTCAGCTAGGTCTTTATCTTTCCTTTTATAGATTTCAGCTTCGACGAAAAGGAATGATTACTTTTTGTATGGGTACTAGTTACGGTTTCCTGACATGCAACAGAAATCATTAAATAACATTAACTGCATTAAAAACATCAAATGTAACCGTTAGCTTAATAAATAAATAGAATTGGGAGTATAGAATTTGACTGGTTGGTCAATCATTTCTGTTGGTAGACGTGCACGGTGGACTTCGTGTCGCAGGACCTTCCATCGGTAGCTCTTTTGATCTTGCATCAGTAGCTCTTTTGATCTTGCATCGGTAGCTCTATATACCTATGGCTTTAGTTCCATCGGTAGCTCTTGTTATCGGTAGTTCTTGATCCATAGGTAGCTGTTTCTCCATCGGTAGCTCTTTTCATCAATAGCTTTTTCCACGTGTCGGTAGACATACACTATCCGCAGACTTCTATTGGTAGCTCAATATATTGGTGACTATACTTTTTCGGTAACTATCGGTAGCTCTGGTCTGTTCGTCGGTCGGTATCTCTAATCTATTTATCTGTCAGTAGCTCTGTTCTGTTTATCTGTCGGTAGCTCTGGTCTATTTTTCTGTCGGTAGCTCTGATCTATTTGTCTGTCGGTAACTCTGGTCTGTTTGTCTGTCAGTAGCTCTGGTCTATTTGTCTGTCTGTAGTTCTGATCTGTTTGTCAGTTGGTAGCTCTGGTCTATTTGTCTGTCAGTAGCTCTGGTCTGTACTTGTATCAGTGGGATTACTCTCGGTATCTACTAGTAGGCATGCACATCGATAGCTCTATACATATCAGTGACCTTAGTGTATCGATGACTCTGTCTATCAGTAGACTGAGTAATAGTAGCTCTTTATCAGTAGCTATACACAGATCAATGACTTTAACACTTGTCTGTTTTTATGCAAAACACATCTGAATGGGTTAGAGGTACTACAGAACTCATATAAATATAGATAATCAATGATTAAAATATTTCAGAGACTATTTTAATATTATTATCATCTTGATCATAGAAAATAATAGATTGATTGAATTAATATATAAATAAACATGTATTGGGATTATCAAAGTATATGAAGGCATAATTGGGATTATCAATACAGGTGAGGTCCACATAATATATCATATCATAATATATTAACCTTAATTAAAAATATGATTCAACAAAGGATAATAATATAGATAAAAATACTTTATTAAGATCATTGAAAAACTCAAGGGGAAAATAACCTTTTTCACTTTGAAAATCACATATTTTTTAAATTTTGTGCAGTTATAAAAGAAAATATATTCATTGAATATAAAAATTTGAAGTAATATTAAATAATTATGCCATTTTTTACAACATGAAAAGATGCTAGAACCATATATGTTTAGAAAAAACTCCTTTCGTGTTTTTTATAAAAATTATCAGAGAACCTTTTCTAGAAAATGAAAAATTATACCTTTCAAACCATTTATTAGAAGTAAAACATGATTAAAAATGACATTAAACAATCTTAGGAAAATTTTAAAAAACATTTTTTGAAAAAAAAATTAAAAAACATGTCCATGAAAGGGAAATATTTCCCAGCTGATACTTAAACATAAACAATCCTAAATAATGTTGAGATTGTGAAATAAACCCTTACCACTTTGAAATAATTTGAACATTATGCCCCATGAAAGTAATAATTATCAAATTAAACATTAAATATCAAGAATATAATGAGATTAGTGATATGATGTATCAAAAGGCATTATATACAAAAAAAATATGTGGTGACTATTGCATATATCTCACAGAAGTAAAAAAATTAGATTAGAAACCCTTACCTCGTTCTTACCTTTAGTTTTGTATACTTTAACTTCATGTATAATGGTTTAAATAACATTATTAATTATTTATTGAAATATAATAATATTTATAATACCTTATGTGATACTTTTATAACATATTACAACCTATTCATTAATAAAATTTCATTATTTTCATTGTCCTAGGTGAATTTGTTTCATGGTTTCTTTATTGCTTCATTTGTGTATAGTTATGGATTTTTTTGTAAAATGGAAATAAAACTCCATAAGTGAAATGAATCTTTATTTATAAAGTTACATATTTTTAAATTATCCCATATATCATTTTTTATTTAAGGAATTGAGATGATTCATTTGATAAAATGTTGATGATAAATGTGTAGTTTATTTTGGTTGTTCTTCTGACCATCATGAAATAGTTTCAGTTTATTTAATATTATGTATATCTATTATTTATATAAAATTAAATAGGTTATAATATTAATTTTACCACCAAATTTAACCATAATAATACTTTTATGATGGTCATTTAAGGCAGTAATGGAAAACAAAATATCATTATTCATGGAGACGGATAACCGCCAAAATTTGGACAATGGTTTCATTTCTTGAAATAAGAGGGGGTAATAAAATGGATAGATATAAGATATTCAATTAGAAAAATAATAAATTATTATTTAAAATATTTTAGAGTTATTATTCTATTGTTTATTAATTATGTGAGGAGAAGGTCGAAGAAGAAAAGAAAATAAGAGAGGTGATTTGAGAAAATTACCTCTTGAATATTACCTCCTTGAAGGATCCATTAAAGACATTAGAATTGGTCTTTTTGGGAGACCAGAAGCACATGGATATGGTGATATTTGGGAGGATATGTTTTTATATATATTTGTGGATCTTCAAGGATTTATTGTAGAAAAGGGGTGGTGAGGAGTGGTGTTTATACTTGAGGAGGGGTGGGTTCAATTGATTAAATAATGATTATTTTATATTTAAAGTGAACCAAATTGGCGTGGGACGAATTCAAAGGAATTATATTGATAATTAATTTTTAAAAGGATGTTTATGGTATATAATCACATCAACCACTCATGTTATTTTATTTTACAGGTATTTGAATCTTTTACCTTTTAACATTAACACGTTTCATTATTTTACCCATATGATGGTAATTATTTTTTTCCATGGTAACATTTATTATGATCAAAATGAAAATTAACTTAAAACATAATTTATAACATCTTATAATAAATATGGAATATATTTTACCAAATTCAATTCAAATAATTTGAAAAATTATATTTAAAACAAAACCAACATACGGGATGAAACAAGGAGGTTTTCAAGATCTGTGTTTTTCAAGAAAAAGATCATTTTATATTGACACTACGAGTGATAATTATCATTGTATGAAAATAAATTAACATTTAATGATATATAATCTATAAATTTCATTTAAAAATTCCCCATTAGGAATTATATTAATTACATATAAAGGAAATACAATATGTACTTTTAAAAAATTTTCAGAAAAGTCATGTTGTTAAACCCAAAAATAATATTATACTAAACTCAAATATAAAGCTAATTAAAAATAATTTAAGTGAATTAAATATAACTAGATAATACTTATGTTACTTAAAACCATATTAAAAAACATGGAAATGTAAAATAAATATAACTATCAATTTATAATGGAGATTGATAGAGAACATGGTCATCATAAAGTTGACCATAAAAAAACTATAAATCTATGATGGATTAAAAGGTCATTGATTTATTTGTAATATAATTAAACATATATTGATTTTCTTCCAAATTTTTATTACTAGAGTCTAGGAATAATTTTACATACTAGAGTGATAACATAATGAAATATACTTACTTGATAGGTAGTGTTTCTTCCTTTAAGCAACTTCCACCACAAACTCATCTTTTTCTCCAAAATACATTTCAACCTTTATTCCTAAAAAAATTGAAAAATGTTTTATATATCTTAATAATATAGAGGTGGTAAAATAAACTTAGCCTTTATCTGTTATACCTTTTAAAAAAAATATATGTTATATTGAATAGGAAATCACATGGGCCAGTGTTAGGCGGTGCACCCTTGTCACCCTTCGGTTGTGGGTTCAAGTCTCGCTTCTTTTCCTAATGTGAAGGGTTGCCATCCAACATACATGTTTTACTTTTTCAAAAACTATATTAATATAATCCTTAAAATATTCAAAGAAAGATTACCATAATGGTTTTATCATATGTTTCATTTTTAATTAAAAAATATAATTACCCATAATACATCATTCTTTCCTGGATCCATTAGTAATCTAGTGAAAAAGTACATACTACTATCATCCCTTTCCCCAATAATTGAATATCAAAAAATTATTTTTTATCCATAAATCACTAAAATTTACTTTTAACATATCGTAAGATTCATAAAGAGTGAAAATTAATTATTTTTTTCTCAAACTATTTTTCAAAAGAAATATGGTAGGAAAATGTTATCCAGTATTCTTTAATACATTAATATTTAATCTTCATAAAAAGTTAAACATAAATCATTTCATAAATGGTTAACCTTATGGGTCTTCCATAAATCAGGATAAATTTTTTAAAACGAATATTACCAAATTTTATAAATGAACATACCATCAATCTCTCAAATAACATGAAGTAGATCTTAATCATTACATACTAAAAGTTTAAATACATTCATCATGTATTATCTTAAAATATGGTAATAATATGAATAACCATAAAACCATATTGAAAACATTAATGATTCATTATTCCTTATTTTAAAAATAAATTATGGGATATTTCATTAAATCCAAAGATGTTTTCAACTATATCAATGGTAGAATAATCCACTTTGTCAAAAAATAATTAATTTTCTATAAGGTAGTCAGTACTGTCCAATTTACTTTGTCCATATCAATCATATATTCATCCAAACATCATTATATCAAAATAAATAACATATTAAGGGTTACATTTCCTTCAAACATGTGTTTTAAAAAATAATAACTTTCCAGTGAATCACTTTTCTTGGTCATTGGTACTATTCAATATATTCTCTCAAATCCTTAAAGAATGATCATGTGGTACAATCATTATATGTTTCATAATACTTATAATGATAATTTCATACGACATATTTCTTGTATCCAAAAAAACAAGCACAATAATCATTCCATTTCATATATATCAAAATCATAAGTTTTACCTTCGTCCCTTTTATTTTTTTAAGGTATCTTCCTTTGATGATTGGCACTTTCATTTGCGTAGTTCCACATATCCTTACTGTTGAATCATTTCACATTGAAAAAATATTTCTTACCCTTTCATTCATGAGCATAGTGTCATTATTCACCACACTTAAAGAAAACTCCTTTTTTCCTTTTAAGCATGTACATAAGTGTTTCGTTCCACAATTATAACATGTTGGAAAATCCTTATTTCCCTTCCTCCATTTATCCATCATTTCCCCCTCTATCCTCTTCTTTTCGTACTTCTCTTTGAAGCCAACATACATAGATAATTCTTTCATCATCTTTTTTACACATGATATTATGTGCTCATACGATGAGAATGTTTGAGATACTATTTCCCTTCTAAATATTGGCTTAAGCCCATCCATGAAATGATAATTCTTATTCTTTGGATCACATGCATTGATTTGGTTCCCATTCATTCTACTAGTCACTATATCTAAACAATGGAATACACTAGATTATGAATAATAATATAATTTATAATCTCAAAACTACTTATCATAAATTGAAAATTTATGTATAACTAATCTCATAATCCTAAAATTTGTTTCTTTAGGAGTATTTACAGATTCTATTGTAGGGTTTCATTCTCTAATATATGTTATAAAAAATCTAGTTCCCAAGGATTCTACCAAACTTTCTCTGATACCAATGATAAATACTCTAGCCTGAGTAGCCCAAAGTCAGTGGTTACATTATTACATTTGACATGAGATACAGATAATCACATCCCAAATGATTGAATAGTTTAGTAGTCATGGTATACTAGATACATCCTTGAAATTCACATTACATTTCAAACAGACAATACAGAATAAATTTTGTTTTAGAATGCCTTAATTACCTTTAGTGTATCCCTTTATATAAATCACAAAACACTTCCTCGTATCACGAGGAAAATAAAACATAATAAATAGGTGATCTTGAATGCTTAGTAAGGGTAAGAATACAACAGATTTTATGAATAAACAAGTCATAAAAATTATGGAAAGATAAAAAACTGAAACACATGAAATTTAATCAATAATTTGAGCATAATATTGCAGTAATTAAAAATGATCAAATAATGACATATAAAAAATCACATGAGCTAGAATACTTATCCATGTATATTATATTAATATCATAATCACATGGAAATCAATAAATAATATCATAATGAGGGAATGTATAATTTCTTACATCGTAAACATACCTTCAAGGCTTTGACCAAGGCACCACACATAAACGAGTAGGACATAAGCCAATACCAAAACTAGTTTGTCTCATTAGACTTACTGATGCATCAAGAGGCTAAACCAAACCCCATCCATCACTTACAACATTTAATGAAATACTTATATGAAAGTATTGAAATAATCAACATATAAATTTTTATTGAAAATGTTATATGAAATGTAAATAACAATCCCTAATCATTAAATATAATCACAAAAAATCCATAGTAATATGGTGAATGGTGTCTAAATATTACATTCATAGTAAAACTAATCATAAAACATTTAATAAAATATAGTACATGATATAATAATATATTAACCTCAATGAAATATAATATTCAACAAAGGATGTCGATATAGATGAAAATACATTAATAATATCCTTGAATTTTTTTGGGGAAAATACCCTTCTTCAAATTCAAAATCAAAAAAAATTAAAACACTACACAATTATAAAATAAAACATTTTCATCAAAAATATTAATGTATTATTATAATGTAATATTTAGAAAATTAGTTTTTTATGACATACGGAAAATCCTGTCATGCTATATACGTTTAAAAAAAATCTTGTGTGTTTTTTATATAAAAGTCTAAAGGAAAATTATTTAGAAATCAAAAAACATATACTGTTTAGACAATTTTTTAAAATTAAAACACGAGTAAAAATGACTTTCAAAAATCATAATAGAATAATAAAAAATATTTGTGAATTTTTTTTAAGAAAACATTGTCGTGGAAGAAAAATATTCCATAATAGAGGCTTAATCGTAAACAATCCCTAATAATGATGAGATTGTGAAATAAACCCTTACCACTTTGCAATCTGTCAAATCATATACCCCATGAAATTATTAATTATCAAATTTAAACATTACATAACATTATGATAATGATAATCAAGATATGATATATCAAAGGGTGGTATATAATCCACACAAAATTAATTACTTATAGTGAACCTATACTTTTACACATATTATTAGATGATTTTAAGCATAATTAACAATAAAAAACAACCAATGATCGTAAATTATATTTTCTTTGGAATATTAGGTACATAATTAAACATCATGAAACCAAAATAATGAATGTATTATTTAATCTTCATAATGAGAAACTAACTACCTTTGAGCCTTTATATCTATAGAGGATATCTTGGTGAATACATGAACAAAATAGATGAGCTAAAAATCCCAGTAATGTAATAAGAATATGAATAAACATAGCACATGGGTTAGAAGACATAACATGATATCATTAGAGTCATGAAACATAAATAAAATGATGAATAATTACATGTATTTAATGGGAACATATAACCAATAAGTTTTCGGAATGTTTCAATAACATATAACAGTACATAAAGATGATTCAAGGAAGGCTTCCAAGACTTGGTGGACAATGTTCCATAAAGGAATCGTGTTCACTCCTTGTCCCAACATAACGTCTTAGGATAATAAACATTAACCAATGCATTGGAGCACTATTTGGTCACACCAATCATAATAGGTTCATGAATATGTGTTCTACATGAAGAATCATACATAAGGAATCAAACATAATTGTAAGTGTTGCCTATGGAAAAAATTGCGTACCATAACCATGTCAAAAGGCATAAAATAAGAGAATATCATAATGGTGTCCATAAAATATGGGATTTAAATCATAAATGGGAATTGATATGGAAAATTAGGAAAATATAATGATAATTCATGTCAAAATGAAGTGAATACATGTAAAAATAGTGTTTAAGAATCGTTAGAAATAAAATATTTAAGTGCGATTTAAAGAAAAATAATAAAGATTATTTAAAATGAACAAGGAATAATTATTTGTGTAAAAAATTAAATGAACGAAGATAGTTTTTTATGAAAAAATAATTTATGTTTAAAAAATAATGATGGATTAAATCATAGTACGGAGAGAACATGAAAATGGGAAAGAAATTGGGAGTTTCCCTTGAATCAGGTTTTCTTATAGGGAATAATTGACAATGGAAAATTTCTTATAACATGTATTTTATCATTAATGAAATATGATATGATCTGGGTATATGATTTTGGAACATATACATAGGATTTATAATAATTAATTAAAAATAAAAAAAATTAAACTGGGGTAAAGAGGGAGAAAGCGTAACCCAAAGGAAAAATAGAGGTTCGTAAATAATTCCTTACCTTATGTCTGAAACAGTTCTTCACTTGTAATTAATGTAATTAAAAATAAAATTAGATTGATTAATTAATAATTATGAAACCTATTATATATTCACATGATTTATTAGAGTTTATTAAGATCATTTATTTACTTTTTATGGGTTATTGTGTACAATTTCATCATTCGAGAGTGTTCGTTTTCTTGATTTTCGTTATCAGTTTTCTTTTATAAGAGTATAGAAGTTCATATAAAATGGGAATAGATATCCAGAATTGAATTTACATGTTATTAATGAACATAAATGGTATTAAATGGTTATATATGTGTTTTCATTATTTTGGGTGAGGATGCATCATTATATAAAACGTTTGTGATAATTGTTTTGATTATTTTGGGCGGTTTTCGCTCAAAAAAAACTCGTTTTGTTTTATTGTTTAATATTATCTGTATATGTTAGTTACAAAAAAGTTTTAAAATGAATTTTAAAATCTTTTTCAACCATTATAATGTTTTTAAGACCATCCCTAAAGGCGTTAATGGAAATTGAAAATGTGTCGTCCTTGAAGGGGATAAATCAACAACTCACAGACGACGTGTTCATTTTTAGAATAATAGGGAGAGGAAAACGGATTTGATGAGGGATATTTTATTAAAATAATACAATTATAGTATATATAAGATATTGGTTTCATAATTAAACTTGGATGAGTGGATTTGAGGAGATAATATGAAAATAAAGGAACATGAAATGAAATTAAATCAAAAGGAAAGAGGATTTTTACATCTTGAATTTCTCCTCCTTGAGAACCTCCATAGGGAAATAGTTTTGGTCTTTTGATGAGACCAAAATCTATTTAACGTGAGGGAGAGGATTTGGAATTGTATTGGTTAGATCTTAGAAAAGTTTCAAAACTTGAATATTGTGAGGAGAAGAGGTGGTGGGGTGGGTTTTATAGTGGAGGAGATTGTGTTTTCCTATTATTTTTTCATTAGTTTATATTTTGGATCAACACAATGAATAGTTATAGAATTAACATGAAATAAATTAAAACAATTAATATGGGTATTATATTATGGTTCATACAGCAATTATGACTCAATGAATAGTTTTTTAACTTATAATGTATATATATGATAAATTATCGTATTTTATTATTGATAAAAAATCATCCATTTTAGAAAAATCCAAAAAATTCACCCTAATATTTTTTTGACATTTAGAATTCAAAAATGGGATCTATTTTATTAAAATATTTTACCTAAATATGATAAATTAAAATTTTAATTAAGTTCATCATTAATTTTAAAAATACTAATTTTAAAATTATAAATGATTTTATGACACATTGAAAAATTATAAAAGGTCTCATAAAATTATGTTATAATCATAAGAAAACAAAATTTCAATTTATGAATACATTTTTTGAAAAAAAAAATCTTTTAAATTATTAAATTATTCATAAAAATTTAATTTAATAATTTTGACTTAAAAAAATACCAAAACATAATTTTTCATTTTGAAAACATTTATTTACTTAGACCATCAAATAAATACATCATATTTTCATTTATAATATACATAAATTTTATTTATACTTTTATATATTAGGTTACTATTATTTTATTCAAACTACTATTCCTAAGTGTCATATTATTATTCCAATGGTCATTTAACTATTTCATCAGTATAATTTCCTTAACTTCTTGAAATATATATTATTTCAATATTTCATTATTTATGATGTTTGTATTGCGTTCTATATGTGATTTTATATGATTTACACTAGAAGAAAAAATTATAAGAAGGGAATCCCCATTGATAGAGTAGTGGGTCTTTACATTCTTCCCCTATTATGAAATTTCACCAGCAAAAATTCATTTTACATATTAAGTTGAAAACAAGTGAGGGTACTTCCCCTCATAACTTCATCTAGTTAACATGTTTCCTATTGGTAATTATGGTTCCACAATAGTACTTTGAATAGGTGAGTAGTCTTGTTTCACTATACTTTATCTCTATGATCCAATATCTTCACTGGCTACTCCTTGTAAGATAGATAATGTTCCAATTGTACCAGCTCTGAATTTAGTACATGTGACGGATATAGTATTTACTTCCTCAAGAAGGATAATTGCAATACATTGTGTACATGAGAGATTGTAGGTTGAAGTGCCGGTCGATATGTCACATCTCGGACATGATCAAGGATCTCTAAATGGCCTATATACCTAGGACATAACTTTCCTTTCTTCCCAAAACTCATGATCCTCTTCCATGGTGACACTACTACACAATTGGGATTATCCAATACTAGGGATTTAACATTTCTAGTTATATACATTGTTAAAGACTCCCTTTTTCAGCACTAAAAGATGAATTGTTAAAGGGGGTATTTAACACCTCTTTTTAGCACAGTTAATGGTGGTATTTAGTAGCGTTATTCTACAAGTGCTGATAGGGGCTTATGAATTCTTTTTTAGAATCATTAATAAAGAACCGCTTTATCAGTTCTTTTTTAGTAGATCTGATAATTGTATACTTCAAAAAAATATTTCATTAAGAATAATATATTAACAATTAAATATATTTATATTGATATAAATATTATATATATTTTTTGAATATATTTTAGATAATGAAAATATGTAGTAACACTGAATATAAATGATATTTAGTGAAAATGGCTTATAAATTAATTAAAAAAATTAATTATTAATTTTAATATTATTACCAAATAATAGTCATTTAATATCAATCTAAAGATAAAAAAATCAAAAAATTAATAAAAAATATAAAATAGGTTGAAAACATCACTAGAACTTTAAACGGGCATAATATTTGATCTCAGAGTTCATTTTTTATCTACCATATATCAAATAAAATCATGTGACGAGATCTAAACCCTTAATGACAAATGTAAACTTCTATCACATTTTTTGAGTCTAAGAAAGGCCCAAAAGAGCTCCAAAATGAGTTTTTAGTTGGGGTACCCTGATTTTTCAACATTCGATTAATTTTGTGCCTTGTTTAAGGGGGTCATTTTTCTATTTTCTAATGGGGACTGAATTTATTCCCCGATATTGAATCCATATTGATATTATGGTTTCTAAATTTTATCTTTTTTCACAACTAAAATTAATTTATAATTTAATATATTCATGTTTTCATATATTCACTTATAATAAATCAATCATATAAATATGTAGTGACCCATCCCCTAATAGCCCAGGTCTGGTGTCTACTACTAAATACATTGGACTGATTTTGAGGAATCATTCCCTAAAGGACCGGTAAGTTTAGTAGTCTTGGTAAACCAGATACATAAATGAGTATTGTATTACAAATGAATACATTGATTACAACCTAATTTTTTTTAAATAATCAGTGTTGAGATGAAATTTAATCCATCTATTAAAATCCATGGATATCTTTCATAGTATTCTTCTTGGATTTATGGGGAATGAAACATAATAAGGGTGATCTCAAATGCTCATTTTGGAAAAAATAGGGTGAAAGAAATAATGAATCAATGATAATAATTAGTAAGGTAAGTTAAATAACTTAACACACATGCCATGTAATCAATAAACTGAATGTAAAAACATAATAAATATGGAAATGTAATAATTAGAAATACATGCCATTAAAATAACTAAAGAAGGAAAAACAAATATGTAAAGGTAAGAATATGGCACATATACCATTTAATCAATGAACTATAATGAAATGTATCCTTGGATATGTCAATGCAAAATCTCATGAATGAATATTAACTTAAACTACTATGATGGAAATGGATATCTTATCAAATATCATCCCTCTATCACATGAAATCCTATTACTATCAAGACCATTTACAAGGTAGTTTAAAACTCAGGGTAGAAACCCATTTGTGAAATTATTTACCTCATGAGAACCTGTCGATGCATCGAAAATCTATATAAACTCTGGGCTCCACCGTCATTTCTAGCCCAAAAAAGTCCGTATATGGAATAATAAAAATAACTTATATGCCTTATGAAATAACCATACTGAATGAGAATATGGATCAATCAATAATTCCCCAATTAAAAAATGGTTATATAATTTCCTCGAATGGAAATTCCATTGAAATATCAATAGGATTGGTCTTGAGAAAAATAATATTTAAATATTCCAAAGTGTCCCATACCACATTGAATCATTTTTAAATTATAATCCTCATGAATTATAATATGAGATGTAAGTATTAAATTTCATGAACTAAAAGGGATTAATAATATAATATAAAAAAATGAAAGTATATATACCACACAAATATGTAATTAGTGAACATGAAATTTATCTCACACATGTAAAAAGTGAGATGAGAATCCCTTACCTTGTGTTTCCTATTAGGTTAATGTCCTTTAACTTCTTGTATAATGAATTTGTGTTTATTTTATACTTTCTTAAGAATCATTTTCATGTTTATAATTACTTTTATTTCACTTATTACAATGTTTTGTACAACTACTTAAACAAGTAAGTTTATGTCAGGTGTTTCGACCAAATTCAGTTTATGTGTAAAAAACAACTATTGTGGGTCAACTATGGTCAAAGGGGTCTTTATATAACGACTCTATAATAATAAAAATGACATAATTGTCATATTTATACATCAATTTTACTTTTAAAATCAGTTATTAAATATGGCTATGAAAAATGATTCAATGTGACGATCATGGAGATGGTAGGTCGTACATACGCATGAGTAACATTCCCATTTTAAAATGATCATTATAGAAAAAAGATTAGTAAAAAATAGTTATTTAATGATAATTATATATTAAATACCAAATTATTTAATCCCATATACTTATATATATAATTCTGTGATGTAAAAGGAATCATATCATGTCGAGGAGGCGGTAGTCCATACATCCACAAACGAGGTTATATTTTTTAAAGTGAGTGAAAGGGTAATGAAGAAGATGATATATATATATATATTAAATTTATAGAAATATAATTATAGGAGAAATATATAATTTATGTTTTATATGTCAGTTATTATTAATTATAACCCCTACTGTAAATTGAGGCTATACCAATAGAAATTTTCCATCATTTTTTATAAACCATTGAAGTAGGGATGTCGAGAGGCCCTTAACCAACGGTTTCAGTAAACCATTTGAATATAGATTTTTAGATGATTTTTTACCCAACAGTTGTACCAAACCATTAGGATATGTGAGTTTTATATTATATTTATCCAATGGTTTTATCAAATCGTTTGAATATGTGAGTTTTAGTTCGGCTTTCCCAACAGTTTTTTTAAACCGTTGGGAATGCTTACCCCTAAATTGTCAACACACCCAATCCTGTATCCGTGTGATTGTAGGCCTAAAGCACACACCTAATGCAAATCTCACTCACTTTTAAAATTATTCCACTAGATCCATCTTAAATCAGGCAATCGTTTTGTTCTACACTTCAAATCTATTAGTGGTACCTTAGGTTTAATGTTTTTCGTCTATTTTTTGGTTTTATGTTTTGATTGGGCCTAAACCCAAGATCTGTGCATTATGCTATACCAAATAATTACAATTTGATTTGATTTCTATTTTTGTTCTACACTTCTACTGTCATGATTATGTGAGTCAACATTATTTGAATTATTTATAGCCACTCCTATGTAGATTAAGTGAACCATATGAAGGGATTGGAACCAGTTAAGGTAGTGGTGTAGGTGGTTTTCCATTTTTTAGTGGGGTGATATGGTAGTTTCTATGGGATTTAGTTTGCTTTATCTTAATTATGTAAAATTTTAAGATTTTATCTATTTTGTTTACTTTGATCCTATAATACATATTTATCATATGCCTAAGGTTAATAAGGTTTTTTTACATGTAATACATCATACTATAACACTAATATGAATATATTATTAAGAATAATCCACGTAAGTTCTTGTTGGATATGTTGTTAATAAAATAAAAGGTGTTTTTATAATGATTTCTAAAAGATTAAGTACTTAACATTTGGACCATTGATTAATATTGTAGCTACAACTAATTCCTAACTTTATTGTGGATTTTTATTTACCACGTGTAGTTTATTTCCTCATCCACCGTAATCCCTCATCATTTAGGGTTTTCAGTTGTTGTTGGATGTGAAATTGATATGATCCAAATACTCCAGCCTACACATAGACAATGAATTTCCCTTCTCGAACCACTACCATCACTAATTTTCTAGGCATGTTACACAATATTAGTATTATAGGGGTACTATATTTTCTCCCATCGGTCATGTTCACATTCATTTCTTCAAGAAATTTACCTTGAAAACAGATTGCTTTCATTGAAAAGGGATTTCAAACAATTGTTTTTTAAAATTTTTATGTAATGGTTAGGTGGGATGTGTAGGTGGGGGTGTGTAGGTCGGGTGGAGGGGCAGTGCAGGGGGAGTCTGTTGGGGGTGAGGTGGAGGTGGGGGGGGGGTTGTGCAGGTGGGTGGGGGTGCATGTGGGGGGTGTGCAAGTGGGTGGGGGAGGGGAGTGTGCAGGTTGGGGGGTATTTGTAGTGTGCAAGTTGGGAGGGGGTGCAGGGGGCGGGGATAGTGCAGACGGAGTTTATTGGAGGTGAGGTGGGGGGGGCTGTGCAGGTGGGGGTGGGTGGGCTGTTCAGGTGGGGGTGTGCATGTCGGGGGGAGGGGGAGTCTACTTGGGGTGAGGTGTGGGGGGGTGTCTATGCAGGTGGTGGGTGGGCTGTGCAGGTGCGGATGGGGGAGGGTGCTGTGCAAGTGGGGGGGTTAGGTGGGGGTGCAGTGGGTGGGGGGATGGGGTATGCTGGTGGGGGGTGTGCAGGTGGGGGGGGGGGGGGGGGGGTTTGTACAATGGGTGGGTGGGGGGGTAGTCCAGATAGGGGATGGGGGGTCTATCCATTTGAGTATGGGGGTGGGTTGTCCAGGTGGGGGAGGGGTTGTGGGCTATCCAGGGGGTGTCCAGGTGGGGGTGTGGGTGGGCTATCCAAGTGGGGGGTGGGGCTTTCCATTTGAGAGATAAGATGATTTTTTGTTTTTCAACCAATAGAGTGTTGTATTTTGGAGGTTTATCTATTAAAATTGGTAGCAGAAAAAAACCTTAAAATTAATGATCCAAAATAAAATAATCAATATAAAAGTGAAGAATATAACATGTAGGAATTTGTTTACTATAAAAATATTCATCACTTACTCTTCAACAGAGTATGCTTGATGGGGGTGTAGGTAATTTTTAAGGTATTATATGGATATTGGGGGTGGGATATTGAGGTGGGGAGGGGGGTTATGGGCTGTCTGTGGGGGGTGGCCAGGTGGGGGGGCTGTATAGGTGGGGGTGGGGGTATCCATTTGGGTATAGGGGAGAGTTGTCTAGGTGGTGGAGGGGGGAAGGGCTGCCCGTGGGATGTGGGATTTCCAGGTCGGGGGGGGGGGGGGGGGGGGGTTCCAGTTGGGGTGGGGGCTTTCCAGGTGGGGGTGGTGGGGGTGGGTTTTCTAGGTGGGGGGAGGGGGTGGGAAGTCCAGGTGGGGGAGGGGTCTGAGCTATCCCGGTGAAGGGGGGTGTCCAGGTGGGGTGGGGGAGGGGGGGCTATCGATGTGGGGGGGGCGCTGTCCAGGTAGGGGTGGGGGATATCCAATTAGGGGTTGGGGTAGGGGTGGGGTGTCTAGGTTGGGGTGGGGGTGGGTGGGCATTGTAGGTGGGGGTGGGCTATCCAGGTGGCTGCAGGGGGGGTAGGGGGGATGCATGGGAGGGGGTGTGGGCTGTCCAGGGGGGATGCATGGGAGGGGGTGTGGGCTGTCTAGGGGGGGTTGCGTCAAATCATATTTGAAACACACACAAAATTTTGTAAACATACACCTTCTCTCACAACCTTGAATTAGAACTTATCTAACCTCTCTAAGCCACATACATAGCTCAAAATTTAGAGGTGTGTTTACAATTTGGTGTGTTTTCTGAGAATTCATGTACGATGTATTAGAGTGGAATATAAAATCCAATCCACATATTTGGAGTTGTTTTTACAATTAGTTGTGTTGTGATTTATATGTATGATATTCATGGTTTACAACAACAGTCTTCTCGGTCATCTATGATAGGCTTGAAATCATGCTACAATTGGATAGAGATTGGATTTTGTGACCCTAGTTTGGGGGTGGACACTGCCACCCCCTTGGATATCCCCCCAACCCCTGGACACCCCCCTTTACACCCCCACCACTAGATACCCTGCTATCCCCACGGAAAGCCCGCATCCCCCAGGACAGCCCCCCACCTCCCTGGACACCCACGCCCTTAACACCCCCACCCCCTAGACAACCCACACCACCAAGGACATCCCCACATCCCCCTAGACAGCCCCCACCTCCCCTAGACACCCCCACCCACCCCCTTGGACAACCCCCTATACACCAACTTAACCTTGGACACCACCTGGACACCCCCAGCCCTGCTGGGAATCCCCCCGGACAACCCCTACCTCTAGATATCCCCCCACCCTAGACACCCCACCCCCTTGTACAACCCAACATGGTCACCACCCCATGCCTGGACACCCCCACCCCCCTTGTATACCCCCACCCCTAGATAACCCCCCCCCCCCCCCCGGAGACAGACCCCCACCCCCTAGAACCCCCTGGACACCCCACCCCCAATATGGTCAGCATACACGATTAGACCATTCCCCTCCCACTAACATACCATATATACCACATTTTAATCCCAGTGTGTCATTAGGGACAGACAGGATATTTAGGCCTCCCATGTTTTCACCACCCTTTACATCTGAGCCTCCTCACCCGTCTATACTATATTAGATGATGATTCTCACTCCCCATCCAGCATTAGGCCAATCATCTGTGCCATATACTTTTACTTCTACTTCCTTCTCTCCGTGATTTTATATTCCATCTTATTTAACTCTTGATTTTCCAGAGTCTGTCCCTGCGGAGCATACATTGGTACCCACTCCACTTGCACATGGTGTTCCTTCAGTTTATGTGGATCCAGTGGCGTCCATTGATCATACTACCACATGTATATTTATAGAACCCTAAAAAAATTATACCATTATTTATTTTCATTATTATATGTATAGATAAAATATATTTTTTTCTTCCATAAAAGATACATATACTGATAGGAGGTAGGGGTGGGGGCGTACATGCATGTGTGCAGTGTGAAACCGCCACATGCAGTTGATGGTGGACTGCAATGAAGATATTCAGATGATAGAGAAAATAGTGCAACAATATCGGAGTTTTTTGGAGACACTTTCCAAATACTCCGACATCATTCCTGTGAACCCACTTTCATGGAGACAGTTGCCAAATGAAGTCAAGGAAAATGATTGTGTAGATATATGGGTAAAAAATCTATTTTATTTAATGCAATTTTTTTGTAATTATATGAATTAATATTTTGATGTTAGCTTTAGTTTAATTTCCCTGATGGTGAGGATGCACGACCATCACGACTAAAGGATTTATTTGAATATTGGAGAGCCTATAAGAACTATTTGTATATTGGTTGGTGTGCAAGAGTTGGCACAGAGTTAGCGACAGTCCCTATCATTGATGATTGTCTGATAGAACAATATCAACATATGATTACTTATCGAAAGTCTACTCAGTTTAAGGTATTAATCGCATTTGAGGTATTTAAATGAAAAATTTCATGTTTTTCGATAATACTATATTCTGTATTATTTAATTGTATTTAGGAATCATTTGGAAGAAATAAAAACAATTATGAAAAAAATACTGCCACCCGTTGGGACATACTACAATGCCAGATCCTGAGAGAATTAAGGTATGATAGTTGTTTATAATTTTTTTACGACTTGAACTTTCTATTATTACCTACATAATTTATTTAATTTCTAATTTAGTTATATAATTTTAGTTATGAAATTAATTATTGTTAACCGATTCTTAACTATGGTTTCCTATATTCAAAGTCATTGTAGAGGTAATAATTGAATATTGAAGGACGAGTGCCTCGAGCAAAACTGTTTTTCTTGAGTCGAAGGAAGAAAGATAGAAGTGTGGTTAATGAACTGAATCACCATCATATTGTAAGTTTTTATTTGTTAATATCAAATTTTAATATCTATTTAGTAACTTAATAATCTATTTATATTTGAAACAGGTTGATTTAGAGGCCATTGATGCCCAGGAACCTGACAATTTTGGGCCAAACGATCAGTTACATAAGGTATTGGGAGATAACAACCCAGGCAGAGTACACCGCCGACCTAGTAAGAGTATAGTACCAATGAGATATTGGCCCTCCTTAGGTACGATTTATAGTGACACCAATTTCCAGTGGGTTAAGGAAAATACAGAACATTTTGGTAGGGAAAACACTGCATTAATTAAACTGATGAAATTTTTGCATCCAACACTTGCACCAGAGGCTAGAACAGCTTGTGATGAATATATGTCGTTGATGCATTCTATATATGGTTCACCCAGTGGGAGTTTTAGTGGAGGTTGGGATGATGGAGGGGAGGAGTTCGAGGTGGAGGAGGAGGCCGAGGAGGAGCCCCGAGGAGGAGTATGATGGTGAGGAGGAGGTCGAGGAGGGCGAGGAGGACTAGAGGGGTGAGGAGGAGAGCGTTGAGGAAGGCGATGATGATGATGGGGATGATGATGAGGATGTGGGTGATTATGTTGCTGATGGTGAAGATAGTGATGGTGATGAGGGACATACTGATCCGTTACATTTTTAAATGATATTACAACCATTTGATGTTTGATGATTTGTTGTGCGGGAATATATGTGTTGTTAGGTAGGTCGTGATATATTTATTTCATTATTTATATATAATAAAACTTGACTTGATGATTTGATGTAACTGATCCACCACTCCTCTAAACACTATACCACCCCCTGGACACCCCAGACCTCCTAGACACCCACACCCCCAATGAACATCGCCCCAACCCCCTAGACAGCCCCCACCCCTAGACACCACCCCACACCCTGGACAACCCCTACCCCCTTGGACAACCCCCAACCCCCTAGAAAGTCCCCCCCATATGCCCCATACCCCCTCGGACAACCCCCAACCCCCATGGACAAGCCCAACCCCCTACACAGCCCCCACCCCTAGAAACCCCCACACCTGGAAACCCCCTACCCCCTTGGACATCACCCCCTACCCCATTTGACAGAACCCCCGAACACCTTGGACAACCCCCTAGACATCCCCCACCCCTAGACACCACCCCACCACTTGGACAACCCTACCCCTTGGACACCCCCAAAACCCCATGGACAAACCCCACCCCCTAGACACCACCCCACCCCTGGAAACCCCTACCCCCTTGGACTGCTCCCCACCCCCTAGAAACCAACCCCATCCCACTAGACACCACCCCTCCCCCTGGACACCCCATACTGCTTGGACAGCCCACCTTGGACTCCCCATACCCCCTTGGACAGCACCCCCACCCCCTGGACAACCCCCACCCCCTGGACACCACCCAACCCACTAGACACCCCACCCCCAGGACACCGCCACTGGAATACATATATTAATTATATATTTTGATGTTTATAGAAAATTTAGATATTCTATTATCAATTGTATATTTAGAAGGAAGATGTATGGGAGTTTTATTTTGGTATATTGAATGATAAAAGAATTTATATATTAATTTTTAATTTCATAAAGTGTATTTATGGCTATGGTTTATATTCCTAAATATGTTTTATGATTTTTAGATAAAATGTATATAAAAATGTGTTGTTATATTTATGATTAACCACAATCATCACTTCCATGTTTAATGTTATAATGAAATGAAAGATGGAAATAATTGAAAAGTCTATATATGAATGATGGTAATCATGATCCTAAATAATATATTCCTAAGTGTGTAAATATAGTTACTAAATTATGTTATCATAGCATGTTTATGGAACATTATCGGTTTCTAAAAAAGGTAATTCCCAATATTACCCCCACCCCATAGACACCCCCACCCCCTGGACACCCCCTACCCCCTTGGACAACATCCCATGCCCCCTTGGATAACCCCCAAACGCCTGGACAGCCCCCACCCCCGGGACTCCACCCCACCCCCTAGACTCCCCCGACCCCTTGGACACCCCAACCCCCTGGACAGCCCCCACCCCTTGGCCACCACCCCACCACCTAGAAACCCCCCTCAAAACCCCTTACCCCCTTGGACATCCCCCAAACCCCCCGAAAACCCCACCCCTTGGACACCACCCCACCCCCTGGACACCCCCTGAAGACCCCTACCCCTTGGACATCCCCCCAACCCCCGGGATTCCCCCACCCTACTAGACACCCCCACCCTCTGGACACCCCCACCCCCATGGATAACCCCCCAAGCCCCTATACAACCCCCACACCCCCTGGACACCCCCACCCCCCAAACACCCCCACCCCTGGACACCCTTACCCCCTTGGACAGCCCCCCAACACCCTGGATAAAACCCCCACCCCCTGGACACCACCCCAACACCTGGATACCCCCTGGACCCCTCCCACCCCTTTGGTCATCCCCCAACCCCTGTACAGGCAGCCCCCACCCCCTGGACACCCCCACCACCTAGACACCCCTACCCCCAAGACCGCCACCCCGGACTTCCCAAAAGGAGAGCGCCCGGAAACCCACACCCCCTCCTAAATAGAATATTACAATCATCTAAAAAAATATTTCTTAGTGTTGTTCTTTTTTTCTTTTATATCATTCATTATTTTGTTCAAGTTCATTTTCATAAAATGTAAGTTCTTTTGGAAGAAAAATGAGGTGACCAAACTGGAAGTAGGGGTGGATTAGAGTGATGGATGTAGTTCCTTTACTACCCAGTCTCAAATATTGAATCAATGTAGTTTTATCAATTGTAATATATAACTTCCATAAACTGATATTATCCACCTAGACCTAAAAAGTGGTATCAATTCTTGGTTGTAATTTATGGGCTAACAAAATTACAAAGAAGCAGAATTTGAGAATGGTTAGAAGACTAATGGGTTTCCCAGGTCAGGATGTTTTTATGTTTCTGAAAGGATATCAACCAAAAAATAATAGTGCTATTAAGGAGTTTGTGTTTGAAAATTTATTTTCAATTATTTTTTTCAAGTGTCATGTTCCATTAATCATTTTGTGACTTTGATATTAGTTGAAAAATATTTATGAATTCATGGAAGATGGTCCTAATCACTTACCCTTTTCAGAATCAGTAATATATGAATGTTTTTTGATGTTTGTGTAACAACACATAGGTTTAAACTTGATTTTTGTATAGTATAATTTGTAGAAATTATAGGACATTGGTTATATTATGATAGAAAGTTATTATGATAGAGAGTTAGTATGTTATGTAGAAATGTTATTCATATTCAAATAATGTTGTTAATATAATGGAAACTATGAAAAGAAATGACTAGAAAATATCCTGAAGGGTCTGTCTAGAACCAATGGTACATTATCCCAAAGGAATATGATTTTCGAGAAAAAATTGAGGGAAACACTATGGTCAAATTAAGGAGAATAATTAATGAGAAAACATTCTGATATTACCCAGTTTCAGTATTTAGTAATGTAAAATGTGAGGGTTTGGAAAGTAACTACTAGGACTATGAGGAATATTCTAAAAGGTTTATCTTCTAGTGAATATGGAATGTATTTTCAACAATATATTTAATGTCGGAGATTGGTGTATGCAATATTGGATTTTGTGTGCAGGTGTATTGGATTGGGTATGCAGGTGTATTTGATTTTATGTAGGGGTATTGGAGTCTGGTGTATGAAATATTAGAGGCTTCTACATATTGGATTCTGTGTGCATGTGATATTGTATTAGGTGTTGTGTATTGGCATAGGTGTATTGGCTTCCCTGTAGGAGTATTGGGTTCAGCATACTATCTGGGTGTTGGGTTCTTCAAACTATTGTGAAATCTGAATGAATGATATGCCAGTGGTTTATAACCGTTGGTATACTTCTACAATAAATTTTAATACTATTCCAACTGTTATAAACCATTTTTATAGGGGTGAATGAAATGTGAAAGGTATACCAACGGTTACAAACCCATTGGTATATCAACGAACTTATGAATTTTACCTACGGTTTTTTGAAACTGTTGGAATGAAAATATACCCACAGTTTTTTAACCATCAGTAACACACTAAATTATTTATAAACCAATGGTTTAAAACCATTGGTATAGATTTTTTTGGAATGGTTCTAGGTAACCATTGGGAATATGTTATTTTTTTCATCATATACCAACAGTTATTTAGAAACTGCTAGTATATATCTATACCTATGCTGGACTAACCAACTTTTTACCAAACCATTGGTATATTGTATACCAACTATTTTCTCTTATATACCAATATTTTTCAACCTTTTTATATTTTAAATTTCTGGTAGTGAACCATTCATTTATAAATTCCATAAATCGTGTGAATGAATCACATCGCTTTGAGGGGGCGGTAGTCCACACTTCCTCAAACGAAATTATTGTATTTACATAACTTGGAAAGAGTAAATGTATGTTATAAAAAAGAATTAAAGAATCATAAAACAATATAAATAACATATATATATATCATATAATAATATATTTTCCATCAAAATGGACATTATGATAGGTGGTAAAGCAGAATTGAACAATCATTGTTTCATGAGGTAGTAATTTGTTGTACACATAAACAATATGTTCTCTTCTATTAGATAAAGTTGTGTGTAGGTTTAGGATGAAAACTTATAATAAAAAAATACTAGTATCTAGAGGATACTGGTTTTGTTTTAAAATTATGTAAAAAAGCGATTTTTGGGGCTGGATAATGGAAATGAAACTAAAAAACTTGCGAGAAGACGTTACCTCTTATTCGGGTAACTACTTTTGGTTTGAACCAAAATTTTCCTTGTATTTATTTATGACCAAAGTGAGGCTTTTAAGACATGGGTAGGGATGTTGGGAGAAAATTTGGGTAGGTCATGTCTAGACCTAAGAGGCTTCATATGTGTGAGTAACGGGTAGAGGTGGTGTCCTTTTGTAGGGAAGGAAAAGGACTCATAGGGTATTCTTGAAAAGAATTTCGGGGTACATATGTTCTTACTTGAAAAAATCATTAAACCCCCCCCCCCCAATCATGAATGGATGGTTCATGGACGATATATGTCCATACAATGGGTTTTGGAAAAGTGTCTAGGTCATTGTTTCCTTAAACTTATGGTTTTATACCTTTTTTAAGCCTAATTACACCTTATTCGCTATAATTAATTTTAATCACTCTCACTAATAATTTTTTCCAAAAATTAAGTTTATATTATTAGACCAAAAATATTATATTTATAATAATTTTTTATTTGATATTTTCATAATTAAAATCATAGAAGCAGAAAAATTAGGATTATTGTTAATCTCATGGACATACGGATTAACTGGCTTTAGTAGAAAAATGTTGAAAAGATTGTTATGTTTTTATATTAAATTTAAAAGTTAAATTGATTCTAATGAAATAAATTGTATTAATATACATATAATTGATCCAATATGACTTGAAAACAAATTTAGAATATAATTTATCTTTAATAATTATTTAAATGAAAAATGCAGTCTTTAACTAAACCGCATTATTTTTCACTATTCCTCAAAAAATGAAGTTTCTTAAAAAAATACCCAAAATTAAACCTAAGATAATTTTGAATTTATGAATTCAAAAATGATGTTTATTTTATCATATTAAATTCATAAAAGTTTAAAAGTTATTATTTAAAATATGTTATTTATTAAAAGGCGGTAAAAATGCCTCAATCAGTTTTTATGTGAAATATTAGGTTTGCTCTAATATTATGCTTATAAAATCTATTGGATGTACATAAAAAATAATTGATTGAATATGTAACACATATATGACATTAATATCACTAACTAATAGAAAAATATTTACTCTATTAGGGTAAAACATCATAGTGAGCATAAAAATATTTTTCTATAAAAATATCTTTTAATATTCAATTGGTTCATATATTCATTTATAATTTATTCATAACCAAAACTTTTGTTGTCTAGACCATATATTTTCATAAGTTAGTCAATAATATTCATAAAGTCTAGTTTATATTTTATTATATTATATAATAATGTTTTAATTATAGATTTTTTCTTAGAAACACACGATATTGTGTTTTGCACAAGCCATCTAGGAAAGTCACTTTTTCATGTAACATAAGCTATAAAAAAAGTTCATTGTTGCATATTTTGTTCGTTAAATCAGTGTTTCATGCATTTCCAACTAACTCGGTGTTTCATGTATTTAAATATATAGAATATATTTTAAATAGTAAATATATTATAAAGTATCTGAATATTCTATTACCTTACATGCTCAATGTTGCGTTTCAAACACACTTGGAAATGAATGGATTTTTACATTAGTTTTTTCGAGGAGTCACATTATCCCCATGTTATTTAAATTACATCCTCACAATTTAAAATTTTTCATGGTGATAGATTTTTTGATACTTCAAATGTTTCAAATCCTACATCATGGGAAGGGTTCATAAGTCATCCTCTATAAAAGAGATAATGGAATGTATAAAGGACACATGGACTACTATGTAACTAGGTTTCTAAGTAGGAGACAATTACTGGATAGTAGATATATGTACATTGTGGACAAGTATAAATATTTATAAAGATTTAATAAGGCCATCAGTCACAAACAAGTGAATGGTCTATGGAAAGTTGAGGGCCTCAAATCCATAAATCTATGAGGATTTAGAAGACCATTAGTTCAACATAAATCATGGTTTTAGGAAAACAAAATTATGTTTAAGTCATTTTCTAATGTTGGGTAATTCATTTACAAACCAAGAATATAAGGACACATTCTTACATGGTAGGTTTCAATGTTATATGAATGTCCTAATTTTTGGTCCTGCTTCAATAAAATTATAATTCATTCTGTTATTCCCTTAAATTAATTACCAATAATGAAATTTTTTATTCCTAAAGAAATAAAATAAACTTTAAATGGAGTATAAAGACTGTAAAATAGTGTCAAGTATAACTATTTTTTTTAATTTATCTTCCAAACCTAATTTGGTTAATCTCTCATCCTAAAAGTGATACTATTGGTTAATAATTAACATTTATTCATCCAATTATTTAACTAAATATAATTAAAAATTAACTCGGATATTTATTAGGGTAGTGGTTGGCATGAAACTCTTATTGTGTTTGTTGTCATCCAGCTTATAGGATATCCTTTTCTATAACCAAATTAATATAATTTCCAAAATATATATGATGGGAATCCTTGAAATAAGGTTAATCATTAAATAGACTTTTATGTAAGGTTCTCAAGAAAACATTAATACATAAATACTTCATCAATTTTATTTTGAAATAGGTCCTTCATTATTCTAAGGTTGAACCACAATATCATTTGTATGATTTCTAATAATTTTATCTTATACTCATTCTAAAACTTCATATGATTATCCTTGGTTATTCATTGTAAAAATACATTTAAATTCTCTGTAATGGATTGTGATGAAAATATGGATTATCCAAAGAATATCACCTAGGAGTGTCAAACTGGGTGCTCAATTAGGCTTGTTGTCATGTACTTGGTTACCCCGAGTCAGGCCCAGAACACCTTTTTAGAGTTGTTACTCCAAGGTAGATCTGTTCAATAACCATATACACTTGTAGTATCCATACAAGAATGTATTTCTAGGAATACCCACATTATCAATACTTTACCAATATTATAGGGTTTTCATCTATACATTTCCTTGTATTCTAGGTTAGGGTGATGTTATCGAACCTTTTTTCCGTAATCTAGTTCCCAAAGTTTCTACCAAACTTCCTTTTATACCAACTGTAGCGACCCAGCCACAGACATCCCAAAGCTGGTGTCTACTACTAAATATATTGGAATTGTTACTAGGAAACAATCCCTAATGGACCGATCAATTTAGTAGTCTTGGTAAACCAGATACATAAATTATTATTTTATTAAAAATGAATACATTTATTACAGCATATTTTTTTTCTTCTTTCTAAATAAAAAACATTCAGATTAACTCCAATCCATAGAGTAAAATATATGCTTATCATTCATAGAAATCTTATTGGATTCATGGGGAAAGAAATATAATAAGGGTGAGCTAAAATTCTCAGTAAGGAAAAAATAGAGAGGAATAAATAATGAATCAATGAGAATAATTATTGTATTAAGGTAAATAAATTAACACGCAAACATGTAATCAATAAACTAAATGTAATAATGTAAGAAATATTTCAAGGTAATAAATGGAAATATATGCCATTAAAATAACTAGATAAGGAAAAACAAATATGTAAAGGTATGAATCTGAAAAATATTACATTTAATCAATGAACTAAAATGAAATGTATCCATATATATGTAGAGGAAAAATCTCCTAAATGAATAATAACTGAAACAACTATGAGGGAAATGGATTTCTAATTAGATGTCATGTCTCAGGAACATAAATACCTTTTACCATCAATACCTTTCACAAGACGGTTTTAAAATAAGGGCAGACACCCATTTTTTTTAAAAGGTAGTGCTTCTGTCAAAGATCGAGGAACAATTTATTGAAGATAAAAAAGAGGTTACAAGAGTCTAAAGGATGGGAGGTTCTTACAGTCATTTTCATAAAGCTGAAAAAGATCAAGAGGGAGTGCATCAAGCTAGTTCATCTCATAGTTAACTCCAATGTTTGAAAGCGCATCAGGAACCTTGTTTTCTTCTCTGAAAGCATGATTGGCGATAAAGTTGATCTGTAGAAGAGTGTCGATGCAATTCATCCAGCGAGTAATGAGTGGCCATTCTATATGAGTCATCCCCTTCCTGATTTCTTAAACGATGGTGGTCGAGTCACTTTCAATCCAAATGTTCCTCCATCTGTTTTGAAGTGCATAGTTGACAGCGTGGATCACACCCATCATTTCATTTTCTAGTGATGAGATAGTGCCACAACCAGTGAAAAAGCATCCATGGCATATACCAAGATGGTCTCTAAAGATTTCTCCGCAATCGGCAGGGCCTGGGTTTCCTTTGGAGGCACCATCAACGTTCACCTTGATCCATCTTAGAAAAGGGACCTTCCAGAATACTTGATTAGTGTGTTTGGGTTGTCTGAAGATGCCTTCAATGTGAAGTCTCCGAAGAATATCAAAGTCCCTAATAGTATTATTGCAGTGAGCCTTTTGACTTAAGGCCGCCTCATGTGTTGCAAGGAGAATCTAGGCTTTACCTACATTAAGATTTGGTGAATAATTATTATGAATCATATTTTTTCTATCATACCAGATCACATGAAGAAGCTCCGTAATAGTAGAGAGGAAGATATTCTTGATTTGGTGAGATTCCTCTTGTTGGACAAATCTCTTTAATTGTGATCCAATAGTATCATAGAGGATTCATCTGCATCCAAATATGTCGAAAATATAATTCCAAAGAGCAGAAGCTGTAGCACAAGACAAAAATAGATGATTCACATCCTCCCTATGTTGATTACAAAAGCAACATTTTGAGCAAAGCTGAATACCAAGATATTGTTTGCAAACTTCAGTAGGAATTCTATAATGAGAAATTATTCAAATAAGAGTAAATCTTGAGGGCTTTATCCATGGTTTGTTAAATTGGTCCAACCACTCAAAGTTGGATTCAGTGTTTATGAAATTATGATCATAGTAATTTTTTGAGTCAAGGATTCCATTATTAGCAGGTTCCCAGATAAGAAAATCATCAGTATTGGAGAAATGATAACTATCAATGACTTGTGTAATGTTATTGGGGATATCATTATTGTGTGAGTGAATGACATATTTAATGGTGCGGTTGGTATTTTCAAAAGTTTCATTAGGATAAAGAATAGAGATTAGGGGGTGTCGGTCCAATTATCAAGCCAAAAATTCATGGATGATTCAGTACTGACCATCCATTGAGAGTTCTTCACAATGTTGATGAATGTGTATTTGATAGAGGGACAGATCAATGAAGTGATGTAATTTTACTTTCCTTTTTTAAGTTTATAAATAAATATCTTTTTAAGGAAATCCAAAGCATCCGAGTTGGTATGAATTAACCTCCATGTGAGTTTGGCTTGGAGAGAATCATTGAAGAGTGTAAGATTTTTTATTCCAAGACCACCTTTTTCTAAAGGCTTATTGCAGGTGTCCCAAGGGATGGTGACAAGCTTTCTTTCAAGGGTACTCTTAGCCCAAACAAAATTTTTTATATAGACATTGAGTTTTTTAAGGGTGTTAACAGGCCATTTATAAACCATGATAGAGTAAACCATTTTAGAGACAATGGTGGATTTAACAAGACAAATTCTGCCAGCCATGGAGAGGGATTTTCCTTTCTATGTGGAGAGTTTTTTAGTGATTTGATCAGTAATGTAGGAAAAATAAAGGGATTTTGGCCTTCCCCAAAAGATAGGAACACCTAGGTAGTTGAATGAGAGGGGTCCCTCTTTAATTCCTAATTTTTTTGTGATGGAGACCTTTCTGTGAGGGGAGAAATTTTTACCAAAAAAGACAAAGGATTTATTCCAGTAGATAGCTTGACCAGATACCTCCTCATAGTGAGTCAAAGTAGTTTTTAAAACCTGAATATTCCTTTTGTCCCCATTTAGGAATAAAATTATGTCATCAGCATATAAAATATGGGTAGGGACATTCATTTTCCTATAAGCTTGGATGGGATTGAGTTTACTTTGCTCGTCAAGTCGGGTAAGTAATCTAATGAGGTAGTCTTCTGCAATAACAAACAGAATATCTGAAAGGGGATCCCCTTGTCTGATGCCCTTAGTGCATTTAAAATACCCCTTGGGGGATCCATTGATCAAGATGGGAATGTAGGCAGAGTTAAATAGAGTTTTTATTCTCAAAATAAAAGTCTGGGATCCAGCTGTTACTACGAGTCCAAATAATTCCTCATTTTAAATAATCAAAATAAATGATTTTCCTTGTCAAATATCCATATTGAATGAGAAATTTTAATTTGTCAATAATTACCCAATTAATCAAATAACTGTCAATGTAGGCACTATATGTAAAATGGTACATGATTTAGGAAATAGTAATATCCATGATAAGTGAAATGGATAATTTAAGGGAAATTCAATGTTCAATGATTATGAGAGATTTAATCTTATAAGTGGACTAAAAAATAAATCAAATAAGTGAATGTGAATACTACCCTTGGCCAAATAACCAATAAACCATCTATAGGAAGTATACGAATGGTACCAATACAAAAAATCCTAAGTGAAGTAAAATAGAGGGTTGTTTTTAGTGATGAAATAAATGAATAACATTCAAAAATATTTTTGAGGTGAATATCCTATTATTTAGAAAAATATTTTGAAAATATTTTTTTATCGAAATCCATTTTTAAAAAAATTGAGAAGGAGGATATAAATAAATGATGGCAGATAAATTTTTACATGTCATACGAGGTAAAAAAGAATATTTCTTTTGTATGGAAAAAGGTTATAAAATTACTCGTTTGAAAATTTATAGGAATATTCCTTTTAAAACATTGGTAAAAGACAAAAGGGTAAAAATTTCATTAAGAATCATTTTAAAAAACATTTTTGAATTTTTTTAATAAAACAAGGTCTTTAGAAGAAAATAGGTTCTTTGACTAAAGAGTGAAGTGAAGTGAAGTTTTATTTAAAACATTTTTAAAAAACATCAAGTACCAAAGAGTGGAAAAATGGTAACGATACATAAAAATGTTCATAAATAACTATATTATAATTAAATTATTTATTTAACAAGGGTTATATAATTTCTTCAAATGGAAATTCCATTGAAATATCAATAGGATTGTTCCTGAGGAAAATAATCATTAAACATTCCAAAGTGTCCCATATGAATTTGAAACATTTTTAAATCATGAACATCATGAAAAAATAATATTAAATGAAAGTATTAAATAAAATTAAGGAAAATTTATTCGTGATATAATATATAAAAAAATGCAGTAAATACACCCCACAAAAGATATAGGTAGTGAACATGACATTTATCTCATGGATGTAAAAAGTGAGATGAGAATCCCTTACCTTGTGTTTCCTTTTGAGTAAATGTCCTTTAACATCATGTATAATAAATTTATGTTAATTTTATACTTTCTTCATAATAATTTTCATGTTTATAATTTATTTTAATTCACTCATTACAATTTTTTTACACTATATAAATAATTAAGTTTATGTCAGGTGTTTTGAAAAAATTAGGTTTATGTGTCCAAGACAACTTTCATAGCTCAAATGTGGTCAAAGGCGTATTTATATAACATCTATATAATAATAACCATGACATAATTATCATATTTATTCATCAATTATACTTTTAAAATCAATCATTAAATATGGTTATGAAAAATGAATCAATGTTACAATCATGGAGACGGTGGGTTGTATGTACGTATGATTAACATTCCCATTTTTAAATGATCATTGTGGAAATAAGATAAGTAACAAAAATATTTCTAGAATTATAATTATATAGTAATTACCATATTATTTAATTACATATTCTTATATATATATTTCTATGATGTAAAAGTAATCTCATCATGTCGAAGAGGTGGTAGTCCACACATCCATGAACGACGTTATCTCTTTTAAGGTGTGTGAAAGGGTAATGAAGGAGATGATATGTATATATATATATATTATTTATATAAATATAATTATATGATTAATATATTTTTTATTTTCTTTATTTCTCTTATTTTAAATTATAAACATTCATTTATACATTTCCTACATCGTGTTAATGAATCACATCGCTTTGAGGGGGCAGCATTCCACACTTCCTCAAACGAAATTATAGTCTTTACACAATGTGGAATGCATAAATTCATGTTATAAATAAAAAATATAGAAGAATAAAACATTAAAAATAACATATATATCATATATAAACAGGTTTTTCATCATAATGTCCACCATGAGAGGTGGTAAAGGATAATTGAACAATCATCGTTTCGTGATGCAGTAATTCTCTGTACACAGAAACAGTATGTTCGCTAAAAATAGATGGAGGTATTTGTAAGTGTAGGTCGAACCCTTATAATAAAAAAAATATTTTTATCTTGATGGTAAATTTTTTTTAAAGGAATATAAAAAATATATTTTTGGGGGAAGAGAATGGATATGAAACTAAAAAGCATGAGAGAAGACGTTACCTCTTAATCATGTAACTACTTTTGGTTTCAAAATAAAAATTTTCCATGGAATTAATTATGACCAAAGGAAGGATTATACATAAGGGAGAGGGGTGTGTGAGGGAAATTTGGAAAGGAGTTTCTAAACTTAAGAGGCTTGAGAGGTCTGAGTAATGGGTAGAGGTGGTGGCCTTTTATAGGGAAGGAAAGGACTCACACGGTATTCTTGAAAAGAAGTTCAATGTACACATGTTATTATTTAAAAAAAGTCATAAAAAACCACCAAAACTAATGAATGGAAGTTTCATGGACTAAATATGTGTATACAATGGGTTTTTAACATCTAGATAGGTTATTTGGTCCCTTAGACTTAGGGTTTTAGACCATTTTAAGCCTAATTGCACCTTAATGACTATAATTAATTTGAATGACTTTCACTAATAATGTGTTTCAAAAATTATGTTTATATTATTATAAAACAATAATTTTATTTATTAAAATGTTATATGACAAATTTTCAAAATTCAAATCACAAAATCGGAAAAATTAGGATTAATGCTAATCTCACAGACACACAAATTAACTGGATTTAGTAGAAAAAGGTTGCAAAGATTATTATGTTTTTATATTCAATTTAAAAAATAAATTGATTATAATGAACTATTTTGTATTAATAGATGTATAATTTATCCAATTTGACTTTAAAAAAATTATAATATAATTAAACCTTAATAATTATTTAAATGAAAAGGCAGTTTTTAACTAAAATGCAGTATTTTTCACAATTTGTCAAAAAATGAAGTTGCTCAAAAAAAACCAAAAAATTCACCCTAAATTAATGTTGAAATTATTAATTCAAAAATTATTTTTATTTTATCAAATTAAATTCATAAAATTTTCAAAATTAATATATAAAATAGTTTCATAATTAAAAGGTGGTAAACAAGCCTTGATAGATTTTTATGTGAAATATTGGGTTTTCTCTTATCTTTTGACTATCAAATATATTGGATGAATATAAAAAATAATTTATTTAATATTTAAAACATATATTATATTAATATCACTCCCTACATGTTATTAATTATATCTATTACGTTAAAACATCTTTGTGATCATAAAAATAGTTTTCTATAAAAATGTCTTTTAATATACAATTGATTCATATATTCCTTTATAATTTATTTGTAACCACTGATTTAGTTTTCTAAACCAAATATTTTAAAATTTTAGTTAATATTGTTCATAAGTTCTAGTTTATATCTTATTATATTAAATAATAATGTTTTAATTATAGGTTGTTTCTCAGTAAGACTCGATATTGCGTATAGCACAAGCCATCGATGAAGGTCGCTTTTGCATTAAACGCAAGCTATAGGGGAGGGTTATTATTGCATATGATTTTTGATATCTCATTGTCACATGAATTTCAAGCTAACTCGGTGTTTCATGTGTCAAAATATATCGAATATATTTTTAATAGTAAATATATTATAAAGTATCGAGATATTATATTGCCTTACACGCTCAGTGTCGCGTGTCATACACGCTTTCAAATACAAGGTTCATACATGAGTTTTTCAGGGCGTCACAAAATACATATATCAATATATTTACATAAAAATGTATATTCTAAAATATCTAAATAAACAAATATTCTTAAAATGTATTTAAAACAATATCTAACCATTTTTTATATTATAAAAATATATTTATAATATTTATATATACATATACGTGTGTATTAATAAACATATATGTATATTTATATTATATTATATTATATGTAAATGAATATAATATATAATATATTTAAATAAATATAAGTATATATATATCACACACAGAAATATGTTGTACAAATGTATTAAAAAAATATATAAATTTTTGTAAATATATATATATATATAAACAGAAATATCATTAAGCAGATAGTAAAACAACATGTTTTAGTGGTAAAGGCATTCCATATTCAATGGAGAGGTGTAGGGTTCAAATCAAGGTGGGCATCCATGAGGCTAGAAATTTGCAAAGTGCTAATGAAAGGGGTAGTGGGGTGAAAATCCTTAATAAAGGGGGGTGGAGTGTTATTAAATGGGTCATGGAAGCACTAATAAATTGTATGGGCTCATAGGTGCCTTAAAAATTATAATTTTACCCCCTTTATCACCATTTCCTTTATGAGTGCTAAAAAAGCATTGTTAAACGACCCTTTTAACATCGCTTTTTTAGCTTTATTAATGGGGGACTTTAACATCCTTTTTTAGTGTTGATAAAAGTTTCAGGATTTTAACCTTGCTCTAATTATCAAAACATTTTGAGCACTAATAATGGAAAATTCTAGCATTGTTAAATGCCTTTTTTGTAGTAGTGAGATATGCGGATAAATACTATGTCTCCAACCATAAACTCCAAGTCCCATTGACAATTGTCTTCAAAGATCTTCTGTTAACTTTGGGCTTCTAGGATATGATGCTAAATGGGTTTCACCATTTCTACCATTTCTCAGACCATTTCACATCATAGAAGCCTATGCTCACCGAAATCATCCCATAGTGTTGATGTTCTCCATCTTTTCCAAAAAAGGTATTTATATGGATCCATTTGGATACTCAGGTGGAAACTATTATTGTAAAAGAACTTGACTAAAGGTAGATGTTTGTATCATCCTCCATTGAAATCCATAGATAATGCTCTTAATATTTCTTCAAGTGTCTGGATATTCCATTTAGATTGGCCATGAGTTTGAGGATGATAAGTTGTACTAATGTTCAACTCAATGTATTGAGCATGTTGGAAATTTTTTGAGAATGAGGAGGTGAATATCAAATCTCAATCATATAAAATAGATAGAGGTACTCCATGCAGCCTTACCACTTCTCTGATGTATGTTTGTGTGATTTGATCTAGTGGGATGTCCTCTCAGATTGTGATAAAGTTAGATGCCTTTTTAAAATGATCCACAACCACCCATATAGAATTTTTTCCTCTAGATGTCATTAGATTTCTAGTGACAGAGTCCATGGTGATGTCTTCCAACTACTATGTTGATATGGTTTGTGGTCACAACTTCTCTTTAGAATTTTTCATTTCAGCCTTCACTTATTAACATTCCTGGAACGTTGATGTATATTCAGCAACCACCTTTTTCATATTGTCCCACCAATAGTGCTCTTAGAGATCTCAATACAACTTTGGGATCACTTGATGAATAGAGAAGTTGGATCTATATGCTTCACTAGAATGATTTTTATTTATCTCTATATTCACTACCACAAAATGGTGCAAGGGAAGCGCCTTGTTTTATCAGCACTAAGAAGAAAGCGTTGATAGGGGGCTTTATCAGCTCTATATAAAAGCACTGATAAATGTACATTTTATCAGCGTTAAGAAAGGCGCTAATAATGGTGTGCCCTTTATCAGCGCTTTTCAAAGCATTGATAAAGGGTACTTTTATCAGCAATGTTGTTAGTGCTGATAAATGTTTTTAATTATAATTAATATAAAATTATTATATTTTTATTCATAAATAATTTTTATTTTTATACATTAAATAAAACCGCATGTTAATAATTAATATATATTTTTTAATAATTCAAAAATATATATACAATGATTTAAAAAGTATTTCGAAGATTAAAATTATATATATATTAAAATAATTACAATATTATAATAATTTTCATTTTCATAATAAATATATTTATTATATTTATTAGATTTATTAGATTTATTAGATTAATAAATTAGATTTTTTAGATTTTTTAGATTTTTTAGATTTTTTAGATTTATTAGATTCATTGTATTCATTATATTTTTTATATATTTTATATTTTTTCGATTGAATATATTTAATATATTTAATATTATTAATATATTTATTTGATTTGTAATTAATATATATAAATACTTTTTAATATATATATTTATACTATAAATATTAAATATATATGTGTGTGTTTCTAAGGAATTTTGTCAATAAATATATTCATCCTGAATGCATATATGTTATGTATCATCATTAATGTTCATTTATACATTACACCCTCCTTAGTATTCATGTTTTCCATTGATGACTTGTTTTTTATTATGTATATTTTACTAGGTATATGATTTTGCTTGTTACCTATATATACTATTATGTTCTAAAAAATACTTCTAAAATTACATTAAATATATTTATTATGTTTATAATTATTAAAATTTAAATATATATAAATACTTTTTAAAAATATTTATTTGTAATTATAAATATAACTATATATATTTCAAAATAAATATATAATTACAATAAATACATATATTATAATTTTTAAAATAAATAAATATATTTATTTATTTTTATAATTATAACTATAAATAAATAAATATATATGTAGATAATTATAAAATTATAATAAATATATTTATTATCCTACTTATAAAGTTATACATATATAATTAAATAAATATATTTATAAATATGTAAAAATATTTATAAATAAATACAAATATTTATAAATATAATTTTAAATAAATGTAGATATATTTAAATAATTAAAAAATTATTATAAATATATTAATTATATATATTTACAAAATTATAAATATATTTATAATTTTATAATCATTTATATATATATATATTATTTATTTAAAATTGCAATTATAAATAAATAATTATTTATAATAATTTTTAATTACAAATAAATAAATATTTATTTATTAGTTAAAAATATAAATAAATATATATTTATTAAAAATAATTATTAGTTTATAAATAATATATTTATTATTTTAATATATAATGTTATATATAATTAAATAAATATATTTATAAATACATAGAAATATTGATAAATAAATTGATATATTTATATTTATAATTATAAATAAATATAGACATATTTAAGTAATTACTAAATTTCAATAAATATATTAATTATATATATTAATAAGATTATAAATATTAGAAATATATTTTTTTTTATAATTTTATAATTATGTAAATATATGTATATTTTCATTTATAATTATAGTTATAAATATTTATATATATATATATATACATATAAATAATTATAAAATTAGTTAAAATATAGTTATATATATCTATAATCTTACAAATATATAAAAAATAATATATTTATTATATTTATTTGAAAGATTATAAATATAATAAGTATATTTATTACAATTTTATAATTATTTAAATTATAATTTTAAAAAAATAAATAGGTTTATTTATTTACAGTTATAATTATATATATATATCTAACATATATATAATTTTATAAAAATATATAAGTATATAAATAAATTATTAACATTATATCTTTTTCAACGCCTTTATAGCAATGATAAAGGTCTATCTTTATCAGCACTAAAAAGGGTTGATAAAAGGTGTCTTTATCAGTGCTATATTTTTAGCGCGGATAAAGGCATGTTTTATCAGCGCTTTCTATTTTAACTTTGAAAAAACATACCATTATAGGCACTTTTTATCTGTCACCAATAAAAGGTTCATGGAGTTTTATAAATAAACCCTAACTTTCTCCTCCTTCCTCGCACCCCTCAAGCTCTCACAGAAGTTGATCCCTGCCGCCATCATCTTCACCTCCTCCTCCTCCTCCTCTCTTGTTGACTCCTCTGCCATCAAAAATCCCTCCGGTGCGAACCCACCTTCCCCACACACCTCTCATGCACCTTGCGCCTCTCCTCTGCCACACACCTCTCCTCTGATGTGTACCTCTCCTCCTCTACACGTCTCTCCTTCAATGTGAACGCACTATTTCCGTGTTTTAAACCACACCTCCATGGTATGTTTTCTCCTCTTTCTTATCCATTTACTCTTATTCTTTCCCCAAAAGTTGCTGCAGCAATGCAGTTATGCTTGAGTTGTATGTTTAGGCAGTGTTTTGAAAATCATCTGGCATAGAATGGGTTGATCTAGGTTTCTAGCGATGCGGTTGTCGCGTGCGGGCATCCAACATTGCCCTGTGGTACATGGATGAGTTAAAAGGGTTCTTTGAGGCAGGTATGTTACTTCATTTCTCTTTGTTTGTGTATCATGTGGGAGGGATATATTCTTTATTTCCTATTATTTTTAGTTTCACCACACTTATCAAAGATAAGAACTAGATAATTAAATATAAAGGGGAAATGGGGTTTGTTCGCATGTTTTTACAGTTTGATATTGATGGTGATGTTTTTAATTGTATGGGTTAAACACACCACAGAAACTCATGGTCATTTGTGATCCTTTTTTACACACTAAATGAATTTCATGTTAGTTGGTTCATGTTGAACATTTTAATATCAAAGTTGGTAATTCATGTACACTTGAATAATGAATGAATGCCTAAAGATGATACAACTTCTGTGATTAACTCTGAATTAACAAGTGGAATTTAATAAGGGATGCTTTGTAAAATCTAAATTTTTTTTTTTGGTTTGTATGGTGTTGAAGTTTTGGGAACAATTGTGTGTTGTGGGGTGGTTTGGAAGGTGTAAATGAATCTGAGGTTGAGAGATTGATTGATTGTGGAATGGGTGAGAAGTGTTTTGCAGCAGGGGTGTGATCGAGTTGTGCTATGTTTTTTTGTTGGATGTGTTGTATTTTAAAAATATAGTTCTCGAATCATGGATCATTTTAGTTTATAGTGAGGCATCATGCGTTTGAAATGAATTGCGATAATGACCGAACACTTCACTGTACACCAACCCATAACTTAGATTCTTGGTGTTTTCTATTTATTAAATGGGTTTCCTAATTTTAATAAGTGTTCCATTTTAATAAACTAGGACATCTATGTTGATGAAGTATATAAAAACACTTCATTCTCTTATCAAGAAGACCTTATTAGATGTGGGGATAAACATATTTCATGGTTAAAGGCTGATAATGGTACATGGGTTGATCCAAATGAAGGCATTAAGAATTTAATAACATATTTTTATCAAATCATATTTTCTTCTAGGAATAAATTTTTATCTAAATATATAAATTATTATTTTATTTCAACATTAACAAATCATATGAATGAATTAATAACTATTGATATTAAGTGTTATAAAGTGGTCATGTTATTTTGGTTGATGCATCCATCAAAGGTACCTAACTAAGATTTTCTTTGTGGAGTTTTCTTTAAAAGGTTATAGAATATTTCAAGACATGATTTTGTTAACTTCATGAATAATTTTTGGAGTGGTTAAAATTCTCTTGAGACTTATAATTATACTCTAATCACTTTGATTCTAGAAGTTACTGATATCTAGATTCAGGATTTGAACAGTTCCAATATATGATGGTCTTGTGGTTGTTTATGGGTCCAGACAATTAATAAAACATTAGGGTAACTTCACAAATCCTTTCCTATAATTGGGAATTATGGTGCTTTCCATGAGGTGTTATTGGAATACACTAAAAAACGTGTTTTTAATATATTTAATCACAAAGTGAAATGAACCGTTGATATAAGAAAAGGTATGAGTACCCATAGTACTTTAAATTTGACTTAATGCATACCATCAAGAATGGGAAATTTTTTTCTAATGTACCATATTGTAAGTATCAAGAATAGGTAGTGCATGATTGAAGCATCAAGTGGAAGATGGTTTCCCACTTTGAAGAGATGATACTTTATCTTCAAACGTATCATTATCAAGTGACACTTGTGTTTTTATCTATCACTTATTTACTCTTTAGTAGTATCCTAGGAGTAAACTATAGGATTCATACTATTTATTCGTTAAAGACATGATAAACCTTTTATATCATTATATTTTATAAAATATTGGTTGTTTTTTTCAAGTATCCTTTGTAATGTTCCCCTCTTGGGATTTACAACTTTATGAAAATTCCTATGTGGCTCTTTTAAATTGATTCAACTATTTTGAAATGTTTATTAAAAAATTATATATGTTCAACATACCTTTTTGGGTTTTAATTATCTTTAAAATGATTTAAACACTTGGCATGGACCGAGGATTCATGACAAGTGTTTTTAACTCATTTTATTGGATTTCAGAAAGGGATGTTAATTTTTTGGAAGTGCATGTAATGATAGTTTCATTTTAACAAAGGTTTTGTAAAGTTCTAAATTAAAATTTGTGAAATATAGATGGTTTTCATTAATTTTAAATGATTATTATTTTTGGTTCATGATGTTTCCTTGACTGGTTTAAAAAAATAAATTGGGGGTTTTTAGAAATGGTTTTTGAAACAGATTGGTTTATTTTAAAAATGGTAGTTCAATTTAACGAGGAATTTGTGTAAATGTTTGGTTTTTTTAATGGGATTTCAATTGTGATTTGATAAATAGTTTTTAAAGGAGACTTAAAGTATATATCTTTTTTATCCTTGGTTAATTCTTATACCAATATTTTGTGTATTTATTATGTTAAATACTAATATCATCGAATCAAATAGGATGCATATGAATAAAGAATGGATGGATGCTAATCGTTTGACAAAAGAGTATAAATATGGAATGAAGGAGTTCATAATGTTTGCAAAATATTAGGCTTATGACCCTTCTCAAATACTTTGTTCACGTTTACGTTGTTCTAATTCATGAAAAGTTAGTCCAGAGGAGTTAGAAGAACACTTGATCTATCAAGGAATAGATCAAAGGTATAAATATTGGAATAAACATGGCGAAAAGAGAATGTAGCTAGTGGTTAGGATAACACTGCATTTTTTTGATCATCTAATATGATTACAAGTATAGAAAATGAAGAAGACTATACCGAGGACATGATTATAGATATGAATGGTAATGAATATCATTTTGGGGAAATTATAAGGACCATTGAATATGATCTTTGTGTTTGCCCAAAATGGTTTAAGTAATTAAACATTTGTGGAAAAATTCCATTGTATGGTGGTTGCACTAAATATACAACATTGTCAGCAATACTAAAGCTATATAATTTGAAAGCAGGAAATGGATGGAGTGACACAAGTTTTACTGAATTATTTACTCTCTTGAATGACATCCTCCCATAAGATAATGAATTACCAAATTTAACATACAACACCAAACAAATGGTACATGCTCAGGTTGTATTTATAATTTAGGACAATGATTAATAAGTCATTTTGGATGTGTATGAAGTAGTCTCATGTCAAACTGATGCACGATGAAACCAGTATGACTCAAAATGCATGTTTCTAGTTTGAAATGAAATTTTATTAAAAAAACAATTGGCGTAATGAAAACCATTTCAACACATTCATATTTTTTTGATACATTAGGTTAAATATTCATCAGTAATTTTTGATAGGTAGGAATCATATGTACCTCAATAAGACAGACTGTATGGCCAGTATAACTACAAACGTGTCATTATTTAAAATTTACATTATTTTAATAAAAGAAAAAGTGACATACTCAAAACTAAGAAAGTGCATTCAGATTGTTTTGATATTTTAGGAAAACGATCCAGAAGTCATTTATAACATGTATATATCAACCCCACCTCAATAGGATGCACGGTCTGACCAGTATTATTTAAAATGTGTCATTTTTATTAAATATTTAATTGTATTAAAATGTATTTCAAATAAATGTTTATTTTAATTATTTATAGTATTAATGACATAATATTTGTTTTCATATATACATGGAATAATTTTCTTAGATTGGGATGATTTGTTCGGAAATTGATACAATGGATAGAGATTTTTGAGAGGGGATCACTGGCCTCAATAGATGATATATGAATGTTTTAGAATGTTTGATGGACAATTTTAAATGTAATTATATAAAATATTTTTTTTGAAATTTAAAAAGTATTGTTTATTTTTGTATATACCATGGGTGGACAGTTTTCTCCATGATCGATGTTAATTAAATTTATATAGTATGTTTCTTTTGGGTGTGTTGTGTTTCATGTGTAGGTTTGCAGGTTTTGTTGGGTGTGCTGTTATGTAAAAAGAATAATTACATGAGGGTATCCCTTTATCAGCACTAAAGAAATGTGGATAAAGGTGGTATTGATCATCTCTACAATAGACCTGATAAAGGTGTTCCTATATCCACTCTTTTTTAGCACGGACAAAGGACCCCATTTATCAACAATTTTTTAGCATGGAGAAAGGGGACCCCCTATCATCACTGCAGTTAATAGTAGTTTATTAGTTATGTTAAACACTATTTTGAACATTCTTAAAGAAAATATGGTTGGTAGTTACTGGATGGTACACATAGTTATGACCCAAATCTCATGATTCCTTCCTCATCCATTTTGATCATCTAGGATTTCCGTTTTAACATGGATTCCATCGTATTCTGAATTTTCTCCTAATTTCTTTGAGAATCTTTATCTCTCCATAATGGATGGTTGAGGAATCATTTGAGAAAGGATTGATGATTTCCCTTCCTTAATGATTCCCATTTCTATCCTTTGTAGGTCTAAGAAGAATGAATCCATCTCAATTCTCATTATTGATAAAGATAAAGGATTGTTTCTACTTAGATCATCCTCTACCTTATTTTCCTTACTAGGATGATAGTAAATTGTTAAATCATAATTCTTGTTGTGATCCAACTATCTTCACTTCTGCACATTAATCTCTTTTTATGTGAATATATATTTTAGGATCTTATGATCCTTATATATCCCACACTTCTCCCCCATAGATATAATTCTTCTAGATTTTAAATGAAAAGATCACAGTCTCCAACTCCAGATCATGTGGGGGATTGTTTCCTCGTGATTTTTCAACTTCTTTGAGTTGTAGGATATCAATTTTATCATTTTCCATTAGAAAATATCATAATACCTTCATTGAAACATCATTGTAACCCAAAAAGAGCTCCCCACTTGTTAGAAGAGTAAGTATTGGTGTGGTGATAAGTCTTTTTTTCAACTCTTTGAACTAGTGTTCACATTCATTGGTTTAGACAATCTTCACTCCCTTCAATGTCAGCTTGGTTATTGGGATTGAAAATCATGATATGCTCTTAAAAAATAGTCAGTAATACCCAGCAAGGCAAAGAAAACTATGTATCTCCATTATAGATCTAGTCTTGGGACAATCTTAGATTTTCTTTGTCTTGGAAGTGTCTATAGATATTCTATTACTGGTGATAACATTACCCAAAAATGATACTTCCTCCATACAAAACTCAAAATTGTTGTACTTTTCCTATAGTTTCTCCCTTTACAAATATTTGATCACAATATCAAAATTCTCCTTGTATTCCTCCTTGTTCTTAAAGTATATGTGAATATCATCAATAAAGACTCCACAAATTTGTCGATTTAATCTCTAAAAACTCCATAAATTTTTTCCATGAAAATTACTGGATCATTTGTGAGTCTAAATAGAATCACTATGAACTCATAGTGTCCATACCTTGTTTGAAAGGAAGTATTGGGAATATATTCCATCCTCACCATTAATTGGTGATATCCCAACTAATGTTACACCCCAAAGAAATAACTGGCCCCACATAGTTGATCAAACAATTCATCTATTTCTGGAAGTGGATACTTGTTCATTATCATGATTTTTTAATCTCATGATAATAAATGTCGAGGTGCATTGATACACCCTCTTTATTGATGAAGGGGACTCGCACACCCCATGGTGAAGAACTTGGGCGTATAAAACCCTTGTCTAGATTATCCTATAACTGCTTCTTTTGTCCTTCCAACATAATGGTGGCCATTCTATAATGTGGATTTGAAATAGGTAGATATACAAGAATAATTTCAACTGAGAATTCAACCTCTTGATCATGAGGAAGACATGGAAATTATTTAGGGAACACATCAGTGTAATCCCTCATGGAAGGAATGTATTCAAGCATGATTCCCTCATTTGTCTCAATAATTTGAGTTATATATACTTTCTCAGAAACAAATACATAGCTGAGATGATGATTTTGAAGGAGATTCATCTTCCTCCTTACAATTGTACAGAATTAAGGGATGCCTCTGAATGTGAAGAGTGATTTCCCATTACCGAAAGTCTGTTTCTTCATTGTATAAATATAGCCAATACATGCCCAATATATCATGAAACTTTAAAAAAGAAAGTATGAAAGGATTTGTTGGGAGGCTCATTCCACATACATGAAATGGTGACGAGTTATAAACTTTGGATTCAATAATTTCCCCATTTTCTATTCTAAATGATAACTCAACCTCCATATTTTAAGGTGGTGTTTCAATATTTCTACTAAACTTGCAAGATATGAAATAGTTCATAGAAAGATAATCAAATAGTATGATTTCTATTCTTGAATGAATAACTAGTGTACCTGGCATCATGTCATTTTGGGATCCACCTCAATAGTAGTGATAGAATATTCCCTTCCTTGCTACCTTGGAGTTTCTTTTTGTTGATTGACTCCAACAACCCTTGGCTTAGGGAAATGTCTCACATAATGTCCATGTTCCTTGAAGTTGAAATAGTATACTACATGCTGAGTATTGATATGAAAGTTCCATTATTCTTCCACATTAATGGTATTCTTCATATACATTCGTCATTTAATAGACATAATCCCTTCTCTTCCACATTTAAATCATCTTTTGGTTCCTTTTAAGTAGTTTTCATAATGCTTAATCCCACAATTTTGAGACATGGGATGTTGGTTCTTCTTACCATAATGGGACTTATATGTTTATCAACCCATATTATACTACATTTCCCCCCTTTTATCATTAGTCCCATGAGACTACTGAGACTCTTGAATCTCTATTTCAACCTTAAGGGCATAATGTACAATCTCTTCATAACTGTCTATGTCTCAAATTTTCAACCCTTTTATCAAAAATGGATTTAGTATGATAAAGAATCAATCCCCCTTTATTTTTATTTCATGACCATGATTGGGGATTATCTTGAAACACTTGTGATGTTTTATTCAAACAACCCGATAGACTCGTCTTCTTTTAGATTCAGTTAGAGGAAATCCCTTTCCATTTTAAGATAGAGGGTCTAGGTAAAATATTTAATGAAAAATATTTTCATGAAATATTGCCTTTCCATGAAATAAATTTCCACTTTTTACTTCATGTTCTAGATGAATGTCCACCATTTATTTGCTTCCCCATCAAAACGATATACTACCAACACAAATTTCTCTACTTCTGAGCACTGGGGGATAGAAAATATCTTTTCAATGGAGATAATCCATTATTCTATGAGGAGGTGAATGGTAGATCCAATAAATATTGGAGGCCTTTTTCTCATGAAGTATTCAATGACAACTTTCCCTTTATTAGCAGAATGAGGGAGTTTTACATAATTCAAGTTATTATTCACAACTTGAGCCAGTTGAGTAAGTATTGTCATGACGTTTTGATCACCTTTTACCTTAATATTTGAAATATCTTGGAGGAAATCATCACATTTACTATCACATTTATTGTTTAAACATATTTTTTTATTTCCAAACATTAACTAAGAAAAATAAAGTACAATTAGGGGGCTTGAATACATATCCAATTAGCATAAAAAAGTAAACACAGAACATAGAAGGGTAAACTTTTCAATAGAAATTATATCATATCATGTGATTACCTAGTTTTAAATCTATGTTATCCATGGTGATAGAATTATCCCTAAGGATCTTAATAATGTTCTCTAGTAAAAATCTACAAAGATAATTGGACATTTCTATGATACCAAATATAGATACCCTAACCATTTACACATATTATTACAAGATTTTAAGCATAATTAACCTTCAAATATAACCAAGGATCTTAAAGTCTAGTGACTCTAAAAGATTAGGTATATAATTAAGCACCATGAAATTGAAATAAAATCACACTTTACGTAATGTTCATATTGGTCACCTAACCCCTTTTATCCCTTATATATGTATAGGATAAGTTGGGGAATACAGGAAAAAGGGGATGATCTACAAAGCATAGTAAGAGAATAATCATAAGAATAAACATAGTGTGTGAGTTAGAAGACATAACATGATAACATAAAGGGAACAAAACATGAATAAAATAAATAAAAATAAAACATGTAACATGGGAACATATAACCATGAAATATTAGGAATGTGTAAACAACATATAACCTGAAAAAATATGAGTCAAAGCTATCTGCCAAGACATGGTGGACATAGTCCCATAAAGGATTCAAGTTCACTCTTTATCCCAAAAAGACATCACATGAGACTAAACAGTACCAAATGAATTGGATAACTATATAGGTGCATCCATAATAACATGTTCATGAATATTTTTCTACATGAAGAATCATACACCATGAATCAATCATAAACCCAAGGGTTACCCCTAGAAATAATTGGGTATCATAATCATATAAAAAGGCATAATATAAGGGAATATCATAATGGTGTTCACGAAAGAAATTATTTAAATAATACATGGACATTAATAAGAGAAAGTAGGTATAGATCATGATATTTTATGTTAATATGATGTGAATACATGTAAAAATAGTTTAAAGAAACTTTTGAAATTAAACATTTTAATGCAGTTTAAAGAAAAATATTAAAGATTCTTTAAAACAAACAAGGAAACATTATTTGTATAAAACAAGAAATGAAAAAAGATATTTTTTCTTGAAAAATGAGTATTTAAAAAAAATTGTGGTTTAAATCATATGATGTAGAGTATTTGAAAATGGGTAAGAAATTGGGATCTTCCCTTGAATCGGGTTTTCTTATCGGGAAGAATTTGGAAGGGAAACTTTTTTAAAACATGTATTTACCCCTTAAAGAAGGATTATATGAACTAGATAAAAGAGTTTGGAACATATACATAGGATATATAATAATTACATAAAAATAAAAAAAAATTATGGGGTAAAGATGGAGAAAGTGTAACCCAACTGAAAAATGGAGGTTTGGAAAGAATACCTTACCTTATGTATGAAATGTTTCTCCACTTATACTTAATGTCCTGAATAATAAAATTAGATTCATTAATTAATAATTAAATAACATATTATTCATTTACATGATATATTAGAGTTTATTTTGTTCATTTATGGCCTTTTCATGTGTTATAGTGTTCAATTTCATCGTTCAAGAGTTTTTGTTTTTTTGATTTTCATGATCGGTTCGCTTGTATAAGAGTATGGAAGTTCCTGTAAAATGGGAATAGATATACGGAAATGATATTTTATGTTATAAATTAACATCCAAAATATTAAATTTTTATATAAGTATTTTTTTTATTTGGTTTGAGTATGAATCAATAGATAAAATTTTTGTGATAATCATTCGGATTATTTTGGGTGGTTTTCGCTCACAATGAACTTGTTTTGTTTTATTATTCAATAATATGGGTATATGTTAGTTACATAAAATAAAAATGGTTATAAAATGAATATTACAATATTTTTCAACCATTATAATGGTTTTAAGACCATCCTTGAAGGTGGTAAAGGAAAATTAAAATTTTTCATCCTTAAAGGCGTTAAATTAACACCCCACGAACAACATTTTCATTTTTAGAATAAAAGGGAGAGGAGAAGGGTTTTTATGAACAATATTCCATTAAAATAATAACATTATAGTATATATAATGTCATGTAGTTATAATTCTACTTTTTCAGGAATGCTAGGAGACAATAATAAAAGAAAAAAACATGAAAAGAAATTAAATGAAAAGGAAGGAGGATTTTTACCTCTTGAATTTATCCTCCTTCAGAACCTCCTTAGGGAAAGGTTTTTGGACTTTTGAAAAGAACAAGTGAAACTAGAGGTGTGGGAGAGTCTTGGAAGGAGTATTGGATAGAATGTTTACAAGGATAAAAATATAAAAGCTGTGAGGAGAAGAAGTGGTGAGGGTGGTTTTTATAGTGGAGGAGAGGGGTGTTTTCTCATTATTTTTTCATTAGTTTATTATTTTGGATCAAGACTATGAATGTATTCAAAATTATCACCAAATATATTAAAATAATTATGTTTATTTAGATATTATGGTGCTTAAATAAATAATTAATCAAGTAATAGTGTACTTAACTTATAATGTATATGTACTATAAATTACTGTATTTTACCATTCACAAAAAATTCAACCACCTCATAAAATTCCCAAAAATTCAACCTAACAATTTTTTTATGTTTATATTTCAAAAGTGGAATCCATTTTTTGGAAATAAGTTTCTAAATAAGTGTAATTAAAATTTTAATTAAAATAATCACTTATTCGAAAAAGACCAATTTTAAAATTATAACTGATTTTATAACAGATTGAAAAATTAATTATGGTCTCATAAAAGTATATTATAATATTAATATGATTAGATATTAATTTTTTAAAACAATTTTTGAAAATAAATTTCATTTTAAATTATTATATTAAATATAAAATTGTAATTAAATATTTATGACTTTCAAAAATACCAACACTTAATTTTTCATTTTGAAAACATTTATTTAATTATGCCCTGAAATAAATAAATCATATTTTCATTCATGAGATTCATAAATTTTATTTATAATTTTTTAGTTGAGTTTACTGTACTATTGGTCAAATTACTATTCTTAAGGTCATATTACTATTCCAAAGGTCAAGTTACTATTTCATCTGTATAGGTTCCAAAACTTCTAGAAATGCCTATTATTTCATTCATTATTATATTATAATGTTTTTATTGTGTTATCTATGTGATTTTATGTGATTTATCGTATAATACATAATTATAAGAGGGTAATTTCCATTGATATAATTCAGGGTTCTTACAATAGTGATGAATATGTCATATATCTCATAGAAGTAAAAGTGAGACGAGAAACTCTTACTTCACGCTTCCCTTTAGATTTGCATAATTTAATCTCTTGTATAATGGTTCAAAGAGAGTTATTAATTAATTAAATAAATATATTAAAATTTATAATACCAAATTTAATACTCTATAACATCTTACCAACAAATTAATTAATAATATTTAATTATTTTTACTGTTTCAGGTGTATTCGTTTCATGGTTTCATCATTGGTTTATTTGTGTATAACTGTGTATTTTCTTGTTAAATGGAAATAAAACTCTAAAGGTTATATTAAATGATATTCATGAACTTAAATAATTGTAAGTGGTCCAATATATCATCTTTATTTAAAGCATGAGGTTGATTAATCTGATAAAATGTTAATGAAAATTGTTTAGCTTATTTTGGCGGTTTTTCTTACCATCACGAACTAGTTTTGTTTTATTTTATGTTATGTAGATATATATTAATTCCATAACATGAAATAGGTTATAATATTCCATTTACAATCCTATTTAACAAGAATAATATGTTTATAACCATCCTTGAATATGGTAATAGAAAATAAAAACTCATTATTCACAGATACGGTTAACTACCATAATTTGGACAATGGTTTCATTTCCTTAAATAAGTGGAGGTAATCCATTAGAAACGTAACATTCTAGTATGTACATGATTATGCAGTTATTATTACTTAGTGGATTAAAGAGATTAGTAGAAGTTAGAAGAATAAAATAAAATAATATATGTATTTTGATAAAATTAAATCTTAAATATCACCTCCTTCAGTGATCCCTTAATGACCATTGAATTGTTATTTTGGTAAGACCAACAGCACTTGGATGTGGGGAGTGTGGGGAGGATAGGGAATAGAAATTATTTTTAGATCGTCAAGTCTTATAGGGAGAAAGGGAGTGGTGAGGAGTGGAATTTATACTTTAATAGGGTGGGTTTGAGTGATTAAATAATGATTATTTTATAATTAAGTCCAAAAACATTTGTGTGGTATTAATTCCAATGAATTAGATTGATAATAATTATTTTTTATGTCTAGTTATGGGTAAGAAACACATCAACCATGTAAATACACCAACACAAGTACACCAGAGCTAGTGCCTTACATTATAACTTTGGTAATAGGTAAAAGTGATCACATCCCAAATGAATTAATAGTTTCTTCACTTTGGAAAACTATATAAAACATAAATTTATTACTTTACAACATGAAATAGAATGAAACATAGAAACTCTATTGGAAACATCCATATTCTCCAAGATTACCCTTGTATTTAAATAATAATACACATCTTGGAATCCTGGGAAAAAATATAAATTATTAAAGGGGTGATCTCAAATACTTAGTAAGGATGATAACATAGAGGAAACTATCATAAAAATACAAATAATCAGTTAATGTGAATAACTAACAACATATTCCATTAAAACATAATCTTGAGCATAATATGGAAGAAATAAAATTTATTCAGATAACGCCATATAAATAATAAAATAAGAAGGATACTTAACCGGGGATATTCTTCTTGTAGAATAATCACATGGATTATTATTAACTATTCTCATAAATCAGGAATGTGTAATGCACGATATCATAAAAATGTCGTTAAAGCTTCGAACAAGACACAAAATAAAATCTGGTAATAAATAAGCCAAAACCCAAACTATTTTGTCTCATGATACCTATTGATGAATCAAGGGGATATAGTAGGCCTTGTCATACACTTAATAAGTCCAATTCATTAATATTATTAAAGGGGTGAAACCTAATCAACATAAACTTTCATAGTAAAAAATGTAATATGAAATGTGAAAATATTAAATATAAACTATAATTGATATCAAAATAGCACATCCATTGTCAAAATGAATAATAGATCATCAATGATATATGATAAATGATATCATAAGATTTCATCTTCAATTAATCATACAATTGAACAAAGGATGTTTACATAGATGAAAATAATTTAATATAATTATTAAAAAAAATTATAGAAACACCCTTTTTTACATTGAAATCATTCATTTTAAAAAATCCACACAATTATAAATGAAAAAAATCTTATTTAAAAGTAACCTTGTAAAATTTTAAATTAATATTCAAAACAATAAGGTGAAATGACTGTCGAAAAATACACTCATGCCTCATATGTTTAAAAAACATTCATTCCATCGAAAGAATCATCAAGTACCTCATTTGGAAAGAAACCGAAATATTCCTTCCATACTGTTTAATAAAAAGTAAAACATTGGTTATAAGGATTTAAAAAATCATATTATATTAGTAAAAATTTCTTTGAAAACGTTTTTATAAAACATGGATATGGAATAAAAATGATCCCTATTAGAGGCTTAAACTTAAACAATCATGAATAATAATGAGATTTTGAAATAACCTTTACCTTTATCATTAATTTAGTTTAACATTATTTAACCTCATTTATAATGGTTTAAATTTTGTTACTAACTTATACAATAACCATATCCACATTTTTTATATCATTTATGATCATCTTATGTCATTTTGTTAATAATATTTCATTATTACTCTTTTTTGGGTGTTAACTAATTCATTTTCCTTCACATGTTTTATCATGTATGTATTGTTTCTTATAAATAGGATATATTGATTTCATATGTAGAATGATATTATGTTTATATATATCATATTTATTTATTATATACATTTTTATAATCATTATTTAATGGTTGACATGGAAAATGAATCACTTCACGTTGTCGAGAAAGTAGGTCATACGTACGCACGAGTGACAGTATTATTCCCTTAATAGTGAAACGGTAAAAAAATGTATGGTTTATTAATTTTAAATAACCAATATCATGTCATAATTACTATATACATCGATTATTTTCAACATTATTCCCATCAAAGTATTGTTTTGATTAAAAAAATACACCACGACGTTGGGATGGTAAGTCGCGCGTATGCGTGCGCGTTGCTTTAATTTTTCTTAGGCTGGATAAGAGGTGGAATATGGTTTTCCCATTATCATAATAACATATAATAATATATATTATACTGGATTTAATTCTTTATAATAGAAACAAAACATGAATATGAAGTAGAATAAGAAATGAACAAGAATGAGTTCGTAAAAATGATGACCTTTTTTTGGAAGGCGTCATTTATATCTCTTCTTAAGAGATACATGGATGGTATTTTTGGAAGAATAGGATCTCCATACATTGAATAATAATTTTGGGAGGATAATTTTCCAGTGGGTGGTTGATCTAGTTGGCTCAAAGTGGTGTGAGGAAGTGAGGGAAGAGATTCTGTTTTATAATTGAGGTGAGGGTCACTTTTGGAAACCCTAAAAATATTAAATTATTATATATTAGATATTAATAAAAAATTGATAAAAAATGAATTATTTATAATATAAGATGATTCTGGGTTTAAATTGCATCATCCTATAATTTTTTACTAGTTTAGTCATATTATTACCCTTATCTTTGGTATTTAATCCTTATTTAATCTCTTTAACTCTTATTGTGACAAAATGTGTGTTTATTCTTTAAGCGTTAATATAGTTACTCTAAAATGACAAATGAACCACAAATGGATCATTGATGAAATATTTAAACTTATCCTAATCATTTTGCTAAATTTTATATTTTTATGAATTTTAAATAATTTAATAGAATATTATTTATTTTAAAATATCATTAATGTCAATTTTGATTCTATTCATTACAAGAATTTTTAGAAATATCATTACATGATATCTTCTAACCAAAATTCTTAATACATCACTAATAGGTCTAGGTATTTTATAAAAATATTTCATTACATTAGTTATCACAAATAATTTTTATTTTAATATATTTAATATCATTTATTTGACATTTACATTAATTAAACAATTAATGAATCATTACTGTGTAAGCCTTTAAAGAAATTATTGATTTTATAAAAATTAAAAATAAATTTCCATGATGAGTATAAATAAAATTTCTTTCTCATTACTATTTACAAAATAATATAAATTATTAAAAACCACATATAAAAATGTAATAATTATTAAAAACATGAGTATGGAACATTGTAATTTCATTAGAATAAAATAATTAAAAGGACATAAAGTCATTAAAGTGGCACTATATGGCCAAAAAAGAAGAACAGTGATGATTTCCGTCAACAATAACTCATCAAATAACATTAGGAAAAGTGTTAGAGTAATTTTATAATATTTATAATATTATTTTTACCTTTAATTACTCGATTACCTTTAATCGTGTTAAAACAATTACTAAAATTATTATTCATAATGCCCAAAAAAAAAGGAACCAATTTACATAACTTGGACCCATTGGTTCGAAAATATTTAATACATATTTCAAAATTCAAAACAATTAAATTGAAGTAATTAATTTAAAATTAATCTCGTTGATGGAATAAGAAAATGGGTTTTTAAAGTGTAAATGTTCAAAAGATTAAAATGTTTTTATATCCAAATTCAATGTGAAATTGATTACACTAAAATAAATTAGATTAACTGCTAAAAATTTATTTAATTATACTTTAAAACTAATTAAAAATATAATTTAACACCATAAATTATTTAGACTAAAATGTTGTTTTCTATTAAAATGTAATATTTTATCAATATTCATCAAAACATGAATCTTATCAGCAATATACCAAAAATTGAACCAAATTAAATTTTTATATTTCTATTTCAATGAGGAAGTTTATTTTTTGAAATAGAAATTTTTAAATGTGTCCAAAAATATATTTAAAAAAAGTGCACCCTTAAAAGGCGGAAGAAATACCTTTAGAAAAATATTGTCTTTTAATGTATAAAATTGGATTCATTATTATCTTATTCCCATAAAAACTTTTGGATGAATTTAAAAACAATAAATTTATAAATTTCATAATGCTTTTAATATTATTCATTCCTTCCATCTTAATGGCTAGGTTATAATAATCACAAATTAATAGATCATGGTGTGTTTGAACTCGATGTTGCGTGAAACGCAAGCTATTAATTTTATTTAAAAAGAAAATATTCTATAAAATTTTTCACTATTACATTCTTCCCACCTTAAAAAATTCCAATAAATTTCTAAAATATCACCTCAAAAAAATATTTGAGTATTTCTTCATTATAATTTCTTCAGGTTCTCACATCACCTCTTCTATTTAAAGATTTTTCCACAATACTCTTACCATTGGAGTCATTGGATTGTTGAACACTTGTTCTCTAGTATCTTGAATCTGGATAGTATCTTCACAGTAAGATAAATCAGCTTCCAGTTCTATTTCTTTAAAGGTGATTACATTCATTGTGTATGTAATGTATTTCCTTAATAATGATTTGTCGAATACATCATTGACTTTGGAGATACTTGGAGGAATTGATACTCGGTAAGCTACAGTTCAAATTCATTTCAGAATTTTTAATGGCCTAATGCACCTGGGGATGAGTTTCCCTTTATTAATATACCTTATGACACACTTCTATGGATATACTTTAGGAAGACATGATTTCCCACTATAAATCCCAGATCCTTTCTTCAGTTGTTAACATAACTATATTGACTACTTTGAGAATCTATAATATGAGCCCGAATTGTTTTGACCTTTCTTATTTTCACTTAGATTAGTTATGGTCCTATAAGTTTCCTTTTCCAACATTATCCAAACAATTAGGAGTATGATATCTCTTTCCATATAATAATTTATATGGTTCCATTTGTATACTTGAATGAAAACTATTATTATAGGAAAATTCTACCAAAGGTAAATAAATATCCCATATATAATGAATGTTAAGTGGGGAAGACCTCAACATGTATTCTATAGTTTGAATAGTCCTTTTTGATTTTCCATCAGTTTGAGGGTGGTAGGCGGTGCTCAAATGAAGCTCAGTGTCTAGATCCTTCTGAAGACTCTTTGTGAATTTTGATGTAAAATGGGGATATTGATCACACACAATCGGTATAGGTTCACCATGAAATCTTTAAACATCATAATTATAGTGTCTTGCTAAGAATTCAAGAGTAAAATCATCTCTTATAGCATGAAAATGTGATGATTTGGAAAATCGATCAACAATAACCAATATCGTATCATTCGTTCTAGAAGTCCATTTTAGTCATGTGAAAAATTAAATCATAATGTTATACCATTTCCACACAAGTATAGGAAGAGGTTACATGAATCCACTAGGATATTGTCTCCCAGCCTTCACTTATTAACAAACTAGACATCTCGAAACATAGTCAGCAAATTCTCACTTCATATTATCCCACAAAAAATGTTCCTTCAAATCACTAAACATCATAGTGCTACAAGGATGTATAGAGAAATTTGAGCTATGAGAATCATCCAATATTTCCCTTTTTTCATTCGGGTATAGAGGGAAAAGATTTTATTTCCAAATCTCAAAACACTGTCTTCATATACGAAGTCTACTAATTTTCCATCACTCACAGCTTTACTTTTCTTTTGAAAATTATTATCATCATACTGAGAACATTTTATCTTTTCAAACAAAGATGTTTTGGAAACCATTTTATAGAGGAGTGATGTTTCATCTTCCTTGATAATTCCCATATCCATATTTACTAGATCCATGAATATTGGATCCCTTTCAACTACCATTTTTTTGAACTCCATGATCCTTCATGGTCAATGCATCTGCCACCTTATTTTCCTTCCATAGGTGGTCGTGTATTGAACAATCATAATCCTTGAGTATCTTTATCCATCTCCTTTGCCCCAAATTGTGTTATTTCTGAGGAAATATATATTTGAAACTCTTGGAATCTATACATATGTAACATATTTCACCATAGAGATAGTGTATCCATTTTTTCAGAGAAATTATTAGAGCTCCTAACTCAATATCATGAGTTGGATAGTTATATTCATGAGTTTTTAACTTCCTTGAATCATATTAAATAACTCTATCATTCTACATAATGACACAACTAAGACATTTCCTTGATGCATCACTATAAATGAAAAATAAACCATTTCCTAATGTTAATGTCAAGATTGTAGCATTAACCAATCTTCTCTTCGATTATGAAAAATATTCTCTAAATTCTTTTTTCTATACAAACTTATCCCCTTTATGTGTGAGCTTGGTTAATGTGTTAGATAATTTGGAAACCTTTTGATCGGAACACTGATAGTAACATGTTAAACCAATGAAATTATATACCTTAGTTATTCTCGTTGGTGCAGGCCATTCTTGGATTGCCTTTGTCCTTACAAGATTAGTAGAGATTCCATGCTTGGAGATAATATGGCCAAGAAAAGAAATTTATTGAAGCCAAAATTTTAACTTGATAAATTTACCATAAAACTCTTACCTTATGAGAGTCTTAAGAATGATCTAAAAGTGATTCTCAGGGTCTTCATAGCTTTTAGAATACACTAGAATATTATCAATGAATATAACAAAAAAATCCTCATGATATTTCTTGAATACATCATTCATTAGATCCATAAAAATTAAGGGTACATTAGTCAATCCAAATGGCATTACTGTAAACTGATAATGTGCATACCTTGTCCTAAAATATATCTTTATAATGTATTCCATATTTACATGCAATTGATTATATCAATAATGAAGGTCAATCTTCAAAAAACATTGAGCTCTATGAATTTGATCAAATAAATCGTCAATGTGAGGCAGATGATACTTTTCCATTATTGTAATATCATTTATTTCCCTATAATCAATACATATCCTCATGTATCCATCATTATTTTTAACAAAGATAGAAGGGGATCCTGATGGAGAAACACTAGGGAGAATATATCCATTTTTACCCAACTACTCTAGTTGTTTCATCAGTTTAACTAATTCAATTATGGACAATATATAGGGAGCTATTGATATTGATCTTTCGTCAAAGATTAAATAAATATGAATCTCAATTTCATTCTCTTGGGGGCATCCAGGTAACTCCACAGTAAATACATCAATTATTTCGTTAAAAATAGGTACATACTCAATTTGAAGATTACCTTGTTATTCTCTAGATGATGGTTTCTCTTACTCCTCAATAATTACATTCAGTAGACATACTAGAGGTGGATCTCGATAATAATTTGATGACGGTGTTTCTATTATAAAGATATTTAATTCTATATCTTCCTCAAAAATAATATTTTTCTTCTTCTTGAAATAAATATTCTCATAATATTTTGAAATCTAGACCATAACGATGATTGTATCAATGTATACCACATTTATAATGATAAGTTTAATGAGTAAAGAACATTTATGTGTCATAATATGGAATTCCTGACACATATTTGTTGTAATGAGACTTCTATTCAAAGTTTTTACTGACAAATCCTTTATTAAATCAAAACAGAAAAGTCTAATTTTCTTAGAAAACTAAGGCGATATAAATGAATGTTATTATCCATAATCAAACAAAGCGTTATCTAAATTTGAGGAGATGATTAAAGTACCTACCACTACATCATTAAAAATTTCAACCTCAGCTATTATGATCATATAAAATTGGCATTGATCCCTTGATCTTTTTCAGAAAAGTTTCCTTGATGCTTGGGAAATTTATTTGCATAATTTTCCAACTCCTTACAACTGAAGCACTGCACATTACTGGATTCTTTCCTTCAATTTCAATCATGGTCATGTTGGACTTTTTCTACAAACTCGTAATTAGCTCACATTCCCAGTAAAAATATTCCATGATGTTTCATTCCACATTTATTGTAGGATGTAAATTTAACTCTTACCTTCTTCCCCTTTTCCTTATTTCCCTTTTCTAAAATAATCAAAAACCCGATTCTTCTTTTGTGTTCCCTTAATGTCAAAAGACATAGAGAATTATTTATTTTTCTTGATAGCACATGACACTATATCTTCATATGATGAGAAATTTTGGGATACCAGTTCACTTCATCATAATTTCTTTAACCCATCAAATAAATGATCAAGATTTCTCTTTATATTACATACGTAATTCTTATCATTTCTTAGTAGCCTTGTAAAGTTGTATTCATTTTTAGCAACATTCTCATCCTCATTTTTCCTCAAATTCAAGCATTTCCTTTCGATATCTCATAGTTTTTCTCAAGGGAAATATTTTTCAAAGAAAATTTCTGTAAAATACATCATTTCCAGGTTTTCTATTTCTTCCCCATCCTTTATGTTTTGAATCAATAACCACTATTAATCTACATCTCTTGGGAGAAGATAATCTGCCATGACAACCTTCTACCATTTTTTACTTCCCAAATAAAGATATATATTCACTAAGGAACTTATCCATTGTTTGTCTGAAAATGAATATATAGTCCCATTGAATGTTGGAGGTTGTTCTGTCATTAAGTGGTTTATCATTGTTCCTCCGTATTGTGGATCAAGATTCTCCCTATGTGTAAGGTTACTGATCATTACTAGGGTCATCTATCCCATTATAGTGATAAGTTTTTACGTTCTAGTAACATATCTAGCTCCAACATCATTTTATTGCATAGGAGGTAAATCCCTATATGTATTACATGTGTTGATATGGGTTCCATTAAGCACCATTTCTAAAAAATGGAATACACTAGATAAGGTTATGGATTATAATGCATATTTTGAAACTTGTAAAACACTTAACAGAAATTGAAAATTTATGTATAACTAATCTCAAATTCATAAGCTTTGATAATTTGGGTATATTCTCAAAGTCCATTATAGGGATACGTTTCCCTAATCTATATTTTCTAAATCTATATTCCAATTATTCTATTAAACCATCTTTGTTACTAATTGTAAAGACCCTGACCCCAATAGCTCGAAGTCTATGCCTTACTTTATTACTTTGGTACTAGGTGCAAGTGATAACATCCCAAAGGACTGAATATTTTAGTAAATTTGGAAAACCAGATTCAAACACAAGTTTTACATTACAAAATAAAATGGAATACAATATATAAACTCTATTATAAATTTTTCCCATTATCATAGATTACCCCCTTCATATCAGTCATAATATATATCTTGGAATCATGGTGGAAAATAAAACATAAGAGAGGGGTGAGAATAGATTCTCAGTAAGGATAAGCATACATAGGAACCAATAAATAATAAATACAAACAAAAAGGCAAGGTGGATATCTGGCAACTCATTCCATTAAAACTTAATATTGGGCATAATATGAAACAAATAAAAGATTATCAGATAACACCATATAAATAATCACATGAGAAGGAAACGTAACCGTTGACATTCTAATGGTTGAATAATCACATGTATTATCATTAATTGATCTTATAAATAGGGAATTCATAATATGGGACCTCATAAACATATAATCAAGGATTTATCCAAGATAAGATACATAATGAGTAAGAAATTATCCAAAAACCAAACTAGTTTTTCTCGTGAGACCTACCGATGCATCAAGGGGTGATAGCAGGCCCCTCCTGATACATACTATGTCTAATGCATTCTTATTATGAGAGAGGTGAAAAACAATCATCATAAATTTTCATATTAAAAACAAGTACAAGAAATAAGAATATTTTAACCCTAAAATTTGATTGGTATCCAAGTAGAAAATCCACATTAAAAATGAATCCTAAACTATTCAATAAAATATGGAAAATGATATCATAATATATCAACCTCTATTAAGTAAATGATTATTTAAAGTATTTTGACATATTTGAAAATACTCTAATAAAATTATTAAATTAATTTGAGATAAATACACTTTTTAAATTTGAAATCAATTATTCAGAAAAAAAACCCAATTTTAAATGAATAAAATTTATTATATAACAAAATTTTAATCTTTTAAAGGAAGCTTAAAAAATTTAAGTCATCATGACTTTGGAAAAATCTTCTCACGCCGCATAAGTTAGAAAAACATTTCCTCCTTTGAAAAATTCATAATGTAGTTCATTTGGAAAATGATAAAATGATTCCATTAAAACCATTTTATAAAAAGTAAAGAATGGGAAAAAAGACATTGAAAATTCATTAGATAATAGTAAAAATATTTTTAATTTTTTTAGAAAACATGGATATGTGATAAATATGTACCCCAGTAGAGACTTAAACTTAAACAATCTTGAATAATAATGAGATTGTGAAATAAACCTTACATTGAAATTTCTATTAGTTGAACAATCATTCAATTCCTGTATAATCATTTAAAGAATTTTATTAATTTATACCAGAATCATATCAATATTTATGATATGATACATGATAATATTATATCATTTTATCAATAATATTTCGTTATTACCCTTGTTTCGGGTGTTAACTAATTATTTTTTCTATACATGTTTTGTCATGTATGTCCAGATTATTATGCATAGGATATATTAAATTCATATAAATAATGATATTAAGTTCATATATATCATATTTATTCATTATATACATTTTTATAATAATTTTTGAATGGTTATCATGGAAAATGAATCACATCATGTCGTGGAGATAGTAGGTTGTACGTATGCACGAGCCACAATATCATTCCCTTATTGGAGAAAGGGTAAGGAAATGGATGGTTTATTAATTATAAAAAATTAATATCATGCCATAATTACTATATATATATTAATTATTTCTTTCATTATACTCAACTATGTAGAGTGGTGATGAAAAACAATTACACCATGGTGTGGCGACGGTAAGTCCTACGTACGAACTCGCGATGCTTTCATTTTTCATAGGATGGAAAAGAGGGGTAATATGGTTGTACCATAATAATAATAACATCTTATCATATATATGATACTGTATTTATTACTTTATAATGAATACAACACATGAAGAGGAAGTAAAGAAAGAAATGAACTTGAATGAGTTGGTAAAAATGATTACCTTCTTCTTTGGAAAACTTCCTTTAGGTCTCTTCTTAAAGGATATAGGTATGTTAGTTTTGGGAGAATATGATATCCATAACTTTTCTAATATTTTTTTTGGTATATATGTTCAGTTTTTGATCGATCTATAAGGCTCAAAGTGGTGTGAAGATGTGAGGGATGAGGTTCCATTTTACAATTGAGGTGAGGGGAACTTTTGAAGACCCTAAAAATATGAACATAATATAGATTAATTAATAATTAAAAATATATCCAAATAGAGTTATTTATAATATAATATTAGTATACATATAAATCCCCTCATTTAATAATTTCTAGATAGCTTTAGTTTATATTATTACTCTTATCTTCTGGCTTTAACCCTTATTTAATCTCTTTAACTCTTACTGTGACAACATTTGTTTTTATTTCTTAAGGGTTAAAATAGTTACTCTAAAATTAAAAACGAACATTAAATGGATCATTGATGACATATTTAACCTTATACCAAATATTTGGAAGAATTTTATATTTTTATGAATTTTATACCATTTACGAAAATATTAATTATTTTAAATTATCATTAATGTCAATTTTGATACTATTCATTACTTGACTTCTTTTAAAATATCATAACAACATGGTATCTTCAAGAAAAACTTTTATACATCACTAATATGTCTATTTAATTTATAAATTTTTTTGGAGGACATCAGTTATCTCAAATTATATTTATTTTAATTTTTTTATGATCATTTATTTTATATTTCCATTAATTAAACAACTATTACATCATCATTGTGAAAGACTTTAAGGTAGTTATTTATTTTATAAAATTAAAAATAAATAAAAATTATGAAGATACACAATTGATATTTTAATTTACTCTTATATTCAAAGATATCTTCTTAATAACTACCTATAAAAATATATTACTTATTAAAAACATATGTTGGACTATCCTTAGAATAAAATACTAAAAAAGGCATAAAGTCATCTGAGTGGCGCCAAGAGGCCACAAAATCGTCCCAAAGTTCATTTTGGACAAAAATCACTCATCCAATAAAATTAGGACAAATGTTTGGGTAATATTATAATATAAAAATTATTATTTTTTCCCTTAATTACTCGACTTTCATTTAATCTTGTTAATAAAAAATTACTAAAGATATTATTCATAATGTTCAAAAATAAAAGGAACATTTTTATATAATGTTTACCCATAAATTCCAAATATGTAATCCATTTTTAAAAATTCAAAATAGGGGATTTTCGGTTATTAATTTAAAATTAATCTTTATGATGGAAAGAAAAAACGAGTTTTCAAAATGAAGACACTCAAAAGATTGAAATGATTTTATATAAAATTTCAATGTGAAATTGATTCCAATAAACTAAATTTTATTAAAAAATAAATAATTTATCTAGTTATACTTTAAAAATAATTATAAATATTATTTAACACTATAAATTATTTGTCCAAATAAGATGCTTTCAATTAAAATGTAATATTTTGTCACTATTCATCAAAACATTCAACTTATCAGAAAAATACCAAAAATGGAACCAATTTAAATTTTTATATTCTTCTTTAAAGGAAGAATTTTATTTTTCAAAAAATAAACTATAAAATTTTCAAAAACCAGATTTAAAATAAGTGTGTCATCAAAAGTCGGTAGAACTGCCTTTAGAAAAATATAATCTATTAATGAATAAAATTGGATTCATTATTATCCTATTCATATAAAATATTTTTTTCAAATTAAGAAACATTAAATATAAAAATTTCATAATGTGTTTAATAATATTGATTCTTTTCATCTTAACGTCTAGGTTATAATAGTCACTTATTAATAGATCGTGGTGCATTTGAACTCGATGTTGTGTGCAAAGAAAGAAATTAAATTTATTTAAAAATAAAATGTAACATAAAATATTTGGGTCTTGAAATCATCTCATTTATTTTTTTTATTTTTTGGTATTTTAACCTTTTACCTTTTAACTTTGACAAATTTCATTATTTTACCTATACTGCAGTAAATCTTTTTTTACCACGGTAACTTTTTTATGCCTAAAAATTAAAATGAATTTAAAATCTAATATTAACCTTCTAATTCCAAATATGGAATCTATGTTACCAAATACAATTAACATATTTTAAAAACTAGATTTAAAAAAACCAAAGATGCAATGAAAATAGGGTTTTCAAGAAGTGTATTTTTCTAGAAAAAGATGAATTTAGATTAACCCTGTGATCAATAATTATTATTGAATGAAACTAATATAATATTTACTAAAAAATATTTTTCTATTTACTAATCATAAATTAATATATTAATAATGAGTTTGAAAATTATATACATCATAATGTGGTTAATATTATTTATTCCTGTTAATTTAGTGGTAATGTTATAATGGTCGTGTTAATATAATGATATTTTGGAGTTCGTTTAAGCTCAGTGTTTGGTAAAATTTCTACTATAGAACATAGTGTTTTTTTAAAATATTAGGATGTTACATTGATTCAAGAAAAAAACATGACATTGAAGTCATGGTGAGGTGGCTTACATTGTGTCTTTCATTAGTGGTGTGACCTTGATTTGACAATTAAGAAAGAATTTGTTTCTTCCAATAAGAAGACATATTTCGAGCCCTGTTGATCAAGTTGGTAGTACCTTCACTAAATCCATTCTCATGGTAGAATAATGTATGTTCGTCTATTAGGTCAAAAATAATTATTCAACAAAGGATGATGACAGAATGTGTGAATTCTGATTTATGAGATATCAGGAGATAAAAAGATTATATTAGACTTTGTGTGTTCATATAAAGGTTGTCATTGCTATGAATACTTCTTATCTACTTAGATTCCTTGATGGTTTACTACACTACACATTTGGTCTATGAACAATATTCACTATTATCAAGATAAAGTCCTACAGAGTCACACACAATAGCTTGTTTAAAATTATGACCTATTCTGATAATATAAGTTTAAAACACGGTGGGACCCACTATGGACTCCAGGATATGTTCTAGAATACATGATATCTAAGGGATGAATAAATTCATATATTCACATTCTCTCTTGCTATTGAGAGGTCTCTTCCACTAGGTATCCCCTAGGGTTTTGCGTCTCCCTGATTCCGGCCTAGGATCTGCATCCATGTGCTCTCTCTAAGGAAGGGTTCTATCACCCCATCTGTGACTCTGCCTCTCATTGGTATGTCTATTCTTCACATTGGGATGGTTTTATGAATAAATTAATGAACGACTGGCAACACTTTTCTCTTATGAATACTAAATCAATGTTAGCCCCGATGAGTGAGGGCCCAGATGAAGTTATGAAGAATCGTTTTTCACTACTATTGGTGGGAAAACTTATGATGAAGAAATACTAAAACCTTAATTCCATATGGAGAACACTTCCCATGTTCTGGAGACTCAAGTATGGGTTTTCAATATGAGAAGTGGAATCAAGGATCCTGATCTTTGAATTCTTTTATCTGTCTCAAAAAAGGAATGATTCTGAATGGTTGTCTATGGTCTTTTGATAATTATGTCTTTATCATTTGAAAAATTAATGATGAAGTGGGTATCGCTGATACCAATCTCTCATGGTCTCTATTTTGGGTCTGAATCAAAGGGATACCATTCGCACATCTATCTTACAAGGTATTAAAGGGAATTGGAAATGTTCTAGGAAAGTTCATCTATTAGGAATCCTCAAACCCAATGTGTTGGGGATCCATGGTCGGGGTGATATCTCTGATAAATTTGAAATAACTACTACCAAAGAGTGCCTTCCTGGAAGCAAGGGGTTCAACCACTTGTATCACATCTGAATATGAAAGGATCCCGATTTTTTGAATCTTCTACGGAATCATTGGTCACATGGAATGAAGGTGTGAATGTAATAGGAAAGAAGCAGAGGGTTGGCCAATTTTTTGATTTGGCCCATGGAACAGGTCCAAAATCTTAGGGGGGTCTATATTGACACTAGACTTTCCCACATAACATTACACGCATTTACGCACAATTAACTTTAAAATACAATCCATGGAATGTAAATTCTAGTGTCTTGAAAGACTAGGTACATAAATCTGAAAACATGGGACTAAATAAAACATTTCATTATTTAATCTTCATAAGGAGATCCTAACTTCAATTATTCTCATACATATACATAAGAATACTTGGGGATAACATGAAAAAATGGATGAGCTAAAAATCCTAGTAAGGGAATAAACATAAGAATAAATCTTTAGCACATGGGTTAGAAGGCATGACATAATGATATAAAAAGGCATGGAACATGATTGAGCATATAGAATCATAGCATATAAAACATGAAATCATATAAACATGGAATCATATTAATTGGGTAGAAACGAAAAACATGACTTTAGTATGGGTAAAGGATCGTTGCATATAAAGTATCACAAGTTACGGCTAACCACCACGATCGTTTCACATAGAGCACGAGTCAAGGCTAATCGCCAAGACTGTTGCACATAACGTCTCAAGAGACTAAACTTTACCCAGTGAATTGGATCACTATCTGTGTGTACCCATCATAACATGTTCATGAATATGATTTCCATATACAGAATCATACATAATCAGTTATACATAAACATAATGGCTACCCATAGAAAGAATTGGGTGTCATAATCATATTATAAAGCATATCAAATGGGTGTATCATAAGAGTGTCCATGAAGGAATGGAATGAGATCATACATGAAAACTAATAATGTATAATAGGTACATATCATGATAAGTGATTTCAAATTTAAGTGATAACATGTAAAGATAGTATTTATTAAACTTTAAAATTAAAACATTTTAGTGCGGTTTAAGGAAAATATAAAAGATCGTTTAAATTAAAAATGGGAATAATCATTTATATAAAACCAAAATCGATCGAAGAAGGTTTTAAAAATAAAATGATTTATTTTTATAAAAATAAAACATACTTAAAATAGATTATAGTGTGCACTTGAAAATGGGTAATAATTTGGGAAGTTCCCTTAAAATAGGCTTGCTTATCGGAAAGAATTGAGGAGGGAACCACTTAAAAAACATGTATATCCATGAAAGAGAATGATGAATGGATATTGACACATGAGTTTTTAATATAGGAACTGAATTTAGAATATTTACATAAAAAATAAAATATAAGTTCATTTGGGTAAAAATAATGATAGAGAAACCTGAATGAATAATGGAGATTCGTGTAGAATCTCTTACCTTAAGTATGAAGGTGTTCTTCGTTTGATCTTAATGTACTGGATAATATAATTAGATTTATTAATTAATAAAAATATAAACTTTTATAAATTTATTGGGTTTATTATAACTTTATTATGTTCATTCATGACCTTTTTGATGGGTTAAAGAGTTGGAATTCATTTTTTGGGACTGTTTGTTTCCTTGGTTTTCCGGATCGGTTTAGTTATATAAGTGTATAGATGATCATAAAAAATGTGAATTGATTACCACAATGGATGTTAATTGTTATTAGTGATGATACATAAGTTTAAATTATCAAATAATTCATTTGGTTATTTTGGGTGAGGATGAATCAGTAGATAATACTTTAATGATATTCGCTTGGAGGATTTTGAGCGGTTTTGTTCACAACGAGATTGTTTTGATTTATTATTTTACTTTTTTTGTGTATAATTATTACAAAACAATAAATAAGATAAAATACATGAATTATGATATGGTTCAAGCATAAAAATGGTTTCATGACCAGCCATTAAAATGGTAAGATAAAACTAAAACCCATTGTCCTTGAATGTTATAAATTGACGCATCTCAAACGGTGTTTTCATTCTTAGTATAAAAGAAGGTGAAATGTGAGATAATGATGAGTTATTAAATTATCATAAATAAACTAAAGTATATTTATGTTAATATAGTTTTCATAAGTTTTGGATGAGGAGAGTTGAGGATAGAAAAAACAACCATAGAACTTTAAAAGAAATTGAAAGAAAACGGAAGAGGCTGTTACTTATTGATTCCTTCCTTTGGAGAACCTCTATAGGGGAGGGGTTTTGGTCTTTTGATGATACCAAGTGCTCTTGGATGTGGGAGATGGTATTAGGAAAATATTTCATTATAATTTAGACAATTCACAGGGCTTGATAACAGTGAATATAGGAAGGGGTGAGGGTGGTTTTTATAGTGGAGGAGAGGGGAGTTTTCTCAATATCTAATTCATTTTTTTATTATTTTTATACATGACAAGAAATAGTGAGTATATCATGAACAAATATAGTAAAATGACCATGTGAGTTCGAACCAATGGTTCTTACATCAACAGAACATCATCCATGACTCTATAATTCATGTATTTAGCATATTTTGTAAATTATCGTATTTAACTACTCACCAAAAAATCACATAATTTAGAAAAATTTCCAAAATCCCCCTAACCATTTTCATATGGGTAGAATTAAAAAATGATATCCATCTTTCAAAAATAATTTTCTAAAGATGGGAAAATTAATTTTTAATTAAATTTATAATTTATAAGAAAAATATTAATTTTAAAATTTAAATTTCTTTTCTAACACTTTTAAAAATTAATTAAGGTATCATAAAATTATATTATAATCATAATAAATCAAAACAATATTTTACGAATACATTTTATGAAAATAAAGTTTCTTTTAATTAATTAAATTAATCATAAATTGTTAATTAAATTTAAGACTTACAATAATACCAACACTTGATCAATAATTTTAAAAATATTTATTTACTTATACTATGATATAATTATACCATATTTTAAATTATAAGATGTATAAATGTTGTTTATACTTTTATTGGTGAGTTTAATATTAAATTTTCTAGTTTATTATTCATAAGGGTGACATTACTATTCCAAGGGTCTAGTTACTATTTCATTAGTATAGGTTCCTTAACTTCTATATGTACTTTTTATTTAACTCATTATTTATTTATAAGGTTTTTATTGTGCTATATAAGAAATATTTTTTTATTATACTATAATACATAATTATAATAAGGGAATTTTCATTGATAAAACATTGTATCATTACATTCTTCCCCCCTTATGATAATTGTTCCTTGAAATTTTTTTTTAAATTCTATGTTGTAAACAGGTGTGGGTAATTTTCCTTAATTGCTTCCTACAATTACCATGTTTCCTCTTCATACTTAAGGTTTCCATCATAGTAATTTGACCAGGTGAGTAGTCTTATTGCACATAACGTTATCTCTGTGATCCAAGAACATCACTGAATGCTACTCATAAGAAAGGTCATTCTCCAAATGTACCACCTATGAAGATAGTACATGTGAAGGATCTGGTATGTACTTCTTTAATAGGGATATTTGGAATACATTGTGTACGTTATACATGGTAGGTGGAAGTATAAGTCGATAGTCCATAGATCCAAAATGATCATGGATGTTGAAGGGTCTTATGTACTTGGGACTTATCAATCCTTTCTTCACAAACATTATGACCTTCTTCGATAGAGATATGTGGTGGAATACCATGTCTCCAACTTTGAACTCAAGGTCCCATCGATGATTGTCTACATTACTATTATATCAACTTTGGGCTCAATTGATGTGATACTGAATGGCTTTCACCTTTGCCACAATTTATTCAACTATTTTCAGTCTTAGCAGCTTACATTCACCAACATCATCCTAACATTCCATTGTTCTACACATTTTCCATTTATAGTCTTTATATGGTGTTATCTGGATTCTAGAGTGGAAACTATTGTTGTTGGATAATTTGACCAGTATAGATCTCGGTCCCATCCTACTTTCAAGTCCATAGATCATGATCTCAACATATCTTCTTGTGTATGAATAGTTCTATTCTATTGTCTATCAGTTTGAGGATGATAGGTCGTACTGATGTTCAACTCAGTGCTTAGATCATGTTGGAGACTTTTACAGAACATCGAGGTGAATCTAGAATCTTGATTGGATATAATCGTTAGTAGAAATCCATGCATCCTTACCACATCTTTAACATGTAATCATGTAGTTTTATCCCATGAGAAGTCATCTTGAATTGTGATCAAGTGAATTTTATTTGTAAGACGGTTCATAATGACCCATAGAGCATTGTTTCCTCTAGATGTCCTTGGAAGTCCAGTTAAAAAGTCCATGGTAACGTTCTCCCACTTCTATGTGGGTATGGGTAGTGGTTGTATCACCCCCTTATATTTGTTTATCCTTAACTTGTTTAAATACCAATTACATTGATGTTTATTCTATAATTTGCTTCTTTATATTGTCCCACCAATAGTTCTCTCAGAGATTTAGATACATATTTATTCTCCCTAGGTGAATAGAGATGGTTGCACTATGTGTTTCATTTAGAAGTTCCTTATTTATCTCTGGATCGGATGGTACACATAGTAAAACCCAAATCTCATGAATCCATCCTTATCTATCTTGAACTTGGAGGATTTCCCATTTTTGATAGCTTCCACCCTTTTCTGAAATTCCACATCATTTCTCTTAGCACCATTTTTTTCAACTTAAGGGGTGGTTGAGAAATAATTTGAGAAAGGATTGATTATGTTCCTCCATTAATGATTCCCACATTCATCCTATGTAATTTAAGAATATTAGATCCTTATAAATTTATATGATTGAAAAATATGCATGATCCTTTCTACATAGAGCATGCACAACCTTACTTTCCTTACCGTGATGGTAGTGAACTGAGCAGTCATAATCTTTGATGAGCTATAATCATCTTTTTTGGTGCATAATAAACTCCTTCTATGAGAATATATATTTAATAATCTTATTATCAGTATATATCTCACACTTCTCCCCATAGAGATAATCTTGCTAGACTTTCAAATCAAATATCATAGCTTCCAACTCCAGATCACACGTGGGATAGTTTTCTCATGGATTTTCAACTTTCTTGAGGAAATGGTTATAAATTTACCATTTTTCATTATTACATTTCTTATGACCTTTTTAAAGCATCACTATACACCATAAAGAGTTTCCACTTATCGGGATTGTGAGTATTGGGGCACTGATAAGCCTCTGTTTGATCTCCTTAAAGAATTCCTCACATTGTTGAGTCCAAACAAACTTTAATCCATTATGTTTACTCTTGGTTATTGGGTTTGAAAATCATTATATGTTCTTCATAAATCTTTCGTGATACCCAATTAAACTAATAAACTATGGATCATCATTACATATGTTTTCCTAGGCTACTCTTTGATTTCCTTTGTCTTGGAAGGGTCCATAGATATAACTTTTTTGGTGATAGCATGACTCAAGAATCATAATTACTCCATGTATAACTCACACTTGTTGTACTTTGCATAAATATTTTCCCATTGTAAAGTATTTAGTATTGTATTCAAATGATCCTCAAATTCCTCCTTACTCTTAGAGTATATAAGAATATAATTAATAAAGACTACCACATATTTGTCGAGGCAATCCCTAAATACTATTTTCATTAAATCCATATAAAAGTTTTGGAGCATTAGTGAGTTTTATGGGTATCACTATGAACTCATTGTGTCTATACCTCATTTGAAAGGCATTCTTGGGAATATCTTCCATCAATACCTTTATTTGGTGACATCCCGACTGAAGGTACACCTTTTAGAAATAAGTGGTCCCACGTAGCTAATTGAACAAGTCATTTATCTAAGGCAGAGGATAAATGTTCTTTATAGTGATTTTATTGAGATCACAATAATCAATTAATAGGTGAATTGATCCATACTTAATCTTAATGAAGAGGATTGGTGCACCTCACGGTGAAGCACTCAGGCATATAAAACCATTCTCTAGATTCTCCTATAACTACTTCTTTAGCTCTTCCAGATCTATGGTGGCCATTATATAAGGTTTCTTTGATATAGGAAGTGATCTAGTAATAGGTTTAATTGAGAACTCAACCTATCAATCTGGATAAAGACCAGGAAAATATTTGGGGAGCACATTAGTGTAATCCCTCATGACGGGAATGTCTTCAAGCATAATTATCTCCTTTGTATCAATCATTTGGGAATGATATGATTTCTCATAAGCCAACAATATCCACACTTGATATGATGATTCTAAAAGAGATTAGTCGTCCTCCTTACACTTGTAAATAATTGGAGGATGTTTCAAGATGAAAAGAGTGATCTCCCTTTCTCGATAGTTGATGTTGGATTTGTATAAAGATATACAATCCATGTCCATGATAGCATCGAACTCCACTGAAGAATAATGTGATTTTTTGTGAGTTTTAGTCCACAAACATTAATTGGGGAGGAGCTATTACTTATGATTCAATAATTTCCCATTTGATGTTCTCACAGATAACTCAACCACCATGTTTTGTGGTGGTGTTTGAATAGTTCTACTAAACTTGAAGGATATGAAAGAAAGAATAAAATTATAATAAAAGTGTATGTTCAGTATTCTTTAATAAATAACAAACATACCTGCCATCACATCGTTGTCCGGATCCACCCAGAAATAGTGATAACATAATCCTTCCCTTGTTTCATTTGTGGTTATTGTTGATTGAATCTAACAACCCTTGGTTTAGAGAATTTTTTCACATAATTCCTATGTTCCTTACAGTTGAAACACTGCACTACTAGCTGAGAATTGATATGAACCTTCCTTTATTCTTCAAGAATAGTAGATTTCTTCATATCCCTTCAGAAGTTCTTATCCAGATGTCCCATTCTTCCACATTTGAAGAAATTCCTAATTCCCTTTAGATAGTTCGCAATATGCTTCTTACCATAATTTTAACACGTGGGATTTTAGATCTTCATTCCATCATGGGATTTATTTGATGAACCACCTATATTAGACTCCATTTTCCAAATTGTTTTCACTAGGCCCACAAGACCATTGAGTGTTTCCGATCTTCATTTCATCCTTGAGGTCACAACATACATCTTTTCATAACTATTGAAGTCACGAATCATAAACACTTCTCGTATAATCTTCTTTTATGGGATAAATGTTGGAACCTTGGTCATCTATTCATGAATTGGAGAATGGTTTGTGTTTTTTTTCAATCCTCAGAGGAAGTTCAGAATGTCTTTTCCAGTAATGTGCTCATACAGGTCATGCAGATTACAATATTGAAGGTGGCACCATTTTCCAGTGTTTGCCAAATTTTTGGGCCTGAAAATCGACAAATGGAGAAAAGTGATTTTGGAAAAGAGACTTGCGCACCGTGTACTTGAAGAAGATAGAACTTGTGTGCCTAGTGTTTTTCAAGATTAGAACATGGAAAAATGGAAAAGTGATAAGGGTCACGCAGGTATTTGTTTGGTCACGCAGGTGACTTGCGCCCCATGAAGGGACCTGCGCGCCGGTACATAGGAGGATTGGAAATCTTTGTTCCTGATGTTTTTCATGATCAGATCTTCAAAATATGGCAAAGGAAAGAGGGTCGCGCAGGTATTGGTTGGGTCACGCAAGTGAGTTGCGTGACCGAGGCTAGGGGAGATGAGCTGCGCGTTGGAACCTGCGCGCTGAGAGGATACTTGTACTCCACCGCGCAGGGGATCTATTTTTCCTATAAATAGAGGACCACCCCTCATCATTTGTAAAAAACTTCAAGACTTAGATATTTTTCGAGCTCCCGTCGCATAAGTTGTTGATTCGTTCAAGTGGTAGTTGGGCCGCGCAAGTAGAGGTTGCACGCTGGTTGTTGGCTACGCGCCCAAGGCGGTTTGGGTGAGAAGGGATTTGAGTCGCGCTGGTTTGAAATTAAAGTAGGTGGTGTCACATAGGTGGTTGGTTTATACCTGTGCGCCAGTTTGAACTTGCGCGCCACATTTTTTTCATGCAAGAGACCTGTGTGCCAGGTAGTAAAGAAGAGCGCCAGTGTTTTTGATCTGCGTGAAAGTTGAGAGATTACCCGGTATCCTTGAAGGGAAGTGATATGTGACTACAGGCGAGAGTTGGACTTCAACAGAGCATCTACACACAAAAAAGGATTTATTATTTAGCGATGATGAAGAGACCTTCACGTCTATAAACAAAGTGTGACTTTACCAAGGGCAGTGAGCTAGGGGGAGTCAACGGGAGTGACCCGAGGGAAGCATCGAGCTATCCCTGAATCTTTGTAAAGGAAGTGATCCTGGGATAGAGTGAATGTGCCCGAACCTTTGTAATCCACAGCTAGTGAAGTTTAGTGGAATTTGGTATGACTGACAACCTGGCGGTGTATGCTCCTTGGACGTAGCCCTTAGTGGTGAACCAAGTAAAAAGTGTTGTGCCATCTCTCTGCATGTGAATGTTTGTTTTCTGTTCATATCCATCATACAGGTTTAACAAGTTCCTACCAATGTGGGAACAAGATCCATCACTTTAAAAGAAAAATTTGACACCCTGATTCACCCCTCCCCTCTCAAGGTTTCACGGGGTCCTACAAGTGGTATCAAAGGGTAAAGGTTGCAGGTGTTGAATCTATCCTTTATCGTCATGGAGAATGTAGTCAATGTCAGGGGAGTCCCTGTCTTCGATGGAAGTAATTTCCAGATCTGGAAGAATAGAATAAGATCCCATCTAGGATGCCTTGGAATGGGATTTCTATTTTCCACAGTGCAAGTTATTAATGTTTCTGAACCAACAGGGCTGGCTATGACTGATACAGATAGAGAAATTCTTGATGCAAATGCTAAAGCATAGAATGATCTCACTGCAGCACTTTCTGATCAGATTTATATAAAAGTGATGAGTTTCACCTCAACAAAGTCCATGTGGGATAAACATGAAAATATTTATGAAGGAGATAACAAAGAGAATGAGGGAAAACATCAAGTGCTACACAATAGGTTCGATGATCTGAAGATGCATCCCAATGAGAATGCAGACTCCTTCTTCAATAGAATTACTGAAGTGGTTGGAGAAATTAGGTGCATAGGAGAAGAAATCAGAGGCATTGACATTGTGATGAAAATACTGAGAAGACTGCCACCCCTGTACCATGCAAAGTTTTCAGCCCTTGAGGAATGAGATCTCTCAAAAAATTCCATGGGTGATCTGTTGAGCAGCTTGGTGGCATATGAAATGCGAGTCAAACCAGAAGATGCTACTACACGAGTAAGCAAGGAAATGGCATTTAAATCCCTGGAGAAACTGAAAATATCAAAATATAGTAGTGGTGAAGACGATGAGGAAAAAAATTCTCTCTCTCATTGCCAAGAAGTTACAGAAGGGAAAAGGGAAATTCAAAGGGAATTTACCTCTTGCTTGCTTTCGATGTGGAAATGTTGGGCACATTGATTCTCAGTTCTTAAGAAAGGCCGATGATGATGATAGCGATGTTGAAAACAATGAAAAGCCTTAGAAAATGTTTTTCAAGAAATGAGACTTCAAATATTGAAATGAAGATATAAAAGAAGAGTTTTTTGTGAAGAGGAAGAAGATGATAATGAATTCTGTGATGAAGAATAACCAAAATTTAAAACAGGGAAATATGCTTCCATGATGGACACTATTGAAAAATTAGAAGATACTAGTGGGGAAAGACAGTTAAAAACTACTATTAATCCTGAGTTTCAACTTTAGGATGCTGTTAGAAACATTAAGATTAAATGTAAGAGTTGCAATAAGTGGAAATCAATGGTAGAAGAATCAACTGAATATTTTGATCAACTTGAAGCTGAAATTGAACGACTGGATGAATTTTTGGAAGTAAAGTCTAAAATTCTTTAAAGTAATGATGATGTAGTGGATCTGTAGTTGAGAATTGAAGAGCAGGAAAAGGTCATCAATGAAATTACCTCTAGAATAGAATAAAAATATAATAATTTTGAGGGTCTTGAGGAGGAAGTAGTTACTCATAAGAGTAAACATGAGACTGAATCACTTTCAAAAGAATCATGGAAGAAAATACAGTTTGGAAGATTCTCATATGTAGAATTACTGGAAAGATCCAAGAGTGGTTCAGATGGGGTAGGAAAAATTTTGAGTGATCAAAGACCCGCTTCCATGGGAAAGAGTGGAATTGGAAGTGAAGATGAGATGTCAACTGGTGGAAGCAAAGAGATCCAAAAGAAATACAAGATGAAAGTCAGACATGTTGAAACGTTTTCTGAAGTGCTAAAAAAGAAAACCTCAATCCAAACTAAAAGGAGAACTAAAAATTATCCCCAAACATTCAGAAATAAAAAACCAGTCTAACTATTCTCCCCAGGATGAAAGTATGAGGAGAAACTCAAGTGAGAAGACATTTCCTCTCATGAAGTGTCAGTTCTGTGGCTATTTGGGCCATACCATGTCATATTGCGAAGAGGCAAGGAGCTATCTAAATGGGGAAGATCTGGTACATCAAAAAAGGGGAGTGACTTCATATCCTCCATCTTTTAGAAGAAACTGTTTCTATAGATACTGTTTTTGTTGCTCTAACTTTGGTCATAAGGTTGTTAATTGTAGGAAGATAAGGGACATGGACAACTCATATCAGAATTCAAGACAAGTCAAATCTCGTCGATAAGATAGTGTTGCTCTTTCAAACAGTTTTTCTCCTCTCGAAGAAGACCTTAACTATGAAGAACCAATGTAAACAGATGAGATAATTGAAAGGCCATCAGTGCTCTATACTCATTCCAATGTCTCATGGAAAGAAAGGAAGAAAATTGAGAGATCCAAACATGCATAGGTGGCCCTCAAAGCTACAAAAACCAACAGTACTTGGATTATAGATAGCGGTTTTTCATCCCATATGATAGGTAATGATGTCCTGTTAATAAATATCAAAAGGAAGGTTGATGGAACGGTTCGATTTTTTAATGATGGAGCTCTGAAAATCAAAGGCAGTGGAAGTACTGAATTAGCTAATGGAGAGCAAAAGAAGACTGAATCCCTTTATGTAGATGGCCTACATCATAATCTACTCATCCTGAGTCAACTCTGTGACTTGGGACTTATTTTTACTTTTAATCAGAAAGGCTGCACTATCAAGGGAAAGACAGGAAATTAACTTATGAAAGGATTTAGAATAGAAGGAAATCTGTATCAGGTTGATAGTAATGAAAATGTTTTCTACCTGACTGTTGAAGAAGAAAACAATTTGTGGTATAGGAGAATGGGTCACATCAATCAACAAGACATGGAGAAAATATTCATATTGAGGATTGTCATGGACATTCCAAACCTGAAGCGTGAGCGTGAAAAATCTTGTGATGCTTGCATTCGTGGAAAGATGGTCTACAGGTCATATCGGCCAAAGAATAAAATGGCATCTCATCTTCATGATCTAATTCATACAGATGTATGCGGGCTGATAAATGTAGCCAGAACTCATGGAGAAAGGTACTTTGTTCATTTAATTTATGATTACAGTAGAATGGAATGTGTTATGGTCATTCATAGGAAACAAAAAGTGCTTGACTGCATGAAAACATATCGGTGAATCCCCGAAAATGATACTAGATGAACAATCAATGTTTTGCAATTTGATAATGGGGGGAATACACATCCATTGAGTTTGAGAACTACCTAGAAAAACATGGAAAACAACATGAGGTAGCTTCTGTGAGAACTCCACAACAAAATAGAGTTGTTGAGCGCCAGAATCGATAGGTCAACAACATGGTCAAGACTATGCTGATTGAGAGTGGTATTTCTTGCCATTACTGGAAGGAAGCTGTTGAAGCTGCAGTACACATTCAGAATCGAACAGGGATTTATATGGGAGAAACGAAGACACCATATGAATTTTGGCATGGAATGAAGCCTTCATTGAAATACTTTCATGTTTTTGGAAGTAAATGTTTCATTTGGAATAAAGAAGGAAATCAAGGGATTTTTGGTGACAATGCCGATGAAGGAATTTTTCTTGGGTATCCAATGAACAGAAAAGTCTACAAGTGTTTCAATAAGCGGTTAGGAAGGATTGTAGTAAGAAGTAATGTTAACATAATTGAAGAGAAAACCATAAATGCTTCAAGGACATCATATGCTGATATGATTGAAAGTGAGGAATAAAGTGAACATGGAAAAAATAAAAATACAGAAATAGAGGAAGCAGTACAAAACACTCAGCAGTCTCATCATGATGTTGACTTAGAAGAAGAATCTAAAAAAAACTATGGCAGGAGAGAATGCAACTAAACCGCACAGGATAAATCGTAGAGATGAGATTGATCCCTCTAACATAATTAGGGATAGGAGTGCACCCACACAAATGAGGAGGATGAGGAATAACATGCAATCTACATTTCTTTCAGTTGTGGAGCCATCCTCATTTGAAGAAGCTGCAAAGGATGAATCTTGGGTGAAGGCCATGAATGAAGAGCTAGATCAGATTGACAAGAATCAGACATGGGATCTTGTCCAGAGACCCGAAGGTCACAATGTGATTGGTACAAAATGGATCTTCAAGAACAAGTTTGATGAGCATGGACGTGTTATTAGAAACGAGGCTCGACTGGTATGTAAGGAGTATTCCCAGATTGAAGGTGTTGATGTTGAAGAAACATGTTCTCTAGTGGCTAGACTGGAGTCAATCAGAATTTTCCTTTCCATGGCACTCCAAAGAGGATATAAAGTATATCAAATGGATGTCAAGACAACATTCTTGAATGGTGTACTCTAAGAAGAAGTCTACATTGAACAACCAGTGGTTTTTGTTCTTGATACTGATGAGACAAAAGTCTGCAAACTAAAGAAAGCCCTATATGGTTTGAATCATGCACCACGAGAATGGTATTCTCGCCTGGACTTGTATCTCAATAAGCTGGAGTTCAAAAGAGGAGGAATGGATCACAATCTATATGTGAAGAATTCCTCAAAAGATCAATTCATGGTTCTAGTCGACGTTGATGATATCATATTTGGTGGCAGCATGCAGAAATCAGTGGATGAATTTTCCAATCGCATGAAATTAGAATTTGAAATGTCTATGATTGGGAAGATCACATATTTCTTAGGGTTATAGGTGATTTAAAAGAAGGATTACACTTTCATTTATCAGGAAAAGTATGCAAGAGAGTTGTTGAAGAAGTTTAATATGAAATACTCCAAACCAATGTCAACTCCGATTGCAGTTGGAACTAAACTTGGAAAGCATGACGGTGGGGCCTCTGTTGATCCCACCATGCACAGGAGGATCATTGGGAGCCTATTGTACCTGATAGCGACACGGCCGAATATTGTCTTTGACATATGTCTTGCGGCCCGCTTTTAGAGTAATCCAAAGGAGGAACATATGGAGGTAGTAAAAATAATCATGACGAACATTCAAGGTACACATAACTATGGGTTACATTTTTTTTGTAGGCGGGGACAATGAATTATTAGCATTTTCTGATGCGGAGTGGGCTAGTGATGTAGTAGACAGAAAGTCCACCAGTGGTGGAGCCTTCTATATTGGGCAGAAATGTGTTGGCTAGTTGAGAAGGAAACAATAATGTATTTCTCTTAGTACTACTGAAGCTGAGTATATATCCTCCACAAAGGCATGCACTCAACTTCTATGGATAAAGAAACAACTAATAGATATTGGTGATGAGGTGAATCAACCAATGGTAATTTACTATGATAACAAGAGTGCAATTGATCTCATGAATAATCCTATTCAGCATTCTCGTACAAAACATATTGAAATCAGGTATCAATTTATCAAAAAAAAGTTGAGCAAGGGGTGATTAGAATGGATCATGTGGGAACTGATGAACAAGTGGCTGATATCCTGACCAAGCCACTATCAGCGGTTGTTTTTGAGAAGTATCGGTTGAACCTCGGTGTTCAGCCACCACCCAGTGCATAAGGAGGTTACATTATACCCCTCTCTCCGTTTTTGATAACTGTTTTTATCTGTTTATGGATGTGATGCAGGTTTGTGGGGGAGATACTATCCATGGGGAGAATGGTTTGAGCTGAACATTGGACAAATTACCGGTCTTTGGGTTTATTGTCAATGGGGGAGAATGGAATAAATTCAGGAATGTTCAGGTATGTAATGCTTTTGTGATACAATACATCAGGTCATGTAATTCTTCTTGGGCATCATTGAGAATTCCAAAACACTGGAACCCAATTCAAGCTTCCTCTCTTGTTTTCTACACTAAGAATTTCTCACATATACTTAGAGTGTTGTCTGAGTTGATTCTTGTGTTTTTTGGTTTACATATGGATGGGGATCTATTGAATTTACTGATTTCCAACAAACCCAAAGGGGGAGATTTTTGGAACCTTGTTCATCTATGCATGAATTGGAGAATGGTTTGTGTTTTTTGTCAATCCTCATAGGAATTTCAGAATGTGTGCTAGAAAAGTGATCATATACGTCATGCAGATTATAATATTGAATGTGGCACCATTTTCTAGTGTTTTCCAAATTTTAGGGCTTGAAAATCAGCAAATGGAGAAAAATGATTTTGGAAAAGAGACTTGCACACCGTGTACTTGAAGAAGAGATAACTTGTGTGCATTAGAACATGGAAAAATGGAAAAGGGATAAGGGTTGTGTAGGTATTGGTTTGGCCGCGCAGGTGACTTGCACGCCATGAAGGGACCCGCACGCCGGTATGTAGGAGGATTGGAAAGCTGCGCGCTTGATGTTTTTCGTGATCAGATCTTCAAAATATGGAAAAGGAAAGAGGTTCGTGCAGGTATTGGTTGGGTCGCACAAGTGAGTTGTGCGACAGAGGCTAGGGGAGATGAGCTACGTGCTGGAACATGTGCGCCGAGAGGATACTTGCGCACCACCATGCATGGGATCCAGTTTTCTTATAAATAGAGGACCACCACTCCTCATTCGTAACAAAGTTCAAGATTTAGAGATTTTTCGAGCTCCCGTCACAGAAGTTGTTGAGTCGTGCAAGTGGTAGTTGGGCCGCACAAGTAGAGGTTGCACGCTGGTTGTTGGCTGCACGCCCAAGGCGGTTTGGGTGAGAAGGGATTTGAGTCGCGCAGGTTTGAAATTGAAGTAGGCAGTGTCACGCAGGTGTTTTGTTGATACCTGCATTCCAGTTTGAACTTGCACGCCGCATTTGTGCCACATAGGAGACCTAAACGCTAGGTATAAAAGAAGCACGCCAGTGTTTTTGAGCTATGTGAGAGTTTGGAGATTGCCCGATATCCTTGAAGGGACGTGAGATTTGACTAAAGGCGATAATTGGACTTCAAAAGAGCATCAACATGAAATAGAGGATGTATTCTTTAGCGATGATGAAGAGACCTTCACATCTATAAACTGAGTGTGACTTCACCAAGGGCAGTGAGCTAGGGGGAGTCAATGGGAGTGACCTGAGGGAAGCAGCGAGCTATCCCTGAATCTTTGTAAAGGCAGTGAGCCTGGGACAGAGTGACTGTGCCCAAACCTTTGTAATCCATAGCTAGTGAAGTTTAGTGGAATTTGGTACGACCGACAACCTGTCGACGTATGCTCCTTGGATGTAGCCCTTAGCGGTGAACCAAGTAAAAAGTGTTGTGTCATCTCTCATCATGTGAATGTTTTCTTTCTGTTCATATCCATCATACAGGTTTAACAAGTTCCTACCAACGTGGGAACAAGATCCATCACTTTAAAAGAAAAAATTGACACCCTGATTCACCCCTCCCATCTTAGGGTGTCCCGGGGTCCTACAATAAATAATCAATCCACCTTAAATTCAGTGTTCATGAAAAATCCGAAGGCGTATCTTGCAATCAATTTAAACTTTTCACCATACGCCTTGATAGACTCATATTTCTTCACCTTAAGTCCGAGGAACTCTTTTTCCATCTTAAGATGGAGGGATTGAGGAAAATATTTAATTAAAAAATTTCCTTGAATTCCTCGTAATCCATGGAATCAATTTCCTCCTATAAATTCATATTCTTCATCAATGTCCACCACTTATAATCTTCCACATCAAAAAAATAAACCACCAGTATAAATTTCTCTTCTTATGAACACTGGAGGATATAGAATATATTATTAATAGCATTAGTCTATTATCCCGTGAGGAGGGGATTATAAGATCCACTAAACATGGGAGGCCTTTTCTGTATGAAAGATTCAATGATAACTTTCTCTTTCCTTGGAAGATGTGGTCGTTCCACATGATTCATGTTTTTATTCATACCTTGAGCCAGTTGAACAAGGACTGTCATAATGTTTTGAGCACCCACTTCCACTATATTTGGAAAATCATTAGGGAAATTATAACATTTCCTATCACATTGATTGTTAGAACTTGTTATTGTATTTCCCACCATTAACTAAGAAAAATAAAGACCAATTAGGAGGATTGAATACATAGCTAATAAGCATAAAAGGGAAACATTGAACATGAAAGGATAAAATATTAAAGGAAAAGTATATCCTAACATGTGATTCCGTAGCTTTCATTCTAGGTTATCCATGATGTTTTTCCTATCAAAAATTGTTATGGTCTTTTTTTACCTTAATAATGGTTCATAATGAGCTTATGAATTTACCAAAAAATATTCCCTAGGACTGTCAAACCAGGTGCATAGTAAGGCACGTTGTTATATACCAGGTTACCCTAAGTAAAGCCCAAAACAGTCTTTCAGAGTTCTTACTCTTAGGTAAATCTGTTCCAGAACCATTCACACTTGTATTGTCTAGATAGGGATTTATTTTCTTGATAAACCAATAACTCTATAAAAACCAAAAATTATAGATACTTTCATATACATTGTCTTATACATAAGTTTATTACTAAATTACACTACTATTAATCTCCAAATTTAACTATACCCTTCTCTGATACCAACTATAGTGACCCTAGAATTTTACACATAACATTACATGATTTTAATCATAAGTAAACATTAAAATACAAGATAAGGATCCTAAATTCTAGTGTCTTGGAAGACTAGGTACATAAAAATGAAAACATGGGACTAAATAAAACATTTCATTATTTAATCCTCATAGGGAGATACTAATTTCCATTGTTATCATATATATGCATATGGTAACTTGGGGATAACATGAACAAAGTGATGAACTAAAAATCCCAGTAAGAGAATAAACATAAGTATAATGCTTTAGCACATGGTTTAGACGGAATTACATAATCATATAAAAAGTCATGGAACATGATTTAACATATGGATTCATAGAATATAAAACCTAGGATCATATAAACATGGAATCATAGTAATATAGAACCAAAAAAAATGAATTCATCCAGAGTCAATGCTCATTGCGCAGAGTGTAGCACAAGTCAAGGCTAATAACTAAGACTGATCCACATGGAGCACAAGTCAAGGCTAACCACAAAGGCTATTGCACATAACGTCTCATGAGACTAAACTTTACCCAATGAATTGGAATGAAATCTGAGAACACCCATCATGACATGTTAATGAATATTATTTACACATAAATAATCATAAATAATAAATCATACATAAAGATAAGTGTTACCCATGAAAATAATTAGGTATCATAATCACGTCATAAAGCATAACAAATTCGAGTTTCATAACAGTGTACATTAAAGAATGGAATTGGATCATGCATGGATAGTCCTAAGGTATAATTGTAAAATATCTTGATAATTGATTTCAAATTTTAGTGATAACACGTAAAAATAATAAAGATTAAAGACCGTTAAACATTAAAAATAGAACATTTTAGTGTGGTTTAAGGAAAATTTAAAGATCGTTTAAAATAAAGAAGGGAATAAAATTTTATATAAAACCAGGATTGAAACAAGAAGGTATTAATAATAAAATGAGTTTTTTATAACAATAATAGTGAATAAAAATATATTATAGAGTGAACCTGAAATTGGGTATGAATTTGGGAAGTTCCCTTAAAACAGTCTTGATTATCGGGAAGAATTGCGGAGGGAACCACTTAAAAAACTTGTATATCCCCAAAATATAATGATTAATAAACCTGGATACATGATTCTAGAACATATGAAAAACATTTAGAATATTTACATGAAAATTATAGATAATTTCATTTGTGTAAAAATAAATATAGAGAAACCTTAAGGAATAATAGAGATTCGGGTAGAATCCCTTACCTTAAGTCCGAAGGAATACATCCCATTATATTAATGTCCGGGATAATCATATTAGACTCTTAAATTAGTCATTAAATTACCTTTTACACGTGTATTTGATTTATTATAATTTTATTATCTTCACTCATGTCCTTTTTGATGTGGGATAAGAGGCTCAATTTCATTGTTTGGGAGTGTTTGTTTCCTTGGTTTTCAAGATCAGTTTAGTTATATAAGTGTAAGGAAGTTCATAAAAAATGGGAATTGAAGTATAGAATGTAATTTTTGTTTTATTAGTGGTAATATATAATTTTAAATGATCATATAATTCATTTGGTTATTTTGGGTGAGGATGAATCATTAGATAAACAATTAATGAAAAGTGCTTGGATTATTTTGAGCGGTTTCATTAACAACAAGATTGTTTTGATTTATTATTTCACATTATGTGCGTATGAAGAATCTAGAACATTACATAAGATAAAATACATACATTATGATCTTGTTTAACCATAAAAATGGTTTCATGACTAGCCATGAAGATGGTAATACAAATTGAAAACCCATCATCCATGAATGTGATAAATTAAGACATCTCAAATGGTGTTTCCATTATTAGTATAAAAGAATGGGAAAGATGAGATGATGATGAGTTATTCCCAGAGAATAAAAAAATTACAATATATTTATGTTACTATAGTTGTAATAACTTTTGAAAGAGGATAGGTTAGGATAGAATAGGAAACAAATGAACTTGAAAATAAATTGAATGAAAATGGACGAGGGTTTTACCTCTTGATTCCTTCCTCTTGAGAACTTCCTTAGGGGAGAGGTTTTGGTTTTTTTACGCGACCATAATCTACTATAAGTGGGAGATGGTCTTATGGAGATATTTTAATATAATTTAGACAAGGAATAAGTCTTGAGAGGAGTGAATATAATAGGGGGTTAGGGTGGTTTTTATGGTGGAGGGGAGGAGAGTTTTCTCAATATTTAATTCATTAGTATATTATTTTTTCACAAGATAACAAATAGTGATGATTACATGATTAAATAAATTTAATTGAGAACTTGAGTTTGAACCAATGGTTCATACATCAACAGATCATCATCCATGACACTATAATTCATGTATTTGGCTTATTTTGTAAATTATTGTAGTTCCCTATTCACAAAAAATTAATGTATTTTAGAAAAATAATAAAAATTCACCCTAACCATTTTTTGATTTATAGAATTCAAAAATGAAATCCATTTTTCAAACAAAATTTTCTAAATATGAGAAATTTAATTTTAAATTAAAATCCTAATTTACTTGAAAAATACAAATTTTAGAATTAAAACTCCTTTTCTAACACTTTGAAAAATTAATTAAGTTGTCATAGAATTATCTTATTATCATAAGACATCAAAATAATAATGTATGAATAGATTTTATGAACATAAATTCTCTTTTAATTAATTACATTAATCATAAAATTGTAAGTAAATATGCATGACATACAAAAATACCATCACTTGATCAATAATATTTAAAATAATTATTTACTTACACTATGATATAATTATAGCATATTTTCACTTATAAGATGGATAAATTTTATTTATACATTCATTGGTGAGGTTACTATTCAATTTCTTGGTTTCTTATTCATAAGGGTAACATTACTATTCCAATGTTCAAGTTATTATTTCATCGGTATAGGTTCCTTAACATCAAGTGGTACTTTTTATTTCACTCATTCTTCATTTACATGGTTTTAATTGTGTTCTATAAGTAATATTATTTGATTTTACAATAATACATATTTATAAGAAAGCAATTTTCATTAATAAAACATTGGGTCGTTACAAACTATGTTCCAGAAGGAGAGAGACAAATGGATAAGGAAAACCTTGAAAAATCAATCATGATTTCCTAATTCCTCCCTGATAGGAAACTAGACACCATTTTTCTAGACCCACCCAAACCCTTAGTGACATAGTCCCTATATCAGAATAAACATATGGATGTTGGGGATACCTCATGGCTCCATTTACCTCCTAGGAAATTAATATGTGCAATTGTTGCAACACAGACCAGGTCTATTACCCCATTTGTGGAGGATGAATCTTATGTGGGTGTGGAAATGGTAGGTCAATCATACATTCATGGTGTCTATGAAGGTCCCTACAATGAAATTGAGTTGATCAAGGATATGTGTGGGGATGATAAGTTGGTGATGATTCATGGAGAAGAGACACATGGGTTGGTTCATATTGAACTGGGACCTCACTGGTGTGAATCTTCAAAGAAGAAGTCGGGTCAACCTATCACATTACATGGGGGATAGAAAAGAAAGGTAAGAGGACCTACCAACATATAAGTTACTAATGTCCTAAACTATAGTAGGAAAATATAATATGAATCCCCAAGAGATGAGGATAATATTATCTCCCATAATAAAATGAGGGTGGAGGGAAAAGTGGTGGAATCTATATTTGAGGAATTGGCTGGTAAGTTCCAGCCCAGCCTAGGACAATGAAAACCTTCTATGGGAACTATCGGGGGCTTGGTAACCCTTTAATAGGTTACATGCTTTATTATTAGAGAAAAAATAAATCTTTGACACAGTTTTTGTATCTTCAACTATGTTGTATTACAAGGATGCTTGCCTTCTAGGATTAAGAATCGGTTTCAAGAATTCTCTCCTGGTTAGTTGACATGGGAATGTCAGTAGACTTTGTATTTTCTAGAAATAATACCTTGAGTTCAGGACTATTAACTTCTCAAACAACCATATTTCCACCATTGTTTTCTCCCCAGGTACACCCTCGTGGACCATTGTTTGGTTCTATGGTTGGATTAGCACATAAGATAAAGACATGTCATGGAATCTATTAAATCTGCTACGTGATGTTTTCCACAGCCATCATCTCGTCAGGGGCGACTTAAATTAAATCCTTTAATGATTAAAAAAATAAGGGTACTTCGAGAGGAAGGAAGAAGATATGGCATCATTTTAGGACTCACTCCCTCTGAACTCTCTTCATGACCTCGACTACTCCGGTAACCCGTTCACTTAGCAGAGAGGTAGGATTGTGGCAAGTCGTATTTTCAAATGGATAGATCTCTTTGGGGGCATGAAAGACTAGAAATCCATATTTTATTATTTTAATATTGTACAACTTCCCTCTCTGTACTCAAATCATTTCCCTATTTTAATGTCGCCTTTCATACAAGATGGGCGGAAGAGACCAAGTGTTCCTTAGAGTTTGAAAATTAGTGGTTGCATGACATCACCTGTGAGGGGATGGTTTGGTCATCCTGAGAGAATGGGGAGTAGGATTTTACTACATAGTTACATGATCTTTAACCTAATTTTCAGAAACTAAGTGCATCCAAATTTGGGGAATTTGATAAATGGATCAATTCAGCGAAGAACCAGGTCAAAAAGCTCACATCCCTCCCATATAGTGACTCAGTGATAAAGGATATTTACTTAACTAGGGAAATACTTAACAATTCTTTGAATTAAAGGGAATCATATTGGTTTTTAAAAGAAAGAGTGTCCCACATCAAGGAGGGGGATCTTAATACTTTTTACTTCCAACAAAAAGTGAATGCAAGGAGGAGGAAAAACTTCATCGCTTAGATTGAGGACCCTCCATGGGAGTTCATTTATGATGCTCCTAAAATCAATTCTATTTTTCTGGACTTTCCTAAAAATCTATTCAAGGTAGAAATTATTCACATTCCTGATTTCTTATTTGACTATATTCCAATGATGGTTACATAGGATATCAACCAAATGCTTTAAAGGTATATTACCAATGATGAAATCCTCGGAACCCCCAATCATATCAATTCCATGAACATTTCAGTAACATTTTTTGTTAGGATGTGACCCATCTTATTAATGAATTGTGGTATGGTATATTTTTGTTTGAATATATGAATGAAACTCTGATCACCCTAATCCTAAAATCTCATAATCCTTAGACTATGTCATGACCCATCCCTGAGGGCCCATGCCGTGACTACCCCAAGCCCGCCTTCCATAGGTCAGGGGCTGGCGACTAGCACCGGAAAGGCATATCCCTAAAACTGGGAAGACATTTACTTTAAACCTGTAAACTCACACAAACCACGACAACATCAAGATACAAGAACAAAGTAAACTAAATAGTAAACAGGGTGTGTACAGTAAGTAAAGGGGAGAGAATACAAGCCAAACTGAAAAGTAAAAGTAAAACTGAAAACAACTCCTATGAACACCCAACAAGGATCCTACCTGAAGAGTAGGTACATCTCTTGAACGGTGGCCTTAGTAGATCATCTATTCTAATGCCCACCTCCGTGCAGCCTCCAGTCCTAGTACCCCCGACCTCGATCAACACTGTCTGTCGTCTGCACAAGACACAACAAGGTGCGGATGTAGACCGTGCAGGGGTGAGTATAACGATACTCAGTTGGGACCCTAAGACCCTTGAAGGTCTCTCAGAACCCACAAAGGATAAACCACATAAAAATAACACAATTACAAAGCACAATGCAATATTCAACCCTACTTAGGTATATTCCTATATATATAACTATGTTATCAAGTATACCCATCTCATTCATGAGGAAACACAAGGACCAATTCTTAGCCGGAAATACAACTCTTCCACGATGGAAAGAATACCATGAAGGAAACATCACAAAGGTAAGTATCACAAAGGTAACGCCACACAGAATAATACCATGAAGGTAAGTACCACAAAGGTAATTCCACATAGAAGAATACCACGAAGGTAAGTACAAAAAGGTAAGGAATCATCTCACACTAGTTATTAGTGAAGTTTATAATTAGAGATGATTAGCTATATTTATGAATCTTCATACGTCGTCGAGAAGCTCTGCTGTTGTCCCACACAGGATCGAAGATGACCCACACAGGATCCGATGATGACCCACACTAGATTTGATGATGACCCACACAAGATCGGTAGATGAACCACATAGGATCTGGAGATGACCCATAGAGGATCGGTAGATGCTGGCCCACACAGGATCTGAAGATTCTCTGAGTACATCCAGCCATAGGGTTCATGCACTAAGAATGCTTGATTCCGGAATGTTCCTCTCGTCAAGCCATTAGTTGATACTTAAAATTCCACAACTTCCCAGGAAGAAGTATCACAATGGTCTATCATGTCATAAGGGACCCAATGCGACAGACAGCGTGTCACTCGGGCACCTGGTTTGTAAGTTATTAGTGTTTCTGTTCTGAGGGCCCAGTTGGATTTGGGTTCGATCCATCCCATTCGTACTCCATATTTATCCAAAACTCAAGTGGAGTATACCCATAGGACCATCTCGATCCAAGTATTTTTGTGCCGCAGACAGTTCGTCAAATGGATGCTCGATTCTCAAGAAATGGAAAAAAATGCGTATCTAGGTCCAAATGGGCCCAGGTCCGTTCCGACCCAGTTTGATTCACCCAGCCCTACCCGTCCTGGGCCAACCTACCCTGGTTCAGGTCGATCAAACCCCATCCAGGTCTGGCCTGGATGGGATTGGTCGTGGCGGGTCCGGCCCGGGCCGTTGGGGGCAACCTACGGGGTGTGGCCAGTTGGGCGCGGTCCGCTGGGCAGCCCGCGGTGCAGCCCACGGATGGGGTGGCCTCTTTTGGTGGGTTATACCCTATCCGCCACCCAGGAGGGGAGGCACCCCCTTAGGTCATCCGAAGGGCCCAAATGATGTTTGGTTTTTAGCCAACCAGGCGGCGCCACATGGTTCCTCTAGGTGGCAGCGGGACATGCCAGAGGGGTCCTGCTCGGCGCGACACGACCTGCCAAAATGGTTGAGCCTCCTCACAGAGGTGCATACACGCACCGGTCCTCCAACGTGGCCAGCGGAATTTTGGCCGCCCTTCGATATCCATAGTGGCCAAGTGGTTGTGATCTACAGCTCTGGCAGCGCGGACGCGAGCCGCCGCTTTTCCACGCGACCGGCTGGCGTGTCGGCTCCCACTCCGCTCTGCCACAGCTGATAGGCCGTAGCCCCCTCTTTCAGTGGTGCGGACATGTCAACACCCTCATCATGGCCGACCGGTGTGCCGGCCGCCTCTTGTTCCCTACCGGCATCGGTTACCGGTGAGCTTTCCTGGGTCACAAGGAGATCTCCAGTGGCTCGTTCTTCAAACCGAAAGAACTGTTTCGGGTATATGGCCGTTTCCATCATTCCAAGATGAACATGGTCAGATTTTATTCCAATTGAAGTCTCACCCACGAAGTTCACGTCATTCAATGAAATAGTGGAGGGACCGGGCCGTGTTATCTTGGCCCGTACACTCCGCTTTACATCAGTAACAAGTGGCTTATGAAGATTGAATCACAACATAGAATCATGATGAACAAACAAGAACAACCAAATTAAAAACCTCTACCTTGATAGTCATTGGAGGTGTTTTAGGGAAGGAGATGATGTTTTGGCACTTCTCGAACGTTGGTTCCACGTTCCTCGTTCGGAGGTCATTCTTCATTGGAGGATCTTATTCCTTGGAGAAGGCTCTTCCTTTGGGAGTTCTCCACCAATTTGGTTTGCCAACAATTTTCCCCTAACCCCCCATGAGATATGAGTAGCCCCTATCACTTATTATTAATTAATTAATTAATCAATTAATGTTGGCTCCTTAATTGGGGAATTTCAAGAGTTATCTCACATTAAGATAGGAGTTAAATTTTGGGTGTTCCCCACCACCAGTATTAAAATGGGTGGTTTTCAAATAAATAAAATAATAATTGATTGTCTTATTTTATTATTTCTTTTAAGTCTCCCACGAAAAACCCGAAAAATTGACATCCACCCTCATCCTACTACGGCCGAGGTGAATGTATCCTTAAACGAATATTAGCACTGCGATTTCAACAGTGTCCTTAGATCTTAATTCTGAGCACCGGTTCAAAAGTTACAAAATTCCGCACATGCGTTTACTGAACGTACCTAAAACAATGTTACAAAATTCATTCCGGGCATACCAGGCTGCGGAATCATGCACCGTCAACTTTTTTGGACTCGTAATAATTCCATTTAATTAAAAATGTTTACATAGAAAATCAAGGTCTTTACATTCTCCCCACCTCAGGGCTTTGCATCCCCAAAATACACAACACAATCTAGGGGGAAAAGTGGGGGTACTAAGCAAAAATCTGAGACCCCCACTCCCATGTGCTCTCCTGGAGGTTCCCGTGCTGCCAAAGTAAAGGCACTAGAGGTATCGATTGCCCATGAAGGACTCTCTCCTGTCGATCCTCAATCTCTACTGGAGCCTCCAAAAATGTCACCCCATCATCAATGTCCATCTCGCCCCTGTCAATGATGTACGAAGGATCATGTACATATCTCCTCAGCTGGGATATGTCGAAAATCTCATGCACCTGATGCAAATGAGGGGGAAGTGCGAGCTGGTACACGACCTCACCTACTCTACTGAGGACCTAGAAGGGTCCAATGAATCTTAGGGATAACTTCTCGCCCTATCCAAATCTCCGCACACCTCGTAGATGTGAGACCCATAGGAAAACATGGTCACCATCATCAAACTAGTGAGGTCTCTGTCTCGTGACATCATACGACTTCTGCCTACTCTGTGCAGTCTTCATCCGCTCCTAAATGACCTGCACCTTCTCTGTGGTAGCCCGCACCATCTCTTGTTCCATGAGTGATGACTCCCATGGTTCAGTCCAGCACAAAGGTGATCTAAAGGTCGACCATACAATGCCTCAAATGGTGTCATACTGATGGTGGAGTGATAGCTGTTGTTTTATGAAAACCCCACTAAGGGAAAGTGATCCTCCCAGCTGCGGCCAAAATCAAGGACGCAAGCACGCAGTATGTCCTCAAGGGTATGAATGGTCTGCTCAGTCTGAAAATACATTTGAGGATGAAAGGTGATGCTCAATCAAAGATGAGCCCCGAACACCTCTTGCAACCCCTTCAATAGCCAAGAAATAATACGTGCATCACAATCAGATAAAATAAACGATGGCACTCCATTAAGCCATAAAATCTTTCATACGTAGAGGCGTCCTAAGCCCTCTATTTATCCCTTCTCTCTGATAGGTAGGAAGTGGGCCAACTTGGTGAGTCGATCAACGATCACCCAAATGGAATCCCAACCCCTGGATAGGCGTGGATGTCCTATTATAAAGTCCATGGAAACTTTATCCCACTTCCACTTTGGTACCTCTAGTGGCTGAACTAAACTTGTTGGAACCTGATGCTCCACCTTCACTTGCTGACAAATGAGGCACCAGGAGACAAAATCTGCAACTTCTTTCTTTATTCCCGGCCACCAGTGTTAATGTTGAAGGTCCTGGTACATCTTCGCAACTCATAGATGTACCTCTAGAGGGGATGTGTGGAACTCCCTCAACACTTCCTCCCATATTTCCACTGGTTCCATAGTACGTCATCTGAAGAGGATGACGTGCTCCCCACCTTTAGAAAATCCATCAGGTACCTATCCAGTGGATATCTAAGCAAGTCGTGCCTCGTAGTCAATGTCCCCAAGTTGTACCTCCTTAACTCGCTGAGGGAGTAAGGGTGTGACTGACAAAGACATTAGATAATCTACTCCATCTCAATCCATGTAGGATATCTGAAAATCATCTAGCTGCTCCGTCGCCTCACTCAGCAACTGTATACAATATCTCCTGGTGAGTGAATCTTCTACTACATTTCCCTTCCCAAGTGTATAGACTAGCTCAAAGTCATAGTCTTGGAGGAACTCAAGCCAACCACACTGTCTCAGGTTCAAGTCCTTCTAAGAGAAGATATACCTAAGACTCTAGTGATCAGAGTATACTGTAAAACGTTTACCCATCAAGTAATGTCTCCACATCTTCAAGGTGAATACCACTACTGCTAACTCCAGGTTATGGGTAGCGTAGTTCTGCTCATGTTGTCTCATCTATGGAGAACCATAGGAGATCACTACTCACTCCTGAATCTGGAAACATTCATGCCCAGTTCCTGATGCGTCTCAGTAGACTACATACCCAAAAACCTCTTCTATTATCCTCAAGATTAGGGGACTCATCAGTCTATGCCTTGGCTCCTGGAAACCCCGCTGGAATCTCTCCGACCACACGAAGGGTTCCCCCATATTTGTTAACACTGATAAGGGTTTCGTAACTATGGAAAAGTCAGACACAAACCTCTAGTAGTAACCGGCCAATTCAAGGAAACTCCTCACCTCCGTCACACTCTTGGGTGGCTCCTAAGCATGCACAACCTCAATCTTCAATGGATTCACTGCAAATCCATCCTCTGAGATGACATTTCCCAGAAGTGAATCTATTGGATCAAGAACAGACACTGTGAGAGCTTACCATAAAGATGGTTCTCTTGGAGTGTGTCCAGAACTATCTGCAGATGATAGGCTTGCTCCTCTTCTGTAGCTGAGTATATCAAGGTATCGTCGATGAAGACTACTACAAAGGAATCAAGGTATGGATGGATGATCCTATTCATGAGTCCCATGAACACTGCTATGTCATTGGTCACGCCAAATGGCATAACAAAGAACTCATAATGGCCATACCGACATATGAAGGTCGTATTCTGCACATCCTCGTCTCATACCCTGAGCTGGTGATAGCCTTCTCTAAGGTCTATCTTAACCATCATGCTCCCTTCAGCTGATCAAAGAGATCGTCAATCCTCATTATTGGGTACATGTTCTTCATGGTCACCTGATTCAGGCGCCTATAGTCCACAAAAAGTATTAAAATCCCATCCACCTTCTTGGTGAACAAAATCAGGGATGCCCAAGGAGAAACACTAGGCCTAATGAACCCATTACTCTGAAAGTCCTCCAGCGGTACTCGTAGCTCGTGAAGCTTCATGGGAGCCATCCGATATTCCGGTGTAGGTATCGGTGATGTCTCGGGGTACAAGTAAATATAAAAGTCCACCTATCTGCAGGGAGTTAGATCTGAAACATCATCAGTGAAAACATCAGCGTACCAGTCCACCACTACAGGATAGCTCGGACTCTCAACATCAACCGGTATAAGGGTAAGTCTAGCCAAATCATGTGTGATTAGCTACACCCTCCTCTAGGTGAGTCCATACAATGCTGAAAATTTTCCCTTCTCACCAGTGAAGGAAAACCTTGTCCCATCTATGAAGACACACCGCACTTTGCACCAAATACAGCCAATTTGATCATGTACTATAGATCTCTAGTCCATACCCAAGTTGACGTCGTAAGGACTCAACACCACTACTAGGAGATCCCAGCTGAAACTCTCACTTCCTAGAGTAATATCACACTACCGACACCAGTGTGTAATCATCAAATATTCCCCCGTAGGAGTCTTTATCGATAAGGATCGAGCCAACGGCTCCACTGGTATCTCCGAGCTCCGAATGTGGTTCATGGAAATAAAAGATTGAATGGAACCAATGTCTATAAGTACTACATATAAGGTAGATTAGACATAAGATCATACTGCGTATCATCTCCAGAGTGTCGTGGTCATAGGCCTCAGCCTCCTGGAGCTGAACTCATCCCTGTCCAGCTACTCCCTGTGGTTGGGGTGGACCACCTGAAGGAGGTGGTGGTAAAACCTCGAATCGTCATCCACCGCCTGCTAAACGGACACCTCCTCTACCACATCTATGTACTACATATAGACCTCCTCAATCAAATCTTTGCCTCTTCCATGGCGGTCTTTCAACTGTCTTCTAGTCTTCTGTATGGAAGATCGGGCAGTCGCGAGCCATGTGACCCTACTGGACGCACAAGTAACACTGCATGTTCCTCGCCTGTCCTACTCTGTCTCGAGAGCCTTGCTCCACCGGCCCTGTATCCTGTGGTCATCCACCCGTAGGTCTGGTCCTCTTGGACCTCTGTGTCATATGTCTGCTTCCAGCTGCTAATGGATCTGCTACATAATGTCTAGTGGTTGGTCCCACTGCTGGTGACTGTTCAGTAAGGAAGCTCTCCACTAAGAGTGCTCTCTCTAACACCCATGCCTTCATCAAGATACTTAAGGAAATATTCGATGCTCTAATCTCCTGTCTGAGCCCCTTATCGAAGGTCCAGGACCTGAAGAATGGGTCCCACACCATGTTTGTGGAGTAGTGTGAGAGGTTAGTGAACCTCGCTGAATACTAAGCCACAGTCATGATTCCTAGATCTAAGTGGAGAAGCTCCTGTATACGCACTGATCGTAGAGTCACTGGTATGAACTCTGTCCTGAAAAGGATCTCGAAGTACGCCCATATGAGAGTGACCTTGTCATGAAACTAGATCATCAAGATCCACAATATTCCCACTAGATCCTGAAGAATACTGGCGTAAAGGATCGCCATGAGATTAGTCGGGGTCCCTACCAGTCGAAAGACTCAAACCATGGCCTCCAGCAAGTCCTCAACCACATGTGGAGCCGTCTCTCCCCAGATCCTCAGTGGCTTCTGGTGCTAGAACCCATGAAAAACGCTTAATCGGCATGCACCCGCTACTGCTGGGGTAGGTGGTATCGACTGCCCATTGGGTAGTGGTGCTACTGGTACACCAACCGATTGTATAACTGCTATAAGGGGGCCCTACACTGAAGCCTCATCGCTCGGTGGGTTGTCATCACGTACTCTACCTAGAACCCTTGCTGGCAGTATTTGTGGAGGCATCCTGAAAAGAAACAGGTGTGTCATGGTCAATAAATTATACCTTATGAGCTGACACAAAGAATGCACAAAGAAATATTTTCAAAAACACACACGCAATCAGTTTTTTCATGCACTGAGTCAGAAATAAGAAGTCAGGGTCCTGGTGTATGGATACGTTGGCCTCCGTACCAACACTAGAATCCCCAAACTAAAAACCACACTCATAACACTTAACACTATTTCCAATTAAAAGATTAGTGTCCAAGTTATTTAGTAGAACTGACTCCTCTGATACCAATTTGTTACGACCCGTCCTCCAGGGCCCGTGCCGTGACTACCCCAAGCCCACCTTCCATAGGCCAGGGACTGGTGACTAGCAACGGAAAGGCATATCCCTAAAACTGGGAAGGTATTGCCTTTAAACCTGTAAACTCAAAAAAACCAAGAAAATAGAAAGATACAAGAACAAAGTAAACTAAATAGTAAACATGGTGTGTACAGTAAGTAAAGGGGGGAAGAATACAAGCCCAACTGGAAAGTACAAGTAAAACTGAAAATAGCTCCTATGAACACCTACCAAGGATCCTACCTGAAGGGTAGTTATAGATCTCGAACAGTCACCTCAACGGATCATCTCGTCTATTATACACCACCATGCATCCTCCAGTCCTGGTACCCTCGACCTCGATCATCATTTTCTGTCATCTTCACAAGATACAGCAAGGTACAGGCGTAGCTCGTGCAAGGTGAGTATAACGATACTCAGTAGGGACCCCTAGACACCCAAATGTCTCTCAGGACCGACAAAGGATAAACCACAAATAAAGACCACAATTACAAAGAATGAATCAATATTCAACCCTACTTAGGTATATGACCATACATATACCTAATTTATCAAGTATACCTATCTCATTCATGAGGAAACACAAGGTCCAATTCTTAGCCGGAAATACAATTGTTCCACAGAGGAAATAATACAACCAAAGTAACACCATGAAGGTAAGTACCACAATGGTAACTCCACACTGAAGAATACCACGAAGGTAAGTACCCCAAAGGTAACACCAAAGAGAAGAATACCATGAAGGTAAGTATCACAAAGGTAAGGACTCATCTCACACTAGTTTTTAGTGAAGTATAGAAGTAGAGATGATTAGCTGTATTTCTAGATCTTCTTACTTCATCGAGAAGCTCTTCTGTTGACCCACATTGGATAGAAGATGACCCACACATGATCCAATTATGACTGACATAATATCTAAAGATAAACCACATAGGATCAATAGATGACCCACACAGGATCCAAAAATTCTCTAAGTACAGCCAGCCATAGGGTTCCCGCACAAAGAATTCTTGATTCTGGGAGGTTCCACTCCTCAATCCATCAGTCGATACATCAACATTCACAAAGTCCCATTAAGAAGTATCATGAAGGTTCTTCACGTAATAAGGGAACCAACGCGACAGACAACACATCAATCGGACACCTGGCCTGTATGTTATCATCATTTCCGTTCCGAGGGCCCGGTTGGATTTGTGTTGGATCCAACCCTACCGTACTCCATCTTTATCCAAAACTCAAGTGGAGTATACCCAAAGGACCGTCTCGATCCAAGTATATCAGTGCTATATATGGTTCATCAAACGGACTCCCGGTTATCAAGATATGGCCAAAAAGGCGTATCTAGGTCCAAATGGGCCAGGGTCCGATCCGACCCAGTAGGATCAGCCCGACCTGATCTGGGTTTGGCCCGGCCCGGCCCGTGAAGGGGAAATCCCACCGGCGTAGCCTGCTAGATGCGACCTCCTGGGCGCGACCGGTTGGGCGGCCCACGGTAAATCCCATGACTGGGGTGGCCCGTTGTGGTGGGGCCCACCCTAGATTCAACCTAAGAGGGTAGGAGCCCCCCCCCCAGGTCACCCGAACGACCCATATGCCATTTGGATTTTGGCCAACAAGGAGGCGCCACGTAGCACCGCTGGTTGGAACGTGGCACCCACCGTAGGGGTCCCGTTCGGCATGATGTGGCTGGCCAGAATGGTCGGCCCTCCTTCCAGTGGCGAGGATGTGTGCTGCTCCTCCAACGAGGCCGACCGAATGCCAGATGCCCTCCGATCTCCATTGTGGCTAAGCGGTCGTGTTCTCCAACTCCGGTAGTGTGGATGCGCGCCGTTGCTTCGCCACGCGGCCAGCCGCCGGGTCGCAGCCTCCTATTCCAATGGCGTGGACAGGCCACCACCATCCTTGTGGCTAGCCGATTTACCAGCCACCGCTTGTTCCCTACTAGAACTGGTCACCGGTGAACTTCCCCGGGTCACCGGGAGAGCTCCATTGGCCCGTTCTTCAAACCGAAAGACCCGTTGTGGGTCTCGAGGCGTTTTCGTCATTCCAAGACCAACATGGTTGGATTCTGTTCAACTTGAAGTCTCTCCCATGAAGATCACATCATTTAACAAATTAGCATAGGGATCAGGTCGTGTTAGCTTGGCACGCACCCTCCGCGTTAGATCGGTAATAGGTGCTTATAAAGATTGAATCACAATGTGGAATCATGATGAAAAAACAAGAACAGCCAAATTAAAAACCCCTACCTTGAAGTTCGTTGGAGGTGTCATGAGGAAGGAGATGATGTGTGGGAGCTTCTCAAACATTGGTTCCCCATTCATCGTCCAAAGGTCGTTCTTCTTTGGAGGATCTTCTTCCCTTGAGAAGGCTCATCCTTTAAGTGTTCTTCACCAATTTGGTTTTCCAACAATTTTTCCCCAACCACCGTGAGAGATGAGGAGCCCCTCTCACTTAAGCTAACTTAATTAATTAATCAATTAATATTGTATCATTAATTGGGGAATGTCAATAGATCTCACATTACGAGAGGAGTTCAAGTTTAGGTGGTCCCCACCACCAATATTCAAATTGGAGGTTTTCAAATAAATAAAATAAAAATTGATTGTTTTATTTTATTATTTCTTTTAACTCTCCCACAAAAAAACCTGAAAAACTGACTTCCACCCTCTACCTACTACAGTCAAGGTGAAGGTCTTCATAAGAAAATATATATGCTGCAAGTTCAACAGTGTTCTCCGATTTTAATTCTGAGCACTGGTTCAAAAGTAACAAAATGCCACTCGTGCATTTTCTTAATGTACCTAAAAAATTTTCATAAATTCATTCTGGGAATACCAGGCCTTGGAATCACCTACCATCAATTTTTGCAGACTCGTAATAATTCATTTTAACAAAAAAAATTACATGAAAAAACTAGGGTCATTACAGACTATCTCAGAGTTCTGGTTGATTAGCATATGGAATGTCATCTAGAAAATCTTCTCCAAAATTCAGATAGCTAGGTTGTGGGGTTTCCTTTCACTTTTTGTCACCAAAAAACAAAGTTATTTCATTCCAAAATGAACTATTTTCGATAATGCGTCCATCACCTTTGAGATTTTACACTCTATGAAGACTATTTCATCTGTTAAGATAGGTGTGGTGGAAATGAAACTCGATATTTTGAAAGATTATGATAGGGTTCAATGTTCTTTTTTGGAAATAATCCTTTCCAGAATAATATTTGGTGAAAAATGGGTTAAAACCATTATGAATTGTGTTTCAACTATGTCCTTCAGAATTAATATCAATGGATGACCAACATTGACATTCAAACCCTCATGGGGCTAGGACAAGGGGACCCACTCTCGACCTATCTATTTATTATGGTGGGAGATGTCTTCTGTCACTTTTTCTTTCACTTGGTGGATAAATGGGCTTTACACTTGTCTAAGGTATTTCAGAATAGTCCCTCTATTTCTCAACTATTTTTTGTTTATGATAGCCCCCTCTTTGTGCAGGACGCCCCTCAAGAAATATTCTCAGTTCTCAGAATTATTCACATGTATGAATGGGATTTATGGTAGCGGCTTAACCCTTCAAAATCATAAATGTCATTCAGTAGTGGAGTTTTACCCGAGAGGTAGAATGAGGTGAAATGTATTTTTATGTTCTCGATTATGGAAAAACATAAAAAAAATGTGGGTCTTCCAACCCTCATAGGCCAATCAAAATATGGAAGTCTTCACCTAGATTATGAAGATAATTAATAAAAATATTGGTTTATGGTCTAGTAGGAAAATCTCTAAAGCTAGGAAAGAAATGTTGGTGATAGTCGTGGCCCAACCAATTTCATCCTATGTGATGTAGATTTTAAATTGCCTAACACCCTCATTGATTAGATTCATTCCTGACTAGTTAATTTTTGGGGGGATTGTTAGAAGGTAATCATAAGGAAAACTAGTTTTCATGGGAAAAACTCTAGACTTATAAGTTATATTCTGTTCTTGGATTCCAAAATTTGAAGTTGTTTAATGTGTCTCTTTTGGGAAAGTAGGGGTGGTGTCTACTACCCTTCCCAAATACCCACTTCTTAAGAGTCAAGTAGGACAAATATTTTTCTAACTCTAATTTCATGCATTCTTATCAGGGTCTCATCAGAGCTTTTTATGGAGGATTATCTAGGGTGAAAATTCCCTACTCGAGAAATGGTGGGTTTTGAGAGTCTCTAATAGAAATGATGTGTGTGTTTGGAATGATCCCTAATTGGCAGACCTCTAACACCCGAAACTGTCATCCTAGGATTTGAGGATGCAAGGGTTTGCAAGTTGATTAACACCTCCCAGGATGATTGGGATCGGTATTAGATTCATTCCTGGTTCAATGAATGGGACCACAATCTCATCTTATGTTTACCCCTTTTAACAGATATGGGAATTAATCAGCTCTACTAGATTTGGGAACCTTCATGTCTTTTCATGGTTCTATCAGGTTATAAACATCTGGTGAATGATTTTCTATTTGGACACCACCTTGCTTGCTGGAACGACATTTGGAAACTCAATGCCCCTCCCCAAGTAATATTTTTTATAGTGGGCCTTCTCCAGGTCTCTCCCTAAACGAGACCTTCTTTTGCATTAGCACCTCACTACGGATTCTATGTAACCATTTTTTCAGCAGGAGGAGGAATTATTAGTTCATGTGGCTCATTTATGTCAAGTTTTAGAGGGTGTGTGGAAGGAATGAAAATATAATTTTAAGTATTTTTTATCCTTCCCTGGATCTGTCCCATAATCAGCATCATTGGGTGTGCTCCATGGATCCATGGGTGGTCTTGTTGATTTTTACCACTGCTGGGATGGTTTGGACCCAACAAAATGAATCGATTTTTCATAATAAGGAGTCACAAGACCACTGTTGGTTTCAATTGGCTTCATTTTAGATGGATATTTGGGCATCAAAGGAGGCTCCTCTAGTGGTGGGAACCCCCTTCAGCATTTACCAATTTGGATCCCCTATGGATAGAGTTCATAAAATCAATACTGACTCTACCATATCCTCAGGGTCCAGGGTGAGAATTGCGACTATTGCTCGCCTAAACAGCTCTCAGATTATGGTGGCACAATGTTTGGCTTTCCATGCTGGCTGGAATTTGGTTGTGGTATAGGTGATGTCTATTATTCATGGTGTGTTTTTGGCCCGCAATAAAGGTTGGGGGAAAGATATAATTGAATATTATTTCCAACTACTGATTAATGCCTTAACCAATCAGGGTGAGGATTCATAGACTTTTGAGATTATCCTGAGGAAAATATAGTCTATGGTGGATGATTTCAAATCATTTAACATCATTTTTACTAAATGGGAAGGTAACTCTGTTGCTCATCGTTTTATTGGTTTTGGGATGAAATGTGGAGACCATGTCTGGTATGATAATTTTACTAAGTGGATCTGTACTACACCCTTATTAAAAAAATCATATATTCAAGTTCATAAAAATTGATATTTAATTTATTTATTAAATGAATTTGAAAGTGTTAAAGTAAATATAGAAAAATATTATATGAAAAAATATTATTTTAATATTAAATGTTCTTTTAATATATGTGGGGATTTCAAGTCGAATTAATGACTCATGTTTTTCATGTGATATATTTAATATATTATTAAGTGATAGATATATAAATGGAATTTATGACTTAGTAAATGAGTCATAAGATGCTGTTTACGGTGAGTAATATATATCTGTGGACTGAGAACCTTTTTCTAGTATTTTGGAACTCTCCTATAAATTTGAGAATAGAGTCCCATGTGACCTACTATTCATCGCTTGACATCCAAATATTATTTCTCATATCTTTTGATTCTTAGATAGAGAATCCATCATTCTAAGGAATTGATCAAAGAACACCTTTGTATATTGATGAAATGGAATAGTGACAATCATTCTGTCATGAAAGACATTACAGTGACTCCGCACTAGCACCCAAATTATGAATATTGATGCTACCACAAAATTTTGAAGCATGTGTGGAAAATCTAGATGAATTCGACTTCGGAGACTCCAAGAAATGATTTCCAACGACGAGAAGATGTCGAGTACGGCTTCAGATCATAATAGGTATTTATTTCAGTTTAATTTTGTGCTTAAATTATTCATGAGAATATCCTGGGGCTATAACTCTGTAGTTATTCACCAAAAAAGAACATAATTATGTTAATCAGTGGTGGAATTTTTAAAATTTCTATTTTTCGGGGATTCTTCTATGTTCCCAGAACCAACAATCAGTTCCTTTTTTAATCACTAATAAATGATAACCTACATAATATAATATTGTATATATATTTATATAAACATAAATATGATTTATATAACAACACTTGTGTGTATATATATATCTTTCATATATATTTAATTATTCATTAATACTTGTTTATGATTTCAAGGATAATTTTAATTACATGCATATACTATAGAAAATAGCTATATAAAATATAAAAATAAATTTAAAAATTCATTAAATATAATTCATTGTAAATGAACACATATATAATTTCCTATTATATAATTCATAATATATGTATACATTTATAATTATATGTGTGTGAGTGTGTGTATTATGTATCTGTAGTATAAAATATATAAATATATATTTTATATAAATAAATTTATCATATATTTTTAAAAATACATAAAAAGGTAAATTTAAAAATAAAAATCAATTTATAATACCAAATTATAATCAATTTTATTTTCAAGAATTCATGAAAAAATAACAATAATAACATTTTTATTAAGGATTAAAATTATTTTACAATGTATATAAATACATTAGAAAATTGTATATACAGATATAAACTATTACAAATAGAATTAATCAATTACATATATACATGAATTATATAGAAACATTATTGTTGTTTGGGTCTCTGGCTTTGGGAACTCGATCCAGTTGTAAAATGGATTTTCTATGATAATAAATTCATCATTAATGTATTTATTGAAAATAAGATCAAATTTACTAGAAAAGATAACAAATAAATTAGTGGAATGAATGTGGAACCCTTTATTCATTGCGCTTTCTCGGGGCGGGAACCATCACAAATGAATTAGAAATCCATATTGAATTATTATTAAAAAAATGATATTTAATGTTGTAATATAATATTAGAGATGATTCACATGAGCCCACGAGATGGACTGTGTCATCTTCCCCAATGAAATCACATTTTCAAATGAAGAAAATTCAAGGCCGTCATTTTTTATTCTAAAATTGGAATAAATTAGTAGAGGCCCACCTACCCCAAGGAATGAGTGGAGGCATTGTTGGAACATTAAGTAACAATGACGGATGAGAGACATACTATAGGCAACTCAATGCACAAGTCTTACTAACATTGGACATAGGAGTAACCACTTTACATGGTACCATGGCCTCTTAGAGAACACCCACATGAAGGAGAGACTTGACAGATTTTTGGCATCTTCTAACTAACTCTCCGTCATCAACCACTTTTAGGTCTCCCACTTCACCCTAACCAAGTCGGACCATAGTCCAATCCTCATACACCTACAAATTGTCTGTGAAAATCCTATTGGAGTTGGTTCCCTAGAACCAAATTCAATGTAATTTATGATAATCTTATATAAATGGTTTTGGAATATTAATAAATTTCATATCACATCTTGAATGATCTTATGCGTGACATAGCATGTGATAATGTCCCGAGATTAGTTTTTGTACTAAAAGGTCATATCAGTTCCACGCTATGATGACAACCCGGATGTGTCATGACACTATTCATAAATATATGTTATATGGATGAATGATATTGTTTTAAGGACACAAAGAATAAAGTATATCAGGGGTGGAGACTCATAGGACTTTGAGGCACCATCTCATGGTGTACGTCCTTGGTAATATCTAGTAGGATATTATGAGAATGAGACCCGACAGTAGGAAATCCACATTATAAGTGTCATTGGATGTTCCTATATGTGGATGTGTTTACTGGTCCTTATACTTTAAGATTATTATTAATGGATATTATGCGTAATGAAATTTGATGTATTGTACAAAACCATGATGATAGATGTTCACAATGAGGTAGGATACGTTGGGTGTATCACATTTAATATTTAATTAATGAATAATGAAAGAATGGATTTATCCCTTCTGTTCAATAATGAAAGATAATATCTCAGACTGTTTGATGAAAATGATATATCCCAAATTAATCCATGGTCATGATTTTCTCTAGGAAAGTTCAATTTTCGGAAATTCAATGAATGTGATATCAATCATATAGGATGATGATACTAGAATGCAACCTAATTGATTGTAGACATTTTGATAAAGAGATCATATTACATAGTATGTGTTCATATGATGTGACATGTCGTTTCAAAATTAGCTTCTTTCTCTATGGGTTCTTTTGTGTGTTTTTAGATTTTAACCTTGGAATTTAGGTGGGTTCGATTAATGCCACTGAGAAAGAGGCCTAGAGGGTCACACACTAAGTGTATCCAGAATTGCAGTAAAATAATTTATTATTTAACAAGTTGAATAAATATTATTTCTAATTCTTGTTTAATAATTATTTATGTATACCTAATCGCATTTATTTCACCTCTAGTTATTCAAGAGAATATATTTCAGATTAAATATTTAATAAGTATTTATTTTCTAATTTTTAAATATAATACTTATTTATTTATCATCAAATAATGCACTTATATTTATTTAATAAATAAATAGTCATTATTGAAGGGACAATAAATATTGAGGAGGATTAGTGGAACGAGTTTAAGGGTCTAGTGAGAAATAACAATAGTGAATATTATTTTTTTAAATAATATTTAATTATAACTTCCATGTTAAGCACATCTAAAGAAATAATAACACTACTATTATTATTTTACATAGGGTTTCACTTGAATTAATAAAATAAATAAAGGAACTTGTGCTAATTATTTATTATTAACCTAGTGAATTATATTCATGGTTATATTATTATTATTCTCTCATTATCCAAGGGAAAGTGAATGTGAACCATTGTATTGCACACAAAAAGATGTATAAATCCCCTCGATCCTAGAGATCTCCTTGTTCTCCAAGAACATTATCAAGAACGAGTGTAGTCCTCCTCCACCCGATCAAGGAGAACTATTTGGAAGAGATTCTGAAGGCGATTGAAGGCGGACAACACAAGCACAAGGATCTTCTATTATATCACCTAGGTACTCCTCCAGTGACATCTGAAGATTCTTGGATCATGTGTGGATCACCCCTAAAGTAGATCTACCCATGATCTTCAAAGCACAATGAAGGCATTGTGTAGATCTATGGTGAGATTCATCATCAAATAAAGTATCACAATGGAGTTAATTATTTAGTTTAACTAAATTAATTATAAACAAAATACATATGATCCTCTCTCTTGGGGTTGGGGGAAAATTATTCTTTGTATAAATGCATGATTTAATTCATGTGGATACTTTCATTCATCATCGTATTGAATATAGATTGATCATCGATTATGGAAAAAATCAAAGTCCAGCCCCGTCTAACCACACTTCTGTTGTTCCTGAATCCTATAAGTGGTATCAGAGTGGGAATATTATTGTTTATAATTATTTAAATAATTCATTGATTACTTATGCATTAATAATTTATTTTTTCAATTAATGTTTAATCATTGCTTTCAATCTAAATTATGAGATATGTTCTTCTTCTATAATTTATCACAGATCTAACAGAAATGATTAGTTTTATGATTAAAATTAAATCAATGAACTCATCTGGAGGCACCAAGGGTTTTTTCTTGGTAACACATAAGTACAATCCATGTAGTCATATCGACACACCGTGTAGTTTTTTTCAACACAGTAGGAGTAATTCTCCAAATCACTCAAGTTGTGTTAATTTATGACATGCAGTATAGTTAATTCTTACACCACATGTTGATCGGGATTGATAGACAAACAGTTACCATATTACATGTTGTGTCTCCCACTGGACATGGTGTGTATTCCCTTTCAGGTCGGGGAAAAACCATGTATCCCATACATGACTTAGCTGACCGGTGACCATGTAACCCGGAGACAACACAATGTGTGGCCTACTAGACACTCTATGTACTCTGAGATTTCTGATGTACGCATCACATGCCGAGTCCCTAGACATGTACTTCGGATGGATGATGAAGGTAGTACATGCAATGTAGTCAGAACTATACACCCTATACTTGAAACTACATGTTGTTTACTCTTACAAAATTACAAAAAATTAAAACTGTAATATTTTTGTCATGTTAAAAGCTTCATATCATGTATAAGCCATATAACATGTTGTCACTAAAGTACATTGAAGCATAAAACACAGCCAAGAAAAATCATGTGATTTGTGTAATCATCCGTGAAGTGCATTTTGTGCTTGTAGGAATAAATTAGAGTATGTCATATTTCATAAGAGTAAAAATATATACAATTATAATACATGTTGGGTAGATTTGAATAGGTATTCACTGTGTTACCTCCATGGTACATTTAACTACAAGGTAAATTTCAAATCAATTTTTTTGTTTAAAATTAGTATGTATATGATTCTCAAGGAATTCAGAAAAGGATTAAGATAAAAGGATTGATTAATTAAAGATAATAATTAATCAATTCAAGAAAAATTAATCTTAAATAAGAATGATTGAGGAATTAAATGATCATTTTATTTAATGTGTTATTCATTGCATGTATGTGGATGATCATGAGCTAGATGAGACCTTTGTATGTGATTGGTTTTCTTTTTAATTTATTATTAAATTTAATTGTTGGTATGTGTTCCTTCTCTCCTCATTAATATGTAGGGACTACACTGTCATGGTTTCATTTATGTAAAACCCCCTGTACCCCCAACCTTCATGCGAGTAAAATAATATGTAATGGATGGATCTCCCAAGCTAGTGGATGTAGTTCAAGTTAGGAGTTGAGGCGAAACCAATCCAAGGAGATACAAAGGTGAGCAAGTGGAAATATGTAAATATGAACATTAAAGGGTTCGTGGTATTTCTCTCATAGATCAACGGTTAGATTATCAACCACTAGATAAAATAACCATTAGAAAATCTCATAATCACACCCATTATTTTATTTCTATCAGTTTCATGGTTATTCATTATGGATGTTTCATCACGATCACATAATTAATGAATTAACAAGAATGAAATATTGAACTAAATTAAACTTTCTTATGAGTAAATATTATCAAGACATGGTTATTCACTTAATTATATCCCACATAATATTAACAAGTATGTGAAAATATAATAATTGAAAATTTATTCATAAAGAATAAAATACCTCAATAAAATATTAAGAGGGTATAGATTTCCATTACTTTGGTTATAATATAACCATTGTTCAAAGTGCTTAACCAGCCAAAGTTGGGGTGCTTTCAATTATCAGGAAATTATAATTTGAGGTTTTGTTTTGACATAATTTTTTTACATCAAGTGTTGACTACTAATGTAGGACTTGGGGTAACTAAGAGGAAAATTTTGTGGAAATATAAATTAAGGATTTCAGGATTTGGTATTCCACTCAACAGATCAAGGAGCTACGAGTTATTGGAATTGGAATTTTGAAAGCTACCTAAAACCATTCAAGTTGCTTGCCCATCCAAATTTGGGGTGATGAGAATGAAATATGGATCCTTTCCACTAGAATGTCCAAGAAATAGGATATTCTGGAGCCAGTGGTGAGGTCTATTAGGTTTTGAAAAAATAGTGGGAGACAAATAAATATGAATTTATTTATTTGTCTAAATTTATCAAGATAATGTACTAAAATTATTCTCATCTTATTTTTATAAACAGTGTAAAAAATGACATCAAACATATCATTGTGATCCATACTCAAGAAGGAAAAAAATCTCACTAGAACTAATTTCAAAGACTGTAAAAGGCACCTATGGGTTATCCTTCACCATAAAAGGATATTGTACATGTTGGAGAAACCATTACCAGTTGCACCTAGGAATGAGGTTAGTGATGAGGAACTCTCTTTGTATGAGAAGAATATAAATCATGTTATAGATGTTTGGTGCTTCATGCTATCATCCATGTCCAATGATATATTTAAGCAACATGAGGAAATGAATGCTTATAGCATGATTTCATACCATCTGGATCTCTATTAGGAGAAGGTGAGACAAGAGAGGTATAAGATCTCTAACACTTTGTTCACAACTATGCTTGGAGGGTCTATTCTAGTTGGACCTCCTGTATTCAAGATTATTGGCTACATTGAACATATAGAAATCTTAGGGATTAAATTCCTGGATGAGTTGCGTATAGATCTTATACTATCATAACTACCCAAGGCCTTCTCCTGTTTTATTATGAATTATAATATGACAAATAATGAGAAGATACTGTCAAAACATATAACCCTGATTTTATAGGTAGATAAGGACATGGGGGGTGACAAACTCGCAATCCTTATGGTGAATAAGAAGAGGAAGGACAAGTCAAATGGTCCTAATATTTATATATAGTATAAATCCCCTGAGAACTATCCAACCAAGAAGATTAAGAATTTATGAAGGTATGTCATAGAAATTGAGGCAGTGTGTTTTTTCATGTGGAAAGTCAGGCCACTCAGAGAGGAACAGTACTTAGACGCAAGGGAAATCCAATGGTGAGTTCATTACTAAGTGAACTCTTTCCATTTCTACTCATTAGGTATTACATACATATTATGGTTCTCACATATATATCCAAATAGAGGAACCAAGTAGATTTAATAAAATTTCCATAGGAGGTATGGATCTATGAGCTACTAATGGTTTGAGGTTGGCTGCTCATTCCATTGGTGACTACGAACTTTCATTGTGGACCAGGATGTTTTTGGTCCTATGTGGCTATTATTATGTACCATGTGTTACCATGAACATAATTTCTATATCAAGTTTAGATAGATATAGTTTTATTTTCATGTTTAGAAATAAAATTTGTTTCTTTTATAAGAACAACATATGTTAAGGTATGGAACATTTAAATAATGGTCTATATTTATTAAATTATGAAAACCAAGTGTTGGAAATCGATAATGAATCAAGTTCACATGACCTATATGACACCCAGTTGAGTAATCACCATCTTGGTTATGTAAATGTGATGTTCCTAACAAAGATCTATCAATATGGTAATTTATATTCTTCTAAGAAAAATCCATATAATAGATGTCACACTTTTTTGCAAGGGTGAATGACCAAAAAACCATTCTATGGACCAGGTGAAAGGTCCAGAGCTTCTAGGATTGGTAAACACTGATGTGTGTGGACCATTTCTAGTATAAGTTATAGGAGGATATTCTTACTTCATAACTTTTGATGATTACTTGAGTAGATATGGATATGTCTATTTAATGAGTTATAAGTCTGAGTCCTTTGAGAAATTTTAAGAATTCTAGGATGAAGTAAAGAATCATCTTGGTTATAAGAGAAAGAAGTTTTTATCAAATTGAGGTGGAGAATATCTTAACCAAGAGTTCTTAAAATTTCTACAAGTTTGTGGGATTCTATCTCAACTCACTCCACCATATACATCACAATGGAATGTTGTTAGTGAAAGGATGAATCATACCTTGTTGTACATGGTAAGGTTGATGGTGAGTCATGCAGATATTCTGTTATCCATTAGGGGATATGTATTACAAACTATTGCATACACATTAAACCGAGTACCAACTAAAGTAGAAAATGGAATCCCCTTCAAGCTATGGATTGTAAATAAACATTTTTTTTGTAACATACACACGTATGGTGTTGCAAGGAATTTGTTAAGGCTTTCTCAGGAAGCAAACTAGAACCTCAGGGCACAAGGTATATCTTTATAAGGTATCCTAAAGAAATAAAGGGATATAAACTATATGGACCCTCAGATAAGAATGTGATTTTTTCTAGAAAACCCATATTTCATGAGCGGGACCACATCCGCAAAAGGAATTGTGGGATAAATATTAACTTCAATTATGTTGATGCTCAGAATACATAGGAGTTATTGTAGGAACAAGTTTCATAGGTCCTTGTGGAAGAAGCAGTTCCTAAAACAGAATCACTACATAGGATCCCAAGAGAGGTAAGTGAAATAGAGATACATGTTTTCCTTGTCACTGAGGATAGTGACTAATTATTATTGGAAAATTGTGAACCACTCTTCTATAAGGAGGTAGTTGAGATCTCAGAAGCTACAAGATAGCTATAAGCTAAGCATTCTGATATGGAATCCACCTATCAAAACCATGTTTGGGTTTCGGTCAATTTTCCAGTTGATGTAAATCTAGTTAGGTGAAAATAGTTATTCAATAAGAAACTAGACATGGAAGGTAATGTTAGTACCTATGAACTAAGTCTAGTGACTAAATGTTTTAAAAAAAATTATGGAATTGACTATGATGAATCCTTTTCGCCAATTTCCATGTTTAAAACCATCAGAATCATACTTGTCATAGCAGCTTACCATGACTATGAGATTTGGAAGATGGATGTCAAAACTTCATTCCTTAATGGGAACCTTCAGGAAGATTTATGTATAACATAACAAGAAGCGTTTGTGGAACCGAGTGATGAAAAAAGGGTTTTCAAGTTGTCGAGATCCATTTATAGATTGAATCAAGAATCCAGGTCATGGAACATTCAATTTGATGAAGCTATAAGATAATTCGGTTTCATTGAGAATTAATGTGAGTAGTGTGATTACAAAAAAATTAATTGGAATGCATTTGTTATCCTGGTAATATATGTTGATGAAATATTACTTATTGGAAATTACATACTAGTCTTACCGTATTTTAAGGACTGGTTGAACAAGTGCTTCTCCATGAAGGACTGAGGCGAATCATCCTATATTATAGTGATCTCGATCATTTGTGATAGATCCAAGATGTTTATTAGACAAATTCAGAGTACATACATTAACCAGAAACTAAAGATATTTAGTATGGAGCAATCTACGAGGGGATTAATTCTAGTGTCACATGGATTACATCTTTATAAGAAAATGTGTCCCCAGAAACTGTAGGAGAAAGATAGAAAGAGTGATATCCCATATTCTTCAGTGATAGGATCTATCATATATGACTTTCTAGGTACTGGACTTCGTGTTTTCTATGCACTGAGCATGGTAGGAAGATATCAAGAACATCCAAGAGAACAACATTTGACTGTCATTAAGGTTATCTTTATGTATATGATAATAACTATGGATATTTTCCTAGTGTATGGAGAAGATGAGGAGCTTATCATCATAGGGCATAGTGCCGTTGGTTTTTAGATAGATCAGAATGACTTGAAGTTGCAATCCAGGTATGTTTTCTATCTCAGCGTAGGATTTGTGAGCATGAACAGTTCCAAGATTCTAGTTTTCGATGATTCTATAGAGGATTATGAGTATATAGAAATTTTTGATGTAGACAAGGAATCCGTTTGGATTTAGAACATTGTCCAGAATCCTGATTTGGTGCATAGTAGTAAAGAACCTATCACATTGTATTGTGATAATACTGTAGTGGTGGCTCTTTTAAATGAGCCAAGGTCACATCAATGGACAAAGCACATACTTAGGAAGTATCCCCTCTTGATGGATTTTCATCATAGGGGTGAACATGGAATGATCAGATTATCCACAGAGGATAATGTTACAGACCCATTGACTAAAGTCATATCTCAATAGAAGCATGAGTATCATGTGAGAGCTAGCAGACTGAAGCTTGTTAGTAGTTGGTTCTAGTGAAAGTGGGAGTCTGTTGGAGTTGGTTCCATATAACCATCTTATATATACATTATGATGAATTTATATTCATATTTTTTTAATATTAATAAATTTTTATGACATCATGAATTTTCTTCTATGTGTCATAGAATATGATAATGTCTCAAAAATAGTTATTGCACTAAAAGGTCATAGCAGTTCCCCGCTATGATAAGAACCTGAATGTTCCATGACACTATTCTTATATATATTTTCTATGGACGGATTATATCATTTGAGGGACACAAATGATACAATCTATAATGGTTGGAGACTCAAACACTATAGGAATTATGGTTTTTACCAATGGGTGTTTACCAACGGTTTTCTTAAACCGTTGGTGTTGTAAGATTAGGGAAGCCTTTCCCAACGGTTCACTGAAACCATTGGGAAAAGTCACCCCTTTGTCGGGGGTAGGGTACCATTTTTCCAACAGTTCTATAGAATCGTTGGGAAAGGGTACCCTGAACATCAATTTCCCAACGGTTTTTTAAAAACTGTTGGGAACGATTTCCCCCAAATACAGCTGCGGTGCTGCTCTCCCCCATTCGTGACAGAAGCCCTAAATTCATTCCTGCTCCACCGCTCTGCTCCTCTCGCGAACTCCCCCATCTGAAGAGGTGAAAAACTGTCTAGAATCAGGTATTTTTTCCTTTATACACATATACTAACTTATTTTTATTGTTATTGATCTAATATTTTAGTTTTAAGTTATCAATCCAGCTCTAGCTCTCTGCTACTCTCGAACTCTCCCATCCGAATAGGTGAAAACCCATCTAAATCATCTCAAATCAGGTATTTATTCTTTATACACATATGGTACCTTGTTTTTATTGTTATTGATCTAATATTTTATTTTTAAGTTTGGATTTTGATGTGATTTCACCGTCAAAAATAGGGAAATGAATGAATATTTTGTTAATTAATTAGTTTCCCCTAGAATATCAGTTGTGCTATAATGTCTATGCTAAATAAAGGGGTAATGTAATAAAAGACCTTGAATAAATAAATTGTGGATGTTGGGGTATGTTGCCTCTATGAGAGGTTTTTTGTTTTATTTCATTGTATTTTGTAGGTTGTTTTATGGGGATTGAGGTGACCGGTTGGGCTTTGTGATATGTGGGGTTGTAATGTGATGGTTAGTGGGCATGGATGTGACATGTGAAGTTGTATTATAGTGATGATGTGTGGTGGTGTTGTGTCGTGTGGAGGTGTTGTGTGATGAAGTTGTGGTGTGTGATGTGGTGAGGTGGTTTTGGTTGTGCGGTGGTTTGTGATGTGCAATATTTTTGTTGTGATATGTGGTTGTTTTGGTGAGATGGTTGGTCGATGTAACATGGTGTCGATGGTTATTGTGAGATGGTGAGTTATTTTGTGGTGGTTTTATTAGTTTCCTGGGTATCTATGGAATAAATTCTGTTGTTAAAACAAAAAAACAAGATATTAAATAAATGATATGGAATATAAATGGATGTTTGGTAAATGGATTTAATTAATTTAACATTAAATGAATGGACAATGTAAGTGTGAATGAAGTGGCTTATAAATGAAACTGAGAAATGTTATGCATCTTGTGTGGTGGTGGTGTGGTTTATGTGTTTTATGGTAGTAGTGAAGTGTGTGATTATGTAGTTAATGTGAACCCATAGGTTGATTATTTTGTGCTATCTATATATCATGTATTTTTATTTTATTTCTACACATTCCCAACCAGTGTTGGATAAACTTACCAATGATTAGAGGTTTTGAGTTATGGGTATTTTTTCTAATATCTAGGATGGTGGTTATATGGTTGGATAGCTACCATGTCTTCCCTACTCTACCTTCAAAAGTGATTGACCATGTGTTTTTAGGAAAGATGCGATGTGATGGTCCATGTGTCTTCAGGTGAGATGTACTATGATTTCCCTACTGTTTTCCGGTGAGGTGTGATGTGATAAAGCTATAATAAGATGTGGCATGTGGTTGGGGTCATGTAGGGTAGGAGGATGGCACAAGGTTGATGTTATTCATGTTCATGATACCCTACTAATATGGTTATGGGATGAGGCATGTTGTGATGTGATATAACACATTAAGTTCTTGTTGGTTTTACATTTTTTCAATAACACATTTGTATGTTTTTTTCACATGTGTAGTTGATACATTGATTATTTTCTCCCTTTATCGTTTACTTAAATGTATTTTCTATTAAATTTCAATCCTATTGAATTTTTTATGACAAAATGACTTGTATAAATTCTTTTTATAGAATGGACAGAAGTTGGATGTATGAAACCGATCGGATCTCAAGTGATTTTCAAAACAATTTGGAGAGCTTTATAGATTTTGCATTTCATGATGCTTCAGATAGTGGTCGCATACACTGCCCATGTTCCAATTGTGCTAGTAGACCTTGGTTGAGCCGTGAAGAAGACAACTACCACATAACCAGAAATGGTTTTCAAGCAAACTACTTTTTGTGGTATCACAATGGGGAGAAAATGAAATCTCAAATTAGTGATGATCGAAATGAAAGGACTGTAATGGAGAATTTGTTAGATGATCGGTTTCCGTTTATTCTTCATCATGAAAAAGAAATGATTTAGACTCAAGAAGACTTTGATATGAGGACATCTGATGCATCTAGTGAAAATGATGATATTGATAGGGTGAAAAAATTAAATGATACTGCCACGACTCCAGTATATCGACAATGCGATAACATGAAAAAGATGAAATTTTTAATCCGATTGTTTCATGGGAAAACTATGTATGGAATTTCTAATACAGCAATCGATTACATTCTTACCCTCTTGAAGGATTTACTTCCAGATGATGCAGATATTCCCTCAAACCACTATATGGCATGGAAGTTAGTTGAGGAACTTGGATTTTCAAGAAACAAAATTCATGCTTGCCTGAAAGATTGCAGTTTATTCTGGGGGGAAACCGCTGAACGAAATGATTGTATAAAATGTGGCACATCCCGCTGGAAGTCAAAATCTGATGGAACACCATCCCACGTTCCACAAAAAGTAATGTTGCACTTTCTATTGATCCCCAGACTTCAGAATCTTTTTATGTCTGATGAAATATCAAAAAAAATGATATGGCATGATACCAAGAGAAAGAAGACTAATGATGAGTTGGTTAATCCTGCAGATGTATTTGCATGGAAGAGATTTGATACTCAACATCCTAATTTTGCAGTTGACAAGCGTAATGTGAGGATGGGTCTTTTATGTGATGGTTTTAATCCGTTTGGGCAGATTTTTACTTCTCACAACACATGGACAGTTTTTATACACATTTATAATCTTCCCCCATGGTTGTGTATGAAAAAACCTTTCACTTTCATGAGTATAATCATATCTGGTCCTTCTGATCCCGACATTGATATTGATGTATACATGAAACCTTTAATAAAAGAGTTGAAACTTCTTTTGGATGTGGGTGTGCGCACATATGATGCATGTTCGAAAGCCATATTTTAGATGCGTGTTGCGCTTATGTAGACGATCAATGATTTTCCGGCTTATGCAATGATGTTTGGATGGAGCACGAAGGGAAAACTGTCATGTCCAGTTGGTATGAAGAATACACGATCTAGAAGACTGAAACAGCGTTGTAGTTTCAGTTTTATGTGACATCGACGATTATTGCCAAAGGATCATCCATATAGAATGAATCGTCGAAGATTTGATAATACCATAGAGACCGATGATCCACCTCAGAGTATGTCTGGAACTGACGTGCTTAATGAATTGAAAGATTTCAGTTTTTTGTTCGGGAAGGGTCAAATGAAATCTGGAAAGAGAAAGAATGTTTCCACTGAAACCTGTTACAATTGGAGGAAGAAGAGTATCTTTTTTTATTTGACTTATTGGTCAACCAATTTGTTACGTCATTGCATAGACATAATGCATATTGAAAAGAATATATGAGAAATGTTGCTTTAGGTTCTTCTAAATGTCAAGGGGAAGACAAAAGATGATTTATGATCTCGGTGTGACTTGGTGGATTGGGGAATCAGACCAGAATTGCATCCTATGCGTATCAGTGAAAATAAATGGAAAATTCCATGTGCTTATTATGTGATGACACCTGCGGGAAAAAAACAATTTCTGGAAGTATTAGAGACTATTAGAGTTCCTGATGGCTATTCAAGCAACATAACTAAACGGGTCAACAGAAGAGAGTTGAAGCTAAAATCTTTGAAGACTCATGATTATCACGTTCTACTGCATGAGTTGCTTCTAATAGAAATTCGTCATCTTTTGTCCCATAATGTAAGGGTGGTTGTTATTCGGTTGTGCCATTTTTTTAGAGATATTTTTCCTAAGAAGTTGTCCAAGTATTTATTGCAAAAAATGTTTATAGATGCCCCATTAATTTTGTGTGAGTTGGAGAAAATATTTCCTCCATCATTTTTCACATGCATGCTGCATCTGACTATCCATATTCCCACTGAAATACTTCTCGGAGGACCTGTTTCTTTTTGTTGGATGTATCCAACTGAAAGAAATATGTTCACATTAAAGTCTTATATCCTAAACAGAAATCATCCTGAAGGTTCTATCGTGAATGGTTACATGGCTCAAGAATGTATGGATTTCTGCTCGATGTATTTGTCTGATCTTACTACAATATTGAACAGACCAATGAGAAATGAAGAAGAACAATATGAGAAAATTGAACCCAGTTTTCCATCACTTCCTCAAACAGGAGGAATTCCTGGATCATATACATTGAATAAATTAAGCCATGAAGAGCGGGAGATGGCACATCGCACAGTTTTGTTCAACAGTGATTTGTTCGATGACTATATTAGGTAACTAAATTGATTATGTATATCTTACATATATATCTGTTAAATTATTAATATTTTTTATCTACAGGGAATATAAAACAATGATAAATAGGAAGCATCGTTCGTTATCTTTGAGAAGGAGAGAGACTTTGCATAGCAAAGAGTTTTCTGCTTGGTTAAAATTGAAGGTATAAAAAAATAATGTTTAAAATAATTATATCAATATTTATTTAACTTTAACAATCATTTATATTTGTAGGTATTGAGTTTGTCTGCTGACTCTGTCTTTGAGGAAATAAGATCTTTGGCTTTTGGTCCTAATATCGTGGTTCGTGACTGTAAATCAATTGTTATCAATGGGTACAAATTTATTGTCACTGAACGAGCAAAGAACATGAGAACACAACATGATGGTGTTATGGTTACTACCACAACATATTGTTATGTCAGTGCATCAGATAGTAGACCGCGATTTGAAAATGTGGGTTATTATGGAGTTGTTGAGAAAATAATAATATTGGATTATTACTCTCATGGACGAGTCACAATGATGAAATGCCATTGGTTTGATTCGATGATGAGACATGGCACATTTATTGATGATTGTGGATTTCGAGTAATTAATATGACTCGCACTCTTGCTACCGAAGAACCATATGTGTTGGCATCAATGGTTAAAAAAAATTTATGTCAAAGACCAACTTCGAACAAAATTTGGTGTCATAGTTTAAGTAATTCCAAGACATATTTTTGATGACGGTGATGATGGAATTGACACTATCCCTAGTTCCATTGGAGCCAATCCATTTATTTCTTTTGATGACTCAAATAGCTCAATTGTCAGAGTTGATTGTGAACCTGAAGTTGTGGTTGAAAATATATAGAATCATTCATCCATGTTCTCAATTCTTTTGGTTTACCTCGAGTTGGCTTGTTAAGGTTGGTAATATTCAATTTGATATAGTATTGATCACAAATATGTTTTAGCTGACTTGACCGTTAAGTGAATTTTCAATGTTTATTGGTTGCAGTTTTATTTGAATTTCATTTTATAATTTGGAATTGAACTGTATTCAAAACATAGTCAAACAATATTTCTAACTTGGTGAACATTAAAACTTGTATGATTTATTAAATCCATTCAATCTCTTCTAAAACAATTGATAGCTGACATGACCGTTATGTGAATTTTCAATGTTTATTGGTTGAAGTTTTATTTGAATTGTATTTTCTAATTTGGAATTGAACTGTATTCAAACATTGTCAAACAATATTTCTAACTTAGTGAACATTACAACTTGTATGATTTATTAAATCCATTCAAGCTCTTCTAAAACAATTGATAGCTTAATTGACCATTATATGAATTTTCAAAGTTTATTGGTTGCAGTTTTATTTGAATTGCATTTTCTAATTTGGAATTGAACTGTATTCAAACATAGTCAAAAAATATTTCTAACTTGGTGAACATTACAACTTGTATGATTTATTAAATCCATTCAAGCTCTTCTAAAACAATTGATAGATTAATTGACCATTATATGAATTTTCAATGTTTATTGGCTTCAGTTTTATTTGAATTTCATTTTCTAATTTGGAATTGAACTGTATTCAAACATAGTCAAACAATATTTCTAACTTGGTGAACATTACAACTTTTATGATTTATTAAATCCATTCATGCTCTTATAAAACAATTGATAGATAAATTACCTATGAATCCCCTATTCCATCATATATTTAGTTTTTTTGGTTACACATTAGTTTTCTTTTTCTAATTAATTAAATATTTGTTTTCAAAAGCAGGAAATGAAGCCAATTGAAGAGAGACGAAGGGAAAAATGATGGAGAACAATCGTCGAATGACGGATATGGTCGTTCCACCATTTGTTCCTACAGTGAGTAATTTATTTCAAATTGATATATTTAAAGAATATATAATGTCATGTGATTAATTGTTTTGTAAACATTTTTGTAGGATCCACCTATACGTCGACAGTTATTCGATGAGGATCCTAGTACTGGTCCTAGTACTCAGGCAGGTGGTACGAGGAGGGTTCGTACCAGAGGTGGCCGAGCAGCTGCGTGTACCCGACTAGACCCTGACCCTCCCAATGACATGTCATCCTTACCACATTCTGATCCTAGTGTGTCGTTAGAGACACACGGGATATTTTGGCCTCCCATGTTTTCGCTACCTTCTGCATCTTCTGGCCCATCATTTTTACATCCCATGATGATTCCCACTCCTCAATCAGCATCCAGCCAGACAGTTGTCCCATCTTCTTTTCCTTCTACTTATGTCTCTCTGAGCTTCTATATCCCATTTTCTTCGACTCCTGTTCTACCAAAGGGTGTTCCATCAGTTTCTGTGGATCCAGAGGCACTCAGCGATCAGACCGGCACAGGTATATTTATAGAACCCTAACAAATTTTTATAGAAATATTTATTTTCATTATAACATGTTTTGATAAAATATTTGTTTTTCTTTCATGACAGATACATCTACTGATAAGAGGCGTGGGCGGGGGCGTACACGCATGCGTTCGGTGTGGAATCACCGCACACAGGTTATGGTGGATTATAATGAAGACAACCAAATGGTTGAGAAAACAGGGCAACAATGTCGGAGTTTTTTGGCGACGCTTGCCAAATACTCCGACATCATTCCCGTCAGCCCGCTATCGTGGATACATTTGCCACATGAGGTCAAGGATAGAGCTTGGGAAGAGATATGGGTAAAAAATTCTGTTCTATTTAATGGCATGAATTATTTTTGTATTTATATGAATTAATATTTTGATTTCAGCTTCGATTTAATTTTCCCGATGGTGAGGGTGCACAATTGGAACGTCTAAAGGATTTAGGCGAGCTTTGGAGAGCCGACAAGCATGATTTGTATATTGGATGGGTTTCTATAGTTGGAACTAAGTTAGAGGTGGTACCAGTGGTGGATGATTGTCCTATAGAGCAGTATCGTCCGAAGATTACTCATTGGATGAGTACCCAGTTTAAGGTATTAATAACATTTGAGGTATTTAAATAATAACTTTCAAGTTTTTCATTAATACTATGTATTTCATTTTCGAATTTTATTTAGGAATCATCTGGAAAAAATAAAAAGAACATTGATGCAAAAAAATACCTCCACACACTGGGACGCACTACGATGCCTGATCATGAGAGGAAGTAGGTATAAAAATTGTTTCTATGTTTTCTTTACGACTTACACTTTATTTTGTTTATTAAATTATTTAATAGTTTGCTAATGTTTTCATATAGCTTTAGTTTTCAATGTCATTGTAGAGGCAAATAAAAAATATTGAAGGACGCGTGCCTCGAGAAAAACTATTTTGCTCGAGTAGACGAAAAAAGGATGGAAGTGTCGTCAACGAAGCGACTCAGCAGCAGATTGTAAGTTTTAATATGTTGAATTTATTTTTTAATATATATTTTGTAAATTAATGATATATTTATATTTGTAACAGGCTGCTTTAGAGGCCCTTGATGCCCAAGAACCAGACAATTTTGGGCCAACAGATCACTTACATTAGGTGTTGGGAGAGGAGCATTCTAGCAGAGTATGCTACCGACCTAGGATAGCCCCGATGAGGTATTGGCCCTCCTTAGGTACGAGCTGTAGTGCCACTGAGATGCAGCAAGTTAGGGTATAGGTGGAACAGGCTGAGAAAAGGGCCACAGAGACGGAAGAACAATCTACTAGGGAAAACAGTGCGTTTATGAAATTTATTGAAGTTCTACGTCCTACACTTCCAGCAGAGGCCAGCCCATCTTTTGATGAGTATATGTCGTCGATAAGTTCTATATACGGTGCACTAGGTGGCAGTTCTAGTGGTGTTCAGGACAATGTACATCTTGACGATGATGATGGTGAGGAGACTGATGCGGAAGAGGAGGGAGAGGAGGAGGGTGAGGCGGGTAGCGAGGGCGAGGTGGAGGGCGAGGACGAGGAGGATGGCGAGGGCGAGGACGCTGATGGGGACGAAGACGAGGGTGATAATGATGATGGTGATTATGGTGATGGTGATGTGGGACAAGTTTATCCATTACATTTTTTACTAATATTACTGAGATTTGATATTTAATCTATTCTAGTTGTTGGTTTTTTCTAGACTCGTAGTATAATATTGGAGTTGAGTTATTTTTATAAATTATCTGTTTTTATGGATGTTCTTGTCTTTTAGTGGTTGTGTGTTTGGGAACCCACCTCCTTCCTGGACCCTGGACAACCCCCCACCCTCCTCCCTGGACCCCGGACAGCCCCACCGGACAGCCCCCCAGACAGCCCCCCCCCCCCCACTCTCCTCCCTGGACCCCAGACAACCCCCCGGACAGCCCCCCAGACAGCCTCCTGGACAGCCACCCACCCTCTTCCTTGGACCCCGGACAACCCCCCGAACAGCCCCTGTAAAGCCCGCCCACCCTCCTCCCTGGACCCCAGACAGCCCCACGAACAGCTCCTCGGACAGCTCCCGGACAGCCCCCGAGACAGCCCCCCCCCCCCCCCCCACCCTCCTCCTTTGGCCCCGAACAACCCCCCGAACACCCCCCAGAAAGCCCCCCGCACAGCCCCCCACCCTCCTCCCTAGACCCCAGACAGCCCCCCGAACAGCCCCCCAGACAGCCCCCCAAACAGCCCCCCAGACAGCCCCCCACCCTCTTCCTTGGACCCCGAACAACCCCCCGCACAGAGGATTCTCATAAAATGGACGACATTTTAAGTACAAAAGGAAAACCGACCAAACGAATTCGGATTGTGTCGATACATAAGAACAACGATCCATGGTTCATATGCGACGTGTACGAGTCAACCCCGCCTCAATCCGAGGCGCGGTGTGGCTGCCACCACTCAAAGTGTCTGTCTTTTGTTTCAAAAGGACGTCATTTGAAGTGAAAAACATCAACTGGAATACGGAAAACAAACCAAACGGATTCAGATTATGTCGATACTTTAGAACAACGATCCATGGGTTATATGAGACGTGTACGAGTCAACCCCCCCCCCCTGAATCTGAGGCACGGTGTGGCTGGAATCACTCTAAGTGGCTCTCTTTTGCTTAAAATGGACAACAATTTAAGTACATACGGAGAACCGACCAAACGCATTCGGTTTCCACTGAAACTTTAGGAGAACGATCCATGGGTCATATGTGACGTGTACGAGTCAACGCAGCCTCAATCCAAGGCGCGGTGTGGCTGGCACCACTCAAACTGTCTGGCTTCTGTTTCAAAAGTACGTCATTTTAATTGAAAAACATCAACTAGCATACAGAGAACCGACCAAACACATTCGGATTGTGTCGATACATTAGAAAAACGATCCATGGGTCATATGTGACGTGTACGAGGCAACCCCACCTCAATCCGAGGCGCGGTGTGGCCGCCACCACTCAAAGTGTCTGTCTTTTGTTTCAAAAGGACATCATTTGAAGTAAAAAACATCAACTGGCATACGGAAAACCGACCAAACGCATTCGGATTGTGTCTATACTTTAGAAAAACGATCCATGGGTCATATGCGATGTTTACGAGTCAACCCCTCTTGAAGCTGAGGCATGGTGTGGCCAGAATCACTATAAGTGGCTCTCTTTTTCTTAAAATGGACAAAAATTTAAGTACATATGGAGAACCGATCAAACGCATTCGGTTTCAATTGAAACTTTAGGAGAACGATCCATGGGTCATATGTGACATGTACGAGTCAACGCCGCCTCAATCCAAGGCACGGTGTGGTCGGAACCACTCAAAGTGTCCGCCTTCTGTTTCAAAAGTATGTCATTTTAATTGAAAAACATCAACTGGCATACGGAAAACCGACCAAACGCATTCGTATTGTGTCGATACATTAGAACCACGATCCATGGGTCATATGTGACGTGTACGAGTCAACCCCGCCTCGATCTGAGGCGTGGTGTGGCTGCCACCACTCAAAGTTTCTGTCTTCTGTTTCAAAAGGACATAATTTGAAGTGAAATACATCAACTGGCATACGGAAAACTGACCAAACGCATTCGGATTGTGTCGATACATTAGCATAACGATCCATGGGTCATATGTGACGTGTACGACTCAACCCCGCCTCAATCTAAGGCACGGTGTGGCTGCCACCACTCAAAGTGTCTGTCTTTTGTTTCAAAAGGACGTCATTTGAAGTGAAAAACATCAATTGGCATACGGAAAACCGAAAAAACGCATTCATATTGTGTCGATACTTTAGAAAAATGATCCATGGGTCATATGTGACGTGTACGAGTCAACCCCGCATGAATCTGAGGCACGGTGTGTCCGGAATCACTCTAAGTGACTCTCTTTTGCTTAAAATGGACAACAATTTAAGTACATACGGAGAACCGACCAAAGGCATTCGGTTTCCATTGAAACATTAGGAGAATGATCCATAGATCATATGTGACGTGTACGAGTCAACGCCGCCTCAATCCGAGGTGCGGTGTGGCCGCCACCACTCAAAGTGTCCGCCTTTTGTTTCAAAAGTACGTCATTTTAATTGAAAAACATCAGCTGGCATACGGAAAACCGACCAAATGCATTCGGTTTGTGTCGATACATTAACACAACGATCCATGGTTCATATGTGATGTGTAAGAGTTAACCCTGCCTTAATCCGAGGCGTGGTGTGGCCGCCACCACTCAAAGTGTCTGTCTTTTTTTTCAAAAAGACGTCATTTGAAGTGAAAAACGTCAACTGGCATACAGAAAACCGGCCAAACGCATTCGGATTGTGTTGATACTTTAGTACAATGATACATGGGTCATATGTGACGTGTACGAGTCAACCCCGCCTAAATCGGAGGCACGGTGTGGCCGGAATTACTCTAAGAGACTCTCTTTTGCTTAAAATGGACAACAATTTAAGTACATACGGAGAACCGACCAAACGCATTCGATTTCCATTGAAACTTTAGGAGAACGATCCATGGGTCATATGTGACGTGTAAGAGTCAACGCCGCCTCAATACGAGGCGCGGTGTGGCCGCCACCACTCAAAGTGTCCGCCTTCTAGTTCGAAAGTAGTCATTTTAATTCAAAAACATCAACTAGCATACGGAAAACCGACCAAACGCATTCGGATTGTGTCGATACATTATCAAAATGATCCATGGGTCATATGTGACGTACGAGTCAACCCCGCCTCAATCCAAGGTGTGGTGTGGCCGCCACCACTCAAAGTGTCGGTCTTCTATTTCAAAAGGACATAATTTGAAGTGAAATACATCAACTGGCATACGGAAAACCGACCAAAAGCATTCGAATTGTGTTGAAACGCTAGCACAACGATCCATGGGTCATATGTGATGTGTACGAGTCAACCCCTCCTCAATCCAAGGTGCGGTCTGGCCGCCACCACTCAAAGTGTCTGTCTTTTTCTTAAAATGGACAACAATTTAAGTAAAAACGGAAAACCGACCAAACACATTTGGTTTCCATTGACACATTAGGAGAAAGATCCATGGGTCATATGTGACGTGTACAAGTCAACGCCGCCTCAATCCGAGGTGCGGTGTGGCCTGCACCACTCAAAGTGTCTGCCTTCTATTTCAAAAGTAAGACATTTTAATTGAAAAATATCAACTGGCATACGGAAAATCGACCAAACGGATTCAGATTGTGTCGATACGTTAGCACAACGATCCATGGGTCGTATGTAACGTTTACGAGTCAACCCCGCCTCAATCCAAGGCATGGTGTGGCCGCCACCACTCAAAGTGTCTGTCTTCTGTTTCAAAAGGACCTAATTTGAAGTGAAATACATCAACTGGCATACGGAAAACTGACCAAACGCTTTCGGATTGTGTTGATACTTTATCACAACGATCCATGGGTCATATCTAACCTGTACGAGTCAACACCGCCTAAATATGAGGCGCGATGTGGCCCCCACCACTCAAAGGGTCTGTCATATGCTTAAAATGGACAACAATTTAAGAACATACGTAAAACCGACCAAACGCATTCGGTTTCCATTGAAACTTTAGGATAACGATCCATGGGTCATATGTGACGTGTATGAGTCAACGCCGCTTCAATCTGAGGTGTGGTGTGGCCAACACCACTCAAAGTGTCAACCTTCTATTTCAAAAGTACGTCTTTTTAATTGAAAAACATCAACTGGCATACGGAAAACCGACCAAACGCATTCGGATTGTGTCGATACATTATCACAATGATCCATGGGTCATATATGATATGTACGAGTCAGTCTCGCCTCAATACAAGGCGCGGTGTGGCCGGCACCACTCAAAGTGTCTATCTTCTGTTTCAAAAGGACATAATTTGAAGTGAAATACATCAACTGGCATACGGAAAACTGACCAAACACATTCGGATTGTGTCTATACTTTTTCACAACGATCAATGGGTCATATGTTATGTGTACGAGTCAACCCCACCTCAATCTGAGGCGCGGTGTGGCCGCCACCACTCAAAGTGTCTTTCTTTTGCTTAAAATGGACAACAATTTAAGTACATACGGAAAACCAACCAAACACATTCGGTTTCCATTGAAACTTTAGGATAACGATCCATGGGTAATATGTGACATGTACGAGTCAACGCCGCCTCAATCCGAGGTGCGATGTGGCCTGCACCACTCAAAGTGTCCGCCTTTTGTTTCAAAAGTACATCATTTTAATTGAAAAACATAAACTGGCATACGGAAAACTGACCAAATGCATTCGGATTGTGTCGATACATTAGAAAAACGATCCATGGGTCATATGTGACATGTACGAGTCAACCCTGCCTCAATCCAAGGCGCGGTGTGGCTTCCACCACTCAAAGTGTCTATCTTCTTTTTCAAAAGGACAAAATTTGAAGTGAAATACATCAACTGACATACGGAAAACCAACCAACACATTCGAATTGTGTCGATACTTTAGAACAATGATCCATGGGTCATTTGTGACGTGTACGAGTCAACCCCGCCTCAATCCGAGGTGCGGTGTGGCCGCCACCACTCAAAGTGTCTTTCTTTTGCTTAAAATGGACAACAATTTAATTACATACGGAAAACCGACCAAACGAATTCGGTTTCCATTGAAACATTAGGAGAACGATCCATGGGTCATATGTGACGTGTACGAGTCAAGGCCCCCTCAATCTGAGGCGTGGTGTGTCCGACACCACTCAAAGTGTCTTCATTTTGTTTCAAAATTGCGTCATTTTAATTGAAAAACATCAACTGGCATAAGGAAAACCGACCAAACGCATTCGGATTGTGTCGATACATTAGCACAATGATCCATGGGTCATATGTGACGTGTACGAGTCAACCCCGCCTCAATCCGAGGCGCGGTGTGGCCGGTAGCTCTCCAGGTTTATTTATTATGTTTAAAATGGACATTATTTTAAGTAAAAATATATGGTATACAAAAAACTGATCAAATTATGAATTAACTTCCAGATTCCACATATAATTTTCATCTAAATTTAAATTGAATTCTAAATGAATTATGTATGTTTATAATTACGTTATGAATTCTAATTTAATTATTGATGTGTATAGTTCCACCATTATATGTTAAATGTGTATGAATTTGTTCTCTATATGTAAGTGTTAGTTGGTTACTGCAGGTACAATAATTGTATATGTATGTGTTAGTTTATTGAAGGTACAAAAAATGGATTGAAAATGAGAGGGAACACACAAAATGAGACCTTGTGGGAAAATTAGAGAACCAGTGGTCAAATTGGAGAGCTGCTGGGGAAATTGCAGAGCTGCTGTGCAATTTTCCCAGCAAAGGCTATGCCAACAGTTCAAAACCGTTGGCATAGAATGTGTAGGTCTTGTTTTACCAACGGTTCTATGAACCATTGGTAAAACACTTTTCCCAACGGTTCTAAACCGTTGGGAAAGAGTTTATGTTGGGTTTTTCCCAATGGTTTTCCAAACCGTTGGGAAAAACATGATAATTTTGTGCACTGTATCCCAACGGTTTTAAACTGTTGGAAAAATGATTTCCCAACAGTTTTCCAGAACAGTTGGGATAGGGTAATTTTTCAGCACCCTATCCCAATGGCTCACTATAAACCGTTGGGAAAAACTTTTCCCAATAGCTTACTTCCCTACGGTTTGTAGAAACGTTGGTTTAACATATACCAACGGTTCTCCAACCTTTCCCAACAGTTTAGAACCGTTGGGAAATCCTGCATTTCCAGTAGTGAAAGGACTTTATAGAACCTTCTTATGGTAAACACCCTTGGTAATATCCAGTAAGATATTATGAGAACAAGACCTGACAGTAGGAAATCCACATTATAAGTGTCATTAGATGTTCCTATCTACGGAAATGTGTATTGTTCCTTATACCTTAATATTATTATTAATGATTATTATGAGTCACACACTTTGATTAATTGGTGAAAACTATGATGATAGATTTTTGTGGAAATGTAGGATGCATTGGGTGCGTCATGAATAATATTGCATTAATGAATAATACAAGAAAGGATTTATCCTCTCTATTCATTAATAAGAGTTAATATCTCAGGACCTTTGATGGTAATGATTTATCCTAAATAAATCCATGGCCATCGTATTCTCTAGGAATGTTCTATTTCTATAAATTCAAATAATGAGGCATATAGGTTGATGACACTGGCATGCAACCTCCTCGATTGGAGATATTTTCATAAAGGGGTTATACTACACAGTAATCGTTCATATGAGGTGACATGTCATTGTAGAGTCAACTTCGTTCTCTATGGGTTCCTTGGCATGTTGCTCGACACTAACCCAGGACATTATGCAGGTTTTTCTAATGCCACTAAGAAAGAGTCCTAGATGGTCACACAATAAGTGTTTCTGGAATCTCAGTTAAATAATTTATTATTTAACAAGTTGAAAAATTATTATTCCTACTTGTGGTTTAATAATTATTCTTGAATGCCTAGTCCTATTTATTTCATTTCTAGTTACTAGATAGAATATACTGCAGAATGAATATTTAATAAATATTTATTTTCAATTTTATTATATATAATATTTATTTATTTATTTGTGAATAATGAAGTTATGTTTATTTAATAAATAAATAGCCAGTCTTTAATTCCCGATTAATATTGATGAGGATTGGAAGACCAAGTATAATATTCCAGTGTGAAATACTAATATTGAATATTATTTTCTTAAAAAATATTTAATTATAACTTTTAGGTTAAGAACATGTCAAGAAATAATAACATTGTTGTTAATATTTGACAGGGGGTTTCACTCGGATTAACAAAATAAATAAAGTCACTTTTACTAATTATTAATTATTACCCTAGTGAATTAAATTTTTGGTTATATTATTATTATTCTATCATTACACAAGGGAAAGAAAATTTGATCAATTGTGTTGTGAATTTTTTTTGTAGAAGTCCTCTAGAGCCTAGAAATTTCTTTCTTCTCCAAGATCATTCTCAAGAAAGAGAGCAGTCCTCCTCCATTAGATCAAGGAGAATGCTTTAGAAGAAATTCTCAAGGCGGTCAAAGGTAGACAATGCAAGTGCAAGGAAAATACTTGATAGCACCTAGGGAATCATTTGGTGAAATCTGAAGATTCATGGAGCATGTTTGGATCACCGTTAGAGGATATCTACCCTTGATCTCTACAACATATTGAAGGGGCACTATAGATCTGTGGTCAGACACATCAATGAAGAAAGAATCCCCTTGGTGGTAATACTTTAATAAAATTTAATTAATTATAAACAAAATATGTATGATCCTCTCTCTTGGGTTCTATGGGAAATTATTCTTTGTCTAAATCCTTGATTCAATTATTTGGATACTAGAATTAGTCATCGTATTAATCCCGAATTGATCATCAATTATGAAAAAAAATCAATGTTGGGCCCCATATAACCATGCTTTCTCTATGCTCAAAACCTACAAAGATGAGATGTGAAAGAAATTTTATTTTTGAAAGCTATTGGAAAAGGGAAATTGGATATAAATAAGTGATTACATAAATATAGACCATTAGGGGACTAGACATTCATACTAAAATTAACCAGGTTGAAAATAATCTTCGACAATGGAGTGGTAGATAGTTCCACCAACCAGATCAGCAGTTTAGTGCCATTGAAAAAAGTCTCTCCAAGCCCAATCTCTCCCTCCTTCATCCATGACCATCTCAATAACATCAATTCTAGATATTGAACTCAATGAACCCCTCAGATGAAAAAAAATCTATTGGTATATGCATTCTTGTCACATTCATATCAAAAATGGGATTTAAATGCACATTATTTCTACCAGAAAGCTTCTAGATGGTTCTTCAAAAACCATATTTCATAACTCACCTCACCAGATGGATGACCTATCTCAAAATAAGTGTATATTCATGACCTTTTACTTCATTTTTTAGGATCTATACATGATTTGTGATCCCTCCATCCCCACTAAGGTTGGCTCCTGTATTTGGCATGTTGTTTCGGAGGCTATGAATGATAAGCTCACCCAGGACATTACTTATGAGGAAATCATTTTCTGCCTCAAGAAAATCCACTCCACCAAATCCCCAGGACTAGACGGATTCCACTTCCTCTTCTATAAAAACTTCTTTCACATTGTGGTTCCAGATGTTTCATGCCTGATTAGGGACCTCTGGTAAAAGAAGGCCGACTTCACCTCCATAAATAAAACCCTAATAAATATCATTAATAAAACACAGAAAACTTCATGGGTTTTCTAGTTCCATTACATAATCCTATGAAATATCACCTATAAAATTTTCTCTAAGATCCTGGTCAGCCGTCGTCGCACCTTTCTACCTTCCATTGTTTCAGAAAATCAAAGTTCCTTTGTCCCCACCAATATTGTCTCGGACAATGAAATTATTCCCCATGAAAAATTTCCACTATGAAGACCCAAAATGTGTACAAATGAGGAATCATGTCCTGGAAGCTGTGCATGACTACTGATTTTGACATAGAGGAAAAGTCGTCCATCTAGTTCGTTCTGAAAAAAATGGGATTCGACACAAGATGGTCTGACACAATTATGAAATGTGTTACCTTCATCTCGTTCAAGATCCACATTAATGGAGGACTCAGGTGGAGCTTCTCAACCTCCAGGGGACTTCGGCAGGGAGACCCCTTTTTCAATTTTCTATTCATTTCAATGGCTGACATTTTCTCCAATCTCATTTCAGCATATTCTACGGATAAATTTGTTCATGGAGAAAAGGATTGTCGTCGGTGCCCCCCATCTCACATCTCTTCTCTTCGAATGACTACCTCCTTGTCTCTAGGTCCACCCTAGAATAATTCAAGTGTATTTGGATTCTTATCCACCTTTATGAGAATGTTTCAGGGAAATCTATAAACCCCTATAAATAGAATTTTTCATTTAGCACTGGCATGCCCGAAAATATGAAGGTTGAGCTCTAATAGGCATCTAGCTTCCAAATTCATGATAAACACCACAAGTACCGTGGAATTCCTATGGTCTTTGTTCATTCCAAAAAATATTTTTTCTCTTTCATATTGGAGAGGGTGGATAAAAAAAGTCACGGCTGGAGATACAAAAGATTCTCCAAATTGGGAAAATGAATTATCATTAAATCAGTCACCCAAACCATTCCCTCCTATTTTTTGATGCTCTTCAATCTCCTTGATTTTATCATGGATCATATGCATTCTCACTTCATTAATTTTTTGTGGGGGTTAAATGAATTAAAACACAAGTCTCACTAGATATCTTGGGATAAACTCAGCAAACCCAAGCCTCATGGGGGAATGGGGTTCAGGGACCTACGCATCTTCAATGATGCACTTATTTCCAAACAAGGATGGAGGTTCACTCAACAACCCAACTCTATTTTCACAAATTTTATCCAAGATAATAACTTCCCATATGCTTCTTTTTACAAAAACCCATTTGTCCCCCTATCTCCCTCTGGCGTAGCCTTTGGAGATCGTGTGCGACCCTTCTAAGAAGACTTTACAAGAGAATTAGAATTAGATCCTCTATTAATATATGGACAGAGTCTTGGATAGTTGATGGAAATGGAATCAAAGCAACTTCTCCTCCCCTAAAGGTCTTGAAGATGCAGTGGTTCTCTCTGTTTTTTAATTAGGATGGAAATGGATGGTGCCCTGAGAAAATATCATCCTAGTTCAATGAAAGGCATAGAAGAATTATTATTAGTATCCCAATCACTAGGGACCTAGGTCCTAATCATTTATACTAGATCACGGAAATATGAAATTTTTGAGGTTGAGATAAAATATTTAATTTTCAATTGATAATAACAACACTAACAACAACAACCCTTTAAAAATTATATCTTTGATGGTTAATGTATTGTTATATTAGAGGGGTCTAAACATGAAATATTTTTTCCAAACTCATGTTTATTTATTTTATTAAATTTTTTTATTTCATTATTCAATCATAAATTTTTGATACCCACATATAAATACATATAAAACATGATTCACAGACACCCGGTGGGCTAGTCTGCGCAAGCTGTGAGTTGAATATCAAATGAAAACTGAATTTTTGCAGACATAAATAGTCAAAGCCCTAACCGACATAAATTCATGGGCTAATTGATCATCCCATAGTATTTAATGTTATTTTCTAGTTATACTCGAATTCCTTACATACTATATATATAGGCCTTAGAAACAACTCCCATAGAAATATGCTATTTCATTATTTTTATAGGAGCCTTACTACAATATTTGTGCATGGTACATTAATCCATATAGTGATATTACAATAACTCTGTTATAGTTCCTCTCTTATGATGGAGGAAAATTTCATTGCAATAGTCCACACTACTGAAAAATGCACCATATAAAACACTAGCCTTTATCAATGCTAGAAAAAAGTAGAGATAAGAATACCATTTATGAGCGCTTTTTTCACCGCTGATAAACGGAATATTCCATTAAAAAATAGCTATAAAAATAATATACTATTACATTAATATATTTATATTTACAAAAATATAACATATTTTATTTAATATAATTTATATATGACTAAATATACATTTTCTTTAAATATAAAAGATATTTAGTTAAAAATGTCATTTCAAAAAAGCACACACACCCATGCATTTATATAATTTTCATAAGTATTATTTCTATAATATGAAATTTGTATTAAAAGTTATATAATTTTATATGTCATATATTTATTGAAATATAATTTATTAATTTAATTAAAAACTATTTACGAATTAAGATATTTTTTTTTATCATTGTCATTTTTATCAATTTGACATATATATGAAATAATAAATATTTAATTATTAATACAAATTTTTTACTAAATATGTTACACGTAATATGTCATAAAACAATTTCACATGTATACATTTACAAAATTAATTCAATTTTATAAAGACAAATATACACAAATAATATAAACTCTTAATATTTTTGTTTTGTTGTTTATTAGTATTTTATTTTTAATGTTTAATATAATATGTTTCTAATGATTAAATTTTATTCATTTTATATATTTATATATAATATATACTATTTATTATTATGTAAAATTAATATATTTATATATATTAAATTATTTTATTTTTATTAATAATTATTTAATTAATTTAATTTTTAATATTTTTTGTAATTATTCATTAATTCATTTTTATTTGTTTAATTTATTCATTTTATTCATTTGTAATATTAATTAATATTTTTTTATTAGAATTTAGTGTTTTTAATATAGTTTTTATTAAAATAAATAATGTATATTCATTTTCATTTAAACATATATTCATTTTTATTTTTTAAAAAAATTGTATAATTAATCTCTTAATCATTTTATTATATTTTTTCATTCTATTCATCTTTTAGTTAAATTTTACTCATTTTTAACATGAATTCATTTAATATTATTTAATCATTAATAATATTAAGTGTTTGTTTTCCTTTTTTTAATCATTTATAGATTTTAAATATATATTCGTTTAATTATTTTTGTAATTTTTTTGATTAATATATATATATATAAGTTCTTCATTTTTAATATTTATTTTTTTAATATTTTTTAAAATTATTCATTTGTAATATTAATTATACATTTGTTTAATAGGTTTTTAATATAGTTTTAATTGAAATATATGAAACTCCTCTTAAGTTAATTTCACACACACAAATATTATTTATGAAATTTCATCATGTGTTTCCAAATTTATTCATTTTTAATACCATTTATTCATTACTAATAAAAAAATTAATTTTAAAATTCATTCCTTTTTAATTTTTATTTTTTTAGTATTTTTGTAGTTTTATACATTTTCAATATTTATTTTCACTTATTTATATATTAAAATTTAATGTTTTTAATATGGTTGTAATTTATATAATTTTACTAGAGAGAGGACGGATGTGGTTCTTGAGAGCTTCAACTATGGTGACGGGAAAGGATTATAGGGTTTGGAAGTATCGATGTGCTTTCCAAGGGATGACATCCCTAAGATCGAGTGCCTTCAGGTTGGTGGTTGTCTTAGGGCCATGATTCATCATGATGAAGGTAATGGTAATGTCGAGACATTTGTGGATCATAGATTCTTCAGCTCTTATAAGGAGGTGGAATCTAATAGATTTCTGAAAATAAATCTATCATTGCATGGGTTTTTTTGTCAGATGTGAGGTGATTGATTAAATACTAATACAATGTACGTTCTCAATTATTACACAAGTTATTATTATAAAGGTTTTGAAATCATGAAAATATGATGATATTTTTCATCACTTGTCCCGATTATAGGTGTTTTCCAATTGGAAATGCATTTCAATAGGTCTTGTATTCTACCACATTTTTTTCTCAGGCAATGAACTCATGAAAAGGGCATGGGGCAATTGTTTGGTCTCTTTGAAATTAGGTTTTCTACATCTTCTGGAATGGAGTTTTATCTTCAAACATTTTGAAATTAGAAATTATCTTGCTCATGTTTTGGTCAAAATTTTCGGATTAAAATTGATTATGTGGAACCCTCGAATTCTATTCAATATTGCTTCATTGATTGGAGTTCCTATTAAAATGTATTGGAATACAGAACAAGCTAGATATGGTTAATTTTCTAGGATTCTAATTAAAGTGGATTTAAATTCAGTGTTGACTGAACACGTGATATTATCTACAAATGATGATGAGATTAAGCTTAATATTGTTTATAAGAAACTCCCTGACTTCTATTCTAACTATAAGATGATTATCCATGAAATGGATAAATGTAGGGGGCTATTAAATGCTCTTTTTGTTCAATGACGTGACATGATGGTGAAATATGTAGGAAGAAAGGCTCGAAAATGCATATAAAAGGTAGTGTCGGTACTTCTTCCTTGGAAGGGAACCAAAGCAAGGAGGGAAATACAAGTAAGAAACTGGGACGATCTAAGGGATATGAAAAAACACAGAGGTCTCATTTTCAGGAATATAATATGTAGGTGTTGGTGATGGCTGAGATCTCTAGGTAGGGATAGACATTCAAAGTATAGAATTATGGTATGGGGAGTGACTTGTTGGATTCTTCTGGATATCTAAAGGCCCCTAGATCAACATTGGAAGAGGTGTTGTTACCCTCTTTTTTCATGCGGTCATGAAACCCCGGATGCACGGAAGGTTGTTGATCCACTTATGGATGCTGGTAAGCATCCTTTTTAGGTAAAGGATTCATAGATTTCTATAGTATCAATGGGGGTGTGGATCTTGGCATGATAAATGACATTACATGCATAAATTCTAAACAAAATCAATTGGGTCCTCAGGGAAGTACTAATTTGCAATTGGACTTTGAAAACTCTCAAGGGCCTTTTTTACATGATGGTAGTTACCAAACTGATATAAGTCTACTTGGTCACTATTCTTCATAGGATCAAGATGACTTGTATTATGCCGGGAAATAGGACCCACTCTCTAATGACATCCCTGTTGATGTGGGCATAAGTGCTACTTGTCATGTGGTACTTAACCACATGATGATACTAAATACCCAATGGAAGCTAAAAAATGATGGTAATTAGAATAATATGGAAGATGATGATTCATCACCAATGAGATCCTATAAGGATTCAGGAATAATGGGAAGGAGAAAGGATGATGAAATTATTTCTTCAATTACAATGAAGAAATCCAAACCAAGGGCAATTCTCTTGTTAAACCCACTATGAGAACTAGAAAAACATATTCTTCTGGTGGGTGACAGGCTCACGCCAACTACATCAGCTCCCTCATAGATGATCCTCTCTTGGAAGATTATGAGAATATTAATCCACTAGACAATGATATTTGAGATTATCTTCTATTGTTTTCTGCTTTGAATGAGGGACTGTTTTCTTTGTCTGACCCCTTACTCATCCTCTCATTTGTGTCTTATTCTGCCTTCCTTTTTATCGTATAAAGGGGATTGACCCCAACCATTTATAAAATAATTAATATGTATTCAATTTCATTAACATATAATCATTCTAAGTTTTTTTAACAATCTATACAATTAATAACACATATTCAAATTTTAAATTTATTCATTATTCTTATTATTAAATTTTTAATTAATAAATGTTACATATTATATAATTTCATTGTTATATTTAACATATATCAAACTTGTATTGTATATATAAATATATGTACACACATATTTCTGTAATTAATGTAATCTTATATGGAAACATACACCTATAATATTTATGCAATTTAGTCAAATTTTAAAATTCATTTTAGAATTTCATTTAGTAAAATAATACATTTAATATATTATGTTTTTAATATATAAATTTTATATATACATTTTTAATATTATTTCAATTAATATTATTTATTCATTTGTAATATTATTTCAGTTAATATTATTTATTTATTTTTAATATTTATTTATTTTTATAATTTTTGAAAGTTAATCACTTTCTAATATTTATTTATACAGATTTATTAACTATGTTTTAATATTTTAAATATGTATTCATCTTCATTTTAATATATATCCATATTTAATTATATTAATAATTTATATAATAAATAAAATTTATCCATTTTTTAATATTTTTAATGTCTATTAATTTGTAATTAATCAATTTTACTCATTTTTAACATTCATGCATTTATGATTATATATTCATTAATACTGTTAAAATATTTATAAAAAATAATTGTAAATATATATATATATATAATTTTATTTATAAATGTATATTTAAAATATTTATATAATTATATATTTATAATTATAAATAAATGTATATAATTTTTTAAAAAGTCTTTATTTAATTATAAATAAATAATTATAAAATTATAATAAATATTTTTCTATATTATATATATATATATTTATATATTAATTAATATTTATATTTATATGTTAATATTTATATATATATATATATAATTATGTAAATATATTTTGAAATAAAATTATTTATAATTATAATTATAAATATATATATGTATTATTATATTTATAAACACATATTGAAAATTATTTTAATAAATTTATAATTATATAAATAATTATTTACTTAAAAATATATTTGTTTATATTTATTTATAATTAAATTTATAAATACATATTTACAAGTCTATGAAAATATTTAAACTTATATACATTTATATTTATCCATAATTATATACATTTATATATATTTATAATTATATACATTAATTTTTTTAATAATATTATTTATATTATTAAATATTAATTATATAGGTTTTTATCATCACTTTTTTGTCACTAATAAAGATATGTATTTAATAGTACTATAACAGAAAGGGATGATAAAAGAAATCTTTTTCAGTGTTAATATTTTAGTGCTAAGAAAGGAAGGCCTTTATCTGCGCTAAAAGGTAATGATAAAGGGGGGTTTTATCAGTGCATATTATTTTAGGGATCACAAAACCCATCTTTATCATTTCTTTTTTAGAAGTGATGATAAAACCATTCCCTATCTTATACATTTATCCTTAATTGAACCTATTTCTCTTGCATCATTCAAGCTGTCGTAGAAGTTTACCTCTGCAGCTGCTCCCCCTTGACCTTATCAGACGAATAAAGACTCTAAAAAACTAAGGTGTGTTATTATTTTTACTCCTCTCTCATTTATCAGTGTCTTTATACTATCCCTGACATGCATCCCCTCCCTCGCGCATACATAGAGCTAGCGCATGTAGCCACATGTGATTTCCCTTTCTCATTAGTCGTTTATTAGGGATTCTTTTAGTGGAAATGAGATGATTTGGAGGGATTGAAATCCATTTCCACTTTTGGGAATGATAGTCCTAATTAAGCAGATAATGAACCATATAGAGAGTGATTTTCACATTCTTGAATTAGAATATAGATAATAGGACCCGAATGTGGTTCCAAAGACGCATAGAATAATGATTCTAATATTGAGTAATCAGAGGCAATGCATGAAGAATAGATAACAGATGAGAGAAATGAAACAGGGATAAATGAATTTTACTATAAATGTAGATCTTGAATCTCCCCAAAATTAGGGTGATTTGGAATGAAACCAACGATGGGAAATATATTTTTTATTTAATTTTCTATATTATCCCTGCATACATTTTATTTGATTCAATGTTTCTTTTAAATTAATGTTTATATATTTTTTATGATTAATAATAATAATAACATTAATTGTTTTTCTAAATTTTTTGTTATTTATAAATCATTATATATATTTTATATAAATAATTTGAATATAGATATTTTATATATTTTATATAAATATATTTAATAGTTTCATAAATTTAAAGGATTAAAAATTAATTTAAGATGATAATTATGTATAAATATAAAATATAATTAATTTAAGATAAATAAAAATATTTATTATGTAAATGAATTTAATTAATATATGAAATCACTTATATTAAAACATTATTTTTTAAAGTAAAATAAAATATGTATTAATATATTTTACATAGTTTAATATTTATCTAATTTCAGTAACATGAAAACATAAGAATGAATTATAATTGTAATTATCATTTTTTATTTGTTAGTAAAACGTTTGATAAAATTAATATTTTTAATAAAGGTTATTTTTCACATTTAACACAAAATTATATCTGTAATTTTATTTTAAAAATCATAACCAAACAAGATGGGAAGAAAATATAATAAATTTTTTATTTTACTAGGTGTCTAACCAAGTGTTATTTCATCTTTATGTGTTGTTTTTTCTTCATGTAGGTAAACTCAGATTATTTTCCATATGAAATAACTCATGAGAATATCTTCTTCTAAACTCATGGATTACTTTTACTTCTTTTTAACACAAGATATAACATTTGGATGATCCCCTTCTTCTCTATGGAGACAAGAGTTCAATTTTTCTATATTTACTATATTTCATTCGGTGCCCCGAGGGGCTTCTTTCCTTGCATCAGGGGGGTGTGACAAGGTGATCCACTATCTGGCCTGCTTTTTGCCATGGCAGAGGACTACCTGAGTAGGTGTATCAATGACCTTTCTCATTTGGGTCTTTATAAAAGGATTAGGGCTGGTGTGAGTGAGTATGCCCCGTCTCACTTATTGTATGCTGATGATATCTTGCTCCTTGGTTAGGCATCAAGGAAAACTATCTCCTTTATTAAAGCCCTCTTCGGTCATTATGAGGAGGTGTCTGGAGAAGCCATTAGTTAGGACAAATCTTCCATTGTTTTTGGAAATGGAATTTCAATTGGGAAACGGAATATAATTTTCAGACTTCATGGGGTGAGGAGGGGCTCCTTACCCTTCCAATATCTTGGGGTCCCACTATTTTGGGGAAAAGTGAAAAGACAGCACCTTGAAGGAATCTCTGCTGGAATTTTTCATCAGATGGCCAGCTGGAAGGGAAAATCTATGTCCTTGGCCGGGAGGGTCTATCTTGTGAATTCAGTTATCACATCGAAATTTTTCTACTCCTTCTCCATTTACTGATGGCTGAGGGGTCTTCTCAAGGAACTTCAGAGTATGGTACGGAATTTCATATGGACGGGGTCCCCACATGAGAGGAAGCTGGTTACAGTGGCATGGAAGGAATGCATCAAACCGGTGGAGCTGGGGGCCTAGGAATCAAGGATCTCTGGACGTTTAATGATGGGTTGATTGGGAAGTTCACTTGGAACTTGATTACTCATGAAGCTGATGATGAATTTCTCTCAAACAGGATCACAAGGAGGCTCTTAAATGGACACAAATGGCACCTTGCCTTGTCGGTTTGGACTTCTATCAAGTAGGATTATGTCAGAATCATGCATGATACCCGCTGGTTGGTTTGCAGGGATTCCACACTTAACTGCTGGAGCACAAGGTGGCTCACACAGCCTCTTTGTGATTCTAATGTGCCACCTGAGGCAGCCAATTTGATAATTTCCAGTTTTCTCTCACAGCTACAATCTACTTCTATTAGTGTTCCTATGTAGGTGGAGCATGAAGTAACTGGTTACGTCTTCATGGAGCAGGATACTCTGATCTGGATGCATAGAAGAACCGCGAAATTCAATAGCAGAGACTTTTACAGGACCCTATGTGGGGATCATTCCCCTGCACCTTCATGGTTACTGAATTACTAAGCATGCTTCATCAGACCTGCTCGGTTTTCTCTAATCTGGAGGATCTGGAAAAATCGTCTACCTACATCGGATGCTCTCAAGAAGGATGGGCTCTACATGGACTCCATGTGTTCCATGTGTAAATCTGATGAGTAATCAGATCAGCATGTTTTTGTGGGCTACTATCATGTAAAGAAACCATGGGATTACATTGGGTCTGTGTTTGGGGTGACTATTGACACCTGCAGGACAGTTTTTCAAGTGCTGTCTGCTGCTTCTCATGGCAGGTTCAACGAACAGATTTTTAATCTATTTTTGACTACAATTGCGGCGGCTGTTGTTGTCCTTTGGGAAGCCCGTAATGCTGCCACCTTCACTGATTTGTGCCCCACTGTTCAGAAAGGTGTGAGGGCGATACATATGGATGTTTATGTATCATCTTTTGTGTAGGATGGGACAATGTCTAACAGAGTTGCAGATCTGCAAATTCTGCGTACTCTTGGTGTCTCGAGGCTTCCTCGCTTGCCTTGGATGCTGAAGTATATTCAATGGATCCCACCCATCGGACCCTGCCTAAATTTTAATGTTGATGGGGCTGCATTGGGTGCTCCTGTCCCATCGGGTTGCGGAGGCGTGTTTCGTACCTACTGTGGGTTCTTTAAAGGATGCTATCATCACGCCATTGGAATTGGTACCGCGTTTGAAGCGGAACTTTGGTCCATGGTATATGCCATCACGTACGTTGTCCGCTTTAACTGGGAACATATATGGATTCAATCCAATTCTCAGGTCGTGGTCCATGCCTTGAGCACCAAGACGCGCCAGGTTCCTTGGCGTGTACTTCCGCAATGGGTGGGCTGCCTTAATGATATCGCGCGGATGCGGGTGGAGGTCTCACATGTCTACCAAAAGGTGAATCAGGTGGCGGATGCGCTGGAAAAGCGGGCGCTCACTGACACAGGAGAGATGTGGTCTTTTACGACCCCAGACTATTATTCCCCACTGGTGGAGGCAGATAGGTGTGGGATGGTGCACACTCGCTTTTGTAATATTCCCTTGTATGCATGACTCTTTTCACTTTCTTTCTTTGTTTAATTTTATTAGGTCTGGCTTACACCAGATCCTGGCTTTTCTGGTACTATGTTTCATTCTTCTTCATGTACTTTTATCCTCCATGTAACATTAAATATATTATACAGATGGTTTCCAACAAAATTAGAGGTGTGAATTTTTTTTAGTTATATAGGAATAGTTTTTTTTGTTTAGGGAAATGAGAGGGGCTAGTTCCACTTCATTTGGAACTGATTGAAAAATGGGTGATTGATACTTGTCAATGGTAAAATGTCTCGTATGATTTTAATTTATCACTAATTTTTCTAGATCTTTGAAATAATCATATGTGACATTTGGCCATTGAAAAGTGATAGTCACCTAAACATTCCCACTACTTCCAAATCTTGAGGTAATTTGAAGTGACGGATTGGATCAAACTTCAAATGTTAGGTAGAAGAAGCCAAGTTCTAGGTTTCCTTCCTTCTCCCATGGATTAAAATGAAACAGTTTTCCCATTTTATTCCATTAATAGGGAGAAGAGCCTCAATCTTTTTAATATTTTCATTGTAATTAACATCTACGATAGGCATTTCTTAATAGAAACAACTAACATCTTGTTCACCTAAAAATGCCTTCTAGTACAAATGATACAAAAAGTGAGCGTATACAAGATAAAGTTTTGGATCATTATTAGGTATATTAATTCAACTATTTTTCTGATTATTATGGTCACATTTCTATAAATATTTACTCATTGTAGTTACATCCCCCACGAAACCCATTGAGGATTCCTTCCACTTTTATTTCAACTGTAGTTTTAATTAGTAAGTGGGTCTTACTTTTCAGTTTCTTCTTTATTTATTTTTCACTTGTTTTCATTCTAACCACCATTAGATTTCTTTATGTCATCAATATTTTTATTTCTTTTTATAATTGACTTTACAAATCCATCACATCAATATATACCCACAATTATATTTCAAACCTTGTCCTAAATACGGGGACTCTCAAAACTCAATTTAAAGCCGTACTTAGATCACCCTTCACTCATTAAATTAGTATCATGACCTAAAATAAAAACATACATATCTTCTTTTGCATGGCTTAAACATCACTCTCAATTTCCACTATGATATTTTTCTAGAGGTAATTTTTTTCGTTGGTTCTACTGAGGTTGAGTTTTGTTTTCAGGTGATCCTAGGTAGTTGGTCTTATACTTGAATCATTATTTTGAGATAAGTCTTTCTACCGATCCCAATGGGACACTTCTTCAACTTGTTTTGAATTTGACTGTATAATCATGTGATAAAAGATCATTTGCTTCAGTTTTTAAGAAACCTATAAAAGAAACTCCACCACAACAACAAAAACGTACCATGTGAATAGATGAATGAAAATAAACTCCTACCTCTTGTTGGAATACCACATTGCTTGGTTATAGAAACCTTTTTTTAATTACCTTTTATTTGTCCCACACAATATCAAATCACGAACCTGAACCAAAAACCATATGGTTACCCCAGGTTGTTTCTTTTCATGTCACCCTACTGTGAAATGATAACCTGTCCAGAATCATCACCAATAACATTCAAATGCTAATTTCACCTTATTAGAATTATCTACAACATTGTCCTTTTATTACTAATATCTTATGTGTATTTATTTATTTTTTGAATTAAATAAATATTTTATGAGCCTAATAGGATGAATATGAATCGAAAATAGATGAATGCTAATTGTATGAAAAAATAGTATGAAGATGGGTTAAATTTTTCATCATGTATTCAATGGATCATGCATATGAACCTTCTCAGATCCTTTTCCTATGTTTACATTGTTTTTATTGATGAAAATTTAGTCCAGAAGAGTAGGATAAACATTTTATTTTTTACGAAATAGATAAGAGTTATAAATTTCGTACTAAACATAGTGAGAAATTGTATGTACACACTTTTTGGGATGATAATGCGTTTATGGATCAATTGATATGAATACCAGTGTAAATGATGATAGAGATCATATAGAAGAAATTACAATGGAAATTGAAGATAAACTTCATGATTCTATAATGTTGTTTGAGAAGTTAAATAGTTGTTCTAAGAGACCATTTTATACCAGTATTACTAAATATTAAACATTTTAAATTTTATTGAAGTTGTGTAAAATTATGGGTGTAAATGGAAAGTTAGATAAATACAATTAAGTGAATCAGCCAAGAAAATAAAAGGACCTTCCAGGAGTACCTTCTCCCCGCCAGTTCCACTGCTACATATTTTAACATTATATGTTCATGTAGACACTATAGTAAATGATGGAAATATTTGAAACATTAAATATGAAGAATAAATATTTTGAGATTCTATTAGACATGTAGTATTTATGGATATTATAATTGTTATTATAATGTTTGAATGGCTTGGATTCTCAGTTATGAATACATACATGAGGTACATTTATAATAGATCTGTCCAAAAAATGATATACTATGTTCAATATAGTTAATAAAAAATCATATTTTCAATAGGAATGTACATATTACATCTATATAATGGGGAAAACCTAGGAATATTCTTTTAGAGACATTAATCACTGTATCATTTCAACAGAGACGTTTTATTTTGAATTGGAAGAAATCGAAATGTTAAAAGATGAACTAAGCGAGGATTTTGAGAATGATATATTAGAAGACAAACTCTTCTTGATTCCTAAAATACAGGGGTAAAAGTCTATAATTTAGTCATATAAAATATATTTTTATTTTTTCATTAGTTATTTGTTTAGTTTTTCTAGGAATTATCAGATGATGATTGCAACCATTTTGGATACCCCAAATGTTTATTTTTTGGATCTAATGCATGGATTTCCACCATAAATATCACACATGAAGTGGTTGGTATGACTCAAAGTGTGTGTTTTCAACATAAAAGAGTCATTTAAGTTTAAATTGGGTATCACATAGACAAAATTGAGAAAAAAAAAGATAATATTGTTTTTAAACATTAGAAAAATGATTTATAATACATTTTTCATATGTTGGATTTGACCATTTGTCAATATGATAGACGATGTGGTAGGTATGGTTCTAAGTACACATGTTCAATATATAAGTTTCATTTTAGTTTAAAACACATGTCACATTTACAATAATAAGAAAACAAGCTTGGATTGTTTTAAAAATTTAGAAAAATGATCCATAATTTGTTTTAGATATGTAGGAATTGACCATATGTCAATACGATAGACAATGTGAAAGGTATGACACGAAGTGAATATTTTCAAAAAAGAAGTGCCATTTTAGTTTTCAATGTGAATCACATACTCCGAAATCGTGAAAAAAATAGATTATTTTCAAAATTTGAGTATAAAATCTGTAATTCTTTTATGATGTTTAGGAATCACCAATATGTAAATCTGAAAAATGATGTGGTTGGTATGAATCGAAGTTCATGTTTTCAATATAAAAGTGTCATTTTAGTTTCAAATACTCATCATATATCCAAATCCAAGAAAACTATCCTACATTATTTAAAAACATTATGAAAGAGTTTCAGAATTAATTTTTGATGTGTATGAATTGACACATAACAATTTGATTCACAATGTGGTCAGTATGACTCAAAGTGCATGTTTTCAATATAAAAGTGACATTTTAGTTTAAAAAACTTATCAAATAGCTAAAAATGATAAAATAAGCTCTAATTGTTTTTCCAAACATTAGGGAAATGATCTATAATTTCATTTGGGACATAATGGAATCTAATGCATGTCAATGAAACTGATGATATGGTAGTTGTTACTCTAAGTCCATGTTATCTATATAAAAGTGTCAGTTTAGTTTAAAACACACGTCACATAGACAAACACAATAAAATGAGCTTATAATGTATTAAAACTCTATAAAAATAGGCCATAAATAATTTTTCATGTTTAGGAATTGACCACATGTCAATCTGACACACTATGTGGTCAGTATGAATTGAAGTCAATGTTTCTAATTTAAAAGTATCATTTTAGTTTAAAACACACATCACATAGCCAAAACCGATAAAATGAGTTCATATTGTTTTTAAACATTTGGAAATTATTCGTAATTCATTTTTGATGACTATGAATCAACCACACATAAATCTAACACACGATGAGGTCAGTATGACTCAATGTGTGTGTTTTCAATATAAATGTGTTATTTTAGTTTATAACATGTATCACATTTGCAAAACCCATAAAATTAGCTCATATAATTTTCAAGCTTTAGAAGAATGATCTCTAATTCATTTATGACATATAGGAACTGACTACCCATCAATCTGATGTGTGATTAATTGATCATATCATTAATATATACAGTAATAAACAATATAATTTATCATATGTGGATTATATAACATTAAAATTATAATATATTTATTTTATATTTAATGTTACTAAAATAAAAATTGATTTTATTCCAAATAAATGATTTTATATGGAGGTTAATTATTCCAAAAAGTTTTAGAGTTTTGATTTTGTATATTGGTTGTATTTTTTTTTTTTTTTGATCAATTGTAAATATTACCTCAAGTTCAATATTTTTTATGTAAATTTTTAATTCAAATGATAGTGAAATGTGATATTTTTATTTCAATCCAGTTTTACGTATATTTCGATTCTTGTTTATGTATTATAATTGGGTTTGTTTTTATAAGGCTTTTGCATGGATACTATAGGGTTGAAAATATGTAGAAGATGATATGGACTTTATCAACACTTGTTCTAGAATTGATAAAGTCTCCCTTTATAAGTGTTATAGAAAGGGATGATAAATGGTATCATTATCAGTGCTGGAGAAGTCACTAAAAAAGGGAACCTTTATCAGTGCTACAAAAAGCACTGATAAAGGGTAACTTTATCACTACAAAAAATGAAGCACTGATAAAGTTTCCATTTATCATTATTTTTTCTAGCATTGATAAAGGGCTCACAATTTTAATAGAACTAAAATTTTCAATTTATTTTTTCACTAAAAAAGGTCTTTTATGGCATTTTTAAAAGCTCAATCTGTAGTAGTACCAAGGTCAAGGAAAAGATGAAAATAAAAAAAAATTATATCTCCTTAAAGGTTACTATCAATAAAAATTTGTCTCTCCAAAGTAATATTAATAAGAAGTTCTTCATTAGATAAACCATGCTTATATTTAATTCTTCTTCCCATTAATTGATCTGTCATGCTTCTTCCCTTAAATTTTCTTCAATTAATATTTTTGGGGCTTTCGTTATAATCTAGATGAGATTTTTTTAGAATTATGAGAATCATTGTTACTAGTGAATAAACCTAAAAGGAATTCATTTTCTTCATTCTCATGGATGACCACTACTAAATCATGATAATTACTAGTCAACCTTGTAATAATATTTCTAGGAGTATTAGAGTCGTCCCATTGTGGATGACATTTCTTTTGCTCAACATACTTGAATCCCACATGATCAAAATTAGGTTTTTTCCATTTTTAATGACATATATTTTTCATTCATTATGATTAAAGGGTTTTTAGGGTTTGAATAACATATATTATATAAAGAAAATGACATTAGACACCTCATTCCCATGACTATAGTGTCATGAAAAATCAAAATCTTGTAAATATAAAAAGTAAACTGTTCTCCTTTCACCATTTTTGGCTACTAGACCTATAATCTATCAAATTGGTTTGATTAAGATCCTTAAGGAGAAACTAGTGGGTTCCTCCCACCATGGTATATCCACAATTTGTTCTGAATTAGCCAATGCTTGATCAGAACCCACCTCACAACCACAGTATGCTAGTAACTCATGCTGTGTAGGATAACATAGGAGTGATCTATGTTAAGAAGAATAAATAAAAGTTAAAATGTAATAATTGATCCACTACCACATTGGAATCGACCTCATTATATAAACCTTGAGGATACTTTACAAGCATATGTAAAATATAATCATATGCCATGAAACATACAATAAATGACATACAGTTACAAAACTTATAATATTCAACCAACCATTGTCCCTAATTTTTAATCATATAACACATTGTAATTGATGATAGTCATTGGTGGAGGATTCATGGACAATAAAAACATAACTTTTGACTTCAATTTCCAATCATAATGTGTATGTATGAATCATACAACATGATTTCACTCTTAACACTTCTATTTTATATCACCCAATTGTAAATTATGAATGAATATGGAAGTAGGATGATATATGCATATTCAGGATTTATTATACCCTTAACAAAAGGCATAAAACATGACTTATTTCACATTTTCCACACCATACCACATATACTTATCACATAAACTGTTATATCCCAAAAAACATATTCTTTAAATTTTCATTAGGGATAATTTGTATCAATATCTATAATGGTATGAGCCTTCCTATACCATTACATTCTGCGTTTTCAGTGTTGTAGAGTCAAGAGGAATCTTGAGGAAGGAATGGTGGAGTTTAAGATGTTATTCTAGAAAGAGGATATTTTTTGGGGTGTGGTGGTTTCAGTTACAATTTGGATGAGGCTTGTGGAATTTTTTTGAATTTCTATTGATGGTTCTTGTTGTGTAGAAATAATCAATGTGATGTGTGGCCTGGGGGTCGATATTTGGGGGTCTTGTTGGGAAAGATTCCCAACCTCTTGGAAAAAAGTATGGCAACACAATTTTTGATAAAATTTGAAACAATATAGGTGGAATATTATGGAAAAATAAATAAGAGTAATCAACTCTCATGGTTTTTAATATAGGAAAACCCTATAACGTGGAGGATTAAAAAAACCATGAAGTGACTCTGAAATAACCAAAATAAACTAGAGATGAAAAATTAATGTAATAGTCATACTGTAATTACAGTGATATCATATAAAACATTTTAGAAATACAAACCCCTACACACCTCCTTTTCCACCCTAAAAATTGTCCGAAAAACACCATTCTTGAAAGATCCATCTGTGGAAAAATGATACTCTTCTATGAAAAAGTGCCACTACCTCTGGGATCAAATATGAACATGAATTAAACTCTAACACAATCTTGAAACACCCAATGGATTTCTATATCTATCATGATCTCACCAACATTATGTGAAAGTGATCATCACTGGGAAATGTCACCTGATCACTATAATCATGAAGAAATTTGATACATGGAATTGATCATTGATCTCATATCCACTGCTTCACACTTGTTCAATTTCAATGTTCAATACATGCTTCCACAAACATGGAATCCTATCACATCATAGATACACCTTTCATGGGTCATTCTCAACTATCGATGATCCACATGGATTACTACAAACGTGGGGGCCCATTTCCCATTAATATCAATGGACTACATCTTGATAAGATCTTTCTCTATTAGTCACCACCAACAAATTAAACATTTATATCTTTCATAGTTTCCTTATTAAATAAAAATAAGATATAAAATATCATGTCTTAAATTTCCAAAACACTATGTATCTACCATGTTAAATATTAAACAATCATCTCATCTAAATATTTATAAAATATATATCTACCCATTAGAGACATACACAAACTTATTTTTGTGATAGAATTAAAGATATTACTAATTCAAAAAACTATCATATAAAAAAATCGGAACACTAATGAGATGAATTCTATCAATCCCCCCTTCAGCCTTTTAATGGAGGTACCATCCAGAAAACTCAGTTGGAAAAAACCCATTGGCAACACACTGACCATCATCCTATCCATAAAATATGAATACACACTTTTAGAACTCTGAAAAAAATCTTCAGAGATCCCCCAATAAAAATAAATCTAAATACTGATATCTTCATCAGATATGAATTGTAATTTTTCTTCCAAACAAGACAGAAACTATCAATATCTGGATCTCTCATAATCATGATCTCCACCAAACCCAGATAACCCAAAAAAACAGTAACACATTGACCATAGATTCCTAGATCCAGTGAATTATTTTATTTCATAGGAATGAAAACAAGAAACCTATTCCCAAAGTACCAATCAGTTTAGTAGCCTTGAAAAAAGTAGATAAAAATGTGAGTTTTACATTACATCATTAAATAGAAAACAACATAGTATATCATTTTAAAACACTCATATCCCTTAAAATATCCCATTAGTTCAGTCATAATATACTTTAGAACATCCTGGGAAAAACTGAATCATAATAAAGGGTTGAGCTCAGATGCTCAGTATGGATAAACAATATAGCGAAAACTATCATAAATAAGCATAAACTTTTAAGGAAAGGTATAAAACTAAAACAAAAAACCTCTAAACATAATATTTATCATAATATGGAAAACATAAATCAAATAAATCTACTTAAACATTCACATGGATATTTTACTAGCCGAATAATCATATTTAATATGAATAATTAATCTCATAATGAGGGAATGGATAATGTGAGACATCATAACCATACTATCAAGTCCTCATGCAAAGACCATACATAAATGGGTAAAAACCCTAACTAGTTTTCCTCATGAGACATACTGATGCATCGAGGGGCTATAGTGGTCCCCACCCATCTCATACTAAGTCCAATGCATTCCTCATATAAAAAGGATGAAATATAACATAAACATTGATATTAAATCTATCATACAAAATGTTAATAATTTAACCTTAAACCATGAATGGTATTAAAATATCATATCCACAGTCAAACATTTCATAAAAAATTCGATGAAATATTTAATATTGTATCATAATAAATCTACCCCAATTATGCATAAAATCCAACAAAGGATGTTGACCTAGATGAAAATAATTAAACAAAATCGTTAAAAACTCTTTTAGAGAAATGCACCTTTTTAATTTGAAATCACTTAAAATCTGCACAATTATAAAATAGAACATTTCATTTGAATATATCATTTTAAGATGGTAAGGTAATCTTCAAAATGTTAAGGCGTCATAATGGTGGAAAAATATTCTCATGCCACATAAGTTAAAAAAGATTCCTTCCTTAATTTGTCGAAAAGGTCATAAAGTACCTCATTTGGAAAATGACAGAAATATTCATTTAAAAAAAATTATATAAAGTAAAACATGGGGTAAAAATGAGTTTAAAAAAATTTCTAGGAATAGTAATAATATTTTTAAATGCATTTTTAATATAAATGGACATGGATGATAAGGATGTACCAGTAGATACTTACGAATAAACAACCTCAGATAATAATGAGACTGTGAAATTAACCCTTACCATGTACTTTCCTTTAGTCGAGGGATACTTAACCTTGTATATAATGACTAAATAATGTTATTAAATTGTACCGGGATCATGTCCATATTTATGATATCATATATGTTCCTCTTATATATTTTTGTTAATAATATTTTAGTATTACCATTGTTTCGGATGTTAACTGCTTCATTTTTTTATGCATGTTTTTTTGTGTAAGTCTTGTTTCTTATGCGTAATAAATATTTTATTCATATAAAAAAATATATTTAGTTCATAAATATTATATTTACTCATATTATAAATTTTATAATCATTCTTGAATGGTAAATGTCTAGAATGAATCTTATCACGTCTTGGAGACGGTAGGTCGTACGTATGCACGAGTGACGATATAGTTCACTTAAGGGTTAAATGATATGAAATTGGAAGCTATATTAATTATAAATATTAATTATAATGTAATATTAATTATTTATATCCATTATACTCATCACAATACTCTTCCAAATAGAGTATTGTCGAATAAAAAATTACGCCACGACGTGCAGATGGTAAGTTGTATATACACACACATAGAGATATTGTTATTCGTAGGATAGATAAAAGGAGGAATATGGTTCTAAAATAATCATAATAATATATCATAATTTATATGATACTTTATTTATTACTTTGGTATGTAAGAAATATAGGAACAGGAAGTAAAATAATAAAAAAATTAAATTGAATTGGTAAAAGAATATTCACTTCTTTGAGTATCACCATTTAATTTACACAAAAGGAATTATTAGGATGGATTTCTACCCAAATAATGGACTCTAGGATAAAGTGAGGGATGTTGGGATCAGATTTTGGTAGGTTTTTTCCAAGTCAAATGGATTTAGAGATTTGAATAAAAGATAAGGATAGATGCTCTTTTATAAGATAGGGGAGGGGCACTTTTGGAAACATAAAAACAATTACAGTAATATATTTTTTGAATTCAAATAGATAAAAAGTGATATATTTAGAGTCTAAGATGGGTATGGTTAAAAATAATATCAACCAATTGTTTTTAGACAAATTAGATCATAAAATTGACCATATCGTTTGGATTTAACACTTAGTAAAACAATTTAACTCTTAATGTGTCTACTTGTATATTTATATGATAGGGTTAATATAGTTACTATAAAAAGAAAAAATAACCACAATTAGATAATTTATAAATTATTTTACACTATAAAAGTTTTTTTTATGATCCTTATATTTTTAATAATTTTATATTTTTTAATAAAATAGTATTTAATCTAAAATATCATTTATGCAAAATTTGACACTATTTAATATATAATTTTTGTTAAAGACATAAAAGCGTGATTCCTTTGAGAAAACTAAATTCACTCATCCTTAAAATTTTAATTTCATATAAAAAATTAATTTATGGAATCAAATATTTTAAATTATATTTATTTTTACACTATTAATATCATTTAATTGATTCTTCCTTTCATAATTCAATTACGGCATCCTTATCGTGTCACCATTTAGTTAAATTATTTATTTTCTAAAATTATAAATAAATTAATATGACGTATATGAACATTTTATCTTTCTAAATACTATTTATAGTCGGCTATAAAACTTATATAAACTCATATAAAAAACAATATAATTATTAAAATTTTAATATGAATTTTTTAACTCATCTTTAAATAAAATATAATAAATGTCATAATCTAACAGAAGTGGATTAAAAATTATCATATTTTGTACCTCATGTTTATTTTGGTCAAAATACACATATCCAATTAAATTATTACAAGTGTTATGGAAACTTTATAATAATAATATATTAATTTTTACCTTTAATCACCAGATTTACCCTTAACCATTGCAAATAAAAACAATTTACTAAAGTTTCTATTCACCAATAAATTTACATTGATCTGATTAGATAGATAATTTCATACTCATTACAACCATTTTTCTATTTTTCAAAATTAAATTCATAGAATCGGTAAAATTTTATTTAATTATAGTCTCATAGATATGTTCAGAAGGCAGGTAAGAGAGACGTTCAAATGTTAAATTAATTTTTATATCTAATTTTATTATAAAAATGATTCACATAAACTAAATTGGAATAATATATTTATTATGTTTAAATTTTTACCTTAAAATAAATTTAATTTAAATTAATTATTTAAATGAAAAATTTAGTTTTTAAACAACAACGTAGTATTTTTCACTATTCATAAAAAAATTAAAACTTTTCAGGAAAATACGAAAAAATCACCCTAAGAAAATATTGATATTCTAAATTCAAAAAAGAAGTATAAATTGAAAAATAAATTCTATAAATTTCACAATGTGGTTAATACAATTCATAACCACTTTTTAAATGGCTAGTTTGATTGTTCATGGTGCACTCGAACTTGATGTCATGTGTAGTGAAAGTTATTGAATTATTTAAAAAGAAGTGTACCATGGATGAAATGGGTGTTACATTCTTTCATCCTCCAAATAATTTCATCCACAAAATTTCTAGAATAATAATTCATAAAAATATTTGGGTGGTTCTTCTTCACATGTTCCTTAGGATCCCATGTCACCTCTTCCATTTTATGGTTTCTCCAAAGAACTTTAACCAGATGAGTGATCTGATTTCTCAACCCTTGTTATATTTTGTCAAGAATCTTGATAGGCACTTCACAATAAGGCAATTTAGGTTATAGTTCTATTTATTTATAGGAGAGTAAATTCATTGGGTCTAGCATGTATTTCCTTAACAATGATACGTGGAACACATCATGAACTTTGGAGAGACTTGGTGACATTTCCAAATGGTAAGATGGAGCTCCTATTTGTTCCAAAAAATCAAAATGTATGATGTAACTGGGACTTATTTTACCCTTATTATCAAATCTTATGACACCCTTCCATGGAGATACCTTTATGAAAACATGATCTCCCACTTGAAATTCTAAATCCTTCTTTTAGTTGCTGACATAGAACCTTTTCCTACTTTCAGTTGCATTGATATGGGTTTGAATAATCTTAACCTTTTTATTGTTTCCATAACAAGTTATGAACCAATGAGTTTTCTTTCACCAACATCATCCTAATAAGATGGTATAAGAAAACTCTTTCATTATAACTCTTCATATGGTCCCATATAAATACTTTAATTGAAGCTATTATTATAGAAAAATTCTACTAGAGGTAAATACTGATCCCACATCCCTTGAAATGTAATTGAAAAATATCTCAACATGTCTTATATATTTTGAATAGTCCTTTTTTATTACCCATTAATTTGAGGGTGGTAGGCAGTGCTCAAAGAATGCTTAGTATCTAGGGACTTTTGATGATTTTTCTTGAATTTTTATGTAAAATAGGGATCATGATAAAAAACGTTTGATAAGGGAAACCATGAAGTCTTAAAATATAATTAATATAAAGTCTTTCTAAATGTTCAAGTGGTAAATCTTATCTTATAGGAGTAAAATGTACAGATTTGGAAAGTTAATCAATAATTACCCATATCTCATTATTTATTATTAGAGTGTTTGGTAGCCCCATGACAAATTCCATCATAATATATTCCCATTTATACATAGGTATAGGAATAGGTTGCATGAATCCTCTAGGATGTAGTCTTCTAGCCTTCTCTAATAGACAAACCAAACATCTCGACACATAATATGAAATCTACCTCTTCATATTACCCCACAAAAAATGTTCCTTAAAATATTGATACATATTAGTGTTACAAGGGTGTATAGAGAAATTAGATCTATGAGAATCCTCAAATAATTCCCTTTTGATCTTAGGTATAGAGGGAACACAAAGCCTCTTCCCAAATTTCAAAATTCCATCTTTACATATGAAGTCAATCAATCTTCCATCATTCATAGATTTAATTTTCTTTTGAAACTACAGAAATACTCACTTTCCAAACACTAACATAACATAACATTTGTGGAATACTTATGCATTATACAAATAGATTCCCAATGACATTAGTTGGTATGGTTCCTTTGGAAACTTGGAAACAATATATTATATCCTTTAAAAATATCTTCAACATCTCGCAAAAAATTATCCACCTTTAGTAATTATATCTATAACCATTCTTCATAACCTGGATAAAGGAAACATAATAAAGGGGTGAGATCATATGCTCAGTTAGGGTAAACAAGGGATACATGTAAGCATAAACATTAACTTATGGGTATGATAACATGATCATAACATTAGGAGATCATACTCTGCATTTCAAAGGTCATAAACATGAGTTATGGGATAAATCTTGGCAGTTCATAAGACATGAATCATATCGAAATAAACATCATGAGACATGAAATCATAAATAAGGAATAAGGCATAGTATTTGTGGCATACATATAAGAATAGAAACCTTTATATCAAGGATACATACCAATACCTTTATAAAATTCTAGGAATGGGCTACGACTCGTGTACCTAATTTGGTCTTGCTCTAGAAAACTGTGTACCAAATTTCTTTTAGGGTTGGGGTACAACACATGTACCCTCTTGTTTTTAAGCTTAGGAAACAACCTGTGTACCCTCTTTCATTTAGGCTCGGGCTACAACTGATGTACCTTCTTGTTTTTGGGATTCAGATATAACACATGTACCCTCTTTCATTTAGGCTTGTGATACAACCCATATACCTTTTTGTTTTTAGGATTGGGCTACAACCTATGTAACCTATTTCATTTATTCATCCATTATAACCCATGAACCTTCTTTCTTTTCAGGCTTGGGCTACAACCCGTACACCATATTTCTTTTCATGATTGGGTTATAACCCATATACCATCATTCATTTTAGTCTTGGACCAGAACCCATATACCCTCTTTTTTTTAGGATTGAACTACAACCCGTACACCATATTTCTTTTCGGGATCGGGGTAAAACCCATATACCATATTTATTTTTAGGATTGATCCACAACCCATATACCCTCTTTATTTTTGGGCTTGGGATACAACGTGTGTACCCTTTGAGATAAAATAAATATTATCATTACCCAATGAATTGGATGGAGATATAGGTCCCACCCATCTCATGATAAATCATTCACACATGTTCCACAAGATAATAAAACATTCATCATATCAAAACACATAAAAAGACATAGGTTTTATAAACATCAAATCTGAACCCATGAAATGAAATGGGTATCATTAACATCTCATTACATATTAGCCTATGGAAAAGATATAGGTTTCATAACCACTTCATGAAATCATAACCCGTGAAAGAGATACATATTTCATAAACCTATAACCCATGAAAGAGAAACGAGTTTCATAAAGACAATCGCATTAAGCATAACCCATTCATAGAAAGGATATGAATGGAACCTTTATATAATTACCCATAAAGGCATGAGTAACATAAATAGATTTCATATTAGATGAAAAATAATTTCTAAAAATCTTTTAAAAACATTTCATGTGGAAAATATCCTTTATTGATTGAAAAGGGCCTTTTATGTACAAAACAATTGAAAAATCATTTTCATAGAAAATATCTTTGAAAAATTATAAATAAGTCTTGAAATCATTTTTAAAACCTTTATCATTTAAAACATATAATTTAATCTTCAAAACTTTTTAGAAACCTTTTTCTTTGAAAACACATTGAAAACATATAAAGAGAGTTTAAAAAAAATTTGAAAACCTTTTTACTTGAAAAAATTTGAAACAAGCATTAAAATTTTTTAATCCCATTTATTTGAGAAAACATTGAAAAAAAAATTTAAATAAGGATTTAAAAAATTTTGAAAAAAAAATTATTTGAAAATTAATTTTATAAAAATTATTAAATATTATCCTTTTAAAAATTCATAATAATATTCAAAGAGATGTCGGTGAGTAAATTATTACATGTCATATGAGGTAAGAAGAATAATCATTTTTCATAGTAAAAAGGATTGAAAATGACTTTCCGAGAAAGAGACAAGAATATTACATTAAAGATATCAATAAAATATAAAAAGGTGTAAAAATTTCTTTTAGAGATTTTAAGAGAATGGTATAATATTATTTTGAACCATTTTTAGAAAACATTGATTCCAGACTAAAGAAAGGGTACAGTCAGGATTTCCTAAAAACAGTTTCTTTATTATATTCTGTACGAACGAGTAGAAAATGGTACCAATAAATTATTATATCATGAAATAATAGATGGTAAGTAATATAATTACTTTTATTGAGATTTGGATCATAATATTTCATCAACGTAATAATAAACATAAAAAATCTTAGAAAGTGATGAGATTGTCTCAGTAAACTCTTATAAATTGGTAACTAAGGATTATACTCACCACATAAAAAATTAAATTATAGGAATATTAAGATATCATAAAAATAAGTAGATTCATGATATAACATGTAAAATGGATGTATATAAACCTCAAATAAGAGTTTAGGTGCATTACAAAACATGAGTCTCAAAGAAGGAGAATTGAGAAAATACAGTTTCATCAATTTCATAACTATTGAAAGTTCAACCCCATGAAAGAATGGTAATAAAATGGGCTTATTTATACCCATAAAATTAAGTAAAATATACATATAATACAATCTTTTTCAGTATATAAACCATAAAAATTTAAGTGTGGCGAACATAACATGTATCTCACAGAAATTTAAAGTGAGATGAAAATCCCTTTACCTTGTGTCTTGACTCTCTTTGTACTCGTGGAAGATTCATATGTAATAAGTATAATTTTAATTTAAATATTTTTAGAATAAAATTATTATATATTATACCAAATATTTTTTTATTATAACATTATATTACCCTTTTTTTAACGATCATATGTTAATGTTTCATTTAGGGTAATATTCACTTTGTTCTTCACATGTGTCTTAAATTGTTATATCATTGTTACTTATAATTATATCACGATTATAGAATATAAATCAATATATAAGTATCATTTATATCCAGAATATTCATATTATAATAATTTATATCATAAATAATTATTAAATAGAATAAACCGTTCATGGAGACGGTAAGCTCTATGTATGCATTAATGTTGTCTCCATTTTTATTGTTGTATTGAAAGAAACTATGTAAATGACATATTTATATATATGTATGTATTTATATATGTATCACTATTCAAATAGAATTAATATATCATATATATGATATAAGTTCATTAAATCATCCTTAATACATTCCATGCCATGTGTGAACGAATCACATCGCTTTGAGGGGGCGGTAGTCTACACTTCCTCAAACGAGAGTATCGTATTAACACCAAATGAAAATAAAAGTTTATGTGTTGTAAAAAGTAATAAATAAGAACAAATAAATAATTATTATTATATATAACATATATAAATAGTTTTTACTTCATAATGGCCACCATGATTAGTGGTAAAACAAAAATGAAAAATCATCATTTCGTGAGGTTGTAGTTCGGTATACACAGAAACATCATGTTCTGTATCTTTTGGATGGAGGATTGTGCAAGTGTAGGTATAAATATTTTCAAAAAAACATCCTATTATATGTTGGATACTATTATTTCACACAATAATGGAATAAAGTGAGTGGAGGGGATGAATAAGTAAAATAAAGGAAATAAGTTTGAAAGAATACATTACCTCTTAATCGGGTAACTCCGATTGGTTTATGCCAAAAGGATTCCTTGAGAAGCTTTATTCACATAAGGATACATCAAGGTATAAGGGAGTATTTTTGAAGGTGTGAGGAATGTGTAGATGTGGTGGCCTTTTATAGGGAAGGAAAAGAACCCACTTGGAATTTCAAGAAACAAATTAGGTGTGCACATGTTCTTTCCTAAAAAAGCCATAACAAATGAAAAACTCTCAAGAATGGAAGGATTATTGTCGAAATATGAAAAAACAATGGGTTTTGGAAATGTGTATAGCTCGTTTTGGGTCTTAAATTTAAGGCTTTGTACTTTATTAACTTAATTTTTTCTTAACTAATGTAATTAATTTTAATCACTATCACTAATATTTTTTGTCCAAACAAAGTGGAATTATTAGAAATTATTAATTTTTCTACTTCCAAATATTGAATACATTTTGAAAAATTCTAATCACACAAGTGGAAGAAAATAATTTAAAATTAATCGCACTCTCAAGACGACACATCGGGGTTTTATAATAAAAATGATCAAAGATTTGCTATGTTTTTTTGTCAAATTTAAATGTGGGGGTGGTTTCAATGAAAAAATGGATTAATTGATAAACATATTATCTAATTAAACTTTTAAATAAAATTAAAATATATTTTACCCTTATAAATAAATTAAATTTAAAAGTAGTTTTGAATTACAAACTGGTATATTCACTATTTATCTAAAAATAAAGTTTCTCAGAAAAATCCCAAAAACTAACCCTAAGATAATTTTTAAATTCTAAATTAAAAAATGAGGTTTAATTTATAAAAATAAATTTCTAAATTTTTCTAAAACTAATTTTATTATATGGAAATTAAAATTAGTTTATTTGAGAAAACATTATTTTTAAACATAGAAGGGCTTTACCAAAAATCATATATTTTGTTATCAATATGTTTTATTTATGTAAAAAAGTTATAAAAAATATGTGAAAAGTATTTCTTACTATTAATATAACTATGTTTGAAATATAGGTTATAATTATAATATTTAAATAATTAAAACAAAAAAGATATGTTTCGTAGAAAGTCGGTGTTGCGTGCATCGTATGCTAACTCAGTGTTGTGTATGACAAGTAAGTTTAATGTGAAAATAATATTTGGATTATTTCATTGTAGGATATAAATGAAAATTATTATTTATTTGAGAAAAATGGTCCATAAAAACTCACGGTCATAAATTCTACTTCCCTTATATTGAATTTCATCTTTGAAATCTTTCTAGGTAATCAATGGTTTAATACTTGACAGTTTCATTCAAAGGAACCCAAATCATAAAAATGGATACTAAAATGTCCCGTAAAAGGGGAAATTTTGGACAAAAATGGTTACAACAAGTAGCATATAACTGGGTTCCCACATAGGAGAACCAATGTTGGGATTGAATATTGGTCACGGAGGAAAAGCATAAATACTTATACGGGCGATTGAGGTCATCAATCACAAACAAGTGGATGATCAATCATAAGTTGTGGGCCTCAAAGTCAAAATTTTGTGATGAAATAAAAGGCCATAAGCTCAAAAGAAATTAAGGTATTAGGATAACACATTTTTTATCATTATCCAATCATTGAGTAATTATTTTTATTGACCAAGTATATATAGAAATATATTTACTCATTGTTATTCCCTTTCTCATGCATAATCCAAACCTTTGGTTAGGACTTAATAGATTTCCACTACATCTATTACCCTAAGAAATTAGTGAGAATTATTATTTTTTATTCCTGAATTACTAACATATCATGAGTTCCATGATATTTCATCTCATTTTTCATCAGTTATCATCAACACCATATTTTTATAAAAGGTTATCCAATATGCATAAATCCTCATGTGGTAAGATAATAGGTAATATTTACATAAATTATTGATCATATAACCATTACCAAAGATGAAAATATAAATCTTTAGAATGAAGTAAAAAAAGCATAACATTGATCCCTTATATATCACAAAGTAGCTCTTGGTTTTTACATTCCAAACATGTCAATACCCTTATCGTATAATCTCTTGAAACATGATAACAACATTAATTACCATAAATACATTTGGAAAACATTCAATATTACTTATTCCAATTATTATTGGATATATTTTTTAAATCTAAGAAGTTATAAACTCGATCCTCACTAACAAAGATCACTTTTTCAATAATCAGTTCTAGGGTAATCTGTAATGTCCAATTTACTTATTCATATCTAACATATCTTTATCCAAACATCATCATGTCAATGTTAGGAATTAATTATGGGATACCTTCCCTTAAACAAAATATCACATTTCAATTAAATCAATTTTCTAATTTTTCATCACCATTAATCAATTCCTTTTAAATCCTTAATTAAATCTTATAATGAAAATAACCAAATATTACATGATTCATATAACATAATGTTTGAATTAGAAATCATAAATACTTCATTCATCCAAAATTATTCTTAAACCATTAATTAGGCTTCATCAACTTATTCCTTAATACATATTTACTAGAATATGAAATATGAATCATGCCCTATGGTTCCTCAAACTCAATTAAATCATGCTTCTTATGTTTAATGTAAACAATATTGGAAGAACATCACATACCTTTCACATGTTGTTTTCAGTATCCTTATCTTCAGAAGTATAACCAATACTCATAACACCTTCTTGATTATCATTATGATATTTCCACATGGGAAATATATTCTCATAATACCCATACTTTACACATCTAAAACATTAAGTTTTAACCATTTTCTATCCACTTATCCCAATTACTAAAACAAGAAAGAATGTGGTGAGAAACACATATCATGTAAGAATCCCACGTAATCTTAAAAAATTACATATATGATGTCTAAATCATGACACATTCTTTAATATATGAAAACCTAGGTTCATCATAGTTCATTCATAGTAAACTTCTATTTAAATCCTTCACGATGGTTCATGAAGAGTTTCTTCATTCCCAAATCATATCCCCCAGTAGTGTCAAACAAGGTGTGTAGAAAAGTCCATTGTCATGTACCAGTTCACCCCAAGTCAAGCCCATATCATCATGTAAATGTTGTTACCCCTAGGTACATCTATTCTAGATCCACATCTTCTTGAAGTATCTAAATAAGGATTTATTTCTAGGAAACCACTTGCTGTATCCTTTACAAAAATTGCATGGCATTTTTCTAAATGTTAACTCATCCTTATACATATCCTTAAAGACATCCCTAGACTTGTATTTATAAATATTTATAGGGATCTCACTAAAGTTTTCTCATCCTTGTTTCCAATGGTTAACTATACTATTTCTCTGATACTAACTATAGTGACCCTCAATTTTAAAACATCAACATTACTCGAAATTTGAGGAATATTTAGACATTATACAAATAGACTCCCAAAAACTGTAGTTGGAATAGTGCCTTTAGAAACATGGGAAAAAATATTCTATCTTGGTGAATGATCTTCAACATCTTCTATAAATATCTCCTCCTTTAATACTTCTACATAAAACCATTCTTCATAACCTAGATAAAGTAAACATAAGAAAGGGGTGAGATCAGATACCCAGTAAGGGTAAACAAGGGAAACATGTAAGCATAAACATGGAAATAGGGGTATGATAATGTTATCATAACATTAGGATATCATACCCTGCATATCAAAGGTCGTAAACATTAGTTATGGGATAAATCATAGTAGTTGATAAGACATGGATCATAAGGAAATAAACATCATGAGCCATGAAATCATAACTAAGGAATAAGACATAGGATTTTTGGAATACATACAAGAATAAAAACATTAATATCAAGGATTCCTACCAAGACCTATACAACATGTTAGGAATGGGATATCTCCTATGTACCTACTTCAAGTTTGGAATAGTAACTCGTGTACCCACATTATTTTAGTCTTGGGATACAACCCATGTACCTTGTTTTTTTTCAGGTTTGGGATACAACCCATGTACCCTCATTCTTTTAGATTTGGTCTACAATCCATTTACCTTCCTATTTTCTGGCTTGGGATACAACCCATGTACCCTCTTTATTTTATTCTTGGGCTACAACCCATGTAACTTCTTGTTTTTAGGATTGGGCTACAACCTATTTACTCCCATTCATTTTGTCTTGGGTTATAACCCATGAACCTTATTTCTTTTCATGCTTGGGCAACAACCTATACACCATCTTTCTTTTCAGGATTGGGATACAACCTATATACCCTTTTTGTTTTCAGGCTTGGGCCACAACCCATATACCCTCCTTATTTTTAGTCTTGTCCTACAAACGATACACTATCTTTCTTTTCAAGATTATACTATAACTTATATACCCTCTTTCTTTTTAGGCTGGGGCCACAACCCATTTACCCTCTTTATTTTCCATCTTTGGCTACAACCCATGTACCATTTCAGCTCATATAAATATAATCATTACCCAAATAAATTTAGTGCAATATAGGTCCCTCCCATATCATAATAAAATCATTCATACAAGTTCCCCAAGATAAACATTCATCATATCATATCCCATTAAGAGACGTAGGTTTTATAAACATCAAATCAGAACCCAGGAAATGAAATGGGTATCATTAACATCTCATCACATTATAACATATGGAAAAGAGATAGTTTTCATAACCATTTCATGAAATCATAACCCATTAAATATAATTGATTTCATAAACATATAACCTCTGAAAGAGAAATGGGTTTCATAAATACCATTGAATTAAGAATATCCCATTGATAGAAAGGACATGAATGGATCCTTTAGATAATTTCCTAGAAAGGCATGAGTGACATAAATATATGTCATCTCAGATGTAAAATTATTTTGAAATATCTTTTAAAAATGTTTCTTGAGTCAAATATCCTTTCTTGATTGAAAAAGCTTTCTTAATGCATAAAACCATTTAAAACTCCTTTTCCTAGAAAATATCTTTGTAAATATATAAAGAAGACATGAAATCATTTTGAAAACCTTTTTCATTAAAAAAATATAATTTATGATTCAAAACATTTTAAAAATAATTTCTGTTGAAAAAAACTTTGAAAACATATAAAGAGAGCTTGAAAATGTTTTGAAAACTTTTTTACTTGAAAAAATTTGAAAGAATCTTGAAGATGTTTTAAAAACCATTTCATTGAAAATAAATTAAAAAAATTTAATTAAGGCTTGAAAACATTTTGAAAACAATTTTATTTGAAAATTAATTATAGAAAACATATTCTTAACGATTAACCATTTAATAATGCAAAGGAATCTTCACAGATATGTTGACGGGTAAATCTGTACATATCGTACGAGGTAAAAAGAACATTCTATTTTCAAGGTAAAAGGGTAGAAGAATGAATTGTTGGGAAAAAGAAAAGAATATTCCTTTAAAGAGATTAGTAAAAGTAAAAAATGTTACAAATTAATTTTAGAGATTTTAGGAGAATGTTATAATATTTTTGGTAACCCTTTTTAGAAAACATAGATCCCTGACTGAAGAAAGGGAAATGTCAGGATTTCTTAAAAAAACTTTCTTAATTATCTTATGTACCAAAATTATAAAATTGTACTAATACTTGATTATATCATGAAATAATAGTGGATAAGTAATATCATTAATTTTCTTGAGAGGGGGATCATAATATTTCATCAAAGGATGCATAAATATAAACAATCTCGAAAAGTGAAGAGATTGTATCAATAAACCCTTATAAATTTGTAACATGGTGTCATACTCTCCATGTAATAAGGGAAATTTAATTAAGCATAATATATCATTAAAATAATTATATTCATGATATACCATGTAAAATGGAAGTATATACACCTCAAAAAAGAGTTTAAGTGCATAAGAAAACATGAGTCTCAAAGAAGGCAAATTGAGACAAAACCATTTTACCAATTTGGTAACTATTGAAATTTAAACCCCATGAGATAAGGATCATAAAATGGTCTAGTGAATACCCATAAATTTGTGTACAAGATAAATATAATATAATCATGGGCCCTACATACACAATAAAAATTTTAAGAGAGGCGAACATAATATGTTTCTCATGAAAATTAAAAGTGAGATGAAAATCCCCTTACCTTGTGTCTTGAATCTTTTCATACTCGTGCAACAATACTCTATAATAAGTATATTTTTATTATAAATCTTTTTAAGAAGAATATTATTATATATAATAGCATATATTTTTTTATTATGACCTTATATTACCCACTTTTTAACGATCCTATGTTATGGTTTCTCTTCGGGTAAAATTCACTTTGTTCATCACATGTGTCTTAATTGGGTATATCGTTGGTCCTTATGTTTATATCATGGTTTCAGAATGAAAATAATAATATAAATATCATTTATCTTCTTAATATTCATATTATAATAATTTATATCATAAATATGTATGAAATATAAAAATCCATTCATGGAGATGGTATGTCGTACGAACGCATGAACGTTGTTTTTGTTTTTGTTGTCATATTGAAAAAAAGTATGTCAATGAAATATGTATATATATATATGTATTTATATATCATTACTCCATTAGAATTAATATATCATATATATCATATATGTTCATTAAACCCATCCTTAATATATTTCATGCCATGTGTGAACGAATCACATCACTTTGAGTGGGCGGTAGTCCACACTTCCTCAAAAGAGATTATTGTATTAACACCAAATGGAAATAAAAAGGTATGTTTTGTAAAAATAATAATAATAAAGGTATAATATGTATTATATATAACATATATAAATAGGTTTTACATCATAATGGCCACCATGATTGGTGGTAAAAGAGAAATTAATAATCATCATTTCGTGTGGCAGTAGTTCGCCGTACACAGAAACTGTTTGTTCAAAATCCATTAGATAGAGGTGTGAGAAACTATATATCAAAATACTTTCACAAAAACATCCTTCTATATATTGGATACTATTTTTATCAGATAGTAATGGAATAAATAGACTTTATGGGGTGAAGAAGGAAAATAATGGAAGGGAGATTGAAAGAATATGTTACCTCTTAATCAAGTAACTCCTTTTGGTTTATGCCAAAATAATCCATGATAAGTTTTATGACCCATGGGAGGATTAAAGGTAGAATTTAGGTTTATTTTGAGGATAGTTGGGTGTATATTGGATGAACGTAAAAGGTTTCAGTGGTGTGTGGGTTGGGTAGCTGTGGTGGCCTTTTATAGGGAGGAAAAGGACTCACTTGGAATTTCTAGAAACAAGTTAGGTGTGCACATGTTATTACCGAAAAAAATTCATAACAGACCATAAAAAATCAATAATTGAGGTTTTATTTATGAACTATGTACATACAATGGGTGTTGTACATGTTTTTATATTGTTTTGGGTCTTCAATTTAAGGTTTAGTACTTTATTAGCCAAATTTTTCTCTTAAGTGATGTAATTAATTTTAATAACCTTCGCTAATATTTTTTTGTAATTTTTTTGACCTTATTAGAAATTATAAATTATTTTGGTTAAAAATAAGGAATGCATTTTTATAAATTCTAATCACACATGTGGGAGAAATTAATTTAAAATTAACCGCGCTCTCGGGATGACGCTATGGGTTTTTATAGTAAAAGGATCAAAAGTTTGCCAAATTTTTATATCAAATTTAAATTTGGAAGTGGTTATAATGACCAAAAATTAATTAATTGATTAAAATATTATCTAACTAAACTGTAAAATAAAATTAAAATATATTTTATCCTGATAAGTAAATTAAATTAAAAAGTAATTTTGAATTAAAAACAGGTATTTTTAACTATTCATCTAAAAATGAAGTTTGTCAGAGATATCCCAAAAAATAAACCTAAGATAACTTTAAAAGTAAAAATTTAAAAATTAGGTTTGTTTTATCAAATTCAATTTCTAAACCTGTCTACAATTAATTTTATTCAAATGACATTAAAAGCAGTTTATTTGAGAAAACTGTATTTTTAAACATAGAAGGACTTTATGAAAAATAAAAATATTTTATTATACATATGTTTTAATAATATTAAACAATTATAAACAATATTTGAAAAGTAGATACTACAATTCATATAACTAAGTTCAACACCTAGGTTTTAATTATCTTATTTAAATAATTAAAACAACAAAAAGGGATGTTTTGTAGAAACTCAGTGTTGCATGCATCGTACGCCAACTTAGTGTTGCATATGAAAAGTCGGTTTAGTGTCAAAGGAATATTTGAATTAGTTAATTGTAATATACTAATGAAAATTTTAATTTATTCAAAAAAATGGTCCATAAAAACTCCAGGTTTTGCAAAAACTCATCACCAGACTGAGAACTTTTTATCCATTTTACTAATGATGGTTTGGGAACCATTTGAAAAAGTAGTGATGTTGCACCTTCCATTATAATTACTATATACATCATTAATATACCCATGAACAAAGGATCCCTTTAAACTCTCATTTTTTTAAAACTCCACGGTCCTTCCTTCTCAAAGCATCTTCCAACTTATTTTCCCTCACAGGGTGGTAGTGTATTGTGAAATCAGAATCCTTGAGTAGCTCAAGCCATCTCCTTTGTCTCATGTTGAGTTATTTTTGTGAGAAAATATATTTTAAACACTTGTGATCAGTATATATCTCACATATTCACCATAGAGATAGTGTCTCTATATCTTTAGAGAAAATATTACTATTGTTTACTCTAGATCATGAGTTTTATAGTTTTTTTGATGAATTTTTAACTGCCTTGATGCATAAGCAATAACCCTATCCTTCAATATAAGTACACAACCATGTCCTTTCCTTGATGAATCACTATAAATCAAAAACCCTTCATTTTCATATTTTAATCAAATGATAGAGTCATTGAATAATCTTCTCTTTAATTATTCAAAACATTATTCAAAATCTTTTGACCAAACGAATTTAACCCTTTACATGTGAGCATGGTTAGTGGGTTAGCCAATTGGATAACATTTTAGATGAAACACCGATAGTAACCTGCTAAACCAATAAAACTGCATAACTTGGTTATTCTCATTTGTTCTTTCCATTCTTGGATTTCCATTTTCTTTATAGGATCAACTGATATTCATTCCCTGGACACAATATATCCAATAAAAGAAATTTCTTGATGCTTAAATTCACACTTTCTAAATTTACCATATAATTATTCCCTTCTGACAGCTTCAAGAATGATTTTCAATTTATTCTCATGGTCTTCATAGCTTTTAGAATATATCATAGTATCATAAATGAATTCTAAAACAAAATCATCAATATGTTTCTAGAACATTGTTCATGAGATCCATTAAAACTGAGGGTGCATTATTCAATCCAAATGGCATTACTATAAATTCGTAATGACCATAAATCATCCAAAAATATATCTTTAGGATTTTATTCTTCTTCACTTTCAATTGATGATATACAAAATCAATGTAAATATTTGAAAATAATTGTGCTCGTTGAATTTGATCAAATAAATCATCGATACGAGGTAGAGAATACTTGTTCATTATAATAATATCATTGATTTCCCTATAATAAAAACAAACTCTCTTGGATCCATCTTTCTTCTTGACAAAGAGAATTAGGGGTCCCCATGAAGATACACTAGGTTGAATAAATCCCATTTCACATAACACTTCAAGTTGTTTCTTCAATTCCCCTAATTCCACTACAACCATTCTATAGAGAGTCTTTGATATTGGTCTTGTGACAGAGATTAAATCAATAGAAAACTCAACTGCATTCTCTATGGGGTGTCTAGGTAAATATTCATAAAAACATAAATGTATTCCTTTACAATTGGTACATCCTAAATTGGAATATTAAATTTTTCATCCATAGATGTTATTTTCTCTTCCTCCCAAAGAATCTCATTCAGTAAAGCTACTAGGGGTGGATTTTGAAATTAATTAGTTGATGATGTTTCTTCTTTAAAGATGAAAAATTATTCTTCTTCCTCATTGACCGTAATTTCATTTTTCTTTTAAGAAATTTTACATAATATTTTGAAAGAAAATCTAAACCAAGGATTTTATTAAATTCAATCATAGATATGATGAAAAGGTCAGCAACTAAAGTACGTTAATGTGTCATAAATGTAATTTAAAAACATATCTTTGTTGTAATGGGACTTCCATTAGGAGTTTTGACTAACAAATCCATTGTTAAATAAAAATGAAAGTTCCTAATTTTCTTAGTTAACTTAGAAGATATAATAGAATGCGATGATCCTGAATTAAATAAATCATTGGCTATGTTTGAGGAGATGATTAAAGTAACAAAAACCAGATTATTGGGAACTTTAATCTTAGCAGTTTTGATCTCATAAGTTTTTCCTAGCTCCCTTGTCCTCTTCCGAGGGAAATTTCATTCACGCTTAGGAAAATCATTTTCATAATGTCCCATTTCATTACAATTATAGAATTGAACATTGATAGCCTATTTTTTCCCATTACAATCTTGATATTGGTGGAATTTTTCTTCGCACTTATAAAAAACTCCCATTCCCTTTAGTAAAGCACCGATGTGTTTCTTACCAAAATTACCATAGAGTGGAAATTCAAAATTTTCCATCTTCCCTTTATTTCATTTTCCTGAGTGTTTAGAATACCTCCTCTTCTCTTTCTTTACATTAAAGTCATAAGACATAGAGAATTCATTTTCTGTCTTAATAGCACATGAGACTATATCTTCAACTATTTGAAAAAGGACCTATACCAATGGTTTGGTAGAAACCGTTGGTATATGTAACTAATTTTGTCCTATACCAATGGTTTGGAAAAAACCATTGGTAGAGGTCACTTATATATATATAGCAATGGTTTATTAAAACCTTTTTGTTATATGTCACTAATTTGGACTTATACCATCTTTTTTTCCAAAACCGTTGGTATAAGGTCATTATAAAGGAATATTTTATCATAACAAATCAACCTCAATTAATCATAAAATCCAATAATTGGTGTTGAATCTGATGAAAATAATCTAACAAAATCATTAAAACACTTTGATAGAAATATCCATTTTTACTCTAAAATCATTTAAAAGTCGCACAATTATAAAAGAAAACATTTCTTTTGTAAATAAACTAATAAGATTGTAAGAGAAGCTTCAAAATTTTAAGGCTCCATAATGGAGTAAAATGAAACTCACACCAAATAGGTTTAATTTACTGTTTCCTTAATTTGTCTAAAATGTCATAAAGTACCTCATTTGGAAAATAACAGAAATATTCATTTCAAAAAAAATTATAAAAATTAAAACATAGGTATAAATGAATTTGAAAAATTGTCTCAGAATATAAATAATATTTTTAAATACATTTTTATGAAACATGTACATGGATGATAATGATGTACCATTATATAATTATACATAAATAACCTTGGATAATAATGGTATAGTGAAATTAACACTTACCTTGTACACTCCTTTATTTAAGGGTGCGTTAATATCCTATATAATGGTAAAAGTATGTTTTTAAATTATTCCACGACCATATTCATATTTATGATATCACATATATTCACGACCCTTCCCCTAGGGCCTGTGTCGTGATAACTCCAGGACAACCTTTGATAGGATAGGGGCTGAGGACTAGTGCTGAGTAAGAATATCCCACAAATGGGAGGCATTTTTCTATAAAACTATACACACACACACATAGAGACACACACTCCCAACCCACAAATTCTGAAATGGAAAAACACTAAGTAAATAATTATTCACACCACTAAGATCCCACACAAAGTACAATAGGTAAGTAATGTTTAACAAGGTGAATTGGTCTAGAATACAAACCCACAAAAGAAATGTAAACATAATAATGAGTCCAACTTGAAAAAGAAGAGGTATCGGGACTGTTGTCTGGAAAAATACTAGAACAATCCTCAGGCTTCCTGACCCCTCTAAGCACCACCTAGTACTCACCCACCTTAGGCCCTATCAAAAACGCCAATCATCTACACAAGACATAAAACATGCTGGAAAACCCCGTGCAGGGGTGAGTAAAACAATACTCAGTATCACACCCCAAAAATCACAATGTAAAAAAACCAAAAAGTGATACACAAGGTAGAGTCAGCTTTACACAGGTATATTCCCATAAATATACCAAGAACATCCAGATTTACTCTTCTCAGACACAAATAATCATATGGTTCCAACCTCATTGCAGGAAACAGGATTCTCATCGTAGTCTTGAAAGGTAACACATAAAACAAGGAGATCACAATTCACAAGCTCATCTATCTTAGATGGCACTCATCTGAGAGATACACTTCATTAGGAACATCCTACTAGGTCCATCTCTAGTGCCCAGAAGCAATGGTTCTATCATCGATGTCTTGTTCCCAACGTAAAACTAAGGAAACCCATGTCGAGAGGCTCGTCCCCACCACTATACACATATGAGGGATCCTTGATCCTAACCATCTTGTGAAACTTTTTTATCTCCTATAAGGAGTGACCCGAACCTCAATCCGTTGATAGAGTACTCGCTTCTATCAAGATATCATTCTCTTCAAGTGGAGCGGCCTCCACCTCAGAGTTGTGTCCTACAGTCTAGGGATATCAAACATTAATAGAGGTCTTGCTCCCTACTGCTATTCAGAGACGTGAGAGTACGACTCCGTAAGTGAGGACTCACACCCTGATCTAATAGGGGTGTGCGACTCATGAAGGACCCACACCATACCCCACAGGGGAGTACGGCTTCGTAAGTTGAGAACCTGCATCCTACTCGGTAGGGGAGTACTACTCAGTTACAAGAGGAACTGTGCCTTGGTACGATAGGGGAGTTCAGACTCAATCAATTTATGTGTAGAGGACCCGCTCCCCGGACCAATAGGGGAGTACCAAATCCTATAATAGAGGACCTGCACCTTACCCGGTAGGGGATTACCGAATCTATGTATGTTTGATATGGAGGACTTGCACCCTGATCTATAGGGGAGTACTGACTCCATGAATAGAGGACCCACCCCCTGGTCACACATGGGAGTACCTACTCTTCCATCATGATCATCTTCAGGAACCCAAAACCTAGTCCTTTAGGGGAGTAACACCCCTATAGGAATCTACCCATAAGAAACTAACCCTCTCCCATGACGTGGGGTGTCCCATCATTATGAGACACACCGATTTCCGCTCAAGAGTTCGTGTACTGGGAGGACCTAATACTCAAACCATTATGTAGCCTACCAACATCCACCAAAATTCCACATAGAGTATCTCAAAATTAACCTCTTGTTTCAAGGCTTCAAATGCCATAGATGGCTAGTCAAACAGATTCTCTGTTTGAATGTAACATGAATTCTAGTGAAAAAGGGTCTGGTTGGGTTTGTGTCTAATCTGCCATAGTTGAACTGACCCCACCCCAGTCCAAATTGACCCATCGAGTCCACCCGACCCGTTGGGTCCCCCCCATGTCCCTTCACGTCACACAGCTGACTGAGTTAACCACTTCTCTACATGCCTGCGGCTTGAGCTGCATGTCCAGGCCTCCCCACTATGGCCTTCTCTGATGTGGCAGTTGCCACCTCTACCACACTAACATGCGGTCAACGCTGCCAGCAGATTTTTTCATGGGCCAATGAACACACTATGGTGTTATTTTATTTGATCTGGAGAAGGTTCTAGGATACTCGGGTCATGTTCTTCATATTTAGGAATCAGATTACTCGTTGAAACCCCTATCACTGTAAACGCTTAAATGACGGTATCTCATGTGTCACTTCAATCTGTCTGTCATCATGGTCACCACATCTCTGTCGTACCATGTCTATCCCAGATCCATGCTATCAGATCATTGTTTCATTAAATTTTTTCATAATGATCGATCATTCGTCATCCCATAAAGAGCGTGGGGGGGAGCACAATAAGAAACCTTAGTATCCAACCTCATCCATTTTTTCATTCTATCCTCAATCCTTTTTTTAGAAGGATCAAGATAACATAAAAAAATGGAAAATTTATTTCCCCAAAAATCATCCCACAGTCAAAACCCCCCACAAGAAAAATCAAGTCCTAGGTCAACCAGTTCATGGATTGATTTGTAATTTCCATTTAGAAAATAAGAATGGGGAAAACATAATTTAAATCAAACAACCTAGCTTTTGGTTTTGATCGATCGTTCATAAAGAGAGATTTTCATCGTCTCCATTCGTCGATCCTTGATTCATTAGATCCATCGGTTTCTGTTCTGATTTCTAATCTTGATCCTCCAATCCATCGATGTTCATCATAGGTATCTCCTACTAGCCTCTGATGATTCTCAGGGTTATTGAAATAACCCTAGAATTTCTGGCAAAGGCCACAATTTGATGAAAATTCTTGTTGTGTCAAAAATATTTTTATGTAAAATATTTTAAGGACCTCTGTATCCAAAATCTAACCTTTTCTTCACCCCACACTAGACAATGTTAGGCCTTGCCAAAGGTAAATATTATTTTTTGAATAAAATGGCGCCCTCATATTTCTAAACCAGGAATCCATTTGAAAGATAATAGTGTTCAAATCTCTTCGCACAAGAATTTTCAATTAAAAACTGAAATTTATTCAATGAGTTATTCTAAGAACAACGGGCCTCATAATCTCATGACGTATTAGCGGCCGGTCTCATAATTTTCCCAAATAATTTCTAAAAATAAATTCATAAAAAATTCAGTCCATTATATTCTCCCTGCCTTAGATCTCTTCATCCCCGAAAAGAAAAATCTGATGCTTAAGGGATGAAAATAGAGCTCCCCACGGGACTCCCACGCCAACGAGATCACAGAGGTTCCCTATGATTCTTACAAGAATTCACTCAGAGGAAGAACCGAGATCACCTAATCTCATATCCAGCTTCTTCTTAGACAACACCATGCAACAAATAGCACAAGTCTCTTTAACTGCGATAAGTGGGAAAACACCAAGTACCACGGTCCATATGCTGTCATGGGGTCTAGTGGTTCTACTCCACACTAACATGATGCAGATACTGGGGGTTATTCACGAATGAAATAGGGTTTTCCAAGAGTTAACAATAGGTCCTACTAGGCCCTCTGTCTACAACCTCCAACAACACAAATTTCCAAAATAGAAAAACTACAACACCCACCAGTGGCATCCCAGATGGGTATGGATTGAAAGAAACCATCCCATACAACAAAAACATTATGGTGGAATAAATATACAACTAGGGAACAATTCAAAGAAAGGATCTTCCTCTCTCAGGGATTCCGAGAAAAAAGGATTCAAGCATACAAATTCCACTGGAAAGGCCAGGATTTTCTCCAACACTTCGTCGCATAACCTCATATAGAACACACAATTCCAAGGAACTCTAACACCATACCTCAACCCCAGGTCTCACAAATCCCCTTTCTCTGCAATCCCTATGTGAGAGTCTACCCTATTCTTCATGGGTTTCCTTTTCACTGACAAAGAAAACATCATTCCATCACTACATACACACCACACCTTTTTCCTAAAACAGTCAATCTAGGCATGGATGGTAGAGGTCCATACCATGAATGATGTCAGAATGCCTCGACTCCCGGACCAGGAGATCGTAACCACAACTCTCACCTCCAAGATTAAAGTCACAGTATTTGTACTAGTGTGTGATTACTGGATATCCGCTAGCAAGAGTGTCTATGTGTGAGGGTCAAGTCCACGATTTAACTGTAATATCTATGACCCAAAAAAACTCGCAGTAAAAGGAGAAAAACAAGCACATGTTTCCATAAATATAGTAGCAAAAATGAAAATTTTGTGGTCGTACCTTGGATATCTCTTCAAGCCTATGGGTAATAAGCCATGACCGCATGCACCTGTCCTCACCCACATCCTCCAGCTCCAGGAGCGTGGTGTGGACCACCTAGCGGTGGTGGGGAAAACACTAAAAACTATCTTCCACCTTTTTATTCTCCTTTATCTCCTCTGCCTTTCCCACCATCTTGTAGTACTTTCCACTCCAAGCATTGTATCTTTGAAGGTTGCTCATTATCCAGAGCCCTCTCAGCAACACGATGGGTTGGACAATCCCTAGAGAGATTCCCCTGAGCATTGCAAGTATAACACTGCCTCTCTTTTGGATGATATACTCCTCGATTCTACTCATGTTCCATAGACCCACATGCCTTTGTTTGGGCATGAGTATGCCTCCTACGTTGCGATACTGTCACATATCGTATGATGGATCCTACAAATGCCTCTATATCGTGACCTCTGTTGTGGGTCACATTCATCTGTTCCTCAGCTAGGAAACTCTCAACCACTATGGATCTCTCCAGAACCCCAACATGGGTGGGAATATTTAGTGGAATCACCAAAACGCTAATCTCTTAGCGTAGTCCCTGCTAAGAAGCTCGATCCTTGAAGAACAGGTCTCACACTATGTTTGTGGATTGGTGAGAAAGATCGAGGAATCGCACTGAGTACCCCTATACTATCATGCTACCCTTTTGTAGGAGAATTAGCTCCTGTATACGCATTGAGCGTAACGTCATTGGAATTAAATCCTCCCAAAATAGGATCTCAATTTTTTTCTATGTAACATCCCGGTTCTGTGTTCCACCCAAAAGTGCCCCATACTCGGTTGGTCACATGGCCTCAGGCGCATTTCCTCGAACACCAGATGTTACTGAGTAGTAGAGAGGTTCTTGGGTGTGATAGTGGGGAAACTATTCCCTCATTGGTAGAGTAATACAGTTGAAACAAAGAGTAAACATTAGTAGAAGCACCAATACCATACAAAAAATTAAACAGTAGAAGACTGATAGTAATAAACAAATGCAATATATATAAATAATTGATGCATGAAACATGTATCTAAGAAAGTATCCAAGCAAGTAACAATGATGGAAATTCTATTTTGAAACCAATGTAAAGAAAATAGTAAAACTCCACAGTATCGCAAGCCTGAGCTTGGTCCCATGATCTCCAGCTCCAACTGCAATCACGTTCCAGATGAAGAAGGGAACTTTCCCTTATCTATACCTGCAACCATATAATCTTTTTGGGTCCAATAGAATTCCCCAAGAAGGGTGTGAGAAAAAACCTAGTAGGAAACCACCAAAAGATCTATGCCTAACTATCAGTGAACAAATATAGAAGGTAATAAGCAGAAATGAAGTAATGAACTAAGGAGTACTCAAAAGTAAACAATCCAATAGTTTTCAATTACATTCATTTACATTCATTAATTATTCAATCTGATGAATAATGAAATATCAGGATCTAGCATAATCTCTATATCCCCTATTTAATAAAAACAATAGATTTCACCAAATATCATTTAAACTACCAAGTAATAATGAGTCCAACCTTTTTCTTTGCCCTAGAAGACTCATCATAATCATTCAATTATTCACATGTAACCCTCTGAGAAAGTTCTCATAGTCTAATACCATCTGGTTCAACATATCATCAATTCAATAAAATAATGACCCTCTGGAAAGCTCACATAGTCTAACCCCTTTGGTCCAACAAGGCACTAATGAATTACAAATGACCACCTAATTAGCTCTCAGGGCCAATACCCCTTGGTCCACATAACAACGATATAAATTATAATGACCCTCTAGAATCTGTCACTGTCAATGCCCTATGGTCCAACATTCATTTAATAACAACCCTTTGGGTTTCTCTCATGGTATTTCCCCTACGGTTTATGACCCCATGACATCTCTCATAGTCAATACCACTGGTCATTCATAAAAACATTTCATAGTTAAAAGACCATACCAAGAGAAGCACTCACAGTCAATTCCCCTTGGTCATGATTTCATAATGTGAAACACATGCATCTCAAATAAAAAAAAACTCCATCCTAACAACATTAGGCAAGGAAAAAAATTAGACTAACATGCTTTATAGACAGAATGTCTATAACCAAGAAAACATGGGAAACACATCCATAATCAGGGTAATAAAATTTATTCATAATCAAAACCATTTCTCAAACAAAAAAACCATAACAGGAATTAAACAAGGTTAAATTCCAAAACAGTAAATACCCTAAACATGGGTATTTGTCACATTAAGAATATATAATATGATATCAAATAAAGGAAAAAACCACCTACCTTGATGTTGTATGATGAAAACTCTTGAACACCGGACCTCGAATCAGCCCAGAACGTCGTAGATCTACAAAAAGTTCAAAATTGTTCAACCTTTAATAACCCGCGAGAGAGGAGAAATCGGGAAGAGAGGATATAGGAAAAGAGATAAATCACTGGTGGGAATCCAACATACCTGACAATATCTCAATCAGATCTCAGACAGAAGAACTGAAGGATCGTGAATATTTTCAGTTGTATGTCACTCTCCTGTACGAGACACGGGAAGAAGAAGGTGCATTTAGATATTAGACGCAACCTCGGGCTGACTCATAAAATAAAAAGTAAAAGTATAGTGAGGGTCCATTTAATGTGCATTCCATGTACTCAGACGTTATACGGCCAGTACACGGTTATGAAAGGAAACTGAGTACACAACGTGTACTCAGGAGTACACAGAGTGTACATAGAAAATTTTAGAATTCTTCCTCTTTCCTAAAAAACAACCTAAAATCAAGATACAAACCTAAAAATAGATATCTTGGTTCTTAAAAACATCCCCTTAAAGTAATTTTTCCCAAAATTTCCCTTACAAGTGTGGTGAAGAATAAATTTCAAACAACTCTGGCCACTGGGATCGAACGTTGGCCTCCCTCTCCCAAGTCTCGTCATGTACTCACCCGTGCTAACATAGTACCCATACCATTGGAACAGAGAGGCCATGGAGAACCTTTGTGTTGCAATCCAAATTCATAATTGGATGCTCCTTGAAGGATGCCTCCACCTCCAACTCAACCTCCTCGGGTTGATAAACATGATACAGGTCTGAAAAGTAATGTTGTAGCTGAGAAACATGGAAGACATACTAGATAGCTTGGTACCTATGAGGTAACTGCAACCAATAGGAAATAGGACTGAATCCCTCCAAAACCTAATATGGACCAACATATCTCGGTGAAAGCTTCCCCTATATCCTAATCCTCATATTTCCTAACCTCGGTGTGACATGCTAGAAAACCTGATCTCCGACCTCGAACTCTAGAGTTCATCTCCATCGATCGACATAAGACTTCTGGTGACACTGTGCATGATTCATCCTATTTCAAATCAACTCCACCTGCTTAGTGGTCTTGTGGACAAGACGTTGTCCTAGCAGAACTACCTCTCTTTCCTCCTACCAACATAGGGGTGATCGACATGACCTTTCGTACAAAGCCTCATAAGTTTCCATATGAATTGTCTCATAGAAACTGTTATTGTATGAAAACTCCACTTGGGGTAAGTGTCTCTCCCAATAACCCCCTATGTCTAGGAGTCATGCTTGTAGCATGTCCTCCAAAACTTGAATCATGTGCCTAGACTAGGCATCTGTCTCGGGATGGTAAGCTGTACTCAAAAGTACATGTGTACCCAAAGCCCATAGTAGTCCCTTCTGTACATGAGAAGTAAAAGGAGCATCCCTCTCTGAAATTATAGACTGTGGAAACCCTATGAAAATGTATAATCTCTCAGATGTACAACCTTCCAAGCTCATCAACATTGATGGTCTCCTAGATCTATAAGAAATATGAAACCTTCATGATTCTATCAATAATAACCCAAAATGAATCATTCCCTCGAGGCGACCTCGGTAAACCCATCATGAAATCCATCATGACATCATTCCATTTTCACTCAGGAATTTGTAACTGCTACAAAATCCATGGAGGTCCCTAATGCTCTGCCTTCACCTGCTGACAGGTGGAAAATCTCATAAAAAACCAAGGTACATCCCTCTCCATACCTGTCCACCAATACTAACGGTGTAGATCTTGATACATCATGAGGACACTAGAATGAACTACCCAAACCAAGTAATGAAAATCTTGAATCATATCCTCATGTATGGATTCTCACACCCATACGCACTCAAGAAAACACAACATCTTATCCCTGTTGATGGTCCACCCAGGAGTAGGGTCCTCACCTGACACACTCTCCTGTAGGACTAGGCCTTTGGAATCTGATAGGTGCCTCATTCGCATCTGATCCCATAGAGTAGAGGTAAAAACTACATAAGAAAGAAATTTCTACCTTTGTTTGACGTGCACCTCCAAATTCATCTCAGAGAATAGATCCATAAGATTCCACTCACTGCTAGCCTCTTAAACTTCCTATATTTGTGTCCTCCTTCTCAACGCATCAGCCATTGTGTTGTCCTCCCTAGGAATATAGGCAAAATCAAAGTCAAAATACTAATGGTAATCAACCCACCTTCACAGTCTCATATTCAAATCACATTTAGTAAAGATATATTTGATACTTTTTTGGTTAGTGTATACCACAAAATGATCTCCCAAAAGATAATGTCTCCAACATCAGAAATCATGCACAACTGCAGCTTACTCGAGATCGTGCATTGGGTAATTCCTCTCATGTGGCCTCAACTGTTGAGACTCGTATGTAATGACTTCTTCCCCCTACATAAGCATTGCTCCCAACCTGATACATGATTCATCAAACTAAATAGTTTAACTCTTTTTCAAATCTAGAAAAATCAGTATCAGTGATAAATTCAATCTTCCCTTCAGCTCCTGAAAGACTGAATTGATGTAATCATTCCACAAGTACTTTTCATCCTTCTTATTCAAGACCGTCAGTGGCACTGCTAATCATAAAAAGTTCTGTATAAAGCACCTATAATAACCATCCAGCCCCAAAAAACTTTGTACCTCAAAGACATTCTTCGTATGATCCCAGGAAACTACGAATTTCACTTTCATGGGGTCTACAGATACTCTTGTCTTTAAGATTACATGACCCAAGAAGTGAATCTGGTCCATCCAGAAGTGTAATTGTGAGAGCATGGCATATAACTGATGATTTCTTAGTATAATTGCTACGATTGTAAGAACTTGGATCCTGTTTTCAGTTATGTTTTCCTTTTTCTAGTGTTTATGAGGGAAAAGAGGAGTTTTTGGAAATTTCCTTAGTACACACCATGTACTTTAGGAGTACACGTCGTGTACTCGGTTATTGTCAGTAGCCAGGTGATGTCCGTGTAAGGGCCATGCACACGGTTGTGTGCGGTGACCTGAAGGCCACTTAAAGTGGGGCTCGGTAAGGGCATGTACACGCTGTGTACTTACAAAGAACACGCCATGTAATTTCTTTTTTCCATTAAATGTACCATGGTCACGTATGAAAGAGAGAACAAACTTCTTCTAGGCCTGGTTCGTCCGAGACCATCTGTATGCCGTGAATCATTGCCGAGCTCCTCACCATGCGTCTGTCCTTTGAATCGAAAACCATTGGTTCTGTTGGAATTGAGTTGATGTGTTCTCTCTAATCATAGAACACCATCCCTTGATTTCTCCTCTCTCGTGAGATGTCGTTGGTTGAATGTTTTAGATGTTTTTGTAGATCCATGGTGTTCTAAGGTGTTTCAAGGCATAAGATTCATGTATAGTGATGCTACAATTCTAAGGTAGGTGGTTTGTTCCTTTCTACTGAAAGACTTTGAGTTATATGTGAAATTGATCCCAATTCCCTTGAATGGGGTATTGCATATTTACTGATTTATCTGGGGTATTTTCCAACTATGATTTTATGGTTGAGTAGAGTTTATTTGATTGTAAATAGGGTTAACTGTTATGGTTTGAATTATTTTTCCCATGAATGTTCTTTTTACAACCGTTTGGTCCTGCTTAGCCTGTTAGTTTGCCTTACCTGTTTCCCATGCCTAGTATTGTAGGATGTATTATGTTTATTTCTGACATACTGTAATGCTGTAGAGTGTTATCCAAGTAGTTCTTGAGGTTTACTTTTTCTGAGAAACTTTTTTGTACTTATTGACTTACACATGACCGTGAGAACCTGGTGTGGTAGACCATATGGAGAATGGACATTGATGGCTTCTCTAGAGTGTCTATTTTTACTATTACGATGCGTGACCATAGAGGGAATTGACGTAAGTGCTTCCTCAAAGTGTCTGTAGTTCCTCGACACGGGCCATAGGGGGAATGTAACATAAGTGCTTCCTCAAAGCGCCTTTAGTTACCGATACTAGACTATAAAAGAAATTGATAGTGAGTGCTTCCTCAGAGAGTCTATTCTTAAGCTAAAGCGGAGGGGTTAGACTATGTGTACATCCCAGATGGTTTCCTGTACTTGTTGGTTGAACCAGAGGGGTTAGGCTATGAGTACTTCCCAGAGGGTTACCATTGGGTTTAGCTACTTTCTTGTGTTGTTTGGTTGAGCCAAAGGGTTTTGGTTGTGAGTACTGCACAAAGGGTTACCTTATTTGATTATCTATTTATTTTCTATGTGATATTGATTGCTTTGAACCTTAGGAATGTTTGTTGTTGAGTACTTCCTTTTTTATAGATTCTTTTTTACTTATTTCCTGTTATATACTCACTGACTATTAGACATAGATCTTCGGGTGGTTTCCTACTAGGATTTAGTCTCACACCCTGTTTGGGGTATTCTTTTGGGCCCAAAGTGATTATATTGTTGTAGGTATAGATAAGGTCAAGTTCCCTTCTACTTCAGGTACTTGATTGTTTTGGAGTTGGAGAGCATGGGACCAAGCTATGGCTTGCCATGCTGAGGAGTTGTTTATTTTCTTTTCTTTGAACTATGGATTATTATTTTATCAGAATTGTGACTTGTTTGGCTCTTTTCTTAGACATATGTATCATGCATCATTTTATATATGTGCTCAAATTGTTTATTAATTCAGTCATCTGTTGTTTATTATTGTATGGATTATTTCTGCTTCTGCTATTGTATATTTGTTTTACATCTATTATGTTACTCTTCCAATGAGGGAATAGTTTCCCCACTATCACACCCAAGACCCATAGTGCTAGTCGACAGCCTATGGTGTTCGGGTAAATTCGCTTGAGGCCATGTGACCAACCAGGTATGGGGTGCCTCTGGGTGGCTTCTGAAATAGGGACGTTACAAAGTGGTATCAAAGGAACTTACTTTATTCTTGACATACATTTTGGAGCCTATATCCATGGATAGGAGGAATACGTAATTAGTAATAAGTTGTGCCCGGGTGTAGCTAACCCGTGTACAGGGAAAAGCTAATTTACCTCGATTATTTCTATTTTTCAGATTTTGCAATTTTATAGTTGATATGATTTCACTGTTGGGTGACTCACATGATTTGTGTTGTTATTGTTTATGCTATTGAGGTTCTATTTTTGTTGCAACCCTATGATATGAGGGTGTGCCATCTCATTCATCATATAGGCACTTGCAAGAAAATCACATGTCAGGCATTATTGCCATGCCATTTAGGGAGAATTAGCTATTGCATGCTGTTGTGATAGATGTTGTGATAATTATGCATGTTGTTGTGAAAGCTTCCTTTATATAATACCTGCTAATTTTATAGGGTATTGCTTTGCATAAGTCCTTGTTTGAATGAATGCCAAACCTTGGTTCTTGAGATGCATGTGCCCTCATGGACCGTAATTTGGTGGATCATTGACTTATTTTCCCTGTTTATAACTTGTATAAGATTTCAAGATTTGATTTGTGGGGAGTATGGGCCCCCACGGATCATAATTTGGAAGATTAATGTTCTTTTTTAGTGTTTTCGGGGCTTCCGGAGTAGTTTCTAAGGATTACTGTCCGGAAAAACCAGGAATACATGGCGTGTAATGATAAATACATGTCATGTGTTCTTCTGTTCGGGATGAAACTGTTTTTCTTAAGTACACACCCTGTACTTAATTTACACGCTGTGTAGGCTCAAACTGTGTCACAAACTGTGTGAGGAAAGACACGGGGTTATGAAAATCTTGCTGGAACACACCGTTTGATGTGTGTACACACCATGTTGTGAATAACATGTGTCCACCCATGTGAATAACTACACGGATGGATGAAACTTATGATATACACGTTGTGTCATGTATGAACATGCCATGTAGTGTAACCCATGTATCTAGTCATGTAACGAACAACAAGGGTGGTGAAATCCTTCAAGTACACATCGTGTCTCGCACAAACACACCGTGTAGAGTCAGCCGTGTAGCTAGTCGTGCCACTAACAACATGGGTCAGTGAAGCTTTTCTTGTGCACCCCGTGTCTGGCATGAACACTCCATGTAGTCTTGTCTTAGGAGAACCGTGTGGGTTAGTCATGTAGAAGAACTTTGGCAGGGGAAGAAGATTCAAGTACACACGGTGTGTTAGGAAAACATGTCGTGTGTTTGGGGTGTTACAGGTCCTAGGTTGGCAGGAGTAAATTCCTATGTGATGGCTTAAAGGAACACACCATGTATTGATAATACATGCTATGTAGTCATGTTGTGTAAAACATGAATGTTTTCTTTCTCTTGTTCCCTTCTTTTACTTATATGTTTTTAGTCCCTATTAATCTTGATATAAGGTGTGCACTTGACCATGTAGTGACATGCCACCGAGACGTCCTCCGGTCGTATGCCAGTTACAGGGTAGTGATCAGATTCCAGATATGACTGAGCAGGGACTACCAGCAGATCCTCTAGTTGTGACAGTCTTGGCACCGACCGTCATTCCCGACACAGGTGCTAACACATAGTTTCAATAGGGCATCATGAGGTTTATGTAGACCTTCCGTGGAGTACCGCAACCTACCTCATCTATGGAAGAGTTGATGTGGGTCTTCCAGCAGCAGCATCCTCCCACTTTTTTAGGATATTCCAGACCCCAGGCTGCTGATTCCTGGATAAAATCCTTGTTGATGATCTTCGAGCATCTGTAGATGCCTCCAGAGATAAGGGTGAAGTGCGCTACATATTTTCTACGATATTCCTCCAAGAGAAGGAGGGATGTGATCTCATAGGTAATACATCAGTAGGTTATGGCTTGGGAGGAGTTAAAACATATCTTCTATGACTATTTCTATTTTGAGACTTTGAGGGACGATTAAGCCCAAAAGTTCATGAGTCTGGAGTAGGGTACTCTTTCTGTTATGGAGTACTCATCTCTGTTTACTGAGCTGTAGTGCTTCACACATATTCCAAGAGGTGATGAGTTATTTCTGGGAAGGATGTTTGAGGATGGTCTTAGGCACGACATCCGGTCTTAGGTGAGTATATTTAGGTTGTCCTCCATCACCTTTATAGTCAACCAGGCGCTGATCACGGAGTGCAATCTGAGGGATTCTGGAGTTGTGATCCAGGGCGGCTCAGTATCTAGAGTTAGTATCCCTCCTAATGACAATAGGAATCATTGTAGGGAGTCTATGTGTGGAGATCCTAGGAGGCAAGAGACATCTTCAGGTAGCCATGTAGTGTGAAACCAGTGCGTGAAGAGCGGGCATACAAGGCCACATTGCCCGAGGGAACTAGTGGAACGCCGATCTTGCAGCAAGATGGGCCATGTACAACTCTTCTTTCAGATCTTCTCACCAGGATATAGTGACAGTGGTTCTTCTATGACTCCTCATTCAGGAGAATCACCTCCAGTTTCTCACCAGTCTGGGAACTAGAGTTCTTCCGGCCTTTCAGGCCGAGGTGGAGGTCGCAGCCGTGGTAGTCAGTCGCCAGGCTTCTAGTGACAACAAGGTGGATTTGTTCAGATTGGTCAAGTAGGATCATAGTGCCATGGTACCGGCCATAAATTTGTAGTGGAGTAGACCCAGCATGATCAGGATCCTAGACCCTCTATAGTTCAAGGTACGATCCTAGTTGGCTCTGTTTTATATTCTGCTCTCTTCGATATAGAGGCTTCCGATATCTTTATATCTTTTGCTGTTATAGAGAGACTTGGGCTCTGTATCTTTTCTTCTACTGATATCTTGATGCTAGACACTACATTGGGGAAAAGAACGGCTAGTGTACTTCAGTTAAAGGATTTCCCTCTTGAGTTTAGAGGGTGTCACTTCTTATGGGACCTTTATGTCTTAGAGATCACAAGATATGATGTCATTCTCAGAATGGACTGGTTAGTTACCTTCCTGTAAGTTGTCGATTTCTATCACCGTAGGGTGAGTTTCACATCACTAGAGGGCTGTTCGTTTCTTCATAAGGGTGAATGGTATGTCTCGGAGAGAAAATCAGGACGCAAGAATCATGGATTGGGAGGAGTTACAACCTAGATTTCTAGTCAATATTAGGATGACCAGAATACTTCACAGATGGACTTTCCTATAGTGGTGGATCGTTATAGGGACATCTTTCCAAGAGGACTTTTCTGGTTTGCCTCCAGAGTCAGAGGTAGACTTTTTTATTCAACATGATCTAGGAGCGGCACCGATGTAAATTTCTCCTTATATGTTGGATACACCGGAGTTACAAGAGATCAAGAAGTAGTTGGAGAAGTTGCAGGAGAAGGGTTTCATCTGACCTAGTACTTCTCCTTGGGGCTCGCCTGTCATGTTTGCGAAGAAGGAAGATGGTACCCTCATACTTTGCATGGATTATCGAAAGTTGAACCAATTGATGGTAAAGAACCAATATCCCTTTCCGAGGATTGATTATCTCTTTGATCATCTTCGAGGATCCCAGGTGTTCTCGTAGATTGACTAGAGGTCTGGTTACCATCAGTTGTATGTCAGAAAATCCGATATACCTCTAACAGCCTTCCGTAGTATGTATGGTGTATATGAGTATGTGGTTATGACGTTCGGTCTCATGAACGTGCCTGCAAACTTCATGGAAATGATGAACCGAGTGTTACATCTATACTTGGATTCTTTTGTGGTTGTCTTCATGGACGATATCTTGGTGTACTCTAACACTCAACACGACCATGCCACCCATCTTGAGATCATTTTCAATACACTTAGAGAGCATCAATTATATGTTAAGCTATCAAAATTACACTTTTGGATGGATCAGATTCACTTCATAGGTAATGTTATCTCAGATACAAGTGTATCAGTAGACCCATAGAAAGTGAGGGAAGTAGTTTCCTAGGAGCAGTTGAAGAACGTCTTTGAGGTACGAAGTTTTCTGAGTCTAGCTGGTTACTACTGACATTTCATACATGACTTTTCACGTTTAGTAGCGCCACTTACAGGCCTGACTAAGAAGGGTGAAAAGTTCTTGTGGTCAGATTATTGTGAGTCAACCTTTCTGCAGTGAAAGGGGATGTTGACATCTGCACCGATACAAGTATTTCTAGAGCTGGGCAAGGGCTATACTGTTTACCATGATGCATCAGGTATCAAGATGGGATAAGTGATTATTTAGGGTTAAGGGGTCGTTGCATATGGGTCTCGGCAGTTGATTCCATATGAGAGGAACTACCCGACACATGATCTCGAGTTGGAAGCAGTTGTTCATGATTTATGGTGTTGGAGACATTATCTTCTAGTAACTAAGTACTCACCATGTACTTCTTTGTAACGTTCTGATTCTGGAAGCTACCTAGAGGTGCCCCATACCCGTTTCGTCACATGGCCTCAAGCACATTTCCTCGAATGCCAGATGTTGTCGACCAGCAGCGAGGGCCATGGGTGTGTTAGTGGGGGAACTATTCTTTCATTGGTAGAGTAACACAGTAGAAGTAAAACAGATATACAATAGTGGAAGTAGTAATAATCCATACAACAACAAACAGCAGAAGATAGAAGTAATAAACAACTAGAGCACATATATAAAATGATCCATGAAACATATATCTAGGAAAGCATCCAAACAAGTCCCAATGATGATACAGTACAAATATAAAGTGAAATGAAAAGAAAATAAAAAACTCCTCAGCATCTCAAGCCATATCTTGGTCCCATGCTCTCCAGCTCCACAACAATCATGTACCTGATGTAGAAGGGTTATTACGCTTATCTATACCTTCAACAATAAAATCTGTTTGGGCCCAAAAGCATGTCCCAAACAGGGTGTGAGATTAAATACCAGTAGGCAACCACCCAAGGATCTGTGTGTAACATTCAGTGATTATATAACAAGAAATAAGTAAAAATAAGTAGCAAAAAAACAATTACTCAGTAGTAAACATTCATACAATTCAAAGAAATCAATATCACATAGCAAATAAACAGCTAATTAAAGCAGGCAACCCTCTCGGCAGTAGTCACAACCTAACCCCTCTGGTTCAACCAAATAGCACAAGTATGTAGCTAAACACAATGGTAACCCTCTGAGAATTATTCTCACCCTAACCCGTCTAGTTCATCCAACAAATACAAGAAACCCTCTAGGAAGTACACACAGTCTAACCCCACTGGTTCAGCTTAAGTATAGACTCTCTGAGAAATCACTCACCATCAATTCCTCCTATAGTCTCATATCGCTAACTAAGGCACTCTGAGGAAGCACTTACATCACATTCCCCTTATGGCCCACTTCAAGGAACTACAGACACTCTGAAGAAGCACTTACGTCAATTCCCTCTATGGTCTCACATTGTAACTATAAAAACAGACACTCTGGAGAAACCCTCAATGTCCATTCTCCCTACGGTCTACCACACCAGGTTCTCACGGGCCTATGTAAGTCAAAAAGTATAGCAAAGTGTCTCGGCCAAAGAAAACCTCAATAACTACTTGGATAACAGTCTACATCATTACAACACGTCAGAAATACACTTACTCTATCCTACAATACTAGGCATGGGAAACAAGTAATGTAGCCTAAGAGGCTAAGCAGGTCCAAACGGTCGTAAACAAAACATGTATGGGAAAACACTTCAAAAGAATAAGAGTTAACCCTATACAAAATCAAATAACCTCTAATCAAGCATACAAGCAGAGTAGGCAAATATCATGGCTAAAATAGTAAATACGCAATACCCCGTTCAAGGGTATTGGGCACAATTGCACATATATCTCAAATAATTTCTGCATAAAGGCACAAACCACCTACCTCGGCATTGTCGGATCACTATATGTGAATATCAGGCCTTGAATCACCTTAGAATGATAAAGATCAACAAAAATGTCTAAAATTTTCAACCAAATATATCTCACGAGAGTGGAGAAATCAAGGGATGGTGTTCTAGGAGAAGACATAACTCACCGATGCAATTCCAATGAAACCAACAGTGTTCAATTCGGAGGAAGGACACATGGTCGGGGGCTCGGTGAAGATTCACGGCGTACAGACACTTTGGGAAAGCTCAGAAAATCTAACCCCTTTGGTCTTGCATGACACTAAGGAATTACAAATGATCACCTAGGTAGCTCTCACGGTCATTACCCCATGGTCTGCATTGTAATGATATAAATTATAATGACCCTCTAGAAGCTCTCATAGTCAATCCCCTATGGTCAAATGTTTATTTATTGACAACCCTCTTGGTTGCTCTCACGATCTATCCCCTATTATCTATGACCCCATGGTGTCTCTCACAGTCAATACCTCTGGTCATTCATAAAAAAAATCACAGTTAAAAGACCCTACCATGGGAAACTCTCACAGTCAATTCACCTTGGTCATACTTTCATAATGCGAAAAACATGCATCTCAAATAAACAGTAACTCCATCCTAACAACACTAGGTGTGGAAAAAATGCATCCCAACATGCTTTCTAGACCCAATGGCCATATCCAAACAAACATGGGAAACACATACATAATCAAGGTAATAAACCTTATTCATAATCAAAACCCTTTCTAAAATAAACAAACCATAGAAGGCATTAAACATGGTTAAATTCCAAAACACATAATACCCTAAACATGGGTATTCGTCACTTTAAGAATATATAATTAAAATACTATCAATGAAAGGCAAAAACCACCTACCTGGATGTTTTACGATGAATAATCTTGAATGCCGGCCCTTGAATCATCCTAGAACACCGTAGATACTCAAAAAATTAAAAATCATTCAACCTTGGATAACTCATGAGATAAGAGAAATTACAAAAAGGGGATTTGTGAAAAGAGTGAACTCACCAATGGGAATCTAGCACACCCAGCGGCATCTTAATCGGAACTGAGATTGAGAAATGGTAGGAGCTCAAAGATTTTCATAAGTATGCCGCTCTCCAGTATGATACATGGGAAGAAGAATGAGATTTTGGAGATTAGATGCAACACCGGTCCAGATCATAAAATAAAAAAAATTACATGACATGTTCATTTAATGTATGAGACATGTACTAGCCTCAACCGACTCTCGTTTGAGGCAGTCTTCCTAGTCACTTACATGAATAAGTACTCAATCGTTACACATCCAGAACATGGTTATGTGCGGAAACTAGATAAATAGTGTGTAATCAAGAGTACAGGATGTGTACTTAAAAAAATTTCAAATTCATCATTTTTCCTCAAAAACAACTTGAAATCATGATCCATACATAAAAAATGGAGATCTAGGTTTTTATAGTCCAAGTGAGTGTCTCCTCGCCACACATCTGGATCGTCAAGATCCATCATCTCCTCGCTGAGCCCTAAAGAAGTCTTGCGGCTAAGAACTCCATCTGGTCAAGAGGCGCCCTCACTAGAAGGAAGACTTGCGTAACAACCTCAAGCCGATACTCATCCACCTGGGGGTCGGTCTCGCCCCTGAACCTGGGAGGTCTCTGCCTCTGGAACACGTACAATGCACTGAGCCTTCTTACATCCACTACTGATAGTGCTGGTAGCAACTGCTGATCAACGGGTGGTGGAATCATGGGGAAACCAACCGGTGGGGCTTTCTCCGGTACTAGTCCTCGTACCAACACCTCGTCGTTAGGTGTATCATCTTCATGGTCACACAATGTAATCCTGGATTGCTATCTATGTAGAGGCATCCTAAAATAGATCATGATGATGCATAGTTAATAAAGTATATTTGTAGAGCTGACTCAAAAAGGACATATAAAACACAAACCATTATTATGTGATACATGTACCATTCATTTCCTGGTGACCAGTTTCATAATGTACTTAGTAGAAAAGTAGGTTACTTGAGTTCTAGTGAATGGATACGTCATTCACTGCACCAACACTATAATGTCTGGCCAAGGATTGAACCTAGAAACATCTTAACACATCCGCAATCCAGCCGAAACCAAGATCACAAACTCTCGGTCCAAATGTGGAACTGAACCACTCTGATACCACTCTATTATTACCCATCCCCTATGGAAAGGGATGTGACAACCCCAACCTTGCCTCCGATAGGCCAAGGGTTAGAAACTAGTGCCGAGTAGGCATATCCCACAAATTGAAGGCATTTCCCGAAGAACCTGTACACACACACACACATTTTAAAGGCACAAATGGTGTAATGAAAAAAACAATAAATAAACAAGTATGCACACCACTGTGATCCCACAAAGAGTACAATAGAGAAGTAAAGTGAAATAAGGGTAACTAGGCCAGAGTACAAACCCAAAAAAGAAAAGTAAATTGCATCCCATGTCAAACTTGAAAAAGAAGCGGTATTGGGACTATCGTCTGGAAAGTATCTAGAACACTCCATGGTTTTCTTCACCCCTCTAGGAACCACCTGGTCCTCACCCACTAGGTCCACATCAAAACTTCAATAATCTCCACAAGACATGACATGTTCAGGAAAATACCATGTAGGGGTGAGTAAAACAATACTCAGTAGAACACCCTAAAAACTATAATGGACAACCCACTAATAGATACACAAGGTACAGTAAGCTCTACACACGTATATGCACATACATATACCAAGTAAATCCAGATATAATCTTCTCAGACACTAAGAATCATAAGGTTACAACCTCATAGCCGATAACAGTATTCTCGTCTTAGGCTCAAAAGGTAACACATAAAACCAGGAGATCACACTCCATGAGCTCATCCATCCTAGATTGCACTCATCCAAGAGATACACTCCATTGAAAACATTCAACTAGGTCCATCTCCAGTTCCCACCACCAGAGGCTCAATCACCGTTGTCTTGCACCCAATGAAAAACTAAGGGAACCCAAGTGGAGAGGCCCTCCCTCACCACTATAAACTTATGAGGGAGACCTTCTCATAACCATCTCGAGAAACGTTTTTCGCTTCTATAAGTAGTGACACGCACCTCAGTCCGTTGAGGGAGCACTCGCTCCTATCTAGGTATTGTTCTCATAAAGAGGAGGGGCCATATCCTCGCAGTTGTGTCCTACATTCGAGGGAGATCCAACTCAAATGGATGAACCTCTCCGCACCGCTACTCATAGATGGGGGAGTATGACTTCGTAAGTGAGGACTCCTACCCTAATTCGGTAGGGGAGTATGACTCATGAAAGACCCACACCTTGACCCCATTGGGGAGTATGACTTCATAAGATGAGGATCGATACCCAAACTGGTAGGAGAGTACTACTCAGTGAGTAGAAGACTCGCACCCTAGTACAAAAGGGGAGTTCATACTCTCTCAGTTCATGTGTGGAGGACCTACATCCTAGACCAACAATAGAGTACTGACTCCAATAATAGTAGACCCTCACCCTACCCATTTGGGGAGTACCGACTATATGTATGTTACATATGGAGGAACTGCACCCTAATCATATAGGGGAGTACTAACTCCACTAATAGAGTAACCACTCCCTGATCCCACAGGGGAGTACCTTCTCTTCACGAACATCTCCGGGAACCTACTCCCTAGTCCTTCAGGGAAGAAACACCCCCAAAAGAAGCTATCCAAAAGTAACGAACCCGCTCCTATGACATGGAGAGTCCCATCTTTACAAGACATGACAATTTCCACTAAAAAGTGCTTGTACTGAGAGGACCTAATTCTCAAACCATTATTACACTTCCAAATTCCACAAAAATCCCACATAGATTATCTCAAAAGGACCATCTTTTTACAAGGGTTCTAGTACTGCATATTTCTCATCAAATGGATGCTCTGTTTGAAAGTTACAAGCATTTTAGTGAAAAAGGGGTTGGTTGGGTCTAGGTCCGATCCGACCCAGATAAATTGTCCCCGACTCAGGTCTGACCTGACCCAACGGGTCAACCCAACACAGGTTCAACCTGACCCACAGTTCAACCCAACAGAGGTCTAACCCGACCCACTAGGCCTGACCCACCGCCAGGTCTGGCCCGCTGCTCCAGCCCATCCCACAGTTTGGGCCAGTTTGGTCCACCCCAGACGCAGAAACCCACGGTGTCCCTCCATGTCACATAGTCTGCTACTTCTCCGCATGCCCATAGCATGATATGTGGGTCCAGGTGACCCTACCATGACTGAAGCCGCATCCTTATCTTATGCAGTAGTTGCCTTCGCCAGCAGATTTTTTCATGGGCCACTAGAAACTCTTCGGTGGTCCGTTCTTTGATCCGGAAGAGGTTCTGGTATCCTTCGGTCACATTGTACATCTCCAAAGGGTTGATTCATCATTTAAACCCCTTTCTCCAAAAAAATCATAGAATTATGGTGTCTCACGTGTCGCTTCTATCTGTCTGTCATCATCGTCATTGCACCTCCATCATTCTGTGTCCATCCCAGAGCTGTGCTATCAGATCATTGTGACAAGAAATGGTTGTGTGATGATCGATCATTCGTCATCCCATGATGAATGTGAAGAATGTGGGGGGAGCCAAATAATAACCCCAAGGATCAAACGTCAGACATTTGTTTGTTCCACCCTCGATTTGATCTATTAAAAGGATCAAGATAAAAGAGACAAAATAGAAAAGTCATTTCCTCCAAAATCATCCCAAAGTCAAAACCTCCTTTAAGAATGATCAAGTGGCGGGTCAAACTGTTTATGGGTTGATCCACTTTTAATATTTAGAAATCAAGATCATTAAAATCAAACACCCTACCATGAGGTTTTGATCAATCATTGGCGAAGAGAGATTTGTGTTGTTGTCGTTCGTTGAACCTCGATCCTTGATTCGTCGGATCCGTCGCTTTCGGTTCTAAGTTCTAAGCTCGATCCACCAATCTATTGGTGTTCCTCAGAGATGTCTCCTTAACCAAGACTGATAATATTCTCAGGGTTATGGAAATGACCCTGGAATTTCTTATAATGGACACAATTTGGTGAAAACTCACATTGCGTAAAAAATATTTTTATTTAAAATATTTTAATGACGCATGCGTCTAAAATCTAACTTTTTCGTCTGGATTGCACTGAATGATGTTAGTCCCTAACTAAGGTGTATATTTAGTTCTTAATGCAATGGTTTCATCATATTTCTTATCAGGTCATCCGTTTGAAAGATAATATAGTCCAATGTTCACCGCCCAAACGTTTTTAATTAAAAACTTCAATTTATTAATGATTTATTACAGGCACACCGGGCTTCGGAATCGTATGTTGTATCAGCGCCCGGTCTTAGAATTTTCCCAAATAATTTCTTAAAATGAATTTATAAAAAATCTAGGCCATTAAAAATATGATAATATTATATCATTTTGTTAATAATAGTTCAGTATGCCCATTGTTTCGTGTGTTAACTACTTCATTTTCTTATTCCTGTTTTATTGTATAAGTTATGTTTTTTTTGCGTAGGATATATTTTTTTCATATATAGAATAATATTATGTTCATAAATATTATATTTAATCATATTATAAATTTTATAATCATTTTTTAATGGTTAACATGGAGAATGAATCTCATCGCGTCGTGGAGATGGTAGGTCGTACGTACGCACATGCGATGATGTAGTTCCCTTAATGGTTAAATGGAATGGAATTGTATGGTATATTAATTATGAAGAATCATTATCATATCATATTAATTATTTATATAAATTATACATATCATTATACACATCCATATAATATGGTATTGAATAAAAAATTACACCACGGCATGGAGACGGTATGTCGTACGTACGCACACATGTTGATAATATTATTCGAATGATGGATAAAAGGAGGAATATGGTCCTGCTATTATCATAATAACATATAATCATGTATATGATACTATATTTATTACTTTATTATGGAAAAAACATGGTAATTGGAAGTAGAAGAAGAAAATAAATAGAATTTAATTGGTAAAATATTTAACTCTTCTTCAAGTATTTCTTTTTGATTTCCACAAAAGAACTATGTAGGATGGCTTTCTGAACAATGTATGGAATCTAAGATGAATTGAGGGAATTTGGGAGGAGAATTTTATGGGTTTGGAAAATCAAAATGTCTTTATAGGTTTGAATAAAATATAAGGATAGGTTGTCTTTTATAAGAAAGGGGGTACTTTTGGAAACTCCAAAACTATTAATTTAATATAAATTGATTTTAGATTTCAAATAGCTAAAAATTGAATTATTTCATGGATAAGAAGAGTATGGGAATAAATACTCTCAACCAATGATTTTTATAGAAGTTTAGGTCACAAACACAACCATATCTTTTGGATTTAACCCTCAGTTAAAGAGTTTAACTCTTATTGTATCTACATGACTATTTATACTATTCGGTTAATATAGCTACTATAAAATGACAAAAGGACCCCAATTAATTCATTTATTACATATTTACTACTATTAAAGTCATTTGGATGAACCATATTTTTTTGACTTTTATATCATTTAATTCAATAGTATTTATTTTAAAATCTCATTTATGTCGACTTTGACACTATTTAATACAACATTTTTGTTAAAGTCATAAAAACATTATTCCTTATAAAAAACTAAATTAACACATCCCTAACATGTAAATTTAATCCATAAAATTCATGGATGGAATCAAATATTTCATATATTATTTATTTTAATATTATTAATATTTATTAATTTATTCTTCCTTAATAATTCAATTAGAGCATCACTATTATGTCACCATTTAGTTTAATTATTTAATTTATAAAATAATAAATAATTTAATATGATGTAGATAAAATTTTATCCTTCTAAATACTATTTATAGTCGACCATAACACTTATATCCTATCATATTAAAAATGACATAGTTATTTAAATTTGATTATGAATTTTTAAACTCTTCTTTAAATAAAATATAATAAATGTCATAATCATACACTAGTATCTTAAAAAGAGTCATATTTTCAACCAAAGGTTGATTTTATTCAAAAAAACGTATCCAATGAAATTAGGACAATTGTTAAGGTAATTTTACAATAATATTATATTATTTTTTACCATTAATCACTTGATTTACCCTTAACTCTGGTAAATAAATAAAAATTTATTAAAGTCACTATTCACCAAGAAAATTAAGTTGATACTATTTGATCAAAAAACTCATATGAATTACAACCCTGTATTCCTATTTTTTGAAATTCAATTCCCAGAAGAAGAAAAATTATGTTTAATGCTAATCGTGAAAATGTGATTAAAAGGTGGGTAAACGAAACGTTCAAAAGTCCAATATATTTTTATATCTAAATATTTTACAAAAATGAATCTAATGACCTACATTGGACTAATATATGTATTGTTTATCTATTGTGACTTCAAAATAAATTGAAATTAAAATAATTATTTAAATGAAAACGTCTGTTTTTAAACTACAATGCAATATTTTTCACTATTCAACAAAAAATGATATGTTTTAGGAAAATACCCAAAACTTACTCTAAGTTAATTATGATATTCCAAATTGAAAAATGATGTCTATTTTAAAGAATAAAATTTGTAAATTTCATAATGTGGTTAATAGTACTCGTTACCACCTTTTAAATAGCTAGTTTGATAGGTCATGGTATGATTGAACTCGGTGTTTCATGTAGTTAAAGATATTTAATTATTTAAAAAGAAGAATACCATGGATTCTTGGGGTGTTACAAAATCAAATTTCTCATCTTCCTCAAAATCCCCTGACCATCTAGTGCATCACCTTGATCTTTAATTTTTTAATTCTTTCTAAATTAATCACATATTCTAAAGAAATGAATTTTGTGTATGACCTAAAAAACCACTCACAGCCTTATTTGGAATCCAAACCTCTTTTCACCTCGTACACATTAAATAAAAACACCTGTGGTTTTACAAAATTATGATGAAAATTTTCAGGTTTGGACCATCACCTCTAATACCACTTATTGGGGGTGATTCCCAACCTCAGGGTAAAAAAAGCTTGTAACAACATTTTTGAGAAAAAAATGAAATAATGGAAGTGAAATATAACAACAACAAAATAAAAGGAATCAACACAAAGGTTTTTTAATGTAGAAAACCCATTCGATGTGGAGGATTAAGAAAGACAAAAGGAAACTCTAAAATATCCACTATTAATTATAGTAAAAAATTCAAGTAATGTATGAACATGGGTTATAATGAGAGCATATAAAAACCTTTGTGAAATTCACACCCCTATACACTTCCTTTGAATCTTAGAAAATCATCATGAAAATTCCATTCTCAAAAGATCCATCTATGTAAAAATGTCTTGATTTTGTGAGAAAGATCCACTATATCAAGGATTAAATCCGAACATACATCAACCTATCACACCATCTTACAACACCTGAATTATTATTATTTTTCTCTCTCTATCATGATCTTTCCATCATGATGTACAGCCAATCAGCAATTGGGATATTCCACCTGATAACCAAAATCAAGAATACTTTCGATACATGGCCTCGATCATCGATCTAATCACTACTACTTCCCATATTTTCAATGTCGACACACCGCATATGCTTCTAAAAAGCTGTGTCCCATCACATAATAGATCCACCATCGATGTTTCATATTCTATTATCAAAGAGGAATATGGGATTTCACAAATAAATAATCCTATGTCCTCTTTATCTCAGTGGACTACATCTAGAGAAGCTCTCTCTCTAATGATCACTACCAGATACTTCTCCTTTTAAATCATTCACATTTTCCTTTTTCAATTACAAATAAGATATAAAATACTATTTATTAAATTTCCAAAACACTATACATAGTCCACGTTAAATAATTAAAAAATTATCTCATCTAAATAGATATAAAAGATATATCTCCCCATGAGAAGCAATTGCGGCCTTATTTGAGTGATAGAATTATAGATATAACTAATTCAAAAAACCAACTTATGTCAAATTTGGAGACACCAACGTGTTGAATCCTATCAGTTTTTCCTTTTTAGGGGTACCTCCATTATGGTCATTTGGATGTGTCATGTACTTAGTCTATGGTTGGTCAGGATAGAATGAAATGTTGGTTTTTGTGGTGTAATTATCACAAATGTGGTATAGAGTCCAAGATGGGTGATTTTGGTGGTTCTACCAATTTGGGCATCACTTCACCATGGAGATCGGGATGTGTCATGGTATTTTTTGAGGTATTAATTATAATTTGAGAATTTAAGATGCTACGACACGATTATGAACATTGTTTGATGGTGTTTCCTCTATTTTATCAGACCATATGGTTGTATATGATTTAAATAGGGGTATTTATGACATGATTTTCAAAGGGAGTTCTTTTTGACCCTATTATAGTGCAGAATATTCCCTTTGGGTGGGGATTTATATTTTCTAAGACTAGATATAAATATGGATTCCCCTTCAAATCTCATTATTAAACCTTTGATTCCATTAACCATTATGAGAATCGAGTGCATTTTTAAAAGTCTTTTCAACACCCTTTTATCAACATTGATACATGGACTGATGAGATCAATTGTTGGTGATCCAAGGTGATTCGATCCTCTTCCCATCTTGGCTTCTTCTTTGTTCCATGATCAGAGAAGGTTTTGGAAATAGTAGTGGTTACTTTGGGAGATGTTGAGGTAGGAAATTATGATGGAGATTGTTGTGTATAAGGGTTCCTTGAGTGATTTCAATTGAGATATCATATTTTTGTTTCCTTTTCCTTACATAGTGAATTTTGAATCTTTAATTGAGGTAGGGGATTCGAGAACTCTATTTGTTTAAGAGTGAATTATGGAAGTTTCATTATTTTTATTGCTTTGGGTGGATAATAACAATTTATCTAATAAAGATAATGAATTAAACAAGAAAATAAATTTATAGGAAGAAGTGTTTTATATGTATTTACTTGTTTATATAATATATCTCATATGCTTTATTGTTGATTTCTACTATTGTTAAAAATAATTATTTTTGTTGTCAGGACTATTTTCTTTTTTTGTGAATATGCTATTAGAATAACCATTCATAAAAGTTTAATAGCATAAATGCATTAAATCAACTAGTTGAGAGGAAAGATGTCCTTTTTTTGTGAATATTATGTTTGAATATGTTGTTGGCCTAGAAACCTGGATAGAGACAAGTCATGGAATCTGTTGAAGCTGATACGTGATGTTTTCCTATGCCCTCTTCTCATCAGGGGTTACTTCAAAAAAATCCATTACAGATACGAAAAGGAAGGGGACTGATAGAGGTAGGATGAAAATATGTTATATTTTCAGGAATCACTCATCCAAAACACTCTTCATGAACTCGTGTACATTATAAACCCGTTCACCTAGCAGAGAGGTGGGATTACGTTGAGTTTTATTGCATAACGGCTGGATCACTTTCTGGGTATGAACGACTTGAAATCCATCTCCATTCTTTCAATATTTTCAACTTACCCTCAATATCCTCAAATCATTATCTTATTTTGATGTCAACTTCCTCACAAGAAGGGAATATGATACCGAAGCATGCCGCCCGACTTGAAAATTCGTGGCTCTATGATAGAACCTATGAGGGGATGATTCAGTCATCCTGGGAGAATAGGGAGAATGATCTTTATATTGAATTACATGATCTTTCCTCAATTTTTATGAAATGGAGTGCATCTAGATTTGTGGAATTTGATAAATGGATCAATTCAGTGGATAACTGGCTCAAAAGGCTCACATCCCTCCCATGTAGTGACTTAGTGCTAAAGTATATTTCCTTAACTGCAAAAATGATTAACAATTCTTCAAAAGAAAAGGAATCCTAATAGTTTTTACAATCAAGAGAAGCCCACATCAAGGTAGGGGATCAGAAAACTTTTTACTTGCACCAAAAAGCAAATGAAAGGAGGAATAAAAACTTCAACGCTCAGATTGAGGACCCCTTAGGGGTGGTCGTTTATGATGCTCCTAAAATCAATTCTATTATTCTGTACTTTTTCAGCAAGCTGTTCAAGGAAGAAAGTATTAACATTATTGATTTCTTGTCTGACTGTATTCCAAAGGGGGTCAAAGAGGATATCAATAGAATGATGGAAATGGATTTTACCAATGATGTAATCCTTGGTACCATCTATCATATCCACTCCAAAAACATTTCTGGCATATTTTTGTCCAGGACATGACCCATCATATTAAAGAACTATGTGCTGGGAGATTTTTGTTTGATCATCAGAATGAAACTCTGATCACCCTCGTCCTGAAAGTTTATAATCCATAGACTATATTAGTGTTTAGCGCTATTATCCTACGAAACGTTATCTATAAAATCTTCTCCAAAATTCTGGTGGCTCTGTTGTGGGGTTTCCTTTCTCTTTTTGTCACTCAAAACCAAAGTTCATTCATTCCAAAAAGATCTATTTCTCATAATGTGGCCATAAACTTTGAGATTTTCCACTCTATGAAGACTAGTTCACTGTCTAAGAGAGTTTTGGTGGAAATGAAACTCGATATGATGAATGTTTATGATAGGGTCAGATGGCCTTTTTTGAAATTGGTCCTTTATTGAATAGGAATTGGGGAAAATGGGTTAAAACCATTATGAACTGTGTTTCATCTCTTTCATTCAGAATTAATATCAATGGATGACCAAACGAGACATTGAAACCATCAAGTGGGCTACGATAAGGGGAACCACTCTCGCCCTATCTCTTTATTATGGTGGTGGATTCCATCTGTCACTTGATCTTGCACTGAGTGGATAAAGGGGTTTTACATGGGGCTATGGTATGTCGAAATAGTCCCTCTATTTCTCAACTATATTTTGTTGATGACAACCTCTTATTTGTGTGTCCACCCCTCAAGAAAGTTTCTCAGATCTCATAATTATTGACATGTTTGAATGGGATTTAGGGAAGCGGAATAACCCTTCAAAATTAGAAATGTCATTTAGTAGAGGACTCTTAATCGAGAAGCAAGATAAGATACAATATCTTTGTGTGTTTTGATTTTGGAAAACCATAAAAAATATATGGGTCTTCTGAATCTCATAGGCTGATCAAATAGGGAATTCTTCTCCTCGATTGCAGATAAAATTAATAAAAATATTAGTCTATGGTCTAGTAGGAAAATATCTAATGTTGGGAAGGAAACATTGGTAAATGTTGTGGCCCAAGAAATTTCGGCTTATACGATGTCACTTTTCAAATTGTGTCACACCCTCATTGATCAGATTCATTCTCGACTGGAAAATTTTTGTTGGGGGTCTATTGAAGGTAAGCATAAGTCCCACTGGTCTTCCTGGGAAAAGATCTGCACTTCTACGTTTTATAGTGTTCCTGGATTCCAAAATTTGATGTTTTTAATGAGGATCTTTTTGCAAAGAAAGGGTGGTGTCTAGTCTCCTACCTGAGTATCCCCTTCTCAAGAGTCATGCAGGCCAAATATTTTTCTAACTCTGATTTCATGTTTGTCTATCTAGGGCCTTGTCTGAGCTTTTTGTGAAGGAGTATCTGGGGGTACAAAGTCCCTGCTTGAGAAAGGGTGTTTTTGGAGAGTTGCTAATGGAAATGGTGTACATGTTTGGAATTATCCATAGCTAGATGAACTCTCAAATCTGAAAGTATCTTCTCCTATCATACTGGGATTTGAGGATGAAAGGGTTTCCGAGTTTATTTACACCTCTCTGGATGATTGGGATCGGGACTAGATTCATTCCTGGTTCAATGAAATGGACTACAATCTTATCTTAAGTTTACCCCTTTTACCAGATATGGATATTGATAAACTCTACTAGATTGGTGAACATTGATTCTCGCTCAAATTTACCCAAGATATGAAGGTAGAACGGTCCTTGTAGTCAAGCTTGGGTTGTCGAATCCACAGAGGCCTAAGAAGTAACCTATAGAAACGCACATTCTAAAGACTGTTTTTGGATATGAAGTGGGAAACTTGGGTTGATTGTAGATGGGTTTAAAGGATAACTAACATATTTAAGTGAAATCAATTTAAAATAATGAGTTGATCCTAGGTTATCGCTCGGGGTGGATTGGATGAATTACTTTTTTAATGATTTCAATTTCTTATAATTGAGATGAATTCATTTAAGAAGATCAAACTAAATCATCACTTACTGGTTTAATGCCTACACACTCTAATACTAATCACATATACACTTGAAGGATCAAATTTTTGAGCACTCCAAGGTAGAGGTTCGTATTAGCACTTGAAATGTGTGACCTTAAATTCAATAAGGATGAAGATGTTTTAAAATCATCAAATAAAAATCTCATTTAAAAGAAGTGATTAGCCATTAATGGAGTGATAAATAACATCCAATCCATCCCCTTGATACTCCCTTTGATCAACCCATAAGTGGGTTAGCCCTCCATTGATTCTATAGTTTCAATGGAAGCGTAAAGTAGACTCATGAGGGAGGAAATGGAGAAGTAAAAAAAAACGCAATAAAATAACAATCACTCCACCGTTGTGTGATAATCTCACAAGGTTTGGTATGAAAAAGTTCACACCTTGAACCGATGGTATCAAAATGATAAAGAGAAGAACAGTATAATAAGAGAAGAAGAACTTTTATTAAGAAACACGGATGAATTAAAACAACTTACATGTGAAGGAAGAACATTACAAAGAGAAATTGGCAGCATAACATTAAGATGAAAACAAGCTCAAAGATTCTTAAATCCTCCCACACCACTGCCCTAAATAGGAATTTTTGAGCCTTTAAGTCGAGCCTCCAACAGTACAAATCATCTCAATTAATTTTTGTAGGTCATAGGTGGCGGAAAGATTGTGGAATTTGGATTTTTCCACATTTGACCCGAGGTGGCAGCCAACTTTCATCCACTGAACAGACGCATTTTGTATGACCTTTTAGATGGCCGAATCAGAGTGGGCAATAGACGAAGAAAATGGATCCCCGGATGTCTTCTAACATCCTGTAAAATAGGGGCCCATTTGGAGTTGTGTATTCTGAGATATGATGAAATTAGTGGGCTTTGTTTCTGGGCCGCAGAATCTAGCCCAGAATTGTATCTCTAACTTGGGGAGCCTTAATGACCGCCATAGATTCCGAATTAGCATTATCTCTTGAAGATTTATTTGTTACTAAACATTTATTCTAGAATCCCACAAATTTTGGGATTCATTGGGCCTGTATGTTAGGCCCCACAGTCTCATAAGTGGGCTGGTGTCCAATCTGCCTTCTCTAGAATTGCTTCCATTCATCTCTAAATATCTCCATCATCGTTTATGAATCATCCATTGATCCCTGAATTAAAAATGTTCACATTTAATTGTAGATATATTTCCAAAAATATCAAATTAAAATATTGATAATTACATTCCTTAGAATCAGATGACTCATTAGGCCTAAATTGGTGTATATTAGGCATGAGGTGCACAAATGATGAGAATGGATGTTCATAATGAAAATGCACTAACTCAGGCCCATAATATCAAAAATGAACATTTAATAACATTAAAATGTAATTAAAATATATGTTTTTATTGGATAATCACACCCCCCCAACTTGATATTTGCTAGTCCCGAGCAAATAATTCAATGATTTTATTTGAATTCATTTCTTCAAACACATTATAACAAACAGTGCTCACAATGTAAACTGCACACAAATATATTTTTATAACCTATCAAGATAATTTAAAACAAGATGAATTTAAAATAAGATCTCAATCCCAAGCCCATTCCTTTGATCAAATCCATCATCATACTTCAACCAACCCAATTAGGTGTAATGATGTGTTGTGAATCACAATAGATATGGGGGTTCATTTTCATTCAAGGGGGAAATCATGGAAGCGCTAGGTGGAATCACATTTAATCCTAATATGAGTATTCTTCATTCCTATTTTTTTGGATTTCTTTTTTTGCAATATTTCTATATTAATTGAGTTTGCAGTTAATCAAATTAACCCATGTAGCAAGACTTTGCCCATGACTCCCAGACTCAAAGGCCTTAGGGCACCAAGTGAAGCCCACATACTCGGTCATCGTCTCGAGTTAACTTAATCAAAAATAAATTCATATTACCATAAATAGAGATAGATTGAAAAACTCAGGGCTAGACAACTATGGAGTCACGATCCCCAAGTGCCGAAAGCCTCGCATTTTATCAATCCATTACTCTACACGCAAATTTTTTTTTTATATTTTTTTTTGAATACTCATATTATTCATAAAAATGAAACAAGCCTATGATATTTATTATGGGACCCCAAAAATTAAAATTAGCACCCAACAGTCTAGAGGACGTGCATTGTGGCATTTTAAATTAATGGATGAAAATAAAAATGACGAAAATTTTCATTGGACAACCAAACTTCCAAAATCAATGCTTTTAAACTTAATCATGAATTAAATTAAGAGTCAAGGAAATAAAATTTATTTTCTATGTAGTTTTAATGTGAGCAAAGATGTTATTATATGAATGATAAAGAAATTTTACTTCTTTTTTATCATCATTTTATTTTTTACAAACATTTTGTTTCCACACCCCTGAACTTAGAATGAAATTGTCCCTATTTTCGTAAAAATAAAATTTAGAATGGGGTAGAGGAATAAAAAGGGGAGTTCAATAAGGAAATTTAAATATGAGGATCATGGAATGAAGTCACATGGTGGTTGATGTTTGAAGTTATTGCCACTCGAATTTAGTCCTTTGATATCCTTGTCGCTTGCAAAGTTCCCTAGTGGAAAAAGGAAAAACAAAACAAAAACAAAACAATATATATATATATATATATATATTTATATAATAAAGGAAGTAAAATATAAGTATATATATAAAAATTATAGAATAAGGAAGCACAAGAAGACGTAGTTCAGTGGTAAGCACGCGCCCTTATCTCCCTTCGGTCCCGGGTTCGAATCCCCGCGGCTTCGCAGGTTGTGACGGGGTTTGACCCACGACCCACGATGTGTCCCATTTTATTATTATTATTATATTATTATTTATTTTTTTGTATTTTTATTTTAACCTATAAAAACATTAAAATAAAACAAATTGATGATACATTGTCTTCTTTTTAAATTTCTGGGTAAGGCATTACTCAAGGATCAAACCACGTGACACGGATGAATATGGTGCTCCCCTTTCATACCCATACATACTCATAATAGAAGAACAGGTCAATAGTCTATTTTTTTTAAATATAAAACTGATTAATTAAAATATAAATTTTATTAAAACAACAAAATGATAGGAAACTTGAAAACCATGGGTTTCCTCCCATGCAGTGCTTTGTTTAATGTCGTTTTCCCGACATGAACCCCTTAACTTACCCAATACCAATTTTCAACATTTTAAGGACCCCATATTTCTCCATGTTCACTAAATTAAGATTGATTATTTGTTTATAATTTTTTTCGTGTGCAAACCTAAGTTCTATAATGAGTGGTAAAATCCAAGGAATATCAAAAATGGTTGATCCAGTTTTTTTTAGTCCTTATAAAGACATTAAGAATAATTACATCTTTATTGGTTTCATGATAATAAATTTTTAAAATTGAAAGTTTTTGGCTATCCTTAATGAATTGAAACTCTAGTGTGGATAGAAATTCCTTTCGTTCAAGTTTGGGTAGGCTAACACTTTCAAACATAGGTTGGGACTTTGAATCAAACTCAATTTCATTTTCAAAATTTCTCAACAAAATTGGTTCCTCTTGAATATAAGATTCAACCACAAAATTGGGAATATAAATTTTAGGAATGGATATGGACTCAATTTTTGTGATTTCTCTAAATGGTTCAATGGTTTGTGTTTTTGAAAATTCATCAATGGAGTTATACTTAGGAGACTCAATCCATGATGTCAAATTCTCCTCTTTTGAATCCAAAAAGTCAATTTCCTCCTTATTTAAAGACCCTTAAGAAATTCCTTGATCCTCTTTATCTATCCAAAATCCAAAGGTTGGTTCATCAATAAATTCATGTGGGGTTTGTGGGAAACTAGACACTTCACATAAGATTATGGAGGGGATAGTTTGTGTAGGGATGGGTTCCTCACAAGTTTTAATGCTTTGTAGTTCTAACCTCAGTGATGAAACCTCAAAATTCATTATCTCCATTTTTTGAAATAGTTTTTCAAGTAATTTATGTGGATTAGTATGGATAAGTGGTTGATCTGAATGGTATATTCTATGTGGATAATTAAGTTGTTGGAATTTCACAGGAGGGTGTTTATATTGGGTTTGTGGGGATTGAAACTCATTATATGTTGAGATTTTTTGTGGATCATAGGAGTAAAAACATTGTGGATCATTAGGTTGTTGATGATTCCACAAGTAGAAACTAGGATGGTCATTGTACATCTCACTTGGGGTGGAGTGATCAAAGTATGAAGAGGTTCCCCATGTATGGATTTGTTCAAAAGGGTTTTCCATAGGAATGAAATTGGGGATGAGATAAGAGAAGTGGGATAAAAAAAGATGATAGTGTCTAAGATAACTTACTTAGGTCCCCGGAAACGGCGCCAAAATTTGATTCTTGCTCAAATTTACCCAAGATATTAAGGTAGAACGGTCCTTATAGTCTAGCTTGGGTTGTCGAATCCACAAAGACCTAAGAAGTAACCTATAGACACGCACATTCTAAGGACTGTTTTTGGCTATGAAGTGGCCAAATTGGGTTGATTTTAGATGGGTTTAAAGGATAACTAACAGATTTAAGTGAATTCAATTTAAAAGAATGATTTGATCCTAGGTTATCACTCGGGGTGGATTGGATGAATTACTTTTTTAATGATTTCAATTTCTTATAATTGAGATGGATTCATTTAAGAAGATCAAACGAAATCATCACTTACTGGTTTAATGCCTACACACTCTAATACTAATCACCTATACACTTGAAGGATCAAATTTTTGAGCACTCCAAGGTAGAGGTTCGTATTAGCACTTGAAATGTGTGACCTCAAATTCAATAAGGATGGAGATGTTTTAAAATCATCAAATAAAAATATCATTTAAAAGAAGTGATTAGCCATTAATGGAGTGATAAATAACATCCAATCTATCCCCTTGCTACTCCCTTTGATCAACCCATAATTGGGTTAGCCGTCCATTGATTCTATAGTTTCAATGGAAGCGGAAAGTAGACTCATGAGGGAGGAAATGGAGAAGTAAAAAAACGCAATAAAATAACAATCACTCCACCGTTGTGTGATAATCTCACAAGGTTTGGTATGAACAAGTTCACACCTTGAACCAACGGTATCAAAGTGATAAATAGAAGAACATAATAATAAGAGAATAAGAACTTTTATTAAGAAACAAGGATGAATTAAAACAACTTACATGTGAAGGAAGAACATTAGAAAGAGAAATTAGAAGCATACCATTAAGATGAAAACAAGCTCAAAGATTCTTAAATCCTCCCACACCACTACCTTAAATAGGCATTTTTGAGCCTTTTAATCGAGTCTCCAACAGTACAAATCATCTCAATTAATTTTGGTAGGCCATAGGTGGTGGAAAGCTTGTGGAATTTGGATTTTTCCACATTTGACCCGAGGTGGCAGCCAGCTTTCATCCACCGAACAGACAGTTTGTATGACCTTTTAGATGGACGAATCAGAGTGGGCCATAGAAGAAGAAAATGGATCCCCGGATGTCTTCTAACCTCCTGTAAAATTTGGGCCCATTTGGTGTTGTGTATTCCGAGATATGATCAAATTAGTGGGTTGTGTTTCTGGGCCGCAGAATCTGGGCCAGAATTGTATCTCTAACTTGGGGTGCCTTAATTACCACCATAGATGCCGAATTAGCATTATCTCCTAAAGAGTTATTTCTTCCTCCGAATTTCTTCTATCATTACACAAAATTTGGGATTCATTGGGCCTGTGTGTTGGGCCCCACAGTCTCATAAGTGGGCTGGTGTCCAATCTGCCTTCTCTAGAATTGCCTCCATTCATCTCCAAATATCTCCATCATCGTTTATGAATCATCCATTGACCCCTGAATGAACAATGTTCAAATTTAAGTGTAGATATAGTTCCAAAAATATCAAATTAAAATATTGATAATTACATTCCTTAGAATCATATGACTCATTGGGCCTAAATTGGTGTATATTAGGTATGAAGTGCACAAATGATAAGAATGGATGTTCATAATGAAAATGCACTAACTCAGGCCCATAAGATCAAAAATGAACATTTAATACCATTAAAATGTAATTAAAATATATGTTTTTATTGGATAATCAAACATTCTAGTATTTTATCAGTTCTAATGGGTTATAAACTTATGGTGAATGATTTCCCATTTTTTCATCACCTTGATTTCTGGAATGACATTTGGAAACTCATTGACCCCCCGCCCCACAAGAGAGATTTTTTATGGAAGGCCTACTCCTGTGCTCTCCCAACACAGGACCGTCTTTCGCGGTGACACCTCAATATGGATGCTATCTGCCTAATTTTTCAATAGGAGGAGGAATCTTCTCTGTATGTAGCTCATTTATATCAGGATGCGGAGGTTGTGTGGAAGGAATGGAAATCTAATTTTAAGGAATTTTTTAACCCTTCCCTGGATCTGGCCCATAATCTGTATCATTGGGTGCACTCCTTGGATTCAAGGGTGGTCGGGTTGATTTTTACCACTGCTTGGATGGTTTGGACCTGACAGAATGAAAGGGTTTTCAAGAATAAGGAGTCACATGACCAATATTGGATTCAAAGGGCTTCAGTTTAGATAGATAATTGGGCTTCAAAGGAGGCTCCTCTAATAGTGGGAACCCCCCTTCGGTCTTCACCGATTTGGATTCCCCTAGATAGATCTCTTAAAATCAACACTCACACTACCATCTCGTTGGGGTCCAGGGTGGGAATTTAGACTATTGGTCACCTGAACAACTCCCAGATTATAGTGGCCCAATGTTTGGATTTCCAGGATGGCTGGCATCTGGCTGTGGCAAAGGAGATGGCTATTAGTCATGGTGTGTTTTTTTATAGCTCTAATGGTTGGGGGAATGTTATAATTAAATCGTGTTCCCTACTAGTGATTAATTCCACAGCCAAGAAGGGTGAGGATTCACGGCCTTTTGGTCTTATCCTGAGGATCATCTAGTTTGTGGTGGATGTTTTCTCTTTGTGTAACTTCCTTTTCACTAAAAAGGAAGGCATCTTTTCTATGCACCATTTGTCTTGTTTTGGGATGAAATGCGGAGACCATGTGTGGTATGATCATTTTCTTGAGTGGACTTTTACTACGCCTTCATGTGATTCATAATATATTATCATTTGCTTAAATTTTTTTATATATTTGAGTTCAGAATAAATGATATTGAATTTATTTATTAATTGAATTTTCAATTGTTAAAGTAATTGTAGAGAAATATTATATGAAAAATGATTATTTTAATATTAAACGTTCTTTTAATATTTTCGGGGATTTCAAGTCAAATTAATGACTCATATTTATCAGGTAATATATTTAATATATTGGTAAGTGATAGAAATATAAATGATTTTTATGACTCAGTAAATCAGTCATCAGATTTTGTTTATGGTGAGTAATAAATAATCGGGGACCGAGAACCTTTTTCAGGTATTTTGGAACTCCGCTATAAATAGGAGAAGAGGGTCTCATGCAATGTACCATTCATCGCATGATATCCAAAGCTTCCTTCTACCCTCTTACGATTCCTATAGATAGAAGCCATCGTTCTAAGGAATTGATTGAAGAACACCTTTTTGGATCGATGGAATGGTGCAACGACGATCATTGGGTAATAAAAGACGTCATAGTAACTCCGTACTAGCACCAGAATCTTGACTATCAATGCTCTCACAAACATTCGAAGCACATGTGGACAATCTGGATGAATTTGAATTCATATCCTTAATCCAATGATCGCCGACAAAAAGCAGATGTCGATTGGGGCTTCAGATCATAAAAGGTATTTATTTCAGTTTAATTTTTGGCTTAAATTATTCTTGTGAAGATCCTGGGGCTGTAACCGCACAGTGCTTCACCGAAAACAACATAATTACGTCGATCGATGGTGATTTTTTTTAAATTTCTGTTTTTTGGGGCTTTCGTTGTGCACCCAGAAACAAAAATCCGAACCTTGTTTAAACACTGGTAAAATGATAAACTACATAATATAATACTGTATATATATTTATATAAACATAAATATGATTTATATAATAACACACATGTGTATATATATATATCATTTATATATATTTATTTATTCATTAATAAATTTTAATGATTTCAAAGATAATTTTAATTACAAACATATATTATAGAAATACCTATATAAGAAATGAAAATAAATTTACAAATGCATTAAATATAATTCATATTTAAATGAAAACATATTTATTTTCATAATATATAATTCATAATATATGTATATATTTATAATTATATGTGTGTGTGTGTGTATTCTATATCTATAGGATAATATATATAAATATATTGTTTATATAAATAAATTTATTATATATTTTGAAAAATACCTAGAAAGGTCTATTTAAAAATATAAAACAATTTAGAATACAAAATTATGAACAATTTTATTTTCATAATTCATGAAAAAATAATAATAATTAAATTTATATTAAGTATTAAAATTATTTTATAAAGTATTTAAATACATTAAAAAATTTTATATAAAGATATAAACTATTATAATCTTAATTAATTAATTTCATATATACACACATTATATTGAATCATTTTGTTTTTTGGGTCTTTGGTTTTAGGAACTTGATCCGATTGCAACGTGGATTTTCTTGTATCATAAATTCGTTTATTCAAAATAAGGAAAATTTAATAGAAATGAATAAAATTAGTGGAATGCACGTGGAACCCTTTACTCGGTGCGTTTTCCTAGGGCGGGAACCATCGTGAATGATTTAGCCATCCTTATTGAATTATTACTAAAAAATGATATTTAAATATCTAATATAATATTAGAGTTGATATGCATGAGCCCACGAGGTGGACTATTCCGTTTTCCAAGACAACATAACCTTTCCCAATGAGAATAATTCAATGACATTGTTTGTTATTCTAAAATGGGAATAAATTAGTAGAGGCCCGCCCGCCCTAGGGAATGAGTCGAGGCGCTATTGGACCGTTAATGGAAGACTAATAGATGAAGTGAGGTGAGGGGCGGTTGAATATATATATAGTTACATATATATTAATTAATTAAGTAAAATAATTTTAAAATGCATAATTTAAAATTTAATTTATGTTTAAATTAATACGATTAAAATTACTTAAAATATCCCCTTCATGGTGGTACATTAAAAAGGGTTTGGGGCTCAACTTCTCATTGATGTCGTAATTTCATGTCACGATGATTTTATTGCATCAATTGTTTAGAGGTGGGGATGGGTCATTTTATCTAGTTCAACTACATGTTGAATGAGGAAACTCAGGGTTCGGTTCCACACTGAATGTTGAGATAGGATATGTTGTGTGCATCACAAGTAATATTTTATTAATGAATAATGGCCGAAAGAATTTGTCCCTTCTGTTCAACAATGAAAGTTAATATCTCAGGTCGTTTGATGAAAATAATATTTCCTAAATTAATCCACATCCACGGTTTTCTCTAGACATGTTCTATTTCCAGAATGTCAAAGAACATGATATCGAGTATATAGGTTGATGACATTGGCATGAAACCTGCTCGATTGGAGATATTGTGATAAAAAGACTATATTACACGATAAGTGTTCATATGTGGAGACATGTCATTGAGGTATTAAATTTTTTCATTATTGGTGTCTTTGTGTGTTGTTAGGCGTTAACCTTGGATTTTAGGTAGGTTCCCCTAATTCCACTGAGAAAGAGGTCTAAAGGGTCACACAGAAAGTGTATCTATAATCTCAGTTAAATAATTTATTATTTTATTGGTTCAATAAATATTATTCTTGGTTGTGGTTTAATAATTATTTATGTATGACGGATCACATTTATTCCATCAATAGTCATTTGGAGAATATACCACAAACGGAATATTTAATAAATATTTATTTTCTATTTTAGCAAATATAATATTAATTTATTTATCAGCGAAAAATGTAGTTATATTTACTTAATAAAAAAATCATTATTCAAGACCCAATAAAAATTGAGGAGGATGGACGGACTAAGTTTAAGGGTCAAGTGAGAAATAATAACATTTAATATTATTTTTTTAATTATTATTTAATTATAAATTGTAGGTTAAGCACATGTCAATAAATAATAATATTTATGTTATTATTTGAAATAGATGTTGGCACTAGAAAACGCATCCACAAAATATTTCAAACGCTTCCATACATGATCCAAGAGCATACCAAGTTTCTCAAGCTTCAATTTGATTGGACATAGAGCCCAAATAGTGTTACAGAATAGGAGTCATGGACATTCAATGTTGGTCTGTAAAATTGGTTCGCAAAACCCATTTGTGAAGCTCCCTCAGCGATCACAGAGCAGAGGAACATGACCGAAGCTTCTGTGGGCACCGTGAAGGTCGTGATGGTAGCCTCTACGACTATTAGAAACTTGAGGGAACTTGACCGGAGAATCTGCGAGTGCCTCAAAGGCCATGAGGGTCAACTCCATAGTTACAATGAACTTGAGAAAATTCTCTCCGATTGCAGTGCGCGATTTCCTTCGTGACATCATTTTCTTTTCGTGGCACGCATTTTTTCTTCATGGTGTGCTCCGCCGATCTCCATTGCCTATAAATAGTCAGCTCACCCCCTTCATAAGCACGATTATTCCACCCCTTGGGAAGCCAATCACCCATTTTGCGGAGCTCCCGAGCATGGTGAATATATTCCTTTTGAAAAGGGATCCACCCTTTGCGAAGGAGGGGGATCCTTCGGGTTGCTCGAGGGTTTGTGAGGTCCCTTTGCTCTGCGAGACCCTAATCACTGCGAAGCCCTTCACTTCGTGAGACGCTGAGCTTTGTCAAGCCCCTTTGCTCTGTGGGAGCCTGTGCTCCATGAGGTCATTCTCTGCAAGCGCCTTTCCTTTGCGAGGCTGTGTTGGAGACCCCATGCTATGCGAGCACCTTTCCTCTACGAAGCTACTTCACAAATGTTTGAGCTTCGTCCATGTAGTAGGAAATTCTTACACAGTCACCACATGGAATTCACTCGCTGAGCACGCGGATGGTACATGCCTAACACATACATGGTGTGTACTTTGGAGTACATGGCGTGTAATCTGGAAATTTCCAAAACATCCCAGATTTTCCCTGTTTTCTCATAAACAAGTCAAAAATTAAAATATGGTCAGAATTTTTACCCGTTCTAAAAACCCGGGTTCTTACAATCTCCACAATTTAACATACCTCGTCCTCAAGCTACCAAATGAAACTTGAAGATAGCACCAAACATACCACCCTGATCAAGGTAACTCAGACTCCCCCTATCTCAAAGGTTCTGGCTAAATTCCTCAAGGGGCTCCCCACATTAGGAATTTCATAACTTGGTCTCAACTATACTAAAATAAATAATGAAAATGTTCTCTAACCTTTATCTAGACTTATGGTCCTCTCATGATGCATCGTCACCCCTACGCCTCATTAGTGCTCCCGTGTCATTCCTGACACCCCAAACATATCACACACCGCATCGGTGTCCACCTATATGAGGTCATGCATCGCATGGATGCTCAAAATAAAATATGATTCCATGAATCCCATGTAAACCACATCCTTGATGCCCCAATGCCCAAGGTACCTCGTGTAACCCATATCCTCAATACCCCGATGCCACGAATCTCATTCATATATATAAATATATCACTCACCCGATATGGTGTCAATCCCACTGACCAACATATATTTAGTCCATATAAAACATGTGCAACTCATGCACTCAAAACAAACATTATTTCATAGGTCATGACAAAAATAAAACAGGAATGTCATGGCCACACTCGTGGTGTACCTCTAACCATCGTTGGATTACCAACCTGCTCATCCCATGGAAGCTCCATGACGTGCACCTTGCTTGAAGTACGACTGCCTGATGTCTGACCTCCCTTTGGTACTTCTCTAGTCACCGGACACTGACCCCTTAGCTGGGTCCTGCTGTCTCTATCACATCCTCTGTGTGAAACTAAAACACGGATACCCTATCCTGGTAACGAACCTGAACCAGCTCTAGATGTCACAATCTCTCTTGGTCCCTTCCTGCCAGCTGTCTGAGAGGGATGCTTACCGAACCTCTCCAGATTCCCAACATGTCCACATGGCCGAAACTCCTTTGGAGGCCTATCACACCGATTCTGAACATATCATGGATTCCCACACTAAAATCAAACCACTACAGAACTGCTATGAGGTGGTCTAGCTGAGTCCATGGCCTAACTACCTTACTGGAACTCATCATATCCCCACTTCCTGTTGTCCGAACCATCACATGAAGCCGTCACCCGACCAACCTGTGGACTATCCCTCTAGTTACCATCCACTATGAGTGCCTAATTCACTGCCTCTGAGAATGAACTAGACTGAAGTTATTCACATGGATTTGAATGGCCTATCCTACGCCATCCTCAAAGAACCTCACCCATGTAACATAATCTCTTACCATACCAAGTGCAAAGCAAGACAACTTAGTGAAAGTAGCTACATAGTTCATGATGTACATGTCTCCCTGCTGAAGGGCCAAGAACTCATGAGATATCTCTTCCCTCAGTGTCTCTAAGTAAAAGTGATCGAAGAACCCATACTTGAAGTCTTTCCATGATAGTACCATGTGCATGTGAGTATGAACCTACACATCGCACCAGCGCTTCGCCAGTCCTTGCAGCATGTACGTCGCTAGCTTGACCCTCCACCCTGGAGGCATCTCGAGCTACTAAAAAATAATTTGCATGCTCCCTATCCAATTCTCCACTACCTATGAACCACCCTCACCCTGAAAAAGAATTAGGTGCTGCGACTAGATCTCCCATGTCAGAGATGCCATTGATGGCTATATACCATGTGCACCTTTGTCAATCCCCTGCAAGAAACGTACCAGGATAGATCAGAGATGCTCGTCGATCCATAGTCTAAACACTTCCAAAATCGGCTGTTTTCCAGCTTGCACTAGATCCTGGACATGTTCCTATCCTAGATCCTGTACGAGCGGATCATGCTCTGCCTACACCGGATCCAGAATCTGATCCTGCTCTAGTGGCACTGTACCATCTCCCGCTTGATGCTCCATCTGGGACGATTAAAAGAAACCTGCTGAATACGATAAATGGTCAAACAACCCATATATATAAGAATATATATTCAGTGAAGATATGGAAAGAAGTAAAGAGTTAGAATAAAACAACTAACCTTAATCTCCCCTATTGCAACACACACCCACAACATCCCAACCTCATGGACTTCCTACCCACCCTCAACAGATCTATGTAGAAAAAGTAACTTGGGCCATTCCCGTCCGGACAACTATCATTGAATCAAACTGACGACTGAGTCACCCAATCCTGATGATGAAAATTACCTCAACCATAGTACCTACCTACTCTTATAATAGCCAGACCCAAATAACATACCACATGAAATTCTGAAAATATATAAATCATGAAATAACACATTGCAATAAATAAGAAATTCTATTAGGAATTTCACCTATTCACATTTCAAGGCATACAAGGCATGAAAATTGATATTATTCATAAGGTATTATCACTTCACAAAGCATACATGCAGTTATGAAATTGAAGTACTCTAAAAATGTGCCTATTAAAATCCAAACAGTCAAGGTTTTCCATAATGGACCAGGGTCCAATTCTCCCTTACCGCACCGGGTCAAGGGTTACATATCACAATCAATAACATCACACACCAACTGAGCCACCAAGGTGGAAATCATACAAATTGTAATCTGAAAAACAAATCCCTATAAAAAACTCCTCTGCTTCCACTTTTTAAGGACCAGGACTCGAACAGACACAAGAACAGCGCGATACGGGTCAGGTGATACTAACTTAGGTGAACCTATTTGAAAGCCAATGGCTGCCGACTAGCAGCAAGGGTCTGATAGGTATATTAGGGAGGCTATACCCTCTCGAATGAAAATAATGGTATTGGTATGAGCAATAATATATATAACATGTAGCAGAAATAAAAAACTCAATAGACTCGAACCAGACCTGCATAGCTGAAACAAAATCAAAAGCAACAAACAGCGGAAGCAATAAATATAAACAACAATAGTAGAAAGTAAACAGAATAGCTTGCTGGACACCAATTTTAACTACTAGACAAACCAAGCATGGATCTATAGCATGTCAATATATAAAAACGGCACCAATGTCTAACCAAAAATAGCTACAATTAACAAGGTAAGTATGCTGATATGGGAAAGAAAGAAAAACACGGTAAATTGCAGCTAGGCAAGACCTCAAGGTCCATACCGTATCCATGCATCAACTAATGCAGTCTAGATCCTGAAGCTAACCTCTTTCCAGAAACTAAATCCATAAAGTCTACAAGCATCTTGAAGGTCCCATGCAGGGTGTGAGATGAATCTCATTAGGATACCACCGAACGGTGCGTACATATTATAATTGTTTAACAATACATGCAGTTATAAGGAACACAATAAATAGTACAATGCAAAAATAAAAATAAACTCCAATGGTGCAAACAAACTACCATGAAGTGTCACCAGCTTCGACCAACACTAGAATCTCTGTCATGTAACACGGCACCATGTGCCCCATGACACCTCATGTCTCAAGTACCGACGTCCCGATGGTATGCCCAAGAAATAGTAACTCAGAGGAACAAGGATGCCTGTCATCAAATAAGTAACCAGAAGGGTAGTGATGTCATCCCTCAATATCAGTAACTGGAGGGACATCGATGTATTCCCTCAAACCGCGAAGAGCCTCTACCCCCAACCAGATAGTATCAACACTATCCCCGAAAAGCTTCTCACCTTCAATGTGGATTCCTATGGAAAGCACCCTAAACTAATAGTACCTAAACCGCAACTAACGGGGGCATCTACCCACAAAAGTGGTCAAAACCACATCATCATAAAGTATCTCTATGTTCACCCTAAAAAATGTTTCAGGTGAGCGGTAATCACCAAAATAGTACCCAATCCAAAATATCTCTAACAACTCGTGCCCCTGCAACCATGTTGCTCAAGTCTGATTACCTCGCCATCAAAGTAACCCGGGCCATGCCCAACTTGAAAGTCACATTGCCTCAAGACGACACCCATTAAGCCCAATTCCATGGTCAAAACCACCCAATGTAACCTGGGTCAAGCCCAACATGTGATCAACATCACTCAAGAATACCTGAGCCATGCCCAACACAACCCAAAGGGGTTCCAACACATGCAATTCAGCAATTACATATATAATCAAAAGAATTGATTTTAAACAAGAAAAAAAACTAAACAGTGGAAATGCACGAACCAAGTGTTGTTGCATACTAGCACTGGGGTCTTTAAAGCCTGTAACAATTCATATCATACCTTAACAAATTAAACTCAGAAGTTTAAACTAAACAATTGATTTTAACACATTTTGGCATACGTAGCCAAAATGACCCAATTGAGAAACAACCCCTAGCCCAACCCGGCTCAAGAAAAACTGGTAACATGGCATACTCAAAGGCATCCCATAGGTAAAATAAACAATTTAATATGAAATAGAAGGTAAAATTGGGTCACACGCAAAATACCCAAATACGAGCTAAAGGTCACACCACCCAAATGACCACAAAAACGCAAAAAGAGGTATGAAACACCTACCTGAAACCCATAGATGTAGGCACGTCCAATATTGATCTCCAATTCGAAGATGATATTCGTAGATCTACGTTACCTTTAATTCACAGAAATTCATCTTGGATGGAATCTATGGTGTGTGAGGCAAGCAAACTGGAACAAAATAGTGTGTGTGTGTTACGTCTTACTAATGCGATCCCACATCCACCAATGGATTTAAGAACGCACTTCGTATGAAGAATTTAGGGCAAGGTATGTAGTTTGGGATTTCAGAACGGGACTATTCCGAATTTGGAAAGTAGAATTTTTTTTCCGAAATAAGACGAGACACCCTTTCATTTAAATGAATAAAAATAAAAATATATAGCGTGTATAAAGGACTACATGCCGTATAGTGTCCTTGTTTGTAGTCCAACATAAATGGAGGTATCCACATGTCTTGAACGTGCCACACGAGTCGACACATGGCTAGAACTCAGTCAGAACATGGAAATGTGAATATACAATGTGTCATGAAATACTACATGCGGTGTAGTAGGAAATTTTTACACGGTCACAACACAACATGTACTCAGCGAGCACGTGGCTGGTACATGACCAACAAATAAACGGCATGTACTTAGGAGTACATGGCGTGTAATCTATAAATTTTCAGAACTTCCCAGATTTACCCTAGTATCTCAGAAACAAGTCAAAAATTCAACAAGGGCCGGGATTTTGACCCGTTCTAAAAACTCAGGTTCTTAGACTAGTTGTGTTTTAATAATAATTCATGTATTTCGAGTTACATTTATTTCATTTCTAATTATTCAAGGGAATATATTACGAATTGAATACTTAAAAAATATTTATTTACTATTTTAGTAAATATTATATTTATTTATTTATTTGTGAATAATGAATTTATATTTATTTAATAAAAAATAGTCATTATTTAATGCCTGATAAATATTGAGGAGGATTAGGAAACCATGTCTAAGAGTCCAGTGATAAATAATAATATTGAATATTATTTTATTAAATAATAATTAATTATAACTTGCAGGTTATGAATATGTCAATAAATAATAACATTGCTGTTATTATTTGATATGGGGTTTCACTCATATTAATAAAATAAATAAAGGAACTTGTTATAATTATTTATCATTACCCTAGTGAATTAAATTTCTGGTCATATTATTATTAATCTCTCATTATCCAAGGGAAAGAGAATGTGATCCATTGTGTTGTGCACAACAATTTAGAGAAATCCCCTTGATCCAAGAGAGTTCTTTCTTCCCTAATTATATTCTCAAGAACAGGAGTGGTCCTCCTGCACAGGATCAAGGAGAACACATTGGAAGAAATTCTCAAGGTGATCAAAGGCAGACAACACAATAAAAGGATCTTTCATGCTAGCAACTGAGGAACCCTTCGATTACATTTGGAGATTCACAGAGCACGTGTGGATCACCACTATAGTATATATACCCCTTATCTCAACAACGTAATCAACATGCACTATACATCTGTGGCCATACACATCAACAAAGAAAGATTCACCTTAGAGGTAATTCATTAATTTAATTAAATTAATTATAAACAAAATATGCATGATCCTCAATCTCGAGTATCAGGGTGTAATTATTCTTTTTCTAAATCCTTGATTCAATTGTATGCATATTGGAATTCATCGTCATATTGATCATGGATTGATCATCAATTACAGAAAAAATAAAAGTTTGTCCCCATATAACCACGCTTCCATTTCACCCAGAACCTACAAACCCAATTTGTGAATGACATTTTATTTTTGAAAGCTATTTGAAGATAGAAGGGGGATATGAAGAACTGATTAAAGAAAGATGGATTGTGAGTGGACCAAATTTTCATACTAAAATTCACTAGGCCACACATAATTTCAAACAATGGAGTGGTAGACAGTTCCACAATCTAGATCGACAGTGTAACAAAATTAAAAAAAGACTCGCCAAGCTATACACTCTCCCAACATCATCCATGACCATTTCTATAATTGCAATTCTTGAGATCAAAATCAATGAAACCCTCAGATGAATAGAAAGCTACTGGTCTACACATGATCATGACATTCATATCAATGAAGGGGATTTAAATACACATTATTTCCACCAAAAATATTTTGTATGGTGGTGCAAAAACCTTATTTAATGCCTCACCACACTAGATAAAAATTTATCTTGAAATAAGAGGATATTCATGACCTTTCCCTTCATTTTTTTAGGATCTCTACATGTATTATGAGACATCCATCCCCACTAAGGTTTCCACATGTATTCGGCCAACTATTTATGAGGCCATAAACGATAAGATCACCCAGGACATTACTAATGGGGAAATCCATTTCTCCCTCAATATAATCCACTCCATGAAATCACCAATCCCAAAAGGATTCCATGCCCACTTTTTTAAAAACATATGGAAAATTGTGGGGCGTAATGTTTCATGCCTGATTAGGGACCTCTAGAACAGGAAGGCTGACTTCACCTCCATCAACGAAACCCTCATCACTCTCATTACTGAAAACTAGAAACCCTCTCAGGATTTCGAGTTCCATCTCATCAGCCTATTCAATTTCACCTATAAAATTTTCTCCAATATCTTGATCAGCCATCTTCAACCCTTTCTACCTTCCATTTTTCAGAAAACCAAAGTTCCATTATCACCGACATGCATATCTCGGACAATGAAATTATTCCCCATGAATTATTTCCACTATAAAGAACCATAATGTGGCCAAAAGAGGCATCATGGCCTGAAAGCTGGACATGAATAATGATTTTGACATAGTGGAATGGTCGTTCATCCATTTCATTCTAATAAAAAGGGATTCTGCTCAAGATGGGTTGACATAATTATGAAATATGTTACCTTCATCCCATTCAATATCCACATTAATGGAAGACTCATGCAGAGCTTCTAACCCTCCAGGGGAATTCTACAAGGAGACCCCCTTTCACCTTCACTATTCATTTTAATGGCTGACATTTCTCCAATTTCATTTCAGTATCTACTAAAGATAAATTTGTTCATGGAGATATGTCTTGTTGTTGACCCCCATGTCACATCCCTTCTTTCCCAATGACTACATCCTTTTCTCCAGGTACACTCAAGAAGAATGCAATTGTATTTGTCTTCTTATCCACATCTATGAGAGTGTTTTAGGGATATATGTCTACCCCTCTAAATTGGAAGTTTCGTTTATCATGGGCATTCCCTCAAATAGGAAGGATGAGATCCAATAGGCGTATGGATTCCGAATGGTTGATAAACACCACAACTACCTTAGACGTCATACGGTCTGTGGTTATTCCAAAAAAGAAGTTTTGCACAACATCTTGGTGATGGTGGATAAAAAATTAAATGTTGGAGTTACAAAATAGTCTCCAAATCGGGAAAAGAAATTCTCATTAAACCAATTGCCCAATCCATTTCCTGGTATTTTATGACGCTCCTCAAGCTCCCCAATTTCATCAAAAATCAGTTCAATTCTCGCTTCATAAATTTTTGGTGGGGGATAAATGAAGGAACACACAAGGATGACTGGATATCTTAAGATAAACTCTATAAAACCAAGCCTCAGGGGGGAATGTGGTTCAAGGATCTATGCCTCTTCAGCGATGCACTTATTGCCAAACAAGGATGTCAGTTCATTTAACAAACCAACTCTCTTTGCGCAAAGGTTATCAAAGCTAAATACTTCCCATATAATACTTTTTATAGCGTCCCATTAGGCCCCACCCCAGCTTTCTCTAGCATTGCCTTTGGGGATCATGCGCAACCCTTCTGAGGGGACTTTACTAGATAGTTCAAAATGGATACTCTCTTAATATATAGACAGACTCTTGACTGGTTAATGAAAATGGACTCAAAGAAAACGCTCCCTCCCCTGAAGGTCTCGAATATGCAAAGGTTCTCTCCCTTTTTATTGTGGACGGAAACAGACGATTCCTTGAGAAAATATCCTCATGGTTTAATGAATGGAATAGAATAATTATTCAATAAAAATATTTTTAGTGAAAAATATATCAATAAAAATCATAAAGTAGTATATTAATATATTTATATTTACCAAAATACAACATATTTTATTAAATATTTTTTATATATGACTAAATATACATTTTCACTAATTATAAAAGATATTTAGTGAAAAATGTCATAAAAAATAAAGAGTATACATGCACACACAAACACACACATTAATAAATTTCTTAAGTATTATTTCTATAATATGAAATATGTATTATAATTAATATAAATATATGTCATATATTTAGAGAAAAATGATTTATTAATTTAACTAAAAACTAATTACTAATTAAGTCATTTTGTTTAATCAGTGTCATTTTTATTAATTTGACAAATATATTAATAATAAATATTTAATTATTAAATAATATTTTTACTAAATATGTTTCACTTAATATTTCATAAAATAATTTCACATGTATACATTTACAAAATTAATTAAATTTTATAATGAAAAAATACACAAATAATATAAATTGTTAATATTTTTTTATTAATATTTTATTTTTAATATTTAATATATTATATCTGTAATTATTAAATTTTATTCATTTTATATATTTATATTTAATACATACTATTTATTATTATTTAAAATTAATATATTTACATATATAAATAAATTCATTTTTATTAATAAATATTTAATTAATTAAAATTTTATTTTTTTTTTAATTTATTCATTTATTAATTTTTATTCGTTTAATTTTTTTTTAAAATTTTATTAATTTTTAATATTTTTTCATTTTTATTGATTATCATTTAATATTATTAATACAGTTGTAATTCACATAATTAATTTATATCCATTTTAATTTATACATATATTCATTTTTATTTTATAAAAAATTTCTATAATTTATCTCTTATTCATTTTTTAAATAATTTTTCATCTTATTCATCTCTTAATTAAATATCACCAGTTTTTATTATGCATTAATTTAATATTATTTATTAATTAATAATGTTAAGTTCTGATTGATTTTTTTTAATAATTTGAATATTTTAAATATATATTCATTAAATTTTTTGTAATTTTTTTAGTTTATATATATATATATATATTAAATTTATTCATTCTCGTTTTTTTTAGTTTAATAATTTCTAAAATTATTCATTTTTAATATTTATTTATACTTATTTATAAACATTTAATATGTTATTAATATAGTTTTAATTGACATATATGAAAATCATGTTATCTTAATTTCACAAACACAAATACTCTTTAGGAATTTTTAATACATTTTCCAAATTTATTAATTTTTAATATCATTTATTCATTATTAATATGCATTATTTTTTTAATATTTTTATAATTCATTCATTTTAAAATTTTATTTGATTAATATTTTTGTAATTTTATCAATTTTTAATATTTATTTTTACATCCTTATTCATTAACATTTAATGTGTTTTTAATATGGTTGTAATTTATATAAATTTACTAGAGAGATGAATGTTGATGGTTCTTAGGAACTTCGACCATGGCTATGTGAAGGGATTTTAGTGTTCTAAAATATCGATGGCCTTTCTAAGGGATGATATCCTTGAGATCAAGTGCCTTCAAGATGGTGGCTGTCTTAGGGCCATGACTCATCAGAATGAAGGTAAAGGTAATGTCAAGACATCTGTGGATCATATATTCTTTACCTCTTGTGAAGAGATGTAATCTAGCATAGTTCTAACAAAATGTGTCACTACATGGGTTTTTTGAGATATGAGAGGCAATCAATGAAATTCTAACACAATGTAAGATCTCAATTATTTTATGAGCCATTCTTCTAAAGGGTATAAAATCTTGGAAATATAATGATCTTTTTCATCACATGTCCTCAATTTGGGTGTTTTCAAATTTGAAATGCATTCAAATGGGTTGTGGATTCTACATAATTTTGTTCCCAAGAAATGAACTCATGAAAATAGCATGGGGACATTGTTTGGTCTCCTTGAAACTAGGTTTTCTACAGATTTAGGAATGTAGTTTTAGCTTCAATCCTGTTGAAATTAAAAATTATCTTGCTCATGTTTTGGTCAAAATTTTCAGATTAAACTGGATAATGTTGCACCTCCAAATTCTACTCTATATCACTTCATCGATTGGAGTTCCTATTATAATGGATATGAAGACTGAACAAGCTAGATATGGTTATTTTTCTAGGGTTCTTGTGGAAGTGGATTTAAATTAAGTAATGTTTGAACAAGAAATATTTTCTACAAATGATGACGAGATGAATATTAAGTTTGTTTATAAGAAACTCCCTAACATCTATTCTCACTATAAGATCATTATCCATGAGAAGGATAAATGTAATAGGGATATTAAATGCTCTTTCTTTAATGATTCTAGATAATTTTGAAATTTGTAGGAATAAAGGATCGAATAAGAATATATAAGGCATTGTTGGAAATTCATTGTTTCAAGGGGACCAATGCAATGTGGGAGATACAGGTAAGAAAATAGGGCATTCTAAGGGTTTTGAACAAATACAAATTTATAATTTATAAGAATACAATGTGCATGGTTTGGTGTTGGATGAGATATCTGGGGAGGTATAGACATTCCAGGTATAGAATTCTGGTATGGGGAGTGTCTTGTTGGATTCTACTAGATCTATGAAAGCCCCTGGATCGACATTGAAAGAGGTGTTGTCACCCACTTTCTCAATAGGTAAAGCAACATAGGATTCGGAGAAGGTTGTTGGTATTGTTAGGGATGTTGGTAGGCATCTTTTTCAGGTACAAGATTTATAGGTTTTTGTAGTTTAAATGGGGGGTGTGGATCTTGGAAAGATAAATTCCATAACATACATATATTCTGGAAAAAATCAAACTGGTCTTCAAGGGAAGTACTAGTATGTAATTGGACTTTGAAAACTCTCAAGGGCCTTTTGATTATGATGGTAGTGACCAAAATAATTTAATCTAGTTTTTTCATGTATTTCCTAGGAAAAAGATGAATTGGATTATGATGGGAAATATGACCAACTCTCTAATGAAAATCTTGTAGATGTGGACATATGTGCTGCAACTCATTTGGGTCTTGGCCACAAGATGAAAGTCAATAACCAATGGAAGCTAAACAAAATTGAGGGTAATTGAACTAATATGGAATATTATGTTTCATCCCCAAGGATATCCTATAGGGATTCAGATATAAAGGGAATGAGCAAGGATGATAAAGGTATTTCTTCAATTCTAAGGATGAAATCTAAACCAAGGGCTATTCTCATCTTAAGCCCACTATAAGAACTAGATAAATATATTATTACAGTGCGATATGGGCCCAAGACAGCTGTTTAAGCTCCCTTAGAGATGATCTTGTCTAGGAACATTATGAGAATATTAATCCACTCGACTATGATCTTTGATATTCTCTTTCTTTGTTTTTTTGCTTTGAGTAATGGAATTTTTTCCTTTTCTGACCCGTTTCTCATCGTATCTTTTATGTCTTTTTCTGCCTTCCTATTTCGTTAATAAAGGGGCTCGACCCCAACCTTTTCAAAAATAATTAATATGTATTCTATATCATTAACATATATTCATGTTAACTTATTTAAAAAATCTATACAATTAATAACACATATTAAATTTTTAAATTTATTCATTCTTCTTATTATTCTATATTTAATTAATAAATATTACATATTATATAATTTAACTGTTCTATTTAACATATATAAAAATTGTGTTGTATATATATATATGTTCATACACATTAATTTCAAACACACATTTTTGTAATTAAAGTAATCATATATAGAAACACATATATAATATTTATGTTATTTATTCAAATTTTAAAATTCATTTTTTAATTTCATTTAGTATCATAATACATTTAATATATTATTTTTTTCATCTGTAAATTTTATTTATTCATATTTAATATAATTTTAGTTAATATTATTTACTCATTTGTAATATTATTTATTCGTTTTAGAATTTCATTTAGTAACATAATACATTTAATTTATTATGTTTTTAATATGTAAATTTTATTTATTCATATTTAGTATTATTTTAGTTAATATTATTTGTTTCTTTTGTAATATTATTTATTCATTTTTATATTTTTTGGAAGTTAATCACTTTCTAATATTTATTTATATAGATTTATTTACTAGGTATAAATATTTTCAATATGTATTCATCTTAATTTTAATATATATATCCATATTTAATGATTTTAATAATTTTTATAATTAATAAAATTTATCAATTTATTAATATTTTTAAAGTCTATTCATTTTTTATTAATCAATTTAACTCATTTTTAACATCCATGTATTTAAGATTATATATTCATTAATAATGTTAAAATATTTATAAAAAATACTTGTAAATAAATATATATCAATTTGTTATTTAATTTACTATATTATTCCTGTATACATTTTATATGATTCAAAGTTTTTTGAATTAATGTTTATATAATGTTTATGACTAATTATAATAATAACATTAATTGTTTTTCTAAATTTAATGATACTTATAAATCATTATTTAAATTTTATATAAATAATTTGAATATATATATATATGTTATGTATTTTATATAAATATATATTTAATAGTTTCGTAAATTTAAAGGTTTAAAAGTTAATTTACGATGGCGATTAGGTATAAATATAAAATATGATTAATTTAAAATAAATAAATATATTGATTATGTAAATGAATTTAATGAATATATGAAATCAATTATTTTTAAACATTATTTTTAAAAATAATATAAAATTTTTAATAATATATTTTTCCTAGTTTAATATTTATCTAATTACAGTTATATGAAAACATAAGAATGAATTAGAAATGAACTTATTATTTTTATTATTTAGTAAAAAAGTTGATAAAATTCAGATTTTATAATAAAGACTATTTATGATATTTAACACAAAATTATACCATTTATTTTCTTTTAAAAACTATAACCAACCAATATGGGAATAAAATATAATAATTTCTTTTATTTTACTAGGTGTCCAACCAAGTGTTATTTCTTCTTCATGTTTTATTTTTTCTTCACCTAGGTAAACTCAGATTTTCTCTATGTGAAATAATTGATGAGATTCTCTTCTTCTAGGTGCATGGATTACTTTTTCCTATTTTTCACAGAATCTATAGCATGTAGATGATCCCCTTCTTCTCCATGTAGACAAGAGTTCAATTTTTCTTCTGTTTACTATGTTTAATTCTTCTTTATGTATTGATATCATCCACGAAAAATTAAATATATTACAAAAAAAATTTATATCAAAATTGCCAGTTTGAGTTTTTTAGTTATACAGGCCTGTGTTTTTTTTTGTTTTGGAAAATTATAGTGGCCAATGCCACTTCATTTGGTACTAGAAAAAAAAGGGTTGACTGATACTTATGAGTGTTCAAATATCCCATATGATTTTAATTTCTTACAGTTTTTTCTATATCTTTGAAATAATCATATGTGACATTTCAACCCTAACAAATGTTGATCAACTAAACATTCCCACTCCCTCCACATCTTGAGGTGACTTTGGAGTGGGGTATTGGATCTAACTTCAAATACAAGGGAGAAGAATCCAAGTTCTAGGTATCCATTCTTCTCCTACGGATTAAAATAAAAATATTTATGCACATTTTCTTATATTAATAGGGTGGAGAACCTCAATCCTTTAAATATTTTCATTTTCATGAACATATACGATAGGAATTTTTCAACAGAAATAACTAACCTCTTGTTCACTTAAAAATGCATTCTAGTAAGAATGATACAAAAAGTGAGCATATATAATAGAATGATTTGGATCATTATTAATTATGTTAATTCACATATTTTTTTTCATTCTTATGGTTTCATTTTCATAAATTTTCACTCATTGTAGTTACTTCCCCCCATTGAACCCAATGAGGATTCCTTCCACTTTCATTTCAAAATTGATTCTAATTAGTAATTGGTTCTTTCTTTTCAGCGTGTTATTTCTCTTTTTCCCACTTTTATTCATTCCGACCACCATTGGACTTCTTTAAGTCATCTATATTATGATCCCTTTTTCCAGATGACCTTATCGATCCATCCCATTCAAATATATACCCAAAATTTTATTCCAAACCTTTTCTTAGTAACAGGGACTCCCATAACTCTATTTAAAGCTGCACTTAGACCTCCATTCACTCATTATATTATTATCATGACCGACATTCAAAAAATCTATATATAGTTCTGTCTGGTTTAATCCTCACTCCCTTTTTCCGCTCTGATATTTTTCTAGAGTTAATTCTCTCTCTTGGTTCCACTAAGGTTGAGTTTTGTTTTTAGGTGATCCTAGGTAGTTGGTCTTATATTCCAATCATTAGTTTGATAAATTTCTTTCTATTGACCCCACTGGGACACTTATTCAACTTGTATTGAAGGTTATTGTATAATCACATGATAAAAGATCATCAACTTAGGTTACTAAGCACCTTATCAAGGAAATTCCACCTGAACCAACATGTACCATGTGAATAAATGAATACAAATCAACTCCTACTTCTTCGTGGACTCCCACCTAGAAAGGTAATAGAAACCTTCCCATAATTACTTCCTTTTGTCCCACACAATATCAAATCATGAACCTGGACCCACAACCACATGGTTACCCCAGGTTGTTTCCTTTCATGTCACCCTTGTGTAAAATGACAACTTTTCAGAAATCATCACCAATGACATTCAAATGCTAAGTTCACCTTATTAGAATTATCTATAACTTTCTACTTCTATTATTAATATCATATGTGTATTTATTTATTTTCTGTATTAAATATTTATTTTGTGATCCTAATAGGATTAATATGAATCGAAAATGGATGAACGCAAATCGTATAACAAAAGAGTATGAAGATGGGTTAAAGTGATCATCATGTTTTCAATGGACCATGAATATTAACCTTCTCAAATCCTTTTTCTATGTTTAAATTGTTGTTATTAATGGAAAATTAGACCAAAAGAGTTGGATGAACATTTTATTTGTCACAAAATAGATTAGAGATATAAATGTTGGAGTAAACATAGGGAGAAAGTAAATGTACACACTTTTTGGGATGATAATGAATTTCATGGATCAATTGATATTAATACCAGTGTAAATGATGATGGAGATCAAATGGAATAAATTAAAATGGAAATTGAAGATGAACATCATGATTGTAAAAATTTGTTTGAGAAGTTAAATAGTTGTGCTAAGAGACCATTTTATACTAGTTGTACTAAAAATATAACATTTTCATTTTTATTGAACTTATGTAAAATGATGGGTGGAAATAGAAAGTTAGATTAGGAAAATATAGTGAATTTACCAAGAAAACAAAAGGACATTCTAGGAGTACCTTTTCTCTTCCAGTTCCACTGCCACATATTTTAACATTATATGGCCATGTAGACACTACATTAAATGATGGAAATATTTCATACATTCAATATGAAGAATAAATATTTGGATATTCCCTTATAGGCGTGGTAGTTATGGAGATTATAATTTTTATTATCAAGTTTGAATGGATTGGATTCTCAATTGTGAATACATACATGAGGTACATTTCCAAAAACTGTTTGTCAGAAAAATGATATACTACATTCAATATACTTAAAAAAAATTCAAATTTTCATTAGGAATATATATATTACTTCTATATAAAGGGAAAACCCCATGAAGATAGATTTGGACTCATTAATCACCGTATCATTTCTACAGAAAACTTTTATTTATAATTGTAAGAAATTAAAAGGCTAAAAGATGAAATAAGTGAGGTGTTAGAGAAAAATATATTAGATGAAATACACTTTTTGATTCCTACAATACAGGGGTAAAGGTCCATAATTTAATCATATAAAATATTTTTTTATTTTTTCATTAGTTATTTGTGTTAGTTCATTTTGGAATTACTGGATGCTGGTCGTAATAATTTTTTGATACCCCAAATGTTTATTTTTTTGAATCCAATCTGTGTACTTCCATAAAATAGTCCATACATGATGCGGTTGGTATGAATCAAAGTGTGTGTTTTCAACATAAAAGTTTTAATTTAGTTTACAAAGCGTATCACATAGATAAAATTGAGAAAACAAGTTCAAATTATTTTCAAACTTTAGAACAATGATCTATAATTCATTTGTGATGTGTTGGAATTGATTGTATGTCAATCTGAAGACAACGTGGTAGGTATGGATCAAAGTACATGTGTTCAATATAGAAGTTCCATTTTATTTTAAAAAAAGTTTCAAATAGAGTAAACCAAGAAAATGATCTTAGTTTGTTTGAAAATTTTAAGAAAAGGATCCATAATTCATTTATGATATGTAGGAATTGACCGTATGTTAATACACAAATAAATGTGAAAGGTATGAAACAAAGTGATTATTTTCATTATAGAAGTTCCATTTTAGTTCAAAACATGCATAACATATTCCAAAATCATGCAAAAAAACATAGATTATTTTCAAAATTTAGGTAAAAAATCTATAATTCATTTATGATGTGTAGGAATCACCTACATGTCAATCTGAAAAATGATGTTGTTGGTATGAGTCAAAGTGCATGTTTTCAACTTAAAAGTGTTATTTTAGTTTAAAATGCACCTCACATATCCAAAACCAATAAAATGTTCTCAGATTATTTTAAAACATTATGAAAGAGATACATAATTCATTTGTGATGTGTATGAATTGGGGCATGTCAATCTGATTCCCAATGTTGTTGGTATGACTCAAAATTCTTGTTTTCAATAAAAAAGTCAACTTCTAGTTTAAAAACATATAACATAGACAAAAATGATAAAATGAGGTCTGATTATATTCAGACAATAGAAAAATGATATATAATTCGTTTGTGACATATTGGAATCTAATGCACATCAATGAAATCGATGATATGGCCGGTGTGACTCTATGTACATGTATTCAATATAGAAGTGCCATTCTAGTTTAAAACACATTTCACATTGACAAAAATGAGAAAATGAGCTCAGATTTTATTAAAACTATAGGAAAAACTTCCATAAATAATTTTTCCTATTTAGTAATTGAACACATGTCAATATGATGCACTGTGTGGTTAGTATGACTCCATGTGTTTGTTTTCAATATAAAAGTATCATTTTAGTTTGAAACACACATCATATAGCCAAAACTGATAAAATAAGTTCATATAATTTTACACCATTAGGAAAATGATTTGTAATTCATATGTGATGTCTATGAATCAAACACACATCAATCTGACACATGATGAAGTTGGTATGACTGGATGTGTGTGTTTTCAATATAATTGTGTCATTTTTGTATATAACAGGTATCAAATTTACAGAACAAAGTAAACGAGCTCATATTATTTTGAAAAATTAGGAAATTGACACATAATTCATTTGTGACATATATGAATTGATCGCACATCAATATGATGCAAGATTAATTGATAATATAATTAATATATACAATAATTGACAATATAATTTATTAGATGTGGATTATATAACATTTAAATTATAAATTATTTATTTTTTAATTAATGTTACTAAAATAAAAATTTGTTTTATTACAAGGATACACTTTTATAGGGAGGTTGATTATTCTAAAAAGTTGGCTAGTTTTGATTTTGTATGTGGGATGTAATTTTTTTGATTAATTGTAAATATGAACTCAATATAAATATTTTTTATATAAATTTTGAATTGAAATGATATTGAAATGTGATATTAGTATTCCAACATGGTTTTATTTTTATTTCTATTCTTGTTTATGTATTTTAATTGGGTTTGTTTTTATAGGTATTTTTCATGGTTGTTGTGGGGTTGCAGCTGTGTAGAAGATCACATGGACTTTATCAGCACTTTTGTAGAAGTGATAAAGGACCCCTTTGTCAGTGTTAGAGAAAGCGATGAAAAAGGGAAACTTTATTAGTGCTAGAGAAAGAACTAAAAATAGATCCTTTATTAGTGCTACAAAAATCAATTATAAAGGGTAAGTTTATCAGCACTAAATTGGAAGCACTGATAAAGTTATCCTTTATTAGTGGGTTTTATAGCATTGATGACGGCCTCACACTTTTAATTGCACTTATGTTGTCCGAGAATGTTTTTACTAAAAAAGTTCTTTTTTAGCGTTGTTAAAATCACTATCTATATTAGTTTCAAGCTATAGGAAATTATGAAAATCAAATAAATTTTATATCTACATAAAGTTTATTATTAATAAAAATAGGTCTATATAAAGGAATATTATCAAGAAGTTTTTCATTCGATAAACCAAGCATATATTAAATTTTTCATCTCATTAATTTATCTATCACACCTCTTCCCTTAAACATTCTTGAATTAATATTTATTTTAGGGATTTTATTAAAATCTACATGAGATTCTTTTGGAGAATTATGAGAGACATCCTTACTAGTTAATTCTCCTAAAAGGAATTCATTTTGTTTATTCTCATTGATAACCACTACTAAATTTTTAGAATTAATGGTCGACATCATAACAAAAGTTCTAGGAGTATTAGAGTCTTCCCATCATGGATAAGATTTCTTCTCCTCAACATACTTGAATCCCTCATGATCAACATCAGGCTATTTTCCTAGGATTAAAACATATATCTTTCTGCATTATCATGGAAGGGTTTCTATTTTTTGAATGAAATATATTCATCAAAGAAAAATAAATTAGACACCTCATTCCCAGGACCATAATGTCATTCAAAATCAAAAACATGTGAATATAAAATGTTGAATGTGTTCCCTTAACCATTTTGGCTACTAGACCTATCATATATAAAAGTTGTTTGATGAAGATCCCTAAGTAGTAACCAGCGGGTTCCCCCCTCCATGGTGTATCCACAAGCTGATCTGAATCTCCAAATGCTCAGTTAGGATACACCTGACAACCATGGTTTGCTAGTGACTCTCAGTGTGAAGGATAAAATTGGAGTGATCAATGTCAAGGAGAATTGATAAAATTTTAAAAGGAAATATCGATCCACTATCAAATTGGAATCAACAACATTATATATTCCTTGAGGATAACTTATAATAATATATAAAATTTAATCTTATTCTATGAAACATATGAGAAAGTGACATACAGTTACAAAACTTATAATCATCAACCAACCATTCTCACGAATTTTTCACCATATAAAACACTTTAATTGATGATAGCCATTGGTGGAAGATTAATCAACATTAAAAACACAACATTAGACTTCCATTTACAATCACAAAATGTATGTATGAATCATAAAACATGATTTTACTCTCAACAATTTCTTTTTATATCACTAAATTTTAAGTTATGACTGAATTTGGAAGTAGAATGATATATTCATATTCATGATTTATGACACCATTAAAAAAGGGCATACCACATTCCATGTTTCAGATTTGTCACAACATAATACATATACAAAAAATAAAAAATGATATATCCAAAAAACCACATTCCTTAAATTTTCATTATGGATTACATGTATTAATAAATTTATAATGGTATGAGCCTTCCCAGCCTGTTACATTCTGTGTTTTCAGTGTGGGAGAGTCAAGATGAGGCTTGATGAAGGACTGGTGGAATTTAAGCTGATATTCTAGAAAGAGGATATGCATTGGGGAGTGGTGTTTTTAGTTACAATGTGGATGTGGATTGGGGATTTTTTTTTTCATGGAAGGTTCTCGTGGTGTAGCTGGCATGGGGGTCAATATTGGGGGGTTTTGTTGGGGGATATTCCTAACCTCTATGAAAAAATTATTTCAATTCAATTTTTGGAAAAAATATTAAACAATGCAAGGGGTATATTATGGAAAAATATATAAGCAATCATTACACATGGTTTTTAATATGAAAAAACCCTTTAATGTGGAGGATTAAAAAACAATGAAGTGACTCTAAAAAAACCACTATGAATTAGAGAGGGAAAAATTAATTTAATGATCGTACTTGAATTATATTGACATCATATAAGACTTCATTCAAATACACAAACCTACACAGCTCATTCACCTCTTTGAAAATCATCCTGAAAATACCTTGCTTGAAAGATCCATGTGTGAAAAAATGACACTCTTTTGTGACAAAGCAACACTACCTCTAGGATCAAATGTGAACATGAATTAGGCTCTCACACCATCTTGAATCACCCAGAGGATTTATCTCTCTCTCTCATGATCTCACCAACATGATGTACAAGTGATTATCAACTGGTAAACATCACCAGATCACTGTAATCAAGAATGCATTTAATACATGGTATTGATAATTGATCTCATCGCTACAGCTTCACAGTTGTTCAATGTCAATGTTCTAAACATTCTACCACAAACATGGTATCCCATCTCATCATATATCCACATTCTATGGGTCTTTCTCAATTTTCAATGATCAACATGGACTACTGCAAACGTGGTGGCCCTATTCTTTTTAATCTCGGTGGACTCAATCTCATGAATATCTTTATCTATTGATCACTACCAGAAACTTATGAATTTATATCCTTAATAGTTTCCTTTATAAAATAAAAATAAGATAAAAAATATCATGTATTAAATTTCCAATACACTATGTGTCTACCATGTTAATGAATTAAACACTTATATCATCTAAATAGATATAAAAAATATATCTCCCTATTAGAGACACATGAAAACTTATTTGTGTGATTGAATTAATGATATCACTAATTCAAAAAACTATCATAACAAAAATTGGGAAACACTAATGAGATGAATTATATCAATCCCCCCTTCATCCTGTTAATAGAGGTACTATCAAACAAACTCAATTGGATAAAAAACCCATTGGAATCACACCGACCACTATCCTCTACATAAAATATGAAGACACATATTTACAACTTTGAAAAAAAACTTGAGAGCTCCCCATACAAATGAAATCTAAATACTGTAATCTCCATCATATATTAATTGGAATTTTTCAACAAAACGAGATACAAACTGTCAGTATCCGGCTCTCTCATAATTGTGATCACCACCCAACCCAGATAACTCAAAAAAAAAAATAAAACACTAACCCCAAATTCCTAGAGCCAGTGCATTATTTTATTACATTGGAATGATAATAAGAAATCAATTCCCAATGGATTGATCAGTATAGTAGCCTTGAAAAAACTAGAACCAAACATAAGTTTTACATTACACCCTGAAATGTAAAACAACATAGTATCTCCTTTGAAAACAATCATATCCCTTAAAATATCTCTATAGGCCAATAATAATATACTTCTTCATATCCCGGGTAAAAATGTAACATAGGAAAGGGGTGATCTCAGATTCTCAGAAAGGATAAACAATATAATAGAAGCTATCATAAATAAGCATAAAAGTTTAATGTAAGGTTTAAAACAGAAACAAAATCCTTTTAAACACAATATTCAGCATAATATGGAAATAAATAAATCATATAATTCCATTTAATCATTCACATGGATATTCTATTTTTCAAATAATCACATGTAATATCAATAAATAATCTCATAATGAGAGAATGCATAATTCTAGACATCATAACCATACCATCAATTCCTCATACCAAGTCCATACATAAATGGGTAAAAACCCATACTAGTTTGACTTGTGAGACCCAATGATGCATTGATGGGATATAGCAGGCCCCGACCATCCCTTACTATGTCTAATTAATTCCTCATATGAAAAGGGTGAAACATAATATAAACACTAATATTAAAACTAGCGTACGAAATATTAATACTTTAATCATAACACATGTATGGTATTAGAATAGCGCATCCAAATTCAAACATATAATTAAACGTTCAATGTGATATGGAAGATTATATTATAATAGATAAACCTCAATTATGTATAAAATCAAACAAATAATTTTGACTTAGATGAAAATAATCTAACAAAATCTTTAAAACTCTTTGAGAGAAATATCCCTTTTTTACTTTCAAATCATTTAAAATCCGCACAATTATAAAAGAAAATATTTCTTTTGAAAATAACCTTTTAAGCATGTAAGTGAAGCTTAAAAATGTTAAGGCATCATAATGGTGGAAAAATCCACTCACACCGCATAAGTTAAAAAATTCCTTTATTAATTTTTCGGAACGGTTATAAGGTACCTTGTTTGTAAAATGATAGAAAAATTCCATTCAAAACATTTTATAAAAAGTCAGGAATGGGTATAAATTACAATAAAAAAATTTCTAGTAATTAAAATAAATTTTTTAAATACATTTTGAAGAAACATGGACTTGTATGATAAGGCTATACCCGTATATACTTACATATAAACAAACTCAGATAATAATGAGATTGTGAAATTAACTATTACCTTGTACTTTACTTTAGTCGAGGGTGTGTTAACCTTATGTATAATGGATAAATCATTTTATTAAATTATAACTAGACCATATCCATATTTTTTATATCATATATTATCCTCTTATATCATTTTTTTAATAATATCAATGTATTACCATTGTTTTGGGTGTTAAATGCTTCGTTTTCCTATGCACGTTTTGTTGTGTAAGACATGTATCTTACAAAAAATGTATATTTTATTCATATAAATATTTATATTAATTTAATAAATATTATATTTACTCAAATTATAAATTTTATAATCATTCTTGAATGGTTAACGTGGAGAATGAATCTCAACACATCGTGGAGACGGTAAGACATATATATGCTCGAGCGACGATATCATTCCCTTAATGGTTAAATGGTATGGAATTGGATGGTATATTAATTATACAGAATCATTATAAAATAATATTAATTATTTATATCCATTATAATCATCATTACACCCATCCAAATAATGTAGTGTTGAATAACAAATTACACCACAGTGTGGAGACGGTAAGTTGTACGTACACGAGCATAAAGATATTGTTATTTGTAAAATGGATAAAAGGAGGAATATGGTTGTCCCATAATCGTAATAACATATCAGATTGTATATGATAATTTAGTTATTAATTTGGTATGGAAACAACATAGTAATAGGAAGTATAAGAAGAAACAAAATTGAATTGAATTGGTAAAACAATTATCTCTTCTTCGGGTATCTTCATTTGATTTGCACAAAAAGACTCCTTAGGATGGATTTATTCCCAAAGTATAGACAATAGTACGAAGTGAGGGAATTTTGGAGGATATTTGGGCTGGGTTTGTCCAAGAAAAATGGATTTATAGGTGTGAATAAAAGAGAAGGAGAAGTTCTCTTTTAAAAGAGAGCGGTGGGGTACTTTTGGAAACTCCAAAAATATTAATTTAATAGAAATTGAATTTTAATTTCAAATTGTTTCAAAATTAATTATTTAGAGTATAATATAATTATGGGTTGAAATAATCTCAACCAATGATTTTTAGACATGTTTAGATCAAAAAATTAACCTTATCTTTTTGATTTAACCTTTAGTTAAATAGTTTAACTCCTACCACATCTACTTATATTTTTATACTATAGGGTTAATATATTAATGATAAAATAACAAAAAAAAACCCAATTAGATCATTTATGAAGTATTTAACACTATATATGTTATATGTATTATCCATTGATTTTTATTAATTTTATATCATTTAATAAAATAGTATTTATTTTAAAATTTCATTTATGTCAAATTTGACACTATTTAACACAAGATTTTTGATATAGTCATAACAATTTTTCTCCTTCTAAAAACTGAATTAAATAATCACAAACATGTCAATGTCATCCAAAAAATTCATGTATGTAATCAAATATTTTAAATTATATTTATTTTAATACTATCAATATCATTTAATTCATTTTCATTTAATAATTCAATTACTACATAATTATTGTGTCACCATTTAGTTTCATTATATATTTTCTAAAATTATAAATAAATTAATATAATTTAGATAAACATTTTATATTTCTAATGACTATTTATTTTCAACCATTTCACCAATATAACCTCTTATTAAAAATGATATAATTATAAAATTTGAATATGACTTTTTAAACTCTTATATAAATAAAATACAATAAATGTCATAATCTTAAACAAGTAGCTTAAAAATTATCATATTTTTGAACTAAGGTTGGTTTTGGTCAAAAATTATTATCCAATGAAATTAGGAAAAGTTTTAGGGTAACTTTATAATTATATTATATTACTTTTTACCTTTAATCACTCGATTTACCCTTAACCATGGTAAATAAATAAAAATTTACTAAAGTTTCTATTCACTAAAAAAATTAAGTTCATAATATTAGATAAAAAAATTTCATAAAAACTGAAACCATGTGTACTATTTTTTTGAAATTCAATTTATATAAGTGTTAAAATTACATTTAATGCTAATCTCGTAAATGTGTTTAGAAGGTGGGTAAAAGAGATGTTCAAATGTTCAATAACATTTTTATATCTAATTCTATTTTAAAAATGTTTACAATTACCTACATTAACCTAATATATGTATTATTTATCTATTGATACCTTAAAAATAAATTTAATGTAAAAGAATTATTTAAATGAAAAAGTCGGTTTTTAAACAACATTGGATTATATTTTACTATTCATCAAAAAATGAAACTTTTTAGGAAAATACAAAAAATTCCCCCCAAGCTAATTTTGATTTTATAAATTCAAAAATGAAGTCTATTTTGAGAAATACAATTTTTAAATTTCATATTTTGGTTAACACTATTCATAACATCTTTTTAAATGGCTATTTTAATAGTTCATGGTGTGCTCTAACTTGTTGTTATGTGTAGTGAAAGAAATTGAATTATTTAAAAAGAATTGTACCCTCTAAGCATGGGGTGTTACATTATTCCATCCTCCAAATAATTTCATCCTCGAAATTTCTAGAATACCACTTCATAAAAATATTTGGACGGTTCTTCTTCATAATTTCATCAGGTTCCCACATCACCTCTTCCATTTTATGGTTTCTCCAATGAACTTTTACCATACTAGTCATCTGATTTATCAAAACTTGTTCTATTAAGTCATGAATATTGATAGGAACCTGACAGTAATACAAACCGGGTTATAGTTCTATTTCTTCATAGGTGAGTACATGTGTTGGGTCTGGCATGTATTTCTTTAACAGTGATACGTGGAACACATCATTAAAATTGGAGTGACTTGGTAACATTGACAAATGGTAAGCTACAACACCAATTCATTCCATATAATGCTCTATATGGATCCATATGAATACTTGAATGGAAGTTATTATTATAGGTAAATTATACTATAGGACAATACTGATCCCACATCCCCTGAAAGTCAACTGACAAAGATCTCAATATGTCTTCTAAAGTTTGAATAATCCTTTCTGATTGTCCATCGGTTTGAGGGTGGTAGGCAGTACTCAAACGAAGATCAATATCTAGGGCCTTCTGAAGTATTTTCCATAATTGGGATGTAAAAAGGGGATCCGGATCAGAAATAATTGACAAGGGAACCCCACAAAGTCTTACACTTCATTAATATAAATTCTGTATAAACGTTCAAGTGGTAAATTTTATCTTATAGAAATAAAATGGGCTGATTTAGAATGAAGATCAATAATAACCCATATTAAATTATTTCTCATGGGAGTATTTGGTTTCCCCATGATAAATTCCATCATAACATCATCCCATTTCCACACAGGTATAGGAAGAGGTTGCATGACTCCTCTAGGATGTTGTCTTCCAGCTTTTACATATAACAAACCAAACATCTCGACACCTAATATACAATATCCCTCATCATTTTGTCCCAAAAAAAATTCTCCTTCAAATATCTATAAATCATAGTGCTACTAGGGCGTACATAAAAATTAGAGCTAGGAGCATCATCCAATAATTGCCTTTTTAGCTCAGTTTTAGAGGGAACACAAAGCCTCTTCCCAAATTTCAAAATTCAATCTTTATATATGAATTCAATCAATATCCCATCATTCATAGATTTAATTTTATTTTGAAACTATACATACCCTCACTTTTCAAACACTAACATAATATAACATTTGTGGAATACTTAAACATTATACACACAGACACCCAAATACATTAGTTGGTATAGTGCATTTGGAAACGTGGAAACAAAATCTTCTATCCTGGTGAAAGATCTTCAACACCTCCCATAAATATCTCTACCTTTAATAATTATACCTAAAACCATTCATCATAACCTGGAGAAAGGAAAAAAAAGAAAGTGGCGAGTTCAGATGCTCAGTAAGGGTAAACAAGGGAGACATGTAAGCATAAACATGAGCATAGGGGTATGATAACATAATCGTAACATTAAGAGATTATACCCTGCCTATCAAAGGTCATAAACATGAGTTATGGGATAAAGATTTGAAGTTCATAAGACATGAATCATATTGAAATTAACATCATGATCCATGACATCATAACTAAGGAATAAGTCATAGGATATGTGGAATACATATAAGAATAAAAACCTTTATATCAAGGTTACCTACGAAGAGATTTATAACATGTTAGGCACGGGCTGTGAACTATGTACCTACTTCAGGCTTGGGATATCAACTCGTGTACCAACTTTCTTTTAGTATTTCTCTATAAGGCATGTACCCTCTTCTTTTAGTGCTTGGGATACAACTTGTATGCCCTCTTCTATTTAGGATTGGGCTACAACTGTTGTACCATCTTGTTTTTGTGCTTGGGATATAACCCATGTATCCTCATTCTCTTAAGATCGTGATAGAATCCATGTACCCTCTTTATTTCAGGGTTGAAAAACAACCTATATACCCACTTTTATTTAGGATTGGGCTATAACTCATGAACCTTATTTCTTCTTGGTCTAAGGCTACAACCCGTACACAATATTTCTATTCTGGATTGTGATAGAACCTATATAACCTCTTTCATTTCATTCTTGGGCCAAAAACCATATAACCTCCTTTTTTATTCTTGGGATACAACCCATACATCATATTTCTTTTTGGGATTGGGCTAAAACCCATATACCATCTTTTGTTTCGGGATTAATCCACAACCCATATACCCTCTTTATTTTTTGGGATTGGGATAAAACCTGTGTACCCTTTGAACTCATATAAATATTATCATTACCCAATTAATTGGAGGGAGATATAGGTCCCAACCATGTCATAATAAAATCATTCATACATGTGCCACAATATAATAAAATATTCATCATATCATAACCCAAAGAAAGACATAGGTTTTATAAACATCAAATCTGAACCCATGAAATGAAGTGGGTACCATTACCATATCATCGCATTATAGACTATGTAAAATAGATATGTTTCATATCCATTTAATGAAATCATAACCCGTGAAAGAGAAATGGATTTCATAAACATATAACCCATGAACTAGAAATGAGTTTCATAAAGACCATAGAATTAAGAATTACCCATTCATATAATGAATATGAATGGAACCTTTAGATCATTATCTATTAAGGAATGATTAACATCAATATATGTCATCTTAGATGGAAAATAATTTTGAAATATCTTTTAAAATATTTTCTTGAGGAAAATTTCCTTTCTTGTTTTTGAAAAATTCATTTTAAGGAATAAAACCATTTTAAAATAATTTTCATAGAAAATATCTTGGAAAAAATATAAAGAAGACTTGAAACCATTTTGAAAAAAAATTTCCTTGTAAAATAATAAATTAATCATAAAAATATTTTAAAAACATTTTACTTTTAAAACACTTTTAAAACATATAAATATATCTTGAAAATTTTTTGGAAACATTTTTACTTGAAAAAGTTTGAGAGAAGCTTGAAGATGTTTTAAAACCCATTTCATTGAAAATAAATTTAAAAAACTTTTAAATATGGCTTGAAAACATTTTGAAACAAAATTCTTTGAAAATTATTTTTAAAAAACATTTTCGTAAAGATTAAAATATAAAAAATGAATAGTAACATTCAAAGAGATGTTGATGGTTAAATCTATACATGTCATTTGAAGTAAAAAAGAACATTCATTTTTCATGATTAAAAGGGTAGAAATATGACTTGTTGGGAAAGAGACAAGAATATTCCTTTAATTATATCAGTAAAAGGAAAAAGGGTAAACATTTATTTTAGATATTTTAGGAGAATGGTAGAATATTATTAGGAACCCTTTTCAGAAATCATAGATTTCTGAATGAAGAAATGGTATAGTCAGGCTTTCCAAAAAAAACTTTATTAACTATATTATGTACCAAAGAGTAGAAAATTATACCAATAAATGATTATATCATGAAATAATAGATTATATGTATTCTCATGACTAACATTTAGAGATGGATCATAAGATTTCATCAAAGGAAGCATAAACATAACCAATCTCAAAAACCAATGAGATTGTCTCAATAAACACTTATAACTTGGTAACATGTGATCATAATCTCCATGAGATAAATGAAATTACATGAAGTTTAATATACCACAAAAAATAATTATATTCATGATATAACATGTAAAATGGAATTATATATATCTTGAAAAACAGTATAGGTTCATAACAAAACATGAGTCTCAAAGAAGACAAATTGAGAAAAAAACTATTTTACAGATTTGGTAACTATTGAAAGTTAATAATCATTAAATAAGGATCATCAAATGGGATTATGGATACCCATAAATTTAATTAAATGTTTAATATAATACAATAATGGTAAATACATACACAACATAAGAGGTAAGAGTGGCGAGATAACATGTATCTCACGAAAATTAAAATTTAGATAAACATCCCCTTACCTTGTGTCTTGAATCTCTTCGTACTCATGAAATATTATTGTATAATAAGAAAAAAAAAATTATACAAATTTTAAATAAGAATATTATTATATATGATACTATATATGGTTTTATTATGACCTTATATTACCATCATTTTAGAGATCCTATGTTAAGGTTTCACTTCGGGTATTATTCACATTGTTCTTCACATGTGTCTTAATTTATTATATCCTTGGTCCTTATACTTATATCCATAATATTCATCTTATAATAATTTATATCATAAATAATTATGAAATGGAATATACCATTCATGGAGACGGTAAACTGTACGTATGCGTGAACATTGTTTCCGTTTTTATTATCGCATTAAAAGAAAGTATGTAAATGAAATATGTATATATATGTACATATATATAAATATATATAATTATTCCATTATAATTAATATATCATAAATATCAAATAATTTCATTAAAACCATACTTAATACATTCAAAGTTGTGTGTGAACGAATCACATCGCTTTGAGGGGGCGGAAGTCTACACTTCCTCAAATGAGATTTTCATATTAACACCAAATAGAAAAAAAGGTATGAATTGTAAAAAGTAATAAAAAGTTATAAATACATAATAATTATTATATATAAAATATATAAATAGTGTTTCTATCATAATTTTCACCATGGTCGGTGGTAAATGTGATATGAACAATCATAGTTTCGTGGCACATCAGTTCACTGTACACAGAAATAGTATGTTCAATATCCATTAGATGGAGGTGTGTGCAAGTGTAGGTCAAAATATTTTCATAAAAAACATCACCGTATATTTAGGATACTAGTTTTCTTATACAAGACATGAATAAATATATTGGATGGGGTGAAGAAGGAAAATAAAGGAAAAAATCTTGAAAGAAGACGTTACCTCTTAATCAGGTAACTTCTATTAGTTTATGCCAAAAGGATTCCTTGAGAATATTTATACCCAAATGGAGGATTCAATGTAGAAGGGATTATTTTTGGAGGATAAATGGCCATATCATCCGTGTACATACATGTTTTTAGAGGTGTGAGGAATTGGTAGATGTGGTAGCCTTTTATAGAGAAGGAAAAGGACTAACTTGGAATTTCTAGAAATAATTTAGGTGTGCACATGTTCTTACATACCCAAAACAATAATAGAAGGATTATGGCCTAAATATGGACTGAATTTTGGTGTTGTAAATGTTTACATGTTATTTTGGGTGTTAAATATAAGGTTCAGTACTTTATTAACATATTTTTTCTTTTGACTAATATAATTAATTTTAATCACTTTCACTAATATTTTTTGCTCAAAAACAAAGTGAACTTATTAGAAATTATAAATTATGATGATTAAAAATGTATAATCCATTTTAAAAATTATAATAATACAATTGGGAGAAATTAATTTAAAATTAATCCCGCTCTCAAGACGAAACTGTGGGGTCTTATAGTAAAAAGTATCAAATGATTGCTATGTTTTGATGTAAAATTTAAATATGGAAGTCGTTCCAATGAAAAAAATTGATTAATTGATAAAACTATTATCTAAATAAACCTTTAAATGAAATTAAAATATATTTTTACCATATAAATCAATTAAATTAAAATGTAGTTTTGAATTACAAACCAATATTTTTCACTATTCATCTAAAAATGAAGTTTGTCAGAAAAATCCCAAAAATTCACCATAATATAATTTTGAAATTCTAAATTAATAAATGAGGTTTATTTTATCAAAATAAAATTCTAAATGTGTATAAAATTAATTTTATTACAAGTACATTTAATTCAATTTATTTGAGAAAACTGTATTTTTAAACATAAAAGGACTTTAGAAAAAATCATATCTTTTGTCATCCATGTGTTTTATTTATATGAAAAAATTATAAAAAATATTTTAAAGGTATATATTAATATTAATATAACTAAATTTAATTTCTAGGTTATAATTATTTTATTTAAATAATTAAAATAATAAAAAGTGATGTTTCAAAGAAACTCGGTGTTGCGTGCATCGTATGCCAACTCGGTGTTGTGTAAAACAAGTCGGTTTAGTGTGAAAAGAATATTTGACCTAGTGAATTGCAAGATATGAAGGCAAATTTTAATTTATTCGAAAAAATGGTCTGTAAAAACTCAGGGTGTTACATTTATCCCCATATAAAATTAATTTCTCCCTCCAAATTCGTTTAGGTAATATGTGGTTTAATACATGAAACTTTCATTCAAAGGAACCCAAATCATAAAAATGAATAGTAAAATGTAACTTAAAAAGGGAAATTTGGGACTATAACTTTTAACCAAAGTAACATATAACTGGGTTTCGACATAAGATAACACACGTTGGGAGTAAAGATTTAACAAGGAGGAAATGTGTAAATACCCATAGGGGTGATTGATTTGTCAATCCAAAACAAGTGGATGGTCAATGATAAGTTGAAGGACTCAAAGTCATAAATCTATGATGATTTAAAATTACATCACCTCCACAAATATCAAGGTATTAGGATAACACCTTTTTTATCATTATACAATCGTTGAGTAATTCATTTTATTGACCAAGTATGTATGTACATATTCTTACTTGATGTTATTCCATTTCTCATGCACAATACAAAAATTTTGTTAGGACTTGATAGACTTAAACTACATCTCTTATCGTATGAAATGAATTATAATTATTTTTTTAAAACTTGAATTACTAACAGATAATGAGATCCAGGATATGTCATCCCATCTGTCATTAGTTATCATCAACACCACATTTTTATAACAGGTTATCCAATATGAATAAATACTAATTTGGTAAGATAATACAAAATCGTTCTATAAATTTTTAACCATATAACCCTTCCAATGGATGAAAATACAAAACATTAAAAAGAAGTTATAAAATTAGCTCAACACTGAACCCCCATATATCACAAAGTTTCTATTGGTTTTCACATTCAAAACATGTGAATACCCTTATCATATAATCTCTTGAAACATGGTAACAACCTTAATTACCATAAATCCTTTTGGAAAACATGAATTATTCCTTATTCCAATGATTAATAGATATATCATTAAATCCCAGAAGTTATAAAATTCATCCTCATGGATAAAGAACACTTTGTGAATAATCAATTCCAAGTTAATATGTACTGTCAAATTTACATTTTCATATCCCACATATTCTTATCAAAACATCATTATCTTAATGTTAGTAATTAATTAATGGTTACCTTACCTTAAATCAAAACACCACATTTCCATGAAATCACTTTCTATTTCTTAATCATCATTCATCGTGTCCATTTAAATCCTTAATGAAAACTTATACATGAAAATACTTATACATTTCAAGATTCAAATAACATAATATCTGAATTCAAAAAAATAAATAATTCATTCATCTGACATTATTCTTAAACCATTACTCAATCTTCATCAACTTATTACTTAATACCTCTTTACTCAAATCTGAAGTATGAATCATGCCTTAAGGTTACTCAACCTCAATCTAATCATGCTTCTTATGTTTAATGTAAACAATACTTGAAGATTATCACATACCGTTCACATGCCATTTGTAGTCTCTTTATATTTAAATGTATAAACAATAATCATTTCACCTTACAGATTCCCTTTTTGAGATTTCCACTTGGGAAATCCATTTTCATAAAACCCATTCTTTCCACATCTGAAAAATTAAGTGTTAACCATGTTATTTCTAGTTATCGCAATTACTAAAACCAGAAATCATGATTTGAGAAACACATATCATGTAATAAAACCACATAATCTTGAAAACATACTTATATGATGTCTAAATCATGACACCTTTCTTAATATATGACACCCTAGTCTCATCATAGGTCATTCATAAGAAACATCTATTTAAATCCTTCATGATGGTTCATGAAGAGTTTGTGAATTCCCAAATCATATCCCTCAGGAGTGTCAATCTAGGTGTGCAACATGGCCCATAGCCGTGTACCAGATTACCCTGAGTGAAGCCCAAAACATCTTTTTGGAGTTTTTAACCCTAGTTACATCTATTATAGAGAAACATACACTTGTAATATGAAGAAGGGGATATATTTCTAGGAAACCACTTGCTCTATCCTTTACCAAAATTCCAAGACATTTTCCTAAACATTAAATCATCCTTATACGTATCCTTAGAGACATACCTAGAAATATCCTTAAAAAAATTCATATGGATATCACTTAAGTTTCTCATCCTAGTTTACAAAGGATAAATATAACTTTTCTATAATACCAACTATAGATTCCCTCCCTTTTCAAACATTAAAATTACATAACTTTTAGGGAATGCTTAAACATTATACAAATAGATGCCCAAGGACCATAGTTGGTATAGTTTCTTTGGAAACATGGAAACAAAATCTTATATCCTAGGGAATGATCTTCAACCATTCCCATAAAGATTTCCACATTAATAAATCTACCTAAAACCATTATACATAACCTAGAGAAATGAAACATAAGAAAGGGGTGAGCTTAGATGCTCAGTATGGGTAAACAAGGGAGAAAATTAAGCATAAACATGAACATAGGGGTATGATAACGTGATCGTAACATTAGAAGATCATACAGTTCATTCCAAAGTTCATAAACATGAGTTAGGGGATAAAGCCTTAGTGTTCATAATAATTAATAATAAGGAAATAAACATCGTGGTCCATGAAATTATAACTAAGGAATAAGACATAGTATTTGTGGCATACATATAATAATAGAATCCTATATATAAAGAGTACCAACCAAGATATTTATAACATGTTAGGATTGGTAAAAAACTGGTCTAACTACTTTGTTCTTGGTTTAGAAACCCATGTACCTAATTTATTTTAGACTTGGGCTACAACCCATGAACCTTCTTGTTTTTGGGATTGGGATACAACCCATGTTTCAGCTTTCTTTTACGCCCGGGATAAAAACAATGTAACTTCTTGTTTTTGGGATTGGGCTACTAACCATGTACCCTCTTTCTTTTAGGTTTGGGATATAACTCATGTACCTTATTATTTTCATGATTGGGCTACAACCTATGTACCCTCTTCCATTTAGTCTTGGGCTATAACCCATGAATGTTCATTCATTTCACGATTAGGCTACAACATATACACAATCTTTCTTTTTAGGATGTGGCTACAACCCATATACCCTATTTATTTTTAGTATTGGGCCACATCCCACATTCCCTCCTTATTTTCGGGAACGGGCTATAACCCATACACTAACTTTATTTTTGAGATTGGGCTACAACCTATATACCCTCTTTTTTCGGTATTGGGCCACAACCCATATACCCCCTTTCTTTTCGGGCTTGGGCTACAACTCGTGTACCCTCTGAGGTCATATAAATATTACCATTACCCAATTCATTGGAGAGATATATAGATCCCACCCATCCCATAATAAAATCATTCATATATGTTCCACAATATAGTAAAACATTCATCATATCATAACCAATAAAAGACATAGGTTTGATAATAATAAAATAGGAACCCATGAAATGAAATTGGTATCATTAACATCTCATCACATCATAACATATGAAAAAAATATAGGTTTCATAATCATTTCATGAAATCATAACCCATGAAATAGAAATAGATTTCATAGACATATAACCCATGAAATAGAAATGGGTTTAATAAAGACCATGAAATTAAGAATAACTCATTCATAGAAAAGATATGAATGGATCCTTTAGATCATTTCCAAGAAAGGAATGAGTAACATCAATAAATTTAATATTATATAGAAAATAATTTTGAAATATCTTTTAAAAACATTTATTGAGGGAAATATCCTTTCTTGTTTGAAAAATACTTTTTAATGCCTAAAACTATTTAAAAATTATTATCATAGAAAATAGAATTAAAAACATATAAAGAACACTTGAAATAGTTTTGAAAACCTTTTCATTTGAAAACATATAATTTAATCTTCAAAACATTTTAAATACCATTTTCTTCGAAAACACTTTGAAAACATATAAATAGAGGTTGTAATTGTTTTGAAAACATTTTTACTTGAAACATTTGAATGAAGCTTGAAGATGTTTTTAAAACTATTTCATTGAAAATACATTGAAAACTTTTAAATAAGGCTTGAAAACTATTTGAAAAAAAAATATTTGAAAATTTCATTTAAAAATAATTTTTATAAAGAATAATGTTTTAAAAATGCAGTGGAATCTTCAAGGAGATGTCAGCGGGTAAATCCATACATGTCGTAAAAGGTAAAAAGGACACTCTATTTTCATGGTAAAAAGGGTAGAAAAGTGACTTGTTGGGAAAGTGACAAGAATATTATTTTCAATATATCATTAAAAGAGAAAACGTGTAAAATTTTTCTTTTATATATTTTAGTATAATGGTTTAATATTTTTTGGAACCCTTTTTTGAAAACATAGATTTTCAACCAAAGAAAGGGTAAAGTCGGGATTTCCTAAAGACACATTCTTAACTATATTATATACCAAAGAGTATAAAATGGTACAAAAACTTTATTATATCATGAAATATTAGAGGAGAAGTAATATCATAAATTTTATTGAGATATGGATCATAAAATTTCATCAAAGGAAGAATAGATATAAACAATCATGAAAAGCGAAGAGATTGTCTAAATAAACTCTTATAACTTGGTAATGTGGGATGATATTCTATATTTAAGAAAGAAATTTTTTTGAAGCTTAATATAATTAAAATAAGTATATTCATGATATAACATTTAAAATGGAAGTATATACACCTCTAAAAGGATTTTAGGTTCATAACAAAACATGAGTCATAAAGAAGGAAAATTAAGACAAAACTATTTTACTGATTTGGTGACTATTGAAAGATAAACCCTATAAAAGACGGATCATAAAAGGGATTTTGAATACCCAAATATTTAATTAAAAAATACATATAATACAATCATGGGAAATAAATACACCACACAAAAGGTTAGAGAGGTGAACATAACATGTATCTCATGAAAATTAAAAGTGAGATGAAAATCCCCTTACCTTATGTATTGAATCTCTTAGTACTCATGAAATATTAATGTATAATAAGTATAATATTATTATAAATATTTTAAATAATAATAATCTTATATATAATACCATATATGGTTTGATTATGACCTTATATTACCCACTTGTTAATGATCCTATGTTATGGTTTCTCTTTGGGTAATATTCACTTTGTTATTCTCATGTGGCATAATTTTTTATATCATTAGTATTTATCTTTATATAATTATTCCATAATGTAAATAATGATATAAATATCATTTATATCTAGAGTATTATTATTATAATAATTTATAGCATATATAAGTATGAAATGGAATACCCCATTCATGTAGATGGTAAGCCGTACGTACGCATGAATGGTGTTTCCATTTTTATTGTCGTATTGAAAGAAAATATATAAATGATATATATCATATAATTTTAGTATAATAGATGTATCATATATATCATATAATTTTATTAAACCCATCCTTAATACATTAGATGTTGTGTGTGAGTGAATCACATCGCTTTGTGGGGGCGGTAGTCTACAATTCCTCAAAAGAGATTATTGTGTTAACACCAAATGAAAATAAAAAGGTACGTGTTTTAAAAACTAATACAGAAGAATAAAGACAAAATAAGTATAATATATAACATATAAAAGAAGTGTTTCTATCATAACAACCACCATGTTGGGTGATAAAAGGGAAATGAACAATCATCATTATAATTATATATTTATTCAAAGAAGATAGTATATGAACAATGGGGCCTAGAACAAAGGAAAACTAAGGAATAAAGAGGTCTAAAATATTGGAGACCAATGGAATACCCATTAATTAAATTAAATCTCTCAGGATTAAGGGAAGTTACATTGGGGAGGTATGTGACATTGGAGCCAGGGACTGCTAGGGAAGCTAGGTGATCCCCAACATTTTCCCCTTCTCTCTAAGTGTGGGTGAACTGAATATTACTATTAAAGATTGGTTTACATTTACTGATGATGTAAGATATTGATCATGGTATGGAGCCATTTCCTATCAAGGAGTCATGTATGATCCTTGAGTCGATTTCTACTTGAGAGAGATCAATGTGCTTCTTTTTTGCATAGATTGAGCCCTATGAGATCTAAATTAGCCTCTGCTTGGAGAGAAATTACATTGATAAAATGTACCATGAATGCAAGGAACACACTCCCTCCTGAGTTGTGAACCACTTCTCCACCTCACATGTCACCCAATATGCATGTTCAATATGTGTTTAACTTGAAACCATTTACTATCAGAATACATCGTATCCAATGTCCCCGCGTTCTATCCATGGGTGGAGTGACCAAGGAGGACCATGCCTATAGTAGATGTTGGGACAGTACTTCCCACCAGTTCTTGATGTGGGTGACCGTATCAATCAGTAGACTTTTTGTTCTGACAATGATGGACCTTCCTATGGAGGGTAGCCCATCAAATTTGTCCATGTTACGATCCTACCAAAGGCACCAACAACCAACAATTCGAATAACAAACCTCACTGTCCTCTCAGGTCCATTATCCATTGTCCCCTAGTACCACCTCTCCAATAATGAAGGATCACAGAGGTCAGGAGATGAGAGAGATGTGATATTTCCAAAGTACATCCACACATCTTGAGGACACTCCCTTCCAAATAATATTTGTTTTGTTCTCTCTTCACTATTGTTTCTACAACACTAAAACCATGATGCTAGACTAATTCCCACTTTTTTTATTCCATCATCAGATGTTATTTCATAGTTCCTTATTCGTCATACAAGGAAGTCGTATTTGGTTTGGATTTTTTTTCACCACACTATATCATTCCAACATTCCTGATGCAGCTGAGGAGTAGAGATAATTTTTAATCCTTTTTAGAGAACTTACCAGAGTGATATGGGGTGAACATGAATTTTTATGTCTCCACGGTGATGAGAATAGAGTCAAATATGTCTTAGTGGTTCTTTTCTAGCACTACCTTGATGAAATCCGAATGAAAACTCACCTATTTAAAGGTAATCGATGGTACTGAGAATACCAGAAACCCATGAACTAATCCCACATAGTTTTGTTTCCATAAGATAATATTTCCTCCTATCACTATCCACCGAGAGTTCTATTAGACACTCATGAAGAAATGAACAATCATCATTTTATGAGGCAGTAATTCTCCATACACAGAAACAATATGTTCAATATCCATTAGATGGAGGTGTGTGAAAGTGTAGAAAAAATCATTTCATAAAAAAAATAGTATGTTTAGTATACTGGTGTTTCCACACAATAATGTAATAAAGAGAGTGGAAGGGGTGAAGAAGGAAAATAATGGAAAGGAGCTTGAAAGATGATGTTACCTCTTAATCGGGTAACTCTTTTTGGTTTATGCCAAAAGGCATACTTGAGAATCTTTCTGACCAAAGAGAGGCTTCAAGTTTGAAAAAAGATTTTTGGGAGGATATATGGGTAGAAATTGGATGAACATAAAAGGTTTGGGAGGTTTGAGGAATGGGTATATGCGGTGTCCATTTATAAGGAATGAAAAAGACCCACTTGGAATTTCTAGATACAGGTTAGGTGTTCATATGTTATTACCTAAAAAATTCATACCAAACAAACCAAAATCAATAATGGAAGGTTTAGGGATGAACTATGGACAACCAATGGGAGTTGGACATGTTTCTAGGTCATTTATGGTCTTAAATTCATGGTATAGTACTTTATTAACCTATTTTTTCTCTTAACTGATGTAATTACTTTTAATCACCTTCACTAATCTTTTATGTCAAACAAATTTGACCTTATTAGAAATTATAAATTATGATGATTATAAAAATGGATTCCATTTTTCCAAATTCTAATCACCATAGTGGCGGAAATTAATTTAAAATTAATCTCGATGTCAGGATGACGCTGTGGGTTTTTATAGTAGAAAAGATCAAAAGTTTGCGATGTTTTTATGCCCAATTTAAATGAGGAAGTGGTTAAAATGAAAAAAATTGATTAATTGATAAAAATATTATCTAATTAAAATTATAAATAAAATTAAAATATATATTATCCATATAAATAAATTAAATTAAAATGTAGTTTTGAATTTAAAACTAGTATTTTTCACTATTAATGTAAAAAGGATGTTTGTCAGAAGAATACCAAAAATTCACCCTAAGATAATTTAAAAATCTAAATAAAAAATGAGGTTTATTTTATAAAATTAAATTTCTAAATCTAACAAAAATTATATTTATTAGAAGTACATTAAAAGTAGTTTATTTTGAGAAAATGATATTTTTAAACAGTGAAGGACTTTACCCAAAAAACATATCTTTCATTATTCAAATGTTTTAATAATATACAAAATTATAAAACATATTTATTACTATTCATATAACTATGATTAATGTCTAGGTTATAATTGTCTTATTAAATGATTAAAACAGTAAAAATAAATGTTTCATAGAAACTTAGTGTTGCATTCATCGTACGCTAACTCGGTGTTGCATAACACAAGTTGGTTTAGTGTAAAAGTAATATTTGAATCAGTAAATTGAAAGATATAAATGAAAATTTTAATTTATTCGAAAAATTGGTCCATGAAAACTTAGGGTGTTACAAAAACACCTCATCATCAGACCGAGAAAATTTTATCCATTTCAGTAAAGATGGGTGGGAAACCATTTGAAAATGTAGTGATGTTTCACCTTCAATGATAATTCCCATATCCACCATTAATATATCCATGAAAAATGATCCATTTCATCTCTAATTTTTTTCAGAACTCCGTGGTCCTTCAATCTCAAAGAATCTGTAACCTTATTTTCCTTCCCTGGGTGGAAGTGTATTATGAAATAATACTCCTTGAGTAGTGTAAGCCATCATCTTTATCTCATGTTGAGTTATTTATGTGAGAAAATATATTTCAATCTCTTGTGATTTGTATATATCTCAAATATTTCACTGTATAGATAGTGTCTCCATATCTTCAGAGAAAATATTACTACTTCTAACTCTAGATCATGAGTTGGATAGTTTTTATCATGAATTTTTAATAGTCTTAATGCATATGAAATAATCCTATCATTCTGTATAAGGAAACATCCAAGTACATTACTTTATACATCACTATAAATCACAAAATCATCATTTCCAAATGGTAATGTAATGATAGGATAATTGACTAATCTTCTCTTAAATTATTCAAAACATTCTTCAAACAGTTTTGACCAAATGAATTTATCCCCATTACGTGTGGGCATGGTTAATGGGTTAACCAATCGGGAAAAATTCTGGGCAAAATGCCGATAATAACCTACTAAACCAATAAAACTGCATATCTTGGTTATTCTCATCGGTGTCTGCCATTCATGGATTTCCATTATCTTTTCTTGATCAACATAGGTTCATTCCTTAGAGACAATATGGTAAAGAAAATACTTTTCTTGAAGCCTGCATTCACACTTGCTAAATTTACCATATAAATCTTCCCTTATGAGAGTATCAAAAGTTATTATCATGTTCTTCATAGAATAGAATATATCAAAATATCATCAATGAATACCAAAAAACAATAATCAAAACAATCCTTGAACAATATTCCTGAGATCCATAAAAATTTAGGGTGCATTAGTCAATCCAAATAGAATTACTATAAATTCGTAGTGACCACACATCATCTGAAACGATAACTTTAGAAGTTTTTCCTTCTTCTCTTTCAATTGATGATATCCAGAGCGAAAGTCAATCTTCAAAAATAATTGATCTCATTGAAGTTGATCAAATAAATCATCGACACAAGGTATAGGATACTTTTTCTTTATCGTAACAGTATTTATTTCCCAATAATCAATACACAGTCTCATGGACCCTTATTTCTTCTTCACAAAGATAATAAGAACTCCCCATAAAGATACACTAGGGTGAATAAATCCCATTTTACCAAACTATTCAAGTTGTTTCTTAAATTACACTAATTATACTATAGTCATTCTATAAGGAGTCTTCAATATTGGTCTTGCATCAGGGATTAAATTAATACAATACACAACTTTACAATCTGGGGGGTGTCTAGGTAATTCATTAGGAAAAATAGAAATGTATTCCTTTACAATTAGAACATCCTAAATTTGAATAATACATCCTTAATCCCTAGATGTTATTTTCTATTCATATTCATGAATCTCATTCAGTAATGCTACTGGGGGTGAATTTTTCTATGAAAGTTTCTTATTTAATGATAACAAATTCTTCTTTATTCTCATAGATTGTAATTTCATATTTCATGCAATAAATTTTTACATCATATTTTGAAAGCTAATACATACTGAGTATTTTATCAAATTAAATCATAGGGATGATGAAAAGGTCCTAAACTAAAGTAAGTTTATGTGGCATAAAGTTAATTAAAAGACATAATTTTTTTGCAATGTGACTTCCCTTAAAAGTTTTGACTGACAAATCCTTTGTTAAAAAAAAATGAAAATACCTACTTTCCATGGTAAACTCATATGATATAAAATAACTCAATGATCCCAAATCAAATATAGCAGTAGCCATTTCTGAGGAGAGGATTAAAGTACCTGGAACAACATCATTGGGAAATTCAATCTTAGCAGTTGTGATCGCATAAGCTTAACCTTACTCCCTAGGGATTTTTTGCGGAAAATTTCCTTGATGATTTGCAGAATGTCCCATTTAATTACAATTAAAGCATTAAACATTGATATCTTCTTTATTCCCATTGAAATCTTGTTCATGGTGGCCATTTTCTCCACAAATTTATCAATCTCCAATTCCCTTTAGGACAGTACTGGGGTGTTTCTTCTCAAAAATTCCATAGGGTGAAAATTCAACTTTTCTATTCTTCCACTTATTTCCTTTTTCGATGTTTTCAATGGCCCTCCTCTTCTCTTTCTTTACTTTAAATTCATAAGACTTAGAGAATTCCTTTTCTGTCTTAATATCACATAATACTATATCTTTATATGATGATAATGATTGTAAGACCAATGCCTATTTGAGGAATGGTTTTGACCCATCAAAGAATTGAACAATATTACTTCTTAGGTTATGTATGTAGTTTGTAGCATAAATTAATAACCTTGTGAAGTTATCATCATACTTTGAAACATTCTCATCCTCCTTTCTCATTAGACATAGAAATCTTCTTTCTATATCACCGTACTGTTCATGAGGAAATTATTTTTATAATAAAAGTTCTTTAAACTCCCTCCATTCCATATTTTTTATTTATTCATCCTTCTTTGTGTTTTTAATTAATGAACACCATTGATCTGCATCTCCTAATAGATAATAAATAACCATGAAAACCTTTTCCATTTTCCTACTTCCTAAAGAAAGAAATACTTTATATAAGGAACTTATCCATTGATCAATTACAAATGGAGTTTTTGTCCCATTGAATGTTGGAGGCTATTATATCATGAAGCGGTTTAACATCAATCCTCCACATTGTGGATCAGGTTGCTCCATATGGGTAAGGTTATTATTCATAACCTGAGTCAGTTGTCCCAGTATGGTTATAAGATATTTATAATAGTTGTAACACCATCTCCACTATCATTATTTTTCATAAGAGGGAAATCCCTACATATATTACATTTGTTGATACAATTTCCATTAATTCAACTAGGCACCATTTATAAACAATGGAATACACTAGATTAGGTTACGTATCCTATTTCACAATTATATAGTAGTAAAATACTTAACATAAATTCAAAAATTTATGCATATAATATTCATAATCATAAAAATGGTTTCTTTGGGGATATATTTAATTAAAAATCATTCATAATGGTTTGTAAGTAAAATGTGAATTATCCTAAGAATATCCTCTCAGAGTGTCAAACTAGGTGCATAGTAAGGCCTGTTGTCATGTACCAGGTTACTCTGAGTCAGGCCTAGAACACCTTGTTAGAGTTGTTACTCTTAGGTGCATCTGTGGAAGATCCACATCCATTTTTTTTGTATTCATACATGGATGTATTTCTTGGAAGGCCCACATAATCTCTACATTTTCAATTTTTTTGGATATAATTCTATACTTATCCTCAAAGTCCATCTTAGGGTAATGTTCCCGTATCAATGATTTTCTATATCTAGTTTCCAAGGTTTGTACCAAACCTCCTTGGATACCAACTGTACTGCCCTAACCCCATATTCCTTGAGACGGTGCATTATTTTATTACATTAGCGTGATCATAAGAAATCAAATACTGAAGGACCAATCAATTTAGTAGATTTAATAAAACTAGATACAAACATAACCTGAAAATTAATTTTTTTTAATCCAAAAAAAACATATATAGAAAATGTGGGAAACCAAAACAAGTCGAGAATAAAGGTTTTAACCGCAATAGGAGCTCACAAAATCAGTAAATACCTTGATAAAAATATTATAACCACTCGCCCTGTAAATCCCCCAATTAATAGAGGTTACCTATATATCCAAGTCGTTCATTATAAGATCTTCAAATTGATCATCCATCTTTTCCCAGATCTAGATGTAATCCTCCTCGTTGATCTTCTTTTCATTGAAACCTCGCACCGAAATGATGTATATTTTGTTGATCCATACTCTCTGTTCATTAATAATAGAAACTAAAATTTATTATTCATGTATTTTGTTGGAAACCTCCTTCGGGGCATTGATATTGAAGACCAATTCTAAAATTTTCACCTTAGAGTGAAGAACCAGCTCCAAACATTGGGTATTTGTCTCTTTCACCTTTCCTTCCATTCTATTTGATAATTCAACCAACATTGGTTCAAAATTATATACTATGACCTCATCCAAAACTATATGTTGGTCTTGTACCCTAGTTCCCCCTCGTTGACATTACTATCCACAATTAGTGTCTTTTTTCCAAAAACCAGTTTCACACCTTCAACTATGGTTAACACCCTCGAATTGATTTATATTTTATTACTCCTTGCCTTTCATAAAGATCTTATTAGTATTTGTTTTTGGATGTTTGAGTAATATTTATGAGGTCTTAATTCCCCCCTTGTGGACTAGGAAATTCCCAGCTCATATGTTGCCTTGATTCCCCTTTTTTGAGCAAGACCTGACCATTATGGGACCTTGAGAGTCTTGATAAAAACATGTAGTTGATAAAATAAAATTCACCTCTTTATCACATGGTTCAACTTCATCCGAAGACTTGAGCCCGACCTATTTCCGTTTCCATCTTGGAATATATGTTTTTTGTTCCTCTGAATCTATATTCTCCTTACCATCTCCATCCATGGAAGAAAATCAATTCTAAATTTCAATAATATTGGATGGTTAGTATTGGTTGGGTATCCCTCAACTAAGAGATAATTCCATATTCAGGTCAGAAAAGTTGTTGACCTCAATAGGCTACCTTACATCAGTATAGGTTCAAGAATCACTATTAGGAGATGGATGGTCAATCTATAGACCAATAACATTACCTCCAGGCTTTTCCATATCAGTATAGGCCCCAGTGAGAATGGATACAACATGAAAATACCCATCATTAATCTCCTTTACCTTGCCCTCACCACCAATTATAAAAACTTGAGCGAAAGAATGTGCATCCAAATGGAAAATCGGACCAGCTGCTTCTTGGACCTGCACGTCTGAATGAGATACTGACATAAGTTTTACATTGAATAATGAAATGAAAAAAACATAGTATCTCCTTTAAAAACACTCATACCCCTTAGACTATCCCTACAGGTAATCATAATACATTTCTTCACTTCCTGTGGAAAAAAGAAATATAATAAAGGGGTGAGCACAGATGATCAGAAAGTATAAACAATATAACAGAAGCTATCATAAATAAGAATAAACTTTTAATGAAAGGTATAGAACTAAAACAAAATCCTTTCAAAAATAATATTCAGCATAATAATAAAATAATAAATAAAACAATTCCATTTAAACATTAACATGGATTATCTACTAGTCGAATAATCTCATATAATATCGATAAATAATCTTATAATAAATAAATGCATAATGTATTACATCATAACCATATCGTCAAGGCCTCGTGTGAAGACCATACATAAACGGGTAAAAAACCAAACTAGTTTGTCTCATGAGACCTACTGATGCATCAAAGGGATATAGAGGAACCTTCCCATAACTTACTAAGTCAAATTCATTCCCCATATGAAAAGGGTGAAACATAACATAAACATTCATATTAAAACTATCATACAAAATTTTAATACTTTTACCATGAACCTTGAATGGTATCAAAATAGAAAATCCAAAATCAAACATATCATAAATCCTTCAATACAATATGGGAGATTGTATCATACTAAATAAACCTCAATTAAGCATAAAAACCAATAAAATATGTTAATAGAGATGAAAATAATCTAATAAAATCATTAATTTTTTTAGCGAAATATCCCTTTTTTATTCTAAAAACATTTAAAAGACGCAAAAGTATAAAAGAAAACATTTATTTTTAAAATAAACATGTAAGACTTTAAGGGAAGCTTCAAAAATTTTAGGCATCATAATGGTTGAAAAATCTTCTCACACCACAGAAGTTAAAAAAACACACCATCCTTAATTTTTCTAAAAGGTCATAAAGTACCTCATTTGGAAAATGACAGAAAGATACCTTTCAAAACATTTTATAAAAAATAAAAAATGGGTATAAATTACTTTAAAAAATTTTCTAGGAATAGTAGTAATATTTTTAAATACATTTTTGAGAAACATGTACATGAATGATAAACATGTACCAGTAGATACTTATGTATAAGCAACCCCGGATCATAATGAGATAGTAAAATTAACCCTTAACATGTAATTTCCTTTAGTAAAGGGTGTTTTAAACTCTTTTATAATGGTTAAATAGTGTTATTAAATTATACTAGGACCATATGCAAATTTATGAAATCATATATGATCCTCTTATATCATTTTTTTAATAATAATTCAGTATTACCATTGTTTTTAGTGTTAACTGCTTCATTTTCCTATGCATGTTTTATAGTGTAATTCATGTTTCTTATGAATAATGTATATTTTATTCATATCCAGAATGATATTATGTTCATAAATTTAATATTTACTGATATTATAAATTTTATAATCATTATTGAATGGTTAATGTGCAGAATGAATCTCATCACTTCGTGGAGACGGTAGGCCATATCTACGCACGAGCGACAATATCGTTCCCATAATGGTTAAATGGAATATAATTGGATGGTATATTAATTATAAAGAATAATTATCATGTCATGTTAATTATTTATATACATTATACTCATCATTATACCCATCCAAATAATTTAGTGTTGAATAACAAATTAAACCATAGCATGGAGATGGTATGCCATACATACTCACACATGGTGATATTTTTATTCACAGGATAGATAAAAAGAGGAATATGGTAGTCCCATAATAATAATAACATATCATCATGTATATGATACTAGATTAATAAATTTATTATGAAAAAACATAGGAATAGTATTTATTAGAAGAAAATAAATTGAATTGAATTGGTAAAACAATTACCTATTCATTAAGTATTTCCTTTTGATTTGCACAAAAGGACTCCTTAAGTTATATTTATGAACAATATATGGCATCTACGATGAAATGATTGAATTTGGGAGGAGAATGTGTTTGGTTTTATCCAAATCAAATGGATTTAGAGGTGTGAATAAGAGAGAAGGGGGGGGGGGTTCTCTTTTATAAGAAAGGGGGCGCTTTTGGAAACTCCAAAACTATTAATTTAAAATAAATTGATTTTAGATTTCAAATAGAAAAAAATGAGTTATTTGATGGATAAGAATAGTATGGGTCAGATTAATCTCAACCAATTATTTTTAGACAATATTAGGTCACAAAATTGACCATATCTTTTTTATTTAACCCGTAATTAAATTGTTTAACTCTTACCATGTCTACTTGTCTTTTTATACTACTGGGTTAATATAGTTACTATAAATTTCCAAAAAAACCCCAATTGGATCATTTATGACATATTTAACAATATTCTAGTTAGTTAATTGTAACTTATATATTTATGACATTTATATTATTTAATAAAAAAGTATTTATTTTAAAATCTCATTTATGTCAATTTTGACACTATTTAATACATGATTTTTGTTAAATTCATAAAACCATGATTCCTTCTAAAAAACATAATTAACTCATCCATAAAATGTCATTGTAATCCACAAATATTCGTGTATTTCATCAAATATTATAAATAATATTTATTTTAATATTATTAATATCATTTAATTGATTCTTCTTTTAATAATTAAATTACTACATCATTATTATATCACCATTTAGATAAAAAAATTATTTTCTGAAATTAAAAAAAAAATTACAATGATGTAGATAAAAATTTTATCTTTCTAAATACTATTTATAGTCAACCATAACACTTATATTACCTCATATTAAAACTAATATTGTTATTAAAATATGAATATGTCTTTTTTAACTCTTATATAAATAAAATATAACAAATGCCATAATCTAACAAAAGTGGATTGAAAATGATCATATTTTCAACCTATGGTTGATTTTAATCAATAAACACATATCCAATGAAATTAGAACATGTTTTGGGGTAATTTTATAATAATATCATTTTATTTTTTATCTTTAATCACCCGATCTACCCTTACATGTGGTAAATAAATAAAAATTTACTAAATTTACTATTCAAAAAAATTTCTGTTAATACTATTAGATAAAAAATTTAGTACTAATTACAACAATTTATGACCATTTTTTTAAATTCAATTCATAGAAGTGGAAAAATTATATTTAATTCTAATCCGACAGATGTGTTTACAATGCGGGTAAAAGAGACGTTCAAAAGTCAAATATATTTTTATATCTAATTATATTATAAAGATGATTCCAAGGACCTAAATTGGAATAATATATTTATTATGTATCTATTGTGACTATAAAATAAATTTAACGTAAAATAATTATTTAAATGAAAATGTTATCTTTTAATCAATTATGCAATATTCATCACTATTCATCAAAATTGAATTTTTCCGCAAAATAAAAAAAATCACCCTAAGATAATTTTGATATTCAAAATTAAAAAATCAAATCTATTTTGAAAAATAATACATATAAAATTCATAGTGTGGTTAATACTACTCATAACCATTTTTTAAGTGACTAGTTTGATAGGTCATGCTATACTTGAACTCAGTGTTGCATGCAGTGCAAGCTATTTAATTAGTTAAATAGATGTATACAATGGATAATTTGGGTGTTAAAAAAACATATCTATCATCTTCATAAAAATATCCTGACTATCTATAGCATCAAATTGATCGTTATTTTTTTAATTCTTTCTTCATTAATCACAAATTTTGAAGAAAGGAATTTGGTGTATGACCTGAAAAACCTCTCACAAAATTCTCTGGATTCCAAACCTTTTTCCACCTCGTATACATTAACTTGGACCTCTTAAAGTCTTCCAAAAATATGATGACAAATTCCAAGTCTAGACCATCACCTCTGATACCACTTATTTGGGGTGATTCCCGACCTCAGGGTAAAAAACGTTTTTGACACAATTTTTGAGAAAGAATGAAATAATGGAAGTGAAATATGACATCAAAAAGAATAAAAGGAATCGACATGCATGTTTTTTAAAGTATAAAAACCCTTTAATGTGGAGGATTATGAAAACCAATGGGAAACTCCAAAATATCCACTATGAATTAGAGTAAAAAAATTAAAGTAATGCATGAACGTGAATTATAATGAGAGCTTAAAAAACATATGTGAAATTCACAACCCTATACACATCCATTGCCTCTTTGAAAATCATCATGAAAATTAAATGCTCAAAAGATCCATCTGTATTAAAATGTCATCCTTTTATGACAAATCCCTACTATATTGAGGATCAAATCCATACATACATCAACATATCACACCATCTTACGACGCCTGAATTATTTATCTCTCTCTCTCTCTCATGATCATTCCATCTTGATGTACCACTGATCATAATTTGGGAAATTACACATGATCAACACAATCAGGAATAATTTAGATACACGGCCTTAATCATTGATCTAATCACTTCTAATTCATAACTTTTCAATTTCAACACACCACATATACTCCTAAAATGTGGTGATCCATCACATCATAGATCCACCATCGATGTTGTGTTTTCTAATGTTGAAGAATCACACGGTATTATAAAAACAAAAAAGTCGATATACTCTTTATCGTAGTGGACTACATATTAAGAAGATCTCTCTCTATTGATCTCTACCATCTACTTCTTTTTTTAAATCCTTCACAGTTTCCATTTTCGAATAAAAATAAGATATAAAATATTATAGATAAAATTTTAAAAAAACTATATATCTTCTATGTTAAATAATCAAACAATTATCTCATATAAATAGATGTAAAAGATATATCTTCCCATGATAAACACATGAAACCTTATTTGTGTGATATAATTATAGATATATCTAATACAAAAAACCAACATATTAAAAATTTGGAAAAACCAACATGTTAAATCCTATACATATTTCCTTTTTTGGGGTCCCTCCATTACGGTCACTTGGATTTGTTGTGAACTTATTCTATGTTTGATTGGGATAGAAGGAAATGTCAATTTTTGTAGCGTTGTTCTCATAATTGGGGTATGGAGTCCAAGATGGATGATTTTGTTGGTTCTACAATTTTGGGAATCACTTTACCATGGAGTTCGGGATGTGTCATGGTATTTGTTTGAGGGATTTATTATAATTTGAGAATTCAAGATGATACGAAATGACTATGAACATTGTTACATCATGCTTCCTCAGTTTTATTAGACCTTATGGTTTTATGATATTTAAATAGGGTTATTAATGACATTATTTTCAATGGGAGTTCTGTTTGACCCTATTTCAGTGCGAATTATACGCTTGTGGTGTGGATTTATATTTTCCAAGACAAGATATAAATTTGTATGCTCCTTTGAATCTCATTCTTCTACATATGATTCCATTAAACATTGTGTGACTTGAGTGTATTTTTAAAATATTTTTCAACACCATTGTGTCAACATTGATACTTGGACTAATGAGATCAATTGTTTGTGATCCAAGGAGAGTCGATCCTCTAATTGCCTTTGTTTCTTCATTGTTCCGTGCTTAGAGAAGGTTATGGAAATAGTAGTAGTTAGTTTGGGTGATGTTGAGGCAAGAAATTATGATGGTGATTTTTTTGTATAGGGGTTCCTTACTAATTTCTATTTGGAGATCATATTTATGTTACCTTTTCCTTATAAAGTGAATTGTTAATCTTTGATCGAGGTAGGGGATTTGAGAATTCTACTTGTTTAAGATTTAATTATGGAAGTTTATTGATTTTTATTTCCTTGTGTGGATAATAATAAATTATTTAATATAGATAATTAATTAAACAAGAAACTAAATTTATGGGAAGATTTTTTTTCTTGTATTTACATATTTATATGATATATCTCATATTCTTTGTTATGGATTGCTGCTGTTGTAAAAAATAATTATTGTTACTGTCACAACTACCTTATTTTTATGTAAATATGCTATTTAAATAACCATTCATAAAATTTTAATAGCAAAAAGAATTAAATAAACTAGTTTAGTGGAATCTGATATTGAAGTGATAATTTTTGTGAAAAGATTTTGAAGGGAGATAGTGGTTGAAGTTGGAATTGGAATTTTCTATGTTTCATTAATTTTTATTGTTGATGTTTTGAATTGTGTGTTAAATGTGGAGAAATAAAATATATTATAAACATTATCATGAGTTGGGTAGTGGGGCTACGATTGAGTTTCATGAGATGGGATGGTTGTTGATGTTTTGTGGTTGACATGTTGTGGTGATTGTTGAAAAATGATTTTTTACCGATTTGTGAAACTATTTGACATGCTTGGTATGGAATGTGTTTTGTGATGGTTTATTAGTGGTTACTATATGGTTTTGGGTTTTTTTAGTTACTCAGTAGGAATGGAATATGATGTTTATTATGAAAGCGTAAATGAATGTTAGATGGAATTGAATAAGTAATGGGATGTTAATGAAATGTAAATTCTTGAAATGGATGGGTAATTACTGGATTAAATGTGGATAAGCGATTAAAATGGAAGAACATTAAAAACGGAACCAAATTATATAAAGAACATAATATTTTTGGTAATATGGTAAATTAGAAAGTGGTGAAATAATATGACTTAATAGGTATTTTGGAATGGTTATTGTGGATTGTTTGGGAAGTGGTCCCAATTTGGTTATTAGTAAATGGTGGTGATTGTTGGTGTATGGAATCAATAGTGCGATGGTTATTATGGGTGTGGTAGTGCAGTTTTAGGGAGAACCTTTTAGGTTGGTCTTACGAGTGATTATATGAAATGATTTATATTATTTTGATTTTTATACACACCCCACCTAACTTATATATTCTTACTCATTCTCAATTTTTTTGTGTTTTTAGTTATTTCTCAACCATCAAGGTTGGAAAGGAAACAAATGGACAACTATTCCATATTCTTTACTCTCCCTTTTAGAAATATTGCATTAAGGTTATGGTATAGGGGTAGAGGTCATGAAAAGGATGAGGCGGGAGCATTGATTGTCTCCTCCATGTCATGATACCCAAATTTTATGGATATGGATAGGGATTTGGATATGAAGTTGGGGATTTGAATCGATGCCAACATAGAATGTTGGACACTATGATAGGTTGGTACGGGTACAGTTTCAGTCTAATTTACATCAACTATGAAGAAAGTACTTATATTGATACAAACATGAGACATTGGACCCTCCAATATGGTGGGATTGGTAAGTTTTTAGTCTAACCATCATCTGTGGTGACTTGACACACACACACACCCAAACACACAAACAAACACACACACACACACACACACACACACACTTGTTTTGTGACTGATATTTATAGAAGGGATGAAGACACAAGATGTTTTATGTTGGGGTAATGAGAGTTAAAAATAAGTGGGGAAGTGATTTGGGGTTCCCTTTTTTTAATATTATTTAATATTATTTTATTATACATCAATGTGATATTTGGTAATTGGACCTTTGTGAGGATAAGTGGTAATTAACCAGAGAGGTTCTTGTCAGTTCTTTTGTTCATTCACTGAACAATTTATATACTTATTCAACATTTTCATGAGTTTTCCTGAGGAGAATTTTATCAAGTATACATGTTATTCTCACCCTAATATATTTAAATTTTTTGTTCCGGTTTCTAGGGAAAGTTTGGTGATTGATAATGATGGTACTATCTTAGAGCTATGGGTTACAGGTAAAGCCACTTCTTAGGAGATTTATTTGGTATTTTATTTGGGACATGTATCTATAAGTTATTTCATGAATTCTACATATTGTGGGATTTTTTCTATTTATATCATATCATGGATTTTATTAATGGTTTCTTAATATATTCTTGAGATTTATTAGGGTGATTCTTCCCATATTTGTGAATTAGAACAGCGGTTCTCTTAATCATCATGTGGCCTAATGTTGGAAGGCTTCGAGGGTCACTATTATCTTCATTTCAAGCCCAATTGTGGAACCCAATGGTGTTGGATCATGAAAAGGTGTTATCAAAGATTTGGTTAAGAGTCAATATGGAGACAATAGTTAATTGCTCGTGAGAATTTCATGGGTTGGTAAGAAAAAAACATTAGTTGAATATATTTTGAGATGTAATTAATGGATTCCAAATATGATATTGGATTCTAGGGCCCCCAAGGATCTCACATGAGGACCTTAAGCTTATAAAACACATTAAGCTAGGTTTATCTACTTATATGGTGGATACCTTGGATAAGTACACCTATCATACTTTTTTAGGCTTGTGTCTGACTTTAGGTGATATTGGGGAAATTTAAATGAATCTAATCAAATAAATATTAAATTAATTTCCGGACAGTGGGATTAGGTTTTTTTGCTTTCTTGTAGAGAAGATTGATGGTTACTATATACATGTAGTTATAACAAATGATATTCAACAATATGATCTGATTGATTTTTGAAGGGTTGATCTGGATAATAAGGATGTGTTTTGATGGAAGACATTTCACAAGTTATAGAATCTGGGATTGACTATGTATGAAGGGGGATCATTGATTTGGATAATGTGCATTCGTTGGATGATATTGAAATTTAATTAATCCTAATCAAAACTAAAGAATAGTATAGAGTTTCTCTAGATATTATAAAAATGTTATGAGTAGTACAAAATCCATGGATCATGTGTCTTAGGGAGTGTAAAGAGGTACATGTTGCATGGGATTTTTTCTAGAGGTAGTTTTGTGCAGGGTTATTTTTTTCAATAATGAGGGAAGTGAAGTGGTTGAAGCTTTAATCTCATTAGAAAGGGATCCAAAGTGTGTGAGATATTTTGATTTTATTTAAGAAACTTCTTCTATTTGTGTCTGAAATTTTACTGGGTGAGGCGTCTAGAGAACAATGTATAGAAGATGTGTTATTCTTGATTATTCATTATGTGGTCAGTTCCTTTCCATTGCCTATGTATTTTAAGGTGTATATGAAGTATTGAGTGATTGAGAGTATACATGTGCAGAATAGATCATCTTAGGAGGTGAGACATTAGATCTCCCTAAAGAGTAGGGTTGTTGATGGAGGATTGTAGATGTTAGGGTAGTCAAGGTTCTGACAAAATAATATCCATCTTCAATAATTTCCTTCATCATGTTTCTATGGGAAAATATGTTGCCATGCATCCACTAGGAGATTTTTTCTAGTGTGCCTTATTGGTGAAGGTGGTGTCTATCAGTGTTTTTAGTTCCCGAGCATTCTTGGATCCCAGCATGCTATAGGAGGCCAAATTCCTTATCAATACTAGCTACATGAGTTACATTAGAGGCCACATCATCATTAGTTTAAGTGGACGTTTTCTACTACAAGGGAGATGGAGATGGTAGGGGATAACCCAATGATGTCCCTTTCTCTTAGGGAAATAGGGATGGGCATGAAAATGGTGGTTGTTATCACCACTAAGGCAGAGGATGTAGACACTGATAGTTGCATGCTATAGAGATTATGACACCAGATTATCCATAGATCATTCAAGGTAACATATGAATATCATCTATGTTATCTTTATCTTTTTTTCACTCAGGAGCATCACACTCCTTTAATGAACCTTCCTTTGTTTGTACCGTGGGGCTGTGGGTGGGGGGCCCTCTACCTCCTCTAGTATAGTATACACCAGTTTGAGGTCAAACAAGTTTGTTTGATGTTTTTTTGTGGTTGTGAGATGATTATGGGGAAACATCAATCATCTTGGGATTTATTCATATTAGAGATAAAAAATAGGATTTCATCCATGGAATAAACTGAAGGTATTATATTTATTCAGATATAGATTACTTCCAGTGGAGATTCATGTTATGTAATGAGGTGGGCTAGTGTGTGGATTTACTTGGTGATCAGGATCATCATATGGGTTTTAGGTGATTACAGATGTTGTTTTTTCATCTGCAATGGATATGTTTGGAGATTTTAATTGCGCAAGTTGGGGAAAAACCTAGAATTGTTAAGCAGTTATTGAATTTTTTCATCAATGTGGTTGTGAACTTACGCCATCAATGTGATATTATGTTTGGGAGAGAGTTATAACCCGGTCTATTCTAGATTTTGATGACTCCTAATCGAGTAAAACCTTCTAAGATGTGGGATTTGAGGATCTAGATTGATAATATTATATAGAAGGGTTTCATATGACCTAATGTGTCACTATGGGGTGCTCTAGTGTAATTTTATGAGGACGATGGTGGTATAAATATTTGTATAGACTATCAACGACTAAATTAGGAAATGTTAAAGAATAGTTACCCCTTTCCACAGATTTATGGTCAATTTGAATGGTTAATGGGGTATAATATGTTTTTAAATATTGATTTGTGATCTGTATATCACCAGATGAGGGTGAAGTAGGAGGAAATACTAAATACTACTTTTAGGCATCTCTATGGTCTCTTTTAGTTTGTTTTATTAAACACCATCATTGTTTCCATGGGACTCATGAAATCTGTGTTCCAGGAGTTACAAAATTGTTTTTTGGTAGTTTTCATTGATAAAATACTCGTATACTGAAGGTCATATGTTGATCATGTAGAGTATCTAAGTTATAGAGACATAGGATAGACAAACCTTAATTTTTAAACATCTTCATAAGGTAAACATTGCATCTCACAAATAATCACACAATATCATGAATGTAAATTTTAGTGTCTTTGAGGGATAGATACATAAGCAACCTATTTTATAACCCTTATGAAAATTTCTCCATAATTGATCCACATTATAATCCCTACTATATTACTTATATGTTTTACTCATCTTAATAACATGATGAAATGGAAACATATGAAAGGGGTTAGCATAGATGTATAATAAGGGTAAACAAAAGCGATAAAAATTGAATATAACAAGAGAACATAATATAGGAATATGGTTATAATAAGGACACAAAAGAAAATTCATATCTAAAAAAGCATAGATCATAAATCATAGTATATATCTTGGGTATAACATAATACATGAACCAATAGATTTTGAAAACATGAGTAAAAAAACATAAGGCATGAGATCTTATCACGGTTATAAGAATAACTATAAAACTATGAAACATATTTCAACTTTTTAACAAACATTGGTATAGGGAACATTATATTGACAATAAACACCATTAGTTCCCACAATTACGATAGGCTAAAATTTTCTTGTGAATAATTTCTTGGATTTGGTTTCATAGGACCAACTGTTTTTACTTTGATTATGTGTATATTAGATGTATTGAGTATTAATAAAAAATTCTTATTACATGTTGTTCATTGCTCTACATGACTCTAATTCAATAGTATCTTAGTATATACACCGCATTTATAAGGTCATAATAGTTTCCCACTATAATTAGAACCTTGATGTTCTATGATGATATTATTAAATAAGTTTTTATAGTTGGATAATATACTATTATTGGACACATAGTACCGAGATTTAAAAGTGTGAGTACTCATAAGCATATGAGGTTTCTTATCTTGAATTTTACACTTGGAAATATCTAGGAATGGAGATTATAAGAACAAATATGCGAGTAGGAATTCCACATGTTTTGGTGTCATTGAATATTTCTATCTATGAGCATGTGTGGTGGTCCTTCGACTATATAATTATTATTAATTCACGATACAACTTGCATTAATAGATGTATTTACTAAACTATGATGATAATAGTTCATGGATAAGTTAGATAGGCTGGGTACATCATGTGTGACATGTCATTAATGGATAATCTGAGGAAGGATTTTCCCATGATAACCTAACTCTTTTGTTAGAATAGAATCATCACCCTAAATTCCATGGTCATGGTGTAATGACATGTTCATTTCAGATAGTCAAAGAAATAAGTATCACACATATAGTTTTGTGACATGAATGTGAAACCTTCTTGGTGAGATATTATTACAAAGAGACTATATTACAAAGTAAGAGTTCATATGTGGTTGTCATCATTGTGACATTAATTATTTCTCTTGCATGCCTTAACAAATTGATAGACAATAATCTTGGACTCTATGCATTACCACCAAATTCCAACAAGAAAAAATCATAGAGGGTCACACACTTAGTGTTTCTGTTGATCTTGATTAAATTCTATTTTAATTTAATGATTGAAATATATATTATTACCATATCTGAAGAATAATTTTATTCAGGTTATATTGATCATCTAAATTAAATAAATATTTATTCGATGACATGTGAATAATTTTTTTTATTTTAATAAGTATTTAATAAATATTTATTCGATGGTATATGAATGAAATATATAATTATTAATAAAATATTTATTTTGGTATTCAATAAATACCATGGAGTTGGAATGGATCAAGACTTTGTTTGGTAATAACATTATTAGTTACAGGATGGTAAATATTATTTATCAATTTTAGCAGTTTGGAACACCAAAAAATTATATTAATATTATTATGTGGCATGGGGTTTATTAATGGTTTTAAATGTTATTCAATCACTGACATTTAATTAAATAATATTTTAACCTAAACATTATCACTATAAATAAGAGGACATGTCTATTGTGTATAGTATCAAAAACTGAAATTAGAAAATTATTTTGCACAATTAATTCTATCTAAACTCCACATTCTCTCTCCCTCTCAAGAGAGAGAAACAGAAGATGGATTTCTTCAATACCAAAGATTGATCAATCAAGAATGAATAACGCAAGTTATTCAATTCGCTGTGCTAGTATCAAGAGGCCAAGTGGTGTTTCTGAGAAATCATTGGAGGATTTGAGGATCACCATTGGAATGGTTTCTATCCCCGGATCCTCATATAACAATGAAAAAAATATGAAAGGTCCTTTTCAGAAAATAAACATCATGAACAAATAAAATTTCAATGACCATGTATTTATTTCGTCAGATACTAGTTATATTAATTATAAACATTATATGAAATATCCACACTCATGGTTTTATACAAGGATTATTAAAAAAATAGTATATTTCCTACCAGTGCATGCTTCCACTCTGCCCAAAACCAACATGTGGTATCTAAACATTCACACTAAATCTATAATTATTTATTTTATTTTAGATCTATACAAAATTGTGGTTAGATTTTTATTTCATATTAATCATTATTTAATCTGATTATAATTTACATATTATTGACACATTAATCATGTTCATTAAGTGTTTCATTTTTATAATGGTTTAATAATAGACAAAAAATAACTAAAGATAAAATTGAGAAGTGCCAAATATTTGGCTGGTAAAACTAGATTAAACGATGTGTAGCTAGAGTACTAGTTGTGTTCCCTTGCACATTTTACCTAGATATGTCGACTAGTTAATTACATATGGTGCATTTATTGCACACCACATGTTTACAGGGTCATCCTTGAAGATGGATAGTGGATACATTTTGTGTTGCTGGAATGTACATTCCTTGTAGTCCTAATGAGTTAAAACTCGGAATCCCTATGCATGTGACTTATATAGACAACAACCGAGGTACCTAGAAAGTAGCTGGATTGTACACGCTGTGTAGTCTTCAAATTAGTGACAGAATTAAATTAAATTAATTTGAAAACTGTATCATTACAACAAGAATTTATTGATTGGAACATATTGTGTGTTTTATAATTTAATAATGGTTTTAATTATTTTTAAATGCTTAATTATTTTATTGTAATAAATATGTCTATTCTGGTTCCTTAATTTATTTTCCATGAATTACATTGATGATGGGTATCTCTAATTATGATCGGTTTATCATAAAGATGAAGTAGAAATAATTAATTATTAATTAATTAATTAATGAAACCATGTTTATCTTAATAATAATGAACAAATAAATAAATGAATGCTTTTTGGTTACTTTTTGTGTGTTCGTTTCATGTATGACCGATCAGGAGCTTGACTGAGACCTATGTATGTATTGGAATTTATTTAATTTAATTTATTCTAATGCTTTTCAATTATTTAATATTAAATTAAATAATGGATTTTGAGTCATCCCTCTCTCTATTATTAAGTAGGACATGTGTGTTCAAGGATATTTATGTAATCCCCTTTAAACAATCCTTGGTTCCAAATACTTGTAATTAATGGAGCATCCAAAGTATCTGGGCCTTTGGGTCATGTATTTTGGGTCATGTCAGACCCTATGCATTGGGCCTACGAGTCATGTACGGGTTCCCCTTCAACCCTTAAAAGGGATATTGTCCTTAATAAAATAAAAAATAAGGCCTTCGGGCCATTTGGGCTCCAAAGTAATGTAGAGGCAGTACAAGACAGAACCATGATAATGCCAACTCAGTGATACATAGATAAAGAAGTTTAATATTATAACTAATTCCATGGAAAACAAATGGAGTTATTCCCCTAGGTTATAGTTTGATTTAATGACTTCTCATTAAATCCACCATTAGATAAGTTCATTATTAATTCATTTACTTATTTTATTTATTTTAATCTATTAATTATTTATTTTATGTATGCAAGACCACAATCACATAAATGAATGGATTAATATGAAAATTTAAAAATTAAATAAATCAATTATATGTAATTTTTTCCAACATGTTTAATTAACTATTAAAATATAATTAAATTTAACAGGACATGTAATGGATAAAACAAGATAAAAATCATTCATAAATTAATTAAAATCGCTTAACCTAATATTAATTCAGACTAATCCTTCCATTACTTGATTGGGAATGAAACCATAAAACTAATTATAGAACATGGACATATTCAGGACACTTACTTTTATCTGGGAGTTCTCATGAGAGTGTTGGGTTGACTTCACCAAACTTGTATTGAGGTTTAAAGAACAATGTCTATTCAATAAAAATTTGGGTGAAAGTGTTGAGGATATTCATGTTTGGATTTCAGGATACGGGAATCCACTCAGTGGATCAATGATTTTTAATACTAAACTTGACAAGACCACCTACATATTTTCTTTCTTACAGTTTTACTATTTATAGTCTAGATCATTAAGAAAAAAATAGGGATCCTTACCACTAGAATTTCAAATCAACTAGACATTCTGAGTTCAATTGTGAGGGCTATTGAGACTTTAAAAATAGTGGTAGATTTAATAAGAATCAACTATAATATTATTTCTCAAAAAAATTGTAATAATGAAAAGTACTAATAATAAGATTTTTGTAAATTGTAGATTAAAATGACAATCTCATCTTCCATACTATCCATATGATCAATAATGGATAGTGATAACCTACTAGCAACTAGTTTCTTCTAGAAGTGGTTTAGATGCCTTCATATTGTGTTATGCCATGAATGGAAATTTTACATGCTAGAATACATAGTGCCTAATCTGCCTACTAAGGAGGAAAGTGATGAAGAGTTACTTTTCTATGAAAATCATTTGAGTGATAGGGCAATGGTGATTGTTGTATGCTTTCGTCTTTCTCTAGTGAACTCATGATGTCTAAAAAAAGGATTCATATAGCATGCATGAGGAACTTGGTGGTCATTAATAGGAGAGAGATACACAAGAATAGTTTGAGATATCCAACAATATCTTTTAGAGAATGTTGGGAGAGTGTTCCCTAGTTGGTCGTTATATAGTCAATCCCATTTAATACATTGAGCGTCTAAATGTTGTAGGGTTTAAACTTATTGAAGAACTGGGCACCAATCTCATTCTGAAATCACTCCCTCAAATCTTATCCATATTTTTTGTAAATTTTTATATGAAAAAAATTTCTAAGTATCTACTGGATAATCTTACTACATTTCACCAAGTATAAAAGTATATGAAGTGAGAAAAGGCATCCGTCATTATAGTGAAAAACGGAATGGGAAAGCGGTGTGATTTAAGCCAAAAGATTATTCTTGCCATTCTAATACAAAAAAGATCAAGTGGAAAGCTAGGGAACATGATTTTGTATATTAAAAATTTTGTAATAAGGGACACTAGAATAAAAAATACACATAACCAAAGAATCAGGTGGAAGATTCTGGTGCATTTTTTATCGATTGGAATTTATCTATTTCAAAAAATCAGGTATTAGATATATCTTTTGGTGCTCAGATATTCATTATAATATAGTATACAAGTAGATTTAAAAAGATTAACCAAAGGTGGTAGTTATACGAGAATCCAGAAGAGATAAACTTGCTACCATATCTATCAAGGACTGCCACCTCACATTGCCGACCGAAATGATCTTAGTTTTAAAGTGTTTTTATTAAGTGCCTTCAGTTACAAAAAATATTATTTTTGTATCCAGACAAGATATAGATGGTTTTATTTTCAAATTTGGGAATAAATGTTTCTTATTTTATAAAGACAACATTTTTTATGGTAAGACACATTTAAATTAATGTCTTTATGTGTCGGATTACATGAACAAATTAATGACAATCGATAATCATGTTACTTAACATGAATCACACCACACCTAAATTTGGAATCACCGATTAGGTCATGTAACTAAAAACCACTTGAATAAATTAAATTCAGATGGATATTTAGATTCATTTAAACTAAAACCACTTGGGGTATGTCACACATGTTTATAAGGAAAAATTACCAAATACCCATTTATGGGATAAGTGAAAGTTCTAAAGAGAATCCTGAATTAGTTCATACCGATGTGTGTGGACAATTTCTTATTGAGGAATGGGGTGGGTACACATACATCAAAACATTTTCTAATAATTTTATTAGATATGGATATGTCTAATTAATGAGGTATGAGTTATATCCATTGATTATTAATTTGAGTTTCTGATAATATCCTAACTAAATCCCACTTATATGCCTCAATGAAATGGAGTAACTGAAAGTAGGAACCACACCTTATTGGAGATATTGAGATCAATTATGAGTCATGCGAGTCATCAATTATCCTTTTGGGGATACATGTTACAAGAAATATAATAGGTACTAAACCAAGTTTCAACTAAATAAAAAGATGGAATACCATACCAATTATGAAATGTAACGAAACCTATGTTTTCTTACTTACATGTGTGGGGTTTCAAAGCATTTGTTAAGGCCTCTTTAGGTAACAAGATTTAATCCCAAGGAACAAAGTGTATATTTATTGGATATCCGAAATAAATAAGGGGATAATACCTATAAAATACTTCAGAAAAAAAGTTTGTTCTTGAAATACATCCCACTTTTCTTGAGGAGGATCTTATCTCTAAAAGAGATAGTGGGAGTGAGATAGTCTTTAATGAAGTCAAGTATCAAGACCCACAAGAGTTATCACAAGAAAAAATTACACAATTACCCATGTAATAAGAAATTGTTACATAGACACAATTATGGTGTAGGAGTACTAGAGTGGTTATAGAAATAGAACACTATGTTTTTCTAGTCACTGAGGATGGTAATTCATTATTAATTGATTTTAACGATCATCTAACCTACAAGGAAGTAGTAAGGGTCACATATGTTTCCAATTAGAATGAGTCCATGAATTCTAAAAAGGATTGCATGTACCAAAATCATGTCTATATTTTGGTATGAACTCTAGTAGATGTAAATACCATTGATTTCAAAAGGTATTCAAGAAGAAACTGAATATCGAAGGACATGTCAGTACCTATAAGATGCAACTGGTTTCAAAAGGGTTTAAACATTGTCAAGGCATTGACTACAACAAAAAATTTTCACCAATCGCAATAAAACAAATCCATTAGGATTCTCTTTTCCAATGTATCTTTCCATGATTATGATAATAAGAAAATATATGTAAGAAAATCCTTCCATAATAGGAACATTTAGGAAGATGTTTGTATGACACAACCCGAAGTGTTTGTGACCCAAAATTATTCCAAAAGGGTATGCAAGTTAAAAAGATCAATTTATGGATTAAATCAAGAATATAGGTCATGTAACAACAATGCTCATGAGGCCATAATGAAATATTGCTTTCATAAAGAATTAATGCAAGACATGTGACTATTAATGGTTTAGTGGGAGTGAAATATTTTTATTTATAATATATTTTGATGATAAATTACTCATTTGAAATGAAATATAAGTCGTACAGTATGTTAAGGCATGGTTAAATAAATGCTTCTCTATGAAGGGCTTGGGTGAGAAAACATATATTCATTGGATAAAGATCCTCCAGGATATACCTCATATTTTTTTTGTCCTAAGTCAATGTATGAAAATTGACAATGTACAGAAGAGATTTAGTATGGAACAATCCAAGAGGGGAATCTTGGTAATGTCAAATAGAATTCATCTTTCCATGAAAATGTGTCCCCATAAACATGAGGGAATAAATAGAATAGAAGGGATTATATATGAATCATCAATTGAGATAGTCTTATATTCTATGTTATGTATTTTTCAAGATGTTGCCTACTCATTATGTGTGGTAGGAATATATCAAGCTGATACAGGTGACCTCCACTGGATAGAATTCAAGACTATCCTGAAGTATCTGATGACTTTTAAGGATAGGTTTCTAGTTTATAGATTATATGAGGAACTAATCATCATAGGGTATGAAGATGATAGTTTACAAACTGATCGAGATGACATGAAGTCACAAATGGGATACATCTTCATTTTGGATGAAGGTGTTGTGCACTGGAAGATCTCAAAAAAGGCTGTGGTTGAAGATTGTACAACAGAGTCTAAGTATATTACAGTTTTTGAGGAAACTAAAGAAATATCTTGGATGGAAAACTGCATCAAATATATTGACATGCTACCTTATAGTAAACAACTTATCACACTATATTGTGATAATACTACAGAAGTGGCTCTTGCAAAAGAGCCAAGGCCACATCAGCAAACAAATCACATACTTCAGAAGTATCATATCTTGGGGGATTTTTCTCAGAGAGGTGAAGTTTTAGTGAGTAGTATTTCCATGTATAACAACATGGAGGATCCCATGTGTAAATCCTTGACTCAAAAGATACATGAATATCATGTGAGGTCTAGTAGACTGAAGTTTGTAGGTGGTTGGTTCTAGTCAAAGTAGGAGTTTGTTGGAGTTGGTGTCCCATGAACAACTATTTTTACTTAGATTAAGTGTATATTCAATGTATTGAATATTAATAAAAATAATTATTACATATTTTTATTTTTTCTACATCAATCTAATGTAATAATATCATAGAGTATACATCATATTGATAAAGTCAAATTAGTTCCTCGTTATGATGAGAACCTTGATGTACTATAATGACATTCTTAAATTATATTATGTGGTTGGACAACATACTATAATGGGAAACATAGTACATATACTTTTAGGTGGGAGTAATCACAAGAATATGAGGCTTCTTCTCATGAAATTTGAACATGGTAATCTCCATGATTGGAGATTATGAGAACAGACCCACTAGTAGGAATTCTGCATCGTTTTGGTGTGATTGGGTATTTCTATTTGCGATCATGTGAGATAGTCCTTCGATATTAAGATTGTTATTAATGAATGTTACAAATCAAGTAATTAGATGTATTTCTTAAACCACGATGATAATAGTTCATGGTGATGTTAGATAGGTTTGGTATGTCATGAGTTACAAGTCATTAATGGATAATTTGATGAAAGATTTTTTCCTTCCATCTTCATCGAAGTAGATACCTTGACCCTTTGATTGGAATACAAAAATTCCCTTAATTTATATGTATATGGTGTAATGACATGTTTACTTTAGATACTAAATGAAATATGTATCGAACATATAGGTTGGTGGCATGAACATGCAACCTGTTTGATGAGATAATGTAACAAAGTGATTATATTACATAGTTATCATTCTTATGTTGAAGTCATTGTTGTGAAATTAAGTTCTTTCTATTGGTTTCCTTGAATAATTTCTTGATAGTAATCACTACGTTATAATATGCTTTTAACAGCGCCAACCTTTATAAGCGCTAGAAAGAAAGAGATAAAAACATGACATTTATCCAGGCTTAAAAAACACTGATAAAGGGTACCTTTTATTAGCACTGATAAATGTCTGAATAAAATTAAATAATTAAATAATTAAAAAAATGAGATTATAAAAAAATATTAAAAATATTATTAATTAAATAATTATTGATAAAAATGAATAAATTTATTACACAATATATAAATTTTAAATACTAATAAATAATTTGCATTAAATATATAGATATATTTAAAATGAAAATTAATAAAATAAAAATTAAAAGGATGTAAATTGAGAAAAAAACTAAAAATTTTATTAATTCAATAATTATTAATTATCTTAATAAATATTTTTATTAAATATATAGATACATATATATATGAATGTATTTAAATATGATTTATATAATATAAAATATTAATTCTTTACAATAAATAATAATTATATTTTAGTGAATAATGGTATATAATTAAAAATTAATATGAATTAAAAGTACTAACTAATTGCATCGAGTAATGGACATAATTGAATTTCGTTTGATTTTTCAATTTAACCTAGATCTAACATGTGTTATATTGATTTCACATATACACAATTAATTCTTTTTTATATACAACGCATGCACACACAAGAAATAATTTTTTTTGGAATTTAATCAATTTATATTATTTATTATAAAAATATTTATTTTCTATGTTTTAATAGTTTCAATATGAATTCATCATTATTTCAATATATATACATTTTTTTATATTTTATATTTAAATAATAAAACTTATCTTTTTTTCAATATTGGTTACGTGTAATCATTTTTAATTATTAAATTTCACTTATTTTTAACATACGTGAACTTAATATTAAATATTCATTAATAAGGTCAAAAATATATTTATGAAAAATTACTTATAAATAAATTTATTTACAAATTTATATTTACCATTTTATACATTTATATATTTATTATTGTAAATAAATAATTATATATATTTAAATAATTATAAACATATAAAAATTTATTTAAATAAGGAATATATTTAATATATTTGTATATATATATATTTATAATTTTATAAATATATATATTTATATAAATATTATTTTTTAAAAAAATTATTTATATAATTATAAAATTATAATAAATATATTTAAATAAATAATATATTTACTTATTTATATTTATATATATTTATTAAATATATATAAATATATAAATATATTTGAAAGATTTTTTATTCAGAAATATAAATATAAATCCTTTATAAATGCTTATGAAATCCAAATTTATCAGTGCTAAAAAATTAGCACTAATAAAGATGTGTTTTATCTCTGCTAATTTATTTAACGCTGATAATGGGAATATATATGATTATTTTTTTGAAAGTGATACTAAAAGTGTCCCAATATATTTAAATAACCCTAACCATTCATGGATTTGTCGTGATACTGAAGATTTCCATGGAAACCACCCTTTATCGGTGCCCCTCCCCAGTGAATCGAAGCTCGAATCCAGGCTTAAATCTATGGCTTGTACAATTTCAAGGCTCGTATCAAAGGCTTGAATGATTCAAGGGTCGAATGAATCAAGATCTTTAACATTTTCTAGGTTTTCAATATCTCTACTTTATCTTAGATGATTCAAGGCTTCAATCCAAGGTATCTTATTTTCTCCTCATCCCCCTCACTCATTGATTGATTTTTTGGTGCAATCTATAACTTTTTTATCTTCATTCATTCTTTACCATTGGTATATCCATGTGGTGAAAAAAATTTATTGGGGATATTTGGTTAAGAGGAGGTCAGGCTATTCCTTACACTCCCCCACCCACAATTCTTGCGGATTTTGTGAAACCTTCCCACCCCAATGCTACTGAAAGAAGTAACTGTTTATTGTTGAGTCTAAAATTTTTGTTATAATCAAGGATCATTAATTATGAGACTTCATTCCACTCTATTACCTTGAAGGTTTGCATGGATTATTACGTATATAATTTTCACATCAATTTCCATTTAGTCGATGATAATGATCTTAAAATAATGGGGAAATACACTTTTAAAGATGATATTTTATAGGAATGTCACTTGAAAATAGAAAGAGTTAGACACGTAGAAAGTTTGTTGTTGAACATAATTTTTGTTGGTCAGCTGGATGAAGTAAGATTTGGATCCTGGTATAAATATATATTATAAAAATATATAATATAAAAAATATATTATATAAATATTATAAAAATATATTATACCAATATATTATGAAAATATAATCTATAAATATATTATTCAATTATTTTATAAAATTATATATTATAAAAGTATGATATACAAATATATTACACAAATTTACATATATATAATTATAAAATATCATTTTGTTATATTTTTATTTATGTTATATTTTTCTGAAATTAAATATATATTAAATATTAAATATTTAAATATTATACAAATATTTTATACAAATATATATATTATAAAAACCCAAATATATATTATTGATGGGAAAAAATCCCTTAAGGTAACATTATAGTGTTTTTGAATTTATTTTGTTTCGTGAAAAAGGTAGATGACCACGAATCAGTATGGTTGTTGTTGCCAAAGAAGATATTTAAGGTAGCATATTTTCACAACATTTGCCAAAATTTTAGGCCACAAAATCAAGAGTTATTTTATGTCAAAGGAAGGTTTTCTGCAAAGGAGTTCATGAACCGTAGTTCATAGACTGTGAAGCATAGTTCACAGACCACAAAGGTGGTATGTGGAATGATGATGAAAAATCGGCAATGGTATATTTCCCCATGGCATCGCTATATAGACCTTGAAGTGTGCTACATGGACTGTGTAATGAAATAAATTCACAGGAGGATAATAGTTCATGGGAGGCTCGTTGTTTATGGAATGAAGGTAGTGATTTAAGGAGATGCAATGGGTTTTTCATTTGTTGAAAATTTTCACCACAACAAAGGATAACACTTCTATAAGGAAAACATTGAACAATTTGTGGTGAAGGGTGTACCACATCAATGTTTTTTGTATTTGTTATACAAGGAGTTTTCTGATCTATTTTCCTATATAAGGACCTCTAATCAAATCATAAAGTACAAAAAATTATATTAGAACATATCATCGATATGGGAAGAATTTAGGGAAGTCTGAAGTAGTTTGTGAGGGAGGATTCCGTGATGGAGGAAGTAGTTTGCGAGGGATCAATTCTATGAAAGTGGTTTGTGGGGATTGGTATATTGAAAAGGAAAAGATAACATGAAGAGGAGGCCATTTTTGAAGCATCATCGGTTCTTGTGGAATCATCCGTCTATGAATCAGGAGCAGACTGCGATGTAATGGAGGTCTATGAAACACTCGCACCACCTGGTGCAAGGTAGTTCACAGAGGATACAAGGTAGTTCACGGAGGGATCACGGAGGTTCATGAAGGGATTAAAACAGTTTGTGAAAGTAATTCATACAAACTAATAGTATGCGGAAAAGTGGATTTCATCTATTGGTGAAAACATGACTTCAATAGATCATCTACTTACTGTTGAGGATGTATTCATTAATGATAATTAAGGGACATAAATTTCCATAAATTGTATATAGATCCATTCTAGATCAGTGAGCAATGGAAGAGGAAAATGTGATCCTTTCCATTAGTAGCAATTTAGAGTAAGAGACTTAAGGATTGACCCTTGGGAATTTAGTTAACTAACCCTAAAAATTGTAAAGGTTGTGAGATTAATCATAGAAGTGATCTTTATAGAACCTTTTATTTTAGCAGTGAGACTTTGTAGATTTAGTACATCAGAACATTTTTTTTGATTGATCCTTGGATGTAGCCCAATAAGGGAGAACCAAGTGAAATTCATTGTGTCTCATGGATGATTTCATTTCTGGTCATACATTTCTTTGGGGAAGAGAGAAAAGAGTGCTTTGATTAATAATAAAACAATATGCAAAGAGGAATTCGTTTTAATCTGTCCTACACTGATTACCCCCCCCCCTCTCAGGATATTTAACCTAGTTAGGCTAACAATTGGTATCATAGAATTGGTTTCTTATATCATATTTGTTTTCTCTCACTAAGTTAAGTTGATTATTGAAATTAATGTTTTAGTTTTCTCTTATCTCATAGCACAATGGAAAAGTGTATAACTTCAAAGATGAAGTAGAAGCTTGGTGGTATTCCTTATTAAGGAAGTGTTTATGGGAAGAGTGTGATTCAATCAAAGGAAATAAAAGGTTTACTAAATAATGGTTTGGATGAATCATAGAGTTAAAATATTATGTCATTTAATGATGCTAAAGTAATGAGTGAATAACCTAATATTCTATGTGATGATGGAACTACTAAACATGAAAGAATTATAAGAATACCAAAAGTGGAAGTTGTCCACAAAAAGTATAATTAGAATAGAAATCGTCTGAAGAAAATAAATCTAAATATATTCAGATCCAAGTACTTTAAATTTAGTTTAACAATATAAAATGTTTTTAAAAAAGTATTATTGATGTGGTTACTGTTATGAGGGAGAAGAATTATTCCCATGCCAAAGAACTATAAAATATGTCTATAAAGATAGAAAAAATCAAAGATCATGACAAGGGAAAGAATCTTAACTCAGATGAAATTCAGAATCTGAAAGCCAAAAATGATTATCTTTCTACACATTTATCTAGACTAGTTTATGAAAACCTTAGGCTACAATAAGAGAATTCATTCTTTGTTGATTATATTGCTAAGATAAAATCTAATATAAAGGATAAATTTTACATGATGGATAATATCTCCCAGGAATTGGAAGTTGATATAACTAGGGGAAATAATCTCAAGAGATAAATTAGTGATCAACATGAATCAAGGGGTGAGAAGATTCAGTAATTAAGATAAGAGATAAAATCAGTCAAGAAATATGTGGAGAAATCTAATTCCAAAGGCATGCCTAAATTAAAGGATGTTTTTTTACTTACTATTTTATTATCCTTAGGTAGGTGTTAATGAAATGAAAAGAAAATATACTACTTTAGAGGAAAAAATAAAAGGATTTTCTCATCCTAAAGGCCATGATGTTTGGGAAAAATAAGTATCAGATGTGTGAACCCTCTCCCATGGAAGATAGTAAGATAGTCGTGAATAGTTCTAGAAATAGAAAAAATCATATAGGTGCCGAATACATACCTAAATATTCTTTTATAGGAAGTAATGAAAACATTTTCTACTTTTTTGGGATTCATGGTCAATGATCAGTTTTTTTTATTGAGGATTTGTAATATATTTCATTCTATGAGAAGATAAATACTTATAAATCTAAAAATACACAGAAACATCTTTATAAATCTGAAAAAAACGTCTCTTAGAAGATGGTAGACATGAAATGATACTATTATGTTGGATTAGAAACACCAGGATTATGTGTCAAGATTCCAATGAGTTCAATGTCATAATAAGAACTATAGTTGTATCGACATCTCAAACAAGAAACGATGACATGAGGTATGTCTTTAATGGAATATGTTTTGTATATCCAAATCATGGAGATTTGGAAATACATTGTAGTAGGAAGAAAGAAGGGATGGAAAATGAACCCAGAAGGAGATTCATACCTCTAGTAGTGTGTAAAGAAATAAAATACTATATTGGAAGACAACATGTTATGATGAAAAATATATTTAAAACTTTTAGGAAAAAACAAGGAACTCAATAAAATGTGTATCAATCCACACATCTGTTAAAATCACAACATATCTCTTGTAATGAATGTGAAAAATCATGGAAGAAAAAGGAAGAAGATACTCTAGTTATGAGTAAGAAGAATGTATGTTCAGTGAAGGAACCACTACTAGAAATAAATATTGTGTTACATGGATAACTAATAAAAAAAATATAATAAATAATGGATCAGAAAACTCATGTTCCGTGTCGTATGGTGAGAAGTGAAGTCAGGAGAAAGATCCCTCCAATAGAGGACGAATCAAGATCAGATGATCAATGGAGAGACTCCTTCTCCAAGAAATAATCATGACAATTAACCTTTTAGTGGAGCATCAAAGAAGTAAATTTGTACTAACGGGTTTAAACCCCACATTGTGAAAATGGACAAGCCTATAGAATCTACATTTTAGAAGAATAATGAACACGTGGGTAAAGAATGTCTTGTTATATGTTCTAGAGGAGACCCTCACTCTTTGTATTTAAATTCTATTAACTTATGTTCAAGTGTTTTAGGTTTTATAGGGAGACACAATCCAAGGGGAAGTGTCATCAAAAGATGCAATGCAGTGATTTGATGTGATCTACAATGTTAACTGATTAAAATAAATTACTATAGGTGAAGAATAAATCTATAATAATTCCTTGAAAGGATTTAACGGTCTATGTCTTCTAGAGATTTATGGAAGTAATTAAGTAAAATTTATTGTGATGGTGTTATTAACTTTATCTCATGTTTCCTGCACCGAGTTCGAACTCAGTAGGATTAGCATTTTTATTGATTTCTCATTTCCGAGTGGTGAGTTCACCCACTTAAAATATTATTAAATGTGACTACAAATAGAAAATTTTATTGATCTAGAGAAGTTTCTAAAACCTAATCCACATGTGAAGAAATTATATAGGATAAGAAGAATTTTTGTGGGTCTAAATAGTGGGTCTAATAACAAGAAGTGTTTAATATCATAGGGGGAGAATTATATCTCCTAATCATAGGAATGGTCTCAATGATATAGAAATGATGAAAGTTTATATAGTCTAACATCAGTAATACCAATTATAGGAGAAGCAACAACATTCATGCATTTTAGGATTATCTATTTTGTTCTAAAAATATGGTATCAGCTAACTATTTTCAGGATACAAAGATGTTGTGAGAGAATATCAACAATGTTTCAACAAGAATCTTGGAAAAGTATTTAAAAGGAATTATTTCACTATAGTAGATACTGAATAGAATCTTAAAAAAAATTGACCATTCTTCTGATGATGACGAGGTAAGTGAATCAGGGGGAGTAGAAGTGTAAAATAGTGATTTATAAGAAGATACCGATGATTAGTAGGAGGATGTAAAATCTATATCAGCACATAAGATGAAGATCTGGGTTGAAATAGACAAATAGAACATCATTGGTGATCTGGAAGTTCCAGTGTAGACAAGAAGGATGAAGACTCTACAGAAATCACTAAGACCATGATATTCAAGACTAGATCAATTTTTGAAGAAGCTTGATTTTCAGTGTGGTGGAGTTGATTACAATCCATATGTAAACAATCAAAGTAATCAAAGTATTCCAGTTCTATTGTATGTCTATGACATAATCTTTGGTGGATCAGTTGAGGCAAAATGTAGATAGTTTGTATAATTCATAAAAAAGAATTTAAAATTTCAATGATTGGTGAAATGACATTTTTATTGGTTTACAGGTGACACAAGGAATAAATGGTACATCCATTTATTAAAATAAATATTCCAAAGATGTTTTGAGATGATTTGGAATGGATACTTATGAAGAGATGATGACTCTGGTGGCTACCCAGATGAAACTATCATGTGATGAGGAATGAAAAGTGGTTAATGTCACAGAATATAGAAAAATCATTGAATGTTGGTTATACTTTACAGTGACATGACCATATTTTTTTTACACATTTCAATTATAAATATATTCAATAAATCACAATTAAATCCATTTTCGTACATGGAAAAGAATAATTTGGAATATCAAGGGCACAATGCATTTCATTTTTTAGTCCAATGAAAATTTTAGTAAGAGTTATTGGGATATATATATATATATGCAGATTAGGATGAATCAGCAGAGTATATAAAATCAACATCACATGGTTCATTCTATCTTGGAGGATTGTGTATTTATTGGATAAGAAATAAAAAATATTTCATTTCATTGAGCACCGTAGAAGCTGAATATATTGCATCTACTCAAGCGTGAACACAATTTTTGTTGATGAAGTAGAAACTTGATGATATGGGAGTTCATATAGAGTCTCCAATAAGATTCCATTGTGACAATTCATGTTCTATAAATATTAGAAAATATCCAGCCCATCAGTCAAGGGCGAAGCACATTTAAATAAAGTATCATTTTATCAAGGAGAATGTGAAGCAAGGGCTTGTGAAGTTGGAGTATGTTCCCAAAAAACTTTAGGTTGCATAAATTATTACAAAGGCCTTACCCAAAGAATAATTTGAACTTCATAGATTGGATATTGGAGTTTAGTCGACTCTCCACACTTGAAAATGTGTGGATGTGGGACCCTCTCTCCCTGAGGTACGGTGTGTTTTTTCCTAATGTGTTGATCTATGTTGTTTACCTTGTTTCACACCATAATGAATTGACCTTCATGTTTGTTTACAAAGGGGGAGAAATTATGGATTTAAAAGGGTGGAAATTTTTAAATAAATATAGGGGAGAAGCTGAAAGGGGGAGTAGTGAAGTAGGGGGAGTTTTAAATATGATGATGCTAAAGGTGATTGATAAAAGGATATATATCACGATAGCTAAAGTTTATGATGAAAGAAGTTGGGTGGTTTTTGGAATGAATTGGTTCATTGGTGAACTTTTCATGCCACTATTGTTTCTCTTGCCGATCAAGGATCATGTGGTATTAGAGTGTTTATTAAGTAAAAATTGGAACGCTATCTAAATCTCAAGAAGCTAACTATATAAAAATATGGAAGATACTATGATGAGGTATCAAAATGTAAAGAGTCTTCAACAAACTCAAAGGGGGAGATTTTTGGGGAAAACCCCTTAATGTAACTTTTCTGTTTTTTAGGTTGATTGTGTTTGTTGGAAAATACATATGACCACAAATCAGTATGGTTGGTGTTTCGAAAATAGATGTTTTAGGTTGCACAATTTCCTAGTGGGGCCTAAATTTTTGGGCCTCAAAATCGAGAGTTTATTTTAAGGAAATGGATGGTTTTCAGAAAAGGAGTTCGCAGAATATAGTTCATGGTCTACAATGAATAGTTCATGGACTATAGTTCACAGACAGTGAATCAAAGTTCACAGATGGAAAAAGAGTTATGTTTAATGGTGATGGAAAATCAGAAAATGAAGATTTCCTGATAGCAATGCTTTGTAGACCACAAAGAATGCTACAAAAACTGTATAGAGAAATCAGGTCATGGGAGGCACATAGTTCATGGGAGGCTAATAGATCGCGTGAGGATCATTGTTTGTGGAATAAATATGGTGATTTAAGAAGATGCAAAGGTTTCTTTCATTTGTTTAAAACATTGGCTTCCATAAAGGATTAACGCGCTATGCAGACTGCATAACACAATTTTTGGTAAAGGCTGTAACGCATCAATTTTTTTGTTATTTGTGATTATAAGATTTTGAAGATCTATTTACCTATATAAGGACCCATAATGACATCATTATGTAAAGGAAATTTCATTAGAAAAGTTCATCGCTCTGGGAAGAATTCTAGGAAGTCCTAAGTAGTTCACAAGGGAGGATTTAGCAAAGGAGGAAGTAGTTCACTAGGGATCAATTCCAAAAAAAAAGGTTTGTAGGGATCAGTAGCTCACAAAGGAAAAGGGAATTTGAAGTGAAGGTGGTCCAATTATCATCAGGGGTTCACAGGGAATCAACCGTCAATGAAGAAGAAGTAGCAAATGAAGGAAAAGAGGTATCTGAAGAACTCACTCTGCACAGTGTAGGGTAGTTCATGGAGGATTCAAGATAGTTCACATAGTGATAAAGTGAGTTAGTAAAGGAAATAAAACAATTCATGAAATAAATATTATCAAAATAATAGTACATAGAAAAGTGGATTTAATATATGTGTGAAAACATGACTTTAACAGAGCATCTACCAACATTTGAAGATACTTTCATTAGTGATAACGATGGGACATAAATTTCCATAAACATTGTGTGGATCTTTTCTAGAGTAGTGAGAAAAGTAAGAGGAATAAGGTGATCCTTTCCACTATTAGTTATCTAGAGAAATAGACTCATGGAATGACCATTGGGGAAGCAGTTAGGTGGCCCTAAACATTGTGAAGGCAGTGAGCCTGAGAATAAAAGTTATCTAGTCTAAACCATTTATTTTGGTAGTGAGCCTTAGTAGATTTGGTACATCATCACATTTTCATTGTATGCTCCATGGATGTGTCCTAGTGAGGGTGAACCATGTAAAAATAATTTCTCACATGGATGATTTCATTTCTGTTCCTACATTGCTACAGGAAAGAGAAAGAATAGTGTTTTCTTTAAGAAAGAAGCAAGATCATAAGGGGAAGTCATTTTAATCTATCATACCCTCATTCACTCCCCCTCTTAGGGTATTTAACATATTTTTCATGAAAAAAATAATAATAAAAATAAATATTATAGGAATAAAGAAATATATTACAAAAATAATAATAAATGTATATATATATTATATAATACACAAATATATATTATCAAAATATATATTACACAAGTATATTGTAAAATATATTTTAATAATATATTATAAAAATATATTATATAAATATATTATATTAATATATCATAAAAATATATTATACAAATATATTTCAATAGAGTTCATTCAATGGTTGAAATTCATCATCCCATCATACTTATGAGTACGAGGTTTTAAAAATATGACACGATCTCTCTTATAAGGAAAAATAAGTGAGGAAAATTGATCATTGAGATAAATTATGATAAAACATGACCATATAGATTTTCAATGTTTTGTTCGAAAATCATAAGCATGAAGAAGTTATTTAGGAAATAGAAGATGTAATGAAATAAAATTATTCTCATATGTTCTCATTTGAGTAATGGAATTTTAAGGGTGATTTTTTAGAATATGCAGAATATAGAATCCCATATTTTAGTATGATTTTTTCCTTCTATATCTTTAATTTTTGTCATAATTTAATAACTTATTTCACATTAAATACAGATATAAGTAAACAATGCAACATCCCATATTTTTGTAATAATTTTTATTATATGTTTGTTTGATATACATGATCATTAGGTATACATATAATCGATGGGTCTATTAAAATTTTCTTAAATAAAATGTAATCCATATATATTGATGAATAATTTATTATAAACAATATATTTGACTTGTATAAATAAATAAATCACATCCATTGATAAATAAATAGTTTTTTCTAAAACAATTGTTTATCATATATATTATTATTTTTTATTTAAAACTTAAATCCCAAATATTTATATTTAGAATTGAATATAATTTATTTAATATTTGGAAATAGTAAAATGAATTTAGGTAAGAGTATAAATATTAATTTTGGGCTAACAATTAGTTACTATGGTGGATGGTGAAAATAAATCATTAAATATGATAAAATTGATATATATATAGTAATAGTGATTTGTATGTTTATAAAAAATAATTAAATATTATCATAACATTTCTCTATTTAGACCCCTTGAATCACAAACAAGAATGTTTATGCCCCCACTACCACAAAAACAGTTTTTCGCAGCGCCACCCCCCCTTTATCAGCGCTAACGAAAAAGTGCTGATAAAGGGTCAGCTTCAAAAAAAAATTTAAAATATATTAATATATTAATATATAAATACATTTATATTGTTATATAAATATAATATATAATTTTTAAATATATTTTAGATAAGTATAAATGTACATTTACACTTATTATACTTAATATATAAGATATTTAATGAAAATGGCTTCTTAAAAAATTTAAAAAAATATTTTTAATTAATAATTTGATAATCATTATGGAGTAATAGTCATTTAATAACAATTGGAAGACTAAAAAAATTTAAAAAAATCAAAAAAAGATCCAAAATATGTTGAAAACGCAACTCAAACTTCAAACGGCCATAACTTTTGATCCGGGTGTCCGTTTGAGCTATACCACATATCAAATCAAAGCCTGCGACGAGCTCTACGTCGCTGTGACCCGGGGGTGAACCTGGTCAAGCGTTTTTCGAGGCCAAAAGAGGCCCAGAAGGCCTCCAAAACTGAGTTTTTTGTCGGGGTACCCAGATTTTTTAACATTTTGTGGATTTTCAAACTCATTTAAGGGGGTATTATTGGATTTTTTTAGCGGGTACTGAATTTATTCCAAGGTATTACATTCATATTGATATTATGTTTTTGAAATTTCATCCTTTTTTATAATGAACTGCTATTTATAATCAAATATATAACTATATGTACATATTTTTTATATATTCGCACCTAAAAATTAAATTTTTTAAATAAATAATTAAAAATATTTACATATAAAATATATTAGCTTTATCTAAATAATAACTAAGATCCATTTTATTTAAAATACCAATATATGAATATTTATATACCTATATATTAATCTAACTATATATATATATTAATCTAACTATACATATATATTAATCTAACTATATATATATATATATATTAATCTAATAACTATATATATATTAATATAACTACATATATATATATTATTATTACTATAAATATATATATTAATATAACTATATATATATATATTAATATATATATATATATATTACTATACGAATAAATATAACTAAATATATATATATATAGATATATATTAATATCACTATATATATATATTAATATTACTATATATATATATTAATATAACTATATATATATATATTATAATATAACTATATATATATTATAATATAACTATATATATATATTATAATATAACTATATATATATATATTATAATATAACTATATATATATTAATATAAATATATATTAGTATAAGAATAAATATAACTAAATATATATATATATAGAGATATCATGAATTAGAAGACAAATCAAAATAGAGTAGTGTGTAAAGGCTTAGGCGCGCAGGGGGGAGGTCTCGAGTTCAAATCCTGTGGGAGGCAGGGGCGCACGCACATGGGGGAATATAGCAGCATGCGCTGTTAAAGGGTGAAGGGGGTGCGTGGGGTGCGTGGTACAGGGGCAGAAAAGCATTGTACAATGGGGGGCTCAAGCGTTATAAAATCCCACCCGATTCGCAGTGTTTTTTAATTTTTTTTTAATTTTTTTAATTTTTTTTAATTTTTTTTAACTTTTATCAGCGATTTTTTAAAAGTGCTGATAAAATGGTCCTTTATCAGCGCTAAAACAAAAGCGCTGATAAAGGAAGTGCTGATATAGGACCCCTTTATCAGCGCTAAAAAAGCGCTGATAAAGGGGTACTTTTATCAGTGCTTTTTTCAGCGCTGATAAAGGGATCCTATATCAGCGCTTTTCGGAGTGCTGATAAAGGGGACCCCCCCTTATCTTCGCTGGATTTATCAGCGCTCTTTCTAGCACTGATAAAGGCCATTTTTAGCGCTGATAAAGGCCGTATTTGTAGTAGTTCCCCTACCAAATCCCACCTTCAATAGGCCACAAGTTAATAACAAGTGCCAATGGTGTAATTCTCACAAATGGGAGACATTACTCCATTTTGAGAACACAATTAAGTAGAATTTTCATCCTCATCAGCTTTATCTCCTGAATAGTTATTATTGAATTTTGTTTCCTTGAGACTCATCCCCCACCCCTTTTATGTTTCTTGTACTACTTTGATCATTAGTCACCCCAAGAATGACTACTTATTATAGTATTTCAACCAACATTGGCGCATGTCCACAAGAGATGGAGGATGTGTGTCAAACAAAAAAAATCAATGATAAATGTTCAAGAGATGAGTTGATGAGGATTGTTATCAAATACAAATAATAAATATTTTACAGGATTACACTTTCATTGGGAGATTATAATCGTTTCATGACAGTCCCTCTGTAGAAAATTTCTTGTATGTTAGAGAAGACCACAAAGAGGGGATCTGGATTCTCGATAGTGGAACCAAATCTATAAAATATTTTAAAAAAGAAAGAGATTTCAATGAGATGGTAAAAGTGTTTTTTTATATACTATGATTTTCATCACAATATTATATGTTCCTTACTTCATTAACATAATCTAAATTAAATGTTTGACTATTCATATTGACAATGTCTTCAACACATGATGATGTTAGCAATATATAGTAAGAACAAACTATAACGAAGGAAACCCTTTGGGAATATTTAAAGGTAATTTTATAATATTCATGATTATTTTAGTAAAAAAATTTAGAATGAAACTGTTTCAACCCTACAGTGTTTGAATTTATCACTTTATTTCATGTTCCCTTCACTACTGAATCAAAGAGGTAATCTTGATGTATTCATAGTAAGATCATTATCTATATAATTAATTTATTGTTTCTTATTTATGTTTAATTTATTTCTTTTTAATATTACTCACATAAGAAATGTTTTCTCATATAGGTGGATTATTTTGTTTGATTTTGAGTGGTATGTACATCTTTCTTGCCTTTCTACACCAAAACATCCACAAAATTCTTCTCCCTCAAAACCTTTTATCCCCTGTAGTATTGGAATTTATCACTTTCCTTTAGGTTTCCTTAACATCTCAATCACAACGATAATATTTGATGTTTTAACAGTAAAATCATTTTCCCTATAATTAACGTATTTCTTTATATTTATGTTAATTGTTTTAGTATTACTCTTATAATAATTGTTTTCTTATATAGGTAGTTTCATTTATTGGAGTTGTGGTAGTATGTCTATCTTTCAATCCTTTCTACACCAAAACCTTTACATACATCTTGTCCCTCAAATCCGTTTTACCCATACAGTGCTAGAATTTTTCAATTTTCTCCATGTTCCCTCCACTTCCCAATCACAGAGGCAATAATGATGTTTTCACAATAAAATCATTGTTCATAGAATTAATGTATTGTTTCATATTTGTGATTACTTTATTTCTATTCAACATTACTTATATAATAATATTTTTCTAATATAGGTGGATTATTTTATTCATGTTTGAGTGGTTTTTTCTAACCTTATCACGATCATTAGAGATTGGACGTCGAGACTACAACTAAGATAATGGCAACAACGAAATGCCTCAAGAATGCATACAACCATCAAGAAAAGGTGATTTCGTACTAATTATTTAATTAAATATTTCTTCATTTTATCTACTATTTGTAAGATAATTTCCTTATAATATTTATCTAATACTTATTTAGTTTTTTCATATATTTTTTGGGAATTCGTATTTTTCATTCAACTATCTACAACAAGCAAGAAAATAGATAAAATGTTTATTTCTGCCAATTTTACCATCATTTTTATTTCCATTATATTTATTTTTTAACATCCAAAAATAAATATTGATTCGATGTTGTTAGAAAAAAACCATTTTTGTAGAAAGCCAAATGAGTAGAGGGAACATGAGCTTCCTCTGATCATCTAGTTTTCAACAACGAGAATGATTTTTCAACTTAGAACATCGATTGAATTTGTAGTTCTGGTAGTATGAAAAAGAAAGGCAATGAAAATCGTAGTCACATTGTTATTTACGAATGTATTTAGACTTTGGGATATATAAGAATCAGCCAGACCTCAATTTGGTACACGGTGTGACCGGTATGACTCAAATTGCTTGTTTTTTATTTAAAATTTAAATTAATCTTAGTAAAAAGATAACGAACATACTCAAAACCTATAAAACATATTATGACTATTTTTATAATTTAATAAAATGATCTATAAGATATTTATGTCATTTAGGAACCAGCCTCACCTTAATTAAATACCCAATGTGCTCTGTATGACTCAATGTGTCCATTATTAGTTTAAAATCATCATTTTAGTTCAAAAAGTGTCACTCATTGAAAACTATGAAAAAAAACACAAATTTTCTTGATAATTTAGGAAATCAATTAATAAATCATTTTTGATGTTTAGTAATTGGTCTCACATCAGACCGATACACTATGTGATCAATATGAGTCATAGTTTATTTTTCCTGTTTAAAATGACATTTTAGTAAAAAATAGAATTTATTTACTCAAAAATAATCAAAAAAATTAATATATTTTTTGATAAATAAGTCATTTGAGATATCTACGATTCAACCTCTAGTCACTATGAAAAATAGCGTGAGTGGTATGACTCCAAGTGCTTCTTTTTATTTAAAATTGACATCATTTATTGTAAAAAGAAAAAATGGCATACTCAAAACTGAGAAATCATATTATAATTATTTTTATACTTTAGTAAAATGATACATAAGTCATTTGAGATGTCTAAGAATCATCCGAACCTCAATCTGGAACATGGTGTGACCAATATGACTCTAAGTGATTCTTTTTATTTTAAATACACACCAATTATAGTAAAAAGGGAAACTAACATACTCAAAAATGATCAAACATATTCTAATTTTGTTGATACTTTATAAAAATGATCTATATGTCATTTGGTATGTATGGGAATAATCTGAACCACAATATGATGCACAATGAGACTGATATGACTCCTAGGGCGTCTTTTTATTAAAAATTGACATCAGTTTTTGTAAAAATGACTACTAACCTAGTAAAAACTAATAAAATGAATTCCATTTATTTTAATACTTCATGGAAAGAGACATAAGTCATTTTTTATGTGTAGGAATCATCATCACTTCAATTTGATACACGATGTGTCCAGTATGACTCAATGTGTATGTAATTAGTTTAAAATCGACATTTTAGTTCAAAAACGTCCACTTAATGAAAATTAAAAAAACACTCACGTATTTTCTTGAAAATTTAGGAAATATATTCAAACAAAAATTTTGACTTGTAGGAATCAGTCTGAGGTAAAACTAATATGTGATGTTATTGGTATGAGACAAAGGGTGAGTTTCTAGTTTTAAATGAAATTTTCGAAAAAAGTTAAGTGACGTACTAAAACATGAGTAAACACATTCAAATTATTTCGATACATTATGTAAATAAACCATATGTCATTTGATACTTGTAGGAATCATTCTCACCTCAATCTGTTGTATGGTGTGACTGATATGACTCTATGTGTGTCTTTTTATTTAAAATTGACATCAATTTTTGTAAAAGGGAAACTGACCTACTCAAAATTGAGCAAAAAAAATTCTATTATTTTGATACTTTATGTCAATGATCCATAATTCATTTCTGACATGCAGGAATTAGCCACACCTCAACCTGATACATGATGTGCTCAATATGACTCAATGTGTTCATTACTAGTAAAAAAATTTCATTTTAGTTCAAAAAGTGTCACTCAATGAAAATGGATAAAACTCACTCATATTTTCTTGATAATTTAGGAAAATTATTCATAAAACATTTCTGACATGTAGGAATTAGTATCATGTCAAACTAACACACAATGTGACCGATATGAGTCAATGTGGGTGTTTCCAGTTTAAAATGACATTTAAAAAAAAGAAAATCAATGTATTCCAAACAGAGCAAACAGATTCAGATTGTTTTGATACTTTTGGAAAATGATCCATAAGTCATTTCAGATATGTAGGAATTAACCACACCTCAATCTGATGGATGTTGTGACCATTATGACTCATAGTGCGTATTTTCACTATATAAGTGTCATTTTAGTTTAAAACACCCATGACATTGCAAAAACCTAGAAAACAAGCCTAGATTTTTTTCTCATCATTCTATTTGTGGTTACACAATTGATTTTCTTATCATTTTTATATTATAATTATTTAGTTAATTTTCATAGATATAATTCTTGAAGATGAACATGAAATCGCGTGACGTGAAAAAATGAACTACAACTCAATATGATACACAATGTTCCTGATATGACTCAAAGTTTAGTATAAAATTAACACTTTCTGCTAATTTATTTCTGTATATACTTTAAATCATTAGAATTTTATTCATATATAGTTTTGTTTTTTCTCAACTAGGGGTTTGTATTAAAAGATAAAGAGACATGGATATTTATTAATGCATGTAATAATTTGTACTTAGATAATTGTATAAACCAATGTTTAGAATATCTATAATATAGTATAGTATTTGTTTTGTAAATTTTATTTCATTTAAATTCTACCATGGTACTTGATTTTAGAGATTTTGTGGTCTTTTTGGTGATGTGGTGTGCTGCTACAGCACACTGCACTGCTGGTGCACTGTGCTCTTATAACAGACTGCAACATACACATTAATCAGTGGTTTTTTAGAGCTGATAAAGGACTAGGAATTTTAATCTCTCTCCGCCATTCAGTGCTTCTCTAGTTCTAATAAAGGTCATTTTTAGTACTATTAAAGTCCTAATTTTAGTAGTGAATCTTGGAATTTAAGAAGTCCCACCAAATAAAAATAAGAAAGAATCCTTGAGGGTCACACACAAAGTATTTCTATTGGTCTTGATTAAATACTCTTTTAATTTAATTAATGGAATAAATGTTATTATAAAGACTGAGGTATAATTTTATTGATGTTATATGAATCGATTGACTGAAAATAACTTTTTATTAATAAACCCACCATGTCAAGGAGGGAGGATATGATACAGTACTAGGGAATCAATAATAACAATGGAATAACAATCACTAGGAAGGGATCCAAGACTGTGATATATGTCTAAGTAGTTATCAGAGCTCCCCTTTTTGAAAAGGAAATCAGTGGCAATGCTACCCTGCCTAAAATTATGAATAATTATAGTGTCACAGTGGAGAAGAATCTTGCATTTCTGAATGACTTATGATAAGAACCAAGAGGTCCTATCTTTTTTGAGCAGGAAGCTTAGTAGGAGGATAGAGTTCCATTTAACAATGTAGAGGGGGATGTGATTACAATGACAGATTATGAGACCGTTGAGGAGGGCTCCAGCATCGACTACTATGGGAGTTACTAGGCTAGAATATGCATATAAAGCAATGACCACAAAGCCCATATCATCACGAAACAGTCCTCCATGAGTTTTTTATACTGTTTTTTGTAATTTTTTTAAATTTTCTAGGTTAATTTTTTTCTAAAAAATACCACTAAAAGGATACATCTCTAATGCTTCATTTTCCTTAAAATATTAAAACAATACTATTTTATTTATTTATTTATTTATATATTCAAAATTTTAATGTTTCATTATTATGTTTGTATGGTTATATATATATATATATAATTTAATGTTTGAACATAAATTATATTTTATTAATATACATGACTTTCCTAACCTGTAAAATATAAACTATAAGAATGATATGAATGAAATTTTAAACACTGATTAAACATATAACAAGTAGTTGAAAATAAAAATAATTTATTAAAAAATGTTGATGAAAAATAATTTATAAGCTTTCTAATCAACCTTCTTGAAACTTAAAAATGTTTCAAGTACATGAGTTTTCTAGCCTATATAATATAAACTGTAAGATAGATATGAATAAAATTTTAAACACTGCTTAAAAGTATATCAATTAGTCCAAAATAAAAATAATTTCATAAAAAATATTGGTGAATAATAATTTATAAGCTTTCTAATCCACCTACTTGAAACATAAAAATGTTTCAAGTACATTCCTTTTCTAGCCTATATATTATAAACACTGAGACCGATATAAATGAAATATAAAAAATTGATTAAACATATAATAATTAGTCCAAAACACAAATAATTTCTTAAAAAGGTTGGTGGAAAATTATTTATAAGATTTTTAATCAACCTACATGAAACATAAAAATGTTTCAAGTACATTCCTTTTCTAGCCTCTATAATATAAACTATAAGACCCATATGAATGAAATTTTAAACATTGTTTAGAAATATAAAAATTAGTCGAAAATGAAAATAATTTCTTACAAAATATTGATGAAAAATAATTTATAAGGTTTCTAATCAACCTTCATGAAATATAAAAATGTTTGAAATATGTGCCTTTGCTAGCCTATATAATATATACTATAAGACCAACATGATTGAAATTTTGAACATTTATTAAACATATAACAAGTAGTTGAATTTTTAATATTTATTTATATGGGTCTTATATTTTACATTTTATAGGATTTAAAAGTCAAGTAGGGTGCTTAGGATCCTCCACGATATTCATTCATTTCTCTCTCAATTCTGAGTTACTTTTCTTACATTCCATTCATTATCATTTATTTATTTTATTTATGAAACTATTTATTTTCAAAAACCATCTAGATGATTAAGTTATCTTTTAATTTATTTTACATTTTTTTATACTGTACATTTTTTAATCTTTTAATGTTATTTACTTGAAATTTACTAATTATTTCTATGTTTCGAGCAGTCTACTCTGAAAGCTGACAAATATAAAATGTGACTAAAATATAAATGAAAACTGAAATAATGGGTAAAAATATAAGAAGATCAAATATTAATAATAGTATTTTGATGTCAGTAGACATAAAACATGTATGTAAACATTTACAATCAATGTCTATATCTGTGGCAAGGAGATTCTGACTCAATGGTGGTCTGTGAATAGGAAGTTCGAGTCGAGTGTGCAGTGGAGTCAGATGACCTAGAGACGGTTGATCCTCAGGAACTAGTACATCGACTGGTGCATCCTCTATCTGTTTGTTATTCAGAGGAGATATCAAATTCATCACTTACAGCCCTCCAAATACTTCTCCAACTAGGGTGGTAGAAGGACCTGCCTCCATCACATCGGGGAACCAAGCCTATGATGGAGCTATACCCCAAGACACTGATGGATCTAGAACCCAAGGCTATGATGGATACCAAGACTCTGATGGATATGGATCCTAAGATGGAGAGAAATGTGGATATCCTATTAGGAAGAAGGATCCCATGCCACCTGAGGCACATCCTGAATCGGCTAATCCTGGACTACTAGAGGGTCGACCTCAGCCTGCAGAATAGGTAAGGCCACACGTGTAGCACGACGCTGTCTACGTCACCGTGGTCATTGCTCCTCAGCAACATAAGTAGCTACATGATGTTCTTCTAGGGTGGGAACCTCCTCTATGCAAGTCAGAAATGAGAAGATTCTCCTAGAAAGAACACGAAAAGATTTCCTTGCCTCTGGCATTATAGCAAGAATGGATAACTGGCTAATGAACCACTTATACTATTCATCACTCATTCAAACAAGATTCTATGTGTGATTTCCCAATAAATAGATTCAAATTTAATTATAAAATAATTCAATAAGAAAAATAATGTAAATTTATTGGCATACCATCCTCTGAATTTCTATGCCAGGTTGGGTAAGATACACACTAGAGTTTAGTCTATACCATGGATCTTACCCAACCTGCTCTGAAAGAAAGAATCTAGTCATAAGAACACCCAGAATACGAAACTTTGCACGTCTGTTCCAGGAGTTGATAAACCTAGCATTTACTCGGGTCCAGTCATCATCCTGCCTCCCTGTCACCTTTATCCTATAAAGCTGCTCTATTTATCTCGACAGTAGTGGAATCAGCTGAGTACAACAAAATGGGAGCAAGACTCTGCCAGGATGATGCCACTCAATAATATGTAAGTGAATGAGGGGCATTACATCTATAACATCCTCAATCCCAACTGTGCAGTATATTGGCAACGAGTATGTAATACTCTAGTATGGAAGCCATGAAATCTGAAATGAAATGTGATTTCTTGAAAAAACACCTAACTAAAAACAAAAATTGATGATATTATTAAATATGTTAGACCTTGATAGATTGTCTATAAAAACATGATCAGGAAAGAGAGAGTCCAGCTGTGGATGATATACGCCCAAATGATGTCTCAGAACCGCGTCAAAATTGTGTCACTGACTCCACCTGTAAAATAAATCATTGATAGTGACAAATATTGGGAAATTAAAGTCAATAACTCATAGTAGCATCAGAAACCAATATAAAGGACTGACTATACCAGCGCCCATGTGGATCGTCATGCAGCACCTCTATCTCAACCAACAGACCAACAAGATTAGGGAAGAATGTGGGGATGCGCTCCCATGACCACATGTGAATAAGGATGATGCATCCCTCGAGACCTATGCGTTCCTTGTGGGATAGCTTGCATAATGCTCTGTATGTTTATGGCAAGTAGGATGATCCCCAGCTGTACATCTCGGCTCGATCAAAGTCCTCTAGTATGGGTAGATATATCATGTGCACGTGCATCCCCAAGTGATCAGTTCAAATGGTCCTGTAAATGATCTATAATATATATGCATGGGAATAACGCATGATAGTATGCTCATCATCATCATCTTATAAATGTGTAATATGAAACTCCTACCAAGGCACAGATATGGACTCTCCATTTGTAGCCCTACGATCAGACAAAATATCAACACCTAACAAGCAGTGAGCGAGGTCTGGCCAAGTTTCACGAGTGAGTCCAATAACAGATCTCCCATGGATAAGAAGATCGAAAAGCACTGCCACATCTTATAGCGTGATGGTCATCTGTCCCCCAGGAAGGTGGATTGTGTGTGTCTCTGGTCTCCACCTCTCAACGAGGGTAGCAAGAAGGTAATTTTCTATAAATGAGAAATCTGATACGATAAGGCCACATAATCCATCACAATGAAAGTATGGTCTAATGGAATGTAGAGGATCCCTGTCATAAAAATGGGGAACTCGATGCACCCTGATCAATCGGTTTGCATGACCCTCTAACACGGCCTGTGAAATAAGGGTACACTGCTGAGTGAGTGTTATGGTATCATCCATCCGCATATAAACAAATGAAATGAGTCGTAAGTGTAAAATGTAAATATAAAGTTATGGTTAGAATAATGTTATGACTTTTAGAATGGAAGACATGAAATATCTATTCGCATTGTTTTATAAAGCTATTTTTACTAAAATAAATATAATTCTCTATGTCTTTTGGGTTTTGGGGTTTTGAAAACTGAGAGAAAAAAAAGAAGAGATAATAACATTTAATTTACAATGTGGGTTAAGTGTTCTGCTTTTCGATTAATGAAATAAATTCTATTATCTAATATTTTATTTAAGGAATAAGGTGAAAGTTAATTCTTGAAAGCATTCATGTTTTTATGAAGTATTTAAGATTGATAGGGTATTTAGATATTATGTATGTGTCACTAAGATATAAATTTTTGGAATAATGGCATACTGATTTTCATAATTGTAGAGACAATATTTCTAAATTATTTGGTCTTGAATTTGGATAGACATATTTTAGGGGAGCTTTATGATTAACTAATTATGGACTAGATTAAGATAAACCATGTGAATTACTAATGATTATTTAGTAATTGATTTAATTATCTATATTTAATAACTTATGATAATCATTATGATATTATTATTTCATTATATAAATGTTTATTAAAATAAAACACATAATGCTATCAAAAACCATGGTAAAGGGAAGATGTTTTTGGGTTAGGGTTTAAGTTTGAGGGTTTAGGGTTTCAAATTTTGATATTAATATTTTGGATGGGTTATGTGTTATACATTTGGGTTTTGGGGTTTAGAAAACCAGGAAAAAAATGAAGAGATAACAACATTTAATTTACAATATTGGTTAAGTGGTCTCCTTTTGGATTTATGAAATACATTAAACTATCTATGATTTTATTTAAAGAATAATGAGAGAGTTAATTCTTGAAAGCATGCATGTTTTTATTATGGAATTAATATTAATAGGATATTTAGATATTAGGTATGTGTCACTAAGAAATACATTTTTTGAATAATGGCATAGTGATTTTTAGAATCGTAGAGACAGTATTTCTAAATTATTTGGTCTTCAATTTAGTTAGACATTTTTTTATGCGTTTTATGATTAAATAATTATGGATTGGATTAAGATAAACCATGTGAATTACTAAAGATGTTTTATTAATTTATCTAATTATTTATATTGAATAACTTATGATAATCATTATGATACTATTATTTTTTTATATAAAAGTTTATTAAAATATCACATATAATTTTATCAAAAACCATGGTAAAGAGAAGGTTTTTTTGTGTTAGGTTTTATTTTTTCGGGTTTAGGGTTTCAAATTTTGATATTATAGTTTGGGAAATATGTTTATGGGTTAAGTGCTATGCCTTTGGGGTTTTGGGGTTTAGAAAACCGAGAATAAAAGATGAGATAAGAACATTAAATTTACAATATGATAATGTCATAATGAAGACAATACATCATTCTGGCTGAGACTGTGAACTCGAACCAACAACATTAGGGAATAATTTCTGGTGATGACCCTCTTTATGAAATATTGTGCGTCTCAAACTCTATGCTTGTTCTTGATTCCAATCCATCTCATTACGCATCCGAGTGGCATTCAGTCTCCCATGAGGACGCAATCGATTGATGGAAGATATCACTATTGGCTGGACTTCAGGCATTGGGAAATAATGATACTCCCCAATAGGTTTCAATAGTACAATATAAAAGTTAGAAATGTTATCCATCCGGTACAATGGATCAACATATGGTTCTCATGATATGTTCACAGAGGCACATGTTGTGACGGTGTGTGTGCATGGAAACCGCAAGGCCTGAAAGTTTCACATTGACATTGCTTTGTTTTCAGTAATACCACAATTTTTTCACCGATGCAATTTTTTATGGGGTATGAATGATCTTGAGATTCAAATCGGGAGTCTTCTCATCAAAAAAGGCGGACATTATAACTATAAGCTTCTTCAATATTCTTTTAAATCTCTCGTTGAAAGTGTCTTCCCTGTCTTAGCCTCTGTTGTATTCCGTCTGATGCTAGTTTTTTGCTATCAAAAAAGTACTTCATGCATCAATATAATGTCTCCAGAACTAGTGTGGTTATATGTAGCTTGGGAAGCCCTTCTAATACACTATTGATTCACTCCATAATGTTTGTCATCATGTGTCTGTACCTCTTCCCACTATCATATGGAAATATCCTTTTTTTGAATCTGCATCATATAATCATAAATTTATAGATTATCCTGGTAGATTTGTTCAAAATGTTATTCAAACCATCGTTGGTATGACTCATATGATACATAGAATATATGATATTTCACATAATTTGATTTTATCATTATGTTGAAATATTAAAAAATAACAAATACAATGCGTACCAAGCCTCGTGATTTCCTTCTTCATCGGTTCATTGTGGAATTTTTTATGCACATTTCTAGCAATGTGTATAATTCAGAACTGATGATGTGAATTTGGGTATCTCTATGCATCAGGATCTGTATTTATTGCCACATTAATTTCTCGATAGTGATCAGATATCGAACAAAGACCTCAAATTTTGGTGAAATGGTTGCTGATACATGCCAGAAACCAACTCCATGATTCCTAGTTTTCTTTCACTATAATGGAAAAGGAAAGAGGAAGAGGTTAACAGTTTCCATCTTGGGTTTTCAAAATCAACAATATGATCTAGTATTTTTCTTATAGAAATTTTCCATCAATCTGAATAAACTAGTTGATAAAACAAAATGTGGAGATACTAGGAAGGAATGTTCAGATTAACCGATGAAATTGAACACGAGATGGATCAAGTCGGTTATCGTGAGACACATGTTCTTTTGTATCCACATGGAATAGAACTTGGTTAATATGCCTTAGTATGGCTATCAATTGTGTAAACACATGATATGAGTCATCCCAATCACCATAGACCATCACAATTTCTTTTTGTTTTTCCATCCATTCCATATTATAGGAAATCTTATAACTGAATCTCTATTTAATCCTCTCTTGTACAAGGGATATTAGAACATCTTGACATGTCCAAATCATCTATTCAACAATATATGACACAAATTCTACATCCAATGAGGTATGATCATGAGTGAGTCTTATATGAACACAAGTATGAGCTACCTCAATCCTGGAGATTCTCCAACCTCTAAATTTAAGGTCTAGAATCTCCCTCAAGAGAAATCTACAACCATCCCCATACTTCTCACACCATATTACATGTTTACTATGGAATTATTCGTGGACTATATATCTGCAGTGCCTCTCAATGTGAAATCTATTTTGCATGATTTTTAAAGCATCTTAACATGGAAAATTCAATCCAATATATAAGGTTTTGTCGAACTCACTAAACCTCTCTGGTATAACTCCAGGGAACTCAGTTGTCGGTGTGAGAACATTATTGTCAAATTCAGGCACACATGTTATTACTTCTGACTAAGATGAAATAAGTGGTGGATGATTTATTGTAGGGCTAGATTTATGTACAACTAATGCATTTCTCGAAATCTATTTCCTAAATTCAGCTGATCCCTCCTCATCAGCACTATTTTCACCATCTGATTCGTCATTACGAAACACTTCATCAGAAGTTAGGATGAAATGTATATCTGGGAGATCATCTAGGTTGTCCTCTTCTGCTGCAGCATTTGGAATAGGCTCAATTTCATGGGGTGGACTATCTTCAAACACTCTTTTAATTATATGTCTTCGTACAACTGGATGTTGTTGTTGTACAATATCAACATCATCCTATAACTTCATCATGGTACCATCTAACCGTTGAAAAAATAAATTAATTGCTTGGACCCACTGCGCATCAGCAACCAATGAACAATCTAGATGACATAGTGTTTCTAGGAATTGAAAATTTTTATAGATCATAAACTTGATCTCTTGATCAGCTCCAAAATTTAAGGAATCAAGAATTCACTTTTGAAGGTCACTTATGGTTACACAATCAGTTGTACTAACCACTGTTATTGGTTGTGTAATGTAATAATCTACTTAATTGGTTTGAATAATCTCCCCATAGCAGTACAAACATGAAAACATGACTCTTTGTGTCAAAAATGATTATTTCATCAAAATTATGATACTGTAACAAATATTAACAATGATGGTTTACCATATAATATTTATTAGAATGATATTTTAGGATGACTTTCCATACCCTAAAATATGTTAATAATGTTTCTTTATACAAACTTTTAATCACTAGTTAATCATAAAGTTGTTCCTTAATAATTTATTCTTTAATCCTTAATCATAGTATATTAAATAGTTAATTATAACTAACAAATCAAATGTATTCATTTTTAATCCTAAGTTATCATTAATTAATCTATAATTAATCATTATTATTAAAAAGTATTACTTTTAAACTATATATAACTAATTAAACTAATGAATACATAGCATATTTAATTACTAATAATAACTTTTTTAACTAATCACTCATTCTTTAATCACTATTTTATCATTATTCAGTTATTCGTTAATTATTTATTCTTTAATCCTTAATCATATTATATTCATTAGTTATTTCTAATTAACTAATCATATTTATTCATTTTTTAATCCTGAGTTATCATTAATTAGTCTATAATTAGTCATTACTAATAATAAGTATTATTTATAAAGTATATATAACCAATTAAACTACTTAGTCATCTTTAATTAGTAATGATAATTTTCACTCATTAATTCTTTTGTCCTTATTTCATTTTATAACATCATAATTATCATTTTATTATCGATAAATATACTAATTTTATTTTTATTTTCGTAGATATTTTAGTAGTTTATAAAGAAAATATGAATCATATTAAGCATATCGCTCGAGGGTGTCAAACCAGGAGTGGAGCAAGACCCGTTGTCATGTACAAGGATACCCCAGGTCAAGCCCGAACCACTTTTTCATAGTTTTCACTTCTAGGTACATCTGTGCCAGAGCCACATCCACTTGTTTGTATCCAAATAGGGATTTTAAATAAGGACAAAAGAATATTACCCGTTTTCATGTTGCAGAATACAACGTGTTAATCATATACCGATGAACATGCCATGCCACGAAGCTTGCTCGCACAAGGCCGATTTTAATATTTTGTTTGTATACATGAGGTGGTTCACAATGCTGGTTACATATTTGTTTCTATATGGAAGAATATGGCCACTGGAAATACCACAGTTAATATTCCTTGAAAGTGAATATTGGGAAAGAATGAATAGGTTGGGAGAGATTGAATCCCTATGCAGTAGGCCAAAGATTGATTTAATGAAACTGAAGCATCTACCCATGAGAGCCAAATAAATCCAATGGTAAAAAAAACATACAAAAATAATGTCTCTAGAATATTCACTGAATCCAATGTGTTTTAAGGATTTCAAAATAAATCATCATCCCATACTTTCATAAGAGTTTTCCATTTCGAACTTGATCGTGATGTTAGACCCGGTGCATTCTCTACTGAGGTCATCCAACATCTATTTAGAAATCCCAATGGATACTTGTATATTTTGGCCCTGCATGAATCCATTATGTTTTTGGTAAATGATCCAAGGGTGCAGGTGACTGAGCCTTTTGTTGATTAAGAATGTGGGTATTTTGTACGATAAATTAAAAGATAGACAGGTCTATAATGACCCAAGAATGTAGGCTCTTTAGCCATGGAGACAAGCACCAGTTTGGAAAGACATATAGCTCTAGGAAGGTGGCCTCCTATAAATTAGTCCTTCACTACCTCTACAATATGACATTTAATTAATTACCTTGAAAATACATAGAATGTACATGGGAATCCTTATGGGCCTAGAGAACTCTTTGGTTTCAAGGTAAGAGTTTCCTCTATGATTTCCAGCTCATCGTATATAGCTTCCATCTTAAGGTTTTTATGCACATTGATAAGCCTCGGGATGTTCCGCAAGAAGCTTCCTTCACTGTCCAAGTTCACAGGTAGGTCATCACCTAGGCCAAAAGGACCTACATGAATGTTTCTGAAATACTCTTCAACCATATGACCCGCCACCTCAACATCTCCTGTATATGTGATGTCTTCCAGCTGGAGGTTAATGTTTTTAGTGACCCTCTTCTCCTTGATGAGAGCGTTGAAGAAACCAATATTTATGTCACCTTACTTGATCCAAATGGACCTAGATCATTCTCCTTCCACCTTCTCAATCTCTTCAGTTTCCATCCAAGTAGGGTATGTTTCTCCATCATTATATCAAAGATTTCATCATCCCAATTCTCCTAGAGTTGTGCTTCTAGGTTCAAGATCTCACTTTTTAGGTCCTGATTGGGATTGTAGTTATTAGGCCTTTGGATGATCCTATCACGTTGGTGGGATCTGAGCCTACAGAACTTGTTTCTTAGCATGGCCTAAGCCTTTCCAGCTGATGGCTAATTCCCTGAATCCTGAATGACTTGTAGAAAGCCCTCCATATGAGTCCAGCTTTATGAGAAGGTGAAGTTCCTATCTCTTCTAGAATCTCTTTTAATGCAGATTAGAAGAAGAGTGTGTTCAGAGAGAATACACAATAGGTGAGTAACCACTTCCTGAGGAAAATAATCCACACCCTGAATTATTGAGATACAATGATCTAGATTACTCTAAATTCTCCAACTTCCTTTTTTGTTTAACCACATACAATGATCTACCACATACCCCATGTCCATCAAGCCATTGGATAACTTCAAATCTTAAAAATAATTCATAGAGCCTTGCCTATACAGGAAACCTCCTTTTTTCTATGAAGGGTTATTGATGGCATAGAAGTCTCTAGCAATGAACTAGGGGAGGTTTCCAGGTTGGAATACAGAGAGATGTTTCCAATTATTGACCCTATCCTTTTCCTCACACCTAGAATACACAGCCGAGAATAGGAAATCATATCCAGTTGGGCACACCTTAACAGTGATGTGATGCGATGAAAAATCAACTTTTTCTACTGACAAGTCGTTATTCCAGAATAGCCATATGTAATTATTGCAATGAATCCCATGCATTGCATTCAAAAAACCCAATTTTCTTGCCATCATTTTGACCTGATTTATCTTTTTCATATTCTCTAGAGTTACCAAAAAAGAGACTCGGTGTTTAAGGGATTCAAACACAATGAACTCCCCATTTTTCTAGGTGCCTAGGCCCCGAGAATTCCAAACAATGTAAGAAGCCATTAAAAAGTTGTTGTGTGGACCTTTCGGCCCTAGTGCAGAAGTTGGGGTGATTCATGAAGCTGAACTTTGGAGATTTTCCGAGTCATGGAATGTGTGATCCTACCTTCACTCTTGTTCTCTTGAATGGAGAAAGGTGGAGAGCTTTGGGGGGGGGGTCTCATCACCAATGATAGGATCTAAGGCTCAGAAGCTGTTAGAGGGGCTCTGAAGCAGGATAGGAGAGGAGGGGGATGAACCCACCAAAGACTAAAAGTAACCCTTCGATGAGGATCCTGAGGGATTCTAGGTGGGAACAGAAGGAAGGTTGAGAGGGGAAATTTTAGTCTTGACTGCCATTGGCTGAATGGAAACCTCCACTAGATGAGGAGGAATCCAGGGATCAGTAGCCACAAAGGACTCTGATGATCAACATTTATTATATACAAGCTGGTAGATATTATTTATCAATTTTACCAAGATGATGTACCACAAAATAATAATAATATTATTATGTGTATTGGGGTATATTAATGGTTTTAAATGTTATTTAATTGTCCCCATGAAATTAAATAGTCTTTGAACCTAAATCCTAACTCCACAAATAGAAGGATATACTTATTGTTTATTGCATCAAAAATTGAGAAGAGATATTTTTTTTAGAGAAATAATTCTCTCTCAAATCCTACTTCAATATCTTTCTTATGAACAAGAAATTAAAGAGGGATTTCATTAAGACCGAAAAATGATAAATCAGGAATGAAGACTTCACAACAATAGATTCCTAGTGCTAGCATCCAGAGATCAAGTGGGGTTTCCTGGAGATCATTAGATCACATGTGGATCACTGCTAGAGGGATTCTATCCTTGGATCCTCACTGTGAAACAATGGAAATCCAAAAGGGTATTTTTGGATGACAAACATTCATCAAAAAAGAAATTTTCTATGCCCAGGTATTTCTTTATTTATATATTAAATAAATTAATTATAAATTTTACATGATAGATCCTCACACATGGTTTTAGGAAACGATTATTTAAAGAAATTTTAATATATCACTCAACACCTCAAGCTTTTATTATACCCTGAACGAACATACTTATCGCATAAGATATAAACTTTAAACCAATACATTAGAGGGAGATATAGGAAGCCACCCTTCATCATCCATACTTATGAGTTCCAGATGGAATCAATCACCTATGAAATTATAAAGAACCCATGGAAATAAAATGGGTTTTATAAAACATTTCAAATGAGAATCATTAACGTTTAGAGCATAAATAACCCAAGGAAAGAAAATGGGTTCTATTTAACACATCATAAGGAACACATGGAAATAGAATGGATTTTATATGGACTCTCATAGGTAAATCATTAATAATTCCATCAATAATAATAACATAATAAACCCATGGAAAATAAATTGGCCTCCAATGACATCAAGTAACATCCTAAGTAAATATCATTAAATCAATATAATAAAGAATATTTTATTTTCATTATATATATATATATTAAACATATAAAATTAATTCAAAATTTTCCCAAAACAATTTATTTATGGAATCTCGGTGAACACCCTTTAATGAAATGAATCAAAAATTGGGTATTCAAAAAGAAAAGGCATTGGTTGAATAGTTAGGATCAAACATAGTGGATGACTAGAAAAGGAAAAGGTAGTGATGAATAAGTCATCCAAAAGATAATGACATTACAGAGGTCATTAAAATAAAGAATGGTGATGGTTACATTAGAAGAATTTTCTTAATCAACCGTAATTTAGGTGAACGTATGCAGATTTAGATAAAAACTATTTTTAGGAGAATTATGAAAAATAACTTTGAGAAAAATAAATATTCATGATATTTAATAAAATAGATATAAATATTTTATATATATTAGATAATAATATTTTATTTTAAAAACTATTAATGAGTAGAAATGAAGTATCATAAAAAATGAAAAAGATATTGGAAAGAGGTGTTTGTATAAAAAATGTTAGAAATAGATTCTTTTTAAACTTTTATGAAAATGACCCATATATAAAATACTAAATATTTATTTGAAATCTTTTGAAGGAGGTAAATTATTATAAAATGAACTCAATAAATTATTTAGGTATAGATAATAAAATTTTCAAAAGCACCAAATAAATTAAGAAATGGAAAATGGTAGGTTCTTGGCCATAAAGAAGAGGTGAGGATGGTTCCACTTATAAGAAATACTTCGGGTAAAATATAAGTCAAGGGGAAATGAAATATTGAGGGTTCCTATAAAATCGCATGAATATACAATGGAAATTATGAGCGATTTTATAAAGAATAAAAATTCCCTAGATGTATTAACATTCAAAAACAATTTGGACTTGAAAATAAATTTGCAATGAAATCCTTATGGATTGAGTAACATTTTTATCAAAACCATTTTCAAGTTGGGTATCTTTTGAATTAATGAACATTTAAATAATGTAAAAAATATGGATATTAAAACCCCATAAATATGTTAAATGAAATTAATTAGGTATTAATCACACCATATTAAAGTTATCATGGTGCACATTAATAAATAAGTACCCTGAAATTAAATTTGAGACAAAGAACCAATTACCCTATTTCCTCACTTAGTTTAATGCACTATAATATCCTATATAACAGAAATAAATATATTAAGAACCTATTTAAAATGTTTTTTCATATATATAATAATAGTCGTGAAGAGCGTCATTATTTATCATAGGTCTAATCAAAATAAAAAATTCATAAAAACTCAAACTATGGTACTTAATTAATAAAATATAGTATGAAGAAAGTTTGAGGTCAATACTAGGGAGATGGTGAATTTGTTTAATTTGGTTCTCAAAAAAGAAATTCTTTATTTGATTGATTTAAGGAAGATGGTGAAGAATAGATTATTTTGATTAATTTCAAGAAATCCTAATGCAGATGAAAAAGATTGATTGTTTGTTTTGAATTCATATTTGAAATCATGTTGGGGTTTTGTAAATTAAGTTTTCATGTGCAATTGGATTTTAGAAAATAATTTTACTAATCCATGTTTGGCATCAGAGTCAATATGAGGTGGATCCAAAGTTTATGGTATCCCCACATAATTGTGGAAGTATCCTATTTCCTTGATCCAATAATTTAGTGTTTCACCAAATCATGTTTGTCTCTTTACCGTATTTAAACCCAATTACCCCTAAATCTGACAATGGTCATGACTAATTTAGGGTAATTAGTTGCACAATTTATAATCTTCCTTTTAGATTCAAATATTAATTTCAATGATAAAAGTAAAAAATAGGGATTGGAAATAGATTAAATAAACTCCCAAAATACAATTGCATGAATAAAGAAAATGGAATAAATTCAATAAAACATCCCCCCTTCAAATAAATAACCTAAGAACAAGGTGTATTTACACCCATATCCTAGGGATCATATAATGAGAGGGAATGAAAAAAAAGCATAATGAAAAACAGATTTGAAATTGGCGAGGAGCTTGGACAACACAACTTCTTACTCCATGCTTTTATCTCCGAATCTCCCTTACAGCAGAAACGTGTCACTCTATTTGTAGGTTTAAATGGGGATCTTGTTTTATTTAATTTTTCATAATTATATTCCATTATGAGTGACATCCCTCCTATATGATTAAGGGCTTCTTGAGTTTAAAATATTCATGATTTTCATTGAAAATCCTGTCAAACTATCATAAGAGGGTCTATCCAACATTTACGGGTCCTGTAATGATTACACAACATTTAATGGTTGGGGATTTTATTCAATTTTATTTTATTTTCTTCACATCATATCTTGGGTTCATTCCATGTAATGTTTTCATGTCATGTAATATTAACAAAACATGAATCATTAATTTCTAGCACCATACACATTGTTTTGCTCTGTTGAAGCATTCATTTCTATGAGTGTCCCATAGGTATCATTCATCATGAGAATCCATTTTTAATATTTTAGTTCCACAGCTCATTTTTTTCTCCTCACATTCATTAATTTTTTTCCTTTTCAAATATTGTTTTTATCCTTTCAATAATCATAAAATAAGGTATATAGTCCAAAATTTGAAAATAAAATCAATTATATTTTGAAATTTTATCTGTTTAAACACCCTAAAACATATTTATTAAATCAATACATCAAAAAAATTTATAAACTTTATTTATAATTATTATCGACATTTATATAAGTTAGTTATTATAAATTTTTTATTTTGGGTGTGGGTAATCTTGATTGTATTGAACTTGGTTCGTAAAATCCGTTCCATTATTAATTATACTGCTAATGTTCATCATTAAAAGTTCATTAAATTTACATTAATATATAATTTATAATGAAATTTAATGCTTAAATTTCCTTTAATTAATACTTTATTCTTTATCCAAGAAGGTGAAATCAACAACGAACATTTTTCAATGATTTTTAACCTGCGAAGGGTGTTTTCATAATTAATGATTTAAATATTAATGTATCTTTTATGGATAGAAAATAAAAAAATTATTTACATAATTATATCATATTATACTATTAATAATTGTTTCATAATCATCAATGATATAATTTCATATCATTGTTCATATAGGTGGTCAAACCAACCCAAACCTGAACATACCATTCTGAATGGATGGTTTTGAGGTGATATAGTTACAATATAATTAAAATAATAGAATAATGATATAATTTAGTGTTCATTATTGTGATATATAATAAATAATAATGTTGTGTAAGAATAAGCAATTTATATGAAAATTTTACATAATTTTAATTAATGATTTTCATCTTAGAAGTTTATTTTAAATGATTGAATTAATAATATTTTTTTCAATCATATCATTAATAGGTTATCAAATTTATCATACCATAAAAATAATATAAATCTATTAATCCCATTTTCTTGACCATCCATGTATTTTGGTGATGAAAATAAAATAGAAATCAGTTGTCGCATGGTGGCGAAAGTCTACACATAAACATGGTTGGAGATTTTGTTTTCCATAGAATGAGAGACATGAAGAATATGTTTTATAATTTAATAATATAAAATATAATAAAAATATCATAATTATTTATTAAATTAATCATTAGGACCATCCTTTTATGGTGGTTAAGAGAAATGAAACATGATGTTTTTTGGAGGTGGTAGTCTGAGCACAAACAAATATCATTTTTTTCATTCCTTTGTGAACTAGGGAAGGGTAGTTAAAGCATGTATCACAATTAAAAATATATAAAAATATTATAAGGGTACTAATGTTTTCTTTTTTTATGTGGTTAAATAAATTTTTAAAAATAAGAATTACACGTAAGGAAAAAAGGAAAGAGGAATAGAAGTTAGGAACACGTACCTCACTTCTTAGATTATCTCATCTATCAAGGGGAATAATCTTTTAGAGGATGATATTTTGAAAATAATAGAACCTATTTAAGGTTTATATTAATGTTTTAGGGAGTTGTTTTCAATTTTGGTCTAGACTAATGGTGTTTTTGTGAGGGAATGTGAGGAGAGGAGAGACATTATTATATGTGAAAAGAAGTGGCATTTTTTGTAAATACCCAAATCATTTCAATAATGGAAAGTCAATCTTTTTGAAAATGGATCTAAAATTTGTAAATAATATAGAAGATAATAGAAAATTCTAATACACTCCTCAAACACTGAATTAAAACATTTTTTCAACATGTTTTCCCCTTTACCGCTTTGGTCACTCATATATACCATTTTGGTTTTCACCCCGATAATTGGTTTTGACCTTAGAAATTTATCCTTTATGTCCAATAACATGATTATTCAATTTATATAATTTCATCCTAATGATTCTAAATTTTACATCAAATTTTTGGATATAATTTTTAAAAATGGAAAAAAATCAATTTTAAAATACTAAATGTATAATGTTTCAAAATTTTTTTTTTGAAAAATATATCTTAAATTCTAAAACATAAAATATGAGTTTTTAAATTTAAACCCGTTTTTTTAAATTATAAATTATCATATAAAATACATATTTGGTCTTGTGAAAAGTTTTCATTGATTTAAAATTCCTACTTATATACTAATAATTTCAAACTATTCTTGTTATTTTTAATAACGGTATTTTGAACTATTAACCTAAAAATCAATATTTTTTTAAAATATAAAAAAATCATGATAATGGGATATTTAATGTGATTAATTCCCACTATGACTTCTGTCCAAAATATATAATGTAATAAAGTGACTGTTTGGGTGGGTTATCCATTTGAGGGCTATGACCTGCCTTTCAGGCCTATGTGAGTGGTGTGCATTTCTTTGAATGTAATTGTATCCTAAGAACCAAATATAGTATATTATTTTAAATTTACTACATAAAAAATACACTAATTTATTATAATTATTTGATTTATGATGAAGGAAAATATTTGAAATAAGCATATTTTCAACAACTATATTTTCAACAACCATATTTATAATGGCCAAATTTCATTCATATATACAGACATAGTATATCATTTTTTCATTTCAATATTACTTCACAAATAAAAAAATATTATTTCATATTGTAGATTTTTCATAGTTATTTCTCCTTTTAATACTAATCTTCCTAATTATAGGTTTTTTGGATATTGATTATCCTCAATGTTGAAGATGATCTATGATATTTCCTAGTTGTGATGATTTTATTCTTTTCAATCTAATTTCACATATAGATATTTTCCCTTATAATTGATTTATTTTATCCATGGTGAGTAATTATCCATGGTGTGAAATACTTACTTTTATGTGATTTTGTGGTAAAATTCAACATATGAATGAATAAAGTGTCGTTAGTTTTAATCAATTTCATGTAAGAATTATTGCAAAAAAAATTTCATTTACTTTAAAAAAATAGGGAAAAATATAGTTTAGTATTATAGAATATAGTTTATGGAAATAATATTCTTCATAAAATACCAAGTCATTACATCCCCCATAAATAAATAGAGTCCTTGTAATATTAATTTTCACATACCAGTAGTAATAACTAGGTGAATCTAAATTATTGAGATGACCCATGATATAATTTCTAGAGATTTATCCACCTTTCAATTATGGGAAATAAAACTATTTCCACAGAATATGATTATCCATAATATTAAGTTTTTATCCTACTATTGTGGCCAAGAGTCTACTTTCATTTTTTATCTGACCAACATTATAAAATTTATTTCTAGAGGGTGTTTATTATTATATATTCATTTATAAAATATCATAGTTTAATATGTAAATTATTTTCCTTACTCTAGATAGTTTTTCCTATAAGTGGTGGGAACAAATACATTATTAAAATTTTGTTAAATTTAGTTATAGTAAGTATAATAAGACTTCTGTAAGGTACATTCCTATAATATTAAACTTGAAATAAAATAATCATATGACTAGTATATTTTTTTACAATTAAATCATCGAGGGGGATGATTTAATGATCATAGAAAACTTCATAGTTATTGTAGATTTCTAAGAATCAAATCCCAAAAAGCATAAAACTTAATATTGGATGGTATGAGTTCCATAAATATCGGGATCCACATTAGGATTAGTGACTGTATAGGTGATACACTATCCTCTTGATCTTAGTGGATGGTGATGGTCATGATCTTGGTTAGTCTTGGTTTAGGGAATTTAATTGAATAATTCCAAAGTCCCCACACATAAGACATTGAATTATTAATCGTACCTTAGATTGTTCATGGGGATAATCTATTAATTATCAATGGTATACATTTTTAACATGTTTCTATCAGGATTCAACCATTACTATAACAAAAAGGGTTGATATGAAGGGAAGATATTATAAATATGGGGGAATTATCATAATCATAAATGGAATTTCAACCTTACAACATGTTTTTATTTTATATTATAATGTTGGAACATACTTACATTAGTTAAACCTATATTAATCGTAGTTTAATCCTGGTAACTGTGAGTTGGGTTTTTATATATTTCTTAACATAGTACCTCAATGAAACTAGAAAATAAATCCTTCATAATAATTCACAATGGGTATGTGATTAACCGGAGCATATCCACTGAGATTTTATATTAAGGTGTAAAGTCTTAGGATCACTCAACATGCATCCGAGTGATGATCGAGTCAATGCTCAAGCATCAATTTTTTGGTTGATTACCCCTAGGAGAATATATTTTACAGCCGCATCCACATGTTAGTATCTAGAAAGGGATTTATTTACTAATAAAACCACCTACTCAAAACATTTCTAATATTTTAGGATATCATTATATTCCTAGACTCATATATAGGTTTTTCATTACGGTTATCTTACCCGAACACCAAAGTTGACCAAAATAATCCTAAAAAATAACTAAATCTTACTCTGATACTAACTATAGTGACCTAGGCAAGACATGCCTTTATTTTACAACATTTCTTTAAGGTAAACATCACATATCACAAATAATCACACAATCTCAAGAAATAATGTTTTAGTTTCTTTGATAAATAACTACATAAGCAACTTATTTTACAACCCTTTTGACGTTTTTCCATAATTGATCCACTGTAGGATCCCTCTTATTCATATTATACATTTTACTCATCTTTATAACATGGGGAGATGGAAATATAAGAAAGGGTTGAGATTATATACTTGTTAAGGGTAAACATAGGTGATAACAATCAGTTGTCATAAGTGAACATAATATTATCATATATATATAATCAAGATAAATAAGAAAATTTGAACCAAACAAAGAATAAAAAAAATAAAGGAATATGAATTGGCATGAAATAAGTCATGAATCAAAATTATGTATAAAAATTATTCAATAAACACGATCCATGAGATCTTAACACAGTCACTAGAATATGATTAAAATGTTGAAAGATCATTCAATATTGGGAAAAACAGTAGTATAAGGAACATTGATTTCATGAGCCACACCATCAGTGCCCACACTTATAAGTAACTAAAATATACTCTGAAATGATTATCTTATGAGATATAAACATTAAACTAATGAATTGGTGGGTGTTATAGAATCTATATATTATCATCTAATCAATCACTTATCACATAATAAAGAACCCATGGAAATAAAATATGTTTCATAATACTTTTGAAAAGAAAATAATTCACTTTTATTGAATAATGAACCCATGGAACGAAAATGGGATTTATTTAACATGTCATAAAGAACTTATGTAAATAATGTGGGTTTCATATATATTAACAAAAATAAATCATTAATAATTCCATAAATAATTCTAACATGATAAACCCATGAAAAATAAATTTTTATCTAATGACATCAAGTAACTTATGAGGTAAATACCATTCAATCATTATAATAAAGTATATTATACATATAATATATAAATAAAGATTATATATTTATGTTAATAGTATCCCAAAATCAATAAATATATGTAATATAGATGAAAACCCATAAATCAAATTAATTTAAAATAATTTATTCACAAAAGAAATTCAATGGGAGAAGAGTTAGGATCATGCATAGCGGATGATTTGGGAAGAGAAAGGAAGTTATGGATCATTCATACAAAAGAGAATGATATTGCATAGATAATACAAATAAATATGGTTTCAAGTTACATTAAAATAATTTCATCAATCAATTATAATTTTTTTAAAATATGTGGATTTATATGGATTTTTTTTAAAGAGAATTAGGAAAAATCAATTTCAAAATTAGACACAATCATTATATTTTTGAAAACATTTTAGATAGAAATATTTTATAAATAAAGGAGAGTAATATTTCCTTTTATAAAACCATTAAATATTAGAATTCAAGTATCATATATAATGACAAAGATGGTGTAAGTAGTTGTTCACAAAAAAATATTAAAGAGATATTATTTTTACACTTTGATGAAAACCACCCATATGAAAAAAATTAAATATTTCTATAATTTTTTTAGAGAATATAAAGTAGTAGAAAATGAAATCAATTAATTATTAAGGTATAGTCAATGAAATTTTCAAAATCATCCAATGAATTAAGATATGAAATAAGGGAGGTTGCTAACCGTAAAGAAGTGATGACGTGAGTTCCACTTACAAAAAATACTTTAGGTAAACTATGAGCCAAGGGGAAATGAATTATTGAGGGGAGATATAAAACCCACTTAGTATACAATGTTAATAATGAAATGTTTTATAAATAATAAAAATTCCCAAGATTTTCTATCTTTTAAAAATAGTCTTGATTTGAAAATAAGTTTGACAATGTAAATCTCATGGTTTTTGTAACATTTTTATCAAAACCATTTTCAAGTTGGGAATCTTTTGAATTGGTGTAATTTCAAATAATTTACATGTTATGGATATCTAAACCCAAAAAATATGGTAAAATAAATTCATTAATCATTAATTAAACTATATTAAAGGTATCATGTCCCACATTAAGAAACATGTCTCAATATATTATGTTTGATACACTAAACCCCTTACCGCATTTCCCCATTTAGTCTAATGAACTCTAAGATCCTGTATATCAAACATAAATATCTTAATCATCTATTGAAAACCCATTTTTATATGAATAAAATTTACAAACATCACTTATAATTAATCTATCTATTCACATTTGTTAGTGATTGCTTATTTTCAATATGGGGTCTGGGTAATCTTGATCGTTTTGAACTAGTTTTGTAAAAGAAATGTTGTTATTCATTATTTATCCAAATATCATCATTAAAATTTAGTTATATTTATTGTATTGGATGACATAAAATTATTTTTAAAGTTTAAATTTTCTTTTTATGGGTACTTGTTTCTATATCATAGAAGGTGACATCGACAATGAACATTTTTTGGGTGATTTTTAACCTGTGAAGGGTATTGTGTTAATTAATGAGTTCAATATCGATGTATATTTTATAGAAAAAAATAATTATCTACATATTTATATTATAACATACCAATAAATTAGTTTTCATAATCATCCATGATATAATTTTATAGCATTGTTCATGTTTGTGGTTAAACGGACCCAAACATGAACTTACTAATCTAAATGGATGATTTTGTGGTAGATTAGTTGAAATATCATTAAACCAATGGAATGATGACAAAATATAGTATTCATAAGTGTGATATATCAAAATAATAAATTATATAGAATAATAAGGGATGGATATGAAAATTTTATATAATTTGAATTAAAGAAATTCCTCTTATTACACTTATTATAAATAATTGAATTAACGGTAATGGATTATCAATATTATCATTAATAGGTGGTAAAATTTATCATACCAGAAACATCACTACTACAAACACGGCCTTTATCAGCGCTAAAAATGGCCTTTATCAGCGCTAGAAAAGCGCTGATGAAGCCAGCGTAGATAAAGGGGGGGGGGGGGGGTCCCCTTTATCAGCGCTCCGAAAAGCGCTGATATAGGACCCCCTTTATCAGCGCTAAAAAAGCGCTGATAAAAGGGGTCGATTATCAGCGCTAAAAAAAGCGCTGATAAAAGTACCCCTTTATCAGCCCTTTTTTAGCGCTGATATAGGGGTCCTATATCAGCACTTCCTTTATCAGCGCTTTCGTTTTAGCGCTTATAAAGGACCATTTTATCAGTGCTTTTAAAAAAGCGCTGATAAAAGTTAAAAAAATTAAAAAAATTAAAAAAAAATTAAAAAAAATTAAAAAATACTGCGAATCGGGCGGGCTTTTATAGCGCTTGAGCCCCCCATTTTACAGTGTTTTTCTGCCCCTGTACAACACCCCACGCACCCCATGCACCCCCTTCACCCTTTAACAGCGCTTGCTGCTATATTCCCCCATGCGCGCGCGCCCCTGCCTGCCACAAGATTTGAACTTGAGACCTCCCCCCTGCGCGCCTAAGCCTTTACCACTACTCTATTTTGATTTGTCTTCCAATTCATGATATATATATATATATTTAGTTATATTTATTCGTATAGTAATATATATTTATATTAATATATATATAGTTATTAGATTATAATACATATACATATAGTTATATTATAATATATATATATATATAGTAATATTATAATATATATATAGTTATATTAATATATATATATATAGTAATATTAATATATATATATATAGTGATATTAATATATTTCTATATATATATATATATATAGTTATATTTATTCGTATAGTAATATATATTTATATTAATATATATATATAGTTATATTAACATATATATAGTTATATGAATATATATATAGTTATATTAATATATATATTAATAGTAATACTAATATATATATATGTAGTTATATTAATATATATATAGTTATTAGATTAATATATATATATATAGGTAGATTAATATATATATATAGTTAGATTAATATATATATATATAGTTAGATTAATATATAGGTATATAAATATTCATATATTGGTATTTTAAATAAAATGGATATTAGTTATTATTTAGATAAATCTAATATATTTTATATGTAAATATGTTTAATTATTTATTTAAAAAATTGAATTTTTATGTGCGAATATATAAAAAATATATACATATAGTTATATATTTGATTATAAATAGCAGTTCATTATAAAAAAGGATGAAATTTCAAAGCCATAATATCAATATGAATGTAATACCTTGGAATAAATTCAGTCCCTGCAAAAAAAAGCCAATAATACCCCCTTAAACGAGTTTGAAAATTCACAAAATGTTAAAAAATCTGGGTACCCCGACAAAACACTCAGTTTTGGAGGCCTTCTGGGCCTCTTTTGGCCGCGAAAAACGATTGACCGGGGGAACCCCGGTCAAAGCGACGTAGAGCTCGTCGCAGGCTTTGATTTGATATGTGGTAGATCTCAAACGGACACCTGGATCAAAAGTTATGGCCGTTTGAAGTTTGAGTTGCCTTTTCAACATATTTTGGATCTTTTTTTAATTTTTTTTAATTTTTTTAGTCCTCAAATTGTTATTAAATGACTATTACTCCATAATGATTATCAAATTATTAATTAAAAATATTTTTTAATTTTTTAAGAAGCAATTTTCACTAAATATCTTATATATTAAGTATAATAAGTGTAAATGTGCATTTATACTTATCTAAAATATATTTAAAAATTATATATTATATTTATATAACAATATAACTATATTTATATATTAATATATTAATATATTTTTAATTTTTTTTTCAAGCCGATCCTTTATCAGCGCTACTAAACAAGCGCTGATAAAGGGGGGCCCTTTATCAGCGCTAACAAAAGCGCTGATAAAGGGGGGTCCCTTTATCAGCGCTAAAAAAAAGCGCTGATAAAGGGGTGCCTTTATCAGCGCTTTTTTTAGCGCTGATAATGACACCCTTTATCATTGCTTTTTTGAGCGCTGATAAAGGGACCCCCCTTTATCAGCGCTTTTTCGTTAGCGCTGATAAAGATGGGCGCTGCGAAAAACTGTTTTTGTGGTAGTGCATAATGATATCATAAAATTTATACTTATCCATTAAACCCATTTTCATTACAATCCATGTATGACGATGATGAAAATAAAAATACAAAATAAATCCTTCTATAGAGGCGGTAGTAAAAATGTATACATGGTTGATGATTTTGTTTTCCATAGAATGTGATAAATGAATTATATGTTTTATCATTTAAGAATATAAAATATGTTACAAATATTAAAATTATTTATTAAATTTAAAATTAGGACAAACTATGTATGTTGTCTAAGGAAAATGAAAGATGAGGTTTTATTGAGGCAACAGCCCTCACACACACAATTATCATCTTCACTACTCTTAGGGTAAAATGGAAGGGTGGTTAAATATTTTACCATCATTAGAATAAAATACCAGTATAAAAATAATACTAATTTTATAATTTTGAGGTGGTGAAAATAAATTTGACAGAGGAAATCCACATAAGAAAAAAGAATAGAGGAAGAGAGGACTGAAACATATACCTTATTTCATGGATTACCTTCATTGAGAAGGGGTTTAAGCCTTTGAAGGATGATATTTTGAGAAGATATGATCCTATTTAAGGTGTATTTTTATTTTCATGAGAGGTTTGGGGAGATTTTTGTCTGAACTAATTGGGGGTTTTTGTGAGAGTGTAAGTGACGAGAGGAGTTCCCCTTTTATAAGTGGAAATGAGTGGAATTTTTATAAATAGAAAAATTTATTTTAATAATGGAAATTCAATATCAAGAAAAACAGTTCCATAAATGAGAAATAATATAGATTAGAAAACAAAAATTAAATATAAAGCTAAAAAACTAAATTAAAGCATTATTTAAACGTGTTTGGAACTTTATGTCTTAGGTAACTCATTTTACAATTTTATTTTCCCCACAGTAACTAGTTTTTACCTTGGTGATTTATCCTTTATTCAAAAAATGTACTTTTTATATAAGTTGGACCTAATGATTCCAAATTTTAAATCACTTTAGTTTGATTCTCTTTTTAAAAGTGAAAGAAATTAATTTTAAAATACTAAATGTATAATGTATTAAAAACAATTTTAAAAAAATAAATCTTAAATTCTAAAATATCAAATATGGGGTTATAAATTTAAAATAACATTTTTAAAATTATAAATTATATCATAAAATACATATTTATTCTTATAAAAAGGTTTCATAAATTTCATATTCATACTTATATAATAATAATGTCATAAAATTCATGTTATTTGTAAAAATGATATGATTCCATAAACACCATAAAATCAATCATTGTAGAAAAATATAAAAAATTTATGATAAGGTAAATTGAAATTATAAATCCAAAAAATGAATTTATATTTATTTAATTCATATTCTATATTTATAAATTTAATTTTTAAATGAAAATAAAAAATATAAAGAAAAACGTATTTTATTGGAGAATGATGTTTTTAGAAAAATCATTTCTTAATACTATTTTATATAAATTTACAATTAAAAAGGTGTTAATATTATAGTTCAAATAAAATATTTTAAAGGTGTACAATTTATTTTTTTAGATAAAATATACAATACTTAACAAAATGGATTTTTGAAATATTAAATACTATGTTTATACTAAATATGATTCAACAAATATCATTAAAATTTATTATTTATATTCTCACATTTAATTTTACTACTCTGTTAGTATTAAAATATTTATTTCAATATCTTAATAATAATATTATTAATATTTTTATATAACACATACATGTATATTTGTACTACTTTAATAGAACATTTTTATTTCATCGTGTGTTATATTATTTTAAATTTACTATTTAACAATACATGGCTTTAGAATACCTGTTTGATATATTACTGATGACCATATTTTCAATGACTCTATTTACAACAACTATATTTATAATGAAAAAATTTCATTCCAATATATATACCTACTAACTCAGTCGTTTACTCCACTCTCACTTCCTAAGACCCAATTCATATTTCATATTATTGGGTTTTAATGACCTCGACTCCAATACTCAAGAACTAGTTCCTTACATTATTACATTGGTACTGAACAAACGATTTCACCCTAAAGGACCAAATTTTTTAGTATCTTCAGAAAACCAGATACAAACACATGTTTTACATTAAAACTCAAAATATAATACAACATTGAAATTCCATTAGAAACATCCATATTCTCCTAAGTTATCCCTAGATGTCAATAATAATATACCTCTTAGCGTCTTGGAAAAATAAAACATAAGAAATAGGTGAGATCAAATTCCTAGTAAGGGTTAGAGTATAGTGGAAGGTACCATAAATAAAAGCAAACAATAAGGTATGGTTAATAACTAGAAACACATGCCATTAAAAGAAAATCTTGATCATAATATAGAACGAATAAAAGATGATCAAATAACGCCATATAAATAATCACATGAGAATGATACATAACCATGATTATTCTACTAGTAAAATAATCACATGGAAAATAAATAACTAATATCATAATAAGGGAATGCATAATTCGAGACATCACAAACAGACCATCAAGGCCTTGGATAAGAAGTCTATATAAATCTATAATGCCCCAACCAAATCCTGATCTATATTGTCTCATGGGATCTACCGATGCATCAAGGGCCAATAGTGGGCCCTAACAACACATAATAAGAAAAATATAATCCTCATATAAAAGGGGTGAAAAATAATGAACATATAAATTCATATTGAAATTAACATATGAAATTTTTAAAAAAATCCCAATGAGTTAACATAATCATAAACTATCCAGAGTAATATGGTGAATAGTTTGAAGATAGTAAATCCCCTATCAAAATGATCATAAACAATTCAATAAAATATAGTATATTGTACAATATGTGATCAACCTAAATTAATCATAATATTCAGTAGAGAGTGTTGAGATAGATGAAAATACACCAATGAAATCCTAGAAAATTTCATGAAAGAAATACATTTTTTTACTTTGGAAAGAAGAGTTATATGAAAAAATTCAGTATATTTTTTCATAAAATTATATTGGAAACATGTATATCTACAAAAAAGGGAGTAAAAATGAAAATATGTTTGAGTAATATTAAAGTAATATCCACACTAAAATTTGGCATGAAAGAGGTATAACACAATAAAAGGGAGTTGGGTTTGAGAATCCCCTTACCACGTAGTAAAAAGTTAAATGGTATGCCCCATAAAATTAATGAACATCAAATGAAATATTCAATACCATGAATATAAATAGATTCCTGATATTATATTTCAAAGTGTAGTTTAAAAATACCACAAACAATAAATAAGTTGTGAATAAGGCATATCTCAAAGGAATAAAAAGTGAGAGGATATAACCCTTACCTAATGTCTAAAAGCATTCTACACTTATACTTAACATCCTAGATAATTAAATTACAATCATTAATTAAAAATTTCATAACATTTTCTATATTTATTTTAATTTTAGTATTTATTTTTTATGTTCATTTTGATGAGTTTTAGAGTTCAATTACATCATTTCGGGAGAGTTCATTTTCTTGGATTTTCATGATCGACTCACTTGTATACATGAATGGATGTTCGTGTAAAATGAGATTAATTATCCAAAATTGAAATAATATGTTATTAGTGAAATTAAATATGTTTAAATGTTATTATATATCATTTTTTTATATGGTATGATGACGATTCATTAGAGAAAATGTTAATGAAAATGGTTCAATTTATTTTGGTGGGTTTTAACGACCATTATGAACAAATATACTTTTATTTAATATCATGTATATATATTGGTTTGAAAATTTTATATAACTTATAAAATATATAATAAAATATTATTTAACCATAATAATGGTTTTATGACCATACTTGAAGGTGATAATGGAAAATGAAAACACATCATCCACGATGGTGATAAATTGGCACATCACAGACAATGTTTTCATTTTTATAATAAAAGGGATAGGAGAAGGAGTTTGTTGATGGATATTCCATGATCATAATATAGTTAAATTACAAATAAAAGTACTATATTTATCACTCATTTTTTGATATATGAGGCAACTATAGGATAAGAAAAGAAAAATAAATTAAAAGAGAATGAAAGAGGATTTTACCTCTTAAATTTACCCTCCTTGAGAAACTCCATAAGGCACTTAGGATTGGTATTTTGGAAAGAGAAACAGGTCATGAAAATTTGAAATAGGATTGGAAAGGGATTCAGTCAAAATATAAGCATGATTCAATGATTATAAGGTTTGAGGAGATGGGGTGGTGAGAGGTGGTTTTTATAGTGGATTAGAGGGGTGTTTTCAATTATTTAATTCATTAGTTTATTATTTTGGATCAAAACTATCAATAGTATTAGTTATTGTGACATTGTATAGTAACTAGTTAATGTGAGTTTAGAATTAATTATTCTTACATCATCCACACACCATCCATGAATTAAAAATTCATTTATTTGGATTATAATTTTAAATGCCTTAAATTATCGTATTTCATCATCACAAAAAATTCAATTATTTTATAAAAAACTTAAAATTTAACCATAACAATGTTTAGGAATATATAATTAAAAAATGGACTTCATTTTATGGAAAAAAGTTTTTAAATATGAGAAAATTATTTTTTATCTAATGTAACCATTTATTCAAAAAATTAAAATGATAATATTATTTCTAATTTTTCAACTCTTTGGAAAATTAATTATGGTCTCATAAAATGATCATACAATTATAATTTACCAAAATATTAATTTATCAATCTATTTTATTAAAATAAATTTTATTTTAAATCTTTATATAAATTATAAAATTTCCAATAAAAGTATTCATTTCACAAAAATACCAACACTTAATTTATCATTCTTAAAAAAATTATTTACTTATTCCCTAATATAAATATGTCATATTTTCATTTGTGGGATACTTGAATTTAATTTATAATTTCATATGTTCGGTTATTATTCTAATGACCATATTATTATCTCTGATGGTCATATTACTATTTCAATGATCATGTTATTTAAATGTATATCGTGGTTTTAAAACTCAGTATTGCATGTAACATAAACTATTGAAGATATTAAATTTAAAAAGAGACGTACCATAAAATATTGGGTATGTTACATTCTACACTCCTTCAAAAATTTCATCCTCAAAATTTCCATAATGTCACCTCATAAAAAGACTTTGATAGTTCTTCGTTATAATTTACTATGGTTCCCAAGTTTCTTCTTCGATTTTATGATTTTTTCAAAGTAACATTATTAGTCGAGTCATCTAATTCATCAACACATATTCTTTAATGTCTAGAATCTGGATAGGATCTTTATAGTAAGATAAATAAGGTTCCAATTCTATTTCATAATAGGTGAGAACATGCATTAGGTCTGTCTTGTACTTCCTTAACAAAGAGATGTGGAAAACATCATGAACTTTAGAGTGACTTGGTGGCATTGTTAATCGGTACTGTATAGAACCAATTCTTTCCCTAATTTTAAAAGTTACAATGTACATGGGGTTTATTTTACCTTTACTTCCAAATCGTATGACACACTTCAATTGAGAGACCTTTAGGAAGACATGATCTCCCACTTGAATATTGAAAAATTTCCTCCAGTTATTGGAATAGATCTTTTTATTACTATGAGATGGTTTTATTAGAGCCCGAATAGTATTTTAATTTATTGTTTTTTCCCCAATAAGTTCAATCCCTACATGTTTACTTTCACCAAATTCATCCCAACAAGTTGGTGTACATCGTCTCTTTCCGTATCATCCTTAATGTGGTTCAATTTGAATACTTGAATGAAAACTATTATTATAAGAAAATTCTACGAAAGGTATGTAATGATCCCACATACCATGAAAGTCAAGTGAGAATGCTCTCAACATGCCTTATAATGGTTGAATAGTCCTTTTAGATTTTCGATCAGATTGAGGGTGATAATCAGTGCTCAAATGAAGCTCGGTATTAAGAGCCTTCTGAATAGTTTTCAAAAATTTTGATTTAAATTGTGAATCACAATCAGATAAAATTGAAATAGGTGAACCATGAACTCCTAAAACATTATTAAATTTGAGTTTTTCAAGGTGCTTCATTGGGAAATCCACACTTATATCAAGAAAATGTAATGATTTGGTAAGTTGATCAACAATTACCCATATTGTATCATTATTTATTGGAGTCTTTGGTAATCCAGTGAAACAATCTATAGCAACGTCATCCCATTTCTATGTAGGAATAGGTATAGGTTGTATTAATCCACTAGGATATTTTTTTCATCCTTCACATGTTAAAAAACTAAACATCCTGATACATAATCGGAAATTTCCAACTTCATATTATCCCACAAAAAATGTTCCACCAAATCAATATAATTCTTAATTCTACATGGGTGTATAGAGAAATCTGAGCTATTAGAATCCTATAATAATTATATTTTTGGCTTGGTTATAGAGGGAATTTGAAGCCTCTTTAAAAAATTTAAAATGATATATTTATATAAAAATTGTACCAATTTCTAATCATTCGCAACTTTAATTTTATTTTGAAAATTTTCATCCTTAGACTGAGTAATTTTTATCCTTTGGAATAATGATTGATTGGAAACCATTTGAAAATGTAGTGATGATTCACCTTCCTTGATAATTACCATATCAATATTTACTAGATCCATATACATAGGATCCCTGTTAATCCTCATTTCTTTCCGAACTCAATGATCATTCCTGATCAACGCAACTGCTACCGTATTTTCCTTCCCTAGGTGGTAGTGTATTGAATAATCACAATCCTTGAGTAGCTCAAGCCATCACCTTTGCCTCTCGTTGACTTCTTTATCTGAGAAGATACATTTCAATCTCTTGTGATGTATATATATATATCACATCTTTCACCATAGAGATAGTATCTACATATATTCAAAGAAAATATTATAGCTTCTAACTAGAGATATTTAGTTGTTTAGTTCTGATCATGAGTTTTTAACTACCTTGATGCATGGGAAATAACTCTATCATTCTACATAAGGACACTACCATGTTGTTTCTTCAATGCATCACTATAAATTAAAATTCCACCATTTCCTGATGGTAGACTCAAGATCAAAAAATTCACTAATCTCCTATTCAATTCTTCAAATAATTATTGACATTAATTTATTCAAATAATCTTAACCCCTTTATGAGTAAGCTTGGTTAATGGGTTAGATAATTGGGAAAATTTTTGAATGAAATACCGATAGTAACATGCTAAACCAATGAAACTATATACCTCAGTTATCTTGATTGGTGTAGGCCATTCTTGGACAAACATTGTCTTCATATGATCAGCTGAGATTCCATAATTGGAGGCAATATGTCCAGGAAAATATAATGTTTGAATCTAGAATTCACACTTTTTAAACTCACCATATAACTCTTTTCTTCTAAGAGTCTCTAGGACAATTCGGAATTGTTTCTTAGGGTACTCATAGATTTTTTAGAACACCAAGATATTGTCATTAAATACCCCAAAAAATTATCACGATATTCCTTGAATACTCTATTTATTAGATCCATAAAAATAAAGGGTTCATTAGTTAGTACAAATGGAATTAATATAAACTCATAATGTCTATACCTTTTTCGAAATGCTATATTTAGAATATCTTCCTTTTTTACATGTAATTGATGATATCTAGAATGAAGATCAATATTTGAAAAATATTGAGATCTATGAAGTTGGTAAAATATGACATTAATGTGTGGCTGAGGATACTTGTTCTTCATTGAAATAACATTGATCTCCCTATAGTCAATGCCCAAACTCATAGTTTCATCTTTCTTCTTAACAAACAGAATACGAGTACCCATGGTGAAACACTAGGGAGCACAAATCCCTTATCCCACAATTCCTCTAGTTTCTTCTTTAATTCTATTAACCCCACCATGACCATTCTATAGGGAGTCTTTGATATATGTTTTTTATCAGGGATTAAATCAATAGAAGACACAACTTCCCACTTTGTTCGATGTTTGGGTAATTCTTATAGAAATAAATATATGTATTCATGTACAATAGGTTCATCATATATTTAAAGATATTTTTATTCAATAGTAGTTTTTATCTGATCTTATCCTCTATGAATCTCATTTTGAAGACCTATTGTAGGTGGACACAAATATGACTCAGATGAGGAGGTCTCCTCTATAAATATGAGTAATTAAATGTCCTCATCACAAATCATAATTTATATATATTTTTAATATATTTTTTCATTATATTTTGAAAGCCAAGACATAGCAAGAATTATATCTAAATAAACTATGGGTATGATAATAAAATCAATAGTTAGAGCTTTTATGTGTAATAATAGGAATTTATTGACACATATTTTTTGCAATAAGGTTATCCCTAGGAGTTTTGAATAAAAACCCCCTTTTCAAGGTGAACAAGAAATAAATAATTTTTATAGAAAACATGGAAGATATAAAATAATTCAATGATCTATAATCAAATAAATCTTTATCCAAATTTGAGGAAATGATTAAAGTACCTATGACAACATCATTAGAAACCCCAACCTCGGCTGTTGTGACTGCATAATCATGGAATTATTCACTTGGCCTTTTATGGGGAAGGTTCCCTTAATGTATAATACTTTTATATGCATAGCTTCCCATATCCTTACAGTAGAAGAATTTCACATTTCCAAATTCATTCTTTACCTTGAAATCATGGGCCCAATGGCCATTTCACTCACAATTGGAAATAAGTCGCATTACCAATTGGCCTATTCAATGATGTTTATTTATAATGTTATTGAAATTTTGAAATTATATTATTCCCCTCTTCTATTTTTCCTTATTTTCTTTTCAAGAGTACTCTGCATCCCTCTTCTTATATTGCATCCATTCAAATACATATGTCTTGGAAAATAATATCTCTATCTTGAAACACATTATATTATATCCTCGCATGATGAGAATGCTTGGGAAACTAGTGACCTTTGTATAATTGGATTAATACCATCAAATAGTTGGTTAATATTATCCCTTGGATTACATATATAGTCCACTACATTCCTTGATATACTTGTAAAGTTGGCTTCATACTAATTAATATTTTCATCTTATTTGTGTCTTGGACTCAATAATTTTCTCTCTATTTCCTTTTGTTGGATATGAGTGAATTATTTTTCCACGAAAACTTCCTCAAAATCCTTCCATTCCATAGTTTAAATTTCATCCACCTTTTTTTGTTTTGTATTAATGATTAACATTGATCTGTATCTCTTGGGAGATGATAAACAACCATGATAAACTTCTCCCTTTCATTACTTTCTAAATAAAGAAATATCTTCTGTAATGAACTTATCCATTGTTCAACTACAAATGGGTTTGTAGTCCCATTGAATGATGAAGGTTTTTATCATATGACGTAGTGTAACATTGTTACACTGTGTTATGGATTAGGATGCTCCATGAAAGTAAGATTATTGATCATAACCTAAGTCTGTTTACTAGTATAGTTTTATGTTTTCTACTCCAGTTCAAGTTCCATCTCTAACAACATTATCTTTCATGTAAGTAAAATCCCCACATGGAATATGCACTTTGATATAGTTTCCATTCCTTCCACTATGTACCATTTCTAGTAATGGTATACACTAGAATAAATTATGGAATTTTAAAACTATGTAATAAATTAATGAATAATTAATCTCAAAATGATAAGATTATTTACCTTGGGAATATTCTAATAGTCAGTTATAGGTTTATATTTTCCTAATCGATGTTTTCTAAAATCTAATATCCAAAGTTCCTACTAAACTTACTATACTACCAACTATAAAGACCTTGACCCTAGTGTCCTGGAGCTGGTGCCTTATTTTTTCAAATTAGTACTATGAACAAGAGATCACATTCCAAAGGACTAAATAGTTAAGTAGCTGTAGAGAACCAATTATAAACATATTTTTTACATTACATCTTCAAAATGGAAGACAACATAGAAATGACACTAGAAGAATCCCTATTCTCCAAGATTATGCCTTCATGACAATTAAAATATATCTCATGGAATCATAGAAAAATAAATCCTAATAAAGGAGTGATATCATATGCTCAGTAAGGGTAAGAATAAATTGAAACTATCAGAAATAATTATAATTAATAATAAGGAAATGTTAATAACTAAAAACACATGTCATTAAAATATAAACTTGAGCATAATATTGACGAAATAAAATAAGATAAAATAACGCCATATAAATAGTAACATGAGAATGATACTTAACCATGGATATTATACTATTGAATAATCACATGGATTATCAACAACCAGTCTCATAATGATTAAATTCATAATTCAGGACATCATAAACATACCATCAAGGCCTCAACAAAATCCCAGTCTAGTTTGTCTCATGAGACCTACTAGTGTATAGAGGGGTTATAGGGGACCCTTCCCAACACTTACTAAGTCAAATTAATTCCTCATATAAAATGGGTGAATTATAATCAACATATACATTCATATTCAAACTAGAATTTGATATGTAAATAATTTCCCCACCGCTTCAGTGGTGGCAGTGGTGAATGAGAGGGGTACAACAATGTCATTCTTTGGGATGTATAGGATTTGAATCTTGTGAGTCCATTTTTGGGGGAAATATCTCCCCCGAGATCCACTAGCCTTATCGGGTGACCCATTTTTTGAATGGGTGGTAAAAATGAGGCACAAAGCACTCGTGCTGACAGATTTCTTGGCGAACCATCACCACCTCGGTTGTTGCCCTTTGGGATGCTCTTTCATCTTGGCTAAAAATTACTCCTTCTCAGTTGGGGCTCTCTCTGGAGTCACCTCTTTTTTGGAAGGGGGTTTCCTTGTGTGGAGGCTTTGAAAAGGATACATTTGGGAATTATATTTTCTTGAAAATAAATGTAAATAATTTCCCCAATCAGTAAACTTAAACATAAATTATCTAGAGTAATATGGAGAATAGAATAAAGATAGTACATACCCCATTAAAATGATCATAAACCATTAAGTAAAATATGATATATAGGTATCAAAAGAGATCAACCAGAATTAAGCATAAGGTTTAATAGAGAGAATTGATATAGGTGAAAATACACTAACAAAATAATTGAAAATTTCATGAGAAATATGCTTTTGTACTTTGGAATGAAGAGTACTTTTGGAAAATTCTTTGAATTTGTCATAAAATCAGATTGAAAACTTGTATATCCATGAAAATAATAAGTAATAATAATAAAATTATGTATGAGTAATATTAAAAGAAAATACACACTGAAATTTGGCATAAAAGAGTTATAACCCAATGGAAGGGAGTTGGGTTGGAGAATCCCCTTACAATTTTTCCAACAGTCAAATCATATTCCCCATAAAATTAATTAACATAAAATGAAATATTAAATAACATAAAGATAAAGGAATTCATGATATCATATTTTAAAGGGTAGTATACATACACCACATACAAGAAAATAAGTGTAAAATAATACTTATCTCACAAGAATAAAATGTGGGAGGAGAAAACACTTACCTTATGTCCGAAACCGTTCTTCACTTGTACATAAAAACCAAGATAATTAAATTAGATTAAATAATTACTAAATTAATAACCTATTATACATTTACTTTATTTATTATAATTTTATTGAGTTCATTTATGGTAATTTTGATGAGCTTTAGAGTTCAATTCCATCATTCTAGGAGTGTTCTTTTCCTACGTTTTTCACCATCAGTTCACTTGTATACATATATGGAAGTTCGTGTAAAATGAGATTAATTATCCATAATTGAAATTATATGTTATTAATAAAATTATATAAGATTAAATGATCTTATTTATCATTTGATTATTTGGTATTAATATGATTCATTACATAAAGTGTTAAAGAAAATAATTTAATTTATTTTGGTGGTTTTTACGACCATCATGAACTTATATCATTTTATTTAATATAATGTGTATATATTGGTTCAGAACACTTTATAAATTATAATATGTATAATAAAATATGTTTTAACCATTATAAAAATTTTATGACCAAACTTGATGGTGATAATTGAAAATTAAAATGCATCGTCCATGATAGCCATAAATCGACACATCACGGAAAATGTTTTATTTTTTAGAATAAAAGGGAGAGGAGAAGGGGATTGATGATGGACATTCCATTAACATAATAAAGTTTCATTATATATAATATAATTTATTAATCATATATGTTTGGATATAATATGTAAGTATAAGATAAAAAAATAAAAATAAAATAGAAGAAATTAAAATAGAACGTAAGAGGATTTTACCTCTTGAATTTCTTCTCCTTAAGAACCACCTTAAAGAGATTAGGTTTAGTATTTTGGAAATAAAATTAGGTCTCAGATGTGGGGAAGAGTATTGGTAATGGATTTTTACAGAATATAAGAATTCATCAAGGCTTAGAAGGTGTAGGGAGAAGTGGTGGTGAGGGGTGGGGTGGTATTTATAGTGGGGAAGAGTATTGGTAATGGATTTTTATAGAATATAATAATTAATTAAGGCTTAGAAGGTGTAGGGAGAAGTGGTGGTGAGGGGTGGGGTGGTATTTATAGTGGAGGAGAAAAGTGTTTTTTGATTATTTAATTCATTATTTTATTATTTGGAATCAATACTATCAATAGGATTGATTCTTATGAATATTTATAAAATATAGTTCATGTGAGTTCTAAAAAATAGTACTTACATAATCCATTATTAAAAAAATCTTATATTTGGCTTATAATTTTAAATACCGTAAATTACCGTATTTGAGTATTTTACAAAAATTCAACAATTTTTTAAAAAATCCCAAAAATTCTCAATAACCATTTTTTGATTATTATATTTAAAACAATGAGTGAATTTTATTAAAATAATATTCTAAATATGAGAAATTTAATTTTAAATTAAAATCATCATTTATTCAAAAAATGCATATTTTAATATCATAACCTCTTTTTTGAAACATTGAAAAATTAATTATGGTGTCATAAAATTATCTTATAATTATAATACATCAAAATATTAATTTTCGAATATTTTTAAAAAATAATATTTCTTTTAAATCATTATATTAATTGTAAAATTGTAAATAACGATTTCTATTTCACAAAAATTCAAACACATAATTTATCATTTTCAAAACATTTATTTACTTATTCTTTGATATAAATATTTCATATTTACATTTATGTAATACCTAAATTTGATTTGTATTTTGATTGGTGAGGTTATTTTTCTAACCAGATTATTTTTTCTAATGGTCACACTACTATTCCAACGGTCATGTTATTTAATAGTATATCATGGTTTTAAAACTCGGTGTTTCATCCAACATAATCCATTGAAGATGTTACATTTAAAAGTGACATACCATATAATCATGTGTTGTTATAGGTTTATCACAATTCATTATCTTTTCAAGATGGACTTCCAAATTATAGGTTTTATTTGGCTACTGGTGATCCTCAAGGTTAAAGAAGATCCATGTGATTTCCTTATCATAAAGATTTTATTCTTTTCTATATATTATCCCATATTGATTTATGCATTTTTAATACCTATATTTTATCCATGGTGAATAATAATTCATGGGGTTAAATACATAGTTTTATATATTTTTTTGTAACATTCAACTTATATTTGAATAATGTGTTTTTAGTTTTAATTCATATCATGTATGATTGATTTTATAATCAATTTCAATTCCTTTAAATAAATAGGCTAAGATACAGTTTAATAAACATATATTTAATGGAATGAATATGATTCCTAAAAACCTAGGGATTTACAGTAAGGTTATGTTATAGGTCCATCAACACCATCATCTATATATGAAGTTGTCTAAGTATATTTTTTAGATACATGAGATGCATTTCCATAGGAATGTGGTGTCTCAATAGGTAGTGTAGGTTGATCCACCAAAGATCAAGGTGGTTGTTTCTTAGGAAAAAACCATGAATAATGTAGTGGTTTATAGATTCATGGGTCTTATGGAATATTATTTTAGTTTTGTGTCATATTTCTCTCAGATTGAATCTCTATTGATAGCCTTGAATAAGAAGGATCATGTTTTCTTATGGACTAGTAAGTGTTATGCATCTTTTGGCTACCTAAAGTGTAAGTTGATTAGTACTCCTATACTTCTCTTTCCATAGGTGGGATTAGTGTTCAAGGTTTTCTTTGTTGCTTATCATCTTGGTTGGGATGAGCCTAGATGAATCATATGGTAGTGATATGATACAAGTGTATGAACATAACCACAAGTGTAACAATGCCTCACATCATATTTAGATGGAGGTGGTGTATTTTTCTCTAAATTTGTGGTGACATTACATCATTGGTGATTGATTTTTGGTCTTCATAGATCATAAGTGCATGAGTTATATTTTATCTTAGTAATAACATAATCTATGTCAAGGATGGTAGATGGATTCTTTACAGTTCTACAACTTCGATATCTCCTACACCCTAGGGAATGGGAATTTAGTTGTTTATATAATGAGTAGGAAGACACATTGAAATGTTGTTTGGTAGTATAGAGATTCTTAGAGGGTGGTAGTGGATCATGAATTGATTCATATTCATGTCAAGGAGGTTGATGGAAGAGGTTTACTTTTCTATATGGAAGTGAAATATTATTTGATTCACCCGGAAGAGAAGTGTAAGTGGGAAGGCATAGAGGTAGGGGGGATGTGAGACCATGACTTTCATGGTGATGGTCTAGAGGGATGGTCGGAGGATAATCATTATTGGGGGTTGTTTTGAGTGAAGTTGTTTTTTTTTTGTGATGCATGATGAGGTTATCTGTTCGTTTTAAAGATCATATTTAAAAGTGTATCCTAGTACCTCTATGATGTATCATTCCTTAATGAGTCATATTTGGGGTACCGATTTGAGCTCGCTAGCCGACCAATAAATAAAGGCTGAGAATCATGTCCCTGTTGGTTTTTTTGAATCCATTAACCTATCCTCGATTAGGAATAGATTTAATTTTAAATGGACATAATCACTGGTTTACCTCCATCCTATAGAGGCTATAACGATATATGAGGGATTTTGTATTGGTCAACCAAGTTGACTAACTTATTAGAAATCAGGAAGCCAAGATATAAAGAGGATTTGTCAAGGTAGTGTATGGATGTCGTAGGGAAACTCCTTGAGGAATTGAGGAACATCATTTCTTATTGGGATCTTAATTTATTATCATGAGTATAAGGAAATATATAGAATTATTTTGGTTCTCTTCTCTGTCTCAATAATAGCTTCTGTCATTAAATGGATTGGAATATGGATCAGACTATTTAAATAATGATGGATATACAACGAGGGTGCGTTCTGGATTTCAGGGAATCATGAGTAAAGAACATTAACTTGGTTGATATTGTATATAACAAAAATTATAAATCTTCCCTAATAATAGATCAATTTTATGAACTATATAAGATACATTTCCATCTCTGTTGTGCTTGCCTAAAATTAGAGAGTGTAAGATTCTTAATCCAGACATGGTGTTGTGTAGGACATAGGATAATAGCACTTGAGAAAAAGTGGGTGTTCAATTTAAATAAGTAATATGAAAAGAGGTAGATGTAAAATTAAAAAATGGTTGTGAAAGGATTCCAACATGAGGGTATTGATTTCTATAAAATATTTTCACTTGTAGTTAAACATGGTACCATATAGATGGTGATGAGCCTGATAGCTTGTGATAAGATGCACTTAGATAATATAGTTCTTAATATATCATTTATTCATTGTAACTTGGAGGAATATATTTACATTAATTAACCAGTGCATTTGAATAATGATTTAATCAATGGATAGATGTGTAAACTAAAAAGGTTTTTCTATGGTTTGAAGTAGGAACTAAGGATATGGAGTCATAAATTCAATGCCCTCATATTATTGGATAGTTTCAATTAGAGAAACACGGTTCACTTTTTCTACTGAATTTTTTGGTTTAATGGAAGTTTCATTATACCTCTCCTATATATGGATGATATATTTCTGGTTGATCCAAAAATTATAAGGATTTAGGGGTTGAAGAATAGATTTTCAATATTAGTCAAGATAAAATACATTGATCATGCCAAAATGAATTTTGTAATGAAGATTGACAGATATAAGAAATATAATAATTTGGTTCAATCTCAAGGGACTATATCTATAAGGTCATCAAATGGATAGGGATGTACAGATGTAATCCGGCCTCAACTACATGGGCTAAAAACGTCAAATTATACAAGGTTAAGGTACAAAAAATTGAAGATAGGGTTAAGGAAATTGAAAAGGTTTTGTTTACATAAATGGTATGTATCCTCATGCATGCAATAATATGAAATAGATTGGGCATTGAATTTATAGTGGTAGTTGTGTGTTATTTTAGGTAAAATCATGGTAGGGAACACTAGGATGTTGTGAAGTGGATCATCCAATACTTTAAGGTATCATAAGATACAACCTTGTGATTTGGGAGAGACGATATATTTCATATTTTCATAAAAATAAACTTTTATAGGTTTTCAGAAACATATAATAGAAGCCCTATGTTTGTGTTCACCTATAGAGGAATGATATGTAGTGGGATAACATGATTATAATAAGTAGTTACATTATAAATAATATATGTTGAGTATGTGATGAAAAAGGAAGTGTGTAAGGAACTAATATGGTTGATGCACTTTCTAAAGGATGTTGGTAAATGCTAAGCGGGTGGACTATTGTTTGATGATAGTTGGAGCGTAATTTACTTGGCTAATAATATGGTGTTTCATGAAATAATGAAACATATTTACATGAACTATAACATCATTTAGCATTTGTTCTAGGAGAATTTATTGGATTTATAGAAGACAACTAGGAAGTAGAATCCATGTGAGATTCTCAAAAAGATGTTCATCTAATAAATCCCAATGAAACATTATTCCCACTACTGGAAAAACAGCCTATACCAACGGTTCAAAACAGTGGGTATAGCCCCCAAAACCGTGGGTATAGCCTATACCCACGGTTTGGGGAACCGTGGGCTGGAACGGTATCGGGATAGGTCCCCAGCCTATACCCACGATTTTCCAAAACCGTGGGTATAGGTGTCCTACCACCATGTCACTGAAACATATCCAATTGTCACGGTGTCAACGGCTTTTACCCACGGTTTCAAAACCGTGGGTATAGGTCCTAAAATAATGCAGGCGCCGAGTTTCGATCTCGCGACCTCTCTACTGCAAACATCGCGTCTAACCACTACCCTAACATCACCTATATATATATATATATATATATAGTTAAATATATTTATAAAAACCATGGGTATAGAGGGAAGAACCGTGGGTATATGATTCCTGGCAAAAAAAATTTATTTCCCGCGGAAAAAAACTTTTTCCCGCGCACACAAAAGTGAGCTATACCCACAGTTTTTCATAACAGTGGGTGTAGGAATTTTGGCCCAGACCTATCCCCATGGTTTTACCCAAAACCGTGGGGATAGACCCCCCTATACCCACAGTTTTGGATAATCGTGGGTATAGGTCTTAAATAGACACCTATACCCACGGTTTTCCAAAACCGTGGGTATAAGGGGGGGTCTATCCCCATGGTTTTCTCCAAAACCGTGGGGATAGGTCCATTTTCCAGTAGTGTCCTCAGGTGGAAATGGGTGAATGAGATAATTTAGGAGATACTACATGATGTAGAAGTGGGGGATTATAATTGTTTCCTAAGTGTTGAAGGTTTACAAAGGTTCTTTGGAAAACAGTTTCCAAGCTGGATATTTCTAGGAATGATGAAGTTTATATTAAATTGTATTCTAAAATTTCCAAAAGGAAAAAATAAAAAATGTTAGGGTGACCTCGATGTCTATGAAATGGTAGTGGGAAATATAGTAGATAGATCAATGGTTAGAATATCGATCCTTCTTATTGTTGTACTAGTGGGTTAGGTTCATCGATAGATAGAAAAATGAACTTACGAGACTAGTATTTTTTTAGATGGGTTTTCATAAGGGTTAGTCCTTATGGTTTTGTGACAAAGGGTGGAATGGAAGGGTTTTTAGTTGTCACGTAACAATAAAAAGATGATCAAATAGAATTTTACAGTCATGAAAAGAAAAACTAAAGGATATTGATAGTCAATATAGAAAATGGAGAGACTCAAGTGGAAGTTAATAGTTAGTGAAATTAGTTGACTTATTGGGATAAACTATAAAGACAGGTTGGGTCCATCTTGTACAAATGTATTGTGGCTTAGATTTCAAGGGTAAACACAAATATGTGACAATTACCTACTATGTTTTTCAATCCTAATAACTTAAAATTGTAATATAATGTTTAATAGATCAATCCCATGGATATATTACTCGTGTCCAAATCATGTAAATCCTTGTGTGTTTTCTTTCCCTGTCTTTTCCTTTACATGAATGTTCATGTGAGAAGTGCATTTGATTGGATTATATTTTGGGACAACTCAATATATTTATTTTTGGTTTGGTTTCTTATTTCTAGTTTTTGGTACACAAATATTGTTGAAGTTCCCCGAGTGAAGGGCATTATAGTGGCATAGTTTTCCACTATATGAATATTTTGGTGAATAGATTCTAGAAGAACAATGATTGCTGGTTTTGGTGGATCATGTTTCACAAAAACTTCTAAATGTGATTTAGTGTTTAACCAAAAGAATTTTTGGATCTATATTCACAAAGTATTTCATATAATGTGACATAAGATGAAATTTATGGAAAATTTCCAAAAATAGTTTCAAAATATCCAAAAGGTTATTTGGATATTTCTTTACAAGTTATTTTATATGATACAATATAAGGATAAATGGAACAAATCCTATGAGGCTTATGTGAAAGAAGAATATTGATGGAGATATACCTGAAACCTTATATATATATATATATATATATGATGTATACTATCTATCTCATCACTCTATGAAAAACCATATTTTGTAGTGATTTATTAGAAAAAGTTCCATAAAATGACTACTTATTTAAAAACCAAATCCTCATGTCAAATAACCTCACTTTATTAGTGGTGGTTAAATATAATCATCCTGTAATGAAATATTAGAGATTATTTTTTTTAAAAAATACCACTAATATTTCATTATATGGTTATTTTTTAATAACCAATACTATTTAAACCCTATGTTTGAAAGGTTTCCCCTTTCCTCCACCTCCTTCTATCATGTGAAACCCTCCTCTACTATTATTTATACTCGGTCAAACATCACCTTACCTTATCCACCTTCATCCCCCAAAAAATCCTCCCTTCCCCCTTTCCTTTGTCCTCAATTACACGAATGTCTTCCTCATCTTCCCAATATAATATTATCCTTAATCTTTTTTATTTCTCATTATACTTCCCAATATAATTCTTCATTGTCTATTTCATGAACCTATTCCCCTTAGTTTGTTATTTCTAGGTTCAAGGTATGTTCTGAGAATCCCTAATCCCAAATTCCCATTATTATTTTATTTATTCAATGGCCTCAATTAACCTATTACACATTATATGAACCTATATTATATATACATTTTGTTTTGGTTTTGATATATATAGCAATATTATGGGACACATAATTGTGAGACTTTGTTTGACTATCAATATGTGTGAATTTTCAATTTATGGATATTTTAGATAAAAAAGTGAGAATAAAACTAATATGTTCTCTGATTTGGATAAATATGAGAAATAATTCCAAGGAAATTATTCTAAATCCCTAATGTTATCCATGATCCTTTATTGATTTAGAGACATATTGGAGGTCAATAGTAATCTAGTATGATTTGTTGGGAATTTCATGTTGAGTTATTACTAACATTATATTTTTTTTATAATACAAATATCATAATTTTCACATAGTTTTGGACAAGATGAATAATATATATATATATTGTACTTTAGTGTTTCCTTGAATGCATTTTTTATTTATGTCAAAATTTTATTTGATGTTTACTAATATCGTCTAAATTATTTTTCAAATTTAATATTATGATTGAATCAAACAGTACAGTATACATCCACTGATAGATGGATATAAATCTTAAATAAAAAATTTATAGATGAATGTATATACACAAAGCTAGATTACATGGAAATCATCACATTTGGGATCAATAACTATTGTTTGTGTAATTTTTAACAAAAAATATTTACCTCTCTAGCATATTTTTAATATATATATATATATCCCTTTTTGGGAATATATCTTTTTCATCCACCTATTAGGTTATTGTATGAGGGTAATATGTGTTGGGATATTATCTAGTTTATAAAACTTTATAAATTCATTGTGTCATCCATCATCATATCAAAAAAGAACATGTAAAAGGCATATAATAATTATCAATATCAAAACATGCGATTTAAATGTAGATTATCAGGTATTTTGAAAAATACATTCTTAGAAGAGTGTGATGGGGATTTTAAAGAGTGAAAATTTTATTGAAAAATACAACAGATGATTTGAAATAATTTATTTAAGTGGAATAATGAAAACCAAATTTGTTTTAGAACCCATTATATATCATGTTGAAAAATAATATTTTACTTAATATTAATAATTTTTCGAATAGTCCTAACACATGTACCTAATACTAAAATGATGTAATTAAATAATGCTATATCATATCAAAGAAATCGGTCCTAATCCCTTAGGAAACAAAACTATTTTTTGTGAAGTGGGAACATGAATAGTGGATGTGAAAAATAAGAGTCATGAATAGGAGGAAACATTTTCATACATGGATATTATAAAGAAAAGAATATGATACTCATTTATTGAGGAATTTACGATTGAAATTTTCTTGGTTTAACCTAATATTTATTCGATTTTTAATTTTTTTTTTCGTAAGATAATTGATTATCTTACATCAATAATAACCAAGTATTTATATATATAAACTAATATTTGTTTTGTTTTTAATTTTAATTTTATTTTTTAAATATTTTTTGATAAAATTTCATTGAAAACTGATTATTTTTTTCTTTTTGGATGTTAGAATTTCCAAAAATAATTGATTTAAATATATGAGTTTGTATTCTAAAACACTTATGTCATCAAACCCACCTGATAAAATCCCAACCTTCAATATATCTTATTATTACTTTTACTATGATCCCTTTATTACATTTAAAGACAACTAATACTATCCCTTATTCATCAGGTACACTTCTTACTTTTTGTGCATCACCTCCTACTATAGGTATGTTGGGAGAATCAAATGGATATGCTGAGGAATTGTCATCGAATGAAAATATGGTGTCACAGTTACCATCATTGGGGTCATGGAAGGTGGACAAGCTTTGTATGTAATTATTAATGTTAAAAATAATTTATTACATCTCTATACTAATTATTTAATATATTTGTTGAATATATTCATATAATAATATAATAAAAATGAACATTAGTACATCACATTTTTTGGAGGATAAAAAAATTTAAAGTTGTTGTGACATATGACATGTATGGTGTGCCCAAAGATGATATCATAGGCTTATATGTGCATATAAAAGGGTATTTAGCATATGATATGATGTAACGTCCCATCAAAAATCATGATTTGAGGCACATTTCGATCACTTTAAAGATTTTTTTTTTCATATAAAAGTAAAATTAAGTCAAAATAAATATTGGTAGTTTATTTTATATGATATTCCTAAAAAATATAAGTCTTATTATATTTCTTTATTAAATATGTATTTTATTTTCATTTTTATGTGTTTGAAGTGTTTTTGAATCAATGAACATTGAGTAGTTTTGGGAAAATATAGAAGGAAATTAAGTATAATCTATGGTGTGAGTTCAATAATACCTCCTTGAGTTTTCATTAATTGTACTAAAAGTTTACTGAAGGGAAACTAATAGATTAGTGGAAGTCATTTGTGGATATCCATCATTCGTATTCACATAAGGTATTTTAAATATCTATGTGAATTTATATTAATTTACTAAAAATAGTTATTTTTATTAATATTAACCTTATTTATTTTAGTAATATTCTAAAAAACTCACTATAATTGTAGAAACAAGTCATCCCACATAGGGGTAGATCCAAAATATTTTTGAGGAGAAGTTCGAACATGGTAATTTATTAGATATAATGAAATATAATTTTATTCATCTAAATTATTTAAATATTATAGTTAATAATTTTTTTCATTTAATGATATAGGTGAAAGAAGTTAGTCACAAGGTCGGTTGAATGAAGAGATTCAATGATAATTATGTAAAAGAACTCACAACAAACATTGGGGTAAAAAATCTAACATAAAATTAAATTTTGATTAAGTAGGAAGTTAGGAATTAATGATAATATTGTAAATGGAATATCTTCTTAAATAATAATTTGTTCAATTAATATATTTGATTTTATGATTTGATATTTCCATGTCATTATTATTATTTTATTTCATGAAAAATTAAATATCTTCACAAATATGGAAGCAAAATAATATAATGGGATATCCCATATTTCTTTAGTGATTTTGATATTGATGTCAGATATATATTTAATTTATTTGTTACCTATTATTGATTCGTTAATTTTATATTAATTCTTATATTGGACATATAGAGTAAATAAAAAATAAGTAATAATGAAATATTTAATTGATGTTTATTTTTAACGAGTCACAATTATGATTTGTTTTAATAGTTTCATTGCACTTGTTATTTTGAAAATGATTGTTTTTAATATGAGTTTCATACAATTTATTATCTTTTGAATGTGTAATCATTGGTTTTTATGTGTTTAATTTGTTTTCTATTTGCAGTGAAAAATTAAAGAGTGTGGGATGAAAATACCTTATAGTAATCTTTAGTCTCCCAATAGGAATATATTTCCCATTTTTTGGATAGGATAATGTTGAACATATGTGAGGATTTAGAATTAGACCCTCCCACTCATGAATCATTGGGAGGATCTCATCTTCATTTACTAGGACATCTACCCCAATATGTTTTAGTAATTTTACCAGTCTCGAGTAATTAGAATCAAAAATGAAAATTGTGATGATCAAGAATTGAATAGAGGAGCAAGATTCATAATGGATAGCCTAGAATGAAAAATTTGTAGTGATGGTAGGTGTAGTGGATGAAGGTTTTGGGTTGTAGAGGAAGTGGTCATGCCCATGACCAACAATGTGTTTTCATCATGTCCTTTTATTTGATCCTCAGAATTAGATGAAATGGAAATCTTGGAAACCATGATATATTATCATCATATAAAATTTATAATTTATTAGTGTCATTATTAATAATTAACCTTCATTGGAATTATTTCATCATCGATGATTTGGTTAAGACCTCTTGTTGTATAGTCATGATGTCATAGGAATCAAAGGTAGATTCCATCTAGTAGTGATCGACACATCATCCACAAACCTATGATCATAACCATCGAATTTATTGGGTTCTATAATAAAGGATTATATATCTTGAATTGATCATTGTTGATCACAATAGAATCATTCACGGTATGAAATAATTAGTCTGGTTCTCCCTAAAATTGAGAGTTTAAAAGTGGAGGATTCTTATCTGTTCTTGAGGGCATTCATGGAGAAGATCTCTCTAGGGATTGAGAGGAATTTCTGTTTATTTTTTTTGTACAATAGTGGCTAGTATTCATTATGGTTATAAAATTATATTAATAGGTATTTATAGACCTAGGGTTAGATAATAAACAATTTGACATCGACCCTTTTTATTATCGTAATCCCCAGGGAACCCAATGTCTAAATTGTAATCATATTATTATAATTTTCAGAAATACACTAAAATTCATGGATAAATAAATATTATAGCCTTAAATAAAAAAATTAATATTTAGTTTTATAATATTTAAAAAATCCTTCCTCACCACAATATTAATCTTTGTCTACTGATCCTCCTTAAAAATTTTTAGAATTTAGATAATATCTAATTATTTGAATAAATAAACTTCATAGTATTATATGATAATAAATAAATTTTAGATTCCATATATCATTTAATAAATACGTTTTAAATGGTCACATTAACAAATAAATACATAACTTTTACCTTAAGAATATCCCAAAGATAAATAAATATTGTATATTCATGTGATTAAATAAATAATCACTCAGTGGATAAGTATTTATTTAATATTCAACTCACATAATATTATCTAGAATAAATGGTGACCGATTAAATTCAATCAACCAAAAATGAATAATTATTAAACCAAGTATGGTAATATTATTTATTTTACATGTTATAATTATATTGAATAACTGAGGTTTTGGATACACTTAGTGTGTGACCCTCTAAGAAATTTTCTCAATGGAATTAGGTTAGACTGCATGAAGTCCAATATTAGTGGATAGAAACATGAAAATAATACCATAGAGAAAGAATTTAATATTAAAATGGAATTGAACCTCATATGAATTCACATTGTGAAATATAATCCCATGAAATCATTAATCAACCATGTTTCATACTGATGTCATCAGATTATGTGCTTTACATATCTTTATTTGACTTTATATTAATGAACTTTCCCATAGAACACCATGTAAATGGACTTCATTAAGCACTTCCATTCTCAGAACAGGGCCTGAGATATCAACTTCCATTAAATAATAGAAGGGACAAATCCTTTATCACATTATTCATTAATTAAATATCACTCATGACACACCCAATGTATCATACCTCACTACAAAAACATGTCTTCATAATTTTCATCAATATATAAAATTAAACAAATCATGATATTGATTAATAATAATTTTAAATTCTATTTTTTGTTACAAATATCACCATATTAGAATATCCAATGACACATAAAAATATAGATTTCTTATTAGAAAGTAATGTTCTCGTAATCTCATGATTTGAAGATTACCAAGGGTGTACACTATGAGAAAGTGTCCCAAATCTCTCTATGTCTCCACCCCTGATAGAATTTATTATTTTTGTCCCTTAAAATTATATCATCCATGTATAGAATATATATTTAATAATACCCTTAGGACACTTTTGGGTTCTCATCATAGTGGGAAATTTCTATGACCTTTTAGTGTAACATATACCCTTAGGGAATTATCACATTGATGTTATGTAGAGGAAAAATCAACATGTGATAAGACGTGGATTAGTATTCCACACTATGAATATGTAAATAATCAAATATTATTTGGTTCTAGGGAACCAACACCAATAGAATCCCACTTATACTAGAAAAAACTGCTAACAACTTAACTGGTTAGATTCACATGATAAAAGTGCTTCTACTAAGATATGGATATAGTTGTTTATCCCACCAAGCTACCAATTATTTTTCTACATTCTGTGACCTCATCTCCCTAAGAAAATCATGAATTATAGAATAAAATTGGGTGTATATATTTTGTACTCTATTATCCTTGACATCATGGATAATACCATTGTTAAAATTAATAATGTTATGATTGTATTTTTTCTATCAAGGTATAACTAAAAAATTTTGGAACAAATAATTGTTAAACATGATTCTTAAAATTCATCACAATCCAAAATGTACTAATTATACTTTATATTTGGAAACTAATGGCTATAATATCCTTTTCTTATTTCATATTATATTAACTTAACTGTGATACTTGATCAAATTCATCTATTTTTGATTGGTTTTATAATCCCTAAACACTAGTAATATTATTTCTCTAATTACCAAGAACTCATCTAGTTTTTCTTCCTAAATCGCTTTTGGATAGTTCTAATTGCTAACCAATTTAGTTCAACTACTCTTGTTTAATATTTTCATTCAATAATTTATGAAAAATCATGATCAAAACTATGTACATGTCATTGAATGTGAGATAGATTTCCAAAATACTCTTAGTCATATATATTCTATAAATCAAAAGAAAACCACATGAAACTGTAAACAATTTGAGTGTATTTTAGCATCTTATATTTTTCAATAACATGTCAACTATGTATTATGACTTGTAATAATAAACCACTTGATCTAAGCTTATAGATGATGTTCCCTAGAACAAAGGATTATATCTAAGTCATTTTTTGGAAAAATCAATTAGTAGTATATAACCATAAGAATAGTAACTAGTTTTTCATATATTATGAAACTTAACATTTTGTGAAAACTCTAGTGTTCCCAGTAAACTCTTATAAATCCCCATAAAAATTTCATTTCAAATGAATATACTATGATCATTACACTTTTTTTACCTATAATTGGATCCTTGAAACTTGAAATCCATATCTGATATGTTTGATGTTACCTACCGTTATGGTCACACCATATGAACCATCAAGTTTCCTCCATGAGTGGTGTCCCTTTATATCTGATGACTAATACAATGTTCGTAATAAATATGTTAGGTAGAACTCAAATATATTTTTGACTGATGATTGGAGTAATAGTTTGTGTCATATACTATGTCTTAGACATTTAACCTTTTTATAATTAACCATTAGTTATTGGTAACAAATTGTATCATCTATATATATTTTCCCTTGAATACTCACCAGCAATATCTTTCCTAAAAAAATCCAAAATACAATACGCCTGAATTTTTGGTATATGGATTCAATTATTGAACTCATAACAACCTGTCTATCATATATAGTTGGAGCTTACATCTATATGTATGATTTATTATTACTATCAAATAATATATCACCCACTTTTGTGAAAATAAAACCACCATTATGGTTTTGACCATCCTATGTATTATGTGCCACTAGAATAATTCCACCCACAAATAATTGAAGGGTTTAATGTTCAAATTCAAACTTGAGCATCTGGATAAAAGATTATACTAAAATCTTATATTCTCCCATTATCTCAAAAGGTTATATACTTCCCTCATAGAAATAAAATTGGAATGATTAATACCTTTTTTATCTTAGGTATGCGAATATCCTTAGTTTTAATAGGATCATTAATTGAGATTCACCTGGTGTTTTCATAATGTACATTTAATGCCCTCACCAATTTTTTATATAGATTCCTTAAAAACCCTCGTTCTATAAAATAATGGATTAACATAATTCAATAAATTTATATGATTCCCATTAGCCAATATTGATGGAATATAGTTATTTGGTATACTACTATTTGAAATACATGTCAGGAAATGAATTGTGAAGGTCTACAAAACAATTACAAGACTCATCATTGATATTAACTCATACTTATATGTGAATAAAGATATATAAGTTTATAAAGACCTTCACTACGCATTAAAATTTCAATGAATACTTGGTTAAAATCTACTTCAACATACCATCTGGTAGGATCCAATATACTTTATCAAGTAGATTCATTACATCATTGAGTATTCCAAAAAATTTATAATAAATATAACAATGTACATGAATTTAACTCAAGCTTCTTTGAATAGTTCATACTATCTAGCTTAGCTAACTCCAAATGTTTTTTGGCATACCATTATATCTAATTGTTTATTAGTCTTGAAGAGATGTATATCATATACCTAAGAGTTTTAGATCCTATGAATCACAGCAACATACTAGGTATATGAATCACAACTTATAGATTTATTTGACAAAGTCATAGCTTTCCTAGACTAGGTATGAGCATTAAAATTAGATTCATTATTTATTTTTAATGTTAGATATTAATGATTTATGTTTTACTGAATTATTAATTAAGTGTATTTTTCCAATACAACATTAATTTCAAAATAAATATTGTATCATTATGTTCAATAGAACACTAAGATCAATTTTTGTTAAAACTTATCAAAAATAATAATTCAATTAGAATTAATCCACCATGAAATAAGAATTCATCTGTTTTTTCATTAATGAAATTGGAATAAACCTTTCTAAACAACTATAAAACAACATACTTTCGAAGTAATGTGTTTTAATCTATCGATATAGGAATCAGTCTTTATCGATCACTCATAGAACACACCTTACCTCTTGTAATGTTTTTGTGCGCTTCTCATTGTGGACATATGAATTAGTCTTTCTCATCCACTGAGAGAACACACAATACTTATTTTTTTATTATAATAAAATAAAAAACATTTAAATACCCAAAAAGTGAGATATAAACACCTCATAAAATGATGGGTATTTTCCTGATGTAGATAAAACTAATCGCTTCTTCTTAAATTCATTAGAGTAACTTTTAAAATGATATAACTATCTAATTGAGAATCAAATAGTCTCTTATTCACTGAACTGCCTATAAATCGTTTACATAATTGAATTATGTTGTAAATGGACCATTTACAATAATATATTCTTGTGTGTTTCAACATTTAATTCCATTTTTTTCACTGCAAGTGTTTGGGAACCAAGTTCCCACAAATCTCATTTACCTTGAGATTTTTTGTTAAAATATTCATGAGTTTTTCATCCCATAATATGAATAAGAAAAACCTAGAAGGAAAGTATGATTTTTATGAGAATAATATCTTTATAGAAGGCATACTTCAGTAGCTGATCAATATACATTAGTATATTGATGATAAGATCAATAACTATATACCCTCATCCAATTTTCACTAGTATAATGTAGTATAATATCATATTTTTAATGTATATCATTCTCATTATAAAGGAATAATAGATGAAATGTGATGGTATAAGCATCCATGTATTTATGTGGAATTATCATTCCTTCAAACAAAACTAATATCCTAAAAAAATGTGTAGTTGGAGAATCTCAATGAACCGCCTATTGGAATCATTCTCACCTTCACATGTTGTGTGAGGTGGATTAACTGGTATAGGGAATTCAACCACATAGTATAAATTTTACAATCATTGTTCAATGAATGAAACAACTACACCACCCTTGGAATTTTGTGTCGGTGAGGACATGATATGTTCCTAATGTATCACTATCATAACCCATACCAATCGGGCTCGTACCCCAATTACCATAAGCCCTCCTCCAATAGGCCAGGGACTGGTGACTAGTGCCGAATAGGCATATCTCACAAATGGGAGGCCTTTACCTAAGTACCTATACACACACACACATATCCAAGCCCATAAAGCTAAAAGGAGAAAATAAAAACCCCCATTCATGAATACACTAGTAACCAACCACAGAGTAAAACAAGAAAAAGTAAAGTACAGGAAGGTAAACCAGGCCATAATACAAGACAACCAAAATAAATACAACTGCAAAGTACAACCTGAAAACATGTGTACTGAAATTTATATAGAAATATTTCAGGAACACCTTGACCCACCATATCTCACAGGGAACCGCCCAGTCTGGATCCTAGTCCCAATCCTTATAGGACTCCATCAAAGCATCGGTTGTCTGCACAATACATGACATGTGCGGGAAAATCTTGTGTAGGGGTGAGTAAAACAATACTCAATATGACACCCATAAACAACAAAGGAAAAACAAAAAAGAAATTCACAATCATCTGTACATAGGTATACACCCAAACACATACCAAGAATGTCTAGATATACTCATTTATAGACACCAGGTATAAAGGATATGTCACATCAAAATATTCCTTCATAGGATTTTTCTCGAAGCATGGTCATCCTCGAAGACCCCGCTCCTCAAACCATGATGTCATCGTTGGTCAAGATCAAGCTATACAGAGAGGGGATTCTCAGGGAATACCATAAAAATAATTTATATTACTCCTTAATGTAGGGGATTACTAACAATACCACAAAACCTAACTATGTGTCTCAAAATTTAGGGGATTCTGAAGAATATCGTGAACCGTATGATAAGGATCACTAAATGGAGGAATGACACTCTTATCTCAGTGATCATGTCAACACACAACAACTCCATCAGGGGTGGTAGAGTATCACTCCCTCCCCAAGGAGGATTCCAAAACTCTATATGGTACTCGGTATCTTGAGGGGATTACTATGAAATGCAGTCGAACCCAAATGGAAAGAACCAAAGGGAACTCTGCAACTTTACTGGTTTATTCCAAAAATCCAAAAAGAAATTTTAAAAGGACTTCCTCATCACATGGATTCTAACACTATAAACTTTTTTTCAAAAAGAAATACGGTTGGAAGTTATGGGTATTTTAGTGAAAAATGTGTTGGTCAGGTCCGAGACGACCCGGAAAGACTGACGACCTGACCCGATCCAATCTGTTGAGCTGTTGGGGGGCCCTGAAGGTTTTGGGCGCAGTGGAATCTCATTGGTGGATGTGCCCACTTGGATTTTTGTCATTAACAATGATCAATATGGGATCAATACAACGATAAACGCCAGTCTCCACGGATCGAATCACAGAAATAGAAAAAGAAAAGGAAATCCCTAGAACCACAAAGTTGGATTGTTACAGGTTGATTATAATTAATTTAATCAATTGAAAAGAATTAAATTTTGGTGTTCCTTCTTTGTTGATATTTCTGATCACGTTCCGATGTGATACGTCATTGTGTCACAGAATCCAAGGGTAGACTTCCTCTAGCGGTGATCCACAAATGCACCTCGTATCTCTGGACGTCGCCAAAGGAGCCTTCGGGTGCTAGCATGGAGAAACCATTAATTGTGTTGTCCGTATTAGATCGTCTTAATCCAATGTCAGAGGATCTATCACGGTCTTGAGAGAATTCTTGGAGGAATAGGTTCTTTTAGCCTTGAAAGAATTCTCCAAAATTGTTGTGAAAAATGATTAGGGAAAAGTGTTGGGGTTGTGAGGATATTTATAATCGTGTTTGAGGCTATAGAGTTATGAAAATAAATAAATGTGTTACACATTTTATTTATTTCATTAACCCTTATTGAAAACCCCCATGTCAAATTATTAATTCCTTGAAATTTCCCCAGGATGATTATAATAAATGTCATTTAATAAAACAATATTATATCCTCAAAATCCTGACTAGAAAAACTACACTGCATGTATTTATTAATAATGGTGTGTACTTGTTTTTTCATAAAACTACATGGCATGTAATCGTTAATACACGACATGTACTTATTTTACATTTCCATTCCAAAATAAAAACTACATGGTGTGTAATCATTAATACACGGTGTGTACTTGTTTCCATTTTATTCTTCCTCCAACATTAAAATGATTTAGGCTTCCTTGAATAATTATTAATCCACATACGAGAATAATCTTTATTCTACTTGAGATAATTAGATACACTTAGTGTTTGACCCTCTAGGCCTCTTTCTCATTACCATTAGGCGGGCTTGCCTAAATTTCATGATTACTATCTAGCAACAGGTCAAGACACCCAAGAGAAAGAAGTTGACGCCATATTGACGTGTCACCTCATACGAATGCTTACCGTGTAATTTAATCCCTTTGTATCAATATCTCATCAATCATGTTTCACGGCAGTGTCATAAACCAATATGCTTGATCTGTCATTCTTTGACTTCCAGAAATAAACTCATCATTACACCATGGCCATGGAATTTGTGCTACAATTCTATTTCAATCAAATGGATAGATATATTTACTTCCATAATTATGGAAGGGACAAATCCTTCCTCAACTTATCCATTAACAACATGTCATTCGTGACGCACCCAACGTACCCTACTTCCCACCAACTATCTACGTGACGGTTTTCGTCAGAAAATCTAAGTGTGCAAGTCATGACATGAGTTAATGATAATCTTCTCGTCTAAGGACCATTACACATGCTTGCAGATAGTAATGTCCGATGACACCAAGACATGCGGAATTACTACTGGAGGGTATGTTCTCATAATCTTCTATATTGGAGATTACCAAGTACGAACTCCATGAGAGAGGGTCTCATCTTCTTACGAGTACTCGCACATGACGGTCTGTATACTATGTGTCCTATCATAGTATGTCATCCAACCGTAGAACTTTATTTAAGAATATTGTTATATAATTTCAAGGGTCTCATCATAGTAGGGATCTTCCATGACTTTATTAATGCAACAAATATTCCAGGGCATTATTATATTATAGTCATGAAAAACAATGAAAAACATATAATAAATGTACATTCATGTAATCAAAGTACAAATAGTTGGTTCTCAAGAAACCAACTCTAACAGGCCCAACTTTCCCAGTTCGGTCCGCTTGCGGCGAACTGGTGTGCTCCACCAATCGCAGCCTGACCGGGAATCAACTCCTCTATCACCCACACGTGGCTTAGCCGAATGTTGTCTAGTCAACACAGCCTATACTCATGGTGCGTTCGGCCACGTGGATTGTCCAGTCCACGTAATCATCAGATCTTGTGGAATTGCCATGGGTAAGACCACCAACTGATGCGACTCTAGAAAGACGCATCCCTCTAACGAGGCTTGGAATGCCGAATCCCTTTGACACCAAATACTCCTTCCATGGATCATCACCCCCGCCCACATCTGATGTTTCCACGGGCTCCTACCACTGCCTGCTATCAAGTTGGTGGCCTCCACTTTCGTGTGGTCTTGCTGCCACACGCCACTTCTATCGTCACTGTGTGCCACCACTGGCAGCTCTTAATTTCACAGGCCACCATTATTGTTGTGGCTGTCGGTTCTTTGAAACGTGAGAACCTACCAGATCCTTAGGTCTCCACCATCACTATCGTATGTTCCAAATAATATTTACATCTCTATGGGGGTCCATCCATGTTCAGAACTTTCTATAATGTTCCGACGCAACCACTGGGGTCCATCAACGAAGAACGCAAGAACATGGATAATAAAGGATCCAATAACACCCAAAGAACAACCCAAGCCTTTTTCTTATCGGCCTTAGTTTTTTCTTGTTTTCCATATGACAATGAATGAGACTAAACATCAAAAAGATCAGTTTTCCATTTTAATCCCCGCAAAATGAATCCCAACCCCACAGAATGCACGATCCATGAATCAACCCATTCTTTGATTGATTAAATATCATCATAGGGAATAGAATTAAGAATGGGGAATTGAAACCAAATAAAAACACACATGATACCTATGATTGGATCGCTCTTTAATGAAGTGAGAATTTATCATCTTTGTCAATCCACTTAAGAATGCTCTTGATCCTTGATTAAGGCTGATGTCGATCCATTATCATTTGACAATGATATCTTTAGAGGTTTCTTCTCTCAAGTAATCTCAGAAAATTTATAGGGTTTTGAATTGTAACCTTGGAAACCTACCTAAATTAAAAATAAAAAGAAACTGCAAAACATCAAATAAAAATATTTTATTTAAAATATTTTAATGATTGTTGCGGCCAAAAATTAACTTTCACCCTCGACCTGTGATGTTCAATTATAGGTCCCACCTAAGGTAAAGACATTATTCCGGACACAATGGTGCCATCATATTTTTGATCTGGGAACCTATTTAAAACTTATTAAAGTTCATAATTGGATAAAGGGGTTTTTTAATTTAAAAACTAAACTTTATTCAAAAATTCATTCCGGGTAGACCAGGTCTCAGAATCTCATGATGTCAAAGTGCTTTGTCTTAGTATTTTAAAAATTAATTTATTAAAACATATTAGAGAAAAATACAAGTCATTACATTCTTACCACCATAGGTATTTATATCCCTAAAATCCAAAACAATGGCTACTAAATAAAAAATGAGGGTGACGAGAATGCATCTAATCCTCCCACTCCCAAGTGCTCTCCAGAATGTTCACGTACTGCCATCGAATGCGCACTAGAGGAATCGACCACCCTACAAGGGTTTACTCCTATTGATCCTTGATCTCTACTAGTAACTCGACAGCCATCACCCCATCATTAATTTTCAGCTCTCCCTAGTCGATGATGTGCGACAGATCATGCACGTACTTCCTCGGATAAGACATGTGGAAGACAACATGCACCCTGTGCAACATGGGGGTGGATTTAGGAGGTAAGACCCCTCTCTACCTATTATCAGAACCTAAAAGGGGTCGATGAACCTCAGAGACAACTTTTGTCCCTAACCAAATCTTGGAAAACCCCGTCAATGTGAGACACGAAGAAGACATTTTCACCCTCCTCAAACTCCAAGGGCTTCTGTATCCTATCATCATACAACATTTTAATGCTCTGTGTAGTCCTCATACACTCCTGGATGATCCAAACATTCTTGGTGGTAGCTTGTACCAACTCCAGGCCCACAAGTGCTAACTTTCCTAGGTATGTGTAACATAATGGTTATATACAAGGTTGTCTGTACAAGGCCTAGAATGGTGGCATACCTATGGTGGAGTTGTAGTTTTGTTGAATGAAAACTCTACCAGTCGTAGGTGGTCCTCCCAACTATGACCAAAGTCCAAGAAACAGACATGAAGCATGTCTTCTAGAACTTGGATGGTCATCTCTATCTTCCCATCCATCTGGGGATGAAAATATGTGCTGAGCTACAATTGTATCCCAAAAGCCTCTTGAAAACCCTTCCACAGTCGGGATGTGAATCATGAATCATGGTCTGATACAATCATCGAAGGAATCCCATGAAGTTGAACTATCTCCTGATCATAGAGGCATCCCAAACTCTCTATGGAACTCTTCTCCTGGATGGGTACGATGTTTTCCAAATTAGTGTGTCAGTAAATGATCACCTATATGGTATCATCTCCCAAAAATGTTTGTGGTAAACCCATCATGAAGTCAGTCGATGTCCCATCCCACTTCCAATTCGGCACCTCGAGTGGATGATTCAAACCTTATGGAACCTGGTTCTCTATCTTCACCGGCTTACAAGTGAGGCACAAAGAAATGAACTCCACCACTACCTTCTTCATCCATCTCCACCCGAACTGATGTCAGAGGTCTTGGTACATATTCTCTACACCGGGATGTACCACTAAGGGGGATATGTAGAACTCCATAAGAACCTCCAATAGTGACCCCACTAAGATAACCATGCACCCTCTAAAGGGAATGATGTTCTTCCCACCTATCAAATATCCATTAGAGGGCCTTCCCTATGAACATATGAGAACCTCAGGACTCACAATCGATATCTCCTATTTGTGCCTCCATGACTCGTAGTAAGAGTGTAGGGGTGAAAACCATCGACTCAAGATAAGCTACTCTACCATCATTCCTAATAGATATCTGCAGTGTTCCCAACTGCTCAAACTCCTAACTCAGAAACTGTAAGTTGGATCTTCTGCTGAGTACATATGCCACCATGTTTCCCCTACCATGAGTATAGACAATCTTGAAGTAATAATCCTAGAGTAACTCTATCCATCACCTCTGTCTCAAGATCAAGTCCCTATGAGAAAATATATACTTGATGATCATAAGTAGAAGGTAAACCACTCCACCATCAAGTAATGTTGCCACATCTTCGAAGTGAAGACCACTACTACCAGCTAAAAATCATGGCACATGTAGTTCTACTCAAGTTGTCTCAAATGGAACAAGCTGTAGGAAATCACTGCTTTAACCTACATTGTAGGCATTCTCTAAAGAATATGGTTTATTTTTTGTGATTCTTTTGATATAATTATCGTATAATATAAAAAATAATTAATAAAAATTTATCTTTAATGTTTTTTTTGAAAAATGTAATTAAAATTAGTACTTACTAAATAATTGTATCATTTTTTCACATTTGAGTAGAACACATTTATGAGATTTATACAGGTCTTCATTTGAATGAAAACATTAATGGTGATCCCAAAAAACCAAGCTTAGGATTATTGAATAGTGAGAATTGATGGTCTATTACATCATCAATTTTTTCATCATTCTTCCTCATTTGATTATATTTTAAAGGATATTACTATTGATAAAAGTGAGTTTTTTTAAATTTCCTCTTACAAGCACGCTTCAACAATTGAACCTTCAACTAATTCCTTATTACAAACATGCTTCTTCAATTATTTTTATATATCTATCAAATGGGTATATTCAGCAAAATTGTATTGGTCCTCAACATTTAGATTCACACAAAAAATAAAATATTAAATATTCCATTGAGTCAAACAAGGAAGAAATAAATATTTTTTACAATTGACATAAAATTATAACATTTTTTATATCATACTCAATGAATCATAGTATATTTTATCTACATAATTGTTTTGAAATAAATATGATATTTTAGTCAACGCAACCCAAATCATAGAATCCATCATCCCAATGAGACCAAAAGTTAGTAATAGTTTCATGATGTCATGATAGTCAACCAATAATATATCTATTTATAACAAAACAAGAAAAATTAGAAGCATACACATCTGGTAACAGGAAATCATTAATCCACTAACAAAATAATAAACAAATTTATTTAAAAATGGAATAAACTTCTTATATATTAATTAAATTCTTTTATATTTGATTATAAAACAACTCAAGTTTAGGATTCCTACCAATTTTAGCAAGATCTAGTTGTGCCTCCACATCTTGTTTGGGTTTTTAGGTGTGCCCGACATGTTATAAAATTATATTGTATAAAAACTTATTCTCAATATGCATTACATTTAACATTTCACAAATCAATAAATCAGACAAATATGGAAACTCTTAAATAATAATTCACATTATCCAATTGTTATCCCTCCAAGAAACACATAATTTTGGTTCTGTTACAATTGGTCAAAAGTTAGTAGGTCGTAATGAAGAGACAATATATTTTACCTGAATACCTAATACCACTATTGGAGGTTCATCTCTTTAAATTATACCTTTTGTAAAATTATATATCTTCCACAAGAAATGATGAGTTGTCGGAATAAATCTAATATGATAGTTGAAAAAACAAGGCTTTATTCTATTGTTGAGAATAAATTATTCACTATCATCCAAGTAGTATAACTAATATTTTATACCATGTGTACTCCATATTTATTAAATACAATATGCTAGAATGTTTCTAATTTTCTAAATTAGTACATATTTGAGTATACAATTCAGAACTGTAACTGCAACATATGTAGTTACTGTAGGTTCTGGGTGCAGCGGAAGTGCGTTGCTGGGTTTTCCCAACTTTAATTTTATCGTTGAACAACATTCAATCTGAGATCCGTCACGATATAAAACGCCGGTTCTTTAGAATAGAACGATGAAGAAAAAAGAAAAGAAGAGTCCCATAACCTTTGAGATAGGATCATCATATGTTGGTTATAATTAATTTAATTAATTCACAAGAATTACCTAGGTGGAATTATTCCTTAGTTGATGTCTCCGGTAAAGATCTTTTGATCCATCATTGCATCGTAGAATCCAAATGTAGGATTCCTCTATCGGTGATCCGCATGTGTGCCACGTATCTCTGGCTATCGCTGAAGGGATATCTGGGTGCTAGCGCAGAAGAACCTTTTCTTGCGATGTCCGCCCTCGATCGCCTTGATCACTCGGTATTGGGAGTGTTCTTAGAGGAAGGAATTCTTTCGGCCTTGAAAGAATTCTACAGAATTTTTGTGCACAACGATTGAGGAAAAGCATTGGGGTTTTGAGGATATTTATAATCGGGTTTGAGGTTATATAGTTATGATAATAAATAAACACGTTACGCATTTTATTTATTTCATTAACTCTTATTGAAACTCCCATGTTGAATTATTATTTCCCTGACATGTGCCCACGTGGATTATAATTAATATCATTTAATAAAACAATATTATATCCTCAAAATACCGACTGGAAAAACTACACGGTGTGTAACAATTAATACACGATGTGTACTCATTTTCCATAAAACTACACAGCATGTATGTTTAATATACACGGCGTGTACTTTTATTTTCCATTTTTATTTACTTCCTCATCCACATTTATTAGACCTTGAGTAATGGCTATTTATTTCTTAAATAAATGTAAATGCATTACTCACTAATAAATATATTATTTCGCCCACAATATATTCTCTTGAATAACTAGTTTCAAAATAAATGCGATCAGTCATCCTTAAATAATTATTAAACCACAGTCGGCAATAATCTTTATTTAACTTGTTAAATTAATATTTAATCGAGATACATTGACACACTTAGTGTGTGACTCTCTAGGCCTCTTTCTCAGTGTCATTAGGCGGAGCCTGGCTAAAATCCAAGGTTAGCATCTGGCAACACGCCAAGGCACCCATAGAGAAAGAAGTTAATGCCGCAATAACGTGTCAGCTCCTACAAACACTTACCATTAAATATAATCCATTTGTCACTATATCTCCAATCAAGTGGGTTGCATGCTAGTTCCATCAACCCATGTTCTCATTTATTCTTTATTTGACTTCCTAGAATTGAACTCGCCCATACCTTACCATGGCCATGGATTTATTTAGGCTATATCAATTCCATCAAAGGGCCTAAGATATCTACTTCCATTATGAAATAGAAGGGACAAATCCGTTCTTGCATTATCTATTAATGCAGTATTACTCGTGAAACACCCAAGGTATCCTACTTCGCTGCGAACAGTGTGTCATCATAGTTTTCTTCAATACATCTAACTGCGTGAGTTGTAATTCCCATTTATAATAATCTTAAAGTCTAAGGACCAATACACATCTCCACAGATAAGAACATCCAATGACACTATTATATGCGGATTTACTACTGGCGGGTTTCATTCTCATAATATCCTCTTGGATATTACCAAGGGCGCACACCATGAGAAGGTACCTCAAAGTTTTATGAGTCCTCGCCCCTAATGACCTATATTATTTGTGCCCCTCAAATAATATCATCTAGCCATAGAACATATATTCAAGAACATTGTTATGGCACTTCCGGGTTCTCATCATAGCAGGGATCCGCTATGACCCTTTAATGCAACAACTGTCCTTAGGAAATTATCACATGCATTGTCACGCAGAAGAACAATCAAGATGTGATAAGGCATTTATTAATGAATAAAGTACAAATTAGTTGGTTCTAGGCCACCAAACCCAACAGACTCCCACTTGGACTAGAGCCAACTTCTAACAACCTTTAACCCACTAGCTCTCACATGATATTCATGCTTCTGCTGAGATAGGCCTTTAGTCAGGGGGTCCTCCACATTCTCTTACGTGGACACTCTCCTCACTGCAACTTCACCACTCTAATAGAAATCATTCATGAGGTGATACTTCTAGAGTATGTTCTTTTTCCGTTGATGTGACCTTGGTTCTTTTTCAAGAGCCACCGCTACTGTATTATTACAATATAATATAATGGGATCATTTCCACTAGGAACCACATCAAGCTCCTGGACAAAGTTACAAATCCAGACGACTTTTTTGGCTGCATCAGAAGTCATTATATATTCGGAATCCGCTGTAGAATCAGTGACAATTGGCTGCTTTGAACTCTTCCAGCTCACAAATCCTCCATTGAGACAGAAAACATATCCATATTGCGACTTCAAATCATTCTGATCTGTCTGAAAATCAGCATCATCATACCCTCTGATGACAAGCTCCTCATCTCCTCCATAAACTAGGAACATATCCATAGTTGTTCTTAGATACTTAAGGATAGTCTTAATAGCATTCCAATACTATTCTCCTGGATCTACTTTATATCTACCTACCATGCTCAGTGCATAGGCAACATCAATCCTGGTACATAACATGTAATACATGATGGATCCTATAGATGAAGCGTATGGGATCTTACTTATTATATCTTTCTCTTGTTGTGTCTGAGGACACATTTTCTTAGAAAGATGTAGGCCATGTGACACTGAAACCAATCCCATCATGGATTGTTCCATAATAAATCTCTTTAGTATCTGGTCAATGTATGTACCCTGACTTAGTCCAAGCAGCCTCTTGGATCAATCACGAATGATCATGATCCCTAGAATGTAGGCTTCTTCACCCAAGTCCTTCATGGAGAAACACTTGTTCAACCAGTCCTTAACTGACTGCAAGGATGGTATATCGTTTCCAATAAGAAATATGTCGTAAAAATATACTACTAGGATAATGACTGCATTCCCATTAAACCACTTATAAACACATGGATCACATTCATTCTTAATGAAACCAAATTCCTTTATGGCTTCATCAAATCGAATGTTGCATGACTTGGATTCTTACATCAATCTATAAATGGATTTCTGCAACTTGAAAACCCGTTTGGCTTCACCTAGTGTCACAAACCCTTCTGGTTGTGTCATGTAGACATCTTCCTGAAGGTTCCCGTTAAAGAATTCTGTTTTGACATCTATTTTCCAAAATTCATAGTCATGGTAAGCTGTTATGGAAAGTATGATTCTTATGGATTTAAACATGGAAATTGGAAAGATAGTTTTATCATATTCAATTCCTTGACGTTGTCTGAATCCTTTAGCCACTATCCTTTCTTTAAAGGTGCTAACTTGACCTACCATGTCCAGCTTTCTCTTGAATACACATTTGTATCCAACATGATTTACATCAACTGGCTCATCGTCTAGAACCCAGACTTGGTTCTGATACATGGAATCCATCTCAGAATTCATAGCTTCTATCCATCCTACTGCTTCTGAGATTTCTACTGCTTCCTTGTAGGAGAGAACATCCTCACTATGCATTACTTTTGTTTCTAGAACCTCTTCCACGGGGACCTGTGGAACTTGTTCCTGTACCAACTCCTCTGTATTGTGAGAATCAACTTCGTCAAAGTCAATCTTTCTCCCACTATCCTTCTTGAGGATGTTCTCCCTCTCTAGAAATATGGCTTCTCTGGAAATAGTCACTTTCTTTTCTTGAGGTTTATATATGTAATATCCTTTAGTTTCCTTGGGATATCCTATAAAGATACACTTCGTGCCCCGGGGTGCTAGTTTGTTGCCCAAGAAGGCCTTAACAAATGCCTCGCATCCCCATACACGTGTGTGCGACAAAATGGGTTTCTTTCCATTCCATATCTCGGAGGGAATTCCATTTTCCGCCTTAGTTGGTACTCAGTTTAATGTGTATGCTGCAGTGTTTGATGCATATCCCCAAAATGATAATGGAAGATCTGCATGACTCATCATCTAACTCACCATGTCTAATAAGGTGTGGTTCCTCCTTTCACTAACACCAGTCCACTGTGGTGTATAAGGAGGAGTGAGTTGAGATAGAATCCCAGACTCTCGTACAAGATCGATGAACTCTTGGTTCAGATATTCTCCACCTCGATCTGATCGAAGCTTCTTTATCTTCTTACCAAGCTGATTCTATACTTCATTCTTGAATTCCTTAAATATCTCTATGGACTCTGACTTATACCTCATTAAGTAGACATATCCATATCAACTCAAATCATCATTAATAGTAATGAAGTATGAATATCCACCTCAAGCTTCTACTGGAAATGGCCCACACACATCCGTGTGTACCAATCCTAGAAGCTCTATGGCCCTTTCCCCTTGTCCACCAAAAGGCAGCTTGGTCATTTTTCCTTGTAAACAAGCATGACACCTATCAAGTGGTTTTATCTTAGTAGAGTCTAAATAGCCATATTGTTAGAGTTTTTTTAAGATCTTCTTGTATACATGACTGATACGGTGATGCCACAATTGGGTGATGTATGAGTCATATGAGTTTATTTCGTTATCGATTGCCAACACATGGTTTTCGTAATTTAATACATGCAAACCATTAATTAAATGTTCCCTACCATAACAGACATCGTTCTTATAGAATAGACAACCCTTATTTTCAATATTTAAAATAAATCGATCCATATCCAAACAAGATACAGAAATTATGTTCTTGGTAACACTAGGCATATAATAACAGTTACATAAAAGAAAAATCATCCCAGTCGGCAATGAGAGGTGGTAATCGCCAATAGCCAACACTGTTGAAATAGTGAGTGCCCTAGACCCAACTATGTAGTACTTCTGATTACCATATCATGTGAACAGTTAGATATGAATGATGTTATCTTACCATTATAGTGCAGACTTTTCTGCATCCACTATAATAATGGTAATGTCCAAAGGATAATTGTCGTGTCAAGAGGTTATAGCAGATCTCAGGCTATAATGAGAACCTCAAGATACAATGAAATTGATCATAAATATATGTTTTATAGTCTAGATATATCTTACTAACTGGACACAGTAGATGTCTGACTATCAGGTGCTGGGGGCCCATAAGCATTGAGACTTCTTCTCATGAAGTTCGCACTTGGTGATCTATAGTAGTGAGATCATGAGGACAGACCCGTCAATAGGAACACCACATGTTTTGGGTGTCATTGGTTGTTCTTATCTACAGACATGTGTATTAGCCTCCTGACTTGAGACCATTACCAATGTATATCATTTAATTACGTACTTTGATGCAAGGCGAAAACCATGGTAGTAATGTCATGGCGAGGTAGTTTATGTTGGGTGCGTCATTAGTGGTATGACGTTGGTTGAATGGTCAAAAAAGGATTTGTCGCTTCCAAGTTTAAGAAGTTGTATATCTCAGGCCTGGTTGATCAGGATGGTGCCACCTTCATAAGTCTTTGGCCAAAGCAGTAGAAAGGAAAATCCATCCAGATATATCAAAAAATAATAAAGCAAGATAAGGACGATGACACAAGAGTGTGTCCTGCTTTATGAGATATTTAATGACAAAGAGACTATAGTACACAGTCAATGTTCATAGGATGGTAGTCGTTGCTATGACTATCCTTATATCTTTAGGGGCCATGATGTGTTTCTAGACCCTGCTCTTGGCCTGTGAATTTTATTCACTGCTATCGAGATAAGGTCCTAGAGGGTCACACACAACAGTGTATTCAAGAATCTGCACCTATTCAGTGGAATAGGAATATTGACATAGTGGGCCCCACCACGGGGTCCAAGCATTGTCCAAGTTGTCGATCACCAAAAGAATTAAATAAATTCATTAATATTCAAGTTACGAATATTTTGGATTGAATATCTTTAATGTATTTACAAGCTCAGTAAATACGAGAAAATATTAATCGAACGAATTTTATTATATTCAAGGTTCATTTAATATTAAGAGGGATGATGAGTTGATTTAAATGGCTCGGATTTTATCACGTAATATATTTTATATATATTACAAGTATGTGATAAAATAATAAATAATATTGGCGCTGTTAAGTTCGTCAAAATCATTTATGTGGATGTTGGAATATACGGGGGGTCGGGGAACCCAACCGGGTATTTCTCAATGTATCTATAAATAAGAGAGGAAGATCTCTCCCTTATGTGTGCAATTCACTATTCACTCATTTGCATGGAATGAGTGTTGGGATCCTCTCTCTCCTCCCGCTTCATAGAGAGAGAAGCACTCGATCCAAGAGTGAGGATCAAGTTTCTCTTCATGCATCGCAAGATCGATGATGCGGTGATCATCGGGACATCGAAGATATCATTGAATTTCTGCGCTAGCACCCGGAGTTCGACGATCGGTGTTTTCGTGGATTTTTGGAGCGCGTGTGTACAATCTAGAGGGATCCTGCTTTGGATCCTTCAAGCAACGATCGCCATCGTCTAGCAACGGTTGATCGCGCCTTCAGATTTGAAACGGGTACGTTTACCTTTTAATTTTGTGCTCTTAAAAATCTATGCGAGATCCTCGGACCTCTCCGGGGCTCGGATCATCAGCAACGACAAGTACCGTCGTTGCGCCGATGAAAATTTTAAAATCCCCGGCCCACTGGCTTCCGCTACGAGCCCCAGAAAACCCAACAGTGGTATCAGAGCGATCACGCAGATTTTATTATACAAATAAAATTAATTTTCATGAGATTAAGTAGAGGTTTCGAAAACGGTCCCACCGGTTCAAACCGTGCTTCAATCCGATCTCGTACGGGCAAGATATGGTCAATTTAAATTTTCTGATTGGATCGAATATGCAGTTTGATCTCGGGTACTAATTTTATTTCATCCAACGGAACTGATCAAGTTGAGATTGGTTCAATTGATTTAATTAAAATTGTGAAAATTATAATTTGTCAAATTAAATAATTTTCACAGTAAATATATTATTTTAATAATAATTATTTTATTATTAGAATAATGTAATAATAATGAAATTATTATTTTATTATAATAATTTTACTATTATTTAATTTTAAAGGCTATTTAGCCTTTAGAAAATTTTGGTGGAGACATGACTCATATTAGTTAAAAGGGGGGGGGGGGGGCTGGCCGTGTGGAAAACAGGAGAGAAAACAAGCAAAAAAAATTGTGCAGGGGAGCGGCCGGTCAAGCCAACAAAGAAAAAAAAAGGAAAGCAGCGGGGGTTTGAGTGGACCCCTTCCTCTCCCACACGGCGCGCAGCAAGTAGCCGGGAGTCCACCCGACATGATGGACAGGCCACAGGCCGCCGCATCGCCTCTGCCTGCAACAGGGACGCCACAGGAGGCATCCGCCTCTTCTCCCTTGCACTGCAGCACCGGCCAAGGCGCCCCATGCAGGCCTTCCAGCCCTCCCTCCTACAACACTCCACGCACAAAGCCCCAGCCGAGATCCCCTCCCCTTGCGTGACGCACAGAAGGCATCACGCCTCCTGCTCTTCCTCTTCCTGGCCTCAGCTGGCCCTCCCGGCTGCTCACCTCCCTCCCGGTGCCCCCCCCCCCATCCCAGGCGACCCCACCCCCTTCCATCCCGTCGTGGTCACACCCTGGACGCGCACTACATGAAGTCGTCCTACTTCCACCCGGCGCACCATCTCTGGCCAGACCCCGACTCCCTTGTGCGCTTAGCTGGCCACCCCGCTCGGGTAGAACCAAGTGTGGCACTGCATGAGCAAGCCGTCGGGAACAGCCCAGCCCGGTTGCTGCACCTCTGTCGCACCGCCTCAGCTGCCCTCCGGGTCGTTGCCTCTCGCGCAGCACTGGGGAGCGCCGCCGCCGGAGCTCCACGCCAGTTGTCTCCTCTCGTTCTGGGATGGTGCACATAGCCTCAGGAGCACCCGCCTGGGACTCCTCCTCATGCCGCCTGGTCTCCTTGCTCGAGTCGGCGGAAACAGTCGCACCAGGCGCATGATGCGACGCGACCGCCGCCGGTTCCTCTCCGGGAGCACCCTGGCCAAGGTTACCTGGCCGCCGCCTGATCCTCCTAGTGGGCAGGTAACCCCTCACGTTAACTTAAATAAATAAATAAACTTAATTAATTTAAGTAATTAAATTAATTAATATATTAATTGTAGTGAAATAAATTTTAATACCCGATTAGAATTAATTTAATTTAGATATTAAATTAAATTAATTAAATAATTTAATTTTAAGTATTAAAATTAAATTAATTAAAGTAACATTAATTAATTAAATTAATTATATGGCCATTAATTAATTAAATTATTTGAATTTAGTAATTCATTTAATTTAATTATATATCCCTCATACTTAATTTTTGCATTTAATTTTTATCGGGCTTTTAATTTTACCCGTCGTCTGGTCTTGAGCATCGACCTTTGTATGTCTGTATTTTAATTAATTAATTAATTTAATTATTTTAAACTGTGTGCGATGATTGTAATTAATTAAAGATGCTCTGCGCATCTTCTATTTTCAGTTAAAATGTATAAGGGCCTGCGCACCCAATAATTATATGATGTACATTTATTCCCGAGTCCCCCTCGCCTATGTACGAGTATCTTTGTACTTTGGACAAAGACAATGAGCGACATAGACCCTGCCAAGATGAGGCGGTGTACGACGATGCAAGACAACGCGTGGATTCCACCAAGGTGAGGTGCTATTCCAAGAAATGACGTCGACCCTGCCAAGACATGGTGACACTGTAGAAGACCAGCAAACATACAACACAACGGGCAAGCTGCATCAAGAGTCAAGCATACGACTCGGGTACGAAGCGCTTAGGTTGTTTATATGCTCAAGACCAGTTGGGTAGTAGTTTTAACTTTATGCATTTATTTATTATTTTATACATTTTAGAACAGTGGGAAAATACATAAAATAATAGATAATAAAATGCATAAAGAAGCGGCGTGTGTTTTTCTATGAAAGTTCAATTGTGAGTGCGACAACATAGATGAACAAGTTTAATATAAATGGATTACATTCGTCGAGAGAAAACCAATAAAACCCTCAAATAAAATATTAAGTCACAAAAAGCCATCCATCATTCATGTTTGAACAAAACTGGGTGTTCGAGGTGCCGGTTCATGCGTCAGCTGAGGGTGCCTCTTACTACCGGGGAGTTCTTATTCGTTTGGTGGGTTGACTTAACTAAAATTGTAGCAAAGATATATCCTTAGCTAGTTTGTTGTAATTTTAGAGGCAAGCATTGAGTAAATCAGTAAATGATTTTTGAAACTGGGTCTTCACTCAACTGATCAAGGAACCGTGAGCTAATACGGTTGGCCAGCCAAATGCCTACCTTGGACCCTCTGTGTAGTGGTGTAGCCCTAGCTTATAGACTATGAGGGAGGTTCAGGGATCCTTGCCACTAGAATACTCAAGAATATTCCGATTCTAGTACAGAGGGTTCCTAGAATTTGAAAAATTAGTGGGAGACATTTAATGAATAAATAATCAGTAATTTCACATTAGTTAATCACATAAAAGTACAATCTGTTAAAGTATATTTGTAGATAATGGCAAGCAATACCATAATAAAACTACGATAAACATTGGACCAACTAAATGTCCAAATAAGCATGAACTTCCTAAATGTAGTATAGGCGCTTGCGCACATTACTACTACAATGGAAATTCAAGGTGATTATGTCCCAACCTGTTAAGCCACCTCAAGAAGCGAGGGTGTAAACAGCTTACAAGAGACTCATGAGTAAAGCATATGATGGTTCAGTCATAATGATATCATCAAAGTCTGATGTTAGTTGTGATCACTACATCAAGACTTGGATGATGATTACATGTAGTCTCATCTCCAAGATTTTTTCGAGGAGAAAGTAAAGAAAGATTTGAATGTGATGGTCGCACTCGGTTTGTGTAAAGTGAAAGACGGTTCACAATATTTCATGTCATCCAATTTCTTATACCTTTTACACCCAATTAATCTAGTTTCGTTTAAAGGTACAAATGAACGGTATAGAGTAAGCGCTTCATTGCCGTTAAGGTAACATTCTCTAAGTAAATAAGAATATTGGAGATAATTCCATCTTTTATTCTTTTGGAGAATACATTGAATGACAAGGTGAAAAGGCCTATGACAAGTTACGCCAAAGGCACCTTTCTCATGTACTTCAATGAAAAGTGGATGGTTATTTAATAGGAGATTATTTGCATCACATAATGGAATAAATTCATGGAAGTTTAAAAACTGAAATACAAGAAGCAAGTACCAGCTTCTTGTTCAGGTTATATTCATCAAATAAAAGTAATGTTATCTCACATACTTCTTGGGTATTAAAATACAAAATTCTTTTCACATATATGTATTGAAATAAAATAACTAAGTAAGTAGATAGACATTACTAGAAGTAAATTTTCTTCTCCTAGTAGCTGAGAAAGGGTGATTCCTAAGTCACCAGGGAGAAACACATAACTTCTAATTGCCAAGTGATTGATTCAAATTTAACAAGTTGTGGACTATAACCAAAAAAATTTATCTCATGTTCCCATTTGGACATGATGGGACATTATTCCATGTCTTGGAATGAATGTTGTTTGTGGTAACATACTCAAAAAATAGTTCACCGCTATTTGAATTAATGGAAATACATGATGAATATAAAAATGTAACACCTACCCAGTTGTGGCAATGTAATTCTTTGTCAAGTAAAACTAAAATCTGACATCAACTATATACCCAGTATGGTATTTAGGCTCGGAATAGCTAAACACCTATGGTATTATTGACATTTTTAGTTTAGACAAAGAAACCTTTAGATATAAAGGTATGCCACAAATCTTTCTGAGGTTAGTTCAACAAGACAATGTGAACTATTCCAAAGAAAGAAAGAGGTAAAGATACTTCAAAAGATTCATTTAAGTCATTAAAGAATAGTGAAGTATAGGTTTGGTAAGAAGATATGAGTTGCTTCGGATCAGCAGGCCGAAGAATATCTTGACCAAACAATCATCGATCATGATAATGTAGCGTGGAGCAATTCCTAAACGCATGTTACCTTATCTACATCACCGTATTGATGTTCATAAGGAGGATCAATGAAGAGTCTTACATATTAATATCGATCAACAAACATGTAGTGTGGAGAAATTCCTAAACGTGCATTTTATACATCAATGTTATAATGTAAGTTGTATCAATGTTACAACCTGTAGAAACTTCCATCATATTTCAAAATGTGATTTGAAAATAACAGCATAATCCCATAACCAATATGCCAACTAAAATGAAAAATGGATATCATATGAGTCATAGTATGATGGAAAAATCATTATGTCATATGACGTGTTTAGATGCAAAGTGTTTGTTAAGATTTAAACAAAAAATCATCAAGTTAAACAGGTTGTGCATCTAAGGTAATTATCCTAACAGTTGCTTAAGATATTACATAAATCCCTAAGATAGAAAAGATGTAGTCAAGTATTAGACTACATTTCTATACAAGGGTGAACATCTCTATTAGAGATAGTGGGAGCTGAATTGACTTAGAGTTAGTAAATTCTTGAGATGCACAAATTGTTGGCATAGGGAACAAGTTCCACAAGTACATGTAGAATAGTAATGTTCCAGAGACACATACTACGTAGGAAGAATAAAACCATGGTGATGGTTTTATATTCACTGAGGTCGGTGATATATTAATCATTAAGAATAATAAATACTACAAGTAAGCAGTATATGGCAACAAGCTAAGATTTACAAGATCAACTAAAATTCAATAATAGATTCCATGTGTCAAATTTAAAAGGGGCTTATAAGTTGAATACTGCGGTTGGTATTCAAATGAAATGATACATGGATAGTAAAAGAATGGTACCAATAAGGCTCGATTGGTTATACCAAGTTTTTACGCCTAAATCTATTAGGATTTTACTTGTCATAGCCAAACTTCTAAGTTCCTTTTGTTGTTCTTTCGATGTCACGATCATCTTTCATGGAAGGTGTCTATAAGAGGCGACCAGAAAGAGATGATGAAATCAAATGATGCCAATAAGGGTTTCAAGTTACTGAAATCCAATTCTGGATTAAAGTAAGCAACAAGACCTTAGAGCATTCATTATAAATGAATCTTTTCCTTGTGTCTACCAAAGGTTAGTGGGAGCGCCAATGTTTTTCTAAATGATATATGTTCGGCTACATATGAAAAATAGATTTTGATCTTACAGTTAGATAAGATCAGGTTAAAAGTAATTCTCAAATGATTGACTTTAAGTAGAAACCTAAGTTCTAGGGAATAGGATCCACTAAGGTAGATCCAAAGGTTTCTTGGTCCTAGTCAATCATACATATAGTGACATTGTATTGAAAAATACAAGTTGGAACAATTCATGTTCAAAATTGTTGCCTATGTCACATGGCTTAATCTCTACGGGTTAACATGTTCGGAGCATGTGTAGATATTAGAGTTTTGAATTGATTCCATATGATTTAGCAATGGATCATTCACATATGTCATATTATGTACAATAATTGATACTGCCATGATATAATTTATTATAGGTAGATATCAATTATTTCTAGGAGCACTGCAAGTGATGCAGTCAGAACTATCATCTTGTACTTCGGAAAGTACAAATGATATGTACCTGGAATATGGAGAGGAAGGTATACTAGTTTTAGTGGGACACATACTAGTAGTCCTTAGATCAATTTGATCTAGCATTGCAGTTAGGAAAAGAAGATGAGCGATTCAAGATCATAAAATCTTGTGGTAGCCATAACTACAAATACCGAGTACGTTGCAGCTTCTAAGGTAGATAAAGAAGCAGTTATAAATTGCAATGATTTGTCCTAGTTCTTGGATTTTCACCTAGTGAGAACAGTATTATCATAATGAGAATTATGATATTTTGACTAGCCAAGTTGTCAAGTTATGACAATGGACAAAAGTAATATACTCGAGGATACCCTATCGTGAGAAGTTTTACTCAAGCATATGAGGTCGCATATAGCATATGTGCCACGCGGAGAAAATGTGGCAGGCCTAGCAGTTAAATCCATTAATCAGCAGAAGCATGGTATTTATCATGTGAGTAGCTAACAAGTTTAGTTAGGAAGTTGGATCTAGTGCCAGTGGGAGTCTTTAAATAGTGGGTTCCCTAGACCCAACTATATAGTACTTTTTATTACCAAATCATGTGTATAGTTAGCTATGCATGATGTTATCTTACAATTATAGTGCAGAATTTTCTGCGTCCACTATAATAATGGTAATGTCCAAAGGTGAATTGTCATGTCAAGATGTTATAGCAGATCCCAGGCTATAATGAGAACCTAGAGATACAATGACATTGATCTTAAATATATGTTCTATATTATAGATACATCTTACTAACTGGACATAGTTTATGTCTGACTATCAGGTGCTGGGTGATCATAAGCATTGAGACTTCTTCTCATGAAGTTCGCACTTGGTGATCTCTAGTAGTGAGATCATGAGAACAGACCCGCCAATAGGAACACCACATGTTTTGGGTGTCATTGGTTGTTCCTATCTACGGACATGTGTATTGTTCTCCTGACATGAGACCATTACCAATGTATATCATTTAATTACGTACTTTGATGCAAGGAGAAAACCATGGCAGTAATGTCGTTGCGAGGTTGTTTGTGTTGGGTGTGTCATTAGTGGTATGACGTTGGTTGAATGGTCAAGAAAGGATTTGTCGCTTCCAAGTTTAAGAAGTTGTATATCTCAGGCCTAGTTGATCAAAATGGTGCCACCTTCATAAGTATTTGGCCAAAGAAGTAGAAAGGCAAATCCATCTTGATAGATCAAAAAATAATAAAGAAAGATAAGGACGATGACACAAGAGTGTGTCCTGCTTTATGAGATATTTAATTACAAAGATACTATAGTACACAGTCAGTGTTCATACGATGGTAGTGTTTCTATGACTATCCTTATCTCTTTAGGGGCCATGATGGGTTGTTAGACCCCACTCTTGGTCTGTGAAGTTTATTCACTGCTATCGAGATAAGGGCCTAGAGGGTCATACACAACAGCGTATTCAAGAATCCGCACCTATTTAGTGGATAGGAATATGGACATAGTGGGCCCTGCCATGGGGTCCGAGCGTTGTCCAAGTTGTCGATCACAAAAATAATTAAATAAATTCATTAATATTCAAGTTACGAATAATTGGGATTGAATTTATTTAATGTATTTAGAAGTTCAGTAAATACGAGAAAATATAAATCGACCGAATATTATTATATTCAAGGTTCATTTAATATTAAGAGGGACGAAGAGTCGAGTTAAATGGATTGTATTTTATCAGATAATATATTTTATATATATTACAAGTATGTGATAAAATAATAAATAATATTGGCGCAGTTAAGTTTGTCAAAATTATTTATGTGGACGTTGAAATATACGGGGGGTCGGGGAACCCAATCGGGTATTTCTCAATATATCTATAAATAAGAGAGGATGCTCTCTCCCTTGTGTGTGCAATTCACTATTCACTCATTTGCATGGAATGAGAGTTGAGAGCCTCTCTCTCCTCCTGATTCTTAGAGAGAGAAGCACTCGATCCAAGAGTTTGGATCAAGTTTCTCCCCATGCATCGCAAGATCGACGATACGGTGATTGTCAGGACGTCAAAGATATCGTTGAATCGCCGCGCTAGAACCCGAAGTTCGATGATCGGCGTTCCCGCTGATTTTTGGAGCGCGTGTGGACGATCTAGAGGGATCCTTCTTTGGATCCTTCAAGCGACGATCGCCATCAGCTAGCAGCAGTCGATCGTGCCTTCAGATTTGAAACAGGTACATTTAGCTTTTAATTTTGTGCTCTTAACAGTCTATGTGAGATCCTCGGACCTCTATGAGGCTCGGATCTTCGGTAGTGATAAGTACCGTTGTTGCGCCAACGAAAATTTTAAAATCCCCGGCCCACCGGCTTCCGCTGCGGGCCTCGGAAAACCCAACAAACGCAGCCAGCCTTGCACCATTGGGAACTCAAAGATCCACCTCTCCTCTGGTGATCTTTCTAAATCTACTTGGTTCCTGCATTTGAATACATATGTGAGCCCCAAAAGTTGTATCTAATAACCAATGTGTAGAAATAGAAAGATTGCACTCGATAACGAATGCACCTTTAGCATCCCCATGCTTCGGGGTGCAGTTCCTCTTCCAGTGGCCCTGCTTGCCACATGAAAAACACACCACCTATCGTTCCTTTCCCTGCCTCTGGATGTTCCCCTTCTTGGAGGGATGGTGCTCGAGGGATTTAGACCGTTTATAAGTCTTTGTCCCCTTTTCCTTGTCCTTCCTTTTCTTGTTCAGTATAAGGATTGTGGGTTTGTCACACCCCATGTCCTTATCTACCCGGAGAATCAAGGTTAGAAGCTCTGATAAAATCTTCTAATTGTCGATCAAGTTATAATTGACAATGAAGCTAGAGAAGGTCTTGCGTAGAGATGATAGTCTGACATATGTATGCAACTCATCCAGGAATTTAATCCCTAAGATGTCCAGGCGTTCAATGTATCCAATAAGATTGACTACATGAGGCCCAACTGGCACAGACTCTCCAAGATTATTTGTAAACAAAGCATTGGAGATCTCATATCTCTCTTGTCTCGCCTTCTCTTGGTATAGATCCTTAAGGTGAGACATCATGCTATACACGTCCATGTTTTCATGTAACTTCAAGAGCTCATTAGACATGGCTGATAGCACGAAACAATGGACATCAGTGGCATCATCCATGTGTTTCGCATAGAGAGATACTTCCTCATCACTGGCCTCTTTCCAAGGTGCAACTGGAATAGGCTCTTCCAGCACATACAATTTCCTTTCGTGGTGAAGGATGACACGTAAACGCCTCTTCCACTCTTGGAAATTGGTGCTGGTGAGAAGGTTTTCCTTCAAGAGTATGGTGTGCAATGATATGTTTGAAGTCATTTTCTTTCCATTTCTACAAATTAAGATGAGAAAAGGTTTAGTAGTTTATTACAAACTCGAGACAAATAAATAAATTAATACTTATTAATCTCTTACTATTTTATCAAAATCCAATAGCCCTCACCATTTACTTCGGAACATTCTGTTGCGCGAATATTCTAGTGGCAAGGATCCATTTTTCCATTCTCATTACCCCAACTAGGGTTGCTCAGGTAACTTGAAGGGTTTTAGGTAGGCATTCCAAATTCCAACTGCATTTAACTCGCAGCTCGATGATCCGCTGAGTGGACTCCCTAATCCTGAAATCATTTTATTTTGGATTTCCTCAACCATTACCTCTTGGTCACACCAAGTCCTACTGTGGCAGTCAACCCTTGATGCGAACCAAGTCAAGTCAACCCAAAACCTTGAATTAGTTTTCCCCGATAATTGAAAGCACCCCAACTAGGGTTGGTAAATCACTTTGAACTATGGTTCGATTCTAACCAATATTATGGAAGGCTATACTGACTTAATATTTCATTGAGGAAATTTATCCTTATACATAAATTTCCATTTTATTATCTTTGATTACATACTTGTTAATATTAAGTGGGATATACTTAAGTGATTAACCATATCTAAGATAATTTTTACATATAATTCGGTCTTATTTTACTTCTATGATTCATGCTTGTTATATTCAATAATTGTGTGATCGTGACAACACACCCACAATACATAAACCATGAAACTAACAGAAATAAAATAAATGGTATGATCATGAGATTTTTCTATTGGTTAGTTTATCTAGTGGTTGATAAACTAACCCATGACCTAGGGGAGAAAACACCTTGAACCTCTTGGGTTCGTGTTTACAGCGTTCCACCTGTCCACCTTTGTATCTCCTTGGATTGGTTTTACCTTGGCTCCTGACTTGAGCCGCCTCCACTAGCTTGGGATCTCCAACCATTAAATATGCATTTATCTCACACACAGGTGAGGGGTAAAACGGGGTTTTTACATAAAAGAATCCTTGGGCACGCAGGCCCTACATATTAATGAGGAGATGGATCACAGGCCAACATATTTAATTTAAATAAATAAATTAAACGAAACCATTCACATATAAAGGTCTCGGTCTAGCTCATGATTATCCATACATGCAACAATATTTACGCATAAATAAAACTATCATTAAATTCTTTAATCTTTCATGCTTAAGATAAATCATGCTTGAATTAATTAATTATCTTTAATTAATCAATCCTTTTATCTTAAACCCTCTTTCTTGAATTTCCGTGAGATTATCATCCATCCTAATTTTAAACAAATAAATTCATTTAAAATTATCCTGTACATAACTTGTACCTTGGAGGAAACCCGGTGAATTTCCATTCATTATGAAGATATTAAATTAAAAACATATATATAAAACACCTATCATGTGTTGTGCCTCAGATTTACGCCTGCACTATGGTACACGTCTTAAGGGTTTGTAGAATATAAATAATATTTTTTAATACATTTTCCTATCATGGATGAGTACACGACATGTAGTTCCAACTACACAATGTGTACTTTTGTTCACCGTCCATTCAAAGTACATGCCCAGGGGCATGGCTTGTTAATGTACTTCAGAAATTTTCAGAGTACACGTCGTGTTTAGTGGGACACACGCCATGTAGTTTCCGCATTACACAGTTTCTAGTCGGGCAACCCGTGTACGTGGTACACGGTCTAACCCGAACCCGAAGGGACTACATGCCATGTTCAGTTGGACCACACAACGTGTAATCCGGAAACTGTGTGCCACATGTTCCTGGTCAACACACGGTGTCATAAATGACATAGGTATACTCTAATACACAACATGATTTGGCGGATCAGTCAATGAATTGAACCTATACTACACGGCGTGTACTTCCGAATACACGCCGCGTATTCTGGTGTTGTACGGCCAGATATGTTTTGCACCTATGGATGAGTTCTTCTATTTTATTTTAATCAAAATTAAAATTAAAATTCGTTTCTGTGAGGTGAACGAGAAACGATGGAGGAGGAATAGATATCAAGATTCATATTTCTAGAACGATTATACTTGAATTGAAACAACTAAATTATTAAATGTGTAAAACATCAATGAAAAACTAAATAATTATAATCAACGATATGAACCATCTGATACCACTTGTAGGTTTCGGGCGCAGTGGAAGCATGTTGGTGGGGTTTCCCATCTTTAATTTTAGCGTTGAACAATGTTCAATCCGAGATCTGTTACAATATAAAACGCCGGATCTTCGGAATAAAATGATGAACAAAAAAGAAAAGAAGAGTCTCAGAACCTTGGAGATAGGATCATCATATATTTGTTATAATTAATTTAATTAATTCACAAGAATTAACTTGGTAGAATTCTTCCTTCATTGATGTCTCTAGTCACGATCCTGTGATCCATCGTTGGGTCATAGAATCCAAGTGTAGGATTCCTCTAGCGGTAATCCACACGTGTGCCACATATCTCTAGATGTCGCCGAAGGGATATCTGGGTGCTAGTACGGAAGAATATTCGCTTGCGATGTCCTCCCTCGATCAGCTTGATCTCTCGTTCTTGAGAGTGTTCTTAGAGGAAGGAGTTCTTTCGGCCTTGAAATAATTCTCCAAAATTTTTGTGCACAACGATTGAGGAAAAGTGTTGGGGTTGTGAGGATATTTATAATCAGGTTTGAGGTTATAGAGTTATGACAATAAATAAATGTGTTATGCGTTTTATTTATTTCATTAACTCTTATTGAAACACCCATGTTGAATTATTAATTCCTTAACATGAGCCCATGCTAATTACAATTAATATCATTTAATAAAACAATATTATATCCTCAAAATCCTGACTGGAAAAAATACACGGTGTGTAACAATTAATACACGGCGTGTACTCATTTTCCAGAAAACTGCAGGGCGTGTATATTTAATATACATGATGTGTACTTTTATTTTCCATTTTTCTTTATTTCCTCCTCCACATTTATTAGACCTTGAGTAATGGATATTTATTTCTTAAATAAATGTAACTGCATTACTCACTAATAAATATATTATTTCACCCACAATATATTATCTCAAATAACTAGTGCCGAAATAAATGTGATCAGGCATCCTTAAATAATTATTAAACCATAGTCGGGAATAATCTTAATTTAACTTGTTAAATTAATATTTAACTAAGATACATGGACACACATAGTGTGTGACCATCTAGGCCTCTTTCTCAATGGAATTAGGCGAAGCTACCTAAAGTCTAAGGTTAGCGTCTAGTAAGACGCCAAGGCACCCATAGAGAAATAAGTTAACGCTGCATTGATGTGTCACCTCCTATGAACATTTACCGTGTAATATAATCCATTTGTCATGATATCTCTAATCAAGCGGGTTGCATGATGGTGCCATCAACCCATGTGCTCGATTATTCTTTCTTTGACTTCCTGGAATTGAACTCACCCATACCTTACCATGGCCATGGATTTATTTAGGCTATATCAATTCCATCAAAGGGCCTGAGATATCTACTTCCGTTATGAAACAGAAGGGACAAATCCTTTCTCGCATTATCTATTAATTTAGTATTACTCGTGACGCACCCAACATATCCTACCTTGCTGCGAATAGTGTGGCGTCACAGTTTTCATCAATATATCTATGTGTGCGAGTTGTAATACCCATTAATAATAATCTTAAAGTCTAAGGACCAATACACACATCCACAGATAGGAACATACAATGAAACTATGAAATGTGGATTTCCTACTGGCGGGTCTCGTTCTCATAATATCCTCTTGGATATTACCAAGGGAGCACACCATTAGAAGGTGCCTCAAAGTTTTATGAGTCCTCACCCCTAATGAACTGTATTATTTGTGCCCCTCAAATAATATCATCCGGCCACAAAACATATATTCAAGAACAATGTTATGGCACTTCCAGGTTCTTATCATAGCAGGGATCTGCTATGACCCGTTAATGCAACAGTTTTCCTTAGGACATTATCACATGCATTGTCATGCAGAAGAACAATCAAGATGTGATAAGGCTTTTATTAATGAATAAAGTACAAAGTAGTTGGTTCTAAGTCACCAACTCCAACAGTTACATCCTCGTTCCATATGAAAATGAACCAATCCTTTTCTTTCATAGATATTTACATGAAATTTTTTCCCTTCTCACAATAATAATTTAACCAAATAAAATATATGATGAAAATTACTATTTCACATTCCCAAATAAGATTTGATAACAATATATTTTTTAATAGATTCAAATTATTTTATATTTTATCATCTATAAAATTCCTCCTCATCTTATTTCATCATATCATAAATTCCATATGGTTCAAATTTGTAATTATTTTCATCATTCAAAGTTTCTTCTTCTCCAAAATATGGGACAACAACATCATGTACTTATCATTGAAACTAAGATGGTTCTTGAACCCAAAATTTTTTATTTCCTTTAGAATTTCAGTCACCATATTGAAATCAAAGTACATACTCATTTCAAAATGTAAAACATAAAAGATGAACTCCGACATTGTCAAATGTTTGAAACCATTTGAGATCACACACCTTACATGTTAATATAAGTGTTCATTTTGAAATAAATTTTGAATTCGATAATGAAAATAATATAAATATCCAAAACCCTTGTTGGAGATTACATTTATACTAGATCAATTTCAATTTCCCTATTGAATTATGCAATCAGGATCTCGTTCTCGGTTCCATGGTTCTAAAAAACAATAGAAATTAGTTTATTATATATTGAATGTATTACAAAACTTTTTTTATTAAATGAATAGTTAATTTTTTATAATATAATTTATCAAATATTTTATTTCAAATATTATTAAAAATTATGAAATTAAGAAATTTGAATTTATTCTAATTTTTATTAAGTTATACAAATTTATAGTAATCTATACTAAATTATATCAAAGTATAGAAAATTATACTATTTTATACTATTTTTTTAATTTATACTAAATGTTAATAGTTTTAATAATATATATTATTTTATACTAATATTTGAGTAATTCATAGTAGATTACACTAAGATATATCTATTTGTAGTAAATTATAATAATTTAGACTAATTTTCAAATAATTTTACAAATTTATAGTAATATAGATTATTTATAATCAGTTTTACTAATTTTTAATAACATTGATTAATTTATACTAATTTATGTCTATTTATATTAGCTTATAATAAATGTTACTAATTTACACTAATTTATATTATTTTTTTAATAATTTATACAATTGTATACTAATTATTATTGATGTTTAGTAAGTTATAATATTTTACTAAAAAATATATCAATTTATATTAAATTATACCAATTTATAATAAATTATACTAATATATAATAATTAGTGAGAAATTAATAAAAATTTATTATAATATATATTAATTGGTAGTAATTTATTACAGACTTTACTAATTTTTATTAAAGTATATATTTTTTTTAATTTAATACTAATTTTTGTAAATTTAGACACATATATAATAATTCATTCTAATTTATAATAAATAATAATAATTTATATTATTTTATACTAATTTATCTAAATTTATATTAAGTTTTTCTAATTTTTATTAATTTTTATTTAATTATACGAACTCATATTAATTTATACTAATTAGATAAATTTATAAAATGAATCGAAGTGATGGTGGTGACAAGTGGAAAAGTAGGAGTTGTGGGGGTGGATAACGGGATGAAGGTTGGTGGATAACATATCCTGCGGTGGGAGTGCATGGTGGCGGAATAGTGGAAACTATGATGGGGACTCGGTGTGCCCTCGAGTAGCGTTCTCCCTTGCTAATCCTTTAAGGGTCTTGTTATTGTCCATAGTGGTGCGGGCCTTTGGGGTACAAGCTTGAACATTTGATTACCACCTCAGGTGTAGTGATGGGGAACAAACCACTAATAGTGGATGCTGGTCACATTGGAGGGACATGGTTTCTATGAATGATGTTGATGGTTGCAAGGAAGACAAGGATGGTTTTGATTGAAGGCCATTTTCAAGGAGCCTTCATTTATGGTAGGTCTGGATTTTGTTGACGGTTGTAGTGTGCAGGTGATGCGACCACATAATAAGGATCATTCATACCTTTCACGACCAGACCTTATGGGGCTTGATCCATAATTAACCAAAACCCACCTCCATAGGCCATGGGCTGGACACAAGTGTCGAAAAGCATAACTAATATGGGTGGTCTTTTCATAATTTACCGATACACACACACATGACATCTGCACATAGTAGTGAAGAGAAATAGTAATAGAAGACGAAATATAAAGAGAGTAAAACATGAATGTTAAAACTCTATGGAGTACAAGAGTATGAAAGTGTAATCTGAATAGTTAATAGGGAAAAATACACACCCAACTAGAAAGATGTCCCAACCTATAAAACTAGAAAAGTAATGTGTTGAGAGAGCCTGATTGCAGATCTCCAAGCCCCAACCACTATTATCAGTCTAATTCACCATGTTACTTATATGATCTTCTCTAATCTTCTCCGACCATTTCATCATCTGCAAAAGACAAAACATGTGTTGGAAAATCCCATATAGGGGTGAGTATAGACATACCCAACAAGAGCCTCAAAAGATAAGGGAGGGGATAGTAAGAGTCATGATATGAATAGATATCTCAACCCATATAAAGTGAGTAACAACATCCAACCACATGGATCCAAATATATATATGATCAATATAGGAAGTCCAAAAGGGAGAGAAAGGGGATATCCATCTCATAGCCTATTACAGGATAGACTGCCAATAGTTATAAGAGGTCCATCGATGATGTCCAGTATCTCTCACATCTATTGAGAAGAAGAATCCATGTTGAGTCCTGCCTCACCACTATACCACATAGTTGAGGGGAACAGTATCATGGTAGTAGACCTATGCCCTAATTCTATAGGAGGGTACAACTCAGTAGATAGAGGACTGACATCTTAGTCTAGGAAGGGTGTACCACTCAGCATAAGGGTCACATGTAACCCAACTGATATGGTTCACAAATAAGTAGATATAGGACCTAAGACATAATGTTATAGGGGGTACCACACAACATAAGGAAGACACACACACTATCTGATAGGTGGTACCACTATCTATAAGGAGGACCCACACCCTATCAGAAAGGGGTAACACTCAGTAGAAAGAGGTCCCATGCTATAGTTCGTTAGGGGGTACACTTTAATGATCCTTCCTAATCACTTCCATCATTGAGTACATCTAAAGAAGCATCACAATGAGAAAAAAATGAATCATATATCAATATCCACTACAAAGGCCACCATCACATTCTATGTGGAAAAATAATCAGGAAAAGCTACATAGAATCCAAAATTTGAGTCTAAATAGAGGGGATACAAGAGGTAAGAGTTTGTTCAAATTGGAGGGTACATGATGTGTATGGGGACCCACATGGTGTGTGGTCCCACCCTGCTTCTAGGCTGTGTCACATACCATACATGTCTCACATCCCATGTATCCCTATATGATATGTAAGGGGACTACAGATGTGCCTCACCCTCCTAGTGTCCTACCCGTACTCCCGTCCATGTCTGTGTACACATATTGTGTGCCTAGCCATTACCATGATCGTGCGCTCCCATAGTATAGACAAGGTCACCATCACTGGGTGACACTACATGTGGGGGTCCCACACATCATGTGATATTTAAATGTCCTAGAAATCATAGCCCTTTCTGTCAATGGGCTACATGCTATGTGTTAATCAAACCACACGATGTGTAATCGGGGTTTTATAGAATTTCAAATCCCTTCCAAATGATCCAAATCTACCTCTTCTACTGTGGATCTCTGTATTTGAAAGCCCGAGTTCATTGTGAACCTCCTCCATCCATTGTCCTCAACCCTCTAGTGGCTGTAAATTTGATCCCTAGTTCTCTGTTCGAAGCCACACAGACTACCATCACACGTGGATCCTCCTACTGCCTAACTAGATATCCAAAACCAAGGTTGAATCACCTACAACCTACAAAAATCCCTGATCTGTCCTCATATAGATGATTTATTTATTTCATGTGAATCATCCATGAATCCGGGGGTTTGATCATGCTTTATCCCACTTGAGAACAGTTGAATCCTAACCTGGTGTTCCAATGATGAAGAACACAAAGAATGAATTAGGGAAAAGAAAAAACAACACAAAAAAGTCTAAAACAATCATTGTCCACGTTTTCATGGACAATGAACTATTTCAGGGATCATTAGAGTGATAAATCATGGTAAAAATGGGATTAATGAAATTAAATAATAAATCTGATTTGGCAAGGGATAATGTTAATATTTTAAGAATCACATATCAATTTGAAGACTAATAATCGATTCATAAATAGTTTAATCAAGAGGTAAAAACAAAAAACGATAAGTCCAACCTCAATTCATATTTATCATTGATCAAGAAATACCTATCCAATGAAGAAAGAAGTTTCGTTGTATTCACTGCCCCTTAATTCACCTCAATACAGAAGATCACCATCATCTGATTTCAAATCACCAATAAAAATGAAGAATTATCCTGTCAGTGGTACAAGAATCGTGAAAATAACCCTTCAGTTATTTAGAAATTATTTATATATAGAGAAAATTTTGTTTCATGAGTTTAATTGATTAATTAATTCATTCATTCATTGAACGCACCTGCCAATGGTTGATTTATCTGAACTCCCTGTGCCAACCAACTTTAGGCCATGACTATGGTAAACCTTGTGTTCTGAATTCAACCCTGTTCTATGATTTTTATAAGAGACTCCTTTTATGAGTTATCCCCTTATTTTTTAAAAAATATTTTTTTGATATAAAATATTTTTAATATTTTAATAAAATTAATTCATGGAACCCTGGGCCTCAAAATCACGCAACGTCTCAGTTCTTGTATTCGAAAATATTTATAGGTATATATCAATGTCTTGTAATTAATAAAGGGTCTCTACATTATTACCTCATTCAAAATATTCATCCCCAAAATTCAAAAACTAATTAAAGGTCAGGATACTAAGCACACATCTAGGTCTCCCTCCCCCTGTATCTCTCTTTCAAGCTCTCATGCTTCCATAACACACAAAACAAGGTAATGGTATTTTCATGTAGGATCCTCTCATACTGATCCTTTATTTGCACTGGGTCCTCCAAAAAAGTGACTCCATCCTTCATACAGAGCTCTCCCTATTCAATAATATGAATAGGTTCATGAAAAAATATTCTGTACTTTGACATGTGGAAAATGTCATGCACCCAGTCCAACTATGGGGATAAGGAAAGGCAATAGGAAACCTCATCAACCCTATCTATGATATCAAATGGCATGATATTCCTTAAGGATAACATGTATACCCGACCGAATCTCTGTAATCCTCATCACGTGGAGGCTATTGAGAAAACATTGTCTCTATTATAAGACTCCAATGGTCAATGAAATCGATCTACATAAAATTTTTCCCTTCTCCAAGCTATCTTCATCTGCTCACAGATGACCTGGACGTTCTCTATCATCACTTGAAATATATATGGACCAACAATATATATCTCACTGATCTTAGTCTAGTATAATGGTGACATATAGGGTCTCCCTTTCATGTCCTCAAAAGGTGCCATGTTCATAGTAGAGTGGTAGCTATTATTGTGGGAAACAATACCAATGGAAAGTGATCTTCCCAGATCTATTCAAAGTCTAACACACAAGACCTCACTATATACTCTAGCACCTCGATAGTACGCTTGGTCTAAACATCTATTCAGGGGTGGAAATTTGTACTAATCCTCCTCTGGGTCCCAAATTCCAGCTATAAGCCTCTCCATAACCATGATGTTAACCGTACATCATGATTAGAGAATATCATAGAGTGCACCCCAGGAAGGAAAATAATCTCTCGTATATACAACTACCCTAAACATTCCACTGAAATATGCTCCCTCATAGAAAGGAAGTACACTAACTTTATATGTCAAACAAAAATCATTCAGATGGCATTGTGGCCTCTCAAAATATGTGGAATCCCTATCAAGAAATCCATGGATATTATGTCCCATATCCATTCTGGAATCTCAAGAGGCTATAATAATCCTACTAGAACCAGGGGATTAACCTTCACCCAATGAAAGGTGATACACTGAGAGATGAACTCAATATTTCTCCATCTCTTTCTAGCACACCAAAACATCCATTGAAAGTCTCCCATGTCTTCCCCACACTAGGATTTATAGCCAAAAGAGACATGTGAAACTCCTTCATCCCCTTCTTACACAACATGAATAGGACCAAAGTGCATCCCTAAAAAAGGATGAAGTGATTCCATCCATTTGAAAATCCATATGGTGAGTTACCTGATGATATTTGGTCACATAAGACCTCACAATCAATGTATCCCAACAAGTCTCTCTCACACGCTGGAGAATAAAAGGTGTCAACACCATCAAATGATGAAAATATACACTCTCTTTCTCTACTAGGGTTATCTTTAGGGAATCCAATTACTCTCACCCCTCATTTACTATAAGATTCAGATACATCCTGCTAAGGGAATCTTCTACCACCTTGGTCTTCCATGAAGTATAAAATATATAAAATTAATCATCCTGCAATAATTCCAACCATCACATATACCATAGGTTCAAGTCCCTCTAAATGAACACATACCAGAGACTCGGATGGTTTGAGTGAACAAAAAAGTGATATCCCAAAAGATAGTTCCTCCACATCCTCAGAGTGAAGACTATCTATATTGTCTCTAGGACATGATTCACTTATTTCTGCTTTGGGGTACTCAAAGGATTCAACTCATATACGATGAATTCCTTTTCTTCATCAACATGTAGCTGAGATCATCTCCTAAGACATCACAATAACCAACATACACTATACCCTCTATCAGTAGTCTCAAAACAAGAGAACTCGTCAGCCTTATTATTAACACATAAAAAGCACTCTAGTACTTCTTAGTCTAGGTAAAAGGCTTCCATTTTAATGTTAGGTATTTCAAATGGGATGAAATCATGGATAAGTCATTCACAAGAATCCAATAGTTCCTCACCAATCCCAGAAAACTGCACACATCTAACATGATCTTAAGTGTCCCTCTAAGAAAGCACTTCATCAATATTTATTGGGCCCACTGCTAATCCATGACCCGGATTGAAATTCCATAGGAACATATCCATTTAGATCCAAAACTGGTACATTGAGAGATTACCATAAAACTGGTGCTCCCAAAGAAAAGATAATACCCTTCTTAAGTGATTTTCATGTTCCTATTATGATGCAGAGTATATGAGTATGACGTAAATGAAAAAAAAATAATTACATGTATGGATGGAAGATATATTTCAATAAATATTTAAACACAACATGGCCATTCATCACACAAAAAGGCATCACCAAAAACACATAGTTTCTATAGAGACATCATAATTCTTACATTGGAATGTCATCCTTGATAATAGTCAATTGGTGGTAGCCACACATGAGATCGATATTTGAGAACCATCTCGTGCGTCACAACTGATCGAGGAGGTTTTGAATCCTCAGTATGGGGTACCTATTCATTATAGTAGCCTGGATTATGGGAAAATAAAAAAATATTCATGCTCCCATCCTGATTTTCCACAAATATAACTATATTTTCCTAGGGGGACACACTAGGTCTGATGGAACACTTCTCTCAATGGTCCCCCAACATCACCCTTACCTCTCGGAGCTTAGAAGGGTTCATCTGATATACTGAAAAAGATATCTGAGTGGTCCTGTGGTGTAGGTTGATGGAAATAAACATCTTCTACCTCAAAGGTAGTCCCACAAATTCCTTGGGAAATAATTCCATTAAATCCTCCATGACTTATGGAATCCAGATGCCTGAGGAGTCTACTGCACTGAGAGATACCCTCGCCAACTAATGGGTAAAGGGTTGTGGTCTCCTACTCACAAAACCCTATCATCTGGCTGTGAAATCTCTCTCTCCCACAAAGTGTAATTCCATTCGATCAATGAAGACATGTTTGTGGTGATAGTCAATCTTGGATCAGACTATGGAAAACCAATCCGTTACCAAGATATCCTCATAAGGCCTTATCATGATAACGAAAATGTCCCATGAAAACCTGCCTCCACCAAGATATATGTCACACGTCCGATAGATAAAGGAGATTGAAGAAGTTTCCTCCATAATAACATCAATATTTAGTTGTTTGGAAAACATCGCAACTTTGAGATATAGATCTCACACCAAGATTAATGAGAAAATTAATGAATCTCACATATTTCTACTAGTATTAAAGCAAGAGTATAAAAATAAAAAATTGTACCTATGATAATCTCATATACCATTGTGTCATATGAATCCATAGACTATAACTAACCATGTACATAAACATCATATCCCTAAGCCTAACATGGTCATTCTAATAATGGTAGTGGAATGAGCTCATAACATCGTCCACCACCCACAAATCCTCCTCCTAGAGACCCACCTTCTCTTCTGCCAGCTCCACCACCACAAGTGACTCATTTCCCTTTCTTGGGAGATCCATGATCGCGATGATGCCTCTACCATGGTTCCCTTTCCACTATCTCTCTATCCTAATAAATATTTCTGTTTGGTGAATCACATGCCACGTGACCTCACCCGTCACATGCATAACACCACCCCTCTCCGAGCTGCCCTGGTGCTATGTGCGGGCCGAGAGATGCCTGACCATATTCCTCAGTCTTTTCATAGGGAGGTCTCCTATACCTATACCCTTCCAACTGATGCAGGATAACTACTATAGATGACTCAGTCTGATGACATCCACTACCAGCTCAATCTACATGGAGTGAATATGATAGCAATCTCTCCATCACCAGCACCCCCTCCAACACTTTAGTATAACTGGGAGTTAACAAAGGTAGTACCCAAGAAAAAATGTCTTTTTAGAGACCTTGATCCAACTTCTGAACCCAGAAGTAGATATCTTCAATCATGTAGAGGGATTATCACATATTTTCAATAAAATATGCATTTATCATCCCTCTCTTTTGTAGATCCAGAAGATCTGTAATCCAAAATGAGCACAAGAATAAAGTGAAGTACTCCTCCCGAAATAACTGCGGGAAGTCCATCCATGAGAGCATTGAATAATCACAGATCAATGTGACTAGACTCCACCAGTACCATGATAATATATTGAAACTACTGGCTACTAGTGGATCCACCTAACCATTTAGTGTACGAATAATCCTGAAAACATAGATCACTTACTCTATCCATTCCTTTTCGACCTGTTGATCTAACACGCCACAGAACCTCAGTGGCCTTTGATGTTGGAACTCACAGAGTGAGACAAGCATGGGAAAATCCTCATCCTTCTCTACTAGTATAATATACTAGTTGATAGGTGGGGGAGATACTACCTAAACACCCGGAGGAAGAATCTTATGAGATGACCCTTAAACTCATTCCTCATTACTCATTAGATCGTTATCATGATTCAAAATCAGTAGCCTTGTTGGCTATCATCAAGGATGAATCCTAAAAATTTAATCAAAACATACCAAATTTTGATGAGATTATATATATATATATATATATGCAGAGATGACTCAAGAACGAATGTAAAAGACTCAATCCTATATGATGCATGTACCATAGTTTACTATAATTAATGTCTTAGTATTCTAAGTTGAAAAACACGTATTTAGAGTCTTAGTGATGGATGCATTGGCTTCCTGTACCAAAACTATTTTACCTAGCCTAAAATATACACTCAAAACACTTTTAAACACTCTTAATAAGTCCAAAACAAATCCTAAGTTGGGGAAAACTCCAAAAACCTTTCCAATGAATGAACTGATCTAATATTAATCATTCATGACATGACCCAATAAGGCTTGAGACGCAAATACCCCAAGCCCAGCTATGTAAGCCAGGGGATAGAGACAAGTTCCATAAGGCATAACTAATACGGGAGGATATTTCCTAATGTAGATATATACATATTATTTTCCATCTCCATTCCAAAGAGAAGATGAATAATAATAAAAGATGAAACATCTAGAGAATAAACCAAGAATGTAAAACCTTTCGAAATTATAAGATTATGACAGTGAAATCTAAAAAGTGAAAAGAGAAAAATACACACCCAACTATAATGATGTACCAATCAAAAATATTTGGAAAAGTAATGTACTGAGAGAGCCAGACTCCAGATCTCCAAGCCCCGACCACCATATGTAGTCTAATGCACCAGGGTATCCCTATACTCCTCTATAATCACCACTGACATATCCATTGTCTGTATAAACCATGACATATGCGAGAAAATACCATAGATGGGTGAGTATATATATCAAGTAGGACTTTATATAAGCTGAAGGGGATCAATAAGATACATGATGGGAATAGAAATCTCAACCAATAGAAAGAGAGTAACAAGATCCAATGACATGGATATATATATATATATATATATATATATATATATTCTCAAAAAATAATCCAAATTGAGAGAGAAAGGGGATCTCCACCTCACATCCCAACCTATGATAGAGTGCCAACCATTCCAAAAGGTCCATCAATGACTCCCAATATATTGCACGTATGTCCAAAAGAAGTATTCAGGTAGATCCACACCTCACTGCTATACCTCACAGTGGAGGGAAAAAAATCTCAACGTGGAGGACCCATTCTATAATCTCATATGGGGAACAATTTAGTAGATAGAGGACTCATTGCCTAGTCCATCATAGGGTACCGCTCAACATAAGGAGGTCTCAAACCCTATCCAATAGAGATAGAGGACCCTAGACCAAATTCTAGTTGGAACGGGGTAAAACTCAATGTAAAGAGTAACCACACCATATAAGATAAGGGGTACTACCTAGATTAGGTAGGACCCACACCATATATGATAGGGGGCACAACTCGATTGATTGAGGACCCACATCCCAGTCTATTAGGGGGTTCCACTCTAATGATCCTTCCAGATCACTACCATCATTGAGTTCTATATATATAAGTGTCACACTTAGATAACCTCACATCAAATCTCAAAATCCAATATTAAATCCACCATCACATTTTATATATAAGACCACTCGGGATAGATAATTGAAACAAAAAATATGATTCCAAATAAAAGAGATATGAAAGGTAAAATATTCTTCAAAAAGGAGGTTACAAGACATGTTAGGGGATCCACACAATGTCTGTTACACCATTATTCCTATCCATGTCCAATATAGTAAGCAGATCCCTAACCATGCATCCCTAAATAATATGATAGGGGACTACAGGACGTGCCTTAGCCACTCGAGGACCTTCCCGTGATCCTGGTCATGTCTTTGTACCTTGGTTGTGTATGTGTACCTTTGTTATTTCTATGTAAACTGGTCATACTCTTTCCCATGTACTCCTAGTGTACATGTTGGGTCACAAACACCAGGTCACATAGTGTGCGGGGGTCCCACATAATGTGTGATATTTAACTCTCCTGAAAATGATACCTTCCACCATAAGGGGGATACTTTCCATGTGTTCTTCATATGCACAATTTGTAGTGATGTTTTTCATAGAAATATAGATCCATTACACAAGATCCAAATAATCCTACTTTTTTGAAAATCCAACCATTTGACTAACTATTATTAGTGGGAACATCCTCTATCCATCATTTCCGATGCTCAAGTGGCCGGAAATCAGATCTCTAATTCGTCGTTCAAAGTCACATGAAGCATCGTCACCCATAGCACCTACAAATACCATACTAGATCTCCAAATACATGGTAAAATCAAATGTATCTTACAAAACAACCTGATCCATCCTCATATTTATAATTTGTTAATTGCATGTGAATCTTCTAGGAATTTGGGAGTCCAATCATAGTAGGTCCCGCCTGAAATTTGTCGAATCGGGACCTCATGGTCCAATGATGAAGAACGCGATGAATGGTTGGGAGAAAAAAAGAATAATAAGGGTGAAACATTTGTTGTACTAGAGTTCATAGCCAAAAAACTCGTCTGGGGATAGCCATAGTGAGAAATAATGGCATAAGAGGGATTAATGAAATTTGATAATAAATCTAATTTTGAAAGGGCCCATGCAAAGGTTTTAAGAATCACAAATCAATTAGATGATTTATAATTCATGATTAAATAGTTTAATCAAGAGGGAGACAACCCTAACAGACTCTTAGGACATTCTACCATGTAGCTTGGGATCTTTAATGCCATGTAATGGGATCCCTCTACACATAAAAAAGAGTGGGAGTTTCTATAGTTTAATAAGTGGGGGGGGGGGCTTCCCCTAGCGTGTTTAAAAAGGTTAAAGAAGTGAATATTATTTTATACTAATTAATAAGGAATTATCACTAATTTCTAGTAATTTAAATTATTTTATACTAAATTAAATATATTTAAATAAATAAGGCTATATGGGTGGGTTATCCCTTATGGGGGCTATGACATACCTTTCCTACCTATATGTGATAGTTGCGTGTATGTTTTCGAATGTTATTGTACCCCTGATAATCTAATATATATATATATAGTAATATTTACTAATTTTTACACATGTATTCAAATTTAAATGAATAAATACTAATTTATGTAAATTTATAATAAATTATATCAATTTTTAGGAATATATATATATTTTAAAATTTTACAAATTTTACCAATTTATACTTATAAAAATTAATTGTTATTATTTTATAATTTCTTTTAATAATTTATAATAATTTATACTAAATTCTATAACTTCATAATAATTTATAATAATTTATACTATATTTCAATGAATTTTAGTGAATTGATAAATAATTATTCTAAAATGTATCAATTTATATAAATTTTATAATAATATATCACAATTCATCATAATATACATCAGTTTATGCTAATTGTATTTAATTTCTGTTAATGTATATAATTTTATACCAATTTTCATTAATTTATACCAATTAATAATATTTTTCAATAATTCATAGTAATTTAATATTAATTTAAAATAATTTATAAAAAATTATAGCAATTTGTATTAAGCTATCCTAATTTTTACTAATTGTAATGCCACTTTAATACTGTAAAATAACTAATAAAAAATATAAATAAAAAATAATGAAGCATAAAAAATTAATGGAAATTAAAAATAATGTTTAAAAAAGTACATCGAAATTGTTATTATACCAATGGATTTGTAAATATGGTCTTCAATATATTGAGATAGATGTTAGATTTAAAAATAGAGAATTTTTTAAGGAAACAAAAATTTTTGGTAGAATTATGAGGGGGGTCTATGAATATTTAGAGTTTTTTGTGATGAAATTTCCAACAAAAAAGGTCATTGTGTTGACTTTTTGCGATATATTAGTTATTTGCGATGAAATATTTTTCAATTTCAAAATACTACCACCAAAAATAATATTTATCACTCAATGAAAAACTATTTGGGACATAATAGTTGATCTCAAACAAACCTGACAACATGTTATTTATTGTGGATCAATCAAAAATAAATTACTTTTTCTACGGAATCCATTGTAAATATTGAAATGTATGCATATTTGTGATGGATCTATCAAAAATATCCATTATTGGGATGGCCATTTGTTATTGATCCATCATAAATATTCTATATTATATGGGGGTATTTTTGAGAGACACATTATTCTATCCTAAATAACCAAGAAAAAATAAACTGTTTGTGACACAATTTTGTTTCCATCGCAAATTGTCAGTTCCAACCATTGCAGTAATGGCTCATATTTTACAGGTATATTACTAGAAACATTTATATAGAAGCAAATATCATGAACTTTTATTAAAAGATAATATAAATAGAACACAATATAATGTATGGGGACAAAAAAGAGATATGACCTCACCTGAAAAACCTGTTTATGAGTCATGAAATGAAAGAATATATTCAAATACATATTTAGAATCATCAGTAGTTTCCCCGACCAACTGTGAGTTTTCTTGTTCTAGAAACCTAAGAATCACTTTCTTGGATATTTTTTCCTCTGGAGGGATCTTGAACTTTAATTTTTTTGTGGTTTATCTATTATAAACATTTCTTGTATGATTAGAATAATCCTTTCATTGCCTTCTTTTTGGGGGAGCCATATTTGAGCATTTATTTCCATTTATCTTTCCTTTTAAATTCACATCAAAATACATAAATTAAATAGATCCTCCACTACTTAATAGTTTATTGGTGTCCAATAAAATCGTATACTTCTCTTTATCACTTCCATTATCTGATATGGTAACTTATTTATCAAATCACGAGGAATTGGAATTTTTTAGGCATCTTGGATAGCTATATGGAAGTCCACAGGTTCATTTTGTAAGTTATAACCTTTACTAGAATGTTGATGAATCAAGTAAACACTAAAATCCACAACAACATGATAAAGAGTATAGAGTCCCTCTTCCTGACCAAGTCCTGCACACTCCTATGAAACCTCACCCAGGATAACCAATATTGAAGAAGAAACATCATCCCTATGAGATGAAAGACCCTTTGAGAGCCATTATAATTATTAAAAACCCCTCTAGGAGAAGTTTCCATGTCCAAATTATTAACCACTTTATATGTCATAGTATTAAACTATATCTCAACTCTAGCTTCAGGTAATCCTAAATAAGGAGTAGCATGATCATCCTTTTATGTTACCTCCTCTCCATGATCTTCATGGGCATTAGAGGGTCCACTGCTAACTCCAACCAGAGACTGCCCATTCAACTTTATCCCTTTTACCTTAAAGTTAACCATTTTATAATTGAATTTAATTAAGGTATAAAAATAAATTTTGTATATTATATAAAATATTTTTGAGAACCAACGCTCAGATGGCATGTGATTCCGAGGCACAATGTGCTCAGAATTGATATTTGAAATATAAAAAATATATTAAATAACATGTGCAGACAGTTTTCCTAAAAAAGTATAACAACACATGAATGAGTGCCTAGATTATAAATATGAGGGAACCATTGAGTTAATAATTTTAGTTTTACCCACAATGTTATATAGACTTTGTTAGTATGAGGTGTCTATGAAAAATTCATCTCTTGTGGCAAAGTAATAAATTAAATTGAATAAATTTATTTTATTTGATCGAGTGACTAAAATTTTCTATAAGTATGAAGTTATAGATATGTATAAGGGTTTGTTTATAAAACCTTTAGACATTGAGATATTTTTGAAGGGAAATATTTTCAAAGAACCATAGATCGGGACCTTATTGAGGATCATTGTTCCAACAGAGTTCGTGGATCTCATCAACGATGGCAGTACATAACCATTCTTCATCAAAGATTGATCCAAACTCTAGGTAGGATATTTTATTTTGTAATTTCCACCCCCTTCTATTATTCTTGTCAAATAGTGATCAATTTTAAAAACATAAGTGATTTCCGCATCGATGGTAGATTAAATTGATGGAATGTTTTTGTTCATTGAGATTATTTCCAATTTGTTTGAATTTATCTATGAAAAATAACTGGGGACAAACAAAAAAAGTCCAATATATGTTCCTAAAATCATGTGGATTATGTTTTTCTCCCCCGTTTACTTGAACATTCATCACATATATATCTTGTGTATAGTGGTTCTACGATTAACCAATATTTTATCATTGTGTGACTGTTCGTTTGCGCAACAGATCAATACCACATGTACTCCATGTGTTGGAGGTATCTATTTGAGAATTAGTGAGGATGGTGGATTACTTTTTTAGGTACAATATTAGTTTGGAATATGAGTTATTTTCATCCTGGTTCAGACATGTTATAGCAACAGACTATCATGATCGATCTATTTCTGAGCGAATCGAGGGTCAAAACTGGTGACATAGCGATGGAACGGTTTGAAAACCTCCAATATGTAGGTTCCAGTAAGGGAGATGATTTGGTGATGCATATTAGGTACAATGATGATATCCTGAAGTATTTGAAAAATCCCATGATACACGGCTTCTATTTAGGGATTAGACACTGTGTGGGACCCCTGGATTGAGTGCTAGGATTTTAGAGTGAGTTAAATATATCATGTTGTGTGACCAGCTCATGTGTTGTGTGATGATTCCCTAGTGGATCAACATGTATGTAGGTGGGTACATGGGAATGACCATGAGTACATGGACTCATAAATGTAGTGCACTCGGACATGCTATGTAAATGAACATGTCCTATACTTGTACTCAGGCATGACTATAGATACATGAGCATGGCCAGACGACATAAGCTGGAAGCTAGGAGACCTCTACATTCTATGTGTTTCTCTCACATGTTGTGTATGGTGTGGTTTACATGTCATGTGAGGAATTACTACATGGTCAGACCTGGGGATAGTTGGACATGTCGTGTACCATCATCACATGCCTTGTACCCCCTTTGAGGGTTTATGTAGCCCTTTGTTACTTTATTATAGACCAGTGTTAGTTGAGTTGTTTTCTCCTTAGTCAAATCACATGAGGGTTTAGTGTGACACTACATACACATCTCAAGATTTTTATCCCCTCTTGATGATGAATCCCAGATAGAGTTTGTGGCATCCCTCTGTGAGATTAGAGTGACATCATCTATCATCTTTATACCCTAGGTGGGGTTTAAGGAAATATTATGAGCTACATGAGATAATTTTTTATCCGCTATCCTACATCTATATCTTTAGGGTTTGTAGTATCATTTTCATATGATCTTCAATTAAATGGGTCAATCCATATTGGGTTCAGGGTGACCCCCAGCGGTACTAGTCAGGACCCCTATATAAGTTTTAGGGTCTTCTAAGACTCACAAAATTTCTTGAATAAGGCCCAATGATGTTTACATATTTACTGTGTGTCTCTGGTGATGTCATGGATTTTGGAGTAGATTCTCCAAGAATGAGAATTCTTTGAGTAGAATCCTATATCTGACAGTTTTCTGTGACAGCCTGGTGGCATGGTGTCCTTCCTAAGTATATCTTGGTATTTTTGTGATAAATTTACTATTATATCCACGTATTGTGATGAATATACTTTTTTATTTTTTAGAGGTTTTAATGTGTCCTATTAGGTATTATTATACTCACCCTATCATGGGATTTTCCTTCATGTTATGTAGACGAAGTCCCTTTTGACGTTGTGTTGTGAGTATGTGGAGCCTATGAAGTGGTGATTCTGCTAGATAGACTGAGGTTATTTTCAGGATATTTAATTTGATCATAGTCCTCTCCAATGGAAAAGGATTGAATCGTTATAGTTTTTTTTGGGATTGTATTTGTACCCCTTTTCACTTTCATTACATTACTGCCATACTCTTGTTGTGGGATTATAGATGTATGCATGCATTGGTTTTAGTTGTTTTACATTTTTTCATTGTATGGGCTTGTAGATGAATGCATGTGTATAGTTACATTAGTCTAATTCCTCCCATTTGTGGGATATTATTACTCAATGTAGGTTTCCATCCCCTGAACAATTATAGGAAGTCTTTGATTAGTCATGCTTCAGAACATGGTGGGTCAAGTCATGAAAGAGCGGTAGCAGAACAGTGAGTTCTACCTTAGGACTAGACTCTGTGACATTGGTGTGGAGATATAGTTCTATGTGTTTTGAGTTTGGAATTCAGGCTAGGGAATACAGTGTTAGTGCGGGGACCTACATATCCATACACCAGGACACTAATCACCTGCCTTTCGAACAATAAATGTAGACTTTGGTTGAAAGGAAAACATTGGTACATGTATCATATAGGAATCGATTGTAGTTTCCATGTCCATCATGTGCTATCGTACCAAATATACTATTTGACCATGGTACACTGTGTTTATTTTAGGATTCCTCCTTGAATAAAAACATCCAAGATTCCATTGTGTGATCATGAAGATGATCTTCCGAGTGATGATGCAGTATAGGGTTTTATTCTAGACACTACAGGAAAATGGTCGTTTCGTGGTGGTTTTTTCGCGGCGGTTTAAAAACCACCGCCAAAATGTCTTAAATATTTTTTTTAATTTTTTTTTAATTTTTTTTAAATTTTTTCGAGGATTAGTGGCGGTTTTTTAAAAAAACCACCGCGAAATAGTGGTGGTTTGGGTAAAACCACCTCGAAAGGAAAGGAAAAAAATAAAAAATCGTGAGAAACCCCGAAATCACTAAAACGACCATAACTTTTGATCCGGGCGTCCGTTGGAGCGCCACAACTAGTCATATCAAAGCTCATGAAGAGATCTAGAGGCATGTCTAATCAAAACCATGAGACTGACTATGGTTCAAAAGATTTGAGAGTTATAAAAATGTTGAAAAAGTTCTCCAACTTCAAACGACCATAACTTTCGCTCAGGGTGTCTGTTTGGGCTCTACCAAATATCAAATCAAAGCCAACGTAGAGAGCTATGCACCAGTTCGATAGAAGAAAGCTTTTGTCGTGTTTTTTGACCCGAAAAACCCCTCTGAAGGCCTCTGAAACCCTGTTTCCTTCACCAGTGTCCCGTCGAACTTGTCTTCAAGTGGACCTAACTTTGAATCCGCATGTCAGTTCGGACTCCTCTGCCTGCCAGATCATTGTTCGTTCCATGAGCTTCAGTTTGACTGGTCTTAGTGCCCACATGGACTCTTAGATCATATGTTATGGCATTTTTAGTGGGTATTGGGTTTGTTATGTTTTTCGATGCCTCATTTCTGGCACCCTTTCCCCGTCAGTTTTTTTAAATGAGCGTAACTTCCGATCCGCCGGTCCATTCGGTCTCTTTCACCTATCAACTCGAAGATCATTTTAGGATCTTTGATTTTACTGGTCGCGGATCTGGAAACGACTCTCGGATCATAAGTTATCTCTGTTAATGTGATTCCAATGTTTTTGTCACTTTATGACCGTTTTGATGGGTTTTAACGGTTGCTCCATTTATTACTATTTATTTGTGTTTCCATGACTTGTTATCTTTATCAATGGTTTTTGGTGGGTTATTATGATGATTATGTTATTTTCTTAAGGGGTTTTCTAGAGTTTTCATGAGTTTTCAGGCGTTCTCATGCTTTTTAATGCTTCCTTCTTCATGCTTCTCCATCCGTTTTCATAATTTGTAATCCCTTACCACACCTTTTTGTATTTTTTCATGTGTTTCATTTATTATTTATTATTTATTATTTATTATTTATAATATACTTTAATTTATTTATTATCTATTATTTGTTACTAGTTATTTATTATTTATTATTTATATTTATTTATTATTTATATTTTTTTATTATTTATTATTTATTATTTATTATTTATTATTTATTATTTATTATTTATTATTATTAACAATAATATTTATCCCTGGTTATTTATTATTTATTATTTATTATTTATTATTTATTATTAATAATAATAATATATAATATATTATATATTATATATTATATATTATATATTATATATTATATATTATATGTTATATATTATATATTATATATTATATATTATATATTATTATTTATTATTTATTATTTATTTATTATTATTTATTGTTTATTATTTATTATTTATTATTTATTATTTATTATTTATTATTTATTATTTATTTATTTATAATTATTAAATATGTGTTATTTATTATTATTATTATTTATTGTTTATTATTTATTGTTTATTATTATTATTTATTATTTATTATTTATTATTTATTATTTATTTGTTATTATTTATTGTTTATTATTTATTAGGTATTATTTATTATTTATTATATATGTATTATTATCTATTATTAATTGTTGTTTATTATTTATTATTTATTATTTATTTAATTATAATTATTAATTATGTGATATTTGTTATTATTATTATTATTTGTTATTTATTATTTGTTATTTATTATTTGTTATTTACTATTATTTATTATTTATTATTTATAATTATTTATTATTTATTATTTATTATTTATTGAGGATTATTATTTATTATTATTTATTATTTATTGTTTGTTATTTATTATTATTTACTTTTTGTTATTTATTATTTATTATTATTTATTAATTATTAATTATTAATTATTAATTATTATTTTATTATTATTATTTATTATTATTTTTAAATTTTTAATTTTTATTTGTTATTTGTTATTTATTAATTATTAATTATTATTTATTATTATTTATTATTTATTAATTATTATTCATTAATATTTCTTATTTATTATTTATTATTTATTATTTATTATTATTTATTATTTGTTATTATTTGTTATTTGTTATTATTTATTATTTGTTATTTATTATTAATTATAGTTTGTTATTTATTATTTATTATTATTTATTAGGGTGGTTTAGAAGCTATACAAGCACCCATTGTGTAGGAGATAGCTCAAGATGTTCCAGCTGGGGATGCACACATGTTAGCTACACTGAATGAGTTCTAGAGTTAGTGACCTCCTAGGTTTGAGGGTGATCCAGATCCTTAGGTGGATTAGGGATAGCTATAGGTTGTCACTCGAGGTTTCCACCTTGTGAGGATGCCTTCTGATCTTATAGAAGTCATCATGATGATTATTTTTCATGGAATTCTAGGAAATTAGGTAGTTTAGTGACTCAATAACATGATGAGATAGCTCTCTCGTTGTCAAACATCGAGTATCTCTCGAAGGATGTGTTTTATCTGACTATATTGTCATCAGTGTGCATGTAAGAGATTCCATATCTGCAGTAGGGATGTTTGACCTTTGAAAAGTATTCACCGGGGTTTACTTATCTCTTGCGATACTCCATGGATATGGTTCGAGATCTATCCTTTAGAGAACAAACCTTTAATCAAGAATACATAAACACATGAGGGATTTAGTGGTTTCTCTTTTAACTCCACCAATATTGGTGTGATTGAGTGATCCTTGGTGGTAGAGAACTTCCTGGAAGATCTGGAACTGACAATGGTTGTGGGTAGCATGAACCTAGGAGATTAGACCTCAACAATAGTTAGTTGATAGATGTTTCTAGGATCCAAGAATGTCAGACTCTTTAGGAGATAATTCTAGGACACATAGGTTACATTTCATGGATCTTAGGATGGCTCGAATCTGTAGAGGGAGAGGCTTTTATTCTCTTATGATGGTAGGGGACTTCTCGACCAAGATTGTCTGACCCATCGTACAACTGATCAAGAGATGTTCAAGGGGCCACCATGGCGAAGAAAGAGGTTTGATAATAGTGTATCATATGATGGAATATGTAGTGGAGTGTCCTAAAGAGAAGATGAAGGTATTTAGACGTTCTAACTATTACAAAAACACCCCAAAGTGGTCCACACCAGGCTTAGGGAGTTAGTGATAAGGGATGAGGATATGTGCAGGCTATGGAGGTCTATGACCCCAAGGCCTCATGAATGATGTGAAGTACAATCTGTGTCTTTTATGACTTAATTTCAGTGTTGATAGACATAGGTTTGAATCATTCATTCCTTTCCACTTATCTAGTTTGAAAGATAGTGATTCTGGTTGAGACTTTTTCTTGACCATTGTCATTAGAGACTTCAACATGTGGTGACTTATCGATCTTGAACATCTACTGACAATGTGATATGACGCATGGAGGTGAGTGTTTTGTATCAAATATCTTTAAAGTATTTATGAGTACATATGACATAATCTTAGGTATGGAATGGTTATCCACAGTTCATTCCTAGATTGAATATTTTAGTTCAGGATTTAATGTGTCTGCAATGATGGGACAAGACATTACATTGTAGGTGAAAATGAAACCTTAGTGAGGCAGGATGAGATCAAGAATAGTAGATTACATTCTATTACTCACCAGTTGGAATGAATGACTATTGGAGTATTGGATTCTATAGTCTACCCATTCCCTATGGTGGTGGAGGATCCTGAGGACGTCTTACCGGAGGAAGTACTAGGTTTGCCTACCCACCGAGAGCTATACTTCTACATTAACATACCCCATGGGAAATACTCAATATATGAACCACTATATCGAATATATCCCATAGATATTTTCAATAAGAGGGTGAAATTGGATTACATATAGTAGAAAGGCTTCATGAGACCTAGTGTTTTCCCCAAGACAGCACCATTGTTGTTTTCTAAGAAGAAAAACAAATCATGAGGTTGTTTATGGATTATCATTGATTGAACCAGGTGACCATGATGAATATATGTCTAGTAAAAATGATAAAAAAACTCTTTGATTAGTTGATAGGAGTGAAATGATTTTCAATGATTAAAATCATATTAGGCTATCACCAACTATGATTATATGGATAGGATATAACAAAGTGAACATTCATATGTCTCTACGGTCACTATGACTACTTGGTGATGTTTTTCGGTGTGATGAACTTAGTAGAAGTGTTCATGGGGCTCATGAAACTGATCTTTCAGACACTTTTAGGTCATTTCATGGTTCTCTTCATCAATAATATCCTAGTGTACTCATAATCTAAGGAGGACCATCTGAGAAGCTTGAAGACAGTCCTAGACACAATCTAAGGGAAAAAACAATATGAGAAGCTCTCGAAGTGTCTGTTTTGGATTCTCAAGATCCACTTCCTAGGATACATCTTCTTAGAGGAAGGATTATCAGTGGATCCATTGAAGGCTAAGGTAATTATTTCTTAGGATACACCCAAGAGTGTCACTAAGGTGTGGAGTTTCCTTTGGCTTTTTGGTACTATCACGGTTTTGTACCCGATTTTTCTAGAGTGGAAGCACCCATGACATCTTTGAACTGGAAGGGTAATGCTCTTGTGTGGATATAAAGGTTCATGTAGTTCTTTCAGGTGATGAAATATAGGTTAATGAGCACTCCCATCTTGATATTTCCCAAGGAGGGTGTCGAGTATGTAGTGTTATACAATGCATCAGGGATAATACATGATTGTGTTTTGATGTAGAGGCATAAGATGATTGCCAATGGTTTATGTTAGTTAACACCACATGATCAAAACAAGATGACTCATGATAATTCATTAGAATAAGTAGTCTTTAAATAGTATATTTAGTTACACTACATGATGTTTGAGTGATTTATCATTTACTCTCAACACAAGTGTCTCATGTATATATTCTCTCATTAGGAACATAATTTGGGATCAAGGAAATAGATAGAGTTCTTCTTGGACTATGACTTCATTATTTTCTTATATCCTAAGAAGGGTAATGTGGTGGAAGATTCAACCAATATGTGATATTGTTCTCAATTGTTAGCCGATGCATTAGATTAGTTTTCCTCATTCCAATTTCCCTTTATGGATAGGGATGGTGCTTCACATATATAGTAGATGGTTGTTACCCCACTGCTATTAATGCATGTCATGGATTCTCAACATGGAATTACCTAATATGAGACCTTACATACTCATATATTTACTATATGTTCTCCTGATCAATATTATAAAGGTGGGGAGAACACTATCATTTTAATAGGATGGACTATGGTACCTATTTCATTCTGGGAGGAGGTGATGAGGGAGTTTCATACTTCCCCATTATTGGTACATCCAGGAGTGAAAAATTTGCACCAGGACATTTGATGTCAGTTTTGGTGGCCATGCATAATGATTTTTTCTGTAGTGTTTTTCTCTCGATGTCTCAATTTTCAGTAAGAGAAGGCAAAGCGCCAGGTTCCAATGGGTTTATCTCAACCCCTTCAGGATAAAGAGTGGAAGTGGAATGGGAAATCCCTATACATCATGACATGGTTACCACATACATCTAGGGTATGTGATTTAATATGGGTTATCATAGACCAACTCACCAATTCAACCCACATCCATGTTAATTGAGAGCAAATTTGTGTATAGAGCTTGGGGCACCTCAACTTGTAAGAGAAAGTCTGACTCAATGGAGTTCCCTCGATGATCATTTCATATCATGACACTAGCTTCATGTCATGATTATAGGGAGGATTTTAGGAGGCCTTTGGGACTTTTTTTTTCTGGAGCATAGAATTTCAACCCTAGATTGATGGTGAGACTGAGAAAAACAATCAGGTCTTAGAGGACATATTGCAGGCTTATATGTTGGACTTTCCCTGTAGTGGGTAAGATTATGTACCCTTAGTAGAGTTTGTGTATGACAACATATACCATTTAACCATTGTTATTGAACCATTTGAGTCCTTTTACAGGGGACCCTATAGGTCAATGCCATATTGGAATGATCCAGGAGAGTCAGTACACATAGGCTCGGTGTTGGTACGATCTATAATAGAAAATGCAAAAATCATCCATGAGTGGCTGAGGATAGAAAAAATCCATTAAAAGTCTTATACAAACTTAACAGAGAGACCTATGGAGTTCGAGGAGGGAGACCATGTGTTCCTAAGGGCCTCACCTAAACATGGATTGCAGAGTTTTTATGAGTTGATAAGTTATCTCTTAGATTCACTATTCCCTTCTAGATATTTTGTAGAGTTGGTGAGGCAGCATACCGCTTATCTTTACCGTCGTAGTCGGACCGAGTACACGATGTCTTCCACAAGTCGTAGTTGAGGAGATATGTTCATGACCCATTACATGTTATCAACATGGGTGATCTGGACAACAAGGAAGGATCTAACATTGCTGAGTACCCAATGGGGAAAGAGGATCAGTAGGAGAGGATCCTTCATGGGAGATTGATTCCCCTAGTGCATTCTAAGTGGAAGCAGAGAATCATCAGAAGAGAACCTGATATCTGGACACCCAGATGTGAGCCCAGTACCCAAATCATTTGGAGTAGGTTTTTCTGCTTTTAGGAAGAAAATCGACAAGGTGGGGAGAATTTAATGTCTTAGATTTTCCATGTAATATTTATTTTGATATTATAGTGAATATTTTTGAGATCGGGTGCAAAGGAAGAGTGTGATTATGAGGTCTAGGGTGCTAGGAATAAATGTTTGAAATATATTAAATTTGTTAAATAACATGTGTGTACAGTTTTCCTAATAAAGTGTAATAAGACCCGAATGGGGGACCAGATCATTAATTCAAGGTAATATTGAGTTTAGAATGTGGGTTTTACCCTAAGCACAACATAACCTTTATTGAAATGAGGCCTCTATGGAATAGTCATTGCAAGAACAGAATTAATAAAATAAATTTATAAATTTAATTAATTTAATATAGTTGATGTACTAAATAATTTTTCAATAATTAAATCATTATATAAATTTATTAGAGTTGGCCACTAAACCCTGGAGACCTCGAGAAAATTTTGGAGAGTGATGATGGAGAAGGACGAAATATCTGAACCGAATATAGTATTATTGTGCCAATGAGGTTCTTAGATCTCATCAACCATAGTAGCATAGAACCGTTATTCATCTATGATAGATCCAAACTCTAGTTAGAGTATTTTATTTGAGAATTTCAATCTAATTATACAATATCAATTTAACATGGATCAATTCCAAAAATAGAATTGATTCACGCATTAAGATTAAATTAAATTAATGGTATTGTTTTAGTTCGTTGAGTTTATTTATACTTTATTTTTTTCCTTCAATGATAATGGATTGAGTCCAATAAATAAAGCATATTTTCATTTCTCACATCTTATGTCTTATGAATTTTTACCTCGTTTGATCACGTGTTCATCACGGGTATTTATTTTTTCCCATGGTCCCATGATTACATAATATTTGATTGTTTCATGAGCATTATTCGGTGGAGTGGATCAATACCATGAGTATAGCTTCAACTGGAGGTTGTGATTTGGGGATCAGTGATGACGGAGGATGACTCGAGGATGGAAAATATGGGTTTGGATGGAATGATCAATTATTCTCAGTTTAGACATGCAATGGTGATAAATCAACATGATGAATAGTTTAATGAGCGGATCAAGGGATGGAAACTGGTGAGTGAGCACCAGAAATACTGGGTGACCTCTTATTTGTAGGTTTCCAAAAGGGAAACTTATTCGGTGAGACACAAATGGACATGGAAAAGATACAAAAGTATTTGGAAAATCCTATGATATGCGACATTTATTTTGGGATTACATGATGTGTGGGACCCCTGGCTATGAAAAGAGTTTTTTGTGGTGGGTTAAATATGACACGTCACATGACTGGGTCACATTCCATGTAACCATTCACTAAGGGCTTGTTGTGTACCTCAGATGATACACAGACATGGTTAGGAGTACATGGGATTCTATAAACCTTGTAATCTAACAGATCATGTACTCATACATTGGAATGGATAGAGATGTGCGGGCACAGTCAAACATAATGGTAAAGGTGTCAGGAGACATCTACATTCCATGTGTTCCATTCTCATGTTGTGTATGTTGAGGTTTACTTTCCACGTGAGGTGTTACCACATGGGAAGAATTGGGGAAATCTGGACACACTGTGTACCATCATTACATGCCATGTACCCCCTTGTAGGGTGTTTGTGGCCCTGAATTTCATTATTATTGACCGGTTTCAGTTGAGTTTTTTCCTTTTGGAATTTTTCCTTGAGGGTATAGTGTGACATTACATCAACATCTCAGGATTTTAATCCCCTATAAAGGATGAATCCTATATAGAGTCTGAGGAATCCCTCCATGAAAATAGAGTGGGATCATCTACCATCTTTATAATCTAGGTGGGGTTTTTGGAATCAACATGACCACCTTGAGAAGGGTGTTTATCCTCTATCTAGAAGCTATATTGGTTGGGTTTTCAGTATCATTGGAATATGATCCCCTACATAGAGGGTTGACCATGATTGAGTATTTGGTGTCTCACTGGGGTTCTGTGCATGACCCCTATCTTTTTTTCAATTCCTTTTGAGGCCAGTGATATTTCATTGGGGGGCAATGATTTTGACCTCTTAGATGAGTGTCTCTATTGATGGCATGGATCATGGAGTGGATTCTACCAAAACGTTCATTGATTCAAGTAGAATCATGTGGTTGGAAGTTGGTTGTAACCAATTGGTGGCACGACATCCTTTATATGTATATCTTGCTGTTTTCTATTTTACATTTTCTTATATATATTTATATTGAGATAACTACACTTGATTCTTCATGTTTTGTGTATTCGGTGTGTCCTACCGATTATTTTTATACTCACCATAGCATGGGATCTGCCTACAGATGTTGTGTCTTATGTAGATGATGACCCTTATAACGGTGTCCTAGGAGGATGCAAAGTAGGTGTAGCGTATCTTGATATAGAAAGACTTATGTTTTTTCTTGAATATTTCATTTGATCATAATATTCTCCCTTGGAGCATGTTGGTCTCTTTACAGATTATGGGTTGTCTTGTATTTGACCCCATTTTTGCTTTTAGTACTTTACAGTCCTTATATGGATGTGGGATTATAGATTTATGCATTCATTGGTTTCAAATATTTTACATTTTAGCATTTTATAGTCTTGGAGATGTGTGTCTGTGTATAAGTACATTATGAAAATGCCGTCCATTTATAGGATAGGCCTACTCAGGGCTAGTCGCCAGCCCCATGCCTATTGTAGGTGGGCTTGGGGTAGATGTGGGTTATATCCTGATGGGTTGGATGGAGAAATACACATGAACACACATTCCAAAATCTTTTTCAATGGATGACTTCATCCAGTACAAAAATTCTTCACCAAAAGACTATTTGTGACAGATAAACTGGTCTGTCACAAATAGTCCAATTTCATATACTATTTTTGACGGTATAATATTTCATCATAAATAAAACATCACAGAAAATGATTTTCCGATAGTATAGATGGAATCTACCCTTGATTCATCTTACATGATGATTGTATTATAAGGTATCTCAATAGAATAGTCGATGTAGAATGAATTACAAAGAGATATAATTATTATTATTATGTCAATTTAATTATAAATAATATCTGATAATCCACTCTCATGGATAATAGGGTATCTATTTCATCTAGGTATGAGGATACATATAGAGGGGTTGACAAGAGATCATTTTTGGACATGGGATCGGATGCTTCTATTGCACCCCTAAACATTCAAGTGGTATCATAGTGTTCACATAATAATGTATAATTATTTGATTTTTTTCAAATTATATATATGTTTTTCAACAGTATTTTATTTATGTTGATTCATTATTTTAATATGACAATTGATATTTCATGTCTGGTTACCTTCATACGATCCAAAACACATGTTTACCAGATAAAAAACAATGGTAGGTTCCACTGAGAGGTGTGAAGTGTCATGGATGGATGATATAGTTAAATTCAATGTAACTGAAAAGTAATTTTTTAAATTAGGTTAATGAAATCTAGATTATCCATGGGATATGTGGCTAACCACATGGTAATTAGAACGCAAGGTAATTAATACACCATATATTGACCGACCTAATAAACAAATTACTTTAGGAAGTACACATTATGTAACCAAGTTACACACCATGTAGTCCTACACAGCTCAGTAAAAAAATTTAATGGAAAACATGTGGTCAATATACACATCACATGACTCATAAAGACTTCATTTTGAACAACCCATAATTAATGAGATTACACTCCATGTAGCCCATGTAAATTCCATGTAACTCATTAATTCCCACAAGCTATACATGCCCATTTACCTAAGCATGTGTTCTAGAGACATGAAATGGAATATAAATTTCGTAAAGCATGATAGTACATGTCGTGCAATCAGCAAACAATAAAAAATTTAAATTTTCTTATGGAATAACTAATTACAACTTTAAAACGAAACCTAATTGCTAGAAGATGGTGTTCTACTATGTAATAGGGGTTTAAGAGTATTTAAATGGCCATGTTATTTTACATTATAAAATTTCCATAATATTCAATGTATTTACTATAATAATTTAGAGAGGTACACGTCATGCGGGTAAACACATGTCCAAATTTCATAATTTCCACATTAATTTGGTTATATTACAACATAATAAATTTTATACTACTTAACTCTGTGACTTTTCATGTACACTAACATTACATGTGAATATTTAATACATGCTTAAAAATAGGGAAGATAGTTTTATGATTTGTTTCATTTAAGTACCAACTGTGTAATTATTTCATTTAAAAAAATAAATTATTTTAATCTCTTTAAATTAAAATGATGGAATTTACAAGAATGTTTGTAAAAAATAAAATGAATTAATTAATTAATTAATACGACAATCAATTGAATTAATTTAAGTAAATTTTATCTTTATAAAATGATGAATTTAAGTGAATTTTATCTAGTGTGGAAATATGTATTCGTTTCTTGTGTAGATGATCATGAGATTAGATTGACCAAGGTATGTGAATGATTTATTTTATTTTAATTATTATTTCATGGGGCTTGTAGATATTATTTTATTTAAATAAAATGACTAATTTTGTGTCATCCCCTCCTCTAGTCTATAAGGGTATGTGTGTCTGTGGTTTCATTTATGTAAAACCCCAAAACCAATTATTTTGTTTCCATTGATTTCATGAGAATAAAATGTTATGTAATGGATAAAACTCTTACAGAAGTAGAGGCAGTTTGATTTTGAAGCTGATGTGTGACCAACCTAGGAGTTACATTGGAGTACATGTTGATTGATGTAGCTCAAGCCATGTTACGGTTTAAGTATTTTCCCTTGGTCAACAATTTGTTTATCCCTCTATATAAAAAACCATTATACAGGCTCTTGATCATTCCAAAATTATCATTTTATTTTTTTTAGTTTTATAGTTAGTCATATATGTTTCTTTATTGCTATCATTTAATAAATGAATTAACAAACATGAAATATAGAATTAAAATAAATTGTATAAAGTGTAAATTTTATCTTGACATGGTTAATCATTTAAATAAAATCCATTTAATAAAATCATGTAATAATGATAAAATAAGAAATTTACACATAAATATTAAAAAAAATCAATCAAAATATTAATTCAGTATAGCCTTTCACTACATTGGTAGAAATTGAACCGTAGTTTGAAGTTCTTGACCAACCTTAATTGGGGTGCTTTCAATTACCAAGGAATTTCTATCTTGAGTTTTGGGTCTACATAACATTGTTTGTATTAAGGGTTGATTACCTCTGCGAATCTTATTGAAAAAAGTCGTCAAGTATTGGGGAAATCCATGTATAGGATTTCAGGATATGGGAATCAATTAAAATTAGCATGGAGATATGATTTAGTGCAATTCACTTTCAATACCCACCTAAATACCTTCGACTAACTTGCTAGACCCCCATCAAGATTATGATAAGGGGTATATTGGATCATTTACTATAGAATATCAATTTTATAGAATATTATGAAATCAATTATGAGGGATATTGTATTTAGATAAATTAATGGGATAAAAATAAATAAAATTTATTACATCATATTTTTCAGTTATCAAGATAATATATAAAATATTCTTTAAATTATTGTAGATCATTAAAAGTGAAATAAATATAATACTATAATACATTGGGACACAAGACATGTCCTCACTAACACATAAGTCCAAGGGTGGTATAGTTATTTCATAAATTGAACTAAAATTAGAAAATTTATATTATGTGGTTGAATTACCTATACATGTTCAACTACATCATAAAACATGTGAAGGTGGTGTGTATTCCAACAAGAGGTCCATGGGGATGCTCCAACTATCTATTTCATCAGCATATTATTTTTTTCTAGAGAAATACTATTATAACATAAGGACATTGATTCCTATACCATTACATCTCATCTTCAATATTTTGATAATGAGAAATAAAGGTATTAGATAAATGATATTATCAGTACATTATACCATCGTAAGAAATAAGAGGGTACTTAGCTATTGATATAGTATTCAACATACTAAAGTACATTGATCAGTTAGTGAAGTATGGATTCTATAAGGATATTATTTACTTAATAATAATGCTTAAATTATAGGTTCTCCTTTTTCATTTTATAATCTGATAAACTGACTAAAATTTTAAAAATAATTCAATAGGTAAATATGTGTTTCAGGGAACTAATTTCCACAGCCCTTACGTAAGAAAAAAATAATAGAAAGGATGATACACCCGGGATTATTTTATATTAATTGGTTCCTTTACAATGCATCTCAATTAATCAAAATATTTACAAGTAGTGTAGTGAATAGAAGGATATTTTCTTCCTATGTAATGAGTTAGGTCATTTGAAAAGTATGTAAAATGAATTTAAGAATAAGAGATTAGTTTCATCTTCATTAAGAATATATTCATAAAATTATATAGTATTTATATCTAAATTTTGGGTATTTATTACATTTTTATTTTATTAAAAGAACCAAAGATGTTATGTGTATTTTCCTAGTGGCTGATAAAGATATATTCCTATGTAATCAACGATAAGAACATAAAAACCTTACAAGATATGAGGTCTGTTATCTCACTACTTGATAAAGGGTTATTCCTATTTTTGTAGTTAGAAACACATGACTTCAGAAGTAAGGATTTTTTTCTAGTGGTTTGGAAAGGGTGATTCTTATATTGATAATGAAAAACACGGGACTTTTTATTGCATGGTGGATAGATTCTAATCGAATTATTCTTTGTGTATAATGTTACCAAACATTTATCTTACTGAACTATTTAACACAATGAGACATTATCAATTTCTAAATTAAATTGATTTCGTTAAAATACACTTAATTAATAGTTCATTAAGACTCGAATCATAAATATACAACCTCTGTAGTAATTAGTGAATGCAATTTTGAGACCCAAACCCATTTTTGGTAATATAATTTTTAGTAAAATAAAACAATATGTGGTTTTCTATATAAAAAGTATGAGGTTTGGATTCTTAGCATCTAAAACTCATCATTATATAGAATAATTACATTCTATACTATGAAACATTTAGATATAAAGGTATGACCCAAAAAAATTAGAGTTATTACTCCAAGATATTGTAAACATTTCCAAGGAGAATACAAAGGTAAATTCATGTAAAATATGACATTCCTTAAGAAATCGTAGGAATACTCAATGATTTAATAGATCCACTAGGTAAAGGATATATAATCCTCCAGGATGGTATGTATGAGTACATCTTCACCAAGTATTCAATGATCATTTAATTTAGATTGAGGGTTTTTTATAAACTCACGTATCATTATTCACATAATAGGATAAGGTAATATTGACGAGGATACTTATATATGTATTTTTTTCTTCCATAATTCATTTTTAGAAATTCATTGTGAATCGAAATGTAACAACTAACCATATTCCAACGATATTGACTAATATTATCTTATAATGTTATGATATGAAATAAATCTATTTTGAAACATCCTTAGGTTTTTTTGATGGGATACAATTATAAAGATAGTGAAATTATTAAATATACCTCATGAAAACACAAGGTTCATCTCAATTAATGAAACTATTGACACTAATGAAATTAACATCCCCACGATGGAAAATTTATTAATCATACAAATTTTATTCCTATGAGGGAAGTACATCTCTTTTGGAGATAATGGGAGTAAGAAAGACATTAGTATAATCTTTTATCCAGATGCACATTTTAGAATAAGAACATTAAACTCCAAAAGTTCTATTATGAGAAATTTTTATAGGAGAAAATACTCTATTGGATGTTTAGAAACATAGTGGTGGTTTTATATTCACTATGGTGGGTGATATATTTTTTGATCAGAATAATAAATTAAATAGAGAGAAGTTAGTTACAAGTAGATCTGATTTAAAAGTTTTTATAAATTCAATAATTGAATCTATATAACAAAATATTCATGGGTATTGTATTCTGGATGTGTTATTACATGATATTGTTGGTGAGTATTCAAGAGAAACTATATATGGATGGTAAAATTTGGTACCAATACATCATGTTTTATTTTAGAATGGTTGAATGTTTAAGTCATAGTATATGAAATAAACCTTTACTACAATCATCTTGCTAAAATATATTTGAATTCTACTTATCATAGTATTATGATCATTATATTAGGAATCAGATTTCTTGGGCCACCTCTCATGGATGTAACATTACTATTCACTTGGAATGGCTAGAATGGTTTGTGACATCAAAGACATAAAATATAGATTGCAAGTTCCAAGGATACATTTATGGGTAGAAATAAGTGTAAGGATCATTGTATATTCATTTTAAATGAAATGTTATCAGGGTTATATAAGAGGTTAGTTGGGGAGCTTCAGTTTTCCAAGAAAGTTATGTCCGATAATACATGAAAAACAACTAATTAGTTTTATAGTTATGAATAACTAAATAATTTATAAAAAATGGATTAAGTATAATTCTAAGTTATAGGAAACATTATCTATGATCTTATATTGAGTGGTTTCTTATTCCAAGTCATAATAAACATTTGAAATGGTATTGAAAAATACATTATGGAAGAACACACATGAATTGTTTCTAGTTCCACATTGTAATATTTTGATGTATATAATATTCAGGACTATGAGTTTTTTATAAATCCCTCTCACATGAAATTCCATGTACATAGGATTGACCTTTCTTATTCATAATGCATATAATTAAGGTATGAAAAGGGATATGGTAAACTGTATTGGCTGGTCGTTAGAGCTATATGATAGTTCTTAAGGAATAAGAACTCGATGTGTTCTGAGTAATATAAGAAATGATAATTCTTGTTTTTGAGGAATATAAAACTGGTATTCATTTGATCAGTTTGATATTATATTACAATAAGGTTAAAATAATATTAAATTTTCAAAGAATATTATTTCCATCAATTTCTATATCTATATCAAAATTATTATGTTGTGGATTCTGATGTATCGTAAGAATAATATTTCCCATGATTTGTTGTATATTTTTAAATTATGCAAAAAAATTTAAAATCAATCATAACATGATGAATTTAAACTGTGGTGTTATCTATAATGTTAAGAATGAAAAGGGAAAAAGGCGATACACTTAGTAATATTTTCAGATAAGGGATTTTCTCAGAGAGATGATGTCATATAAATTAGAATAACCATGGGTATAATGGTGGGATCGATATTTGTTAGAATATCTTAGCACAATTGCGTTTATCAAGTAAAAATAAAAAGTTTAGTTGTTAGTATTTCGATATAGTGCAAGTGGGATTCTATTAGATTTTCTTCCCTAAAACCAACTAATTTTTGATTAGTGAAATATTCATAGTGTTAAATATAAATTTACACATTAAAATTACTAATTGTTATTATTCTTATTATCTATGTGATAGTTCTCTAAGGGAATATTTCACACAAAATGGTCATAGAAATTCCCCTCTATGAAGACCACCCAGAAGCTCCAGGAAAATTTTCTTAAATATATGTTCTATAATAGTATAATATCATTTTAATGGAAAAAAAATTATTGGCTATCAGGGGTGGAGACTCATAGAACTTTGAGACAAATTCTCTTAGTGTACGCGATTGGTAATCTATGGGGCATAATACTAAGATAACATGACCAGCCAGTAGGAAATCTTTATTTATATGTGCCATTTGATATTCTTATATGGGGACATGTGTAATAGATCTTAGACTTTAATATTATTATTAATGAATATCATGAGTTTTTTCTTTTATTTATTGATGAAAACGATGATGGAATATACTTGTTGTGTACTTTTATGATGTTGTGTGTTGTTGTGATACTAAAATCTTTATATACAAGATCCTTGTCATGTTTCCAGACATTAACTGTGGACTTTTGGTGGTTTATACTAATGGCACTGAGAAAGGATCCTCAAGGGTAATATTCTATATATCCAAAACCTCAGTTGAATTTAATATGATTTTAACATGTGGAATAAATATTATTCTCATACATAGTTGAATATTTATTAATGTTTAGTTGATCAAATATATTCAGTCACCATTTATTCATGATAATATTATGTTTGTTGATTATTAAATAAATATTTATCCACCTAGAAATTGTTTATTTAATCACATAAATATATAATATTTATTTATATCTAGTGTGTTCAGAAGGTAAAAAATATTTATTTATTTCATTTAGTGAAAATTTAATAAATATTTATTCATTTATATAGTTAATATAATACTTATTTATTATTATATAATTTAGTGTCATTTATTTTATTAATTAAATACACATTATTCCATGTCCAATAAATATTAAGGAAGAATGTCATACCAAGATTAATGGCCCAGTGGGAAATGATAATTTAAATATTATTTGAGTAAATGTTAATTTATTTATTCATGTAAATAATATATATTTGTCCATATGTTCTAGAACATTTTTTGAAAATTTTAATAATATAATTATTATTCAAAAATTTTGTTCACGAAGGATTAATCAAATAATAAGGACCTTTGAGAAATTATTTATTCTCTAACACTTGGTCTATAAATATATGGTAATATCATTTTTGAACCCTAGAGAAGCATAAAAATTATTTTAGAAAACAATTTCTATAGATAATCCCCTGAACCCATAGAGTGATCTTCTATAAGAATTAACTCAAGAACATAAAGAAATAATTCACCATTACCCACTCGGTTTTAGAGAGAACCTGAATAATTTTTTATTACCTCAAAAGATTATACTATGATCAACAATGATTGACACAAGCACTGGAATCATATATGTTATAACCCTATGAATTATACAGTGATGGTTGGAGATTTTTGGAACACATGTGAATGACTACTTGAGGGAATCTACTCTTGATTCCTCTGATGCAAAAATGGTTCCACGAGAGTTATCAACTGAATCATTAAGGAAGAAAGAATTCCAACAAGGTGGTAATTCTTAATATTGAATCTAATTAATTATAAATTATATATGATTATAGAGACTCTTGGATTCCATTTTTTCAATTTAATTTAACTCTTATGAGAAATACTAAGGTGAATATGAAAAACCATTGTTAGGCATGGCCCTCACCACTTCTGCTGCATCCCAGAACCACCAACCACTTCACTTCCCATTTCTATAAAATATTAACCATGATCTATCCATCATGACTCTTGTACCTATATTTTAATCTCTAGAATCACGATTTTATTTTTTTATTATAATTACATGAGACTAGTAACATTAAAAGGACCTATAGGAGGACACATACTAGTAAATAATGATAAGATTCTCCCAAAGACTCATGAGTGAGAGGGTCCAATACTCAACCTTCACACTTGATCGACATGCTACTACCCAAAACAACGCCGTTAATATAACAATGGGATGCCGATGATGACTACAAGTGATTTTTATCCCACAAATATAGTTTTTTCTACAATCCAAAAAAAATTAATCACATATAAAACCTATAATATAAAATTATAAAGATAATAATTTTCAAGCAATCCATATTAAAAACAATCATTTTCAAAATACTAGATTAAATATAAGTATTAATGTAACTTATTAATGTGACTCATTAAAAATCAACATGAATTAAATATTTCATTATTAATATTTTTATTTAATCTCAATGTCCAAAAGAAAGAAGAATATAAAATGAAAACATCAATAAAAGTTACATACCAAGTGAAACATATATCTTACATCAATATTAAAATAACTGAAGAAAGAAGAGAAATCACATTACATAATTTTTTTTTTCATATTTTCAACAATATTCCATGTTTGGTGAAAATCATATAATAATTCTAACATGAAAATATCCGATCTTAAAATCAAATATATGAATTCAATACATTCCTATTTATGATCATTTTCAAATAAAAATTATTTATTTTATTCATAACCGCACACTTAATCAAAAGAGAATTGTAATTTATATTTTTAACCCTAATGTTTGTAGTGAGTTCATTTATGTAACCCCAATTGAATTATATATTCACTTTAAACTAGAACACTATTTTCCCAACCTCCTAACCAATATATTTTTCCTATATCATCCAAGCAAAAAATTAATAACTATGAAAATTTTAATATATCAGATGAAAAAAAGTATATTTAATCACAGATGATAGATTACATTGTTTGATCTAATCCTAGAAATAATTTTTGAACAACTTATGTGTGGGATAATGTGTTCCCTCTACATAATTAGTTTTTTTTGGAATATTCCTAAAAGAAATAAAATTGATATTAATAAAAAATGGACAATTTATAAAAAATTAACATCAATTTACTAAGATAGATCACATACCTTATGTGAATCATAAGGATGAATATAGAGATTGTATTGCCACTTATCCTATGTTACCCATTCAGGTACCTTTTCATACATGTGATGGTGATTCAAGGATGTTTCATTAAACTCAAACTCTATATTATATTTTAATTCGGTCCAATTTGTCCCAAACCATTAAATGCCAATTATTTCACAACTGCAAAATGAAAATAAAAATGAAAAATAATATAAATAATAGGAATAAAAAAATAGACTTACACTTAATAGGAATAAAAAATAATCTCTCAATATTTAATTTTAATTAAATTTACTTTTTTTCAAAAAAATAATTGTTCAAAACAATGGGAATGTGCCTCAAATCGTGAATTGTGATGGGAATGGATATTGTGTCATATGCTAACTACACCATGATCTTACCATATCTTATATCATCTATAGGGACACCATAAGAGTAAAATAGAATAACTAATTTAGATTGATTCATCCTAAAAAATAGATGATGTATTATTGTTGATTTTTGTTGTGTAATTATCTAAATACATTAAATAAATATATTCAATAATTAGTACATAGATGTAATAAATTATTTTTTTACATGACAAATCACACAGAAATAATAGTCAAAGTCTAATAATCCAATGATTGTAACTGTGACACTGTATTCTTAGTCGATCAACCCTCCTTAGTTGTTACATCTGATCCCCCCCCAACATCCCCACATTTCTAGGTGATACAACTAAAGGAAAGAATATACCAGATGGATATGGGATTATTTTAGTTGGAATTAAATGGAATAAAGGGAGAATACCAAAATTAATGAGAATATATGATGAAGGTGGGATTTTATCAGATGGGTGTGATGACAAAAGAGTTGTTTAAGAGATTCTCATATCATTAAATCATTTAGTTTTCATCATTCTTGCATCCAAAAATGAAAAATTATACATTTTTTAATGAAATTTTCTAAAAAACAAATTTAAAAATAAAAAAATTACAAAAAAAATATTAGATTATATATACATATATTATTTGTTTTATTTTATGGATAATAAAAAACTATCAAATCAAAATAAAAGTCAAATTCAGAAATAGTTCAGTTTAAACCAAACAAATTTCAGTCATATATTCCATAATAAATGAGTGTCATATCAATTTCATCATAATATCTATGTATTAACATGTTTCCTCAATAAACTTAAGGTAATTTGTCTTCAAATCCACTATCCATGTTCCCAATTTCACAAACACTACATTGTTTCATAAGGGTTTAAGACCAAATTCCTCTATATGACATGTCATTATTTAATGAAACCCTTTTAGTATTAGGTACATGTGTAAGGCATGATTAATATTTTCTTGATATTAAGTCAAATATTATTTTCCCACATGATATATGATTGGTGTTGAAACCAATTTTTTTCATTATTCCCCCAAAATAAATTATTTCAAAAGACCTTAGGGTTTTTTATATTTTCAGACATTAAAATCCTCATGACACTCTTACCGGATTTTTTTTATAAATACATGATCATCCTAATTTAAACACCATGTTTTGACATTGATAATTGTTACAACTATTCTAAATGAATTTTTATTTTGATATGGAGATGGATTCCACAAAAAAAATATAATTTTTTATTAACTAGTTAATGTACCAACACATATTACCATCAAATAATAACCTAATAGGTGGATAAAAAACATTTATTCCAAAAAAGGATATATATATATATATATAACCATATTTATTCAAGATAGATAACTATTTTTAAAAAAAACTACACTAACAATAGTTGTTGATCATAAATGTGATGAGTGTCATGTAATCAAGTTTCATTTATTTATGTTAATTTAAAAATCGATTCTTTTAGATTTATATCCATATATCAGGAGATGTATATTATAATTATTGATTAAATCATCATATTTTTTATGAAAAAAAATATTTTATAATATATTTGTAAACATGGAATTACATTTTTCATAAATAAAAAATCTATTCTCGAAAACATTAAATCCCAACACACACACAAACATAGTAATATTTTTTTCCAAATCTATGTGACAATTATAATATTTATAATATGAAAAAAAACATAACATTAGTAATAAGTCATCATGAACAACCCCAAATATCAAATTGGATTACTAATGACCTCCAATAGCTTTATAAATCACATGAGGTTGATGGATAACATTAAGGTATTAGAATAGTTGCTTTTAAATTATTTACATTGTTTGACCAAATTAGAGAACATGTTAGTTTTTGTCTAAAATTTTAATCTCACATATCAATAAATAAAACATTAATTCCTCTTTAAAATCAAACAGAATAAGAAAATTGGGTGTCCCATTATATTAATATATAAATCAACACAGAAACAAAAAATAAACAAAATATAGGATCACATGAAGTGTAATAGGTTAATGATGGACATTGAAATTAGAAAATATTAGGGATAAGATGGGTTAGAGATCCTTGGAACATACTTTATACCTTGATTTAATAGAAAAAGTAGGGGAATAGGTTTATGTGATAAGCGATGAAGAAGAAGAAGTGGTAGGAGAATGATAACTCAGTGTGAATAAGGAGAAAAGGATATTGGGAAGATGAGGAGGGAATTCACACAACAGAGTAAGAATGAAAAGGGGATGGGAGGTTTTTATTAAGGGGGGAGGAGGAGTGGATAAAGGAATGTGTGACAAAGGAATAAGGAGAGGGGATGAGAGGTTTAGGTGATAGAGAGAGTAGGAGGAAATAGAGAAACCTATGATAAATATTATTTAAATATAAATGGTTATTCAAAAACCACCACATAATGAAATATTTGTCTTAGTTTTTTTCAAAAATCACCACTAATATTTTATTAAATGATTATTTTATATGAAAACTTATATTAAAGTTGGGTTAATTGACATGAGGCTATGGTTTTTAAATTAGTAATTATTTTATGAACACTCTTATAATAAATCTCGTCAAAATAAGGTTTTTATTATATTGATGATATGAATAAAATAAATTATATATATATGAGGATTTAGGACATATCATTTTAAATTTTCCACATTCTCTAAGTTCTCAAAGAATTTATTCCATTTCACCTTATATTTCATCATATTCAATATACTATAAATCCATATCTAAAACTCCTATCAGGTATTTTCAAATCATTTTTGGAATGATAACATAAATTTCACCATATATCAAATAATATGTAATAATTTATGAATATGAATCCAAAAATCCTTTTGGATAAACACTAAAACAAATTTAGTGGATTTTATGAAACTCAAACCACCAGAACCAGCAACCATTATTCTTCAAGTAGCTATTCACTGGAAGATACATCCAGAAAAAAAACAATATTACTTACTTGAATGAAAGGAAATTTTTAGTGATGGTTATTCCAAGACATTTAAAGTTAATGTTTCCCTATAAATCACTACATTGAGTCTTCCTTGCACAGAATCCAAAAAAACTCACTTCTCACACAAACATTCAACAAATAGAACACATGGATTGATAACAGACACCAATTTACATGGTTTCAAAAAGAATCATGCATACATAGGGGAAATATAATGAACATTCCATTAAAATTATAATTTATAAATATTAGGAATAAAATTTGGTAATTATAACCTATATCAGTTTTCCCTTATGATTTGAGTCATGGTACATCTGTACAAGATAGTCTCACCCTAACTTTATAAATGGGCCCTACTAGTCCAATGATTTCAATTAACTTTGATTTTCAAATGAGTCTCTACATTTTCCATAGTGACCATAAATCTCTTATAGTTTTCCTTGGCATAATTAGAAACATTTATTTGATGATCATGTTACTCATATTTAACAACCAATGGTCCTTATGTTCGAACCTTTTTTGAAAAACCAAAAGGAATAACCCTTAATCAAGCCCATAATAAACCATTATGTGTGCCATAATTTTTTTCCAATATAGAAATGAACCTAACCGAATGGTACACCCATCAATGGAGCCATCATTCGACCAACCTTTCATCTGATGAAGTTCCCATTATTGTTGTCTGGACATCAAGGCTAGCCTAACTTATGGTATTCATACTACTAATAATTTGAGACGACACTTTAATACATAGTTCATCATTCCTAATAGTCTCCAACATGAGTAATCTTCTATAAGGAACCTTGGGAAACCTAAAACACTCAGGAAAAACATCCAATCCATCCCCTTTGATATAAAGAATATCTCCACCATTTTCCCATTCAACCATGTCCCACTATGGAAATATATTCACAGATGATTTATTACACAAGAAACATGGTGAGAATGTCACATGGATTATTATTACTTTTTATCTATTAGGAATCCAATACTTTTTCCAATATAAAATTCCAGATGAAGTGATATTGCAGGTCAATTTGTTTCATTCTTCCATGGAACACAAAATTCTGAGCCAAGTCAATTACACTCTAACTATTATCAAACAACACTCCACCATCAGAGAATGTTCCAAATTCAGTCATCAAGTGAATAAAACATATATTTTTTTACCTAATTTCAATGCTACCACATACTAAGATTCCATTGTGGATAAATTAACCATTAAATTGAATCATGAAATCTAGATAATTATCATTCCTCTATTGGTGAACATAAACCCATTGGTGGTCTTCTGAGTTTCTGAATACCTAAAAAATTCCTTATTGATGTAACTTTGGAATAGATCATCTATCCTAAATCACAAGGTTGTATTTTATGATCCCTTCTTGTACTAGATGATACACTTCATAGATTTATTATGTTCTCATCTAGGATTCGACAGGAAATGACTCACCACTACCACAGAAAATGAAATGAGCAGTTGAGTGCATATTATTTCATATATCATGCTACATACCGATGATGAAAATATGACATTTTCCATTTATATAACTTCATAATCTAATTTTTTCAATTTATCCTTGGATAATTTGAAGTGTTTATCCCATGGAGTTGTGACTGACTTACATACACATATCCCAAATATTTTAATGAACTTATAAATAATAACCTTTGAGATTGAACCAAAGTCTCTCATTCCCTATATCTCTCAATATCCATTAACAACATATTTTTAGCATGATCAAGATCTTTTATATTGAATCATCCGAACAATTCATGGTTCAGCTCCAAAAACATTATGATTTATATAACATCCAATAGAATAGAATCCACGTATATGATAACTATGATGAAACAACTATAATTCCACATCTTTTGGTAGAAACATGTGTTTCAAATTTCTATAAGTGAAAAATTCCTCAGATATAAAGGAATAAATTTTTTGATTCCATTTCCTTGGCTCCTGTTTCAAACCATAGAGGTATTTTCTAGTTTACACACCAATCCATTTATCTAATCATCCTTGAAATACACTTTCTAATTCATGAAAATCTCATCATCCATGTATCCATAATGAATGGTTTCCTTTATATATATCTTCTCTAAACACAGTTTATTAAAAGCTATAAGGAATAGTACCATCGGTATGGTAGCATGTTTAGCTACTGGTGAGATGAAATTATAGAAATCATTCCTGTCCAATTTGAATACTTTCACCGCTAATTGTTTCTTGTACACATCCTTCCATCAACTTCCACATTCAAATGGAACACCCAATTATTCTCAACTGCAGTTTTCTTTTTTCATTATCTACCCCACATATGGACCAACAATTATCACATCTCCAATTTGAATCTAGAAAAATATAGATTACTAAGCCACCAATAAAATTCCACAAATGTATCCATGATGATGGAATATTGACAAATATTTTTATATGCAATGTTAACAAAGGTAATGTGATTTACCCATGATTCACTAAAATACCGAAGACACCCTCATAGCACATCCTTCAGTGTTTAAATAGTCTATTCTATCATCCCAACTATTTTAGGATAAATGGTAGACTGAGATGTAGTTAAGAACAAAAATCATGCAACAAACATCACCATAATCATGAGATGAAATGAGGTTCCTGATAAAAAATGATGTTTGTTGGTTCCTTGTGGAGTCACAAAACCACATCCACATTCCTTGTACACAAATCTTGTACAACACATAACTCCAAATTCTCAATGAATTGATATAACTTGCGTAACCAATCCATAATCACCCATATAACATCACATTATCCCTCAGATCAAGGTAAAACATTGGTGAAATCCATCTAAATTTCATCCCATTTTCACTCGGATGTATCTAATGGATATTACAATCAACCAGGTACTTGATTATCTAACCTTAGTTGTTAGTTGACCAAATATAATGAAATGAACTTTTCTACTGACCACGTCAAACTAGGAAACCAAACTTGACCCCTCAAGGTATAATACATCATAGATGTATTAGGATATACTACAAAATATTATCAATTAAACTCAAAGAAAACCTCATTGTGCATCAATGATAAAATAAAAAAAATCTCTCAAAACAACATCTGATGATGACCATGATTTGAAAATTTATCTAGACCATCACGATTAAAGACATGTCCCAACATTACCTCTACCTCCAAGTCTCCCTGTAGAGAGTCCTCCACCTTCTACATCAATGAATATTTCACTTTCATCTCGAAAATGAAACCTATTCCTTCAACAAAAATTTTATCAATATGAATCTATACAAGATACTCTGTCACCTATTAAACATATCCAGACTCTAAAGAATCATCTCAACATGAAATTATTCTTAATGTATTCTCTATAAAAATCATATTCCTTGGGATATAGGAGATCTCTTTGTCTTATCCCTAAAGGAACCCTAACCACAATCGCTGATTTATATACAGACTCTATTGAGAGAAAACATTCCTTAATCTCTTTTGATATATGCAGATAACAAATATCTCACTAATGATGTAATGTCACCCCATATTTTGTGTAAAAAAACTACTACTAACTCAAATCGTGGTAACTATAGTTACAATTTTGGGGATGTAACTAGTCCCGTATGAGATCAATTCCCTCTACTTCATGAATATTCATCCCAACCCAATATGAGAAGAATCAGAGAAAACCTCAAAACCACTCCCTCCTCTACACATATATATAAAAGAGCACTAAACAACATCTTAATCAAGTAGTCAAAATATGTTTGACACTGAGAAATCCATGAGAAAATATAATCCTTCTTGGTCAAGGCTATCAACATGGATTCAATCTATGAGAAATAAAACTTGCACCTTTGACAATATCCTCTAAGACCCAAAAAGTGTTTAACCTCTACAATGCTCATGGGTTATTACCAAGTAAAAATTGCCTTAATATTTGAAGGATCAAATTTAACTCCCTATTATGACTACACATGGCTTAGTAATTATACTTTATGTATTGAAAACATTTACTTACACAATGTCCCATAGATTTGATGGTGCGTAAGGACATATAAAACAACCTTAATGATACAGCCCATGTTTTTAGAAAGGATACTCATTCCATGAAATATATATTTATAATTCTAAACAATACATTTTTTCAATCTAAATTAATGGAATTGAAATTGATTAGGAAATATTTCATGCTTCATATGAATTACACAAAACAACACTTTCTTCAATTATAAATTGAATGTTGTAACAAAATAACATAAAACTAAATATTGGACACCAAAAATTATAAATCAGTATGGATATAACACGTATATTAGAAGTTCATAAATCAATAGAGGATAATATATATAAAATAATAATATTTTAATGACTAGGAAATCTCCTCTACCATATTCAACCTTTTGGGTCACCAAAAATCAAAAAAACCTATAATTAAGAAATTAACCACAAAAAAGAAATTATTATGAAAATTTTATCATATGAAAAAATTATTGGGCCATCCAAAGTGAGACTATAATGAAATAATAATTTAGTAAGACTATATAGAAGAATTAAATATCACTGTTATAAATATGATCAATGGAAATATGGTCATTGGTCATATATCCAATAGCGATACTGGAGTCTTGTATTATTATATAGTGAATAAAAAATAAAACAGCTCACAATGAAATATAAAAAAATATTAATAATTTATAAATATACTTATTTATGTGCTATATATAAATATTAATGATATTATTATTAAAATATTTTTAAAAAATATTTTTATAGCAATGGAGTAGTAAAATTAAATTTGAGAATATATATACAATGATTTAACTTTATTTCTTAATTTGTATTTAGTATAAACATAATATTTCTTTTTTCAAAGAACTATTCCATTATGTATTGTATATATTATCTAAATAGAATAAAGTAATGAAATTTAAAATATTTTATATGGACCATCATATTAATTAATTTTAAATTAGAAATTGATATGAAATAATATTAATAACACATAATGTTTAAAAATTTCATTATTCAATAAAAGAAATTTTTATTTTATATTATATATATTCATACAAATAATTTTTTTTAAAATTTTATAATATTAATTAGATAAAAAAAATTATGTTTTTTTCATAATTTATAATTATATTTTCTTTATTTTTTAGGAATTTTTTGAAATGATTGAAATTTAGGTAAATAGTGCACAACATCGTTTTTAGAAATAATAATATTTTTATGACATTATTAGTATATATGTAAGAATTGAAAATCTATAAAAAATATTATAAGAATAATTATGAATATTATAAGTGAATTTATAATGTTAAAATGGTTTTTTATTTATAAACCCATATTTTAAATTTTATAAATTTAGTAATATTTTTCAAAAAATTGTTTTCAATACATTATATATTTAGTATATTAAAATTAATTGTTATCAATTTTAAAAAATTAATAAATAAAAGTTGATTTAAAATTTTGAATCATTAGGTTCATATTATCTAAAAAGTTCTAATTTACTTTTTAGCATAGTGGAAAAAGTTCCTAAGTAAAAACAAGCTATCGTGGTGAAAAAATGGTAAAAATGAGTAAATCAAGAGTTAAAAAGACAAACATGTTAAAAAAAATTTAATTGAGTATTTGAGGTGGGGAAAAATTAAATCTTATAATATATATTATTTCCCAATTATGGATCCATTTAACTTGATCATGAGCATCCATTATTGAATAGTTTTGGGCATTTATAAAAATTCCACTTCATTCATTTAATAAAAGGGGCTCCCCTCTCCTCAATTACCCCAACAAAAAATCCACTTTCTTCTTCCAAAAATCTACCTAAACATCTCTTAAAAACTCTTATAAACCATACTATGGTTTGGGTCCTCTATAAATACCATCCTTAATGTTTTAAACCCCTTTTCAATGGAGGCAATCCGTGAAGTGATGTATAAGTTCCTAATTTCTCATCCCCTTTTATTTTTCCCTTATTTTCATTTCCTATTAATCGACATTATTTTCAACTCCTAATAATTATTAAATAAATAATGTTGTCATTCTGGTATATTATTATAATTATGGTACAATATTTAACCACCAATCCCTATTTCCCTATGAAATGAAAATATAGTATTTCTATTTTCACGGATGACCACCTATACAAAATATCATGTTTAATTTTTCATAACAACCATAAACGGCTGATACTAATGTTGAATTTAATAAATAATTATAATATTTATAACATATTTTATATTTTTGAAATAAATAAAATATTATTTCAGTATCTCATTTTATGGAAAATGAAATTGCAAACTATGCATGCATGTGGACTACCGCCTCCATGAGAAAATTGATTTTTGGTTATATTTTCATCACTTACACACATCAATGGTCATGAAAATTTGTTTAACAGATAAATAATATTTTTATCATATAATTTAAGTAATGGTATTAAAAATTGTAGAAACTATTATCGATATTATCAACAAAAAATTGTCGTTACTTTAATCATTTAAAATATGTGTACTAGGTTGAAAATTATTAATTTAAATTATGTAAAATTATCATATACATAACTTATTATTGTACATAATTTATAATACTAATATATTAAACTACTTAATACTAAATGATATCAGTATTCCACTTGTTTAATTTTATTGAATCTAAATCACCACATGTTCATCAATTAAGCATGGTTTGTTCATATTTGGGTCAGTCTGACCACCTACTTGAACAATGTTATGAAATAATATTATAGTTGATTATGAAAAATTAATTTCTCGGAAAATTTTATATAAATATGAGAATAAATATTTTTTTTATTTACAAAAGATACATATGAAGGTTCTGGGCATAAGGGAATCACCGGACAAGGCATTCCCTACTAAGATATCTTTCATAATTAGTGATTTTTTGAGCGATTTACATAATGATAAACGTATTGATAAACATAATTAACTCAAATAATATTGATGAGATAAAATTCCAGAACCAAATCATATGATTATCAAATATTATTTATAATTCATTTAGAAAATTTATGAATTACCTTGAAAGGAATTATTTCTTCATTGATGGATCTGACAACATCTATATGTCATAAAATCATTTCATTTTTGGAAATAAGAATTTATTCCCTCCAATGATGATCCATTGGTGTTCCATGAACCATTAAATGTCCCCAAAGTAATATATGGGTGATATCACTGAAGATCACAATTCTTGGGCTGTTCGCCTTTGATTTTCCTACGAATCACTTCAAGGAAGGGTTATCTTTGATCTCTCTCGACCTGTGAGTGGTGGTGGATGAGAATTCCTCTGTGTTGATTAGAACGTTCATGGAGAGGGGACTCTATAGGTCAATGAGATGATACTCTCTTGATCTCATTGTACAAAACCAAATGAATCAGCTTGTTATAAAATAATATAATTGTTTTTTCATACCACTAGTGCTAGGAAAAACTAATTGCACATGTTCCCTTTTTAATTTTCTTAATCCCATGGAACCCCATGCATATAATAATAATATAATTTTAATTTCTTAAAATTCTCTAAAATCACAAATTAAATTAAATATTATTTATTCAAATAATATTCAATATATATTATTTCTCACTAGACCAATAATCTTGATGTGTCATTCCTCAAATAATTTTATGAAACCTTGAATAATGATTATTAATTTTATAAATAAATATCACAACATTATTATACAATAAATAAATAAATTATATATATTCTCTAAATATAAAGTAAATAATTATAAAATATTGTACTAAAAATATATTACCTTAAATAAACGGTGATAGAATAAATATGATCAACCATAGATGTATAATTATTAAAGAACATAGGGGAGAAACATTATTCAACTTATTAAATAATAGATAATAATATAAATTATTTGTGATTCAAGATATAATTAGTGTGTGACCCTATGTGCCTCTTTCTCAGTGGCATTAGGAGAAGAAGATCAAAGTCCAAGGTTAGCATTTAGAAACATGTCAAGGAACCTATATAGAATGAAATGAATGTATCAATTATATAAAATGACATACAAATGATTACTATGTAATATAATCACAAGACTGTGATATCTCTAATCAAGTTGGTTTCCTGCCAGTGCCATTAACCTATTTTCAGAACGCATATTTCTTTGAATTTTTAAAAATCAAACTTCCTCTAAACCAAAAGGTGAAATTTATTTATAACATTATTCATTATTGAAATATACTCATGATGTATCCAACGTATCTTACCACACCACAAACAGAATTCATCATTGTTTTCGTCAATACATCAAAGTATGTGACTTATAATATACATTAATAATAATCCTAATGTCTATGGATCAATAAACACATCCACATATTGGAATATAAAATGAAACTTGTAATTGTTATTTTCCTATTGGAAGGTCTTGTTCTCATAATATCTTACACTGGATATTACCAAGGGAGTACACCATGAGAAGGATTCTCAATGTGTATGATTCTACACTCTTAATATCTTGGGTTATTTTTCCCCCCAAATGATTTCATCTTGGTATAGAACATATATTTAAGAATACTATCATATCACTTTGGGGCTTTCATCATACCACGAAACTGCTATGACCTTTTAGTATGAAAGATACTCTTAGGACAATATCACTAGATATGTTATGCATAAGAACAATAATGATTGGATAAGGATTTTATTAATACTCCAAACAATGAATATTTGTTATCATAAAGTACATAGAATATGGTTTTATAGAACAAACTCCAACAAACTCACACTTACACTAGGTCCAACTATTAACAACTTTCAGTATGATATATCTCATATGATACTCATGCTTCGTCTGGGATATGAATTTATTCAAGTGGTCTTCCATGTAATATTTTTTGGAAACTATAATTACTATAAATCTACCCCTCTAAGAAAAATCCCTCAATAGGTGATACTTTTAGTGTATATGCTTCATATTTTGGTAAGACCTTCACTCTTTTCCAAGAACCACCACTGTATTATTATCACAATATAATATGATATTGTCTTTACTACATAGTACCATATTATGATTCTAAACAATGTTTCATTTAAAAATATATTCTTTGGCCACATGAGAAGCCACTATATATTTAACCTTCACTATATAATTGATGACAACTGGTTTCTTTATACTCTTCTAGCTCACAACTCCTTCAGTGAGTTGGAAAACATATCCTTACTATGCCATCATTTTATTTTTATATTTTTAAAAACTAAAATCAGTATAAACCCAAAAGACCCACTCCACATCTCCTCCATACACTAATAACAAATCCTTACTTCTTCTTTGATACTTATGGACAACCTTAAAAAAACAAAAATATTGTTCTCATGGATCAAATTGATATCTTCAGTCCAGGATCAATGTATATACAACATAAAGTCTGTTTTGTAACATGACATATAATGTTGATCCTATTGATTAATCAATTGGGATCCTACTTATTGTCACATTATTTTATTGTGTCTAAGGAATAATTTTCAAAAAAGACCTATACAACATGACACTGAAAGTAATACCCCCTTTGATTGTTCTATAATAAATCAATTTAGTATATTTTCAATGTATCTACCTCTACATAGTCTAAAAAGCATCATGGATCTATCAAAAATGATCTTAATCTATAGAATGTAGTTTGATTCACCTATGTACATCATGGAGAAACATTTTTAACCTATCATTAGTAGCTTGTAAGATTATCCTACAGTTTCCATTAATTAATATGTCATCAATATATACTACCGGCATAATGAATTCATTCCCACTACCCTATTGTGAAAAAAATTTATGACATTTATTCTTAATGAAACCAAATTATTTTATAGCCTCAAAAAATCAAATGTTCCAAAACCTAGATGCATGAATCAATCCATAAATGTATCTTTGAAACTTGAAAATATTTTTGGTATCACGAGGAGTAAAAAACATTCTAGTTGTGTCATACAAACATCTTGTTAATGGTTCACATCAAGGAAAGGAGTTTTGATGTCCATCTGCATAATATTAAATTCAATGTAAGATGATATAGAAAATATAATTCTGATGGATTTAAGCATGGAAACTGGTGAAAATGTTTCATCATTGTCAATTAATTAATGTTCATTAAACACTGTATCCACTTGATATTATTTTTAGGTATTTAATTTTTACATTTCCATTTTTCTATTGAATACCAATTTTCAACCAATAGGATTTTCGTTAACTAGAACATTGACTAGAACCCAAACATGATTTGACACATGGAATCCAATTTAGAATTATAGTATTCTTGCCATTTTAAAGCTTATTAGCTCTATATTACCTCTTTATAGGAGAGTGGTTAATTGTTTTAATCCAACAATGAGTTTCCATCATTGGTTAGATGAAATCTATATCTCTCTGGTTCTCTTATCTCTCTAGTCCTACAATTTTGTACTTGTGTTTCAAAAAATACTTCTTAAATGGGGACCAATCGAATATGTTCATATACCAACTATTGAATATCTTGAGTTTCAATATAATCAATTTAATTTTTCCCCCAGTGTCCTTTTTGAGGATGTTCTCCCTATCAAAAAGATATCTTGTCTAGAAATGGTAATTTTCTTGTCTGAGGTTTTGTATAGGTAGTATCCATTTGTTTCTTTAGGGTACCCTGGATACACATTGTGATCTGAGGTGGTAGTTTGTTTTTGAAAAAGGCCTTAACAAATTCCTTACACCCCCATATATGTGTATGTAGAGAAATGGGTTTCCTTCCACTCCAAAACTCAAATGGAATTCTAATTTCCACTTTAGTTGGTACTTGGTTTAATTTATATGCCACACTTTGTAATAAATACCCCAAAAAATGATAATAGAACATATAACGACCCAAACTCTTTTCCATGGAATTTATCCCTTATTATAGTAATTTTATATAGTTTAAATCACATAAAATAAATTAGAGACCATAATAAATGTTTTTAAATGAAGGATTAATGAAATAAGTTGTATATATAAAAGTTAAGGAACATATACCGATGAAATAATAATATGGCCTTAAGAATAATAAGATGACACTTATGAATTGTAAACTGGAAAAATGAATAGTAACCTCACCCATTAAATTATAAATAAAATTTATCCATCATATGAGTGAAAATATTATATAATTATATCATAGTATAAGTAAGAAAATATATTAAAAATTATTAACTAAGTGGTGGTATTTTTGTAAGTCATAAATATATAATTCAACATTATGATTAATTTAATAATTTGAATGAAATTTTCTTTTCATAAAATGTATTCATAAATTCAAATGTGGATTTATAATTATTTTAGGTTAATTTTGTTATACCTTAAGTAAATTTTCAAAGTGTTATAAAATGACTTATAATTTTAAAATTTGTATTTACCAAGTAAATGATGATTTTAGTTAAGAAAATAAATTACACAAATTTAAAAAATTATTTTAAAATAACGGTGTTCATTTTTTGAATTCTACACATCAAAAAATGTTTAGGGATAATTTTGGGGAATTTTCTAAAATAATTTATTTTTTGGTGAATAGTAAAATACCATAATTTACAATAAATTCTAAATACAAGAATTATGGAGAAATATATGATGTAAGGCTAATGTAACCCAGAAATCTCAAACTCACCATCATTATTTTAATATATTTAGGTATATTTCTCAATATAGTCATAATCTTGGGAGAAAATACGAAACTAATGTATAAAATAATGAGAAAACACCCCGCCCCTGAACTATAAATACCACCCTCACCAACTCTTATCCTCACATATTCAAAGCTTTGAAACATGTCAAAAAATTTCACAAAATTCATTTCTGGACCCTCTTTCAAGTCCAGTATCTCATTGTCTCATAAAAATGCCTCGACCTTTTCCCTAAGGAGGTTCTCAAGTAGGGGAGATTTAAGAGGTAAAATAGTCTTCCTTTTTCATTTAATTTCTTTTAATTTGTTTTTCTTTTCATATTCTGTACTCATATACCCTAATAAAAATTAAATGATAACTCAATACCATACATATACTTGAATTATGTCATGTTAATGGAATATCCATCATTAAAATCATCCATATCTCTCTTTTATTCTAAAAATGAAATCCTCACCCGTGATGTGTCAATTTACTGACATCATGGGTGATGCACTTTCATTTCCCTTAAATGCATTCAAGGATGTTAATAAAACCATGATAATGATTGAAAAGTATTGTAAAATTTCTGTTACAGTGATCTTTATGTTCTGGAAATAACATATATACATAATACTAAATGATAAAACAAACGGTGTTTGTTGTGATCGAAAAAACACCAAAATTAATTTAAACGATCATCAATAACATTTACCAATGATTCACCCTCATAATGTGTAAAACAAATTCAGTGTACAATAATTTAATATTCTGTAATATCATTAATAACATAAAATATCAGTTTTGGATATTTCTCCACATTTTACATGAACTTAAATTCATGTATACAAGTGAACAGATCATGAAAACTATGAAAATGAGCACTCCTGAACGATGAAAATAAACTCTATAACTCATCAAAACGCACATAAATGAACATAATAAAACAATAATGAAGTATAATAATGTATAAAAGGATAAATATTTTTTAATTAAAGAATCTAATGTGATTATACAATATATTAATGGGAAAAATGAATTCAGACACAAGGTAAGGGGAAATCTCAAACACAACTCTATTCCTTTGGGTTTTACCTCTTTCACTCCATTTTCAGAATAGATATTCCTCTAATATTACATATATATAATTTATTAATAATTATATTATCATTTATTCGATATAAATTTTAAAAATATGGTTTTCTGAAAAATGAAAGGATTTTTCCAAAATAACTCTTCTTTCTAAAAACACATCTTTTACTTCTGGGGAAATTGATTCTTCATCAATCAAATTTATTGATTCTTATACCAAGTATGTTATTCCTTATTTCATTTCTGAACCCAACGTTTATGAATTTATGATTTATGAAATGAAACCAATTCCTTTCCATGGGTTATTTTATGTCCAATATTGATATACGTCCTATATGGAATGCATGATAATGTAAATGTTATGATGTGACGGGTGCACCCGAAATTATATAGAGAAAATGTTAAGATGTGGAGGGTGTGACCAGAATTTTATTGTTCTCCAATTTATTGGGAAAATTTATTTATCTAATGAAAAAAGGGAAATATGTGTGAACATGATTCTAGTTATGTTCAAAACTATGTTTGGTAGTCAACTACTAAGACATGATGTTTTGTTTCTATGCCCTACCACATTACAAAACTTTTCTTAATGTCTACTCTCATGATTATGATCATATGACTATGTTATGATGACGACGGCTATGCTCATCCCATGTTAAATTGATTCATATTATTATCTATCCTCTTACTGGGCTTTTAGCTCACCCAATTCATTGATGTATATCCTCAGAGGATCAGATTTACTAAGGTGAATATGAAGGCCTATAAGATTCTAGAGATGAAATAATTAAATAGATTTTTATGTTTTATTTTTTAAATGTTATATATGGTCCTAGTTTCTTGAAGACACTAAACCTTTGGATCTTTTTTGTGTAATTATTTTATGTTTTTTGTGTATAAAATGATGTCATAAGTTATGTAAGAAAAAAGGATTGTTATATTTGGTATCAAAGAATAGTTTAGTTAATTTGGGGAAATAGGATTATATTACCATAGTGAAAGACCATAGTATGAGACTAAGTATAAGTAATCACCAATGAATCATTGTTACAGGAAATTCTAAACATAAAAATCCTGCAAGATATGCCTTTATACTTAATTGCACAAAAGAATAAATTTTTTATTCATGACTTGTTTACGTTGGTTTTGTTCTACCCTTTTCTATTTTAGAAAATGGTTGAAACCAGGAGAAACCATACCAGAAAACCGTGTCAGGGGAAATGCAGTGATTTCCCAAATGACAACCCCAATTCTTTAGGAAGTGGAGTTCAAAATTTCCTAGTGATTCTTTCCTAGCTGTCTAATATTTTGAACAATAACCTAAATAACATGGAACATCTACCTTCAACTAAGATGGAGAAACTGGATTTTGATCGCTTTATGCTAAAATGACCACCAATGTTCAGTGAATCTTCTAATCCACTAGTTGCAGAATTGTGGGTCAACTAAATGGAGAGGATCTTTTCTATACTTCATTGTTCAGAGATGGATAATGTGGCGCTGGTAGTTTATCATCAAAATGGAGAAGACAACTAATGGTGGGTGTTGATTAAAAACACTAATCCGACTGATGAAAATGAAGATAGTGAGTGGGGAGACATTAAGTTGATATTTCGTAATAATTATTTCGATCGAATTTTGAATGCATAGATGGAGAGAGAATTTATAGTGCTGAAGAAAAAGGAAGGAGAATCTTTCACGGCCTATGAAGAAAATTTCAAAAGGCATTTAAGGTACACATCATGTTTATTTATCAATAATGATAGATAAATTGATACATTATTTAGTGGTTTAATACCAAACATTCAAAAGGGTGTTACAATTAGATAATTTCGGAGTTATGAAGAATTTTTTCAATGTGATCTCAAAGTAAAGACGGTGTTTAGAGAACAGTACCATGGATATGGTGACAAGAAATGAAAGATGAAGGTTCAAGCTAGAGGATATAATGAGAAAGGTGTAAAGAAAACTCAACTACCCGCATGAAAAAAATGTGGGAAGAAGAATCATGGGAACTTCTTCAAAGGGAAAATAAAATGTTTCAAGTGTGGGATAAAATGGTGTCAAGCTCATGAATGTCAAAAATACATGAGGAATAAATATAATGTGGTGGAGGAAAGGATAGAGCCACCCAATGTCAAATGCTACAACTGTAGAGAGAAAGGTAACTGTGAAATCCAATGTACTAAACCTCAAGTACTAAAGGGTAATGAGCATCAATAGCCACCAAATCCAAATGATCAAGGAAAGTATTACACCTTCAATAATGCGGAATTGGAGTGAGAAAATTATGCTGTACTTGGTACACTTCCTATTCACTTAAGAATAGAAAAATAATTCTTTGATTTTAGTTCTACACATTCCTTTATATCATGAATGTTGCTACAACTATTGAATCAAAGCCCCGAAACCTTAAATTAGAGATATCCATAAAAAAAATAATGGTTCAATAACTGAAACCCCAAGTGTGGGACTCTTCTCCTATTGAAATATGTGGGAGGTTTCTTCAAGTGAATCTTGTGGTACTTCACCTAGGGGAATTTGATACTATAATGGGAATGGATTGGATATCATTTTATAGATCACATTTCAACTTTCACTAAAAGGAAATATCATGTCATATTCCAAACCATCCAGTGATCCTCTATAAAATTCAATGAAAATCATGAATATTATTTTGAAAATCCTTCAATAGTGTGGATATTTATTTCCTTTGAAGAAGTATACCTCGCTCAAATGGTTGAGTTAAAGAAAGGTATCAACATGGAGGAAATTCACATTATGAGGGAATACAGTGATGTATTTCTTGAAGAGTTATTCAGACTTCCCTCAGACCGTGAGTTAGATTTCTCAATTGAACTCATACCCAAAACTACTCCTTTCACAAATATTCCCTATAGGATAGCTATTATCAAACTAGAGGAGTGAAAGAAGATTCTATAAGGGAATTTGGACAAGAGGTTCATATTCCCTAGTGAATCTCCTTGGGTTGAACTAGTTCTCTTTGTCAAGAAGAAGGATGGATCAATGAGGATGTGTATCGATTATCAGGAACTAAAAAAGATTACTATAAAGAACAAGAGTCCTCTTCCAAAAATTTATAACTTGTTTAATATATTGTATGGACATAAGTACTTCTCAAAGGTTTATCTTAATTCTAGATATCATTAGTTAATGGTGACGAATAAAGATATTCTGAAAACTAACTTTTTTACAAGGAATGGGAACTATGAGTTTCTAGTGATTCCCTTTAGACATACTAATGCCCCAGAAATATTCATGGAATATATGAATAACGTATTTAGAAATTACCATGACCAATTTTTTGAAGTGTTTTTCAACAATATTCTCATATAATCTAAGATCAAGGAGGAACATAAAGAACATCCATGGCTTGTGTTGGAGATATTAAATAAGGAGAAGTTGTACGCTAACTTCAGTAAGTGAGACTTTTTGATGCAACAAGTCACATTATTGGGCCATGTGATAAAATGTGAGGGAATATCTATAGAACCTTCAAAAACAAAGGAAATTAGGGAATGGCCCAGGCCCTTTAGTGTCCTAGAAATCTGATGTTTTCTTAGATTTTCATGGTACTACCAATGTTTTGTGAGAAATTTCTTACAATTTTCAAGACCATTAACTAAGTAAACAAGGACAAGGCTAAATTATTTTTTGATAGATTAATATGAGGAGTCATTCAAGGATCTACAAAGAAGGATACTCACTACACCTATACTCACATTACCAAAAAGTGGAGACAGTTGTGTGACATAATGTGATGCTTCAAAGAAAGGTTTGGGTTGTGTAATCTTGAAACATTATAATGTGATAGACTACGCCTCATGATAGTTGAATATCAATGAGTAGAACTACCCAATTCATCATCTCAATTTAACAGCAGTGATATTTTCCTTGAAAATCTGGAGGCACTACCTCTATGATGAGAAGTGCGACATATATAGTGATAACAAAATCCTAAAGTATATATTCACATAAAGGATCTCAACATGAAACAAAGGAGATTGTTAGAGCTAATCAAGGACAAAAATTCACTATTCACTATCAACCTGGAATGGAAAACAAGGTAGATAATTCTCTTAGTAGAAAATTACCTGCTACTCTATCCATTTAGAGGATTGAGGAAGACCCAATCTTCATGGATATGCAAAGGATGAGTTTGGAAATCATAATAGCAGTGGATAAATCCTACCCTTACCAAATGATTTCCCATCCATCTATCCAAAATAACATTAAGGATTAATAAAGGGATGATCCAGAGTTACAAAAGTAGGTGAAGGTAGTATAGGAAGGGAAGAAGAAAGAGTTTCATATCGATAACCATGGAGAGATTCAATTTTGAATGAGGATTTGTGTGCCTTAATCATAATGGATAATGACAGAGCCATTAGATAATGAACATAGCTCGACTTTATCTATGAAACCTAGGTGTACCAAGTTGTACCATTATCTATTCAAATATATCTAGTGGGATAACATGTATAAGGATATTTAAGATTATATCTCAAGGATCTTGATATGTCAGTAAGTTAAAGAAGAGTGATAGAAGTATAACGGGATGATGCAACTATTTACTATACCCATGTGGAAATGGGATAATTTAAAAATGTAATTTATCATGGGCTCCCAAATACATCAAAAATTAATAATACGATATGGTTTGTGGTGGATGGACTCCCCAAGATTGCACACTTTATCGCTATTTAGAAAGATCCCTCTCTTAAACAACATTCCATGATATATGTGAAGGACGTGGTGAGACCGTACAGGTTTCCAGGATTGATTATATCTAATCATGATTCCAGGTTCACATCTAACTTCTAGAGGAATCCTAAACATTCTTTGAGTACTGAATTAAATTTTAGCATAACCTTTTACCCCCAAACTGATGGCCAATCTGAAAGTACTATTCAGAAACTTGATGATATAGTAAGAGAATTCTCATTTGAATTCAAAGGTTGATGGGATTAGAATCTCCCATTGGTTGGGTTTTCATACATAAATAGCTTCCAATCAAGTATTCAGATGGATCCATATTAAGCACTATATGAAACAAATTTTAGAAATCCAACATATTGGGATGAGGTTGGTGAAAGAAAGCTACTTTGACTAGATCTTTCACATGAAATGGAATATAAGGTTCAAGAAATCCAGCATCATATCAAATATGCTTAGAGCCAGAAAAATAGCTATGCTGACAACCATCGAAGGGACTTGGATTTTGTTGCTAGTTATATTGACTTCCTTCGAATATCACCATGGATGAGTGTCATGTGGTTTGGAAAGAGAGGGAAGATAACCCCCAACGAACATTTTCCCCTTTGAGATCCTTCATCACATATGAGTTGTGGCCTATCAGCTTTCACTTCCATTGAATTTGTCTCATGTTCCTGATGTGTTTCTTGTATCACTCATGATAAAGTACATTCAAGATCCCTCATATGTACTGAACTCAAAGGTGGTAAAACTTGAAGATGATATCTCTTATAAAGAGTAGCGAGTAAATATTATAGAATGGAGAGATAAGGTCCAACGCAACAAGAAAACCCACCTTCTCAAAGTGTTTTCGAGGAAACCTAAGTATGAAGAATCAACATGGGAACTGGAGGAGGCTTTTAAGGAGAAGTATCCTCACTTGTTTATGTAAAACGAAATTTTCAGGGTGAAATTTCAAAAGGGGGGAAGAATGTAATGAACCAAACTTTTTTAAATGGAATTTCTCCCTTATTATAGTAATTTAATATATTATAAATCACATAAAATCACTTAGAGACCACAATAAAACCTATATAAATGAATAATTAATGTAATAAGAAGTATTTCTAGAAATTATTGAACCTATAGTGATGAAATAGTAACCACACCTTAGGAATAGTAAAATAACCATTATGAACAGTAAACTGAAAAATGAATTGTAACCTTATCCATTATGTTAAAAATAATATTTAGGCATCTTATATGTGAAAATATTATATATTTATATCATTTTATAAGTAGTAAATATTTTAGAAATTATTAATTAAGTGTTGGTATTTTTGTATGTCATAAATATTTAATCAATATTTTAAAATTAATTTATTAATCAAAGGTAAAATAGAATTTCATAAAATTTATTAATAAATTAATATTTTTATGTCTTATTATTTGAGGATAATTTTATGAGACCTTATGTAAATTTTGAAAGTGTTATAAAATAATTTATAATTTTAAAAGTAGTATTTTCCGAGTAAATGATGATTTTATTTAAAAATTAAATTATTAATATTAAGAAAATTATTTTCTTAAAATTGAGTTCATTTTTTATTTATATATAATGAAAAATGGTTAGATTTAACTTGTAGTAAGTTTTCTAAAATACTTGATTTTTTTGTGAATAGTAAAATACAATAATTTATTATGAAAACTAAATACATGAATTTTGGATTCATAAATGATTTAAGGGTGATGTAGGCCCAAAATTTAGAATTAATCATCATTATTTTTATATATTTAGTGATAATTTTAAAACTATTCAAGTTCGTGAGTCAAAATAATAAACTAATGATTAAAAAAATGAGAGAACACCCCTCCCCTCCACTATAAATATCACCCCTCAACGCCTATTCTCCTCAAACCTTCCAAGCTTTTTAGACTTGTCCAAATTATGACTAATAATATTCCAAATACCCTATCCCACAAACAAGATATCTTGGTCTCATCATAAGACCAAAACCATTTCACATAGGAGGTTCTCAAAGAAGATTGATTTAAGAGGTGAAACCCTCTCCCTTTTTCTTTTAATTTAATTTAATTTCTTTTTATTTTCTTATTATCTCCTCTCCTCCGCTCATCCAAATTTAATGATAACTCCATTAACGTAGATATAAAATATTATATAATTTTAATGGAATATACATACTTAAACTCCTCCCTCTCTCTATTTTTTTCTAGAAATGAAATCGTCACCTGTGATATGTCAATTTACCAACATCGTGGACGATGTCCTTTGATTTTACTTTAATACATTTAAAAATGTTAATGAAAACATTATAATGGTTGAAAAAATTTAAATAATTTAATTTCAACCCTATTTATCTTATATAACTAACATGTATACATAATACTAAATGATAAAATAAAACGAGTTTGTTGTGATTGAAAAAATGCCAAAATTAACCTAAAAGAATCATCATTAACTTTTATCTAATGATTCATCCACATACCATATAACCAAATTCTTTGTAAGATAATTTAAAATTTTATATGATAATTAATAACATATAATATCAATTATATATATTTATCCTCATTTTACATGAACTTCAATTATTGTATACAAGTTAACTGATGATGAAAACTTAGAAATCGGACACCCCCGAATGATGAAATTAAACTCTACAACTCATCCAAAATCCCATAAATAAACATAATAAAACAATAATTAGTCAAATTAATATAAAAATGTATCTATATTTTTAAATTAATGAATCTAATATGACTATAAAATACATTAAGGAGAAGAAAGCATTCAGACACATGGTGAGGGAAATACTTGAACCCAACTCTCTTCCTTTGGGTTTTCCCTCTTTCACCATATTTTCAATACGAATATTGCTTTAATGTTTCTTATTTATCATCTAATAATATTTTTGTTATATTTTCTAGGATATACATGTCAAAAATATGGTTTTATTAAAAATGAATGATTTTTTTCAAAAGAACTATTCATTCTAATAACACATCTTTTACTTATCATGGGATTTTTTTTCGTCACTGAAAATTGATGATTATTATACCAAGTATGATATTAAAAAATTAATTTGTATACCCATAGGTTATGTATTTATGCATTATAAAATTAAACCCATTCCATTCCATGGGTTATTTTTTGTCCAATATTGATAAATGTTCTATGTGGAATGCATGATAATGTAAATGTTATGACGTGACAGGTGCAACCTGAATAATATCAAGAAAATTTTATGATGTGAAAACTTGGGATAGAATTATATATAACTCCAATGAATTGGATAATGTCATATATATCATGATAAAATTTAAACATGCGTGAACATGATGCTAGATTTGTTCACAACTTTGTGTGGTAGTTGACTACTAAGACCTAATTTTTTTCTTTTATACATTGCCACATTCCAAGCGTTTTATTAATGATTCCACTTCTGATAATGATCCATTAAGTATTATATGATGGTAATTATTATTATCATCCATTTTTATATTTATTCATTTTCTTATCTATCCTCTTACTGGGATTGTATCTCACCCCTTTCATTGATGCATGTCCTTAGGTGATTACTTGTAATTAGGTGAATCTGAATGCCAGTACGAAGCTAGAGAATAAGGAAATAAATAAATTTTTATGTTCTATTTTAAAATATTCATATATGGTACTAGTTTTTCAAAGACACTATTACTTTGGATCTTGGTTGTGTAATGATTTAATGTTGATTTTATATAAAATGATGTAATAAGTTATGTAAGAAAAAGAAGGGTCATTATAGAAGACCTGGATGACTCCTCAGCAACCATACAGTGTCTAACATGGTCTGTTTATCCTTTCACTAAAACAATTCCACTATGGTTTTTAAAGATGAGTGATTTGAGAAATAATCCCATACTCATATAAAAATTCAATAAACACTTGGTTAAGGTGTCCACCACCTCGATCTAATAAAGTCATCTTTATCTTCATTCTAAGTTGATACTCTACTTCATTCATGAATTATTTGAATTTCTAAAAGGACTCAAAAATATACCTCATCAATTTTATGTAGTCATATCTATTAAAGTCATCAATTAAATTTGTTATGCAAGAATATCCACATCCAACATCTACTTGTAATGGTCCATACACATGAGTGTGTACCAATCCTAGAAGCTATGTATCTATTTCACCATGTTCACAAAATGGTGGTTTGGTCATTTATTCTTGTAAACAAGAAAGAAATATTTCTTGTGGTTTTATCTCAAAATATTCCAATAATCCAACTTTATAGTGGTTTTTTAAATGATTCAATTTTTCATGACCATGATGGTGATTCCATATATGGGCATTATATGATTCATGTTAACATGATTTGTTACCGATTTATAATACTTGTTTTTCCAAATTTAATTTACAATGACCATTATTTAAATGTACCATACAAAAACATATGTTGTCTTTATAAAATAAATGACTTTTATTTCCAAATTTAAAAATAAAATCATCAGTATAAAGGTAAGTTACATAAATTAAAATCTTGGAAATAGTAGGTATATAATAAAAATATCTTAAAACAAATATTATTATTATTTTTAATGAATGGTGGTAGTCTCCAATGGCTATAGCATCCATAATCACACCACTGGTAGCTCAAAAAATCCACATATCCTCTAGAAATCCTTAATAATCTACTTAGCTCCTGCATTTGGATACATATGTGAGCACTAAAAGTTGTATCAAATAACAAATGTGTAGACATTAGGAGATTACTCTTGATAACAAACACAAATTTATATTCCCTTTTCTTATGGGTGTAGTTCCTCTTCTAGTAGCCTTCTTTCTACATGTAAAACATACTTCATCGTTTTCCTTTCCCTACCTATTAATATTCTTCTTATTAAAAGAATAATGCTTAGGATATATAGACTTTTGATGATCCTTTGGCCCCTTAAAATATTTATTCCTTATCTAATTCACCATTGGGACTATGGGATTGTCACGACCAATGTTCATGCCCACTTAGAGAATCAAATTAAGAAGTTATGAATGAATCTCCCAATTATTATTATTGTTATAATTAAAAATATAACTAGAGAAGGACTTGGGTAGTGAGGAAGGTATGGGGTCTATTTGCAACTCATCTAGTACTTTAATCCATAAGATGTCTAAGCATTCAATGTAGCCAACAATCATGACTACATGAGGAATATTTGTATCTAACTCTTCAACATGAGTTGTAAAAAATGAATTTTAAATATGATATATCTTGTTCCATGCCTTATCCTGATATATATTCCAAAGGTGAGACATCATGCTATAGGCGTCAATGTCATCATGTTGTTTAGAAGTTCATGTTCATGGGTGATATCATTAAACACTAAACATTTTTAGCATCGTTTAAATGTTTCTCATAGAGATAAAACTATTCATCACTAGCATATTTAGCACACACTTCAGGAATAAATTCTTCCAACACATAGAATTCGCTGTAATATATTAAGATAACACATAGGTTCCTTTGTCACTCTAGGTAATTTGTGCCGATGAGAGGGTCATACCTCTAAAGTATGTATCATATTAAAATGTTTTAAGTTATGTTTATTTCTATTTAAATAAATAATATGAGTAGTGTTTGAGTACTTTATATGATAAAATATAGACAAATTAATAAATATTATATTTATATATCTCATAGTATTTTATCGAAACCTAGTTTTCCTCACCATTTACTTCATAATATCTTGTTTCTAAGACATTTTAGTTGAAATTATCCATATTAACCTTCCCATAACCTCAACTTTATCCAATAAATCAATTTAAAGGGTTTTAGGTTGTCATTCAAAATTCCATCTGCATTAAATCCCAGTTCCATGATATGTTGAGTGGACTCCCTAATCTTAAAATCCTTAAAATGGGGTTTCTAAATATTTTCCTCTTAGATATTCCATGACCTACACTGGATGTAAACCATTTATGTGAACAAAGTTATTTCAACCCAAAACATCAAGTATGAATCCCCTGATAATTGAAAGAACCACAACCTTTGCTCATCAATCACTTTGAACTATGGTTTGATTTTATCTAATGTAGTGGAAGGATATACTGAATTATTATATACAAATATAATTGATGTATTTTATATTAATCCATAAATTTAAAATTATTATATTTATTACATGATTATTAATATTAACTATAATTGCATAAACGATCGACTATTTTGTAGATAATGTTTATGCATAAGCTAGTTTATTTTAGATTTATCTTACATTCTTGTTATTTCATTAATTTATGTGATCTCAATAAAAAACCATAATTAAATAACCATTCCTCTTGAATAAAATAAAATAAAAAATTGGTATGATACAAATATTTTACTAATTGTTAATTTATCATGTGTGTGATAAAATAACAGTTTATCATAGGGGAAAACATGAACCATTTCCAGTCCATGTTATAAAAATCTACCTTTCCACCTATTTATATATCTTGGATTGGTTTCTACTCAACTCCAAAAAATAAAAACATCTTCTATATTGGTATCTCCATCTATTACATATAATTTTACTCACTCACAAGTGAGGGGAACCAATTGATTGGTTAAGTGGTTTACATAAAATAAACCATTGGCATGCAAGATTACAGATAATGAGAGGAGGGATGAAATAAAGAACAATAATTTAAATTAATAATAAAACAAATAAAACCAACCACATAAATTATTTGGTCCATGATCATGATCATCCACATACATTTAATGAATTATACATTTCATAAAATAAGCACTTAATTTTAATCGTTCATTTTTAAGATAAGTCACACTCAAATAAATTAATTATATTTTTTAATTAATCAATTATATTATCATAATAATCACTCATATTTTCTTAATATTCTCATCCATCATAATTTTAAAAAAAATAAATTTAACTATTTAAAATTAACTTTCTACAAAAATGTATCATAGAGGAAACACAGTGAGAACCTATCCAAACTACCAAAAATGTTTTATATTTTTATACTATTTACTCACATGGAATATAATATACATTATTTATCATGTAATTTAATGGTATGTACTATCAACATAATAACCACACAAAACATATTGTATTTACATAGTATGTAATATTTTTATGTTCATAGAGTAATAACTGTATTATGTCTTGATATATATTTTTGAATATTACGTAGAAATTTAATTAGAAATTTAATATATATGCATATATAACCTATAAAATAGAGTGTACTATCAACATAATGACCACATAGAACATATTTTGATAAGTTTTAATTAGTATAATAAATTAATATTTAATTTTATGTAATTTCGTAAAAGTACATTCCATGTACATTATAACTACATGTTGTGTATTATCTCAGTACCTATCCATGAAAAATACCTAAGGACTCAATGTATAACCATGGAATGACAAATATTGTAGTACATGGCATGAATTTTTGATATGAAGTGTGTGGTCCTTAAGTTACATCGTCCCAATCATGTAGGATGTGTAAGAAAATAAATGACCCATTTGTGACAAAAGGACTACATGTTGTGTATGATCATTACACAGAGGGTACTCTAGATGACCAAGAATTATTATTTCCTAGTCAACACATGGTGTGTAATTAAATTTACTACATTTAATAAATTCAACTCATTTAAATTAATTCAAAATTAATTTTTGGTTCATTTAAGAGAGGGACACAACATGTACCAATGGGCTACATGGTGTGTACTCTTGTGTTATCCATCCAGATTTCACGTCACCTTCAGATGTGTTCTTTGAATTTATTCCATTCAATATGATTATTTGTTGGGTTATATTTTTGAGAATGATGTATAAGAAGAGAATATATCACAATTACAATTGATGAAAGATTAAAATATATTTCAAAAAACTAATTAAAAATTTGAAATTCAATAAATGGTTTTTAAATAATTGTAAATAATTGTACGACCCCTATGATGAATCTTAAAGGTTCTAGGCGTAGTGGAAGTGTCAGATCAGGCAATCCCAAGTTGGATTTTTTGTCACAATCGATGATTAATTTGAGATTTACATGATGGTAAACGTTGTGAACAAAAAAAATTAAATCAAAGAATATTGATGAGAGAAAATTATGAAAGAAAAGTGCATGATCATAAAATATTATTTATAATTAATTTAAATAATTAATAAATTTTCTTGTGAGTAATTCATTCTTCATTGGGAGATCTGACATCAAATCCATTTAATTTCATTATTTTGTTGTCATAATTAATAATATATTCCCTATGGTATTATTTTCCACCCCATGCAGGACTTCCATGTCCTGAAGGGTATGGCCTCTCGTTCCCCCCCCCCTCATGAGAGGGCGTGGGATCTCTCGGGCTCTGGTCCCCCTTCCATTCTCTTCGCTTACAGATCCAGTAATGCTTCTGCCCCCCCAAAGTCCCCTATTTTGTCGAGGGTTTCCCTAAACTAACACCCTCAAGTCGAGAGTTTTCTGAAGCACCAGAACTACATCGGCAATCTCTGGTGATTTATTTTTTTTGGAATCAATCATCCATCGATGTCGTCTACCACTTCATCTCCAATTCATAGGGTTTGGAACATCCTAGAATTTTTAGGATACTAGACCTCGACATCTTTTCATCCATTTTTAGATAGAGGAAGACCTTATCACTACATGGACTAGCAACAATTGATCCTACCACGATGCTCGATTCTTTCTCTTCTAATGGAATTTCAACTTCCATTTGAGGCATGATCCTCCAACATCAAAAATCTAGGTATGTTAACCCGACCTTCCACTTCTGTTTCAAAACCCTTTAGTTTTCTCAATGCTTGGAAATTTGGTTGGTAGGTTCTTATGTTTTGGAAATCGATCAAGACCCCTTTACAACCGTATTTCTCTATGCATCTTTGTGGAATTATATGTTTCCAAACTAAAATTTGACTTTCTGTGGATAGAAATTGACAATGATTACCTGATAAAATAGAGGGGTTGTTTCGATTTTTTTGGATTGATTTATGATCATCATGTGGCCATATGGGTCATCTACAATAGGCCTACAAGTGTGTTGCAGTATGATAAGTATTAGATTCCATTGCACCAATTCGTGAAGTTGAGGAAGAAAGTATTGAAACTGTGTAATTATATGCAGTTGTGATGTCTCTACCCTCATGTAACATGCTAGGTTTGTTTGATTATAATGTCTTTAAAACCATTTCATATCTAGAATGTGTGAATGGGTCCTCGGTGAATGATTCAGGTGTTCCTAGATTATCCATCTTGGTGCCCAGATCTTCATGGTCCAAGGCACTAATTCCTTCAATGGACAACACTGTTTCCCACCTTCAATTAATCAGTTCTAATATATTGATTTCTTTAGTTTCCCATACCACTAGGTCAGTCCATTCGAGACATGAACATGTCTATCCTAGGTTAAAGAAACCCAATTGTCTTCCAACACCTATAGAAATCCATCTGATCCTCTTTCAGAACATTTTTTCCATCTGAAAAATGGATTGGATGAGGTAGAGGATCAAGGGGGATGGACAAAGATGTGTCATGGGAAGGACAAGAAGATGGATCCATCCCCTGTTGAACAATAATTAGAAAATGATGTAGCTCATATCCCCAACCACCATTGGAGAATGAAAAGGATGACAAAATCAAGTGTCTATCACATTTTAGACTGTTAAAAGGAAATCTAAATCCCATAGATATTGGAGACTATCTAGGGAATTTTGGGAGAAAGGCCAAGTCTCGGAAATAATATTCATATCTTATAAAACCAATGACTACCTGATCAGTTGGAAAGGGTACTAAATTTAGGGAACCTATTTAGTGTTCTCATGATAGAGATGAGAGGGAGGTTTCTAGTGACATGGTTGTGGAGTCTAAATGTTACAGGCTTGAGGATCCTAACTAGTTGGTTGATCTAGAGGAATTTAATTGTGTCCAGAAGGATAAAAGGAAAGAGAATGATGACCTGATGCTTTTCTTACATTCTGATGAAGAGATGGAAGAAGAAATATTATTGATTAACATTTCAAAGGTGGAAGCTGATAGAATATATGTGAGATCTATTTGGGTTGATATTAACGTAGATCAAGTTGTTTGGATCAATAAAAAGGACTAGATTTTGGCTTGTGGAATCAAGGAGGGGAAAATAAATATGGAAGAAGACATTCATACCTAGTATGGTTTGGCCTACCATTTCGATGATCTAATCAAAGGAGATCAAGAAAAAGGTAACATCTATCTCCTAGAGCCTACACAGGGTGATTAATTCAAAAGTTTTTTGGTTTTTCTGGAAAATCATGGTAATTTATTATGAGGAATGAATATGGAATGACATGGTATCTTTTTGGGTTTCACACTTTCCCTCAAAAGTTATTTCATAAATAAAAATTTTAAATTAAGGGGGATGATTCCCTCTAATAGTGATCCATATATGTTCCATGAACTTTTGAACATCATCATAGGAATCTTTGGGTGATAACACAATAGATCCTAATTATTTCATCATCCTTCTTTTATCACCCTTAGAATAAGTTCAAGGAATGGATCTCTTTGATCTATATTGACTTGAGAGTGGTTGTGGAAGATGATTTCACTCCATTTTTTAGATCATTCTTTTATAAGGAGATATTTATAGATTTGACAGGATTTTCTCCATATCTAGTTTTGAATAACCAGATTAATTTTGTATTTATAAAATGATATAATTAGACTTATATACCACAAGGGTTAAATAATAATAACTTCACATGTTATATTATTAATTTTCTTAATCCCCATGAAACCCAAATCTTATAATAATAATTTTATTATTTCATAGAATGCACTAAAATATAAAATTAAATTAAAAAATTATTAATTCAAATAATATTCAATATATATTATTTTTCAGTAGACCAATAATCTCGATCCACCATTCTTCCAAAATATTTATCAGACATTGAATAATGATTATTTATTTAATAAATAAATATTAATGAATTATTCATCAATAAATATATAAAAAATATTTATTTTCAAAATAAAAAATAATTTTTTATTAAATATTCTACTCACAAAATATTCTCCCAAATAACTAACGATGGAATATATGCAATCAAACATACATGAATAATTACTAAACCACTTGGATGGATAATATTTATTCAACTTGTTATATAATCAATAACAATATTATTTAAGTAAGATTGAAGATAAACATAGTGTGTAACCCTCCAAGCCCCTTTCGTAGTGTAATTGGGTGAAGAAAATCAAACTACATGGTTTTAATCAAGAAATAAACTAAGAAACCCATATATAAAGACGTCAATGTAGAAATGATATAAAACCACATACAGACTCTTACTGTGTAATGTAATCCATTTATCATGATATCGCTTATCATGAAGGTTTCATAATGGTTCAATCAACCTATGTGCTCAATGTATCTTTCTTTGGATTTCTGAAAATTGAACATTCCTATAGAATAGAAGGAACAAATCCTATCATGTATTATTTGTTAATGAAATATTACTCTTGATGCACCCAATGTATCCTATCTCTCTATAAACATATGTTGTTACAGTTTCCATAAATGCATAAAATTATTTTTCTTATTATTTTCATTAATGATAATATTAATTTTTAAGGATTAATAGACACATCCACATATTGGAACATCCAATGGTAATTATAAATATGGATTTTATACTGGTTACACCCATTCTTATAATATCTAACACTAGATATTAACAAGGATGTACACCATTGGAAGGTGCCTCAAAGTCCTTTGAGTCTCCACCCCTAATATCATGTATCATTCCTTTCAATCAAATGATTTAATTTAGATATAGAACATATATTTTATAAAACTATTTTGGCACTTCTTGTTTTTGATAATAGTAGGGAACTGCTATGACCATGCAATGTGACAACTACTCCTAAGGCGTTATCACATGCTATGTCATGAATAAGAACAATCATGATGCGATATGAAATTTATAAATATCAAAAACAATATAGGTTTTCCAAAATTATATATAATTTTTTCTAGGGGATGAAATAAAAAAATCAATGTTTAACACATTAATTAAGAAATCACACTTTATGGGTTACAAATCACTAAAAAGTAATCGCTGTTAATTTCACCTTCTTAGATAAATACTAATGTACTCATGGAATAAATTTAAAGTTAAAAAATAATTATAATTAAACTATTACCATAAATTTCTTAAAATTTTAATGATGATATTTGGGAGAATAATGAATAACAAAATCCCTTTTACAATGCTAGTTCAAAACGATGAAGATTACCTACTCTCAAAATCAAAGATAGGTAATAAATAATATAAATATATATAATAATTAAAAGTGAAATTTATAAAAAATTATGTCTATGAAGAAGGTAATTAAATAGGTGATTAATATATTTATGTTTGTTACATAGGATATTAGATTTCAGTCGACTAAGAAACTAAATAAGGTAAGGGGTTATTTTATTCAAATTTAATTGATTGTGAAATATTTCTTAATGTGAACCTTTATGCCTTTACTTTGATGGGATTTGTTCATAATTAATTTCTTTTCAAATATTTATTGGGATTTTAGATCCATATATTTTATTTTATTTAAATAGGAATTGTTCTAAAAGATACCCAACTTTGATGTTATTTTGATCAAAATATTACTCAAACCATAATTTTTTCATTTCAAATCATTTTTTCAAATCAAGACTGATTTTGAAAAATATTCCATATAACTAATTTGAAATATTTTTTATTACACTTATAATTTTTATCTTATATTCATGTGGTTTTGTATATCCCATCAATATTTCATTTCACCATGAATCATATTTTATCATAAGTGTTTCATTTATGTGTATCCAAGCTCATCTCTTCTTTATGGTTGTGAACCTCCCTTTTACATAAACTAAATCATTTAATTCTTCTGAAAATTTATTTATCTATACCAAAAATAACTGATTAAGGTCATTTTATACTACTTTATCTTTAATAAAATTATATAAAATTTTATTGTTTTCCGTATTGGTTTCTTTTGTTAAAGTGTAAAAAAATATATGTTTAATGTTTTCCATGCAAGCACCTCTTTCCAACTACTTTTTCATTTTCTATGATACTTAATTTCAAATATTTAATTAATTTCTAAAATTAAATATTAGTCTTCAATATTAATAAAATATTTCTATCTAAAATGTTTTCAAAATTTTTATAGATGTTTCTAATTTCCAATGTGTTAATTACTAATGTTCCAAAAAATGTTTTTCTTCTAAATCCACATCCTTTGACATAAAGTTTTCTCGATCAATTATATTATTCTAGAGTAACAATCCACCTTATTTGTCTAGATGAATTATGTATTGTCCTTGTATTTTTAAGTAATTATCCCTTAATGCTTTTATATTTCCGAATTATCCACTATGTATGATCTTAACATTTCACCCAATGTATTTCCATTGGCAAAACCTTATTTTTGATCCATTTTATTAATTTGTGTTCATATATATTCCACACATTTATTGGTTTGGTAAAATTATTGACTTAACCATATAACCTTTATCTATATGGTCTAAATACCATATGATTTATCATATTTATATAATTATATTTACACTTTTTGTTACATGATGTCATTGTATATCAATTTATTTTTCACGGGTTTATATTATTATGATTATTGATTGAATTATTAATGATTTACTTATATTAATACATATGAAACCAATTTTTCTTCAATGGGTTCTTTAGGCCCTAAAATTGAATGGTTGTCATTTGGAATGTTTTATAATACCCATTTTGTTTCCCAGGGTTCTTTATGACTATATACATGACTTATTTCAAGTGGAAGGCAAAAGTATAGATGATGATGGGCCAGGTCCTATGTCAACCTCCCAAGCATTGGTTTAAATTTTATATCTCATGAGATATTTATTTGAGAATAAATTTTAGTTACTTGTAAGTGATGTAACTGATGGTGTCTCTCATGAATGTAATTTTCCCTATACTAATATTTTGGGAAATGTTTATAGATGTTTCATAGTTTTGTGATTATTCTCATGATTATGTTAGGATCTCACAGATCAGGTACATTAACTCATATTTCCACACTCTTTTAATTTATCTCTTATGTTATTCCATGATTTATGGTCTCTGATTTTTTGTGTATGAGTTTTATTATTTATCTTTATTATACCCATATTCTCATCTTACGTTCACTTTTGATATTCAATTGTTAGCACTTATGTTTACCCTTACTATGCATCTGAGCTCACCTATTTCTTATGTTTCCATTTCCCAAGTTTGTTAATATTAGTATAATGTTTAATTAGTATAAAAGGGAGTATTATATGGATAAATTATTGATAAATATTCTGAAGGGCTGTGAAAAAATTTACTTATAAATATATTACTCAAATACAGTAAACCATTCATTCCTGAGACTTTGTGATTATTTTTGATATGTAATGTTTACATTATAAAAATCTTTTAAAATAATGGCATATCTACCATGGGTATCTATAGTTAGTATTAATGAAGGATTTAGTTAGTTTTGAGGATTATTTTGGTAAAAATTGGTGTTATGGGTGGAAAACCTTAATGAAAGCCCTTGATGTGAGACTGAGTATATGATGGTATAATGAAATATTGTTAATGTTTAGAGTAGGTAGTGTTACTAGAAAATGAATCCCTATCTGGATAGTTGAAAGTGGATGTGGAAGTGGCACAGATGAACCTAGGGGTAATCAATATGATAAGGGTGGGTTGAGTATTCTAAATCATAACCCTGATTTATGACGATTGGACCTAAGACTGCACACCTCAGTATGCACTCTTGAGAATATGATTGGGTTAATCACATACCATTTACAAAACATTATGAATGATTTATTTCCATGTTAACTGGAGGGATTAGGATGAGAATTATATGATAACCCAACCTAAATTAATATAGATTAATCTGAGATTGATATGGGTTAAACTAACGAAACTACAGGACACCATGATAATATAAAAGAACAAGGAATTTTATGATTGATATTCCTTGTATGATTAAGATAATTATGTTGTATTTTTAATTTTGTTCACTCATATTAAACCATTTGGTTTTAGTAATGGATAAATTCTAAAGGAAACATGTTGAAAATGGATTCCATGGATTCTACTGAGATTATCCCCCTAAAATATTTAATGAGATAAGAGTTGGAGTGAGTGATATTATGATTATTCTAAACCAACTATCACAAGGTGAACTTAGTCAGAATCCAAAACACACCAAGGAATACAAGGATAGAGTCTTATGAAAATTGTAGATAATGGATATAATTATTTGAGGAATACTGACCCTTCTACATGTCAAATATGATGGAAGAATCAATAGGGAATTCCATCAAAGGGATATAGATATGATTTACCTATTTCAAAGGAGTGTATCAAGAATCAAACTACCATTGCGAAATGAATATTTTAGTTAAAATTATTTAATGTAATATATTTAATCCTATGTAATCGTTAAAACTTAAATGTCTTCCATGTGGGGAACTTGGGAATTATAAATGTTAGTGACCTAAACCAAGGACTAACTAAGATGATGAGAGCCCCCAAATTCTAAGATGAAGAGGACAATGAAAGAGCTATGAAGGAATTACTCCCGATGTGGATATGGATATTTATGGTAGACATACGATCTAATTTGGAGTTGTACATGTATTTTTGGAATTAGATTCTTGGAACTCCAATATATCTAAGAAGCTTTCTATGATTATTAAATCATTACCTCAATGATTGTATTGTCAAAGAAATGTTATCATTTTATGATTATTGTATTCCAAAATTAATCTTATAGGAATGTTCCATGTAGAAATCTTATTATCTCTCCTCTAAATTAATTTAATGTTATTTTGGTGAAATATTGATTCCTGCTACTTAGAGAAAAAAAATTATCGGTGTAAGGGTACTGCATTTCATATTAACCAATGATAGTCTATCAATTAAAGGATAAAAGCAAACACCCTCTAGAAAAAAATTATATAATATTGGTCTTGATACCATATAAAGATGGATCTTCACCCAAATATTTTGAGAAAAACTCAACATTATGGATAATCATATTCTAAGGAAAAAGATATGTGTATGTTGCCTTTAAGGTTTATATGTCTATAGAAATTATATCTTGAATTATCTCTAAAATATATATTTTCTTAGTTATTTATTTTGGTATTTCATAAAAAAAATATTCAAGGCCTTAATTCATTTGATGGGGGAGAATATAACACCGTAGGTTTTTAAAAAGCATATTATTTCCATAATCTATATATTTATATTTTTAAACAATATATTTTTTATATTTTTAAAATAAAATTGAAATTTATTTGGAAATAATACATACATGATATAAATTAATGAAATAAACACATTATTCAATCATAAAATTAATGTTACAATAAAATCACATAAAACTAAGTATTATAAACCATGGATTATTAGTCACCCTGGATAAAATGAATCCATTAAACGTATATAAATCAATATGGGACAATAGGTTGAAAAGAATAAAATCTTCAAAAATAAGAAACCATATAGAACATATTCAACCTTGAGCATCACCCATATCTAAACAAAACCTGTAATGAGAAGGATTACTAGAAAAGGAGAAAAATTACAAAAAATCTATAATATTTACTAAGAATTATACATTATGAAATGAGAGTAGAATGAATGAATCGTTGAGTATGTCTATATATATGAATGATATTTGGCATTTATAATTATGGATTTTTAAAAATATGTTTTTTAAAAATATGTTCATTTGTCATATATCATATAGGTATACTAAATTTGTGTATTGTTAATTAGTAAATATAAAAACAATATAACACACAATGAAATAAAAATATGATATTAAAACATTATATATATATATATGAATTTATTTTAAATATTAATAATATTATTATAAATATATTGAAATAAATATTTCAATATAAATTTAGTTGTAAAATTTAATTTTATAGAATAAATAAAAAAATTGAATGGTATTTGTTAAAGCGTGTTTAATATAAAAATAATAGGGTTTTTTCAAAGAACCATTTTGTTAAGTATTTCATATTTTATCCTAATATTTTGAGTTTAATAAATTAAAATATATTATATATGAACTAAAAAATTGTCATATTGAAAATTGATATAAAATAATATTAAGAACACCTAATGTTTAAAAACATAATTTTTCAACAAAACCAGTTTTTATGTATAGTTTATATTTTCATTCAAAAGATAAATTATATTGTTTTAAAATTTTGTATTGATAAATATAAATTAATTTGTTTATTTACAATTTCATAATTATATTAGCATGAATGATTATATTTTTCTAAAAAATATTATTGATAAGTGAATAGTGAAAAATACCATTTTTACAAATTACATGACTTTTATGAAATTATTACTACATAAGTATGAATTTAAAATTTATGAATAATTTTTCAAAGACCATATAAGATTTATAAATGTGACTTTATAATTTTTAAAATATTTTTTAATTTATAAACACATATTTTACATTTTAGAATTGAAATTATTTTTTTCAAAAAAATGTATTTAATACATTATACCTTCAATATTTTAAAATTATTTATTATTAATTTTAAAATTTCAATAAAAATGGATGTAAATTTATAATAAATTGGTCAAAATTATATAATAATTTCCATTTTTTGGCATAATGGATAAATTACATTGGTAAAAACTAATTACTATGGTGAAAACCAAAATGGTACAAATGAGTAGCCTAAGAGGTAATGGGACAACCTTGTTAAAAATATGTTTTAATTTATTAATTTAGATATGGACCAAAATTGTATTTTCTAATTTATTTTAGTTCTTAATTTTGTACACATTTTCCATTAGAGTGACTTTCCATTATTAAAAAGTTTTTGGTATTTATTAAAACGTCAATCTTTTTCACTAAAAAATGGGCATATCAAATCCCCACTAACCATTATGAAAAAAACTCAATTAATTCATCCCATAATCTACCAAGATCTATCTTAAATTTTTTTTAAAAACTTTATTATGTTCTTTTTTATTCAAAACACCATCATTTAAAGGTTTTACACCCCTCTAAAATAAGATATTTCTAGAAGACATGTATATGTTACTAACCACTGTTCCTCTTCTCTTTTTTTTTTATGATTTCTTATTTTAAAATTTTCATTCCACAAAATAAATATATTAACAATAGAATCCTAAATGTACTGGTATTTTATTATAGTAATGTTTCAATATTTAACCACACTTTACTTCATCCCAAAGAATGTAAAAAACGACATTTGTGTGTGTACTGATTACCACCTCAACAAAATATCATGTTTTTTTCCTTAAGAACCATAAAAAGTTGTTGCTAATGTTAAATTTTTTAAATAGTTATTATGTTTAAAAAAATTATATTTTGAAACAATAATACATATTATTTATTTCTCTTATCTATTGGAAAATGATATCCTCAACCAGGCGTATGTGTGGACTACCACCACTAGGTGGTGGTTGATTTATGTTTTTTTACTCATAAGTACAATACATGAATGGTCTTTAAAATGAAATTAATGGATAAATATATTGTTTATGACATAATTTGAGTTCAAATATAAAACTTTTGGGAACCTATTAATGATATGATTGATAAACAATTATCATTAATTCAATCATTCAAAATAAGCGTACTAAGAGGAAAATCGTTCATTTAAATTACCTAAAATTTTTATATCATTTATTTATTTTTCTAATTAATTTCTAACTCATATATATAAAAATAATAAACAATAATTATATAATATTGATACTAGTGTAATGATATTTCAACTAAATCTCCTCATAATTATCCATTAAGCTTTCTATGTTCATTTTTCGGTCGATGTGAACACCTACTTGAACAATGATATGAAATTAAATCACTGATGATTATGAAAAATTAAATACTTTTATAATATGATATAACTATTTAAAAAATTATTTTTTTCTTTGTAAAAGACACATCAATATTTAATTCATTATGTAATAAAACACCCTTAGTAGGTTAGAAATAACTAAAAAATGCCTGTTGTCGATTTCAACTTATAGGATAAAGACTGTATTACTAAAAACGGAAATTTAAACTACAAAAATATTATCGTTAATACATAATGGTAATTTTAATGATAAAAGTTTCGATAATAATGAATAACAACATTTCTTTTACGAAACTAGTTAAAAACGATCAAGATTACCCACACCCAATATTGAAAATATGTAATAACTGACTAATAAGAATACAAAGAATAATTATAAATAAAGTTTATAAAATTTTATATATATTAAAAAGGTTTTTAAATATGATATTAAGATATTTAGGTTTTTTATACAAGATTTTAGTGTGTATTTGAGTAAGTGGGTAAATAAGTTACATGGTTCTTTGTCTTTCTCGAGACTTATTTGTTAATGTGAATCATGATTCGATTAATATTATGTGAATAATTACTAATAAATAAATTTTACCATATTCATAATTTTTGATGATACATATCATTTACTTTCTTTAAATTTCCATTGATTAAAAAGATAACAAACATGAATGTTTTTTTGATCAAAATGTTACTCAATCTATAAGGGTTTTGTTGCCAATATTATTTTCAAATCAAGATTGTTTTAGAATATTAATATATCAAGGGGATTTGAATTATTTATAAAACTTCTTATAATATCCATTGTATATTTATGGGGTTTTATATGTACCCTTTATATTTCATTTTCTCTCAACTCGTATCATACCCTAAGCGTTTATTATAAATATAGCTGAAGTCATCTCTTCTTTGTTGTCAGGAACAACCCTTTCTTAATGTCCTAATTCAATGGATGATTTTTAAAATGTCATTATCTATAACATAATAATTAATTAAGGTTATTTTCTACTACAAGATCTTCCTAAAAAATATTAAATAAATATTTAACGTTTTCCATATGGTTCATTTTAATTAAATTGTAAAAATAATCTCTTTTTAACATTTTCCACGTGGAATCCTATTTCCAACATATTTTTCTTTTTCTATGATAATAAATTTATATCCATTAAATGATTTTTGAAAGAAAATTTTACTCTCTTTTATTTATAAAATATAATTATCTTTAATGATTTGAAAAATATCATGGAAGTTTCTTATTTCCAAAATGTTTTTTATTAATGATCCTAAAAATGCTTCTAATGTAAATACATATTCTTTGACCTAAATTCTGTTGGATCAATGATATTATTCTTGTGTAACCGTCCACTATCATTCTCTATATTTCCTATTTAATTTCTTTCTCTTTTTTTGGGAATGATTCATCAATAACTTTGTCTGTTCAAATAATTTAATATGATTGATCCAAAATTTGCACACACTAGATTTTCCTTGTGAATGCCTTATTTTTGATTCATTTTCCTAAAGGGTGTTCCCTAGATTCCATACACTGATTAATTTGTGGAAATTATTGCCTTAACTATGTAACATTTATCTATACAGAGTAAAGACCATATTATTTATTATCTTGATTTACTGGTGTTTACCTAGGATGTTACTTGATTTCATTTACCCATTTTTTTTAAATGGGATGATCATGATATGATTATTGATGAAATTGTTAATTTTTTCTTTATGAAAATCCATAAGAAACCCATTTTCTATCCTTGGGTTACTTAAGATGTGTTTAATGAATCCCATTTTATTTTCATGAGTTATTTATATACTTTTTGTGAATAATTATATTTTTGAAATTTTTATGGAATCCATTTTAATTCAATGAGTTATTTATGTTTTGATAAGTGACTGATTTAAGGTGGAACTCATAAGTATGGATGATGATGGGAGGAGTCCAATATCTCTGTCCAATTATTTAGTTTGATGTTTTTATCTAATAATATAAGTATGTGTGAGAAACTTTTACTTTCTCATAAGAATAGGCACTGATGGTGTTGCTAATGAATGTAATTTCCCTTATACCGATGTTTTTTCCAAATATGAAATATGTTTCACAATTTTATGAATATTCTCAAGACCATTTCAAGCTGTCATGAATCATGTTTGTTGAATCATTTTTCCACGATGTTTTGATTCATGACTTATGTTATTCCAAGTCAGATTCCATGATTTATGATCAATGCTTTTTTGGTATCAATTTCCTCATGTATCTTGATACCCATATTCTCATATTATGCTCACTTATGATTTTTAATTATTATCTATTATGTTTAACTTTACCGAGCATCTGATCTCACACCTTTCTTAGCTTTTCATTTCCCCAGTTTATTAAGATGAATATATCATAAAAGAAGTATAAATGGTATTATTGTGTGTCTCAATTATAGAGAAATTGTCAGAAGGGTTGTAAAATAAATTTCTTATTTAGATAGTCCTCAAAGACACTAAACCTTTAGTTCAGGGGAATGTGTGACTATATGTGAGATGAATTGTTTACCTTGTGGAAATTTAGAAAAATAATGGCATGTCTAGCATATGTATCTACACCTATGATAGTATTTTTGATGGTCACGTGACCACGAGTATATGAATTTGTAATCGATGAACTCTACCACACAAAAATTTATAGCAACTCTTAGAATGTGAATTTCATGATTCCCATGAAAACAACAAGGGAATTTATGTCCCTAAAAAATTTAAATATGAACTCAAAGTTCCCATAGAGACACCGAAGTATTATTAAGTATATTATCCTCTTTTACCACCATCTAGTGATATACAGACCATGAATCAATCATTAAAAACATGTTTGCCTCCATTAACTGGTCAAAAAATTTATCAATGCCTAGGAAGGGTTAACGATTCATTATTTTTACTTAATCATCCCCTGATATTATATAGATAAACTTATACCACAACCCATATTATTAAATAATAACACCAGATCTCCCCATAGTGACTCACTATTATAGATCAAACCCTTTTATATAATAACGTTAGTCTGGATCCTCATCTCCCATATCTTAGAAGGTGTCATCCGATATGAAGCCATAAAAATCTAAGAGGAAATCAATTAAAAAACATCCTAAACATGATTTCACATTAAGGGGGTAGGTTCACATTGGGGGGGTAAGTTCAAAACCTAGTCAGGGAATACATCCAATAAACCATTATCAACTCTTCGGATTTCCACTACATGCATCTCTAATGGATATGAAGACAACCCTGCCAGCTGAAAAAATAATATCACTAATCACATATAACCCAATCGACAATACTGATCACCTATGAAAACTACATGATGGTCTAACTTATTTTAAAACACTATTAGGACTATGTTGTGTTGTGGTTGTATTTGTTTTCAATCAATCAGAATGCTACAGAAAGGATGTTGAGAAAGATGATGAATGGGAATTCAGATTGAAAGGGATTGAAAGAAAGAATTTTTTTGGGTGATAGGTTTTACTGGGAGAGGGATTGGAGAGAAGAAAGGTATTCTAAAAACATGAGTCCTAATCTTCAATAGAATCAGAACCTAGTCTTTAAAAGAATCAGATTCCAATTTTCTAAAGATGTAGGGCCTATTTTTCAATGGAATCAGAACTTATTTTACGAAGGAATCAAAATCCTATTTTGGAGAGAATCATAGCCTAATTTTCCAAATAATCAAAGCCTAATTTTCAACAGAATTAGAGCCTGATTTTTAGAAGAATCATAACTTGATTTTCAGAAGAATAGGAGTCTGATTTTCAAAAGAATCAGAGACTATTTTTCAGAAGAATCAGAGCAAATTTTTCTGAAGAATAGAAAGCAAGATTTTCATATGAATCAGAGTCACTATGACAACGATGTTCAGAGTGTGATGATGATTTTCTGATTTTTATTTCTCATTTATCATGAGTTAATGTGATAATTAGTAATTAAATCCCAATGGAAGAAAGGATAAATGAAAGAGATGGTACCGATTAGAGAGACAATACCGATTGAACAAAGTGATACTGATAAAGAAAGGCAGTGCTGATTGAAAAGTGTGGTGATGAGATGAAAGAAGTGCTTAGATGTACAATGACAAAGAAGAGCAGTTCTAAGGAGAGCAGTTCCAAGAAAAGAGGTTCTGACAAAAAATATGTGATGACAAAAAATTATTACCGATAGAGGAGTGTCGGTAGCGTTGGTGAAAAGTAGTACCGAGGGACAGCAGTGTTAAGAAGAACAACTCTAAGGAGAGATGTTCCAAGGAGAGTGGTGCTAAAGAGAGTGGTGTCTATAGGGAATGATTCTAATGAAATGTGATACTGATTTTCTAATGACAAGTGATGCCAATGGGACGATGAAAAGTGATACTGATGGGCTGATGAAAAGAGATGTCGATGGCTGATGAGAAGTGGTACAGATTGGCCAATGAAAAGTGTTGTCGATGGGATGATGAAAAGTGAGGCCGAAGGGATGATAAAAAGATATGCTAATGACCGATGATAATTGTCACCATTGGGAATTGAAAAACTGATTCTGATGGCCAAAAAAAGTGGTGCCGATGGGCGTTGAAAAAGTGGTACCGATGGGCATTGCAAATGTGGTTTTGATGGCTACTGAAAAAGCAGTGCCAATGGCTGATTGGCGCTGATGGGTAATCAGTAGTAAGAAGAAAAAATGTTATGAAAGAGTGGTGTCAAGAAGATTAAATCCGGTGAAATGTGGTGCTGATGGAAAGAGATGTTGATGAATGTGATACCAATAATGAGCAGTGCTGATGCAGAGACGGGCCGAGAGATAGGTCAGCCTACATTAGGATGGGCACAATCAGAAAGGCTCATACTCTAGTTCGTCTTCGAATTCCTTCATCATGTGGGACATGAGAAGTGAATAAGAAGTTTGTTTTTCATCATATCCATAATCCTTTAATTAAATCATGTAAAAATTTCAATTGAAGTTTTTTCCCTACGAACGGATGAAATTATCACCAGTGTTTAAATTTAGTCTAAATCCTAACTTTAAACCAAAGCATTGACACCAGTTTTTCATTATCCAATCTAAACTAAGAACCCCTCTTCATATTGTATTGAACATGAGAGTGACCCCCGCTGTAACAACTCATGATTTTATAATAACATTTTCTACAAATGAAATATATTTTGTTGAAATCTATCTTTATATGAAACACCAAGTGTAAACGAGCCACATTATACTGTTGAAATATTGTTATTTAATATGATAGTTTTCTCCAAGCTGTTGGATTGGAATATCGGAATATGGATAAATAAATTTTAAAAAATATGTTTTACGTATTTATAATATAAATTCATTAGTTATCAAATTTTTAGAAATAAAAATAAAACTATCTGAATGTAAAAAAGGAATATTTTTCTAAAAAATAGTTTTTATGCGTGCAATGTGTTTTTATCTTAATAAATAAATTGTTTCACTCTCAAAGAATTATTTTAATGGAATATAATGATTATATACTCAATAAGGTTTATTATTATTCATCGAATGGTTTTTACTAGGCTTGAAATATGAATAATTCCAATTTTATTCTTAAAAATGGTTTTTAAAAAATGGTTTTCATTGTGTGTTACATGCTTATTTAAAATTGAATCTCTAAATTTTTTGAAATAGAATCATTAAAATATTATTTTAGGTTGGAATTAGGAGGATCGAATTTGGTATATAATCCCCTTATAATTTTTGTTATTATGAATAGTAACTATGGTAAATATTTGTTATCTCAGTAAGTGTAAAATGGATAAAACAAGGATAAAATAGTGGGATATGGTTTTAATATTTCTCTAATAGTTTCCTTCATCCTATTTGATGAGTGATGTTAATCAATTTATATCAATTTATTGAAAATATTTAATGTTTGAGCTATTCTTCTTTCATTTTGACATTTAAATTATTTCATAAAAAATACAAATACAAAATGTCACTCTATTGGCTTTAATATCTCTAAAAAAATCATAACGAGAAATAAATTGTATGTTTAGTTATAAATGGGTAATTTAAATATGAATTAATTTTTTTTATCGTGGAGATATATCTTAAATTTTAGTGATAGAATAGTGACCTTAAATTCTTACGAATGTCTAACACATTATTTTTTCAGGTAATAGAAAAATTAAATAAATGATTTTTAAAATATTAAAAGTAATAAATTTTTTAGGAATTATCGTGTTCAATGAATTTTTTAGATATATTTAACACAATAGGGATTTTTGGAAAGGTTTATATTTGAATTAAATTGCTTTCTTGATGACTTTAAAGTCAAAGTAAATGAATAGTTATAAAAATGACATTAAGGAAATTTTATAATAAAAAATATTTTATTAAATGACAAAAAATTCTCAATAATATTGTATTTATCCATGTAATAAATATATGGTTGAAACAATTAACTAATATAGATTTATGGGTCAGTTATACCTTAATGGTAAAATTCTTGACCCTTAAAGATTAGAAAACATTGATATTGTGGTAATTTTTACAAGGGAAAATAGGGGTAAAAACTAAGTTATAAGGTTTAAAGCATCACTTCAAAATTTATAAATTATATCAGTTAAAAATAGTTATAATAATCCTTTTCCTAGTGTAAATTGTTTTCAATTTATATCTATTTAACTATAAAAATTAATTTTCATTAATTTAATACTTAAAGTAATTACAAGGGAGCCCCTTCCCTCACTTATAAAAGGTTGCCTATTCTCCTTTCTTCCTCACACCACATGAGCATTGTTGCTTATAAAATCACTTCCATAATTAATTCCTATATTCCTTTACCACATCTTAGTCATTTTATTCATACCAAAATTCCATCATTTCTAGGATTAATGTGTAATCCAGAAGAGATTTCTCAACAAAGAGTTATAACTCTAAACTGGGGACATTTAGTTATATTTATTGTTCTACATCCCCTAAAATTTGTGGGATCCATTCTAAATAAAAACCTCAGTATCTATAATATAAATAATTTTATTTATTTTTATGGAACAACTATTATCCACTTCTATTCAATCATACAGAAAAATAAAACATCTCACTTATGTTTGTGTGGATTACCACTTCCACGAAGTGATGCATTTCATTTTTCATCACCACTTAACATTAATGGTTATAATGATTGAATTTACTAAAATATATGAAATTATTATTATTTTTAATATGAATTATTATTTACCTTTCTTTCATTCCATACATCAAAAATCGGAAACATCTCTCGTGCATATGTACATACTACCATGTACAAGAAGTGATGTAATTAATTTTCCATCACTAATTTATAAGAATAGTTATATAAGTGTATATAATTATTGAATATTGTATTAATTAAATGATTAAAAATAATCATATTATGGAATAATGAAAAAAGTATAAGGACTGGTAGTACCGAACAAAAACATGCCTAAAAAAAGTATTTATCAGCTGAAAAAATAATTTTAATAAAGAATTATTAAGGAATAAGAGACAAGATATTATAGGTAAATAAGCTAATATATGATATATAAATGTAATTTTCTATAGTAAATTTATAATAAATCCATTATAAATATATATTTATTAAATATGAGGTTTTAATGTATACAAATGAAGACTGGACTTGAGGTAAAGAATTCAGGTTTCAATCCATTTTTAATTGGGATTATTTATTCTTGAATTTTCATTGAGAAAATTTTGATATTATTATCTAATAAAAGTATTTCATTTTCTAATACTATATTTATTTATGATATTATCAAGTAATATTACCTTATTCCTGTCTACGGTACTTATATTTATTGGGAAAATGTTTTTGGGAAAAGCATACTTTTTTCCTCTTTGGTCAGGAATATTTTTATTCCAAGTCTATTTCTTTATTTATATTGGTTTTGTGAATATTTTAATATTTTCATATGAATTTTTAAATTAATTTCTACTAATGTTTAACTTTTTATAAAAATTATTCAAATGAATCTTTTTTTATTTTCTAAATGAGGTTCTTTTGGCTTTTCTGCCAAAAATGTGAAAGGAATATTTTTTTAATGTAAACAACATGATTGGAATTTCCTACCATCATGACCACTCAATGATTTTAAGCTTTCTTTAAAAGATTTCATGGGTCTTATCTAGTAAATTATTTTCATAATAATTTGGAAATTTTTATATTTTAATGAAGTTATTTCAAAATGAAATGGGTATTTTCCTCATCAAATATTCCAGTGATATTTTAAATAAATTTTCTTCTATGATGACATACTTTGATGTTAATTATAATTTAATTGGGATATGATCCAATTATATGATCATTATTATTTATTTGTATGGTTTATCATTATGACTATGGGATCTTTATGAAACTTATTTATTTTATACATTTTATGTTATAATAAAATGTTGAAATATTTATGAAACTCGTTTCCTTTCCATAGGTTTTGTTAAAATGATATGATGAATATTTTATGATCTTGTGGCACAAAAATTTATGGTTTTCACATGTGATATGTAGGTTTATAGTTTTATAGACCCTTAATTCATTGGCTAAAGATTTATACCTCATGAGATAATTACGGGAAAAATGTTTAATGCTTGATCAACATTGGGAGATATACAGGGATGTATTATCCACTATGAGAAACATATGGTGATTTCATATCCATTATGATATGGTAAACAAGTGTTGATAGCTGATTCACTATGATTTCATGTTTAATGTAGTTAACCTTGAAATATGAAATGGTTTTATGCCTATGATGGTGCCACTATTTTATGACATATTTTTATATTTATGATATGAACCCGTGGTTAACGATTGATTAGTGATGATTTCTCAATATTATTATTAATGTATTTAAAATTATAAAGATTTATATCCTAATTCATGATTATGATCCATGAAAAATTGTGTATGAACTTTGTAAGAAATTATAACAACCAGATACTCTTATGATTATCTTATTCTTATGTATGGTCAGTGATTGTTATCTTCCTTGTTTACCCCTAATGAGAATTTTAGCTCACCCATTTTTATACTTCCTTTTATATGGTTATGAAGAAAGGTTTTAAATCGGGGTTTTCAAGAAGAGTACAATGTTAGAAGAAACTTATTATATATGGTGAATAAAATACCAAAATAATATTTTAATGATTCATGTGTCCAAAGAAACTAAAACATTATGATTCTGGAATGTATGAAGATTTTATATATTGAATATTCATCTTAAATGATGAAATTTTTAGGTATGAAAATCTTAGTTCACCTTAGTTGGAAACAAAGAAGCATTTAGTCCTTCTATGGAAATTAGGATTACATAATTTTGGTTAAAACCCTATGGATAATCCTAATTATAGGATACCATTCAAATTTTTTTCTATGATCGAGATTGTGTGGATTTATTATAAAAACATCCCTATCTAGAAACAAAAAGTGGACATGGTTTCAGAAGATATTCATTTAGTGTTAATAATCCATATAATTGTGGTTGAATTATATCTCATTCGTCATTCTAGTAGATGGTGAATGTGACCTTACGGTGAACCACACATGACACTCCTGGGAGATATTATTAGGTCAAATCAGATTTTACATATTATCTTTTATGAATATTTTTAAAAGATAGTGACCATTGAGATACTATGTTAAACCTAAGGTGATAGGGATTTAAATGATGTTTCCATGAATAAGACATCCTATAAATGATTTTTCATAATAATATGATTTCTCCCTATGACAATTATTTCTCACACCATGCTATTGGGTTTTTGAAAATGTATAGAACCTGAAAACCCATGATAATTCCAAATATTATGGAAAATGAAATGATTTCACTCATGAGAAATAAAATTCTATGATTGTTGGAACAAAAAAATTATTTTTATTCATATGAATATTTCTCAATCTATGAATCAATTCGATCTTCCAATCAAGAAAACGAGGAAAAAATGTTATGTTGAGTATATCATAAGGAAACATTGACCTTCTTTTAGTGGTTAATCTGATCCACTAGTGGCTATGTAACGTATTTGTACCACTGAGTAGATATTTTCTTTTCTTTAGATCATAGAAAATGAAAAAAAATTCTTATCTATTTATTATTTGGAAATATAATTACATTAATGGTGGAATATTATTAAGAATACAAGGCAATAAGAATAAATTGACTCAATCAAATGAGATGAGTTTAAGGGTAATTTTATAGTAAACACTTTTTGAGTATTCTACATATAAAATGGTGGAATTCCTTGAGATCAAGTATAAGGATGATGAATCCATTGGTACCTTTGAAGATAATTTTACAAGACTTGAATGGTATACTTCTAGATTAATCATTATTCCAAAAAGAAAAATTGGTCTATTATATGGTGGCTTAAAAATAAGTCTATGAAAGTTGTTTTCTAAAAGATACATTATTATATATGATGAAATTTTTCATTGTGTACTAAAATTAGAAATGAAAAAATTTTATTCCTAGTATTTATATGGTTTCCATAAGAAAATGAAGATGGTGTCTCCTGAAAATTCAAATAAATCACATGTTGGAAAGAAATTACAGCCACCTACATGCCAAAAATGTGATGAGAAATGTCAATGAAATTTCTTGAATAGAAATATTAGGTGCATTAAATGTGGAATATCATGTCATATATCCTATTAATGTGAAAAGTAAATGAGGATTCTAGTTGACATAATGGAGGAAGGTAAGATGACATCAAATCAACCACAAACACTGTAATGATTCAAGTGCAAGGAGTTTTTGAATTACACCAATCAATGCATGAATATGAAGTTTATCTATATTGATCAGAATTAAAACCTATTAAGAACAAATAGAATATGAAATATCTTTTGATCATGATTATCAAATTGGGTTATGATAATAAAATGGTTAATGGTATATTAATTATACAACCTATAACAACTGATGTGTTTTTTGATTTTAGATTTACCCACTCTTATATATTCGGGAAATTTTATATTGGTATTGAATTAAAACCTCAATTATTAGATGTTGAGTTTTTAGTAAAAATTACTAATGTTTATATGGTCACACATCAAGCCTGTAGTTCCTCTCTAATTGAAATTTGTGTGAATTCATTTCCAAAAAGTCATGTGATTCTCACTTTAGTCAAATTTTGAGGTGATTCTAGGAATGGATTGAGTTTTTTTATATAGTACCCAGATCAATTTTTGAGCAAGGTAAGTCACATTTCATTTTATTAATTATCCTATGATAATTTATTAGTGTGAGGATGAATACGAAATTCAAATAGAAATTACTTCTATCTTGTGGATCTTAATTTCTATTCAGGAAGGGTATTTACCTTAGATTCTTGGGGGTAAACTCAACATTAGGAGAATGTCTATTGTATGGGTGTTTTTTTATGTATTTATAGAATATTTTCACAGTATAACTCCAAACCATGAGGTTAATTTTTTAATAAAACCTATACCTTCTGCCACACCTATTTCAGAAACTCCTAATAGAATGGACCCAATTTAGTGGCAGGAATTGAAGAAGTATCTCTAAGATAATATTGATAAGGGATTCATGAACCCTTGTGATATTATATGGGGTGAACATGTTATTTTAATTAGGAAGAAATATCATTTAATATAACTTTACATTTATTATTAGAAACATAACAAGATCACTATTAAGAACAAGTATCCTCTACCACATATCGATTTGTTGTTTGACCAATTAAGAGGTGATCAATAATTTTATAATATTTACATTAATTTTGTATGTCCTCATTTTAGTGTTAAGAATAAGGACATACCAATGAAAGACTTCCATATGAGGCATGGGAATTATATATTTCTAGTGATTCCATTTGGAATTTTTAATGCTTATACAATCTTTGTTGATTTGATGAATAGAGTCTATAGAAATTACCTTGATCAGTTTGTGGTTATCATTATAGAATATATTCTCATATATTCATAGAGTAGAGAAGATAATGAATATCATTGGATAATTATGTCGAAGATCCAGTGGAAGGATAATTTTTATTCTAAATTTACCAAGTGTTAAATTTGGATTCATAAAGTGTCATTCTTGGGTCATATAATCTCAAGTGAGGGTATCTCAACAGATCCTTCAAATATAGAAGTTATTGAGCAATTTCCTTGACTAACCATGATTGCTAAAATTTGTAGATTTCATGGGTTTTATGGATACTATATAAAATTTGTGAGAGATTTCTTATTACCTTCTAATCCACTAACCATGTTGATTTGGAAAAAGGGATATGTTTTTTTGTTAGATGAATGGGAAGATAATTTCAAGGAGCTGATGAGAATGTTGGTCAGTCTACCTATACTCACATTACACTACAGTGTGGAAGGGATTTTGATCTATATAGATTCATAAAATAAGGGATTGGTATGTATAATAATTCATAATGATATGGTGATAGATTATGCCTTATGGAAATTGAAAATACATGAACAATATTACCCGACGCTTTATTTGGATTTGGTAGCGGTAATGTTTGGGTTAATGATATTAAGGAATTATCATTATGGTGAAGGGTGTGAAATAAATATGAATCATATAATCATGAATTATATATTTTCACAAAATGTATTGAATATGTTCTAGAGAAGAGGGTTTTAATTTATTTATTATTATGCCTACTCAACAGATTACCAACCTAGGAAGGAAAACATGGTGGTTGATTCTATAATTCAGAAGGATCATACTATATTTTCAATAAAGAGGATCTAAAGTGACCCAGTACATATAAATTTTCATAATATATAAATTAAAATCCTAATGAATAGGGATATACACAATCTTTATTAGATGAATTTTCAACCATCTATCCATGTGAGGAATGAAGAGGCGCAAAAGGAAGGTGTGGAACTACTGTAGAAGGTTATAAATGGTCCTTATTTTAACCATTATTTAATTGTAATGAAAAGGTTCAATAACCATGTATTTTCCCCATAAATACTATATTTAAAGGAGGAACTGTTAGATGAAGCTCATAGTTCATCATTTTCTATTCATCGAAGAACTACGTAGAAGTATAGAGACTTAAAAAAATATTTTTGGTGTGAAAACATGAAAAGGGTTATGGTAGACTATGCATCTCGATTTAGAGTATGTTATAAAGTTAAGGATATGAGATAATATTCTAAGGGTTTGTTACAACCATTAGCCCTACCATAATGGAAATGAAAAAACATTAACAAGTATTTCATCATCAGATTCCCCAAACAATCTAAAGGGTACAATGCTACTTCGGTTGTATTTCACCACCATAAAATGTCAACACAATTCATTAACATCAGAATAGATTTATCTCTTGTACATATTTAAAAAATAAAAAATAAATAAATTGGAAAGAGTGAATGGAATACCATAATCAACTATATCTTATCAGGATCCGAGTTTTACTGTGATGTTCTGGAGAAGTATTCAGCAGAATCATGATACAATGTCTAGGTTAAGTACGGTATATCATCATTAGAAATATGGTTTATTTTGAAGGATTATTCAAAACCAATAAGGTATATTGACAAAATGTTATATGGATTTTAAATGTGGTCATTTTTTAAAAAAAATTTATATTTCAATAAATACTTCAGATGGATCCTTATGAACCCCTATATGGTACAAAGTGAAAACCTCCAGCTTGATGGGATCAATTTAGAGAAAGAATGTTATTGGGACCAGAACTTGCTAAGAAGATGATAGATAATGTTATATCTATTCAATAGTGCATAAGGGTAGCACATAGATGATGAAAAATTTATGATGAGAATCATCGATGAGATAAATAGTTTGAAGCTATCAATAATTTTTTCCAATGAAAATATCATTGGATGAATTTAATGAGATTTGGAAATAAGATAATGCTATGTATAATGACCCTATGTTTTCTTACCTAACTATGATAAAAATTTCATGCAAAAAAATCATAGTAGTTATACATTCAAGGATCAAAAGGTTTAGTATCATGGGTAAATTAGGATCATACATCACTTATACATAATAAATCACAATCATTTATTAAAATAGATCTTCTTTATCCATATAAAAGATGAAATTCTCATTTGTACATGTATTCACCTGAGGATATACATCAAAGAAAGGTTTGAGCTGAAAGCCTAGTAAGAGGATGAATAAGGGACATGGATCAACATAACATGGGAGAGAATAATCATAACCATCATATCATAAGCATATGATCATCATCAACATTATAAGGGAAACAATTGACAAAGGAATGGAATATTTCAATGAAGATAAATGAACCATCATGTAATTGTGGTCAAATACCACACATAGTTTTGAACATAGATAACATTATGTTCATGCAAAACATATGTGAATAATCAGAACATCAACATCAAAAAAATATAATCATGTTCACAAATATGACACATTATATAATGAGATACATCACATTACCCAATGCATTGAAGGGATATATAATTTTGTGCCCACTTGTCACATCATAATATTTACAAAGTCATGAATTCCACATATAATATATAACAATCATATTCATGAAATAACTAATGGAAATTAATGAGAATATAAAGGATTTCATAAATAATACTTTCAAGAATAAACTTTTGGGTTTCAAAAACTAATTTGGGGAAATATATTTGGTATAAAAACCATCATTCTTGAGTGAAGAAATAATAAATCAAGAGGGGTCAAAGATGTATTTTGAAAAGAAAAGCCTTTTTCAGAAACCATTTTATTTGGCATAAAAACCAAGGCAGAAAAATGTATATACCCAAAATAGAAAATGTAATAATAGTGAAACGAAATTTATGGAATATTATGTGAATATCCATACCAAACATGTTGTGAAATACGAATCACCCAAATAAAGGGCGTTGGTTTCAAGAATCCCCTTATGTTAATTCTATCTTTATTTATTCACATTTACACCTCCTAAATAATAAGTATAGATTTATTAATATAATGATGTAAAAGTTAATTATGTTCATTTGTTGCACTATTTAACCATCATAATTATTGGATTCAATTATATAACACTCTTTGTTGAAAATGAATTGTTTGATATCATATTCTCATTAAATTTTCCCATTTTTTTGACTTATATAATTTTGTTCAAAGTCATTATATGTGAGAATATTTAATTATATAAGATTATAATATATGTAATTAAATGTTTATATATTATATATTATTCATAATATCGATCCATTATGATGTTTACAAGTGTTGACATGTTAATGTATCCATGGGTGGTTAACCGACTGTTGATGGGACATTGTCTTGGGAGAAGGAAAGGGGATTTTCAAATTTATGTATATCATAAATATGAAACATAAATGAGGTAAAAATAATTATTATAATGTTAAATTATGTACTAATAAATATTAAAAGGTTATATTTTATAAGGGGTGTCTAAAAAAGAAAGATAAGAAGAAAAAAAAGATAATAGTTGATCGAAACATACTTAATACATAATGTACCTTCCCTTGTACAACACTAAAACTCCCTTGATTCATGGATTTTAATTACATAAAAATGTAACTATGTATTCCATTGGGGATGGGAGGGAGTATTTGGGAAGAACTATTTTTTTTAAAAGTGATGTAGGAGTGGTTTTCCAAGGGTAAGGAGTGGGGTTATTTTTAATTAAGAGACTTTTATTTTTATAGTAAAATATTAAATAAAATAATATATCAATGGTAAAACATTTAATAGTTATTTTTTACAATATAAATCAAATATAAACATAATATAATGGTTTTTAGACTTTAAAACTATTTATAATTCTAATTCATTAGTTTATTAAAAAGGTTAGTGTAAAGAAGCCAAAGGTTGTTCTTTTCATCTAATGACCCGAAGTCCTTTAGTTTTTTTGTTAGATAAATCCCCATTTTAAGGGATAAAGGTTGAAACCCAAAAAAAATTCATGGACATAAGAAAAATCACACCCGAAGGACAAAAATAGTAAAACCAGACTGACAACATGGAGCTTCCCCTCCCCAACATTTGATCATGATGAATCTCTCCACCGTTGTAGGGCTATTCGACTGGAAAGTGTCCTATGTCATAGCATAGGCCCTATCCAATGGTTGGCGCTATACCCTATCAAATAACCAAATATTTAAATCTCTATAAAGATGAACCGCTAGCTCTAGATCCTCTTTTGGGGTCAGTTCCATGTGGTCGAGTTTGCCAGCACTGACTTCCCACCTTCAGGATCGAATCATACAAACAAAAAACTGCCACCATTCACTATATGAACTCTTTTAGAAACCATAAAAGCATCACCACACACATAAATCCGATCAAACCCCCATAACATGTGATTCCTTCACCGGTTTCTAGAACCAACACCGGAAGACAACCCCGCCAACATCCACGAGATATCCCCAACCATACGTGGAAGAAACCCAAAGAAGAAGGCTAGCCAATGCATGCAGAGCCAGACCATCATCCCCTAAGACTGGATTTCCCAGCACCACACTACGAGAGCATCATCAATGAGTAGATCCAAGCCACAATGGGCAGTAAACTCCACACATGGCATGGATCCAGACAGAGTTTCACTGGAGAAGAACACACGAGAGCCCTAATCATGCACCACAGGAAGCAGGAGACAACGAGGAGGAGCATGGAACCACCTCCTCCGATGCCAAAAAAAACCTTTTGAGCTTTAATATCAACGCCTCAATTGAAATAAACACAAATCCACAAGGACCACTAAGCATCAAACCCTTAAAAGTCCAAATAGATCCTCCCCCTCTGAGTTATTTCCTAGACGACGTCGGTCCATACTAGAGGATGAAGTAAGAAGCCTTCCAGAGACGTCGCCGAGCCATTCTGACACTTGGATGAGATGCTGGACAATGCCGAGTCACTCTAGAGTTGAAGGAGGAATGCTGGAGCAGATTCCTGTCCACGCCGATGCCACACCAACTCAAATGAAGACACCACTGAGCCACACTGAATCATGCTATGTGAGGGGAGGAGGTGATTATCTAAAGAAAACACTTTCCCCATTCAAGAGGAGGGTAGCTTCTGTTCAGAGTTCCCTGTTAGAGATTCATCACATTTTCAGATCATGGTTTTTCTTTTAAGTGATCAATGTTTACTTGAGGTTGTGGAAATATTTATTTAGGTTTTGAATTTATGTTAATTTTGTTTTAATGAATCATTTAGAAAATTTAATATATTTTTTCCATAAATTAAGTTCAATAAATTGTTAGGTCATTATTACATCATGATTTATGTAATTTATGATACACTAATTATAAGAAAAACAGTATATTTTTCATTCACCTAAAAATTTATACATTTCAGAAAATTTCCAAAAAAAATCACCCTAAATTTTTTTGATATCCTAGTTCCAAAAAAGATATTAATTTTATCAAAATAATTTTCTAATTTAGGTAATTTGTATTTTTAATATAAAACTTTTAATTGTACAAAATAATTTTAAAAAATTTAATAAAAAATTTATTATATTTTATTTGAGATGTTTTATCATGATATTTACTTTTTTCATTATAATATTTATATATACTAAAATCAATCATGCTAAATATTATTTATATCACAATTTATTATTGTGTTGTAAAATTACTATTCCAATGGTTATGTTATTATTACCAATTGTTAGGTTTCTATTCCCAATGGTTAGGTTACCATTTCAATGGACATATTACTCTTTCAATGGTCACATTACTATGACAACAATCACATTAACTCATATAAATACTACTTCATTATTTCACTCAACAATCACTAAAGTTCCTCTCAAGGGTATATATTTTAATTTTGTAACAGGTTTATTGTTTTACTAATATTTTTTTTTGTTTTCTACAGTGTTAGATGTGGGGGACATGATTCTAGTATTTTGGGGCAATCCATATTTTCCAATTTTACCTTTTCTATTTAAAATATTTTGTACAATTGTAAAATTTTTTCAATTTCATTGGTTTTGTTGTTGATTAATTTATAAGTATTCATTAATTAAATAAAATTTTCTAAATGTACTTATGTTTATAATACAATGTAGTATTTTATAACCCACATTTAATTCAAGTGAAAAATAAAATTTATAATCTCCGGGTTGTCACATTCTCCCTTCAATTATAAATTTCATGCCCATAATTTCAAATCGTATTCTCAATTGAGATTAGGTGTGGGTAATTTTCTTTCATTGCTTCATCTTATTTCCATATCTTATATTCATACTTATGGACCTCTACAAAACTTTGAAAAGGTGAGTTGTATTGTTGCATAGATGTTTGTCTCTATAGTCAATGATCTTCACCGGATGCTCCTCACAAGAGAGGTTATTCTCTAGTTGCACCAACTCTGGATTCAGTGCATGTGGGGGTTTAGGTATGTACTTCCTTAGGTGAGATATGTGGAACACATCCAAAAAATGAGCCATAATGGGTGGAGGTGAAAACTGATAGTCCACTCCTCCTATGTGATCAAGGATCTCAAATGGGACAACGTTAGTAGGGCTAAGATTCTCTATCTTTCCAAAACATGTGACTCACTTCCCTGGAGATATTCGAAGGGAAACAATATCTCAAAAATCTTACTCTATGTCCCATTTATAATTATTAGAATATATATTTTTATGACTCTGAGGATATTTTATATGTTATTGGATGGCTTGACCCAACTTCTTCATCTCTTATACTAGGTTAGGTCCAAGTATATTTCATTCAATAAAATCATCTTAAGAAGTTAGAGTTCTACATAGCTTCCCATATAGAGCTTCATATGGAACCATTTGAGTACTTGAGTGGAAGACACTATTATATGATAACTAAATAAATGGTATATGTTGATCTCATCCACATTTTTATTTCATTGATAAGGCTCTTAGAATTTATTCAGGCATCTTACAAGTCCATTCAGATTATCTATCAGTTTGGGGGTGATAGGTCGTGCTGAAATTCATTTAAGTATATAAATAATGTTAAAAAAATTCTCCATAATTAAGATTTGAAACTTGGATTGTGATAAGATATTATCAAAATTGTAACCCCATAAAGCCTCAACATATCCTTCACATATCTCTTGGAATTTTTTCAAGTGAGAAATATTCCTGATTAGCGATGAAGTGGGCTGTTTTGGTGATTCAATACACCATAACCCATATCACATTACTTTATTTGGATGTCTTCAAGAGACCAATGATAAATTCAATAGTGACATTCTCCCATTTCCACATGGGTATAGGAAATGGTTTCACAATACCTTTGGACTTCTATCACTCTTCTTTAACTTACTGACATACCAAATTCCATTAGATATTCTCAACAATTTCCATCATCATTTCATACCAACAGAAGTTCTATAATTGTTAATGATACAACATGGTACTTGTAGGATGGATATAGGAAGGAGAGTTATGTGAATTATCCAATAGCTCATACTTTATCTCATGTGATAAAGACACAAAAATACTCATTTTAAAATAATTCACACCATCATCATCGATGTGGAATTGTTGTAGCTTCTCTTCCAGTACTTCTTTCTCCTACTTTTATAGCTTTAAAACATCCCTTTTTGGATCATTGATCTTCTCTTTGATAGATGGTTGGGAAATAATTTTCACAAGGAAGGATGTATTCACTATCATTATGATTTCTAGATCCATCCTTTGAATATTAATGAAGATAAGGTATTTCTCAATCCTCATCATGGATAGAGTAACATGTTCTCTTATACTAAGAGCATTAGCTACCTTGATTTGTTTTCCCATATGATAGTTAATAGACTAATAATTGTATATAATTATCTGTAAACTTATTCTTTGATTCATGTTGATCTTCTTCTATGTGAATATATAATTATTAATCCTATGATTGGTATATATGTCAGACTTCTCACCACATAGAGAGTTCTTCCAAATCATTAAGGAAAATATCATAGATGCTAACTCTAGATCATGTTTTTCGTAGTTTTTCTCATGGATATTCATCTTTTGGGAGGCATGGGATAGAAAATTTTCTTTTCCCTTGAGTACACAACCCAATCTATTCTTTAAATCATCTATATATATCACAAAACCTTCTCCGCATAATGGTAGTTTGAGTGCATACCTAGTTATTAGCCTCTTTTTGAGCTCCTTAAATCCTTACTCACGTTCTTATGTCTAGACCTACATTACCCATTTTTATGTTTACATAAATAGAGGGATAGAAAATCATGATAAATTTATCACAAAGTTTATGTAGTGCCCTGGTAAGCAAAGAAAAATATGGATATCTATAACACTATTTGGTCTCATCCATTCCTTGATTTCCTTTGTCTTTGAAGGGCTTACAAAATTTCCATCATTTGTGATCATGTCCCATAAAATGTGACTTGCTACATCTAAAATCTACACTTGATGAACTCAATGTACATTTTATCCCTCCAAATTATCACCATTACAATCCTTAAATTCTCTCATGTTCATCCTTTCTCTTTGATTAAATGAAAATATCATTGAAAAATACTACCACAATTGTATCATGGTAATATCGAAAGAATGTATTCATAAAATTAATGAATATTTCAAGGGAATTAGTAATTATGAAGTGCATCCCTGTGAAATCATAGAACCTATACCTTGTATAAAAGGATGTCTTCTGAATGTCTTCCTTCATCACCTTCAGCTCATGATATCTATAATAAAGATCCTCCTTTGAGAAGTACTGATCATCTTGTACTTGATCAAACAAGCCATAAATCATTTGAAGGTGATCCTTATTCTTTATTTTGATCATGTTGAGTTTCCGATAATCGATACATAGCCGCATTGATCCTTCCTTTTTCATTATAAAGGCCACTAGAACACACCAAGGTGATTCACTAGGGATTACAAACCCCTTTTCCATATTATCTTGTAACAACTTATTTAGGTCTTCTTGTTAAATTGGGACCATCCTGATGAGGCGTTTTGAGATAAGAGGGGATTTAGGTATAATATATATTGAGAACTCTACCTCATGATTGTGTAGATGTGTGGGTAAATCTTCATAAAATACTTCAGTGTATTCCATCATAATGGTAATTTTCTCTAGTTTGATACCTTCCAATGAATCAACCAATTGGGTATGGTGTGCTTATTCATAGGGTAAGCATCAACAAGACGTTTTTAACTCCACCTCCCATGGAATTGGAGATGTCATTTGGGTATTCATTTCATTTTCCATCTAATGGGTTGTTTTAATAGTTTTTTATGGTTCCCAATATTTTCTAAAATAAAAAATGTTTTTAAAAAACATAAGTCCGAAAAGCTTGAATAAATATTTTATACTTTTGGGTAGTTAACTCTAAAGGTATTTCTTATAGGATCCATATGTATAGAATTTTTCAAAAACAAATCTTATTGGATATTTATATATACATAGACATATCATAAGGATGGTCACTATTTTTTTCTCAACACAACACCATAATTAACTAAACCATTCTTCTGTTACCAACTATAGAAACCCTACTTATTCTTACATGACTATTACATATTATTAAAGAACAAAACATAGTAGTATTACATTCAAGGATTAAAAGGTTTAGTATTTTGGGAAAATTAGGTTCATACATTAATTATAAATAATAAATCATAAAAATTTATTTAAATACTTTTTATTTAAGCTTCCAAAAGATCACATTCTCCTTTGATCAGGTAGTCACCAGAGGATATACATCAATGAAATGGGTGATCTAAAATCTAGTTAGAGGATGAATAAGAGAAATTAATCAATAAAACAAGGGTGAGAATAATAATTATCATCATATCATAAGCATAAGTTCATCATCAACATCATGAGGGAATGATTTAAAAAAGGCATGGAATGTGGCGATGCATAAAAATGAAAACATCATGTTATTCTGGGAAAATACCACACATAGTTGTTAACAATGCTAGAATAATGTTCACACATAACATATGTACTTAATCATAACATAATCATTGTGATAAAAGATCAAAACATGTTAGGACATATTCTACATTATCTCATTAGATGCATAACATTACCCAATGCATTAGAGGGATATATAATTCTAGTCACACTAGTCACATCATAATATTTATATAATTATGCATTCCACATAGAACATATAACCATCACAGTCATCCAATAAAACATGGAAATTAATTGGTTTCATAGGAAATCCATAAAGAATAACTTCATGAATAAAATTTTGGGGTTCTAAAATGTATAAGGTAAATAATAGTTGGTATAAACATCATCATTATTGAGAAAAGAAAAAAACACTCAAGAGGAATCAAAAATGTTTTTTGGAAATAAAATTATTTTTAGATATCATTTTATTTGGAATAAAAATCAAGTTGGATACATGAATATTCCAATAATAAAGTTGAATAATAATGAAATGATATTTATGGAATATGAGGGTAATATCCAAAATAAATATGTCCTGAAATATGACTAACCTAATGAAAAGGAGTTGGGTTCAATATTCCCCTTACATTAATTCTGGATTTATTACATTGTTGTTGTACTACCTGAATAATAAACTTAAATTTATCAAAAAATGGATCAAAAGTTACATATGTTATATTTTCCATAAAAATATATTAATTTTATCAAAAAAATTCGAAAATAAATAATTTTAATTTTTAATTATAAATTATTTCTTACAAAATTCTTAAAAATAATGTTTATTAAAAATGTTCATATATTTTAATTGTGTATTTTTATCATGATTTTTTTGGACGTATAATATTTATATTTAATAAAATTAATCATGAAAAATATTATTTATATCAGAATGTTTTATTTTGAGGTAACATTACTATATCAACACTCATGTAACTATTCCCAACAGTCAGGTTTCTATTCCTAAAATTTGGGTTACTATTTTATTGGGCATATTACTATTCCAATGGTCACATTACCTCCTTTAAATACCACTTAATTATTTCACTCAATATTTTCTAAAATTCCTCCCATGGATATATATTTTCATTTTCTTTGATTTCTTTTCATTTACTAATATTTTGTTTTTTTTCAATAGTGATAGAATTTGGGGCAATGCTTCTAGAAGATTGGGGTGATCCATATTTTATCATTTTAGCATTTATATATTTTTCCCAATTTTAATGTTTGTAATTTTTATTGGTTTCATTTCTGATTAATGTAACAATATTTATTAATGAATTAATTGTTTTCCGGTTTCTATATGTGTATAATACTATATTTTATAATATAAAATACATTTAATTCAATCAAAAATATCATTTATAAACTATAGGTTGTTACACAGATCTGTAAATATATTATTTCCTTTGAAATTATTAATCATTTTGGGATATTATCTTATGTCTCAGTGCTTCCACCAAATCTCTCTAAAGTTCATGATGTGTCCCATGTATCTCTCCAGAGGAAGTATATACCTAATCCTTTACCTATACTAAACTCTGTGATCATACCACTAGAGCAAGATATCTTATATGAGGAATATCTGGTAGATATTTTTGATTACAGATAGGAAGTACTTTGAAATAAGACCACTAATTGGGTCAAATTTTTTTGGCAAAACTATAAATTAATGGAAGCAATATAGGATCCTGAGGATCTGATAAGGTAGAAGAATCCTCATTTGTTTGTGTTAGAGTGTTGGGATTTCAAGGGATAAATTATTATAAGGGGTTTAAATGTAAAACCCCAAGATGTTATGAAATAGTTATAAATAAATAAATTTTATTTCATTGATATATTTCTTTACACACAATAAATAGTTTAAACGAACTCTGTTATACTGTTTAAATATTATTATTTAGAATGATAGCTATTACCTACTAGATGGATTTATGGGTATAAATAGGGATAAAAAATTAAAAAATTTATTTGATACATATGTATAAAATAAATTTATAAGTTATCAACTTATTAGAAATTTAAATAAAAGTGTTTTAAGGTAAAAAGGAAATTTTTTCAGAAAAAACTATTTTTATGCACTCAATGTGTTTTTATATTAATAAATTAAATTAATAACTATTTATGAATTATTTAAATGAAATTGAAATATTATATATTAAATAAAATGTTTTATTATTCATCTATTGGATTTTACATGGCATGGAATATTAATAAATCTATCTTTATCCTTATTAATCTATTTTTCTAAAAAATAGTTTCCCTCGCCTTTTGCACAATTATATTAAAAAGAATTTATACTAATTTTTGAAATATAATATTAAAAAAATATTACATATTTGGAATCATTGGGATAAAATTAGGAAATTATGAGCCATTTATTATTATCCATTATGGATTTTAACCATGGTAAATATTTTTCACCTCAATAAGGGTACAAAAGGTAAAAAAGGGTTAAAAATTGGGATAGTTTTTGAATTCTCTCTAACAATTTCTTTCCTCATATAGGATGAGTGATGTTCATCCATTTACAACCTATTTTTAAAAATATTAAACTTGTTACTATTTTTATTTGATTTTTACTATTATATTATTTAATGAAAATGATAAATACAAAATGTCACTCTCTTGACTTTAATATCTAAAAATTTCTCAAATATGGATAAAAGGAGGATAGGTTTGGTTCTAATTTTTTATTTGTATAATGAATGATTTTTTTTATCATGTTAATTTATTTTTAAATTTTAGTGATGGAATGATTACCTTAAATTGTTATGAAATTTCGACATCGTATTTGATCATGTAATAGAAAAATAAAATAAATGACTTTAAAAATATTACTAGTGATAGAATTTGGAGGAATTATTCTATTCCATGACTTTTGTGGATAAATGTAACATATTTGGGATGTGTTAAAGATTTATTTAAAAATTTCATAACAATCTCGATGAATATAAGGTTAATGTAAATGAATAGTTCCGAAAATGATATTAGTGATATTTTACAGTAAATAGTACTTTATTACATGATTTAAAATTTATAAAAATTTCATATTTGGAATGGTAAAGGGACACTACTTGAAATATGACCTATAACAACGCATCTATACCAATGTTTTGTAAAAACTGCATGTATAGGTCCCCTTTCCCAATAGTTTGGCCAAACTGTTGGGAAAATCACACTTTGAGGCCACTTTTCCCAACAGAAACTGTTGGGAAAGGGTATGGATTTCCCAACAGTTTGTCCAAACCATTAGGAAAAGCCCTATTTTTGGCCACTTTTCCAAATGGATTTTCCCAACCATTTGAAAGTGTATGACTTTCCTAAGGGTTTGGCCAAACGAATGGGAAAATCCCATGTTGAGGCCACATTTCCCAACAGCTTGGCAAAACCATTTGGAAAGGGTATGGCTTTCCCAGTGTTTTGGCCAAACTGTTGGGAAAATCCCACTTTTAGGAATATTTTCCCAATGGTTTTTCCAATCCATTGGGAAAGGTTTGAGTACCTATACTAACAGGTATCAAAACTGTTCAGAAAGGCATATCCCAGCGGTTTTTAGAACCGTTGGGATATGTACCCTTATTTTTTATAGGTAAATTTATCAAATATTGTCTAATAAATCAATATATAAATTAAATATATATATATATATATATCCAAATATATTCACAGAGTCAACTATAGGATATTGGTAAAGTCATTGATATATAACATGGAGGTTGTGGGTTCAAACCTCCGCTATAAATTGTTTTATATATATACCAATCCCAACAGTTTCCCCAAACCGTTGGGAAACACTTATCCAAACCGTTTGGAAAATCCTTCGGAAAGACCTATACCAACGGTTTTCAAACTTTTAGGATAGGTCATTCCCAACGGTTTTCTCCATACCATTGGGATAGGTCTTTACCCACTCCAAAGCACCCAATGGCTTCCCTAACTATTGGTATAGGTTATACCAACGGTTTGGGGACCTATACCAATGGTTCCAAACCATTGGTATAGGTAATTTTTCCATTAGTGGGATATGGTAGAACCTATGAACCTTTCTCTACATATAGGTCACTTATCATTTTGTGGTAACATTATTGACCCTTAATGAGTAATAAACATTGGTATTTTTACAATTCACTGGTAGAAAAAAGGCTTCTTTGTTGGACCTTTAATGTTATTTTTTAGAAAACGACCTTAAAAGTGATGATAGAACCTTTTAACATCAGTTTTCAAGTTAATGATGTTAAATTTTATTATGAATTATCTTAAAAAAAATTTCTATACATTAAACATTAACACTAATAAAATTAATTTTAATGTACATTTTATATAAATAGGTTGTTAAAAGTGTTTAAAAGAACACGAGAATCTCATATCCTCATTTGTACAAATATAAATTATCCAAACCCTTTTTCGATTGACCGTCAATAGCACCCAAAGACCCTCGATCGTCACTTTTAATCAATTTTCATTATCTTTTAACATTTTTTATCATCAATATTCCATCCTTCATCATTAACTCATAATCATTAACTTTATTTAGTCCAAACAAAACTCTAATCTATCCAATCTGTAATGACAGTTCAATTTTTATGTTTGCTATTTTTTTTAATTTGTTCTTTTTTAATATTTCTCTTCAATCTTATAGTGATCAACCTTTTCCCACCACCTTTGAGAGAGTGCGTCAGAATTCATGATCTATTTTTCATTATCGATAGCTAAATTTTGTAAGTTATTTTTTTTATTTTTGTTGATTAATTAAATATATTATTTTTTTAAATTAGATTAATCTAATTATTTGTTTGTACATATTTTATCATCAATTATAAATTTTTTTGTTAAAATTTGTTCAATGTTGTAATTTTTTTTATGATTATAAATTTTTTGTCACTATAATTTTTTTTGGTTGCAATTTTTTTATTTATAATTGTTTTTATTTATAAATTTTTAATCGTTTTAATTATTTTGTGATTTAAATCGTTCTTTGTTAAATTTATCTTCATTTATACATTTTTTTGTCATTATAATGACTTTTGGTTAAATTATTTATTATTTTATATTATTATTATTTTTAACTTCAATATTACAGTGGTGTCCCTATTACAACCACATTTAAGTAAGTTAGTAGAATTAAAAATCTATTTAAATTAAAATTTTGTAATTTATTTTTTTTATTATTGAAGTTAAATAATTTTTCTATTAGTTATAAATTGCATTTATCCAATAATTATTTTAATATGTCTCTTATTATAAATCATATTTTTTAAAAAAAAATTAATGTTATAAATTTTTTATTATTATATATTTTTTATGACTGCAATGTGTTTCTTGTTGTAACTGTTTGTTTTTATAATTTCATTAATTTATAAAAATTTTATTATTATCATATTTTTGTTGTTGAAATCATTTGATTATCATTTATTTTCATTTATAGATTATTTTTCTCTTTATAACCAATTTTTATTATTTTTTCAAAAAACATTTTATTTGTTTTTAAATTGTTTTTACTGACTAAAACTTAATTTTTTATTATCAAATACATTTTTTGAAAAAAGTGACAAACCGAAAAATCACTCATAATTAACACTAATGGAAAAAACATAGTTATTAAAATTTAACATGAGATTCTTGGAATTATTATCCCTAAAGAGAATCCAGGAAATAAAAGTTACCGATGTTTATGGATCATCCTTAATAAGGTCTTCAAAGAACATAACCAGTTTGTCCCATATTTGTAAGAACTCCACATGTGTGATTTTCACTTCGTTGATGCCTCTAACTAAAATCATATTCTCCTTTTGAATCCAATCACTCTGATCCAATGTAGTATCCACAAGAATGGTTCTTCCCATCATCTTAACAGTAGCTTCTATGGAATCACTTATCGAGAGTAATTCTTCTTCCATAGCTTCACCAAAATGAAAGAGCATCTCCATAAGAGAATCTGCGCTAGCTTGCAGGTCACCCATAGGAGAAACTACCTCGTACACCACACCCTCCACACAAGCAGACTTCCCATCATAAATAATACAAGCTTCTAAATTCTTAGATTTAGCTTTTGGCTAAATGATTCTCAATAGGTAATGGTAAATAAGAGTAATCCTTTTGGCCTTTCTTTTGACTTGTCGACCCTTCCACCCCCTCGAACTGTAGAGGTCAATATCTTGGAAATCTTGTGCACTATCATTTAAGAACGTTCCAGGTGACTTATAACTGGACATATCCCTATGAAAAACTTTCTCTTAATTGGGATTCCATTCCCGTCTTGCCTCTTAGTCAGGATCTTCCTTCCCTAGTCTCTCAAAGAGGTTTCCCAACAGGTCTTCTAACTCACTTATCGGGATAGATCTGTTCACTCGAGTAAACTCATGATTCAGAGAACCTTCTCTGCAAGTATTTCCAAGACCAGAGAGCACTACCTCTGCATAAGAAGCCTTATTTGCACTTCCCTAATCCCTTTTTCTTGTCTCCACTTCCCCAATAAAACCTATGTCATTCAAAATTTTAGAGGTCTCTAAAGGAACCAAACTACCAGCATTAACATAAGAACCCACCTCCAGTCCTTCTTGACCCGAAGGGCCTATCACAACACTAATAAGAATACCCAGATCATTGTTTAGCTGGTTAAAAATATCATAAACCAAAATGCTACCCTCTTGAGAAGTACAATAAACACCAAGGGATGGATCTAGAACAGAACCTACATCCGGATGGAACTTTCTGTCCAAACCTTTATATGGTCTTTGACCCTTTCCACTTAATTCTGATTCCCCCATCCTATGAGGATCACATGCCATGAATCCCCTCCTACATTGAACCATAGCATGTCCAATTATCTTGTAGGTAGAACAAAAGTCAAACTAAGCCTCAAAATCCACGAACTGTTTCCATAAGAACTACTCCCCCACAAAAATCCATACATACTCAGTTGGCATCTGGGAAAAATCCACTTCCACACAAATTTGCGGAGCAACATGGTGGAAAACGACATAGGTCCTACTGTCCAATAACAGATATATACCTACCATATTCCCTGACATTCACAATATTGTAGGGTTCTGAAAGGGTAAGGGAAGTTCAGGGAAGCATACCCAGAGTGTCATTGTTGGTGCGTCATGCTTCATGTGGAAATCAATGTTCCACTGGAAGAGATCAAAATGAAGGACACTGTAGTTACGGGGGGCACTAGACCAACCCCTAATTATGTCTTCCTCTGAGGAAAAATGAATCATCATATTTCAACCATCGAGCTGGCCAATAGTGGAATGATGTTACAAACCCCAGGACCCGAAGATACATCTATCAAACACATACATAGAAGGCCGACGCTACTTTAATTAAGAAACTAAAGTGATATTATGAAGAGTCAAAGCCACGATAAACTCCAGAGAAGAAATCAACAACTAGGGGAAACTGCCATATAAATCTGGGACCTTAGGGAATAAAGATATTTTCAGAAAAAATGGAAGAGAATATGTGTTAGAGAGAGGGAAAAATACCTGAGATGCAGTTCCATCCAAGGACGATGGAGGTCCCTCCCACACCAGTTGGGAGGGAACAACGCAGATGACATCACCGTCAAAGGATTAGAACTAGCATCGCCAAAACCCTCCCGAAAATTATCCCGGATCATGATGCTATCATGTTGTTAAGATATATAATATTTGCAAAAAAAATCATATTTAAGTTATTATTTGTATATATTCTTATGTATTTTAAATTTATTTATGTATATATATATATTTAAATTTTTGTATTTATTAATATATTCATCTCTTATATTATAAATTCTATGAAATTAATGGATTATAACTGAATAAATACATTAAGAACTAATGATTAATATGAGAAATGAATTGGTATTTTCTTTGAATTTTCCTATCAAAATATTGAAAACAAAGATGTGATTTTCTATACATGCATGAAATGTTTGATTATGAGTAAATTGGGGTACAAAGAAATCAAAGAACATCTAATTATAAAAGGTCACATCATAATTATATATTCTGTATTTGTCATTGTGTAATAAAAATCAATCCAAGATATAATTATGATGAAGATGTTCCACATCCCACAATAAATCTTCTTGAAGAATTACATCATTATTTAGGTGTCAAACCATTGAACAGAAATGTGCTAAAAACTATAGAAAGATATTAAGAAATCCCTATTCTTAGGTGACACAAAATTTATAGTTTCAATGATAGTGTTGTGATTATTTATCTTGAATGAAATTCATGGTTGGATTGATAATAGTTTAACTAAATTACACGAACTTTTAAAATTGAAACTTCTAGAAGGAAAGAAGTGTCAAGATTCCAATTATAAAGAAACTATATATTAATTCCCATTATATTAGGATATAAAAAAGAAACATGATTTCACTAATGACTATGTTCTATATAAGAAGGGATATGAAATTTTAAAAAAATTCCTAAATGTGGGTTTTTATGACATAAAATGGATGAAAAATATAACTATGATTCATTCTCAAGAATATCCACCAAACATCCCACCAAATAAATATGGTATCTTACAATAAGTCCTAGTTTGAAGCATATCTCTTCCAATTCAATTGATGAAAAGAGGATAAGATGGCATAAAAATGACCTCATATCTGATGGAAACCTATTCCATCATATTAATTCACTACAATTAAAATGATTTAACCACGCATTTCATGCTTTTAGAATGGTGTTAAAAATCCTAAAATGGGTTTGTGCATAGATGGAAGGAATACATATCAGAGTCTTAGTATCCATCATAGTTCATAAACTATTATGTCGGTTGTCTACCCATTTTACCCATATATATATATGAAGAGGAATAATGTGATGATGGTCTTGATGATTTCTAGACCAAAATACTTGAAAATGATATTGATGTTAATCTATCATCATAGGTTGATGATTTGAAATTTCTATGGGAACTTTTTTTTACAATATTTGATGCATAAAAGAATTATTATTTTCTTTTGTGTTTATAATAATGTCCACTATAAGATAATTTCTTGCATATAGAATCTTATCTATATACAGTGTTAATGGATATAGAGCTTGTATATATTTTGAAGAGGGGAATTCATAGCATCAACTGTGGAATGTAATAAAATAGTGTATATGGTACATTAATGATTTTTGAAAATAGATCATCCTTATCAATGGTTGTTAATAAAATTTAATGTTCTACAAAAGTATGGTTCTTCCCCATAAATATTTCCTCTTGAAGAATATTATAATCAGGTGAAAAACATTGATGTACCATTTGGAAAGAAAGAAACTTCTATTCATCATCCAAATACATGGATGAAACAATCCATTTCATTCAATATACTTTATTAGATATTTTTTTATGTAAAACATTGCATTGATGTTATGAATATCGAGATAAAAACAATTGAATGTCTAGTTGTAATATTATTCAACATAAAATGAATGTCAAAAGATAGAATTCGAACATGACTGGACTAAATAACCATGAAAATATGTTTAGAGTTAGCTCCAAGAATTAAAATAAACAGTGGATATTTTACTCTGTCTTGTCACAAATTTAGAAGGAGGGAGAAGATAAATTTTTTCAGTGATTTCATGTTATTAATGTACCAAGATGGTTCTTTCAAATTTGAATTTGTTTCCCTATTTAAGTATTTAATGTTAATGGGTATGAAATCTCTTGACTGTCATGTATTGATATAATAGTTTCCGCTAGTTGTATTTTGTGGAATATTGTTGATACATGCCACCAATTCTATAATCAGGTTATGTGTCCTTTTCAATTAAATTTTAATGAAACTCATAGATACAAATTTTTTAGATGTGTTTGAGAATGAATCTATCCTCAAACATTGTAAACTAAATAAGTATTTCACACCATATTTTTTTGAAATAATGGTTCATCTATTGATTCATTTTTTGCGAGATATAAGAATATATATGACTATTTATTTTCAATAGATGTGACCCATTGAATGATATATGAAAACAATGAAGGGATATGTTAAGAATATACATCGACCAGAGGCCTCCCTAATTTTTAAATATACATAAGAAGTGTTTATTTAGTTCTATAATGATTATTTGTCTAAATCAATCACATTGTTCCTCCTATATCGGGATATTTGAATGTTCATAGTGATGGAAAATGGATTTGTGGATTAAATGTAAATCATATGATTAAGTGATGCATTGAAATTAATTTATTTTGTACAACATTGGTATTTTTAATGCATATATATCTTCACATATTTCAGGATTGAAGCTAATATATATGAGAATAAATGAAATGTGGTTGAGGAATGAACATGAAAACACAATTTTTTCATTTTTTAGGAGAAAATTAACATTGATTCATCGACACCAGAAAAACTGAAATGGTTAGCATGGGGACTAAGTGTTAATGTGATTATGTGGTATGATTTTTATTTTAATGGTTACACATTTTACACAAAAAACTAGTATGACAAGAGTACTCTTCAAAATAGTGGAGTAATGGTTGTTGGTGAAGCACTGTATTTTTTAGTATCCCAAGATAATAAATCCAATTTCTACACCAACATCATATTTTTGAGTTATTGATGATATATGGTATATGTATTATTCGAATGTTGAGGTATCCTTATTTAAATGTATCTGGGTTCACAATCACTGCGTTTTGAAACACGATGTGTTTGGATTTACACTTTTCTATTTAAAAAGATCATGTTGTAGGGAGGAATCATTTATCAGGGTGATGCATTCAAAATAAATATTGTATGTTTTTGACCCATAAAATGATTAGTGGTTCATTATTTTCCTAGGAAAAAATCATTTAGTTGACGAATATATTTTTTATGTTGAAGACTTTTTTAAGATTTCTCCATCTATTATATGATTTACCAATGATAACAATGAATACATTTAGGAAATTGGACATGAAATAAGAGAAGATTATGTAGAATGGATATGGGGAAACACTACATTATTCCCATAATTAATTATATACGAATTTTTATGAAACTGACAGTTAAAACATTATTTTTAAAATTTTATATTTAAATATATTTATTTTTTACATTACACCCTTTTTTATAATAATTTTTATATTAATTAAATTCATATATAATTTTTTAGTTGAAAATTTTTACATCCATCACTTTTTGTGAATATTATCATTATACTCGTCCTTTTTAGGTATATGTTTTTATTCAATAAAATATTTATAATTTTATTCCTAGTTTTAACAATTACATTTTTACATATAATATTTCATTATTTCTAAACAAATAGCGATACAAAAAATTACACATTTTTAGATGATAATAATTTTTATCATTTTTTATTGTTAATTTTAATATACACATGTTTTTCGAGAAATTGTTTTTGGTTGAAAAATATAAAATTTTGTGTTTTGTTTTCTATTATGAACAATTAAATTTTCATTAATTACAGTTATTTAATTTTAATCAAATATAGGTGCACATACTTTTGTTGAGGTAGCATGCATCTTTCAGAATGACATATAATAAGGTTGGGGAACCATTGTATGTACATTTTTTAAATTTAAATTCATATATAATAATTAAATTATTTAATGAAATGAAAATTTATTTCTTTAAACTATTTGTAGATATTATACTTATCTTGAGAGGATGGTGCCTAAAGATGTTTGTCGTGGGATTAGATGTTTTCCAAAACATTCACTTTCATGTGGAGAGAAAATGGTTATAATGAAATTTGATGAAAATGACTTCCCATCTAGGATAAATACCACATAGTTTAAAGATTACCATTCTATATAGGGATTTTGTAGGATAATTATTTTAATCCCCAATTGGTGGAGCATAAACCATTAAATGAATGATCTATTATTGGAGACTCTAATAGTAAAATTTATAAACTAATTTATTTAATTTTGAAATGTTCTTATTATTATAATTTTTTTTAATTTTTATTTATTTAATTATAAATTACATTTTGTTTTCAAGAGAAAAAAAAATTAAAAAAAATTGTCTATCCTTTTTTTGAAAAATCATATAATGATTTTAAGGAAATATTGACTTCAATATAATTTTTATTGAGTAAAAAGAATCAATTATCATGACTTATGTATAGTTTTATATTTAGAGAGACATGGAATAAGGTTGTCCCCAGTCAGCGAGAAAAAGGTTTAATATTATCTTTTTGTTCTTTGTAAAATTTATTTTTTCAATCAGTTTTCATTATATTGTATATTTATTTTTTATAATGTAATGCTCCTTTTGTAAAACACACAAAGATATAGAATCTAACAATTTATACCTTCATAAATTATCACATGTAGGGCATCCTTTATTATAGGAATAACTAATTGCTGTAAAATTTAGGGAATTAAGGCCCAAGTCAACTAGAAGCACTGATGAGGTTCCTCTCAACCCCCCATCTCCTCCCACTCATCCTGAACAATGGAAAAGGGTGAGTATTTCGAAAAGGAGAATGTATATTACTAATACATAATGGATGTATCTAATAATATTGTCCGTAATTAATAATTAATTTTAAACAAAATTATTATTTAGTATATTTATCATTATAATATTAGACATGAAAATATTACTTTAGGACACCCTTCAAGAGAAAATGAAATAGGGGGACTCTCTCCTATAGGGTAGAATTGATATTCTTACCTCTACATTAGGAAATATGTAACTCCACGGCCATGTTAGAGGCTATAAGGAGGATTTTATATTTAAAAAGGTTGTTGGTCACACCCCGAGTGCAACATTTATGGGGGTAGGTCATATGGAAGAAATAGATTCTTTAAAGGACACGTTTTGACCCTTAAATGAGTCTATAGAGTATAGAAATGAAGAACTTATATTATCTATTCTTGCATAAGTGATAATACAAATGTATACTGCGCAACCTTGCTACACAGATGTTTCACCTCCTTATTTAGAATCGTCCTTGTAATGTGAGTTTCATGCTTGGGATATTGATTTATGTATTATGGAATAAAGAATTTTACATCATTTAGAGGACTTCTTACATCATATTTTTATATATTCAGGTCATGTAGGATTAGAGGTAAATGAAAATATTGATTTATCCACACTGATGTTGCTGCTTACTGAGGTGTTTTTAATAGTGGGACATAGTGTTGGTCATTTTTTACTTTAGAAAAAAAATATTTTCCAATAAGTGACATATGAGGTATGAGTTTCATTTTATTTTTTATTTATCATTAAATTTATAATTAATTATGATATTTCTTTATGCTTACCTTATATAGGAGTATCAAAAATCAAATTAATTACTATAAAGGGAGGGAATATTTTGGGTTCCAATACCTTCAGGTTTTCCTCAAGAAGCTAAATGGGAAAGAAATTATCACATGGTTTTCCAATATTATAAAATTACAATAAATTTATGATGAGTGTTGATATATGTGGAAGAGATAATATTTTGAATATTGTTAAAGGTGACATCATGGATTTTGGAAAGGGTGATCAAATCAGGGTACCTATGTTGTAGTTGTTTTCTTTGTAAGTATATTTCAATTATTAATTTATTTTCATTCTGTAAACATATTTTACACTTACTTTGTAAGAACTCGGGTTTTTAGAACGGGTCAAAATCCTTACCTTGTTTGAATTTTTGACTTGTTTCTGAGGAGGCTGGAGAAAACAGGAAGTTTCTGGATATTTCCAGACTACATGCTGTGTACTTTTGAGTACACTCCGCGTATATGTTAAGCGAGTTTCGGCCGTGTGCTCGTCGAGTACATGCTTTGTGGTGACCGTTTGGAAATTTCTTACTACACTGAATGTAGTTTTGAAACACGCCGTGTAACCTTGACCGTGTGGAGGACATACATGGCGTGTGGGCCTGTTGGCTGAGTAGAACCAGGTACCGGCCGTGTTCCCCTTGGACACACCGTGTAGTCTAGCCGTGTATGAGGGATATACATAGCGTGTGGGTAAGTCGGTGAGGAAGAGAAGAGAAAACCAAGTACACGCCGTGTACCCCGAGCTATACGTCATGTACTCAGTCGGAAGGTCGGTGAAATCACAGCTGCAAAATGAACAGTTAAATGATATATACACGGCGTGTAGTCATGAAGTACACGCCATGTAGTTTCTTTTTTTTTGTGTTAAAACGAGTAGTAGCCTTGTATTGAGGCAGAACCTTAATACTTCACCGGGATTCACAAACCAAGTCGGTCAGGACTTCAAACCTCTCCTGGATCTTCTTCTTAAACCCGTTTCACTCACGGTTGGATGCGTTGGAACCCCCTCGGTAAGGCCTCGATTTCTCTTTGGTAATTTTGTTTGATTTTCGTTCTAGAAAGAGTTATATGGGTTTGAGAATGTTTGAATCTTTTGCAGATATACTGCATTTTAGACTGAATTGGCGGTTGTTACCGGTGGAGTAGCATCGTACGAGTCTCAATTAGGTGGTGCATACTTCATTTTGTGTTTTCATGATTGTTTGGGTGACGCAGCGTTCGGAGCGTTTTCAGGTATTTTGAGCGGGACCCATTTTATCTGTTTTTTCATATTGAATTGCTTGTGGGACCTATGGGATTCCTTTGGGTATGCCCTGTTACTAGTTTGTGTGAGCGGGCCAGGTGAGGGGCCATTGCTCATCGGGGCATTTTGGCCAGGGAAATTCCAAAATGGTTTTAATTGAATGTTAATTTGTTACACTGTTCATTTTAATTTATTAAATCCTGTTATAAATTGTTGGAGGCATTTAAGACCTCAGTGCTGGTATGGGACAACACCTGGTATAGTGCAATTCAACTGTTTAGTTTGTTTTTTCGGTTTATGTTTTCTATTTGAATATGTTATATATGTAATTGCTGGATTGCATCTACTGGACCCCTTTTGGGTTGTGTTGGGCTTGGCCCAGTTACGCTTGAGTGATGCTGATCACAGGTTGGGGCTTTGCCTTGGTTATTTTGGGTGTTTTGGACCACAGGATTGGGCGTCATGGATGTCGTCTTGAGGCAGTATGACTGTCAGGATGGGCATGGCCCAGTTTACTTGGATGGAAAGGTCATCGAACTTGAGCGACATGGTCGCAGGGACACGAGGTCTCAGATGTGTTGGTGGCTTAGGTACTATTTGGTGATTACCGCTCACCCGGGACTTTGAGTAGTGTGAACACAGAGATACTTCATGATTAGGTGGTTTTTACCACTTGTGTGGGTAGAGGCCCCCGTAGTTGCGGTTAGGTATTTTTGATGGGGGTGCTTTCAGTAGAAAGCCACGTGGAAGGTGAGGAGCCTTCAGGGGATGGGCGTGCCTTCGAGATGTCGGTACTTGAGACACAAGGTTTCAGGAGGCACATGCTGTCGGGTTACTATTCTTGGGCGTGCCTACGGGACGTCGGTACTTGAGGCACGAGGTGTTAGGAAGAACATGGTTTCGGGTTACTATTTTTTGGGCGCGCCTTCGGGATGTCGGTACTTGAGACACGAGGTGTCAAGTGGCACATGGTGTCGGGTTACACGACAGAGATTTCAGCGTTGGCCGAAGCAGGTTACACTCCATGGTGGCTGTTGAGCACCGGTGGATTTGGTGTTTATTTGTGCATTTTACTGTTTACTGCTTTCCTTGTAAATGCATGACTACTTAAAAAATATATTTGGGATGCACTGATGGGTGGTATCCTACTGAGATTTGTCTCACACCCAACATGGTCCCTTCGGGACGCGTGTAGACTTTATGGATTTACGTGTAGGAAAGAGGCCATCTTCAGGAGGTGGGATTCACTAGTTGTTTCATGGAGGTGGTATAGACCTTGAGGTCATGCCTAGCTAGAGTTTACTTTGTTTAGTTTTTCCTTTTCGTATCAACAAGCTGACTTTATTTTGTAGCTGCTGCTGGTTAGCCATTGGCACCGTTATATATTGATCTATATGACTTGATTTAGATGCATGCCTTGTTTGGTTATAGTATTAGTTGCTTGTATTCTTTAGCATGTTGTTCTGTTTACTTTCCGCTGCTGTTGATTCTATATTTCTTCGGTTGGTTTATTGATATTAGATATGCTTCCACTCTGCGGGTCTGGTTCGAGTCTGCTGAGTCATTTATTTCCGCTGCACATTTTAGTATTAGACTTAGACCAGTACCATTTTATTCCTCTGAGAGGGTATATCCTCCCCACTATACCTATTCAGACCCTCGCTGCTAGTCAGAAGCCTTTGGCGTTCAGGGGAGGTGCACCTAAGGTAGTGACACCCGACCCATTTGGCACTGTTTGGGTGGCTGGCCGAGTCCGGGTCATTACATACTTAACTAATTTTTCTCTAATCCATTATCTCAATGTTCATTTCATTCATTATGATTTAACTTTTGATTATTGTTTTATTGGACCAGAATAAAATTCAACATAATTTTTTTATTTTAAGCAAGAATACATAATTTAATATATATCCAAATGGTTAAGAAACAAGGACATCACATGTTGGTTTTTTCAATTCACGAATCAGTAATTACAAATATATAATTATGAAACAATATTGATTATAGAATTATTAATTCTTAATATTTTAAATTTTAGAGGAAATTTGATGTTATGTGTATTTTTTCCAAAACAATGTAAATAATATTAGTTATTCTCTTTATTGGGTGGTGTTCAAAGAATATGATCAATGTTATTAAAGAAGTATGATTTATTACATGATTTTAGATATTTAATATTATTTTTTTCATTTTACATCAGTTTATATAAGTATTATTAGAAATTAAAACAGGGCATGGATTGAGTTCAATAGGGATCTATATTGAACAATTGAACACAAACAAAATTGATTATGTTAATGTTCATGTATATAAATTTTATGTCATTGAATACAATTTTTTCACATGTATAATGTTTTCATTTTTAAAATACTGGTTCAAAAATGTAGTTTCATCATCAACAATGGAATTTTTAATATAGATATTATGTTTTAAGAAACATTTTTGAGATAGACATGACTATAACAACAACAAATTTTTTAAAGCTTAGTTTCATTATAACAATTATAATTTAAATAGATATTTAATTTTCAAAATTTTGATCACATTATTTTTTAGGTTTCTGATGATGAGTTTTTTTATACATCAAAAAATTTAAAACACCTAAAAAATATATTTGAAAAATATTTTGTAAATTTGACTAATTTGGATATTTAGTTTCTTTTAACTATATATTATGAAAAATTATTGTAAAAGTTCTAAATATGTTTTGTTATTATTATTTGTTTTCTATACCTTTTTTACTATTTGTGGTTCTGCATTTTGAAATTGTAGGTGTGGGATTAAGTAATTTTTTTTAAATTTTAAAAAATCATAATTTGATAACATTTTTAGAAATATTAATTTTTGAAATCCCTATTGGAAGGCCTTGGAGGTTGTTGTGCTTTCAATGGCATTTTTTAATGAAACTAAAGTTGAAAGATCTATATTATTTAACTTTTGTATAGGTTTTCAATGTCAGTTTCTAATAAAATACATGAAAATTTATTCTTTCAACATTTCATGTATTGACTTCTATTATAAAATAACACTTAAAGGTAAAAACACTGAAGCAAAATGTGTTTTTTCTACAAGTGTTTTCCAGAAATGTTAACCGGGGTTAAAACTAAGATATAAAAGATAAAGCATACCCTAGAATTGTCTAAATATTATTGGATGATAGGATTTTGACTTATATTCATCCAATATTTGAAATATATCATTTTTATACACTTTATTATAAAAATTTGGTTTTTATTAATTTAATACATTATGTAATTTCAAAGGTTCCCCTACCCCCACATATAAAATAGATCCTCTTAACCTCTCAAACTCACGGATTTTGAGACTTATTTTTTAGCCAATTCCTAGAGTAATATAACTTTATATATTCTTTAACAACATCCTTAATCTTTTGGTTTTTCCAAAAAAACATCCTTTCAAGGCCTATGGTGTAATTTGAAAGAGGTTTCCCAACAAAGAGGTATAACTCTAACCCGTGTACTTTCAATTTTATTTATTATTTTACCTCCAATAAAATTTTTGGTATCACTTATAAATAATTAAATTTGTTTCTTATTTGTAAAAAATTAAAATTATGATAATGGGAAAACCATATTCAACTTTCTTTCCATCATATGGGAAAATAAAACATCATTCATTCATACATGTAGACTACCACCACAACGAAGCGATGTGTTTTATTTTTTATCACCACTTCACATTAATTATTATAATGATTTAATTAATGAATTCATAAGATATCCATGATATTATTATGGTTATAAATTGTATAGTAATTCTTTATGTTTTTTAGGTTCAATTAATTAGAAAATAGAAACTTCACTTGTGGGTGCGTACATAATATCATCTCCATGAAGAGATGAAATTAATTCTTCAACACTCTATTATATTAATAGTTATAAAATTATAAATAATTATTAAATATGGTACTCATTAAATGATTAAAAATATTGATATTATGAAACCATCATCAAATTATAAGTACCAGGGCATCCAAAGAGAAAGATGCCATAAAAAAGAAGCAGTTATCACCTAGAATAATGATTTTAACAAACAATTGTTGATAAATTTGTAATAAGATCTTTTAAGTTGATCATATGTTCTATTATATATATGTTAAAGGTTCTATAATAAATTTATAAAGAATATATATTTATTATATTTGAGTTTTTACTATGTACAAAGAAAGTTGTTACTTGAGGTATTGGATTTAGGTTTCAATACCATTTAAATGGGGATTAATTATGTTTGAATTTAAATTAAATAAATTTATGAAATTTATATAATAAATAAAATACATCTTACTAACTAATTTTTATTCATGTACTTTTCAACTAATATTACCATTTTTGTCTCTATGTTACATAAAATGACCAGGAAAATGTTTTTGAGAAAAATGGAATTTAATTCCTCTTAATCCAATAATCATTTTCTTTAATAACCATTTTTTCATTAAAATTTTATCAATTTTTATTTTTATTTTTCATATTAATGGTTAAATTAATTTTTAGGATTTCTTCTAATAATGTTTCAAAGGAATATTCTTGTCATTTTCTGAATGTGTTACTTTTTAACTTTTATCGAAAATGTGAAAGGAATATTTGTTTTCATGTACATGGTATGAATGGAATTTATCAGAACCATTAATGATAAAATATTTTAATCTTTAATTACAATTATTCATGGTTATTTTTGAATAAAATTTTCTCTATAATACATTGAAAATTTTTAGATTGTAATTAGTGATTTCAAAATATACTGGTTATTTTCCTCAAGAAATATTCTAGTGATCTTTTCAAAGAATTTTCATATTTGAAAAAAATTACTTTGATTTTAATTATAATATAGTTGTTATAGACCCAATTATACTATCCTTATTATTTTTTGGGATTGTTTTTTCTTATGATGATGATATTTGTATGAAAGTATCCTATTTTAAATGAGTTATGCTATGATGAAAGTTTTATTAAACTGGTTTTCCTTCCCTAGGATATGTTATTTTCATATGATGTATGTTTTATGATCTTATGGAATACATATGAATGGTTTTTATTATATGATGGGTGGGACTGGAATCATATAACCCTCTAATAAATTGGGTAAAGATTTATATCTCATGTGATAACTATAGGAAATGAGTTTATGTGCTTTATCTTCTATCGGAATCCTCCATATATTCCTAATCCACTATACAAAAAAAGTAGTGATTATTAATCCATTACGAAATGGGAAGCATTTGTTTAATCTTGATTCGGTATGATTTTATGGTCTCAGTAGTTAAACAGGATATATGAAATGGTTTCTATACCAATGATAGTGCCACCCTTTTATGACATGTTTTTATTATTATAATTTGAAGTCATTTCTCATGATTATTAGGGTTATTTCTCACTCTTATGGTTAATATGTTTCAAATTATAAATATTTATGTCTTCATTCATTATTTGGATCCATGACATGTTATGATAAAAATTTCATACCCTTATTCTTATTTTATTCTTTTATATGATCATCGATTGATATCTCTCTTTTTTATCCTCACTAAGAAAAACATCACCCTTTTTTATGTTTCCTTTACTTAGGGTATGAATAATGTTTTTAATTAAGGTATGTAAAAACTGGAATAAAGTTAGAATAACATTATGAGAGATAAGGAAGAATTTATATATATTAGATGTTTATGAACCTATATCCAAAGACACTAAATATTTACCATTCTAGTGTGGATTGTAATTTTATTTATTGATTATTCTTCTAAAATAATGTATTTTTTATATATAAAATCTTGGGTTAACTCGGATGAAGTACACATCCAGTTGGTCATGAGGTGGAAACTAGCACATATCTTGTAATTGAAAAAAATGAGAGTCATTTCCCTCATAAATCTAAATAATATATAAAACAATCACCAATGAAATCCATTATATGATATAAATAAAAAATTAAACAATAATTAGAATGCATGAAATTTCACACAAATACAAGTCTCAGATAAAATACAAAAATAAAACCCTTAAGAAGCATTTTCGACAAAACTCATAGGTCCAAGATAGTGCCATCTATATTGATCAATAACATCACCTTGGAAACAATAAAAAATTGATTAATATATATAGGGGTGATCATAATTGTTAAACATAGTAGGATTGTTATTAGGATCACTCATTAAAATATGGAAGAAGAATAAAAATTATTTGATGAATAAAAAGTAGAGTTAACAATAACCTATCTAGTCTACTACCACCCAATTTAACCAAGATCCACATACCAAATATCACATCAATTTATAATAAAATAATATAAAATAATATAGAAAAATAGGTACCCCATATCATTTCCCCACTTTTTTTCACTCTCAAGACCCAATGGAAAACATCATGTGTTTTCATCCCTGCCTTAATGGTCAATCGCATAAAAAGTGTGCATACTTTTGTGTGTGTGTGTGTGTTTATGTGTGTATGTGTGTATCAAGTCATCATCGATGAAGATCATACCATATCCTTACCTATCCTAAATTCCATAGGGTCAAAGATCTCATGTTGGAAAGAGTCCAAATACTCACTTCATAACCGATGTAGATTAGACTACAACACCACATATCATAACATCTCATAAGGTCCATTGTCTGGTATTGGCATCGATTTTAAGATACACCTCCATATATAGTTTTATATCCATATCCATTATTTTTGGATTCCATGAACATAGAGGTCATATACCTCATTCCTTCCTCCTCCCATGCATAACCCCGACCATATATCAATAAAACAATGCAATAAGACTAGAAGAGAGATTAAGGAAGAGAGAGTATCCATCCACATATTCCCTTGCTAACCTGGATGTTTGGGTAAATCCTCCAAAACCCAAAACATTTGGGCATCATAAGGATTTATCTAACTTGGTTGGGGTTTGTATGAAAATCCCAATAAAATAAATCATATGGTATAAGCACACACAATGAGAAACTAAAGGGTTTTGATAAATATTGCACTACCAAACCTCTCAAAAACATTACATTACCACAACCATACAACAAATATAACATCTAATTACTAACCACCAAAGTAAGACCACTTCTACAGTAAGGAATCCATAATACCCATTCAAAATATTCCATTAGGTCATTTCATTTCAACACTTTCTGATTTACTTTATTACCAACCACATAACATTTATGTCAATCCATTCCATATTTAATGACAATCATTTTCCATATATTAACCATGTTTAATCAAGTAATTACCCATTGATTTAGATAATTTACATTTCAATATCATCAATTTAATCATTCAATTCCATCCAAAATTTATTTAGTATTTTGTTATCAAAATAAGATTCCATTTCTACCAAAAAACATATAAAACACCAAAAAACATCCACTAACAACTGGAAAACCATCCTAAAACACATCTCATTACAATCATGTCAATGAGTTTCCCAAACCACCACATAGACATATGTCAAAAACCACCACAATAGAGAAACCATTGTAAATCAACAACCATTAAAAATCATTCCACTCAATAACAATCCCACAATGTGGCTTGTGAAATTTTCCATAACCAATTTAATTTCCCCTCTATGACTGTACATCTAAAAATAACAACAACCAATATATAAACAATATAATAAGCAAAATTCCTACATCAACCACTACCAACCGTAAAAATATTTCAAAAATAATCACTTCAATATTAGTTTTCGCTCAATCAGTTTATTTAATATCATTAAGTTTTTACCTTTTATAATAGGTGATTCCAGCAGTGTATTCACAAAAAAACAAAAAAAAAAGGATAGTTCTCAAATAACCTTCCTAGATTAAATATTTACAATTTTCTATGGAATGAAAAGGCGATGAAAATATGATCGTCAAACTAAAATCTCACAAGGAACCCTATAACACAATAATCACCATTAGAATCACTTTCCTCGATATAACCCAAACAAACCACTATTACTACCACAAACTACTAAGAGCATGCGATAGAGAAGAAACCAAAAGTATAAGAGGAGGGACTCACCTTGGATCACTAAAAATCTATCCCAAGAGCCCAAGGATATATTATGAGAAAATGTAATGCAAAAATATTTTTAAATGCATTGGAGTCACCCAAGGGTCAAGGTCAACAATGGTGGAAGAATTATTTTTGGAGGGGCATCCAAATTTATACCTAGGAGGAAATTTTTTAAATCCATAATGTAAGGGAATATTCCACACTTTAATGAGGTGAAACTAAACTCCATCCAAAAATCATGCTGTAAATCCCCCTATTTAAAGACAGATCAACCACCAGATCTAATGAAACTGAGGAATCCCCATAACACGATGTTATAGATTCCAAAACTCTAAAATAATAAAAAATCCCTCAATCCATAACATGACACATCACGATCACCATAGTGAAATGATCCACAAAATGGAAAACCACTAAAAGAACCAATCTCATACTTCATTCTGCATTAGTGCGAACTAGTCCAGAAACCAGACCTTTAATTTAATCCTAATCAACCTTAGAACAAGTCAAAATGCATAAAAAATCTAAAAAACTGACCAGGTCAACCCGATCCGTCACTTGAGCTGGCCCATCATGTGGTCTGAAGCACATCCTCGATCTCCATGGGATAGTTAAAAGCATTGGGAGTAACCATATATATCATAGGAATAGTTTTTTCCATTGTAAAGCATTAAGTAACATACATGAAATAGGATGGACACACCAATATCATCATAGTCATCAACATAAAATGGAACATCCAGAGTATAGGAAAAACAACTAGAAAGATACCATAAGAAATAATATAAATAATAAACATCACATTCTATAAAATGACAAACACATAAACAAGTAAATTCAGTTCAAAACTCAAAGTGATTAAATAAATTCCAAAAAAATGCATATAAATACATCCCAATGGGTAAACAATCCCAAAAAATATCCACATGAGTCAACACCTACAAGAACACATCTCCCCCACAAAACCAGCACGCTTTTAATCATTAAGAGACACCTAGGTACACAGTTCCTTTCCTTTTACTACATCTTTAAAAACAAAATCTAATTATGGGAAAATTATTTTGCAGGTTGTAAGTCAAAAATCCAATTAGAATACCACCATAAATCTATTAAAGTATTTTACCCATGAAATCCAACAAACTAGTTTGAAAATAATTCAAAACTAAACCACTTTTAAGTCATTACATTTTTCAAATAATCCATTAAAATAAATTTGGCTATCCATTTTAAAATGAACTTTTTTCCCAAAACATTTATCCACATGGATAAAATAAATAAACAAGGAACACCATACTCAATATACACAAAGAAATAAATTGAGGCATAACATCGTCATTATATAATCAATAATGAAAATGTGAATAATATATCTCATCATATCAAATAAAGAACCAATAAAATGCATAAAATCATACATCTCAGTATGAAATGAGTAATTTCACATAGGTGTCTAACCGTAAGGGTCTAATGTGAGTGAGTCAAATTATTTATGCTAGAAAAATAAGTAATATTGAATGCGCTTATAGTATTTCATGGCCCCAACTCTAAGAGCTCCCACAATCTCGCAGAAATTAGAAGGAATATCTCACTATTATATTAACCAAAGGATATAATGGTTCCTTGGAAACCAAAAATGGATTCTCTCATAGTATTCTTAATCAAAGTCTCTCACAATCCTCAGATAGACCATATGTCACACCTTGGTTAACCCATGTGCTGCTCTATGCCAACATAATCAAAAACAAGTTCCATATTACTCAAATCCATTTCCCATGCCAGTTTCACAAATAAAAATTAATATTTTATAAAAAACCTTACCATAGAGTCATAAAATTTTATAAATTCATTTAAACCCATAAAACATCTTTGACAAATTACATCAACCACCTAGGGAGCACACATGCCACCCCCTTTTGTAAAACCTTCTTTAAACCACCAAAGTTTCCCACCAAACCATAACACACATATAGTATGGGATATATATCAATAAAAATTAATTTACATGACTATTAAACAAACACAAACAAAATTAAATTCATAATTTAATAGATATTCATTGATAAAAACCATAAAAAGTGGCACTTACCTTGGATTTGGTCCTAACATTGTCTCCTTCGATGTCAACCACTGAAATTAGATAGAAAATGTTATCACACACCTAATCCATTAAACAAAATCCCACATTAAAAATCCTATATTCATCCCACAACCCTCTTAGGGTCACACACATCCATGTATAGGGACACCCATGAATGGGGAAGGGGGGAGGAGAAATAAAACAGAAGAAATTGACTCATCTCCGACCAAAACACCTTGAATCCAAAAAGAAATATACCATAATGGGAGTGGGTAAAATCCACCACTAATGAGAATAGTCTATGTATGATGGGGATAGAAAATTAGGTTAAAACCCCTTAATTATTGAAAAGTGTAAAATGGTAAAATGAAAAGTTTATGTTACCTAAAATATGCTACATAGTTTGACCGAACGGTTAGGAAAACCATGTGCCAACCATGTGGGTACCACTGACCCACCAAAAGTGTTTTCATGGTTACCCCTTGGTGTCACAGTGCTTGAAAAAATGTGATCACATTCTATAGAACCTCAAGGTCACACTCTGTATCCCCCTCACATGGTTAGCTGCATGGTCAGGAAAATTGTGTGTTAACTGTGTTCCTAGGTCTTCTTTCCCAAAAACTCCCATTTTCAACCCTTGACACTTGGAAACATCATGGATGAAGAAAATGGTAAATGAAATTTTAAATTAAAAATACCAGTGACTCAATGGGTTTCAAAAACTCCCCACCATGAAACTTTCCTCCCCCCAAAAGTCCTCATGAATCCTAGAAAGAAACAATGTGTGGACACTACTTCATCAATAAATCTTTTCAATCCCATTTATCATGGATACCTCCACCACACTTCTCGATAACATGAAAATATAGGCCCAACTTACCATAGACCTCTTTGTGGGGGTAATCAAAAACATGAACAGACTGCATTAAAATGGTGGTATGAGGCTCAACCTACACATCTTCCCAGTCTAACATATGAGATGGGTCAAGATGCTATCTCTTTCACTAGGATACATAAAAGACATCAAGGATCAAGATAATTTATTGTTTAAACTTGAAAAAATAGGATACCTTCCCTATATGATCAACAATACGAAATGAACTGACAAAACATGGTTCTAATTTTCCCTTATTTCACAAGAGATGATTTCCTAGTCATACTTACACATAAATAAATAGTTTATCACTAACTTGAAAATCCAATGGGTGATGATGATGTTTGGTATACGACCTATGGTGACAATGATCCATGTATAAACTTTTTTAAATCATCCTCATCGTCTCTTTCATCTCCTGGATGAGGATTAGACCAACTAAGGAACACCGACCTACCTCTGTCCAACATAACGAGGATTGGAATGGTAATCCGTATAACAACTCAAAGAGGGGCATCCTGATTGAGTATGTATGACTATTATTATAAGATTACTCATCTAATTACCACTACTTTTCCAACGAACCCCCAAAATCCAACAAACACAATCACATCATATCCTCAAGATTCAATATTTCCCCTCAGACTAACACTACAACAGAAACACCGTTTAGCAGCGGTTATTTTTTGTGTTTAGCGGTAGTTTAAACCGCACCTACATGGTTTGGAGGCGGTTTTTGTAAACCGCTGCCTAATACGGCATCACCAATCTATTAGCGGCGGTTATTTCCCTTTCGCGTTTGTTTAAGGAAAACGTTGTAGTTGCCTCATTTTGCGGCGGTTTTACTAAGTCTAGAGGCGGTTTTTACGAACCATTAACATCAGTTTATTCACGGCGGTTATAACCGCCATGAATAAACTCAAATCCAATGGCTGTAAAACCGCCGCTGAAGTCACGAGAACCGCCGCGGAATGAGCAGCTACGATATGACTATGTAGCGGCGGTTAAAACCACTGCAAAACATAATTTTTTTTACATTTCGCAGCAGTTATCACCGTTTAGTGGCATATTAAACCGCCAACAATGTACATTTCACGGCAGTTTAAACCACCGCTAAAAGCTTCCCAAAAAAAATTAATTTTTTTCTTCTACTGCACCACTACCCTGAAAGACAAATCAAACCAGAAATACCATATTATACATACCAACAAAAACAAGAAACATCAACCTAGGAAATCGATATAGAACAAATTGAAAAAAAATAAGTAAACATTGACATGATATATAAGAATGAACCATATTGTACATACCAACATACAAAAAGAAACATCCACCTAGGAAATCAGTATAGAATAAATTGAAAAAAATATATATGATAGAATCAACTATAAAACATAGGTCCCTTATTTGACTACTCTCCAAACATACATCTAGCCGATCCTTCTTGATCCCCCATAATATATATCAATTGAAAAGGAAACATTAGATCTGCATGTGTGTCAGTGTTCCCATATAAAGAGTAAGCATAAAACACAGTTAGATTTACCAAGTGTGGGCCTCCTACTTAGTTTAATACCCCAAATATACCATCACCACACACATCTACTATATCAAGTGTCTTAAAGAATCTCGTGTGTTATCCTAACTCAATACCTTATTGTGCACTTTTATGTAACACAACTAATCTTATATTAACTTATTTCTTAAAAACAATCATGATACACAAAAACATTATGTTTTATTTGATCATAATTTAAAATAATTATTGAGATACATTATAGTAATCACCTTCTAAACCTGGTATGGCGACTCAAAAATTCATTACACATGTCATTTTAACACAATTTTAATCTAAGATGAATCATGTCACATTACCTTAAAATGAATGCCTTCAATTATATTGAATTTTATTCCTCTTAACTAGGATACAATATATTCCCATCTGAGGTTCAATCCCAACATCAAGAAACATGCTATTATTCTTATGCGATAAGAATAATATGAATCACTTTTACAAAATACCATAGTTAAAGACTCTAGTATTAGATTCTTTATATAGTCCTTAATTTTAGATACCCCTCCGAGTATCACAATATCTCATACACCTTCATTTTGTATGGCTGATCCTCTTATGCATTTATCCATTATCATCACACCAACATATATGGTATTGAAAACAATATATGGTCCCTCTAATAGGTGTAATCCACAACCATACCTTCTCAAATTAGTCATTGAAGACCAAGATGAAACTGAAATGGAAACTCATGATAAATTCAAACACTATCTATTTCTAGGTACCTTTCACAAAGTGTTCCCCTTCACAAAAAGTTAAGATTCTTGAAATATTTATATTTAAATTGAACATAAATGGTATGATGTATCCCACTAATCATTAATAATCTATGTGTGTTATGATTCTATTTATAGAGATTCATATGATGCTCATCACATAGGCCTGATCCCAATAAAGTAAACACCTAAGACCTATTTGTATAGCGAAAAATGAATAATTTCCAAACAATGTGGCCATAAAAAAATGAATCATAAACATGTATTATATGTATGATTAACCTAAAAATCATATATTTTCATATCTACACAGATTCAGAGAGATCATAGGAATAGGGGTAACTCGTTAAACACTAGTGTTATGATATTATTCATTAAAAATCATAAATCTATAAGGGAATCCAATAATTCAAATGATTCCACCCAAAGAATATTTGATGATCCCAAAATCTCACACCTTTTACCAATACCTATTTTGAAGAATCTATAGTATGAATCACTAGTGAACACCTTTCATTATAATTTAGTTCTAAAAGGACATCCATACCAAATATTCATATACACGGAAGCCCATTGAAGGTTCTCATCGAAAAAATAGATATCCTAATGTGAATCCATTAACATGGAATTCGATTGATAAACTCTGAACTCTTACATTTGATGATGTATTGATGGATCTCTTCATTGTGTTTCCTTTTCAATACCTTCATCACATCCTTTAATTAAAATTGAATCACCAAATGCACCAATTATGTTCAAGACCAAAAACAAGCTGATAGTACCCATAAGGAACACAATAGTGAGGCATGAAAACAATTGTTATGTCATACATAGGACTCAATTTCTATGAATATATGTTCCCCATACCCTGACAGACATTGTCTCCAACCCTTGTAAAATGAGTGCATGATGGTCGACACTTTATTTCAGGAATACCTTCTAAATGGATCTATCCAGACATGATGTGACACTCATGGTAATCTATAGGGAATAATGCCCCACAGGTTGTCCAACTAAAAATATTCTATGGCAAAACCATTGGTCCATAATTTCACATCCAACCTTTTTGTATCCTTTCAATAGATCATGAGAACACGTTCTTCACTTATCATATTGATTTGGATAAATATGTCCACTATAAAGTAGAAATCACCATAGAACTTCGTTGTGAGTATCAGGTTCACTATAGTCATTTTTATTAACATGTGACCTTGAGTACTCAAGAATAAATATAGGGTGTTTTTCCCTATTGTCTATACTCAAGCATCTAAAAGTTGATCCCACTAGGGGTATCCAACCACTGACAGTCAAGAGTATATTTATACCCTTACTAGTTTAAACACCCTTGAGGCCCATTATAATATCTAGATAATATTCTAGGGATGGTTACAATGATCTAATATCTAAATGCATCAGAATCTTTCCTAAGTGGCGTTGGTGACTATAAAATTACAATGGAAAACATTACCCACATGGGTGAGGGAATGTTTTATCATTTTTCCTCATGGCCATCTCCAGTATCATTCATCTGATGGGATCACACCAAAATTAATGATATCCCTCTTAGAATGTAAATATGTGTTTCCTATTGGTGGTAACACGTTAGTATATTTATTCAATGATAACCCAATTGATGTTGGGAAACATGATTCTATTGAGTATGAAACAGGTGTGGATGAATATACTGCCCCCTCACCACTAAAAAATATTAAAACCATCTCAACATAAGAGAATATTACATAGTTCAAATTCAAAATAGTATAACATGTGAAAATCAATATTAAATTCTTATAGTGAAAAACCCATTATGTATGGTGATTTGGTTGATGTTATCATACCTCATTTATCTAATATTATATAATAATAGTAGATTAATCAATCAATAAAGGTTGATCTGAGATGTCCAACTTAATTAGGATCAAATAAATTGATGAAAATTACCACAACATTAATGTTTTATCTATAGTTACCTTCATATGGTAGATATCTTAATCAATATAATGAAATTACCACTCACAAGAGCCTCCCAGTAAGACAAATTACAAGGGCCTCACCAAAGTGTCCACAACACTATCCCATTGGTCACTATGAAATGACCCAATTGGTTCAATACATAAACAATGGGTTTAAATCCTAGTCATCCAAAATCTCGACTACCAATTAAAACACAGGCCTAAATGGAATGTTGTATACCACACTTGATAAATCACGACATAAAAAAGAAACATCATAAATCAATAAAATGTATAAAAGGAATCATGAGAAATCAAGGAAATTTTAGTAAATGAAAATGTTTGGTGGAAACTATGTGCCAAAAATGTTACATATACAAACCAACTATTCCCATATTTGTTCAACACATCAACAATACCACTACTCACGGTCCGTTGATGCATCGTCACCCTCTCCACCTTCATCTTCACTTTATGTTGTCACCTGTAAGAACATTATATTGAAAATTAAATACGGTTGCATATTTATATTAAAACATAAAACCAATGAAAGTTAGAAAACAAAATGATTTTAATTTTTTGTGATTTACCTGCATACCACCATTCGATGCACTACCATCGGGGGAATATCTGCTCATATGCTGACATATTTCAGTCAACTTTTTCTGAAAAGAAGATATATGATCCCCCTACTGGTGAACTGTGTTTCGTAGAGAAACAATCTCTTTCAGAGAATCTCTGAGTATGGGATGACTAAATCCAGGAGTAGATATAGATTCCATCCTCGGTGGACTTCTAAAAACCTCAGATGATACGGCTCTGAAACCCATCCCGTGAACTCTACCAGGATTCTCCTTCCCAACAACTTTGACAACCGGGTCATCCTGGGAGACTGAGTAGGACTACGCAGGATTGGCATCCCATAGTTCTTTAATTTTTACCTATAAATCAAATATCAATATATATTAACACAGTAAAAACTGATAACAATTTATTATAATAAAAAATTGACTTCATACCCCAACTTCTTTAGCAGGATCATTAACAAAACTTCCATCTGATTTCTTGTGAACATCCAACCACAGTTCAGTTCAGGATTATTTGTGCCCTAAACTCTGTGACTTCATTAAGCAAAGATAAATCAAAAATTCAATATATTAAACTGATAATATTGTATTATAAACATTTAAACTAATTAAAATATTATCAATGTCGTTCAGCATCTAGAAATTATTTTTGAGCCCACAGTGTGAGGGATGACTTGCTTAGCCCGGTTTGATGCATTCTGTCTTGAGAGATCCAAAAAAAAATAAAATTTAATTTAATTGTAATGTATTCAATTTCATTTCCTCGTCATATACATGTATAAATGTAAAATGAGGATAATATATAATATATATTTCAATACCATCCGCTTCTCATCATGATGTCTATCAACAAAAACTTTTCACTGTTCTTTTGGTACCCCACTAGGTAGCTTCTCATACATTTGTTGCACAGTCAAAGAAGTATCGTTGACATCACACCAGAATATCCATTTGAAATATTTCCATTTCTTACCTATATTTTTCAATGTCCACTTCTGTGCTATCACATCAGCAATTGTAAAGTGGAAGAACATCTGTATACATAAATTAATTTTGAACATATTAGTAACATGAAATTAAATTAAACCATAATATAATAAATTTACCTTTATTTGAGAATCAAAAACAACATTTTTTCAACTTGGAGGCATATGTATCAAATCATCATATGAAATAGGAAGGGAAACGGGCTTCGCTGCCAGTTGACCTATAATCTGGCCTAGTAACCCCGCGACATCATCCGTAGGGACCCATAAGAATCAAATGGCACGACTATCTTTTCACCAGTCATATTACAAACATCTGAACTTTTTATGTTTTTCTCCACAGTTGCATTTTTTCATCTTCAATGAGCAAACAATTAGTATAAAAAAATGAAATAAATTTATTTAATTAAAATTTGTACCTATGACAGTGACACTCCAGTATGCTCGTGATGAACTGGAAGGGGCGTCTTGTTGCCCCACTACTAAGGCTCCTGAAGGGGGAGTCGATAACTCAGACTCTAATGGGACATCCACAGATTGTGTGAGAGATGGTGTCGGGGGAGATGGTGCTGGGGTGTAGGTAGCTGGTGCCTCAGATGTTGTGGGGAGGGAGCCAGATGGATCGTCATCTGTCGTAGAACTAGATGAAATAGTGCACCGCTTCCTCCTTGGCATTCCTATCATTTAATCAAATAAAATTATGTTCAGAATATATATTTCAAAAAAATATGCAGAAAAAAAATTAAAAATGATAATAGATGCCCAGTACTAATAGACAAAATATATATATCAATGATAATGAATGACTGCAGAAATGAAACAAGTGGTTGATGAATAAATAAATAATTATACATACAATCATTTTTGCCTTCAATCATGTCGGATTCATGCTCCATTTCTTCATTCACTTCATTCATCCTTTCTAGACTAATATTTTCAATATCATGATGGACAAATAATTCCGCTTCTTGTTGTTGATTAAATTCAATTTCAGATGTCAAATTTTCTACTTCATCACCCATATCATACAAATCTCTTTGTATTACGTGAGAAACTACACTCCACCATTCATCGACAAAATAATTCACATAATATACCATTTTTTCTTGCAATTATAAGATATATGGATCATGCTGTTCACGGTCACCAACATCCATCAAGTGAGAGAAGCTCACAAAAGTAAATTTCAAGGAATCTCTTTTAACACCTCTAATAATATCGACCCATTTTCATTTGAATAAAACAACATAAAAATGTCCGTGTTAGTTTAATTTAATAATATAATGTAGCTTTCCATAGTATTCCACTTCAGAAAATGTAAATATACCACTATTTTTTGTTTTCAAACCCACTTCTCGATCGACTGTATGAAATCTAAATCAATTCACATTATAAGCATCGAACTTTTTAACTTATTCTAGAGGACCTCTAGCAAGAAACTTCAAATATTCTAAGACCTCTGCTTGAGTATCAGTATTCATGGTCTGAAAAAACAAATATACTTTATTAATTTAAAAAATGTATGTGTCAAACTAATATTCATATTTATAACAATATTTATGAACTTACACGTCGTTCAAACCATTCTACAAGATCTTTATTAACAGCTTTTGTTATATCTTTCTCATTTCATGTTCGAACCCTCATTCGTCTCTTTGTTTGTATCCTCAACTCTTCAATAAATGGATCTGAAATTCCACTATTCAGCATCACATATCTATGTGCCTGTAATAATTCAAATTCAGTCAGTGTCACATTTGAGGTCCTCCCAACTGATCGGCCAATAGCAGGAAATATTTTGGATTTCTGATGTATTTGAGATTGAGTTGATGTGTCGTCAACACATACAACTCGATTAAATCTTGTCTCAATATCATCCAAGTATCGAGAACAAAAGCTAAGACACTCCTTCTCCAAATAGCCTTCAGTAATAGATCCTTCTGGTTGAGCTTTATTTCTCACGTATGATTTCAAATGCCCATGATATCTGTGAAATAAAATAAACATAATTATGAATTTAATTAAGTACCAAAAATTGTTTACTTAACTGAAAAACATATAAATAAAGTACCTCTCAATTGGATACATCCATCGATAATGAACGGGGCCTCCTAATTTGCTTGCTCAACCAAATGCACAGTTAAATGCATCATTACAGTAAAAAATGTCGGAGGAAAGATCATATTCATTGCACAAAGGGACAATACAAACCTCTCCTAGAGGTTGTCAAGCTGAAATGGATGTAGAGATTTCTCACATAGTTTTCTAAAAAATGTGCAGAATTAGAGTACAACAGCAGTGAATTTTTCAGGTAATAATGTACGCAATGCCAAGGGTAGTAACTGTTGTAACAAAATACGTGAATCATGACTTTTCAATCCATGTAACTTACGATTCTTCAGGTCAACACACCTCGAGATGTTACTTGAATAACTATCAGATACCTTAACATTCTTTAAAATTCTATGTAATGTATCTTTATCCCTATTTTTCATTGAAAATATTGCTGGAGGATACTTTTCATACTCATCTGGCCAGAGATCGTGTTTTATGTTCATTGTTTGTAAATATTTACAAGCATTGAGATGATAATTTGACTTTAAATGCTCATTAAGTAATGTGAAAATCAAATTTTCACAGACATTCTTCTCAATATGAATCACATCATGATTATGCCGCCACAAATAAAATTCCCTATACGGAAGTTTGAAGAATATAGTTTTTTTCTTCCATTGTTGCATTCTGATTTCACTTGATGATGCACTTTAGACCCATTTTCCGCTATCATTCAAATGATGAACCTTCCCAAATTTTGTTTCAACATTTTCAAGATGTGTCAATATTTCAGAACCAGTTAACAACTTTGGAGGTGGTCTACGATCAACGGAACCATTAAATTTCGATCTGTTCAACCAAAATCTATGAGATGCATTGAGAAATAATTAATGAGACAAGAAGCACCATTTTCTACTGTGAGGTAGTCATTTGGGCTCAAAATCAAAGTTACAAACGGTGTAACACCCCAATCATCTATGGTACACTTCACTTTGAATAGCTTGCATTGTACGCGACTTCGAGATTCTAACACCACAACCAATCAAACTAGCCATTATGAATAGTAATACCCACTTTTTCAATTTTTATAAATTTTATTATTCAAATTGGACTTCATTTTTGGATTTGGAATATTAAAATTAGCTTAGGGTGAAATTTTGGTATTTTTCTGAGAACTTCCAATTTTTGATGAATAGTGAAAAATACTAAACTTTAATTAAAAACAACTTTTTTATTCATACTAATTTATAGTACTAAATTATACTATTGAGTGTCTTTAAATTATAATTAGAATATATTTTTACCATTTAATGCAATTTTGGTCACTGTATGTAATTTCACATTTAAACTGGACATAAACAAGTGTCAATCTTTTGATAGTTATTATTTCATAAAAACACGCTTTTTGTTTTGACAGCGGGAATTAATTTTAAATTAATTTCTGCCACATCTATGTTTTAAATTTAGAAAAATCGATTCTATATTTGGAATCATCATGTACAAATTGTGTAAATAGGTAACATTTATTTTTATAAATTATGAATAATTACTTCGGTAAAATTTTTATTTATCGTGGTTAAAGGGTAAATCATGTAAATAAGGGTAACAAAATAATATTATAATAATATAAAGTTACCCCAAAACATGTCCTAACCCTATTTTATGATTATTTTCTGACCATGGGCAACCTTGGGTAGATTTTGGGACCCCATGGAGCCACATGTAAGTGAAAATGACACTTTAGAATAATTAAGTTAAAATAAATACAAAGATGACATAAGCATATATCTTTTACTTAAACAATTTTTACATTGATTTATATATGTTATCTATATGACTATAAATATTCATTATAAAGATAAAAATATTTCCTACATAATGTTATTTGTTTTATAATTTTTAGACATTGAAATTTTAAACTTATTTAAGACACAATGATGATGTGGTATTTTCCTTATTAATGAAAGAATCAAATAATTGGTATTATAAAAGTTAAAATAAATATAATTTGAAATTTTTGATGTCATACATGGATTTTATTGGTTAATATGACATGTTAGGATTTCTTAAATGAATTTGTTTCGAACTAATAAAGTTTTTAAGACTTTAACAAAAATCAATTATTAAATATTGTCAAAATTGACATAAATGAGTTTTTAAAACAAGTATTATATTATTAATTGATATTATATTCCTAAAAATCTAAGGATCGGCCAAAAAACTTATATCATTATATTTGAATCATTAATTTACCACTTGGGGGGTCTCTTTGATGTATATAGTAAGTTTATTAGCTATATAATATAAAAATACAAAGTGACATGGTAAATGTCAAACTAATTAACTAAGAGTTAAAACTAGAAGATATGGTAATAAAATGACCCAAACCTATCTAAAATTTATTGGTTTAAAGTATTTAGACCCATCCCCACCTTATACTTTGAATAATTCACTTTGGAGCCATTAGAAACTGAATATGAATTTATTATAAATTAATATTTCTAGATTTTTCTAAGGTGCCCCTCACCCCTCTTATAAAAGGGAACTCCCCCTTCTCTCAATTTCACACCTTCAAAGCCATTTGGATTGGCCAAAATCTACCCAAATATCCTCTAAACTTCTCTCCCTTCTTTCTAGAGGCGCTACTTTAGTTAGAAAGCCAACCTAAGGAGCCCTTTTGATCAAATCAAAAGGAAAAACATGAAAAAGAGGTAATGTTTTCACCACCCTCTTTCAAGTTCCTTTCTTCTTCCACTTCTTCTTTCTTTGTTATTTACATCCTAAAATAATAACTCCAGTATCTTCTATATACTGTGATGTTATTATAAATATGTTACAACCATATTTAGTATTATATCCATCCTTTGAATAACATGTCACCATATGTGCGTACGTACGGCTTACCGTCTCCATGTCGTGGTGTAATTGTTATTCAATACATTATTATTTTTATTGGTATGATAATGATATGTAATTGATGTAAATAATAAATATAACAAGATAATGATTCTGTATATGTGATATACCATCCAATTATATATTATTTTAATATCAAAAGAATGATATTTTCGCTCGTGCGTATGTACGGAATACTGTCTCCACGAATGCGATTAGATTCATTCACCATCGTATCCATTCAAGACTAATTTTCATTAGATGATTAAAAATAATTTTTAAAGACTTAATATCATTTTGGATATTAATAAGATACAACCTATCCATAACAAACATGGCTTACGTAACCAAACATATAAGGAGAACGAATTAGTTATCACCCGAAACGATGATAATACTAAGATATTACTAATAAAGCAATGTTAAAAGATCATATATGATATCATATTAATGTATATGATTCTTTTATAATTTAATAACAATTATTTCACCATTATAAATGAGTTTAACCTACCCACAACCAAGGAAAATTACAAGTTAAGGGTTTATTTCACAATCTCTTCCTTATCCGAGGTTGTTTATACATATTAATCTACTGGGACCTCGTTATCATCCACATCTATGTTTCTTAAAAATGTATTTCACAAATTTTTTACTATTTGATAGAAAATGGGTTAATTTTATTTATACCATTATATGTTTTTTAAAGAAATATTTCCGTCGTTTTCCAAACAAGGTACTTTTTGACCTTTTCGACAAATTTAAGGTAAGAATGTTTTTTTAACTTATACGATTGGTGAGGCTATTTTCCGCCGTTATAAAATCATCGAAGCTTCCCATACAAGATTATAAGAGTTTTTCAAAATAAAGGTTTTATTTTATAACTATGTTACTTTTAAATGATTTCAAAAATGAGATATTTCTCTCAAATAGTTTTGATTTCATCTATGTCAACATCCTTTGATGTATTTTAAGCTTATTTGAAGTTGATTTATTATGATACAAAACTTCCATAATTTATTGAAGGTTTTGTGATACGTTTGACTATGGATGTGTTATTGTTATACCATTCATGGTTTATGGATAATTTATTGACATTTCATATACTAGTTTTAATACGAATGTTTTTGTTATGTTTAAAACTTTTCATATGAGGAATACATTGGACTTAGTATGTGACGGGTGGAGCCCGCTATAGCTCCTCGATGCATCGGTAGATCTCATGAGACAACTAGACATGGAATTGGATGAGGCCTTTCCCAAATTGTGATATATGGTTTTGGTCGAGGCCTTAATCATTTTTAGACCTCTTGGCCGAGGCCTTGACAAAATGTTTCAGAAAGTCTGGCATTATGCATTCCATCATTATGAAAGTGGCTATTTGTTATTTCATGTGATTATTCGACTAGTGGAATATCCATGTGAGTAATTAAATGGAATTATTTTATTTCATAATTTCCATATTATGCTACAGTTCAAGTTTAAAAGGCTATTGTTTTAGTCTTATACATTTCCTTAAATGTTTATACTTATTTATGAAGGTTTTTGTTATATCCTTACTGAGCATCTGAGCTCACCCCTTTCTATGTTTTATTTTTCCCAGGATTCCAAGAAGTGTATTATGATTGACCTGTAGGGATAGTCTATGGGATATGAATGTGGTTAATGAAGAAAATATTATTGTTTTATTTCATTTTATGATGTAATGTAAGACTTATGAATGTATCTAGTGTTTCCAAGGCTACTAAACTAATCGATCTTTCGTGATTTTATCCCTTGTGATCATACCAATGATACGTAATAATGCACCGAATCTGGGTAACTGGGGTTGGGGCATTACAGTTGGTATCAAATGATGTTTAGTAATAAACCTTGGAAGCTATATTTAGGTAAACTCTGATTAGAGCACATAGCCCTAAGATAGACTTTGAGGATTAGTATAGATGAACTTCAGAGAATTTTGGTATTGTAGATATTTTGTGAGTTTTCTGAAGCAATACATCCCTGTCTGGATACGAGCAGGTTGAGGCGGCTCTGGCACAGATGTACCTAGGGGTAAAACCTGAAAACACTGCTTTGAGCTAGACTCGAACGGGAACTGGTGCACGACAACGGGCCTTGCTGCACTCTTGGTTATGACACTCCCGGGGGATATGCTTAGGATAATTATCATTTTCTTTAAAACCCATTATGAAGGGTTATGAGTATATACCTCCTCAAAGAAAACATTTTTATGATTATGGATTATATCCATAAACTATTCAATTTATGTTAAGTGTTTTACAAATATAGAATTATGTATTTCGATTCATAAACTAATCTAGTTTATGTCATTGATTAGAAATAGAGCCTAGTGGAAGGAATGGAAACTGTATCAATACACAGAATCCATGTAAGGATTTCCCTCCTGCTCAAGATAATTATAGTGGAGTTGGTGATACAGCTGGTACTGATCAGCTTATCACTATACTGGGACAACTCACTCAGGTTATGAATAATAACCTTAGTCATATGGAGCACCCTGATCCGTAGTGTGGAGGATCAATATTGGATCTCTTCATGAGGCAACAACCACCAACGTTTAATGGGGTACAAATCCACTAGTAGCTGAGCAATGGATCAATTCCTTAGAGAAAATATTCCACGCCTTGGGGAGTTGCGAAGGGAAAAAGTTGTCATGGAAGTTTACTGCCTCACTTGGGATGCTGATCAATGGTGGTCATTTATTCAAAATATAAAGGAAGATGAAGAAGTATCAAGTATGTAATGGAGGGAGTTCAAAGGGATTTTCTTAGAAAAATACTTTCCTAATGACCATCGAGTAGATATGGAAAGGAAATTTCTAAGTCTGAGGAAAAAGGAGGATGAGAATGTCCCAAAGTATCAAGCTAACTTTACAAGGTTAGAAAGGCATGCAGTAGATTATATACGTAACCCGAGGAGTAATATTGATTGTTTATTTGATGGGTTAAAACCGTTTCTCCATTGAGCACTAGTATCACAATCTTTCTCAACGTACGAAAACATTGTCTCATATTCTATCCAGAAAGAAAAAGAATTCTCTAAATCTTATGACAATAAATTAAAGTAAGAGAAGAAGAGAATGGTGGAGAAAGAGATAGATAAAGGGAAAAAGGGAAAGTAGGATTTTCCATTATGCTATAATTGTGGGAATAATCACCCCGGAACTTGCCTAAAAGGAATTGGAGTTTGGTATAAATGTGGAGAAAAAGGTCACCAGGCTCGTGATTGCAAGGAAAATAAAGAGGTTGTCAATGTTGAATGCTACAATTGTAGAGAAATGGGGCATTATGAAAATTAATTTCCTAAGAACCAAGGAAACTTACCTCAGAAAAGGCCAAGGGATCAAGGCCAAGCTTATGTTGTTACTACAGTTGAAGAGGAATAATTAATGTATTTGTGTTTTTGGACTCAAGGATTATATTCTGATTATGAGAATAATATGATATATATAAGGATTGTACTGCAGTACTTGTTGTTATAATTAAGGTTTTAAAATGAAAAAGGTAATCATATTTTCAGTATGTGACAATAAGAGAAACTTTACTTTGTTTGGGGAATCTGATGTTGCAATTGATTTTGGAATTTAGATACCTTTTACAGGGAGTCTGGACAGAGGTACTTTGGATAACTATAATGTTTGGAATGGATTAAGTTTACCTTTGGATAGTATTTCTTAAAGTTAAAACAATTCTTATGATTGATTTTTGGAATATTATGATACTATAGTTTTACGAAAAGGACAACCTGTAGGTCGGGTGATAACCCATCACGTGAGACAAAGCTGCAGGAATCAAACCCACGAACATAGTGAGATAAGTCTTTATTACCTACCACTAGCCTATAGGAAGTCCCTGGTTATTACAAAATATTTTCCTTCGTTATAATAGTATAGGTTAATGTTTGGAACCTTATACTATTAGTATAAATATAATATTTTTGAGTTGTATTATCTTTTAGAGTTAAAGATGAGTTTGTGGTAGAAATTTGTTAAGGGATGTAACTCTACTTGTCAAGTATATTTATATATATATATATATATTCTCTTATTATATGAAGGAATTAATCCTTAAACTTTAGGGAAGGTATCATAAAACCAAAAATGTGTTATCCTAATACCTTATGTTTTGTTGAATTGATGGCATTTTAAATCATCATAGATTGATGGCTTTGAATCCCTTAATTTTACGCTTGTTTATGATTGATGACCTCAATCACTCTCTATAAATATTTACGTTTTCCCTCTAATTGTGTGTCTATAATTTCCACAAATGTTCTCTTATTTGAAACCCAAATTTTGTGGTGACATTCTCATTTCCCTTTCCCTCTTATTAATACTAAATTTTATTAACCCTATTTCTGATGTTGGTTTTTCGAAAAGGGTATTTTTCTATTTTCAACCTTTTATATTCAAAGAAAAAAAATCAAATTTCTAGGACACAATTTATTGAAGGATGGTAGAATCTAACACCCCAAGCTTCCATGGTACGCTTCTCTTTGAATAGCTTGCATTGTATGCAACTTCGAGATTCTAACACCACAACCAATCAAACTAGCCATTATGAATAGTAATAACCACTTTTAGAAATTTTATAAATTTTATTATTCAAATTGGACTTCATTTTTGGATTCGGAATATCAGAATTATCTTAGGGTGAAATTTTTGTATTTTTCTGAGAACTTTCAATTTTTGATAAATAGTGAAAAATACTAAACTTTAATAAAAAAAACTTTTTTAGTCATAATAATTTATAGTACTTAATTATAATATTGAGTGGTTTTAAAGTATAATTAGAATATATTTTTACCATTTAATACAATTCTGGTCATTAGATGTAATTTCACATTTAAACTGGACATAAACAAGTGTCAATCTTTTGATAGTTATTATTTCATAAAAACACGCTTTTTGTTTTGATAGGGATAATTAATTTTAAATTAATTTCTACCAATTCTATGTTTTGAATTTAGAAAAATGGATTCCATATTTTTAATCAGGATGTCCAAATTGTGTAAATAGGTAACTTTTATTTTTAGACATTACGAATAATTACTTCGGTAAAAAGTTTATTTACCATAGTTAAAGGGTAAATCAGGTAAATAAGGGTAATAAAATAGTATTATAATAATATAAAATTACCCCAAAACATTTCATAACCCTTTTGGATGATTAAATTTTGACCATGGGAATCCTTGAGTTGAATTTGGGACCCCATGGAGCCACTTTTAAGTGAAAATGGCACTTTAGAATAATTAAGTTAAAATATATACAAATATGACATAAGCATATATCTTTTACTAAAAAATTTTTACATAGGGTTATATATGTTATCTATTCGACTATAAATATTCATTAAAAGGATAAAAAGATTTCCTACATAATGGGATTTTATTTATAATTTTTATACATTGAAAAATTAATCTTATTTATGAGAAAATGATGATGCAGTATTTTCCTTATTAATGAAAGAATCAAATAATTGGTATTATAAAAGATAAAATAAATATAATTTGAATGTTTTGATGCCATAAACTAATTTTATTGGTTAATATTACATGTTAGGATTTCTTAAATGAATTTTTTTCGAACTAATAAAGTTTTTATGACTTTAACAGAAATCAATTATTAAATATTCTCAAAATTGACATAGATGAGTTTTTAAAACAAGTATTATATTATTAATTGATATTCTATTACTAAAAATCTAATGTTCTGAAAAAGAACTTATATCATAATAGTTGTATCATTAATGGACCACTTGGGGGTCTTCTGGATGTATATAGTAAGATTATTAACTATATAATATAAAAATACAAAGTGACATGGTAAATGTCCAACTAATTAACTAAGAGTTGAAATTAAAAGATAATGTTAATAAAATGACCAACCCTATCTAAAATATATTGGTTGAAAGGATTTAGACCCATACCAACCTTATAATTTTAATAATTCACTTTGGATCCATTATAAACAAATATGAATTTATTATAAATTAATATTTCTAGATTTTCCAAAGGTGCCCCTCACCCCTCTTATAAAAGGCCACTCCCCCTTCTCTCAATTTCACACCTTAAAAGCCATTTTTCTCAGCCAAACTCTACCCAAATATCCTATAAACTTCCCTCCATTTATCCTAGAGGCCCTAATTTAGTCAAAAAGACAACCTAAGGAGCCCTTTTGATCAAATCAAAAGGAAGAACCCGAAGAAGAGGTAATGTTTTCACCACCCTCTTTCATGTTCTTTTCTTCTTCCACTTCTTCTTTCTTTGTTATTTCCATCCTAAAATAATAAATCCAGTATCTTATATATACTATGATGTTTTTATAAATATGGTACAACCATATTTAGTATTATATCCATCCTTTGAATAACATGTCACCATACGTGCGTACATACGACTTACCGTCTCCACATCGTGGTGTAATTGTTATTCAATACATTATTATTTGGATGGGTACGATAATTATGTGTAATTGATTTAAATAATAAATATAAAATGATAATGCTTCTGTATATATGATATACCATCCTATTATATTTTATTTTAATACCAAAATAATGATATTGTCGCTCGTGCGTACGTACGGAATACCGTCTCCAGGAACGCGATGAGATTCATTCACCATCGTATCCATTCAAGACTAATTTTCATTAGATGATTAAAAATAATGTTTAAAGACATAATATCATTCTAGATATGAATAAGATACAACCTATCCATAACAAACATGGCTTACATAACCAAACATATGTGGGGAATGAATCAGTTATCACCCGAAATGATGATAATACTAAGATATTATTAATAAAGCAATGTTAAAAGATCATATATGATATCATATTATTGTATATGATTCTTGTATAATTTAATAACAATTATTTCACCATTATACAGGAGGTTAACCTACCCACAACAAAGGAAAAGTCCAAGCTAAGGGTTTATTTCACAATCTCTTCCTTATCTGAGGTTGTTTATACGTATTAATCTACTGGGACCTCATTATCATCCACATACATGTTTCTAAAAAATGTATTTCAAAACATTTTTACTATTTAATAGACAATGGGTTAAAGTCATTTATACCCTTATACATTTTTGAAAGGAACCTTTCCGTCATTTTCCAAACAAGGTACTTTTTGACCTTTTCGACAAATTTAAGGTAAGAATGTTTTTTTAACTTATACGGCAGGTGCGGCTATTTTACACCGTTATAAAATCTTCAAATCTTCCCTTACAAGATTATAAGAGTATTTCAAAATATTTGTTTTATTTTATAATTATGTTACTTTTAAATGATTTCAAAAAGGAGATATTTCTCTCAAATAGTTTTGATTTCATCTATGTCAACATCTTTTGATGTATTTTAAGATTATTTGTAGTTGATTTATTATAATACAAAACATCCATATTTTATTGAAGGTTTTGTGATACGTTTGACTGTGGATGTGTTATTTTTATACCAATCATGGTTTATAGATAATGTATTGACATTTCATATGCTAGTTTTAATAAGAATGTTTATGTTATGTTTAAACCTTTTTATATGAGGAAGGCATTGGACTTAATATGTGACGGGTGGAGCCCGCTATAGATCCTCGATGCATCAGTAGGTCTCATGAGACAACTATATGTGGAATTGGCAGAGGCCTTTCCCAATTTGTGATATATGGTTTTGGCCGAGGCCTTAATCATTTTTTAGACGTCTTGGCCGAGGTCTTGACAAAATGTTTCAGAAAGGCTAGCATTATGCATTCCATCAATATGAAAGTGGCTATTTGATGTTACATGTGATTATTCGACTAGTGGAATATCCATGTGAGTAAGTAAATGGAATTATTTTATTTTATCATTTCCATATTATGCTTCAGTTCAAGTTTAAAAGGATTTTGTTTTAGTCTTATACATTGTCTTAAATGTTTATGCTTATTTATGAAAGTTTCCGTTATATCCTTACTGAGCATATGAGCTTACCTCTTTCTATGTTTTATTTTTCCCAAGATTCCAAGAATAGTATTATGATTGACCTGCAGGGATATTCTATGGGATATGAATGTGGTTAATGAAGACAATATTGTTGTTGTATTTAATTTTATTATGTAATGTAAGACTTATGAATGTATCTAGTGTTTCCAAGGATACTAAACTAATCAATATTTCGAGATTTGATCCCTTGTGATCATTCCAATGATACCTAATAATGCACCGACTCTGGGTAACTAGGGTCGGGGTGTTACAAACGGGACAATCCAAACCCGTGTATGTGTTCCAACCAGATAAATTCTCAAGCCCAGGGAATTCACTAATGGTCCACATTAAAGCATCATGAATTTTGAACATTGTCTTAGAAGAAGCATCAAATGTCTCAACACCGTTGCTCCATAACTCCTGCTATATTTCAATCAAAGGCTACTAGTATACATCAATATCAGTTCCATGCATTTTTTTTCCAGGAATAATCATCGAAAGGATAAAAGATGTTTGTTGCATACACATCCACAGAGGAAAATTATAAGGGATCAAAACAACTGGCCAAATGCTATAACTGGTACTCAAAGTCCTAAATGGGTTGAATCCATCAGCAGCCAATCCCAATTGAACATTCCTAGGATTAGCTGAGAAATCTAGATGTAATGAATCAAATGTCTTCCACGATTTGGAATCTCGTGGATGTATCATTAACCCATCATTTTTATTATCTATAGAATGCCACATCATATATTCACTGGTTTTCGATGACATGAATAATCTTTGCAATCGAGGCTTCAAAGGAAAGTAACGCAAAACCATTGAAGGTGTGTTCCTTTTCTTCTTCTCCATGAAATTATGTTCATTCAGACTTCCAGCATCACCCTTTGCCTGCCATCTATAAGAAGAACATTTCTTACAATTCTTTCTACTTTAATCCTCTCCACAATAAAGCATACAATCATTGGGACACACATGCATTTTTGTATAATTCAGACCAAGCTTGTTAACAACTTTTTTCATATCATAAAAAGATTCTTGTATTTTTGCTTCAGGAAATGCATCACGAATCAATTCCAATATCATGGACATTTCCTTATTTTTAATTCCACATAGACATTTGATATGGAACAACTTCAGAAGAAATGAAAGCTTTGAATATTTCAAACACCCACTATAGAACTCTTGATTTCCATCGTCACCTAACTCATGAAACACATTTTCCTCAGTGAAGTTTACTCTTACATTTGGCTCCACAGAATCAAGAGGAGGATCTAATGATATGTTACACTCTTGATCTGTCTGTGTTACAGTCTCAAAAACATCACTTGTCACGTTGCAATTTGTAGCACCCTCTTCTGGTTGTTCTGATATGTTTTGATGCTGATAGTGGTGTCTTGCAGTGCAGAATTCATCATTTATGAGGGTTTTCATTTCATTTTCCATTTTCTATGAACTTGGGATCTCATTCTGTGGATTAACATTAGTGCTCAATATTTCTGTAACATTTGATTCTCTATGCCAAATCCAACACAAATATTGACGAGGGAATTGCTTCAGTATTAAATGTTCCTAAACTTCATCTCTCTTAAACCATGTTCTAAATTTACATTTAAGACATGGAAATTTTATTCTCCCTTCAATGGATCGATTAGAAATTGAAAAATCTAAAAATTCATTATATCCCTTAACATACTGAGGTGTGTTCCTCGGTAACGTGATCCAGCTTTTATCCATGTATATCACAATGTGCCTACACAATAATAAAAAATATTAAAACACATAGTTACTACTAAATAGAGAAAGAGATTTATATATACGATAGTATAATATTATAGAAACATAATATAATAAAGATGATCCCCTGAGTTAGATATAAACCCTACAGTGTTTGGGATAGGGGAAGTTTTTTTGGTAAAGAGAAACAGTGTGCTAACAACATGGTAGCTACTTTACCATGAAAACCAAAGCACATTATTAATTCGGAATAACCCCAACCTAATTTCTCTATAGAGTCTTCATATAAAACTCTAATATCAAATAAATATATTATAAATAAAGTTTATGGAAAACCTTATGATGCTTACAAAACTCGACACATTGTTAATTTGGAGTGATAAGAACCATGTGAGGGATGGTAGTCTTGAGGCATGATAAGTGGTGGTGTTCATGGAAATGCCTCATGAAATAACTTGGGAGATTAGGTTTTGAGGTTCTACGAACCTTGTGTGGATTGAATTCCTAGACCTCTATTTGGTTTATTCACATAGAAAATAGTGGTGGTGTGACTTGAGGGTGATTTGGATCATATATGTGTTAGTGATCATCAGTGGAGAATTATGGTTAAATGGTATGATCGAGGATCTGACCATGGAATTCAACTAAGAGTCAGATTCAGACTTCGGTGTGGGCAATGAAATTTTTTTTATTCCTTGAAGTGGCCCAATATTTATGGGGAGATATGATCCATGGGGTGGATGTGCTAATATAGTACATGTTATTAAACTAAAGGAAGAACTGATTAAATCCAAAAAATGCATGAAATAAATGATGTAATAATAATTTCAAATCTCATTTGATATAAAATATGATCAAAACATGTCATGGTTGATCATGAATCAACAAGTGGTGTTAAGAAACCACTTTTTTTCTTCAAAACATGATCTCGAAGTTTCATGCTGAAGTAAAGTCACTTGTTGAATCTAGAAATACATAGAAAGGGATTATTCTAGAATAAAAAGGGGTTTCCAAGTCTTAACTAATAGAATCAATAATGTTATATTGAATCTGGTTTATAACAAGGGATATCAAGCACTGGATTTAGTAGAATTAGATCAGTAATAAGAAGAAAAATTTAGAGGAAGCAGTTATTCCCTTACTATCATTAGTGTGGTTTCAGTGTGATTGGTAAGTTTTTATTGACATGATAAATCTAATTTTGAAGTTATATTGATATTGTTCAATTTCATTAATTTGGATGATAAAGACACTGCTTACGGTTCTATTTCCTAAGTATCTCACCCCTACCTAAGGGATAAATGTCTTTCAAGGGCCACATTCCCAACTCATAAGGTTTGAGAACCTATCATTATCCATATTGTCCACATTGATTGCTCATCGAGTAAAGGAACCTAACATGGTTCCATACTAGGTCATTCATATGTTCTCATAGATTATCATACCATAAATGACCATTACCACACCATCCCATAGCCTCTCCCCTAGAAATTTCTTTAGGAGAGAATCAATTACCTAAAAAAAGACCTTTATAGATAACTTGACCCATAAATACATGATGGACACCCTATTGGGGTTTTAATTTCCCTATAGTTAAGCCTCTCACATATATAACAGAGCCATCAATGGTAGTATATTCAATGCATCATACTAATTGGAATTCTATGTACCCAACATGAATCTCTATACTCATGTATCATAAGGTAAATAACTCATGGATCACATTCATGTCTCATACCCACCTACATGAAATTTCAATCCACATAATAAATGAATAACCATATCCTATGGTAATATTAGTCATAAACTAACTTGACCATAGAGTTATCCCCTTAAGATATCTCATTCCATCCTCATCAAATCCATCTCTAGGAACCAACACCATCTCAATCCTCTAACTCATAAAATTACAACATATATTATAAAGAAATAATAATTAATTAATAGAATTAATCCATATTAATCCAATTAGTTGTGATTTAGGGACATCTCATCAATTATGTATCCTCACTGTAACTTCAAGCAATGGGGTATGGATCACTCTTATAACACCTATGAGCTCATTTCTAAACAAATCCCAAATATATGAAGTCAATACAATAAATGAATTCATCCAATTTTGATGATAAACCAAAATAAATTACGGAAAAGACTCAACAATAATGAAACTACATAAAACCTTATGCATTTTTCCTCCACAAGATTCCTCTAACCATTACACACACAAAATCCACCGTAACAGGATGATCCCACTGATGTCAGGGGAGGGGAGCATACCTAGGGTACGAACTCGACGAGGTTAGGGGAGAAGTTGGCGTCGCGGGTGTCGTTGGGAGAAGTGGGGTCAGCAGAGACCCACAGCGAGGTCACCGGCAGCACGGGAGGGCAGCGGAGGGGACCGACGGTAGGGTTCGCGATTGTCGGGGTGAGAAGCTTGTGGGGTCAGGGTTAGCTCGGGTGGGGGGGGGGTGTCGCTGATGTAAAAAACTAAATAGCTTTCATGGTGGTTTTTAATAAATGCCGCTAAATCATTTTAATGAAATGTTTAGAAGCATTTTTGTAAACTGCCGCTACAAAACCGCCGGTAAAGGTGTTTTCTGTTGTAGTGTAACCATCCATCTTCAAGTGAAACATGATTCTCAAATTCAGTACAATTCCTAGTGCCTCCAGGAGTCACTTCCAGAATATGGTGGTTAAATGGGAATCCCAATACAACACTATCATTGAGGTCACTCCATGAAGTAGAATGACCTATCGAACATATAAACACCTAAGTTCCTATACATTTTCCACACTCTAATGAGATGAAAATGGACTAATTTAATCAGTTTATTGAAAATAACCAATGTTGAATCATTCTCACATGGATTACAAGGAATCCTAACAACGAAACATGTAGAGATGTCATCCAAATCCATACTAGAATGAGAAGTGTCTACATCATCCTATGATTTCTATGATGCTCAGTTCTAATCTTCTGTGATGAGAAGCATCTAGAAACAAAATCTACCACTTCATGTATAATCTGAGGCAACCAATACAGGCCTCTCAAGGTATAAAATATATTTTTACCCATGATGGACATCCCAGCACTAATTATGTTCCTCGTGCATCTCATCCAACCTCAATATCAGTGGAAGTAACTAGTCACTTCCTGAAGATGAGTGAACCATTAGAATACAAATACCAATCACTCACGATCTCATCTGCATTTAAGGTGGTGCTAGTCTACTAGCACTCAGAGAAAAGAACCTAATAAATCTTATCCTGATCAATGAAAGGACGGATGAATTGAAAAATAACAAAAACACCCTCTCTCCCACTTTATTAATCACTAGACTCATATCATCAAACAAACACACCGAACTCCACTCATCTGTTTACTCTTGAACTGCCTGAACAGGATGCTTCTTTCCCAACATGTTATAAACCACATTCCAATTACTTGGTGTATAACTAATATAAAAATAAAAAATTTAAATTTACACTATATAGTGTCTCTTTTTTTAGGCCCAAGTACCTATAGGTGAAAATTCACATAAGGCTATTATGGTCTGAATACACTATAAAATGATCCCTGAAGAGGTCATGTTGCCATGTCTTCTACACATGTATAACTATTACTAATTTTAGGTCATTTTTGGGATAATTTACCTCATTTTGGTGTAGAATCAATGATCAATAGGCCACCACATGGTCTTCCCACATTAGAACACACCCAAAACCCACACCAAAGGAATCAAAATACACAACATAACCTATGCCACGCTTGAGAAGACTCAGAACTGGAACAGATGTTAAATGAGTATGAAAATACTCAAAAGCACTGTGGAGATTCTCATCCCTCTCAAACTTCAAACCTTTCTTAGTCATATCAAATAATGGATAAGATATCCTATAAAATCCCCACACAATGTGCCTATAATAACAAGCCAAGACCATAAATACATGGATCTCATAAACATTCTTTGGGTGATCCCATGTCATGAGTTCTAATACTTTCTATTAATCTACTAAAAGTCCTACCTTGGAAATCGCATGGACCACAAACATTACATCTTGTATCCAAAACTAACACCCGTATAACTTGTCAGATATAATATACAATCTAAATACACACAAAACAAAACCCCCATGGTTGTAATGGTCCTAAATCATCATGAACTACACCAACATATTATCAAAAAAAAGAAAAAAATGTGTCCAAAATTCAAGGGAAGATCTAGGTCATTAATTCAATACAAACTATAATATAATTTTTATTCCAAAATGGAATGAAAAAATACTTAGAATGTCCATATCATCATTGAAATATGGTCTTTAGAACATCATCTCCCCAATCCCTCAATATGTGGTACCTAGTGCTTAGGATGATCTTTGAAAACCAACAATCCCCTTAGAGTTGATAAAAAAGTTCATTAATTCTTTGAAATAGGTATTTACTCTTCATAATAACCAAATTTAGATTATGGTAGTCTATGAAATGTCATAGGCTTCCATCTTCCTTCATCACAAATTGAACTATAAAATCCCATGGTGAAAAGCTATGAGGGGTAAATCCATTTCCCTATCTATCCTCTAGCTAAAGCTTTAAATTGATTAGCTCAACAAAATCCATCCAGTAAGAAGACAGTGAAATCAAGATCTTCCTGGGGGCATATCAATGGTAAAATAATCCTCCAGCTGGGTAGGAAATTTTGAAAAATCGTCCATTAACACATATGGGTACCTATCCAAGAATATTGGACGTTCACTCACTAATCCCTTCTCAACAGCCTCAATAAAATAACTGTATAAATTTCATGAGATCAACACTAAATCCAAAGAAACTAATCCCAGCCTCCTAGATCATAACCCACAATCACCCTGAAAGATGTGAGAGCTCCCACTAGGAGTATGAAAATAGACCCTATGGAAATAACAGTTAACTATTACCATGATTATGATCATATAATCTATAACTATAATATTATTAGAAACATATAGGTCCAAGATAAGGAATTCCATGTTGGCCTCTATGTCATCTATTGAAACATGACACTCATGGATCATGAAATCCTGGACCTTCCTTCAACCAAATAGGGTCAAAACATCCAATACATATGGAATCCCCTCAACTCACATGACCTAAGGATTCAATAAATTTCAATTAAATGATTTAATGAGATTCACCAGTGTCAAAAAAATTGCTTTTCAGGAATAAGAAAGAAGCACCGTACCTCTCGTGGTGGCTATCCTAGAATCTATATCTTATGGAATAAAATCTGATGCATGGAGGCTCATTGGATTAGACAAAACTTGTTTCTTCCTTCCCTAGTGAAAATATCCCTTACCATGATAGAGATATCCTCCAACCTTTCAATCATCTGACTGCACTCGAGATACTTTTGAAGAAATGTTTCCTATAAAGATTCCAAGTGAAGAAAATTGACTGAAACACTGAAGATGAACATGCTTTACATATTGGAGGAAAACCAAGAGAGAGTCTGGGAAACTAAGCCTATTGTGTCCAGACATCTTACATTGAAAAATATTTATGGTCCTGTGCCATGATGAAGCCACATGAGTTCAAACTGATGACTTCTGGAAGCCCTTCCCACTTCCTTGATGAGGTTTGTCCTGCTTTCTCTTCGACCTTGATGAAGAACTCTATCATCCTCCCACTAAGAGAGAACTACCAAGACATATCATACCATTCAAGTCTAACTCTTCTAGATCATTAATTTCAAATTCCTCTACATAGGTCACTATATGGAGAAAAATAAGAATAAACCTGATCTATAGCCTCAAAACCTTTTCAAAATGTTGATCCCTCATATGATAATTTGCAATGAGATCCATAGATACATAGACCAACCCATTATTGAGAGTGGAAAATTTAATCACTGAATAATCCCCATGATCCAAATTCAATAACTCAGGGGACTTTTCCACCATCATGTTTTATAGGTTGAACTTATAATTGATATTCACCTTGAATGTAGTCCATGTGACATCATCTGGGTGAAGACCACTTTAGAGGTCTCAAGGGTCTTCAAGAACTAAAATATCTACTCAATACAATCCAATAACTCCTCAAGATCATTAGTAACTCTATCACCATGTAAAACTAATGGAGTCTACCTCATAAACTATTGATCATGGGATCCTATCCAAGTCTACTACCGACCACCCACTTAACCTAAGTATTGGATGGTATGAGTCACTGACACCACCAAAGACATATCAATATGAGGTTCTTCTTACGGGGCATTATCTGCAGTACCCTATGTATGCCTAGGTGAAGTTCTTTTAGGAGGAATTGTCTTCAAGACACTAAACACAAGCATTATCTTGAACTATTAAAACTAAAACCACACCAATAGTACTGAATAAAACCCCCATCATGGGTACCGACAAGAAACTTTAGAATTAGAATAAAATCCAAGAAAAATGGAGCAAGACACAAAAAAATCCCATGTATTTCCCCCAATGCATTGTTTGGATGCACTACTAGACTAACCGTGCACTAACTGCACATGTTTAACTAGATTAGGAAGGAAAATCCACATGGGATGTGAAAAGTTACTACTAATCATGCATATTAACTGTGAAGCTTCTCTAGACCTCCCCATTTCACACCCAAAACTAAAATCATCTACAAGATCAACCTAGGACTCCCCACCAACTAGAAAATACCTCAAAATCTCATCAAAAACCTCATAAATGGGCTCAAATAGTAATCATAATCCTATACCAACCATGAAAACATGTGGTTTGACATGATGTAGAGATGACAAGGCACTCCTCCACTCATACCTCTCTTGTTATGATAGTCTAAGATCTATTATTTCATTGAATAACAAGTAAAAACCTATCTGAGATACCATTTTGTAATGAACTAACTCAATTCAACCCCACACATCACCAATGTCGACCCATCACGTGGCCCGAATTGCATACCTAATCACCATGGGATGGTGACAAGCATCGAGTATAAAAAAACATTTATTAGGAATAGTTTATCCCATGGTAAAACAGTGTGTCCCATATAAGAAATGGGATTCATATACTAATATCATCAAATTCAACAACAGAATATAGATCAACTAGAGTACACAAAAATAATTACTTGGAAGATACCATCATAAACATCATAAATACTAAAAAAAATATTCCATAACATGACCTATAAATGTACATGATTTTTTAAATTAAAATTTTAAAAGAATGAGATCGATTAAAATAATATCTATACAAATTTACCAATAGGTAAAAAATACTAAAACGAATCCAAATGAGTCAATCTCTGTGAGACTATGTCTCCTCAACAAAATACGGATGATGATAATCAGGATGAGTAACAAATATTCATGGCGACATTTCCCTTTCTAGTGTCATGAAAAAAACAATCTATATATGCCAAAAAGAATAGATAGAGTGTCTGTAAAAAATATTACTAGGATACAAACATGAATATATTTAAGGCTTTTACCCTTGAAAACCAATAAACTATTTTGAAAACACATCCCAAAACTAAACCAATTTGGATTCATTCCATTTTCAAAATGAAATTTAAATCCCTTTGGTTATAAATTTCTAATATTACTTTTTTTTGAAACATATCTCAATATGTTTCAAAAATAATAATCAAGTCACAACATGCTTAATATACCAAATGAAACTACGGAAGCATTCCATCAGCACCATATAATATATAATGGAAAGAGGAATATTATATCTCATTAGATCAAACAAGGAACTAATAAAATTCATAAAAGAATACAAGAAAATATAGAATGAGTAAGTTCACCTAGGGCTCCAACCTCATGGGTGTAATTTAAGTGAGTCAAATCTTGAATTCTAGCTGACTAATCAAAAGTGTAATCTCTCACCGTATTCCTTGGGCCCTGATCCAAGTGCTCTACCGGTCACTCGACATCCAAAAGGAATCTCTCATGATATTATTACCCAAATAAAACATGGTCCCTTAAATACCTAAATTAAATATCTCATGTTATTCCTCCATAAATAATCTCATGGTACCTCATACAACCCATCACTTACACCTAAGTTAACCAACAAGCATCCCCATGAAAACATAATCACAATCAATGACCATGTAGATAAAATCCATTTTTCATGATAATTTTACAATTAAAAATTCCCATTTTATAAAACACCTTCTTAAAATGAAAACCCATTTTATAAATCCATTTAAACCCATAAAACCTCTTTGAACCATTACATCAACCACTTTGGGTGAACACTTTCCAACCTCATGAAAATATTCTTCATTAAACCACAAAATAGCCAAACCCAATCATAATGGACATAAAGTATGGGATATACATCATTCAAAAGTCATATACCCAGCTATTGAAAAACATAAACCAAATAAAATTCATCATTTAATAGAAATATCTGGGAAATGTTCTTAAATAGAGACACATAACTTGGATTTGGTCCCATCTTTGTCACCATTGTTGATAACTACCAGAAAGAGGTAGAATAAGACTTAAAAAACCTAATAATTAATCATAAAAACCATTTCCCCCATTTCGCACATTAGATTCTACCTACACCCCTCATAAGTTTACACACATCCATGAAAATGGAAGGAAAATAATGGGGAAGGGGAAAGGAGGAGGAAAACTAAACAAATCCTCTTACCTCAAGAAAAAAACACCATTAATACATGGATAAATAAACCAAAAAAGGAGAGGGGAAATTACTCAACCATGGATGAGGCATAGTGCATTATGGGGAAGGAAAATAAGGTCCAAAAACCTTAAAATTTGACAAGGGTGAAATGGAAAAAATCTGATATTTATGTGATGTAGACAGGCTACATGATTTGGATGCACGTTTAGAAAAACTATGTGCCGACCATGTGGGTGATACTTCCCCACCAAAATAATACTATGGAATCCCACCTTTTAATTGCATAACATTTCATTTACATTGTATAATTAGAGGACCTTTTAATGTTTAGTTTCTTGGAAATAAGTTAAAAAATATGTGAAAAAAAAACCATTCTTTTCATCAACTTTTATAGATTCATCGTTGGTTTATCCTATGTCCAATTACTAAATATCTTAAGCTAGGGACATGCATAAATGTGTAGGGTAAGCATAAGGCCATGTAAGTTAATGAAAGGGAAACAGCTTCATGTGATATTGAGATATACCAATTAGAACATGAGGAATATAATTAAGGAATGAGAAAAGGAAAAAGGGTCATATGATAATAAAAATAACATGAATAATAATAAGGAAATGTGGATACAACATTTAAATGATACAATCATAAGTATATCACCATGGTTTTTCTCTGAGGTGTCATAATAATTAGCAAGGTTATTGACTGAGGCATTGTAAATCATGTCATCTCTAGAGATTGAATTCATTACCCAATTAATTGGAGATTTATGAGGGTGCACCCTTCGTATATATTAATTTTAATGTGAGGAAATTATACCACAATAAATCTTTTCATAAATAACCCATAGGGAATAAACTAAACGGGTTTTATATAAAAAACATGGTGTTTTAAAAAAATTATTACAGATATTATCATTATGTATTTTTAACCCACGGAGAGGGAATGTGGGTTTTATGTATGTAATCACCGAAATAAAATAAATAATTTTTATATATTCATGAATACCCTTGAAAAATAAATAGTTTTGGGTATTCATAAAAATAAAACAAAAGGGAACTTGTTGAGGATAATAGAAATATTTTGAGAAGTAAAATCGGCAGTACAATGGGTATAAAACATGGTTCTAAAAAAGGTAAAAAGAGAGGGTATTTGTGTATCCAATTCATAAAATAATATTAATATAGTAAAGGGATATATTAAAATGAATAGAATAACATAGTTTTTAAATTTCAAAGATATCCCAAATAGAAAGGGAACTTGAAAGAAAAAAAGAGAAGTAGAGATTTCCCTTACTTTGAAGAGTAGTTCCTAAAAATTGAGGATTGTAATGTTGGGGTTTGAGGACACCTTGGGAGAACTCCTTGGTAGGTATAAATATTATAGATTAGTTTTTTATGAATTGGAAGTGAATGAAATTGATAAATGGGTGGGTATTTATAGTAAAAAAGGAGGATTGTTTTATTATTTTTGTTAGACACCTAGATAGTGGTAAAATGGAAAACCATAATCTTGCCCATGGTATTTACCAATGGAATTGGAAAAATGAGACACATGTTATTTTAGTTTAATAAAAAAAAGTCTAACCACAATTTCTATTACATATTACATAATTATGATGTCATTAAACATACCAAAAAACTCAAACTTTATTTTTACTATTCCTGAAAAATGATTTTCTTTTCAAAAATTATCATAAATTCACCCAAACTTAATTTTGAAGTGATGATTTCAAAAAAAAATATTTATTTTATCATAATAATTACCTAAATATGGGGATTTTAACTTTTAAATATAAAAGTTTTTATTTATTATAAAAAATAATGGATAGAAAGTGCATAGTGAAATTTCTAACACTTGAAATAAATAAAATTATTTTATCATTTAAATTTATATAGGAGTATTTTAATCATAAAATTTAATTAAATTTAAAATTATTTACAATACATTAGTTTATTATATTAATTATATCTTTTTTTTTAATTACAATTTTTGTTTGAAAAATCAATTTATCAAATTCAACATATTTTTAGGAAAAAATACTCTAGAAACAAAATTGATGGAATACAAATTTTATTTATACAAATGAATTTCTCTTTAATTAAATATGGCCTCGAAAAAAACCCCTTATTACACTTGTGTACGACTTAAGGATAAAGTGTGGGGGGTGATACATTCATGGGGAAGCTCGACTGACATTGCTCAAGTGGTAATTTACACTAACATGAACTTCTCATATAGGTGATTTTGTTCAATATTCACTAGTTGAATCTTGACTTGGGATTTATCAAGAGAAAATAATAATGACGCTACCTCCATCCCATTTTTAAAAAATGGGATTCGTACGACACGACTCTACTAGTTAAGTCCATAGTTTCTCATTTTTGCATTGATTATCCTTTTTCTTTTCTATTTATAAACACTAATTATAACGTTAAAATTATTATTAAGTGTATTGTTTCCAATGGTCATATTGACCAATGAAAATAATTGACCAACGATCATATTATGGTCAAAACCTGATGGTCACATTTCAATTTATACTCAATTTATTATTAAAGAGATATAGTTTTGTTGAGTACAAAATAATATAACACACATATTTTGGGGGAAAAATTCATTCAAATAGATTGGGTCATTACAAGGACACAATGCTACCTTTAGCTGTTTCATGATTTGAAAAACTATGATCAAATTATACAAAAAACCACTTTCACACATTGAATCCCCTTGAAACCTTTAGCTGTAGGTTAGGAAAACTATGCTCCTGGCTCTACCTTCCCCAAAACACTATTTTTTGACCCCCTAACACCTAGAAGCCCCATGAACAAAAAAAAAGGTTAAAAAAATCAAAACTAAATATACCAGTGACCCAGAATACGTCACACAAATTACCATAACATAGAGACCCATGAAAATTAAAAACGCCCAATATCGACCACCGGGTTTCACGTCACACCAACTATAGCCACACAACAAGAACATTCACATTAAATCAAATAATCTCCCCTTTCCTTATCCACATTGTAACCAAACTCAACATTCCCCATCACCTCTCATCCTAGTAATATCTCATCATAAACTTGACCATTCCTTCCTCAAGCCTTCTCCTATCATCACCAGCTCCAAAAATACACAAAGTTATAGTTAGGGAAGGTTTAGACCATTATAGAGATTAATAGAAATAATCACTAATGAAAATTTAACTAATAAGATATGTTAGATATATCATTTAATATGAAATGTATATGATTTATGGTGAGACTAATGTTAAATAAGGAATTTTTTATTCCCTATTAAGGATATATCGTAAATCCTGAATATTCATATATTATGATACATCCAAATTTAATCATTATTTATGACTACGTGATGTTGTATAGAAACATTGGGAATAAAATAATATTGTGAAATTCATTAAAATACTTTACAGTTAACACTTTTGGTCAAAATTATGTTGTTATAATTTAAGAATATTCCACCAATGGTTATCATCGATTATAATGCTTCATGTGATAAAATTTTGGGGATATTGGTTGGCCAAATATTATATGTTTTGTAACTGAATTCCATTTTCTCATACATTTCATAGAATGAATGTAATTTATATAGATGAATTAGGAGTGTCCTCTATAGATATATTATGAGGGAAATTCCATTACGATAGTGGTTTAAGTTTACCTTTTTTCTTTCTATCATTTCCCATTATTTTTGCTTTTCTCATTTTATCCTTTACTAACCGAGTTATTGGAATAACAAGGTTGGGAGGATGATCGTACTAGTGAATTATGTGATTCTAATCAGGTTGTAGATACACCACTGAGGGAGGAACCCATTGGTTTCTTCCTGAGATATTCGTCGAACAATTTGGATAGAAGATAGGTGTATTAGCCAACAATGATGAAGGTTATAAAATCATAATTTTATATTAATATGTTTTTTTGTTTTGCATAATATTTTGAAATTTGGAATGATGTTTCTAATTTCATTAATTATGCCAAATATGTTATATTAGAAATGTAGAAACCCTTTACTAATGGCGAATAAATAATATATGACATTTACAAAGTAAAATAGTCTTATTTTTATCGCGAGAACTTCAAGTTTTTTATAAAGAAGAAATATCCACCATGAAAGGATGACTCTAATAATCATAGAAATATTATTATGATGTCCACTTGTAATTATCATTATTCATTGGGGGTTATACACTAAGAATAGATAAAATGAGGTCCTTTTATGTGGATTCACTAGTAATGATGTTTCTCATAAATCTTGAAAATACTCTCCTCAAGATTTGATAAAAAGCCCCAAAGACATTAATTCAAGGAAATTTTAGGGAAGAGGTGAGATAGATCAATAAATGGGATGAAGAACTAAATATAAGTTTTATTTATTAAATGAATAACTAATTTCTAATATTTATTTAGAGATACCTTTTTTTATTGATGGAATCCTTTAAAAAGATGTACATGTTGTTTTATTTTCATCTTTTTCTCAAGTTTTCACTATTAAAATATGGTTTTCCTCCACCATAAGTGAGGCACAATAGAAGACTTATGGTAGAATAATTTTAGTGATTATTATAGTGGGTGTATATATTATAGCAAAGCACCTAGAATATAAATGAATGTCCTTGTTTCCATGGGACATGATTCTAAGGCCTACAAGGCTTGTATTTGAGCCATTTTGTGTGGTCTTTGGGCCTTGTTTGGGTTTGGGGGGAGGGGTGTGGATCAACAGGGGTGGTTCACTACTTTTGGTTGGAGTGGCCTAGTCTGGTCTTGTCTTGGGTGCGTTTTTTAGGTTTGTATGCTTCTAGGACCAAATAAAAATATTCATTCATGGAATTCATTTCCAACAAAAAAGAAACATGAAAATATAATTAAAATAATTTTATATATATTAACATAAAAAATAATTATCAGATTTTTTATATTTATCACATTATTTTTTATAATTATATTATAATTATAATTTATAATGTAGTTACTTTTGATATTAAATGTAAGTAATTAACTGATTAATTAATTTATTAATTACAAGACTTTAACTTCATGTAGTACTCGGCCAATCATCAGTGTGGGATAGAACCCTGAGTCTCATATGGCCATGATATTACGTTGCTTAAGAGAAGTTGAACATGATACTTTTTCCTTAAGGAGGGAGGGACTCTAATAATTTATTCCCATTTTAGAATGAAAAACTAAAACATTGAATTTTTCTCATTTGGAAAGCTATCATTAATTTGGAAGATGGAACAATCCATCTTGTGGACTCATCTACACCATCTATTATTCATGATGACTCCCACCCTAGAAAATCACATTTAATAAAGTGTTCCACTTTAATTTCACTGAAGTTTTTGTATTTTTATTCTTGTAAATTTGTTGTTATTTTCAATAAATACATTCATGATGAATTTATGATAATAAACAATGCATTTTTCAACTGGATCTGAGTTTCCAAAACTAGATACCCAATCCATGTTAGAACTAGATCAAAGAAAATCCATGTTATAATTCATTATACCTACATATAAAATTTTCTAATGTATTTAAATACAATATCCAATAATTTTATCCCTAAATAAAGATTTAATTATTATTATCGATGCATGAATTATAAAAATAAAATTGAAAATAATGTTGTATTCTAAATTGATTTATATTTCTAAATATACCTTTTTATATATATTTTTAAAATATATAAAAAATTTATTTATATATACTATATGTTTATATATTTTAGAATATAGATATATAATACAAAAACTAAAAACATATAATTATATATATATATATCTATATTGCAATTTATATAATGTTAAAATAAATATGTGTTCATAAAGATATGAATTATATTTAATGAATTTATATATTTATATATATATTTCAAAAATATCTATTCTATTATATATGTATGTGAATAAAATTATATTTATAATCTTAAACAAGTATAAATGAATAAATATATACACAGACAGACACACAGACATGTGTTATTATATAAATCATATTTCTATTTATATAAATATATAAAATATTATATTATGTAGGTAATCATTTACCTCTGTTAAAAAAATGTTATGATTGTTTTTTTCAGGTTTCAAGTGGAAGCTGCGAATAACAGGAATATAAATTTTTTCACTGGCGATTGACATAACTATGTTGTTGAAGGAGAAGTGTTGCGTAGTTATAACTCGAGGATCTACATGAGAATAATTTAAACACAAAATTACACTAAAGAAATAACTTTTCGATATGATGTCATGATCGACATCTTCTCTTTGTTGGGACCACTTTGTGTATGAACAATGTATTTGTTGTCAACAGTTGTAAATACAGGTCAAAATGGGGAAGGACATGAAAAGGAACTCCAAATTTAATAGTTATTGGAATTCAAATGATTGATACACTGATCCTAAGTTCAACTAACTTGTCTCAAAGGTGAAACATTGTTTACAACAATAAAGAATGGAGAACGATCATCCATTTTAAGATGAATGAACAATAATGGTGAAGTACCATCCATTTGAGGATGAATGAAGTTATTTGGAATTCAAGTTCCAAAAAGATATAGTTGAAGGGATTTGCGTTCTATTATGGTCATTCATTTCATGTTGCATTCCACTAAATCAGGAGATTCTTTTTTGGTTTTTTATGTATCAAATATCATAAGTTTTTAGAACATGTGATGTAATATCTATAAAGGAAAAGGAAGAGAAAAGTTGATGCCAGTCATATTCAATGTTGACCAACATGAATGATGTTGCTGAATGACTGTATAGTTCTAGTAATTTCCATTGATAATCTCATGATGCAAAATATATTTTTTCAATGGTTAGATATCACTATGTAAGGAGTTAATGATAAAGATATCTGAGTTTTGAATAATCCATAATCCATTGAAAATGGATTGGTGTTCTTGTGGAAGCAAATTTTAAGGTGGTTGCATTTTCTAGAGTTTTCCAAAAATCAGGAGATGAATACATATGATTTTGGAAATGGATATTGTGTCCATGGATAATGATTTCTTGGTATTTTTTTCACAAGTAGAGTTCCAAGATCAGTATAGGAAAATATGGAAAATTAATGTGCCACATGAAAAATTGGAGATGTGCATGCAATGCATGTGAAAAAACTAAATTGTGTATGAAATATTTGGTTGTGCATGAAATAGTGGATTGATGTTTTGTGTGAAAGTTTAGTTTTGATATCAGAATGAATAAAAATTTAAAAGGCATGTGGTGTGTGAAAAACTAGGTCTTTTGTGAAAAATCATGGGATGTACGTGAAATTGGACTTTCACGCAATACTGGCATAAGGTTTTGCACGCAGGTGGCACTTTCAGTTTAGAACATTGAAAAATGTCAAAGGCTAGAGGTTCATGTAAAACTGAAAAATTTGCGCATAATGTGATATTAGGAGAGACAATTTTATATGTAGGAATAGGGTTTTATGCATGGATTCCTGGTTTATGCACAGTGTAAAAAATTCCTATAAATATGAGGTGCATCTCATTTGTAATTCTCAACACATAGATAAATCTCGAGCTCTGAGGTGGGAAAAAAATAAAAGTAAATTGTTTTCCATGAAAAACAATGTGTTGCACGAAAAAAGTGAAGTACTATGTGAAAAAAAATGTGTGTACAATTATATTTATGCGCAAGAGGTTTTACACACCAAAAGGGAATTTTTACGTGTAATGAAATAATTTTACTCACAAGACACCTTGAATGGTGTACGAAATTTTTTGGGTCTTATAGGCATTTGAAATGTGCAAAGCACTCTCAAAAGTGGATTCATGAAGATGCAATGTCCCATGAACCATTTGGTTACATGATGAAAATAAGTACCACGCTCACACAAATGATGTTTAACATCCTCACTGTGCTTTGCGATGTGAAGAAGAACAAGATGTTTAACTAAAATCTTATATACACAAATGTAGAATAAGTATACTGATACACTCACATGTTGGTTTTGAGAATTGAAGGAAGAGGTCAAGACACTGCAACACTATTTCATATCATACTATAATAAAGGGAAGGAAGAGAAGAATAATAATAACATAGTGTGCCTAACTAAAGACTTAGAATTATTCGGGGTAGTTTAAATGTGATGATGATAAGCTGATCTTATCCTCATTGATATGATAATCACAAAAGGAGTTTTGATTCTATAAAGAAGAATAAGAGGTTTTAGTGAAGCTTATTTTATCACTAAAGAAGCATGAGAAGAAGATTGTGAAGCTATCAGAGTTGCTACGGAGAAGGAATAAATGAGTGTTACTTTCATGCTTCTAGGAAAGTAAAAAAGTAAAGAGAGAAAAAACAAAGTAGGAATGTGGAATCCAAAAGGACTCAACAGGTTGAAGACACTATTGGTGTTGAAAATTTCTTTTAGTAGCGAGAAGACTATCTTGAAAGGTAGTATAATGAACTAGCTATAAGTTGTAAGATACTATCATGGGAGGCTATATAATTAACTAGTGAGTGTGTGGGTACATCCTAAACATTAAAATTTGAATAGTATTATTTCCCCTCCCCCTCCTAGTGTAGGGACTCACACTAGGAAGCAATTATCTCCTTCCATCATCCCAGTTTTGGTATCTACATTGGTAAGTGGATTATATTACTAGCCAAACAACTGTAATAGTTATCACAGTATAGTGGAGAATCCATGTACTGGTCATACCAAGACATAGTAAGGACTAGCTTCCCACATTGAGTAGTGAACCTTGTAAAAATATTTTGTCATATTTTTACTACTTTCTATTATTTCATGCGGTAGGGAAAATAGAATAAGGGAATCAAGATTCTAATAGGATAGAAGGTATAGGGATAAAAATATAGAATTGGTTCAAAAAGTTTCCAACACTTATTCACCCCCCTCTCAGTGTTAGGCATATCCCAAACTGGTCATTTGAATTTTTATTAGAGCTAGGTTCACCTCATATATACTAGCTATAGTGAATTAATTAAATTTGGAAGATTTGAGTTCCATTCATAAGTTTTCAATGAACCGATGTTTTAGTGGAGATTAAGTTATCACTGAGAAGAATTATATATCTACTAAGACAATGTTGAACAAGAAAAAGAAGGAGAAGAAATAGATGAAGAATAATTCCCGATTATTTACTGAAGAGGATATTTTTTCTTCTCCATGACTTACTTATAGTGAAGACATATCAAGCTTATAATATAATGGGAAGTTTTCTCAATATTCCACCAAAAATATGGAAAATCTTCTTACCTAAGGTAACCAGGAAGTATATTTTAGTACTTTGTAAATTATTCTTATGATGAAAATGATAGAACAAGTCGTGATTATAAATCTACAACATCTTAGGAATTATCAGCAGATATATTAAGGATGATTATGCATTGTATTCATGAGGAATGTGCATCACTGTTTTGTGAAGTATTTCAATGTATGATGTAAGAGATCACCCAACTAGAAGAAGAAACTAATGTTTTGAGAAGGGCTTGCACGCAAAGATTGTGGAATGTTTAAATCTCTCCAGACAGGTTGGAGCCTTTGAAGCAACAAAGAAGGGATTTGAAGTACATTACTTAATGTGGCTCAAAGATGTTAAATAAAATAAGAGAGTTAATAATAATCTAGAAGAGAAGATCCATGGACTTGAAGAAGAGATGAAAAGAAGCATTGAATTCAAGGAGTTATAACTGGACGAAAATTCCATGAAGATCAAGGAACCAGACTCTTTTTTAAAAAACAAGGTGAAGCTTCATGTAGTTGAATTAGAAATATTAAAGAAGGATTGTGAAGATATGATGAATATAATTGAATACCATAAATTCATCCTCAATATAAAATGTATAAAATTGGAAGCTTAGTTGACTAATATTGAGAAGACACATATTGAGTCTTCATAAAATAAAGAAATAGTTACTGCTGGCACTCAATGATCACTATATGATTATACTGTCAAAATACCTCCATCATGCGATAAGAAGATCATGACTTCACTCATTGATCTATCACAAGTAGTTGATAAGGTGAAGGTACCATCCATACCAACTTGTACTAATTTTTCTAAATATGTTTCGACCAAAAGTGATGGTTAGAAGAAAAATTCTAAAAATGTATGGATGATTAAAGGTGAAGAGATACCTACCACCATGGATAGGGAAGAAAGGTAGAAGAAATTGGAAGATGGATCCCCAAAGAGAGAACAACACGTCAAGAAAAAGGCTCAGCAATCTAATACAAAAGATATCAAGAAGTCGCGATTTGTGGGTCATTGCTGGTGCTTCAACAGATTTGGGCATAGTTCACTGGATTGTGGTTATAATCCATTAAATTTAAAAGATTAGAGAAAACCCATCTCAAGCAGGGGAAATCCAGAGTATAAGAAGCAATATCCATAGATCTAGAAGCATCTGTATACTGCAAACAAATTTTTAAATCTTAACAACATCTGTGATGTATGCAATGAGAGTAGTCACAAGAATTGTGCATTTCTATCTCAACATATATCTAGAGTTGATAAGAATAGAAGACCATAGAAGCCATATAATAAAGAATAAGTAGCCTTGGTAAGAAATATAAATAATGATGCAAAAGAAAATTATCCCAAGAATATTTCAAGAAGGAAATATGAGAATATGTTAGATTCTAAATCCATGAAGTTGAAGTTTAGTGCATCCAAAAGTCTGCTAATAAGGATGGAACTCAGAAGAAGTCATGTGGAAAATCCAAACATACTTCCACAATCCAAAATGATATATTAGTTATCTGTCCTAAAGATTAGAAAATAATGAGAAAGATGGAATATGCATAAGATAAGGCTCATGAAAAATGAAATAGAAATATTCTACATGATTCAGGAAAAGCGAATGATTGGTTGCAAACAAAAGGAAACACTCATGATCTAGAAGATCAGTGTGTGAGGTGAAACAAGGCTGGTCATACTATTAGAAATTGCATTGAATTTATCCCTGATCGAGAATAATTCCTCAAGAAGATGAAAGTTGCACAAAAAGATTCTAGTGCATTGAAAGCACTTGAAGAAATATGATTCATACACAAAGACATAGAAGAAGTAATGAGATCCGCACAACCACAGTTAGAATAAAAGATTAAATGTACAGATTGAGGAGTGGAATAAATGGTGCATATTGGTTGAGAAAACCATATCATCCTTCCTATTCACAATGAATAAGCAAGGAGGATCCACCTTATTCCATTAAATATTTCGGTATTGTATTTTTTTGTCTAATATAGGGAATTGAAGGTGAAGCAAGGTCTTAGGGGGAGAACCTAAGAAGTAGTGAGTGCTGTCAACACATGAGAGAAAGGCTAAAGAATATTCCATCCTTGTAATATTATTTAATTGATATTATCATATTAAAATGATGAAGGATAACCTTTGATGATGAGGAGGAGGAGTGTTTCACATGAGGGGATACAAATGAAGAATCTTCCAGAGTCATTATCTAAATTAGTATCAACTTCAATTGGTATCAAATTCACTTACTATATAAATTTATTGAAGTTAATGTCATTGGAAGAGGTATGTCATTTCTAAATATCCAATTCTTGTTTACTCAAAATAAAGATCATTTTACAAAGGGTGGGTAACTAAATCAATAAGTGACATAAGAAGAATGGTAGTTCTCCATGGCCACTAATCTAGCTAATTTCACTTGAATGTTTTTGATCTATTTGTTTAAGTGAGATTAGAAGTTTCATGTTGATTATTTCCTATCACATTCAATATCATTAGCTTGTAATGAAAGTGGAATATCCTTGAAGAAAAGTACATCAGTTCTCGTCTCAGGAGTTAGCATGAGCAGTAGATAATGGAAATCTTTTTTGTCTAAATAAAATCATCTTGTTTTCTACCCAAAATATTTCTCAAGTAGAATTAGAGTGAAATGTTTGATGGAACATTTCATAATAATGGACTGCTAGCCTTTTCCCATGGAATTTGTATTTATTTTTATAAGGCCCCAGCCTTAAACCTTACTTAATCTTGAGTTATTACAAGATTACACATTGAGGATCTTTTCAGGTTTAGAGTTTTAGAGAATTAGATCATGAAACTTGCATTACATTCCACATTTAAACAAAGTGGTTACATAAAAGACAGTATTCATTCTTCCCATCAACGGAAACATATTTAAAATATAACACGGATTCTTTCGTGACACATCCTCGACACTATCATCACATCATGTACCTTTCCCTTGACCTGTGAAAAACATTTCAAAAACTTGGGATGAGCATAAAAAGCTCAGTAAGGGATATATAGATATGGAAAGGAAACATGAGTACATGTATACATAAGAATGAAATCATACTTTACCCATAAAACAAAGGCATATCAAATCATGAATAAATCATAGAAATCATAAGACATAAAGGTAACTTGAGGCATTCATAACATTCTTACGTAGGGAGTAACCCTCTTGGTTACGTTTGGAATACCCATCACAGTATATTCCCTAAAATCTCTTCGGAGAAACCTTAACGTTTCACTCCTTCACGTTACCCAATGCATTGGAGAGATATATCGGGCTCACCCACCCTTAGTTTATCACGGAACCACCCGTTCTTCATAGCAATGCCCAAGAACCATAACATAATCGTATCACATAAACATGAATAAAGGAAACATAACATTTCCACATTTCAATCACAATATAACATTTTAGGATATTGAAATAATGAATCCATTCAAAAAGAAACCATTTCCAAAACCATTTAAAACATTTAATAAAGAGATTTTTGAATCAAAGTGTCCCATACCACCTTGAAGCTTTTAACATTTTAAACCATTAATATCCATATAAATAAATCCTTAAAACCATTTTGAAAACATGGATATTAATAAGAACAAATAATTAAAACATTTAAAACGATATTTTGGTTAAAGGGGTTTTACCAAAATTAGAGACACTTGAATACAATAATCGAGGAATAACATTTAGTCAGAACTTTATAATATCATGAGAATAAAAGGATTCATGATATAATACTCCAAAGGACAGTATATACACCATATAAGAGTGAATTGGTGCATAACAACAATGAACCCTCAATAGAAATGTCAAATGTGATGAAATCCCTTATAAAGAAGGTATCCTTAAATTAAGGACAAATAAATCTCAAAAATATGTGTGACAAATATATATACCCCCAATATAAGTGGATATTAAGTGTAAAACAATAAAAGGTCAATCACACATATTCAATGGATGACATATTCAATGACTACAAGTTGAACCCAAAGAAATCGAAATTGGGTTAAAAAGTTCCCTTGACAGCCTAACGACATCACATCAAAATGAGTTGATGAGAGATAAAAAGTGTATCTCATCACTTGGACATAAAATTTACATCAATAAGGATGTATGAGAACATATCCCAACATAAAAATATGTAAATTAAAAGACCCAATAAAATAAGTCTTTTAAAAAAGAGGAGGGTGAAAGGTTCCCTTACCGACTTGGGTATCTTTCAAAACATACACCCCATGAAAGAAAGACAATAGGTCATTGATGTAAATACTCATAAACAAAAGTATATTACACAAAGAGTAGAATAATTGGAAGTACATACACCACTCAATTGAATTTGTGGCGAATGTAGCATAAATCTCACGGGAATAAAAGTGAGATGAAAAATCCCTTATGAAAACTCGGCAGCCTAACAGCGCCACATAAAACTTCCGAATATGGATTGATGAGATCAAATAGAGTATCCCATCATATTAAAATAGAATTTACAGCAATTGGAATATAAAAGAAAATCCCCCAACATTGCAAGGAGGAGTTTAAAAGAAGTGACATAAAGGAGAGTACTTAAAAATAAAGAGAGAGGTTAGATCTCTTATGAAAGTTCGGCAGCCTAACGGCGCCACTCAAAACATCCAAAATGGATTGATGAGAGAGAATAGGGTCTCTCATCACATGAACATAAAAATTACAGTAATTTTAATATAAAAGATCATCCCAATAACAATAAAGTTGAGCTTTAGAGGGAATGACATAAAAGAGTGTACTTAATAAGAAAGAGAGGAGTAAAATCCCTTACCTCGGGTCCGACTTGACTCGATCGTTCTTTAATCTCCTGAATAATAAACTTGAGTTAATTTCTAATTCCTTAAGAACCTTTTTCAAGTTAATTATTACTTTTATACCACTTATTACCATGTCATAAACATTATGTAATCATTTAAGTTAATAATATTTGTTTTGCCGATATTTGGTTCTTAAGTCGAAAGTAGACTTCTTACAATTACATGTTGTTCGTGTGGCCAAATGTTTATTATATCCAGAATTTTATTCATTATGTAGATATCATATATGTCATATATATCCAGTACATGCATGCATTTATAACATTACATAATCATTTAGAGGTAAGAAATGAAATGCACCGTTCATGGAGACGGTAAGCCGTACGTACGCATGAACGCTACTTTCATTTCTATTTCAGATTTTATAAAATGGAATAACAATGATATAACTGTATATTATAATTACAGTATAATATCATATTTCCATCCTTTATACATCCCACATATGGTATTTAACGAATCAAATCACTTTGAGGGGGCGGTAGTCCGCACTTCCTAAAATGAAGATATCGCGTATACCCATAATGGAAGCCATAAAGGTAAGACACAAATGAAAAATACAGAAGCATAAGTAAAACATAAACATATTATATATCATATATAAAAATAGTGACATCATAATGGCCACCTTTTAAGGTGTTAAAAGAATGTTGAACAATCATCGTTTCGAGAGGCAGAAATTCGCCATCCACGGAAACCGTATGTTCTTTAACCATTTGATGTAGTTTTGTGAGAGTGTAGCTCGAATAAATCTCATAAAAACATCCTAGTATATTGAAGATACTGGTGTTGTTACAAAAGAGATAAATAAAAAGAGTTTAGGGGGTTGGAGAAGCAAAATAAAACAAATGAACATGAGAGAATGAATTACCTTTAAAAGTGTAAGTCCTTTTGATTTGAGCCTAAAGGCTTCCTTTGAAAGGATTCTGCCCAAAGGAAATCCTCTAGGATGAGTATAGGGATGTGTAGAGAGTAAATGGGTAGGGGTTGTCCGAGCCAAAGGCTTGAGGGGTGTGTGATATGAGGTATAGGTGGGGGCCTTTTATAAGAGGAGAGGAGGGGCACTTTTGGAAAGTAAAGAAATATTACTTTATTTGAAAATGTGTCTCGGTTTTAAAAGGTCCAACATTGATATAATTCGTGTATAAGGTGATAAGGATTCGAAATCCACTCATCCAATAAGTTTTGGACATGTTTAGTTCATAGATTTTACATTATCTTTCCATTTTATTTAAATCGTCAAATAATGATGTCATCGCTGCATCATTATTATGTCATAAATAATTTAATTTATTTAATGTCTAAAAATTATAAACAAAATACTATGATGTAGGAAATATTTTTATCTTTCCAATTAATATTTATAATCAAAAATATGACTTGTATAACCCCACTTAAAAATTGTTTTAGTAAAACATATCATGTTTGTGTCAATTTTACTTTTACATTAAATAAAATGTTATTTATGTCATTTCCCAACCAAAGTGGATCCATGGGGTCCCCAAGTTGACCCATGACTTTTCTTGGTCGGCCATGACACAACCAATAAGGTTGGGACATGTGTATAGGTCATTTAATATCATTAAAGCATTATTTATACCTTAAACTACACTAATTACCACTAATCGCGATTAAAAACTTAATAAGTTACTATTCACCAAAAAATTATTTTAATCTCATTGAACCACATTTTACTTCTTAATGACAACCATGTATGTCGGATTTTTGAAAATCAAAACACAATGATGGAAAAATTTCATTTAAACGGAAAATCAGTTTTTATAAGTACCACTTAGTGGTTTCACTATTCATCAAAAATTGAAGTTTTTCAGAAAAATCCCAAAAATTCACCCTAAGCTATATTTGATATTATGAATTCAAAAATGAAGTCCGTTTTAAAAAATTCAAAACATATAAGTCACATTAATTAATTTAATAATTAATTCCCGCTGTCATGACAAATAGCGTGTTTTATGAAACAATAAGTATCAAAAGATTGACACTAGTTTAAGTCTGATTTCAAAGTGAAATTGATTCAACGAACACTATTGGATTTAATGTTTAAAATATTTTCTAATTTCACTTTAAAACCAATTCAAAATATAATCTAATCATATAAATAAATTAGATTAAAAAGTGGTTTTGAATTAAAATACAACATTTTACACTATTCATTAAAAAAATGAACTTTATCGGAAAGATACCAAAAATTTACACAAAGTAAATTTTGATGTCCCGATTCTTAAGAAGAGTTTTATTTGGTCCAATATAATGTATAAGAGTGATCAAAACTATATTTAATGACAGTACGCCATCAAAAGGCGATAAGTGAACCTTTAGTGAAAACCAGGGCATATATGCCTAAAATTGAATTCTTTCTGTATTTTAAGCCTTTATCTTTTATTGGATAAATGTAAAAACATTTAAAAACATATATAATCATATTTTAGTTATTTATATCCATTCCCTCCAATACAACGGCTACATGTTAACTACCATTTAAAATAATATTATTTTATTATTAGAGTGCAACGTAAGATTCCCAAGAAACTCGTTGTTGCGTGTTGGGTATGCCATCGAGCATAGCGTCCCCTTTAAAGTCATATTAATATTTTATTCACAAATATGGATAAATATGAAAATTTCATATTCCATATTTACCTAGGGTGTTACAATTTTCAATAAGGGGTATATAATGTGAAATGATATCTTGAAAAGTGATGTGGGAGGGGATGAAGTTGAGGGGAGAGGGCAGATTCTAATTTTTACATTGACACATTCATTTGAGGAGAACATTACGGTATTGACAAAAAAATAAAAAGGTGGAGATTATTCAGACCACTTTTTGTATGAAAATTTTATTTCATATCAACATTTATTAATAAAGGTAAAAATTAAGAAGGAGATAAAGAGGAACTCCAATGTTAATGGAGATTGGAATTCAGACGATTGATGCATAAATAATAAGTTCAAAGAACATGTGTCAAAGGTGAATTTTTTTACAATAATGAATAATGGTAATGTGTCATACATTTGAATATGATTAATGTAGAATGGTGATGTACCATCCATTTGAGGATGATTGAATTTCTTTGGAATTCATGTTCGAAAAATAAATAGTTGAATGGCATGGCGTTCTAAGATGTTCATGAATTTTACATTTCATTTCACTAAATCAGATAATACTTTTATAGTTTGTATGTATCAAATATCATATGTCTGCAGATCTTATGATGTAAGCTCTATAAAAGAAAATAAGGAGAAAATATTATTCCAATCATATTCAGTGTTGACCGGACAGAATGATGCTGCAGAATGATAAGGAAGTTGGATTACATTACATTGATAATCCGATGATGATAATGATATTACTTCAATGATTATATATCACAATAGAAGGAGTTTCTGATAATGGAAACTGATTGTTGAGGAATCTAGAAGCCAGTGAAGTAGGATTTCTGTTCTTTACGAAGAAGATTTTGAGATTGTTCCATTTTCAAAAGTTGTCCTAAAATAGGGAGTGAAGACATATGATTTTTAAAAAGGATATTGTGTGTATGGTTGAATATATATTGGTATTTTTCATGCAAGTAGAGTTCCAAGGTCAGGACAATAAAATATGGAAAAGGAGTGGGCCACATTAAAAATTGGAAAGGTTCTCAAAATGTGCATGAAAAGATGAAATGTGTACGATATATTGTTTGTGGGTGAAATACTAGCTTGAGGTTTTGCACGCAAGTCGTTCTTCAGGATCAAAATGATGAAAAATTGAAAAGGCATGCATGTTGAAATAGTGGGTTCTATAGACCCAACTATTCAGATCTTTTGATTACCATTTCATGTATATGGTTAACTATTCATGATGTTATATTACCATTATAGTGTATAATATTTTGCGTCCACTATTGAAATGGTAATTTTCAAGGATTAATTTTCATATCAAAAGGTTATAGCAGATCCCATGCTATAATGAGAACCTCTAGATACTATGACATCAATCATAAATCTGTGTTCTATGGTCTAGATACATCTTACTGATCAGACACAGTAGATGTTTGAAAATTAGTTTCTGGGGGCTCATATGTATTGTGACTTCTTCTCATGAAGTTCTCACTTGATGAACTCTAGAAGTGAGATCATGAGGACAGACCCGCCAATAGGAACACCACATGTTTTTGGTGTCATTGGATGTTCCTATCTATGATCATGTTTAATGGTCTCCTGACTTGAGATAATTTCCAATATATTTCATTTGATCGCGTACTTTTATACCAAACGAAAGCCATGATGTTGAAATCAGGGTGAGGTATTTTGTGTTGGGTGCTTCATTGATGGAATGACATTGGTTGAATTTTCAAGGAATGATTTTTCACCTCCAATTTGTGGAAGTAATATATATATATATATATATATATATATATATATATCAAGCCTTGTTGATATGGATAGTGGTACCTTCAAAATACCATGGCCATGGAAGTAAAGGGTAAATCCATCCAGTTGCATCAAAAATCAATAAAGCATGAAAAGGGAGATGACATGTGAGTGCGTCTTGATTTATGATATATTAATGAAAAAGAGATTATATTACATAGTACGTGTTTATAGGTTGGTTTTCACTACTGTGATAATCCTTATCTCTTTAGGGGCCATGATGTTTTACTAGATCCCGCTCATTATCTGTGAATACTATTCACTACTGTCGAGATAAGGTCCTACATGGTCACACACAATAGTGTATTTGAGAATCTGCTCTATTTAGTTGAATAATAGTTTTGGAAATAATGGTCCCCACCACTATGGTCCGGGATTTTTCCAAGGAGATACGATTACAAATGCATTAAATAAATTCATATTATTCAATTTAAGAATAATGGGAATTGAATTTATTTATTTATTTTATTATCTAGTTATAAGTAAATACTTGAAAAGTAATTTTTGAATGAATATTAATATATTCAAGGTTCAATTAGTATCTGAGGGAGTAGGAGTTGAGTAAATGGATTAATTATTATCATGTATTCTATTTAATATATTACAAATAAGTGATAATAATAATGAATATTATTTATGACTCAGTTTAGTAGTCAAAATATTATTTAATAATGTGTTACGTATTCAGGTAGCTCAATGGAAATACCAGATATTTTATTAACACTCTATAAATTGATGAGGAGAGATGTTTTCCATATAATATTCATTACTACTCTCACTCCTCTTCTACCTCCCACATCCTAGAGAGAGATTCTCTGGATCCATGGAGCTTGGATCGAGCCCTCTCTCAGGCATCGGTAGTAGAGTGATGTGGTGATCATCGGAGTGTTGAAGGAGTCATCGTAGCTCTGCGCTAGCACCCGGATTATGACGATTGAATCTCTCGTAGATTCCTTGAAGTGTGTGTGGATGATCTAGAGGAATTCGACTTTGGATTCATTGAGCATTAATCGCCAATGATAACAAGACATCATTTATATATTTGAATCTAAACCATGTATTTTACGGTTTTATTTTGTGTATAGAACCTTGCACGCGAGTTCCTCGGGTTAAACCCGACAACATATTGCCAACGATGACAAGATTATGTCAATCGTTGGGGGAAAATTTTAAAATCCCACCTACCTAGGGCATCTGATGCATGCCCAATTTATTTAAGTGGTATCAGAGGGACACATGTCAACTTTAAGCCAAATAAATTAAATTTTAATTAACTCTAAAAGAGGGCATTGATACGGTTCCAACGACGTAGTCAGAATCAGACTCGAACATTAGATGATTAGTCTGCGGTCATCCGATGTTTTGAATTTGGATTTGAGACTGAATTTTGGTAAGGTTTTTGTATTTCGATCTAAAATCCCGTGTTCCAAATACTCATTGTAAATTAGTTTAGCATTCATATTATTTTCATAAAAATAATTATATTATAATTATCATAAAAAAATTATTTAATTTTATAATAATAAAAATATTAATTTTATGTTGATAATAATATTAATTTTAAGTCTATTTTAATAATAATAGTATTCAAATAATAATAATAATTTTCTATTCCTTAATTACAGGCTTTAGAAATTCAAAAAAAGGAAGGGAAGACCTTATTTGTAGGTCTCCAAAAAATAAAGGGGGACTTGGTTTTAGGGGTGGGGCCTCATGCGTGGAAATGAGAAGGGGGTGGGCATGACATGAAAGGTCTTGAAATTAAAAAAATTTCGGTTATTTTTTGGTGGTTTGTTATACATTTTGTGATTCTTTTAAACAACATAGGATAATTTTTTTAAAAAAATGAATCCCAAATGAAGAATTGGCGATGCCACCTTTGCTCCCCCACATTGTCATTGGCCCAGATCGATGACATGGAAAATTCGGTAGGGGGTGCTGCCTTTCGCCTTACCTCGAGGCGAATGGAGGCATCGACAATGCCGCATTTCCCTAAGCTCCATATAAAAAGGAATCCCCCCTTCTCATCAATAAATTTTCCCCTTCATCGATTCTAAATCCTCACCATATCTCCCTAAAAAATTCATTTTTTTGTGGGTTTTCACGAAGCATCATTTAGAGGTATTTTTATTTATTCAATTTAATGTTTTTTATTTATCTAATTGAATTCTCTTTAATTTAAATATTTTATTTTTTAAGTAGATTAGTTAGTTCTAAATATTTTTTTGTTATGTTGTGTAATTAGTTATATATAGTTTGAAATATTTGTTGTTAGTAGTATTGATTAATTATTGATTAATTATAGATTAAGTATAGATTAAGTATAGATTAACTTAGGATTAAGTAATGTGAAATTTTGGTAGCATAAAGATTATGTGGTTTTCTAAGCAATCAAATCCCTGTCTAGATACAAACAAGTAGATGTGGCTCTAGAAAATATGTACCTAGGAGGGAAAACTTCGACAATGAGTTTCGGGCTTGACTCGGGGTATCCCGGTACACGATAACGGGCCTTGCTGGACTCCTGGTTTGAATATCCCAGGAGATATGCTTATGATTATTCATATTTTTTTTATAAACCACTAAAATATATAAGAAAATGAAAATCAAATTTCTATATTTATCAATCATAAAATGATAATTATGATGTTATAGAATTAAATAAGGATAAAATCATTAAATAAGGAATGTTATTATTAGTAATTAAAGATGTTTAAGTAGTTTAATTAGTTTTATACAGTATATAAATAATACTTTTTTTAGTAATGACTAATTATATATTACTTAAAATTTAAAATGAAAACATTTGATTAGTTTATTATAATTAACTATTGAATATAATATGATTTTAGGATTAAAGAATAAATTATTAAAGAATAACTTAATAATGATTAACCAGTGATTAATCTTTTTTACGAAGAAACATTACTAGCATATTTTAGGGTATAGAAAGGCGTCCTAAAATTTCATTCTAATAAATATTATATAGTCAACCATCATTGTTAATATTTGTTATACTATCAAAAGTTTGATGAAAGAAACATTTTTGACGTAGAGAGTCATGTTTTCCTATGTGTTTTGGTATGTGGGGGTTATTCAAACTGAGCAAGAAAGGAGCTTCTTACAGTACACAAAAAATAATGATGGTTAGTACAACTGATTGTATAACCATAAGTAACCTTCAAGATAGAATTCATGGATCCTTAAATCTAGGACCGAATTAATAGATCAAGTCTATGAGCTATAGACATTTTCAATTCCCGACAACATGGTTGTATCTAGCATGTCCATTGGTTGCTGATGTGCGTTGGGTCCAAGAAATTAATTTATTTTCTCAACGATCAGATGTTACCATGATGGAGTTATACGTTGATGTTGTTACTGTACAACAACAACATCTAGTTGTACGAAGATGTATAATTACAAGAGTTGTCAAAGATAGTCCACCCCATGAAATTGAACCTATTACAAATAATGCAGCAGAAGAGGACAACCTAAATGATCTCTCGGATATACATGTCAATCCGACATCCGATGAGGATTTTCGGAATAACAAATCAGATGGTGAAAATAGTGCTGATGAGGAGGGATCATCTGAAATTAGAAAGGAGGTTTTGATAAATGTATTAGTTGCACATCAACCTCAACTTCCAATAAATCATCCACCAATCCTTTCATCTTGGTCATAAGAAATGATACATGTGCCTGAATTCAACCATAATTTTCTCACACTGACAACTGAGTTCCCCAGAGTCGTACCATATAGGTTTAGTGAGTTAGAAAAAACCTTATATATAGTATGGAATTTTCCAAGTGAAGATGCATTAAAAAACACGCTAAAGAGATTCCACATTGAGGGGAACTGCTTCTATATAGTTCCCAAATCATTCTATATTAAATATGTCATATGGTGTGAGAATTATGGGGATGATTATAGATTTCATTTGATGGATATTCCAGACATTACATTTGGAGGTTGGAGAATCTAGAGAATTAAGGCAACTCATACTTGCGTTCAGCCAAGCCTCACACAAGATCATTCCTCATTGGATGCAGAATGTGTGTCATATATTTTTATTGAGATGATTAGGACATGTCAAGATGTTCTGATATCCATTGTACAAGAGAGGATTCAACAAACATTCAGTTATAAGATTTCCTATAATAAGGCATGGATGGAAAAACATAAGGGAATTGTGAAAGTCTGGTGATTGGGATGACTCATATCGGGTGTTGCCGCAATTGCTAGGAAAGATAAGGAATCATAGCCAAGTTATATTCCATATAGATACAAATGAACATATGTGTTATGATAGCTAACTTAATCTATCTCATGTTCAATTTCATTGGTTGTTATGGGAATTCCTTCCATGTATCTCCGCATTTCGTTTCAGCAAATAGTTCATTCAAATTGATGGAACATTTCTATACAAAAAATACAAGGGAGTATTGTTTATTGTGAAAACCCAATATGAAAACTGTTATCCTCTTCTGCTTGCCTTTTCCATTATAGATAATGAAAACTGTGAATCATGGAGTTGGTTTCTGGCATGTATCAGCAATCATTTCACCAACATTCGAGGTGTTTTTTTGATATCTGATCACCATTGGGAAATTAATGAGGCAATCAATGCGGATCCTGATACATGGAGATATCAAAATTAACATCATTGGTTCTATATTAGACACATTCCATGAAATGTGCATAAAAAATTCCACAACAAACTGATGAAGAAGGAAATCACGAGGCTTGGTACGCTTTGTATTTGTAATTTTTTTACTTTTTCAACATAATGATAAAATCAAATTATGTGAAATATCATCTATTCTTTGTAGTATATGAGTCAGAACAATGGTATATTGAAGAAAATTTTGAACAAATCCAACAGGCTAATCAAGAAGTTTATGATTATATAATGCGGATTCCAATAGAAAAATGGACATTGGCATATGACAGGGGGAAGTGGTACGGACACAGGATGAAAAACATTGTGGAGTGATTCAATGGTGTCTTCAAAGGGCTTCTTAGGCTAACTATAATCTCCCTAGTTCAAGAGAGATTATATCGATGCATGATGCAATTTGTTGATAGACAAAAACTAGCATCAAAAGATATACATAAAGGGCTAAGGTACATAAGACACTTTCAACAAGAGATTGAATAGAATATTGAAGAAGCTTCTGGTTGTCATGTCTGTCTTTTTTGATGAGAAGACTCCCGATTTGAAGTTCAAGAGCATTCATACCCCATCACAAATTGCAACGGTGAAAAAATGGTAGTATTACTAGAAACAAGGTAATGTCAATGTGGGATCTTTCATGCCTTACGGTTTCCATGCACACACGCCATTGTATAACGTGCCTCTGTGAACATATCATGGGAAGCATATGTTGATCCAGTGTACCTGATGGATACCATTGCTAATTGTTATACTGCACCATGTACACCTATTGGGGAGTATCGTTGTTTCCTAATGCTCGAAGTCCAGCCGATAGTGATACATGTCATAAATCGGTGGTGTCCTCATGGGAAACTGAAGGCCAGTATGATGCATAATGAGATGGACTGGCCTCAAGAACAAGGGCAGAGTTTGAGATGCACGATATTTCATAAAGAAGGACATAACCGGAAACGATGCATTAACACTATTGGTTCTGGTTCACAGCCTCAGCCATAATAATGTATTGTATTCATTATGGCATTATCATATTGTAAATTAAATGTTGTTACCTCTTTTTTTTTCTCGGTTTTCTAAACCCCAAAACCCAAAAGTTGAAAAATTAACCCAGAAACATCATTCCTAAACCTTAATCTCAAATTGCGAAACCCTAAACCCTCAAACCTAAACCCTAACCCAAAAACATCTTCCCTTTACCATGATTTTTTATAACATTATATGTGATATTTTAATAAACTTCTTATATAATGAAATAATAGTAACAAATGATAAGAATAAGTTATTCAATATAGATAATTAGATAAATTCCTAAAACATCATTACTAATTAAAATTGTTTATCTTAATCCAATCGATAATTATTTCGTCACAAATATTCTCCAAAATAGGTCTAACCAAATTTAAGAGTCAATAATTTATAAATATTGTCTCTAAGATTCTAAAAAATGCAATTCCATTATTCCAAAATTATATATCTAAGTGACACATACCTAATATCTAAGTACCTTATTAATCATAAATCCTTAATAAAAACATGAATGCTTTAAAGAATTAACTTTCTCCGTATTCATTAAATAATATTTTAGATAATAGAATTTATTTCATAAATCAGAAATCAGAACACTTAACCCATATTTTCAATTAAATTTTCTTATCTCTTATTTTTTCATGGTTTTCTAAACCCCAAAACCCAAAAGTAGAACACATAACCCAGAAACATCTTTGAAAAACCTTAGTATCAAAATTCAATACCCTAAACCCTCAAACCTAAACCCTAACACAAAAACATATTCCCTTTACCATGGTTTTTGATAACATTGTGTCTGATATTTTAATAAACTTTTATATAATGTAATAATAGTAACATAATTATTAGCATATGTTATTTAATATAGATAATTAGATAAATTTCTAAAACATCATTAGTAATTCACATGGTTTATCTTAATCCAATCCATTTTAGCTAATCATAAATATTCTCCAAAATATGTCTAACCAAATTCAAGACCCAATAATATTGAAATACTATCTCTACAATTCTAAAAATCACTATTCCATTATTCCAACAATGTATATCTTAGTGAAACATACCTAATATCTAAATACCCTATTAATCATAATTCCTTAATAAAAACATGAATGCATTCAAGAATTAACTTTCTCTTTATTCCTTAAATAAAATCCTAGATAATAGAATTTATTTCATAAATCCAAAAGCAGAACACTTAACCCATATTGTAAATTAAATGTTGTTATCTATTTTTTTCTTGGTCTTCTAAACCCCAAAAACTAAAAGTAGAACACTTAACCCAGAAACATCTTTCCTAATCCTTAATATCAAAATTCCAAACCCTAAACCCTCAAACCTAAACCCTAAACCAAAAATCATAAACGTAAACCCTAAAACCATATAAAAAATCCAAAAACTTAAATATATTCCCTTAAATCAGGTATCAATTAATAAAATTCATACAAAGATATTTTCATTAATGAAATTCTTTCACAACATAATTCATTCCATATATTGTTTTCTCTTCTTTCCTCTTGTTATCATTATTTCATTCAGAACCAAAAGACATGGAGAATTATATTAATTTTCATAAAAATTAATTCAAAAAAAATTTGAATGAACATGTCATGTCTTCCATTCTACAGGTCATAACATTATACTAACCGTAACGTTATATTTACACATTACACTTACGACTCATTTAATTTATTTATATGCAGATGGAAGATACCATACTACTCACTCAGCAGCGTACCCATATTTCAAAGGTCGTGTTAGAGGGTGGTGCAGATCAATCGATCAGGGTGCATCAAGCACACTATTTTCATCACATGGAGCCTCCACAGGCCATTAGACCATACTTGCATCGTGCTGGATTCTATGGACTTTCTGTATCATATTTCACATTTGTAGACCATCACCCACTTGGTGCCCTCGTTGAGAGGTGGAAACCAGAGACACACACATTCCACCTACATGAGGGAGAGATGACCATCACCCTCTAGGATGTGCCAGTGCTTCTCGGTCTCCGAATCTAGGGGAGACCCATTATTGGACTCACTCGTGTATCTTGGACAGACCTTTCTCGGCATTTTTTAGGTGTTGTTATTTTTTCCAACTGTAGGGCTACAGATGGAGCATCCCTATCTTTGCCTTGGTTGGAGTTGTAGATTCCACATTTACAGGATGATGATGATGAGAAGACAATCATGCATTATTCCCATGCATATATATTATGGGTAATTGGTGGGACCATGTGTACTGATCACTCATGGATACACGTGCACATGATGTATCTACCCTTACTAGAGAACTTTGATCTATCCAAGACAGACAAATGGGGATTAGCCTTCTTGGAATACACATATAGAGCATTATGAAGGATATCCCATGGGGACCGCACAGGTCTCAGGGGATGCGTCATCCTTATTCAGATGTGGGCATGGGAGCATATCCCTACATTCCGCCCTGATCTTATTGGTCCTCCAATCAAGATGGAGGTGTTGCATGAAGCTCCATGTGGACACTGGTATGGTTAGTCATTTATATTGGTTTCTAATTCTACTATGAGTTATGGACTTTATTTTATCATTATTTTTCACTATCGATGATGTATTTTAAAGGTGGTGCCAGCGACATAATTTTGACGTGGTTTCGAGACAGTATTTAGGCGTATATCAGCTACAATTGTACTTTCTCTTACCTGATCGGGTATGTATTTACAATCTATCATGGTCTAACATATTTAATAATAATATCAATTTTTGTATTTAGTTAGGTTCTTTTTTGACCAAGTCACACGTCCTTTCAGATTTGAAGGCCTCCATACTAGAGTATTATGGACCAGTTGTCAGCATACTGCATTGTTGGGCTTGAGGATTCTATGGTTGTAGTGCCCCTCATTCAATTCCATATTATTGAGTGGTAGTAGCTTGACAGAGTCATGTGCCAGTTTTGTTGTACTCAGCAGACTCCATTTCCATAAAGACAGAAAGAGCGGCTTCATGGGATGAATCTGACAGGGAGACAGAATGATGACTGGTCCCGAGTACATGCCAACTTTATCGACTGCTGGCACAGACGTGTAGAGTTTCGTATTCAGGGTGTTCCTAAGAATCAATTCTTTTTTTTCAGAAAAGGTTGAGTATGAGCCATGGTATAGACTGAAGTCTATACTACATCATAGCCATCATGACATTGAGATGTAGAGGAAGGTAAGTCAATAAATTTCCTTTAGTTTGTTTATTGAACTATTTTCTAATTCAATTTGAATCTTTTTTCAGGGAAGTCACATAGAGCATGTTTTTCGCATGAGTGATAAAGAGGAGGAGTGGCTCTTTAGCCATACATCCATCCATGCTACAACACTGTAGGTGAGGGCATCTTTTTCATGCACTTTCCGAGAGCATCTTCACTCATCTGGCCTAGAGAGAAGAGGTTCCTACCCTAGAGGAACATCCTGAAGCTACTTTTGGGGATGAGGAGCCATGACCACAGCGACGTAGATAGCATCGTGATGCACATGAGGCCTCACATATTCCACAGGCAGAGGTCTGCCCTCTAGTAATCGTTGATCAGACGATTCAGGATGTGGCTCGGGTGGCATGGGACCCGTCTTTCCTGGCAGGATATCCGCAGTTCTCTCCATCATGGGTTCCAGATCCATCACAGCCTTGGGGTATAGATCCATCGTAGCCTTGGGTTCCTGATCCATCGTAGCCTTGGGGTATAGCTCCATCACATGCTTAGCTCCCCACTACGATGGGGGCATGTCCTTCCACAACCCTAGGGGGAGAAGGATCTGGAGGGTAGTACGAGATGTAGTTGAAATCTCCTCCCATGGACACACAGATAGAGGATGCACCAATCAATGTTCCAGTGCCCGAGAATCATCCCTCTCTAGGTCAACAGAGACCACTGCGCACTTGACGCGGACATCCTATTCGCAGACCACCATGTGGGACAGAATCTCATCGCCATATACATGGACATTGATGTTACATGTTCATTTATATGTTTTATGTCTAGTGAAATGAAAATACTATTATTAATATTATAAATTCATATATAATTATCCAGTATTTTGGTTTTCATTTATATTTTAGGCACAATTTATATTTGACAACTTTCAATGTCGACTACTTGAAACATAGAAATAATTAGTAAATTTCAAGTAAATAACTATAAAAAATAAAAAAATATACAATATAAAAACAATTTAAGTAAAATTTAAATGATAGCCTCATCATTTAAAAAGTTGTTGAAAATAAAGAGTTTCATAAATAAAATAAATAGATGATAATGAAAGGAATGTATGAAACGTAACTCTGAAGTTAGAGCGAAAAGAATAAATGTCGAGGAGGATCCTAAGCCCCCAACTTGACTTTGAAAGCCTATAAAATACAAAATATAAGACCAATATAAATAAAAATTATAAATTCAACTACTTTTTATATTTTTAATCAATATTTAATATTTCATTTATATTGGCCTTATAGTTTATATTATATAGGATAGTAAAGGCATGTACATAAAATATTTTTATGTTTCAAGTAGGTGGATTAGAAAGATTATAAATTATTTTCCATCATCATTTTGTAAGAAATTATTTTTATTTTATACTACTTGTTATATGTATAACCAATGTTTAAAATTTCATTCATATCAATCTTATAGTTTATATTATATAGGCCCGCAAAGGCATGTACTTGAAACATTTTTAAGTTTCAAGTAGGTGGACTAGAAAGCTTATAAATTATTTTTCATCAACATTTTGTATGAAATTATTTTTATTTTTGACAACTTGTTATATGTCTAACCAATGTTTAATATTTGAATCATATCGGTCTTATAGTTTATACTATATATGCTAGCAAAAGAATGTACTTGAAACATTTTTAAGTTTCATGTAGGTGGATTAGAAAGCTTATAAATCATTTTTCATCCTCATTTTATAAGAAATTATTTTTATTTTGGACTAGTTGTTATATTTTTAATCAATGTTTAAAATTTCATTCATATCGATCTTATAGTTTATATTATATAGGCTATCAAAGGCACGTTCTTGAAATATTTTTATGTTTCAAGTAGGTGGATGAGAAATATTATAAATTATTTTTCACCACCATTTTTTAAGAAATTATTTTTATTTTCGACTACTTGTTATATGTTTAAATAATTGTTAAAATATTATTCATATATGTTTTACAGTATATATTATATAGGCTAGCAAAGTCACATACTTGAAACATTTTTATGTTTCAAGTAGGCGGATTAGAAAACTTATAAATTATTTTTATCAACATTTATTAAGAAATTATTTTTATTTTCAACTACTTATTGTATGTTTATTCAATTTTTAAAATGTCATTCATATCAGTCTTATAGTTTATATTTTCTAGGTTAGAAAAGTCACGTACTTGAATAAAAGATAAATTAAGTTGAAACATTATGTTTTATGTACATATATATATATATATAACCATACAAACATAATAATAAAACATAAAAAAAATTAAATATATAAAAAAATAATTAAAATAGAATTTTTTTTTATTGCATCATGTTAGACTGGCCTCCTCCCTTTGGATCCTCCTCGCAGCACCCCGCATGGTCCGATCAGCTTCACAGCTCATCTCCCGGTGGGCATCGACATATCCACCAGGGTGTCCTCCCCTCCAAGCGCCGCAATAACCGAGTCCAGCAGCTATCCGCCACACCATGGAACTGCCAGAGCTGCCTGTTTTCGGTAGATCCGTACCCGGCGAGCCACCTCCTAGCTGCTGAGCAGACCTCCCTCCCCCAGGCGAACCAGGTGGCAGCCGGATGCGCCCCACCTATACGAGCCACACCACGCCAGGCCGACGACCGCCTCTCTATAGCTCGGTCGCCCCGCGTCACGCCCTCCACTCTTGTAGGACCTTGACCCGAGCCACGCTGGTGCCCCACCACTGGTTCAGGTCCATCTTCCCCCGGACACCGTCGGCTACCCAGAAGTTGCGTCTGCCATGCTTTCTCCCCGGTTTGTAGCCGTACCCCTCTAGCCGCGAAGAACCGCAACGTCTCCTTCAGGCGAGACTGAGGTTGTGCCACTGTTTGGTCTTCGCACCTCGGTTCCTGCCATTGCAAAGCAGCGGCACCCCGACCGCATTAGTGGATACTCTGGTTTGACTGGCGAGCAGTAGAAAACCTGCTATGCAGCAGGATATGTAACCCCTGTTAAAATCATGTTTGTCTCTTAAAGGGTTCGTGCGAGTCTGCTCAACATCAAAAAGGCATGAGCTGACCTCCCTAGCCTAGATCACCTCGCTCGGTGTCAGCTAAGATCGAAATAGGCCTGTGCGTATTTTCCCTGACCCCCATAGGCCCTCCATAGTTTTTCAGGGCCAAAATTAAATTAAATTTAATTAAAAATTATTTTAAATATTTAATTTAATTACAGTAGATAATTAAATTAATTAAATATTAATTTTTTTCTTTAAAATTATTTTGGCATAATTAATTTAATTTGGTGATTAATTAAATTAATTAGTTAATTTAATTTCCAATTTTAAAATTAAATTAATTAATCGGGTCTGAAGGATAATGAAATATTGAATTAAAAACAAGAGTGAAAATTTTAATTCCCTAAAATGTCCTCTTTTATTATTTTAATGCAAGTCTAATTTTTAGTTCTGCATTTAATTCACATACGTGAGTTAATACTTATGTTGATCATGAGCTGGAGACTATACAATGCATGTCCCGTGCTTGTTTACTTATCTAATTTATATATTTAATTATTGCATGATTTTTTAGTAATTAGTTTAATTAATTTAAAGGTGATCTTCCTGTAATATGAGAGTCATTATATGAATAAGGGCCTACATGCCCATTCTCAGAGTTCTATTTTTATACCCCCAGATCCCCTCGCCTGCGTGCGAGTACTGTTGTATAATTACGAGATCAGGTGTGACACACTTCACGCCAAGTGACGGTGACACAACAGATAGGAGTTGGATGCATTGGGTTGGTAGACATCACTGTTACAATCCACACAACTTAAATTATTATCCCTTGGGTCAAGGTTGGTACGTTATTCACTTAATGGAACAATAAACATTACAGGCTCATGATCATGTCATCATTTTGTTTTTCATGGTTTATTATTTTTGTGAATGTGTAGTTACTGCACGATCAAATCGTATAATAATAAACAAGAATGAAACATAAAATGAACATGTGACGCGATATAATTTTCTATTTTATATATGGTCAGTTGTGAGTGTGATCACATAATAAGTGATTATAAAAATATAAAATTATTTCATTCATCACACTAAAAAATAAAAAAAACCCTCAAATATATATTATGTCATAACCGCCTTCTATAAATCAAATTTGGACAAAACCGATTGTTTCTGGTGCCGGTCATTCCATAGATGAGGGTGTCTTTTACTATAGGGGAGTCCTTATAAGAATGATGGGTCTGCTTATGTCATGACCCGTCCCCTGGGGCCCATGTCGTGACTACCCCAAGCCCGCCTTCCATAGGACAGAGGCTGGTGACTAGCATCAAAGGCGTATTCCCTAAAAACTTGGAACACATTGCCTTTAAAACCTATAACACGCACAACCAAGAACACAGAAAGGTACAGACACAAGTAAACTGAACTGAAAACAGAGTGAGTGTAGTTAGTAAAAGGTGCCAGAATACAAACCCAACTAGAAAAGTACAAGTACAACTGGAAAAGGACAAACAACTGAAAGGTGGAAACCAACTCTTGGATCGTCCACCATGAATCCTACCTGAAGGGTAGGTACAGCTCACCTCCTCATCACACCATGTCTTCCCATGTCCTCTACGTACTGACAAGCTGTATGGTCTGCCTCCTGGTACCATCCAGTCCTGTTACTCTCAGCCTCAGTTAGCACTGTCCGTCGTCTGAATCCAATACAACAAGGTGCGAGCGTATCCCGTTTAGGGGTTAGTATAACGATACTCAGTAGGGACCCCGAGACCCTCAAGATCTCACAAACTCCACCAAGGTTAAACCACAATGTATGAATTCAATAGATAACCCTAATTAGGTATATGCCCATATATATACCTAAGTTATCATTTAATCCATCTCAATCATGAGGAAAACACATAAAAACTAACTCAGCTCAAGCTAGGATTTTATTCTAGGGGTAGTATCATGTAACATCCCCAGTCACGTTGTCGAAAACTTGGATGCTGAAGAACACATACTCTATTGAGTACAGTGGGCCTGCCGCGACACCAAGGCTCTTCTCACTAACCTTAGACTAATGAGGTACTCCTCCTGTCGGGTACCATGAGTCTGTTGCGACACCAAGGCGCTCCCCACTGTGGGTCTTCCGCATCACCAAGCATGCTCCCGCTTGTAGCCTACTGAGGTACTCTTCCTGTTGAGTTCTGTGGGTCTTCCGAGACACCAAGGTTCTCCCCACTATCGTCGCCTTCGTCGCCTTCCTCCGTTTCAAAGAACACATTAAGAAGAACAAAGGAGGGGTCGGGCCGTGTCTGTTTGGCCCATACGCTCCGTGTTTAGAGTTGTAGCAAAAGGTTCACAAGAACGAAGCAAAGAACGATAATGGAAGATATTTTAAACATAAATTCCCACAATCCCTTGTTATTTATATTCCCAATCCTGTTAAGGAAAAATAGGGGGAACATGAGAATTGTTAATCAAATAACATTAAACCCCTACCATGTTCGTTGTTCGTTGACGGAGTCACGGGGAAGAAGAAGAATCGTTGGGAAATGAAGGATGTCGATGTCGTCGGCATTTTCCTCGATCGTCAGTTTGTGTGTCGGTTATTCATAGTCGAAGACGTCCCACGTCATGAGAAGTCCCGAGGAAGAAGCTCGAAGGAGGTTGGTGTTCATTGTTGGCAGAGCGTTCTGCATTGGAGAGGGTAAACCTCCAAGTGCTGGGCATCACATCACATTACCAACATCTTTTCCCTTGGTGAAGCCGTCCCAAATCCTCCTCCTAAGCTCGATATATATAAGATAGGGGAGAAGGTATGTAATGATCATGGAAATTATGACGGTTATTTTATTAGGAACCTTCCTAAATTCCAACGACGTTGTTACTAAATTTAAAAAATTGGGCAAGCCAATTAACTATGTTGGCACATTTAATTGGTGCGTTGAAAGAATTAATGATGAGGAAGTCAAGAGGCTCCTCCACATTAAATGAGTAGTTGAGATGTTTTTCTCCATAATTAGGGGAGTTCAAGAGGTTTTGGCCTCGGGTGGTCCCCACCACCATAACCTCTCATGGGGGGTTAAGGTGTGGTGGTCCTCACCACCATAACCTCTCATGGGAGGTTAAGGTACGGTGGTCCCCACTTCCAACTTCCACATGGGTGGTTACAACAGATAAAATAAAATAACATGTGTGTTTATTTTATTTTATTATTTTCACTAAAAAACCAAAAACTAACTTTCACCCTTCACCAACTGCCATCGAGGTTAAAGTATCATTAAGCGAATACTGGCGCTGTGAGTTCAACGATGCCCTAGGATTTCAATTCTGAGCACCGGTTCAGAATTTATAAAATCCCGCTCATACATTTACTGAACATACCCGAAGAAAAGTTCAGAAAGTTATTCCTGGCACTCTGGGCCTCAGAATCACGCACCGTCAATTTTCACTGAATCGTATAATTCCTATATATTTAAAACAAATTAAATATAAATTCTGAGACTTTACATTCTCCCCACCATAGGTCTCTACGTCCCCATAATCCAAAATTCAATACTTGGTAAACAAGTGGGGGTACTGAGCATGCATCTGAGCCTCCCACTCCCATGTGCTCTCTTGGAGGTTCATGTTCTTCCAGTGAATGCACACTAGAGGTATTGACCATCCAAGATGGACCCACTCCTATCGATCCTCAATCTCTACTAGAACATCTGAAAAAGTCACGCCATTGTCGATGTCCAGCTCGCCATGGTTGATTATGTTTGAAGGGTCATGCACGTATCTCCTCAGCTGGGATATGTAGAAGACGTCATGCACTCGGTGAAACAGAGGTGGAAGAGCTATACGATAAGCCACCTCACCAACTCTACTGAGGACCTAGAAGGGTCTAATGAATCTCAAAGATAACCTACAGCCTCGAAAAAATCTTCACAACCCTCATCGAGGTGAGACCCTTAGAAAGAGGTGGTCACCATCCTCGAACTCTAGCGGTCTCTATCTCTTATCGGCATATGACTTCTACCTTCTCTGTGAAGTCTTCATCCCCTTCGGGATCGTCTGAACCTTCTTTGTGGAAGCCCGTACCATCTATGGCCCCACTAGTGCTGACTCCCCTGGGTCAGTCCAACACAAGGGTGATCTGCGAGGTCGCACGTACAACACCTCAAAAGGTGCCATCCCAATGGTGGAGTGATAGATGTTGTTTTATGAAAACTCCACAAAAGGAAAGTTATCCTCCCAGCTGCGACCAAAGTCTAGGACACAAGCACACAACATGTCTTCAAGGGGCTGAATGGTCCTCTCAGTCTGACCATCAGTCTGAGGATGGAAGGTGGTGCTCAAACGAAGCTGCATCCTGAAATACTCTTACAACCCCTTCCATAGCCGGCATGTAAAACATGCGTCACGATCGGAAACTACCGTTGAGGGTACTCCATGTAACCTCACAATCTCTTACACATAGAGGCATCCCATGATCTCTACTGAACCCTGATCTCTGATTGGTAGGAAGTGGGCCGACTTGGTGAGTCGGTCAACGGTCACCCAAATTGAGTCATGTCCCCTTGATGTATGTGGAAGACCCATCATGAAGTCCATGGATATCCCATCCCACTTCAACTCTGGGACCTCTAAAGGATGAACCAAGAATATTGGTACCTTATGCTCCACCTTCACTTGTTGACAAGTGAGGCATCATGAGACAATCTCTACAATTGCTTTCTTCATTCCAGGACACCAGTGTTGTCGTCGGAGGTCCTATTACATCTTCGTCACTCCTGGATGTACCGCTAGAGGGGATGTATGGAACTCCCTCAACACTTCCTCTTGAAGTCACACTGGCACCATGGTATGTCCTCTGAAGAGGATGATGTGCTCCCCGCCTTCAGAAAATCATCCAGGTGCCTGTCTTGTGGATATCTGAGCACGTCGTGCCTCGCAGTCAGCGTCCCCATGATGTGCCTCCTTGACTCACTGAAGAAGGGGGGGGGTGACTGTAAGAGACTATAGAGAGGCTACTCTGTCTCTATCCACAAAGGATATCTGCAAAGTGGATAGTTGCTCTGTCACCTCACCTAGAAGATATATACCAGATCTCCTACTGAGTGCATCTGCTAAAACGTTCCCCTTCCCAAGAGTATATACTATCTCAAAGTCATAGTCCTGAAGGAACTCAAGTCAACGTCGCTGTATCAGGTTCAGGTCCTTCTGAGAGAAGATATATCTGAGACTCTTGTGATCAGAGTACATGGTAAAACACTCACCCATTAGATAGTGCCACCACATCTTCAAGGTGATGGCCACTGCTGCTAACTCAAGTTCATGGGTTGCGTAGTTCTGCTCATGCTATCTCAGCAATCGAGAGCCATATGCGATAACTTCTCACTCCTGCATCAGGACACATCTGAGTCCGGTCCCTGAAGCATCACAGTAAACAACGTACCCTACACCCTCCTCTGGAAGCCTGAAGATGTGGCTACTAGTCAGCCTCTGCCTCAGCTCCTCGAAGCTCTGCTAGAATCTCTCAGGCCACACGAAGGGCTTCCCCTTCTTCCTCAAGGATGAATTTTGTGATGTAACTCTAGAGAAATATGGGACAAACCTCTGGTAGTATCTAGCCAATTCCAGGAAACCTTTTACCTCTATCACACTCCTGGGTGGCTCCCATGAAATTACTACCTCAATCTTCGCTGGATCCACTGCAACTCCAACTTCTGTGATGACGTGTCCCAGAAAGTGAACCTCTCGGATCCAGAACTGGCACTTCGAGAGCTTACCATAAAGCTGGTGCCCTTTGAGTGTACCGAGTACTACCCGTAAATAATAGGCATGCTCCTCCTTAGTAGTCGAGTAGATCAGAATGTCGTCGATGAAGAATACTATGAAGTGATCAAGGTACAGCTGAAAGATCCTGTTCATCAGCCCCATGAACACTAATGGAGCATTGGTTACACCTAATGACATAACAAAGAACTCTTAGAGGCCATACAGACATCTGAATGTCGTCTTTTACACATCCTCGTCTCGCACTCTGAGGTGGTGATAGCCTGATCTGAGGTCTATCTTCAAGAACCATTGTGCTCCCTTCAACTAATCAAATAGGTCATCAATCCTTAGGAGTTGGTACTTGTTCTTCATGGTCAACTGGTTCAGGTGTCGATAGTCAATGCAAAGCATCAAGATCCCATCCACCTTCTTGGTGAATAGAATCAGAGATGACCATGGAGAAACACTGGGCCGGATGAATCCCTTCCCCTACAAGTCCTCTATCTATACCTGTAGCTCACGAAGCTCCACGAGATCCCTTCGATATGATAGTGTAGATATTGGTGTCTTCCTCTGGTACAAGTCAATGTAAAAGTCCACCTCTCTGTGAGGAGGTAGACCCAAAACATCATCAGGGAAAACATCCATGTATTGATCCACCACTATAGGATAATTCTGACTCTACACATCAACTACTCTGAGGGTATGACTAGCCAACTAATGAGTGACTGGATGCACCCTCCTCCGGGTAAGTCCATCCTGCACTAGAAAGTTCCCCTTTTCGTCGGTAAAGGTAAAGCTAGTCCCATCCGTGCGGACACACCACACATTGCGCCTAATACAGTCTATCTGAGCATGGACTGTAGATAACTAGTCCATACCCATGTTGACGTCATAAGGCATCGACCCCACTACTAGGAGATCCCAGCTAAAGCTCTCACCTCCTAGAGTAAGATCGCACTGCTGGCACCAGTGCGTAATCGTTGAATCAACTCCCATAGGAGTCTCTAGCTAGAAGGATCGAACCAACAGCTCCCTCGGAATCTCTGAGCTCCGAATGAGTGCAGTGGCAATAAAATAATGAATAGAACCTGTGTTTGTAAGTACTGCAGCTAAGGTGGAATAGACACATATCGTACCTTGTATCATCTTTAGAGCGCCATGATAGTAGCCCTCAACTGCCTGGAGATGAGCTCTCCCCTATCCACATGCTCCCTACGGTCGGGGTGGACCTCCTGGCGGTGGTGGCAGTAATATCTCGAATAATCTCCCACCGCCAGATGCACGACCAGCTCCTCTACCATGTCTGACTACTCCCTGCAGACTGCCTCGATCGAACCTCTGTCTCTGCCTAGGAAGTCCTTCGACTATCTGCTAATCATCCATACGGTGTGTTTGACAGTCACGAGCCTTGTGACCCTGCCCGCCACATGAGAAACACTGCCCTCTCCTGGCATGTCTGTCACTGCCTCGGGTGGCTCGCACGACCGACTCTGAATCTGGAGGTTGTCATCCCATAGGTCTGGTCCTCTTGGATCTCTGTGACGTCTGTCTGCTGCCATCTGTAGAATACTATGCTACGTGATGACTTGTAGTGGGTCTCGCTGCTGGTGACTGCTCAGCAAGAAAAATCTCCACCAAGAAAGCTCTCTCAACACCCTCGTCTACTCCAGGATGCTAAGTGAGATCACTGAAGCTCTGATCTCTCGCCTGATCCCCTTCTCGAAGGTCAGGGCCCAGAAGAAAGGGTCCCACACCATATCTGTGGAGTAGCATGAGAGGTTAGTGAACCTTGCTGAGTACTGAGCCACAATCATGTAGCCCCTCCTGCAGACGAAGCAACACATATAAGCACACCGCGCGAAGGGTTGCTGGGACAAACTCTGCTCGAAATAGGATCTCGAAGTCTGCCCAGAGAAGTGTCACCTCGTCATGTAATTGCATCATCAAGCTCCACCATCTGCATGATGCTGCCTGTAGAAGGCTGGTAGCAAGGATCATCATGAGGTCTGCTGGTGTCTCTACTAGTAAAGACTCTCACTACAGTCTCCAGTCAATCCTCAGCCGCCTTTGGGTCCATCTCTCTCCTGATCCTAGGTGGCCTATGGGACTGGAACTCATGCAACGAGCTCAAGTGGGGTGCACCGTCTGCTGCTGGGGATGGTGGCATTGGTGGCCCAGTGGGTAATGGTATCACTGGTGCCTCCGCTGGTGCCTCTATTGGAAGAGGACCCTGCACCGAGGCCTCGTCGCTCGGTAGGAAATCAGTGGGTACAACTCTCGGAACTCTAGCCGACTGTTTACATGGTGGCATTCTGAAAAGAAATTGGTCCACTACGGTTAAAAGTTATACCTGGTGAGCTAACTTAATAAATCACCAAGAAAATCTTGAAAACACACACACAATCAGTGTTTTCATGCACTAAGTTGGAAATCAGAAGTCAGGGTCATGGTGTATGGATACGTCGGCCACCGCACCAACAATGGACTCCCTGAACTAAAAACCACTCTCATTACCATTAACACTATTGTTTCAAAGAAATATTAGAGTCCTATGTTTTGCAGTAGAACCGACTCCTCTGATACCAATTTTTCATGACCCGTCCCCTGGGGCTCGTGTCGTGACTACCCCAAGCCCACCTTCCATACTCCAGGGGATGGAGACTAGCACCAAAGGCGTATTACCTAAAAACTGGGAAGGCATTGTCTTTCTAACCTATAACACACACAAACTAGCACATAACAAGATACAAAAACAAGTAAACTGAACTGAAAATAGAGTGAGTGCAGTTAGTAAAAGGGGCCAAAATACAATCCCAACTGGAAAAGTACAAGTACAACTGAAAAACGATAAACAACTGAAAGGTGAAAAGAAGCTTCTGGATCATCCACCACGAATCCTACCTGAAGGGTAGGTACAACTCAACTCCTTATCACACCACGTCTGCCCGTCTCCTCTGCGTACTGACACGTCGTATGGTCCATCTCCGGGTACCGTCCAATCTTGGTACTCTAAGCCTCAGTCAGCGCAGATGATCATCTGCATCCAACACAACAAGGTGCGGGCATAGCCCGTGCATGAGTGAGTATAACGACACTCAGTAGGGACCCCGAGACCCTCAAGGTCTCGCAAAATCCCCAAAGGATAAACCAAAAAGTATGAATTCAACAGATAACCCTAATTAGGTATTTGCCCATACATATAACTATGTTATCAAGTAATCCATCTCAATCATGAGGAAAACACATAAAACCTAACTCAGCTCAAACCTGGATTTTATTCTTGGGGTAGTATCATGTAACATCCCTAGTCACATTGTCAAAACTTAATATGCTGGAGAACTCCTCCTCTATCGAGTACAATGGGCCTGTCGCGACACCAATGAGCTTCCCACTGACCTTAGACTATTGTGGTACTCCTCCTGTCAAGTACCATGGGTCTGCTGCGACACCGAGGTGCTCCCCACCATGGGCCTGCCATGTCACCAAGCGTGCTCCCCCCCATAGCCTGCTGAGGTAATCCTCTTTTCGAGTACCGTGGTTCTACCACAACACCAAGGCGCTGCCAACTACGGGTTTTACATGACACCATGGTGCTCTCTGCTGGGGTAGTCGAGTCACTCCGAGTCGAATTGGTCAGTAGTTGTCAGGTCTCAGCCAGCTCCTAGGTATCCGTATTACGCTCACTCATCTTCGGGAGGATCTGATCCACGAGATACTGGTCGACACTCCAACTGCCACGAAGTCTTGTGTAGAAGTATCTCAAGGGTCCGTTACATCATAGGGGTATCAATGCAATAGATGGTACGTCAATCAGACGCTCGGTCTGTACGTTATAACCTTTTAGTCCTGGGGGCATGGTTGGATTCGTGATCGATCCAACCTGACTGTTCTCCAATATACCCAAAACTGCAGTGGGGTGTACTCAAAGGGATCGTCACACTCCATGATTTCCGATGCCATTGATGTTTTATAAAACAGACATCCGATGCCAATGTTATGGCCCAAGGAAAGGAAAATGGTCCGCAGTGGGCTCGGGTCCGGTCCGAACCGGTTGGACCGACCCGGGCCAACCTGGCCTGGGCCGACCCAGTGCGGGTCGACCCGGCCTGACCCATTGGGTTTGGCCCGGCCAGCTGGGCCTATCCCAGCAGGCCGTCGGGGGCCCCAAAGAACCGCGAGGGCGCGGGGCAGCTCGGCCCGTAAGGGCTCCATGAGTGTCAGGTTCGGCCGGGGCGCCGCGAGGGGCCGGATCGGCCGGGGGCTCAGAAGGCCGATGGCTGGAACAGTCGGGGTGGCTTGGGAGGCTGACAGGAGGTGCAAGACAGTGAGGGGCGCGGCCTGCGGGGGCATGACCGGTGAGGGCAGCACGGTCGGGGTGCGGCGCGTGCGGCGTGCTGCGCGTCTGGGGTGCAGGGGCTAGTTTGTCCGGCGGTCGGAACACCGCGGGGGCGGCGCGGGTCGCGGTGGCCGTGAGTGGCGGCGCCATCACCTTCATCTCCATCCACTATTTCAAAGAACACATCATGAAAAATAGCGGAGGGGTCGGGCCGTGTTTGTTTTGCCCGTACCCTCCGCATTTTGATTGGTAGCAAAAAGTTCACAAGAACAAAGAAAAGAAAGAGAATGGAAGATATTTTAAACATCAATTCCCATAATCCATCGTTAATTTATATTCCCAACCTCGCAAAGGAAAAATAGGGGTGAACAATGGAAGTGTTAATCAAATAACATTAAACCCCTACCTTATTCGTTGTTCATTGATGGAGTCATGGGAAAAAGACGAATCGTTGGGAAAAGAAAAATGTCAGTGTCGTCGGCGTTTTCCCTAATCTCCAGTTTGTGTGTCGGTTCATCGTAGTTGAAGATGTCCCATGCCAGGAGAAGTCCCGAGGAAGAATCTCGAAGGAGTTCGGCATTCTTCATTGGCAGAGAATTCTTCGTTAAAGAGCATAAACCTCCAACTGTTGGGTGTCATGTCACTTTACCAGCGCTTCGTTTCTTGGTGAAGCCATCCCAAATCCTCCTCCCAAACTCCATATATATAGGAGAGGGGAGAAGGTATGTATGAATCATGGAATTTATGACAGTTCATTTATTAAGAACCTTCCTAAATTCCAACAACACTGTTACTTAATTTAAAAAAAGGCAAAAGCCAATTAAATAGGTTGGCACATTTAATTGGTGCATTGGTAGAATTAATGTGGAGGAATTGAATGGGATCCTCCACCTTAAATGAGGGGTTGATAGGTTTTTCTCTATAATGATGGGGGTTCAAGAGGTTTTGGCCTCGGGTGGTCCCCACCACCATAACCTCTCACGGGAGATTAAGGTGTGGTGGTCCACACCACCATAACCTCTCATGGGAGGTTAAGGTATAGTGGTCCCCACTTCTAACTTCCTCATGGGTGGTTACAACAGATAAAATAAAATAAAATGTGTGTTTATTTTATTTTATTATTTCCATGAGAAACCCAAAAACCAACTTTCACCCTTGACAAACTGCCGTCAAGGTGAAAGTCTCCTTAAGAGAATAATGATGCTGCGAGTTCAATGGTGTGCTCAGATTTCAATTCCGAGCACCATTTTAGAAGTTATAAAATCCCTCTCACACGTTTACTGAACGAACTCGAAGAAAAGTTCAGAAATTTATTCTGGGCACTCCGAGCCTCGGAATCACTGCCGTAAATTTTCACAGACTCGTAAAATTCCCATATATTTAAAAAAAATTACATGGAAATTACGGGTCTTAACAACTTAAATAAAGTGATAGTAAGGATTATCCATAGTTAACTTTCTATCATTTTATAGGAAAGCATTGTGTAAATCAAGTTCTGCTTTTTGAAGTTGGGACTTTACTCAACAGATCATGGAACCACAAGTTAAAGCGGTCAGCTAGCCAAAATCCTATCGTGAACCCTCTAAGTAGTGGTGTATCCATACCTTATGGACAACGAGGGTTGGTTCTGGGATCCTTTCTACTAGAATAATCTAGCGATAGAGTGTTTCAATTGTAGCACAGAGGGTTCCAAGAATCTGATAAAGTAGTGGGAGACATTAAATTATTTAATTAATTCATCAAAATGTCTAATATGGTAATCAAGATAAAAAGGTACTAGTCTACTAAAATTTATTTTTGTAGTAAAAGGTAAAATTATAGAACATTTTAAACTGCGATAAATATTTCACAAAGTAAATGTCCTCTCTGACACGAGTATCTCTGAATAGTACAGGTGCATGTGCATAGTAATGTGATATAGGAAACTCAAGGTTCTAGTGACCCCAACACTGGTAAAATTCCTCAAGAAGCATGGGTGAAATTGCTTACAAGAGACTAATGTAAAAATCATATGATAGTTATATCATTATGCTTTCATCAACGTCTGGGGTCAGTTTTAGTTGATACAACAATAAATGAATGATAAAATATAAAGTCTCATCTCTAAGATATTTTCAGGGAGAAAGCGAATCAATGATATGAATAAGGTGATGCTACACCGACATGTTTAAATTGAAAGATCAATTATGATCTTTAAATGGATCTATTTTCTCATATCATTTTCACCCCATTAATCGAGTCTCTTTTTAAGTCAAAAAATGATCAAGTATTGAGTAAATGCATCATTACCTATTTAGGAAAAGTTTTTCCATTTGAATAAGAATATAAGAAAAATTCATAATTAATACTTATGGTATGAAAATTGAAAGACAACGAGAAATGGTCAAAAGAAAATAATTCCTATGGAACATTCACAATTCCCTTCAATAAAAGGGGTGTTAAATTTGGGGTTATTTTTACTACATATTATGAAATAATAATATGGAAGTTTAAATGCAATAAACTAATTTAAAGAAGAATGTTACCACTTTTACTTCAGGCATATTCATCAATGTAATGTTACGTTTTTTAAGACTTAGTTATTTATTACTATATTATTTTTACATATGTGAATTTAAATACAGTTACCAAGTAAGTATATAAATATTACTAGAAGTCAGGTGTATTCTACAAGTGGATTTGGAATGGTGATACCTTTTCTAATGGTGAGAAGTACATGAGTTTTTAATTGCCAAGTTAAAGATTCAGGTAGAACTATTTTTGAGTATAACCAAAAACATTAATCTCATGTGTACTTGGAAAAAAGGAGATATTCTTCCATGTTTTGGAATGAATGTTGTTTGTTTGTATTTAAATATTAATCACTAGTTTAGTAAAACATGAATCATAGTCAATGAGTGATGAATATAAATGCAAGACATATACCTGGTAATGACAAGATTATTCTTTTTCAAGTAATACTAAAAGTGTATGTCATGAAAACACCAAGTATGGAATTTAGGATCAGCATAGCTAAATAAATTTGGTCTTATCGACGTCTTTAGTTTGGAAAAAGGAACCTTTAGAAATAAAAGTTTGTGATAAAGATTTTGTAAATAGTTCAACAAGTGAACGTGAACCATTCCAAGGTTAAAATAGAGGTTTATATATAATTAATACGATTCATTTAAGTAATTAAGGGATAACAAAGTGAAGTGTATTCATGTTCATATGAAATTAGTTTCTTTGGGTTGACATACTAATAAATATCTTAAACAACGCATTCATAAATCATGATAATGTAGTGTGGAGTAATTCCTAAATGCACATTGCCTTATCTACATTAGGGAATTTATGATAATGAGGTAGATCAATGATTAAGTCTTACATGTCAACATTGATCATGAAATTTAGTGTGTATTAATTCCTAAAATCACATTTTATACATTACAGTATTGGTGAAAGTAGTATCAATGTTGAAACTTGGAGAAACTTCCATTATATTTCATTATGTGCTTTGCAAATAACAACGTAATAACATAATCATATGATAACTAAAATGAAAATTGAATATCATGCAAGTCATAGTATTATGTAAATCATTTTTTTCATAAGGAAATGTGTTTGGATGCAGAGAGTTTGTTAGGACATAAAAAAACATGAATCCAGAAAAACACATTGTGCATTTAGTATAATAATCCAAACAATTGCTTAGGATATTACATAAATCCATAAGATAGAAACATAGGTAGTTAAGTAATAGATTACACTTCTATATAAGGGTTCACATATCTATTAGAGATAGTGGGTTCTCTATTGACTCGTGTTTAGTCAGTGCTCAATATGCAAAAATAGTTGGCATAGTACCTAGTTCCACAAGCCCTTGTGGAACAAAGTGTGTTCCAGAGACACGTACTGCGTAGGAAGGATAAAACCATGGTGATGGTTTTTATATTCATCGCAGTCAGTGTTCTATTATTCAATGTGAATAATATTTCCTCCAAGTAACTAGTGTATGACATTTATCTATAATTGATAAGACCAACTAAAATTCAATTAATGGATTCCATGTATCAAAGTGAAAAGGGCATTATTATTTTTAATTCTATTGTGGGTATTCAAGTGAGTTGATAAATGGATGGTTCGAGTACATTAACAATAAGGATTGATTGGGTTCACCAAGTCATTTTTCCTAAATCCTTTATAATTTTACTTATCATAGATAATATCTATGATCAAATTATTTAGCATTGGATGTCATGACCACCGATTGTGGATGGTGTCTATACGACACAACCAGAAAGGGATGGTCACATCACAAAAATTATAATAAAGGTTGCATGTTACTGAAATCCAGTTTAGGATTAAATTAAAAAAATGATCATAGAATATACATTTGCAAAAATTATTTCCATGTGTCTATGAGGGGTTAGTGGGAACATCAACATTTTACAAGAAAAGTATGTTTGGAAACATATGGAAAATAGACATTGGTCTTACAGTTAGTTAAGACCAAGATGAAATTTCTTCTCCAGTGACTAAGTTAAAGTACCAACCTAAATTCTATGGAAAAATGTATAATGTAGTAGATCTATGGGTTTCTTAGTCCTAATAAATTGTACATATAATGACGTTGTATTAAACAAAATAAAAGTTGGAATAATTCATGAGATTAATTGTTTCCTATGTTACAAGGCATAATCTCTCCAGGTTGTCCTGTCTAAGACATGTGAGTTGATAAACGTGATTAGTAAAATCCATACTTCGAAGTGATGGATCAATCACATATTCCATGATATTTACAAGAACCAATATTACTATGATATATTTTACATTAGGAAAATATCAGTTATATCAAGGAGCACTCCAAGGGATGTAGTCAGAAATATGTAATTGTACATAGAAAAGTACAAAAGATATGTACCTGGTAAGTGGAGAATAACTGATACTAGTTTTTAGGGATATAATCTAGTCTTCCATTGATCAATGTGATATACCATCACAATTAGTCTATAGATGATGAGCGAGTCATTCTCATTTATTCCAGTGGTATCCATACCTATAAATACAGATTATGTTGCAGCTTCTAGGGAAGCTAAGAACCAGTTATTAAACAGAATTATTTGTTATAGTTCTTGGAATCTCACATAGTAAATAAAATATTATCATAATGACTATTATGATATTCTTACTAGCCATGATGTGAGGTTATGATAGTGGAAAAGTGGGATATACTCGGGATACCATCTCTTGAGAAGTTTTACTCAGTGAGATAAGGTTGCAACAATAGAATAGCCATGTGGCAGAACCATGGTAGACCCAGTAGCAAAATCCGTTACTCAATAGAAGTATGAAGTTCATCATGTGAGTGGCTATGAAGTTTGGTTAACAATATGACCCTAGTTCAAGAGGGATTTTTGAAATAGTGGGTGCCCTAGACTCAACTATTTAGTTCTTTTGATTACCATATCATGTATATTGTTAGATATACATGATGTCATATTACTATAATAGTGTAGACTTTTTTGCATCCATTATTGAAATGGTAATTTCCAAAGATTAATTTTCATATCGAAAGGTTATAACAGATACCAGGATATAATGGGAACCTCTAGATACTATGATATTAATCGTAAATAAATTTTCTACGGTCCAGATACATCTTACTGATTAGACATAGTTTATTTTTGACTGTCAGGTGAAAGGGGCTCATAAGCATTGAGACTTCTTCTCATGATGTTTGCACTTGGTGATCTCTAGTAGTGAGATCATGAAGAATGTACCACCAATAGGAACACCACATGTTTTGGGTGTCATTGGATGTTCTTATCTATGATAATGTGTAATGGTCTTTTAACTTGATATCATTTCCAATATATGAAATTTGAAATCATACTTTGATAGACGAAAAAACTAGGATGTTGAAATCATGGTGAGGTAGTTTGTGTTGGGTGCATCATTGATGGCATGTCATTGGTCGAATGGTCAAGAAAGTATTTTTCGCTTCAAGGTTATGGTAGTAATATTTATCTCAGGCCTTGTTGATAAGGATGGTAGTACCTTCATAAGTCCATGGACATGGAATTGGAGGGTATGTTTGTCTGGTTTCATCAACAAACAATTAAGCAAGAAAAGGGCGATGAAACGTGAGTGCATCCGGATTTATGAGATATTCATGACAACAAGATTATATTATATAGTACATGTTCATAGGTTGGTTTTCACTACTATGATAATCCATATCTCTTTAGGGTTCATGATGGGTTGCTGGATCTTGCTCTTGGTCTGTGAATACAATTCAATACTATGAAGATAAAGTCTTAGAGGATCACACACAATAGCGTATTCCAGAATCTGCCCTATTCAGTTGAATAGGAGTTTTGGACATGGTGGTACCCACCACTAGGGTATGAGATTTGTCCATAGAGATTTGATCACCAATGCAATAAATAAATTCATATTATTCAGATTAAGAATAATTGGAATTGAATTATTTTATTAAATGTATTTACCAATTTTAAGTAAATACATGAAAAATATTATTTGAACGAATATTAAAATATTCGAGGTTCAATTGGTATTAGCGGGAGTAAGAGCTGAGTTAATGGATTAATTATTATCATGTAAAATATTTAATATATTACAGATAAGTGATAATGATAATGAATAATGTTTAAAAATAATATTAGTAGTGAGAATATTATTTAATCGTGTGTTATGTATTCAGGTCTCCAGTTGGAAATAATAGGTATTTTATTGCTACTCTATAAATAGAGGAAGAGATGAGTTTTCAAAATACTATTCATTACCTTTCTCTCTCATCTTCTCTCTCCCACAACCTAAAGGGAGAGGCTATGGATCCAAGAAGCTCAGATCGATCCCACTATCAGGCATCACAAATAGAGTGATGTGATGATCATCGGTGTGTCGAAGGATTCATTGTAGAATCGCAGTAGCACCCAGATTACGACGATTGGTTCTCCCATGGATTCCTTGAAGAACATGTGGATGATCTAGATGAATTAGAATTTGGGAACTTTGAGAAGTGATTTCGAATGATGAGAAGACATCACGCATGACTTAAGATCTAAAACAGGTATTTTACGGTTTTATTTTGTGATTAAAACCATTCATGTGAGATCCTGGGATTTGACTAGGAGTCCTTTCCCCAACATCGACAAGATTACGTTGATCATTAGGGGAAATTATTAAAATCCCACCTATTTGGGGCCTCCACTTCATGACTATTTCCATAAATATCATGTGAAAAAAATCAGGTCTGTGTGCGAGAAAATTAGGGATGTGCACGAAATAGGAGTTTCACACAATACTGGATTGAGGTTTTATGCGCAGGTGGTGCTTCGGGTTCAGAACTTTGAAAAATGTCAAAGGAATTCGGTGCACGCAAAATTGGAAAATTTTCACATAATGTTATATTGGAAGCGGTAGTTTTATGCTCTTGAAGAGGGTTTTACTCATGGATTCCTGTTTTACATTCAGGGTCAAGAATGACTATAAATATGAGGTGACCCCATCTCAATTGTAATGTTCAAAAAATAGAGAAATCCCAATCTCTGAGTCATAAAAAAGTTGAAGTAAATATTTGTGTGTAAAAAAGAAAGTGATTCACATAAAATGTGAAGTGCTATGTGAAAAAAAGTTGTGCGTAAAAATATAATTAAGAACAAGAGGTTTTATGCGTTAAAAGTGGATTTTTACATGTAAGGAATGAATTTTTTGTGCAAGACACCTAGAAGGGTGGGAAAACATTTGGGGTCATGCGTGTCTTCAAAAAGTGCTAAGAACTATTGAAGAGGCTTTACAAATAAGGAAAGTCCCATGAACCATTCAGTTTCACAATGGGAAGAAGTACCGCAGTCACACAACTGATGTTTAACACCCTCATTTTGCTCTGCAATGTGAAGAAGAAAAAGACGTGAAACTAAACTCATATCAGTACAATGAAAGAAGAAGTATACCCATACACTAATTTTTTGGTTTTGATAATTGAAGGAAGTGGTCAAGACACTGATACACTATTCCATATTCATACAGTGACAATGAGAAGGAAGAGAAGAAGAAGAAGAATAGAATGTTCCAAACTAATTATTGGAAATTATTCATGGTAGTTTAACTATGATGATGCTGAGATGAGATGATCTTCATTGATATGATAATCACAAAAGGAGTTTGTGATTCTAGAAATAAGAAGAACAGGTTTCAGTGCACCTAGTTTTTTTATTGAAGAAGAAAGAGAATAATATTTTTAAGCTATTTTTTTTCTACTAAGAATGATGAAAGGAGTGTTACTTTCATTCTTCTAGGAAAGTAACAAGTTAAGAGTGGAAGAAAAAAGTTTCATTGTGGTATCTGATAGGTCTCAACTACTGGAAGACTCTATTAGTGTTGGAAATATTTTCAACAGGGATAATATTTTCTGGAAATGAAGTATAAATAAATAGTTATAAAGATTCAAGAGACTGTCTTGGTGGGGAGTATAAAGAACTAGCGAGTGTAAGGGAATATCCAACTTGTTGTAGTTGGAAGATGATTTTTTCATTCACCCTACTAGTATAGATACTCACACTAGGAAGCGATTATATCTTTATCTCCTGCAATTATAGGGAGCCATATTGGATAGTGGATTATCTTCCTAGCCAAACCACTGTACCAGTTATGACATTATAGTGGAGAATTTGTGTACTTGTCATACCCATACACAATAAGGACTTACTTATCACATTAAATAGCGAGCCTTATAAAAATAACATGTGCATATTTTTAATTATTTTTATTATTTCATAAATTAGGGAAAAGAGAATAAGAGAATCTGGATCCTAACAGGTCAGAAGTTTCAGGGAGAAAAAGATGGAATTGGGTTAAAAGTTCCCCAAAACTCATTCACCCACTCTCAATGTTATGAATATCCCAAACTGGTCCTTTCACTCATCACTAGTGATCGTTGCATAAAGGCTCTAAAATTGAATCTCTCTTGATCATCCACATACAGTACAAAAGCCTACAGAAGCATCAATATTCAGAATCTAGTTGATATTTTGGGGGTTTCGACGACACCTTCAACATCACAATGATCACCACTACTATGTTCCATCGATATGTGATGGTGTTCATAGATAAATTCCTTAGAATGATATCATCTCTTTATTGTAATTAAAAGAGAGGAGAGAGAATATATAGATTTAATGCAGTGAATATTATATTGAATGGGGGCCTCTGATATTATTTATATTGGGATTCCAAAATACCAAAAAAGGGTTCTCAACACCTGGATATTAATTACCCCCTAAAAAATCCATCTTATGACTACATTAATGAGTTATAAATATCATTAATATATATTTCACATAATTTTAATATATTAAATATATTATGTGAAAATTTTGTGTCATTAATTGAACTTGAAATACAGAAAAATATAAAATGAACATTTAATATTAAAATAATATTTGTTCGTATAATTTTTCTCTATATTTAATTTAATAATTGTAAATAAATTTTATAAATAAATTCAATATCAATTATTATTAACAAGAATAATATGATTTTTTAACCCTTGCAGATCATGTTTTCTCGAACACATCCTAGAATCCTTGGTGGGGCCCACCACATTCTAAACTCACCTTCATTAGAATCGGGAATAATTTAGAATATGATATTATGTGTGCCTCTCTAAAATAATATCTTGATATCATTTAATACTATTAATAGATGAAGAGTGGAGTCTAGAAACCCATATGGGCCACTAAAAAGATAAGTAGTCATAGAAAGAACAATATTCCTACTTACACACATAATGTAATACAATCCTTTTGTCTTCTGATATTCATTATTAAGGACACAGATGTTGTATCATCATCCTTTCTTGTTTTATTATTCTCTTACATTACTATAAGGACTTATATTCATCTACCATGACCATGGATTTAGTGATGTTACTATCATCTTGGTGAACTACGCCCAAAATATATCTTCCTATTAGAAGTGAAAAATTCTTTCTTCATTATTCAATCAATGTTATACCACCAATGAAACAACAAACACATGATATCATATAGTCAAGATCACAATGTGAGAACATCATGAGAATAATTCTCAATGATTATGAGCCCCCAACACTCACACATTCACTTGATCCAACTTGCTAGAAAACCTTTTTAGATCTCACATGATAATATCATGTTTCTGTTATGTTATGAATTTTTTTCAGGGGAATTATATACTTCTCTATGTCGGTATTATAATATTTGTATCCTCACTTTCTTGAGTAAGACTCCTCATGTGATGTATACCTTAAGTAGATATGATTTTTTACACTATATAAACACGACATCTTGGCTACTACTAGTAGTAGAATAATCATAATTTCTAATAGGATAAAAAATTATACACTAGGTGTGATTTGAAGAAATGGAACAAATCCTTGAATATTATAAACTAATTCATTAGTAGCATTAGAATCTATAAAGAAGTCAATATTTGTAGATATAACTACCATTGGATTTATTGAGATGTATTTCTCATTACCTTGGATAGCTACGATATTAAATTTTATTGATCGATAAGAATACCAGTTTGTCTCCCCTTATAAATAGTATCCCTTCCTCTACATATACCAGGTATGTATCCTTTGTACTTTTCCATGTACAATTGTATAGTTCTAATTGTTTCCCATGTAGCACTCTTTGATACAACTAATATTTTCCTACCATAACATATGTTTCTTCAATGTAAATTTTTTTACATAGCATGAGATACGTGATGAATCCATCACAGAAGAATATAAAATGAAAATTACTACATTAATATCCCCCCATGTAACATATATATCTTCTTAGAGAGATTTCTGTCATGTGGAAATGGTAACATTTCTCTCTAAAGTTTTTTCAACTTGTATTTTATCAATACATTGTCATGATTTTTACTACTAAATAGGTCTAAGAAACTATTATATCTATCACAACAATTATCTTCCCAAGAAAGTAGGTTTCTATATTAAGTTAATCTCTAGAGAGTTACTTTCATTTTGGTCTTCAATAATTATAAGATGAATTGTAGTTTTCCATATGTTTTTGAACATAATTTTGTTGAAAAATATGGTGCAACCACTAATATATTGTAGATAGATTCCAAAAATTCATTACAAATGAAAATTCTATGATAATTTTTATTACCTCAATCCTAAACTGGATTTCAGTAACATGCACCACTTATTGGAATTCTATAGTGTCACCATCCATTTCTGGTTTTGTCGTATATACACCATCCAGGAATGTTGGTCTTGACATCCAATGCCCAATTTAATGATCAAATAAATCAGCTATAACAATTAAAATTCTATTGTATTTAGGCATAATGACTTGGTATAACTAAACAAGCCTTATTGGTACCAAACATGTACCATCCATGTATAATATCACATGAATATCCACTGTAGTATTCAAAATAATAATCCACTATATCTTCATACATGGAAACCATTGTTTAATTTTAATTGATCTTTTCAATTTTATTTAATTTTCATATATTTAATACTTTTAGGATTCATTATCCTCAATTAATAATGTATCACTAAACATGGTGAATAAAAATCCATGACAATGATTTTATCCTTCCACTGTATTATGTCTCTATTGAACCTTTTTCTTCCAGAAGTTATTGTTGAACTTGTTCCTTTGAAAAATACATATGAATCTACAAAATTTATTAAACCCATTTCAACATTTCTCCTACTATCTCGAATAGATACATGAACCCTTCTATGTTAATATTGACTATAACCTGACTATCCCTTTCCTATCTTAGGAATTAATGTAATATACATAGAAAAAATTAAGATAAATACTTTAGATGCACATTTTTTTTTCTACTGATGTAGGTTTGTTTATATCCTAAAAAAGTCTTTTCATCAAAACACATGTAATTATGATAAAATGGATTTATACCAAATTATGACTCATATGATATCCATTTGTTATTATTGTTGACATATGGGTTTGGTATAATGTTTTTATTTGTGAAGTATGTCTCAAAATATAATAGAAGTTTCTAAAAATTTTATAAGTCTCAAAATTTATGCTCTTTTAATTTCATCATGACTCTGATCTTCATAAGAAAAGGTGTGTTTTGGTATTCCTACAAGCTACATTTTCTTGATCAATGTTTTACTGTGAGACTCACCATTGATCCTCCTTATTGGAATCCTATTTTTGATGTGTTAAGGTAATGTGTGTTTATGAATTACTCACCACTATATTATAATGATCTATAAATTCTTGTTCTAGATATTCTTTGACATAACTTCCTAATGAAACTCATATCATCTAACCATGCATATACCATACATCACATTCAAATTCCTTAAAAAACTTAAGGTAATATTTTAAAGTATATTTAAAACTAGCTTAACCTTGGAATAGTCTACTATACTATGAAAAACTAATTCCAAAATCTTTGTGACATGACTTTATTTCTAAAGGTTTCTTTTCCAAATCAATGTATTGTAAGTGTTGATAATTCCTATGTTTTTTATCTCTGAAGAGTCTAAATACAACATCGGTTATATCGTTGACAACTAATTTTATTTTTTCTTCAAAAATATTATTCTTTCTACAAAGAGTCTTACATATTATATTCGTCACATATTACCAATGACTCAGATATTTTTGAACTATTAATTGAGTATTAGAGACCCCAAATAACATCTATTAAAAAACTACAATAATGTCTCCTTATGTCCAAAGAACACATGAGATAAATGAGTTAGTTATACTCAATAAAAATATTAAACTAGAACCATTATCATGTAAATTTAAAGATGTGTTCTTGTCACCAATGACTTACGAGACATCCTTTCTCAGTTACTTGGAGAACACTCCTTTCTTCTAGTAATGTTTCTATAATTTCTTGGTTAATGTATTTAAATAAACATATATATTAGGCATATTGTATTCAATAATCAAGAATTATGACATAATAATAACATGGCATTGATGATTATAAGTGAAAAAGAAAATAATTGATTCTAAAATTCAGTTCATTTCATTTAAACTTCCATATATTTATCATTTTACATGTGATGCATATAGCGTCCTATATGATAACGAGCATCTTTTCTTTGAAGGAAGTTGTGATGGTTGTTTTGGAGTCACACATTCCATTGAAAATTTCTTCTTTCCTTTCAACTTGTTTTCCATAATAACTAATGGTTAAACATTCTTTACATTATTATCTACTTGTTTGACTATACCAAAAATGTAATTAAATTTTTTATGCATGCTATTTATATTTTTGTTCCTAAAAAACTAGATTATCTTGGTGAAAAAGATATAATATTGAGATGTATTGAAACATGATGATCCATCATTCATTTTACATGTCTCTAGTGCAATCATCACCCATTCATATCTCGCTATAAATTCTCCACATAAGCTTCTCATAGATGAGATGATATGTAAAATCGTCCCTATCCTAATGTTTTATCCACCACTCTCATTGGATTTCAATGATAAAATTATGACATAACAATTAAATTCATCGTACATGAGTCTCCTATAAACATTTTTCTAACCCTCTCTTCCTGTGGTGACTCAACAGGTATTTGAGACTCTATCATGTTGAATTTCCTATGTTGTAGTATTGTCAGCATGAGCCTGCACTACACTTTGACGCTCATTTTGAAAGGGCCTTTAGCTTTTACATAATTAATCTCAGTGCACATGTGTTGTTACATGCCATTTTACTAAAAAACTAATAGATTAATACTTCTATCTTCATTAAAAATAAGACATTATTGATTAATTTTAATAATCAAATGCTCCCACTATTATATCAAATCTCTAGTAACCCTCATTTATTTTCTCAGAATATTCTTTATGTTGAGTATTATAGTGAAGAGGGTCCTTGAATCCTACCCTCATAGTCTATATTCCTTGTTTATGCCACTACTTAGAGAGTTTCTAGGTAGGTACTAAGCTAGCCAAATTCATTAACATGTGACTCTTTTATCTGTTGAGTGATGTCATGGATTCTAAAATATAAAATATGATTTACTCAATGATTGACTATAAATTTGAAACATTCTAGATTTAGAAAAATATTTTTCTCCAAATTCATTTTAGTCAACCCACCCCTCTCATAATATCTCCACGATAGTAGGATACACCCCCAACATTGGATGAGGATCACCCTCAATCTAGTTTCTTATCGAATATTTTTTGTTTTTTTATACATTCTTTCTTTTGAATTCATTGATAAGTCTGATATCTCCCCCACTAACCCCTGATTTTTTTGGAATGGTGTTGGCCATACGTCCATTTAGATTAAGAGACATAATTGTTTTGTCTAATAACCTATCCACCGACCATAAAATAGGGTTTTTTCAAAGAACATATAATATAGGCATTAGAATTTTTTACATAACCAAATCCAATGATTATGTGGAATTCGAAAGCCTCTCAGTGCATACTATTATTACTACAGAATCCAATCGGAATAGTTCCAACCAACCAATTTTTTTCAAAAATTAAACGCACACACAAATATATATAATACTATATTATATTTTATTTAATAACAATTCCATTAAAAATGAGTTTACTATAATTTAAACTTATGGATGGTTTCAAATTTCCCATCTGAGATCAGATTGAAACATCGATTGTGGTGTTTGGATCAAAACAACTCCCTCTTTAGAATATATTTCCAATTTTATTTTTTAATTTAATGTAGATTTTCAGGAATCCCTCTAATACCAATTTTTTGTTATGAGAACACATAGAATTTACAAAAATGGTAATCTAAAATTTCTCAATGACAATAAACTTAGCTATGCCATTGCCAATGAAGTGCTGCTCAGTTACAACTTGAGGATCGTTGCATGAATAATTTATGAAAATAATTAAACTAAAAAACACCACATATGATCGTAAGTTGTGGTTGACATATTCTCATCACTAGTGATACATTCATGAAGGATCTGAAGTTGAATCCCTCTAGAACTTTCACAAACGATTCTAAATCCTATGGGAGTGTCGCTCATCAGAATCTTAGTGCTAGTATATAGTTCCAATGATGCCTTCAATATCCTGACGATCACTACTACTCCATTCCATTGATCTTAAAAGTTAGTCATTTATCGATTCCTTAGAATGACAGATTCTCTCTCTAGGAAGTGAGAGATAATAGAGAGAATATTTGGATCTCCCGAGATTAATAGTATGTTGCAAGGGAACTATTCCTCCTATTTGAAGTGTGGTCCCAAAATACCTGAAAAAGGATCTCAGCCCTTGAATATTCAATACCCCCATTAACGATATCTTGTGGATACTTTACTCAGTCTTAAAGATCATTTATATATCTATCACTTACTTTTAATATATTATGTGACAAATAATAGTAATTAAATTGGATCGAAATTATGGAAAATATTAAATGACCCTTGAATATTATCATATAATATTTCTCTGTATATAATTTAACACATGTAAATACATTTATCAAATAAATTCAACATCAATTATTTTGGAATTTAATAATATGAATTTATTTTTCACATGTAAAAATTGTATTCTTGAATATATCCTAGACCCTATGGTAGGGCCCACCATTTTCAAAACTCCTATTGATCAAAATATGAAAATCTTTTGAATACGATATTACATGTGACCCTCTTATCCCTTACCTTGATAGTAGATAATACTGTTAACAAACTAGGAGTGGAGTCTAGAAACTCAACAAGGACCCTAAATAGATAAAGGGGTAGTAATGAAAACCACAACCTTCATACAAAAACTTACAATGTAATATAATCTATTTCCTTCATGATATCTCATAAATCAAGATGAACACTTTGTGTTTTCATCATTTCTTTATTTATTATTCATTGAACTCAAATGATGAAACTACTTTTTCTACAATGTACGTGGATTTAGTGAATGTACAAATATCCTGGTCAACTGGGCCTCATATATCACTTCTTATTGTAAGTGAAAATTTCATTCTTGATTATTCAATCAGTGCCATATCACTAATGATGAACCCAACACATGATTCCTTTTCATTACATTAATTTCAGAGTTTTTTTCCATGAATTTAATTGTGTGATCAAATGGTATACATTGATAATAATCTCAATTTATGAGATCATTACACTTGATCACATATTGGAACTACCAATGAAACCCAAAACATGTGGTGTTCTAACTGGTGGACCAGTCCTCATGATCTCATCTACTTGAGATCACTAAGTGAAAACATCATGTGAAGAAGACTCAATGTTGTTGAGTCCCCATCACCTGATAGTCATACATCATCTTTGTCGAGTTGGAATTATGTACCCAGACCATAAGACATTTGATAAAGTTTAATGCCATGGTTTCACAAGGTTCTCATTATAAGTTGGGAATTTCTATATCATTTTAACATGAGAACTAATATAGGAAAATTACCATTATAATAGTGGATGTAGAAATATAGACCCTATATAATGGTAGGAAATCATCATGTAAAATCACTATATTCATGCCATGGTAATCGAAAATTACTACTTAGTTAGGCCTAGGGAAACCACTATTACAGAAATGATAAATGTCATCCTTTATGTATGATAAAAAGGAAGACTAAATGTATGATTTATCAGAATTGTTAAAAATCACTGATAAAAACTATAATTATTATTATCTACTTTTCGGCAGTGAAACATGAAACTACTGTAGATTTCAAAATATTAGAGACATTTCACATTGCTTACAAAAACCATTAAAAATGATCTCTCATTATTTGTGTTAAAAATGGACATAGTAAGTTAATATTTATTAGCATTTTATTCTACCAAAACAACAAAAAATGAAACAATATCAAACATCCAAATGCATAGAAAATATAAATTCCACAGTCTCCAACAACTTTCAGGATCCAATTCCTCCCCTCCCATACCATCCAAGCCCGACCCATATGCCATTCTGAGGTTTTATCCTAATCCAATTGTTGATGGGGGAGTATATCATCCAAGATTATATATAACCCACCACTGATTGTTGAAACTATAGTGGGATTAAATTTTCACTAAAAAATCATCACATCAATCAAAATACCAAATAAGATTCCATCCAATTCAACCAAAATAAAATAAAATCTAAAAATCATGCACTTAAATCACTATTTCTATACTCCCTAGGACATGGTAGCTGAAAAGTATTATGAGATATACTTATTACATAAGGTACCCCCATGTATCCACAATCTCTAACCCGATATATCATTATCATTCTCAAATGGGTTTGGGGATCTTCCACTCACATCACACCTAAACTATTATAACCTGGTTCTGATACCACTTGTCGTGATCCAATTCTTAATAACCCAGTCCTTCCAGTGCAACAAATAATCCCTTATGGGGTCCATCCTCAAAATAATTAGTGATAGTTCGTCCATGATTATATATAATCAGTCACTCACTATAGAAACTAATGAGGGATTGTGTTTTCACCTAACAACAACTTCATAGGAATATCTGGAATCTAATATACCAAGGAACTACATAATGTATCCCACTAGACTATGATGTCTTCCAAATTCACCACACATGAAACATAGTGAAAATAAGAAGCCTCCAAATACTGAACTAGCTATGAAAGTCTACAGGAGGGGCCTTAAGCTTGTAAAACTATCCACAAAATTATTTAGTTCATGAATAAACATCATCGATCCCAACCCCAAAATCACATTTGGCCTCACCCAAAATAGATGCACCAAACTCTGCTTTAACCCCACCCCAACCATGAACATGTGCTCCATCTATATTTCCCTTAAAGAAGTATCCTATAGTGAATCTTCACTTACCTGAAATAATACACAATTATGAACTTCCAATATCTTGCACGCCACATTGAAAAGTTGTTCCATGATCTTCACACCCCCTCACACAGTTGAATTTCTCAGATCTCTTGATATCACACATATTACTGAGCATTGCTACATACCTCTAAAATATGCCACACTAACTTCTTATTGGATTTGTTTACCTAGAACCAAATAATTTTTAATTTATATTTCATTAATATTCAAAGTATTGTATTAATATATATATCTTATCACATATTAATTTGTATTCCAGATAGCATTGATGTGATAATGGCCCAGAGTATATTTTTCGCATTGATAAGGTCATGTGAGTTCCCTGATATGATGAGAAACATGAAATTACATGATGATATTATTAAAAGTAGTTATATGGTTGGATAATATACTATTATAGGGAAAATAGTATACAGATCATCGAGTGTGATTACTTGTAAGAAGATGAGGTTTCTTCTCATGAAGTTCACACTTGGTAATTTCTATGACTAGAGATTATAAGAACAAACCTGCAAGTACAAAATTTTTATATTATGGTGTCATCTAATATTCATAGCTATGAGAATTTTTAATAGTACTTATACATTATGATTGTTGTTAATTTATGTTATGACTCGAATACTAAGCTTTATTTTGTAAACCATGACAATAATAGTTCATGGTGAAGTTAGATTGGTTGGGTGGGTCCAAAATGACATGTCATTAATTAAAAAGTCAAGGAAGTATTTTTCCCTTCCATATTTATAGAAGTTATTATATCGTTGATTTTATTATTATATAATTATCACATTAAATTCCATGTCCATTGTGTAAAAACGTTTAATTCAGATAGTAAAAGAAATATACATAAAAAATATTGGTTGATGACACAGATGTAAACATTTTTTATGAGATATAAAGATGAATGTGTTATATTACAAATCGAATGTCAGTATGTGGTTATCAACATTGATACATAAAGTTATTTATTGTGGGTTCATCGAACCGTTGCTAGACAGTAATCCTGGAATTTAGGCATACCCTCTTAATAAAAACGAGAACGAATCCTAGAGGTTCACACACTATGTGTTTCTGTTTATCTCTATTAAATTATATTAAAATTTAATTAATGAAATAAATATTATTCTCAAGAACAAATAATAATTTTATTCATGTTTTATAGATGACCAATATTGGAAAGGTAGTAAATTCTTATTTATTCTATAAATTATTTTTTTATTTACGTGAATATTTAATAAATATTTATTCACTGGATTGTAGATAAATTATTTATTTTATATATTAAATATTTTATAAATATTTATTCATTGGTTTTTAAAAAACAATACTTACGATAATAAAATATTTATTTGGGTATTCAATAAATGATGAGGAGATCGAGCAGAGGAAGGTCACTTCTATTGATGAATATTAATTTACAAGATAGTAAAATAAATTTTATCATTCTGTGAGTTAGTGAACATTGTAAAACAATAAAAATAATTATATTATTTTTATATGGAATGTGTTTGATAAATATTATTATATTATTTAATGGATTATATGATATTAAATAATGTTTTAACCTATATGCTATCACTATAGAAATATACCTTTTTCTATTTGGAAGGGTTCATCGATAAATAGAGAATCATTGTGCATAATGACTTTGTCTCTCATATTCTTGTTTCTCTCTCCCTATCATGGTTGGTAAACACAAGAGGGATTCATTCAAGATCAAAGGTTGATCAATCATCATAAATGATGCAAGATAATTGAATTTCAATGCTAGCACCTGGAAATTAATTGGCGTTGCTCAAAGGTCAACGAAGCACATGTGGATTATGCATAAATGGGATCTACTATAGGATCCTTACAAAGAAACAAAGGTAATCAGGAAAATGGATTTCAAATGATGAACATCTACATCAAATAAAGGATCCTAATCCAAGTTAAATCCTTTTTTCTGATCTTAAATAAATTATTTATAAATTTTACATGAAACAATACTCTATTAGGGTTTCCTGAAAATATATGTTGAAAGAAAATTTAATCATAACACCCAATAAAGGCCCTTCTGTTGCACCCAAAACCTTCAATATGTTTCATAGTGGTCACATTTTAAATTTATAAATATTTAATTAATTGTTGATCAATATTCACAATTATGGTTAGTTTTTCATTTCAGATTTTTATTTCATTTATCTTATTTGAATTATCATATTTTCAACATTTTAATTTCTTTATTCTTGAATCATAATTTATTAGTTCCAAGAATAGATAAATAGTGATCATAGATTCCACCAGGAAGTGTCTAGGAATCGTTCATCAAGAAGAGTCCAGGAATATGGTCATATAACATGTGATTACACAGTGTTTAGCTGGATTACATGTTATGTACCCAAGTGACTTCACCTGGACAAGTCACGGATTCACGACATGACAATTCATAATTTCACCTTGTAAATTTATTACACACTGCATGTAGACTATCCAACATAGAAGACAACATGTTGGATTTCCTAAACAGTAGTTGTCATACATATTGTGTAGTATACCCACCTTAGTGGTGAATTCACACAATTAGCGTGGTCATTATACATGATAAAAGCATGTGTGACTAACAAACTTGATCATTAATGATATACACGACATGTATGGGGTGTACACGACATGTAGTTCAACACTTCCAAGATCCAAATACACGATGATCCATTCAGTGAGTTATGCGGACACACAAAAACAATAATACACTTAGTGTACCTAATTTTTTCACATAGTGTAGTCATGACCAATGAACACACCATGTTCTTTGACATATTCTCCAAAAACAGGAAAATGTGGTACTACATGGTATGTAGCTGGCTTGTACATGTCATGTACTCCATCTGAGGTACATGACCAAATCCCCATGCGTGAAACTTGGGTACATGAAAACCAATGTACATGATGTGGAGCTCATAAGTACAGATTGTGTAGTATCCCAATAAATGACTAAATTAAATTACATTAAATTTAAAATTATAGCATTAAAACACTTTATTTATTAATTCGAATACCAAGTGTGTTTGAAATTTGTATTGTTTTAATGAAGTTTAAAAGATCAATTAATTTATTATAATAAATTTATGATTATTGGGTTCTTCAGTTTATATTCCATGAATTCTATTAATAACGGGAGTCTCCAAATTAATACGAATTTCTTATAAGATGAAATTTATTTAATTAATTGATTGATTGATTAATTAATTCAAGATAATTTATCTCAGTAATAGAGATTAAATATAAATGAATTTTAAAAGATTTAATTTTGTGTATACGTTTCATGTATGACTGTTCAGAGCTTTACTAGGACCATTGTATGTGTTCAATGTTTTAATTTAATATATTTCATGGTTTTTCAATTATTTAAAAATAAATAAAAATTGTTCTCTTGTGTGTAATCCCTTCCTATAAGATATATAAGACCCATATTGTAGAGACCCGAAGCCTGACGTACATGGACATTACATTACATTTGCGGAATACTTAGTACATAACAAAAACACACACTAAAGGATCGTAATAGTTTAGTGTCTTTGGAAACTCGGAACGTAATCTTCTAATCGTGGTGAAAGTTCTTCAATATCTCCCATAAAGGTCATCCGTTTTTTTTACCTAAAACCTTTCTTTATATCCTGGGGAAAAGAAAACATAAAAGGGTGAGCTCAAATGCTCAGCAAGGGCAATAAAGGAAAATCATATCATATCTTTTTGAAAATCATAACCTGCAAAAGAGATCATAAAATCTTAATAAATCATAGAAGTGAAAATGAGATCCCCATAATCATAACATGAAACTTGAAACTTTGTGGCATGCACACATAATCATGGAAAATCATTTCTTGTTAGTCATGACTCATTGCCAAGACTATCTTAGTGGACAAAGTCCCTTTCTAAATCGAGTAACCCTCGTTTCAGTCCTGTTTCACTGAACCGGTATAACCTACCGTTCCAACCCTGTCTATCTCATGAGATATAAAATCTTTACCCAATGCATTGGAGGGAGATATAGGTCCCACCCATCTCATAATGAATCCTTTCTTATGTGTGCCACAAAATCATAAATCATACATCATTGCATAACCCATGTAATAAAAATGGAATTCTTAAACAACATGACATCATAAAACCATTCATATAAGATAAAGGAATTCATAAAAATATTTCCATCACAACATAATCAAATCCATGTAATAATAGGGATAAAAACAGAACCCTTTTATTATCTTAGATGGAAAATAATTTTGATAAAACACTTGAACTCCATTCTTGAGGAAAATATCCTTTCTACTTTAAAAACATTTTTTTCCTTTCATAACATGTCATATGACTTTAAAATAAAAGAAATTGATTAAAAATAAACTTGAAAACTTGTAAAGGAAGCTTCTTGGAAATAATGTTTTAAAAATCCATTCATGCCGTATAAGTTAAAAAACATTCTTCGTACTTTTGTCGGAAAAGTCAAAATGTACCTCGTACGAAAAAACGACAAAAGATTCCTTTCATACATATTACTAAAAACTCACCGAAGGGTAAAAATGGATTAAAACAATTGTAGGTGTATGAAAATAATATTACATATTGATGAAACATGGATGTGGATGATAAAATACACCCCAGTAAATACTTACGAATAAACAATCTCGGATAAAAATGAGATTGTGATATTTCCCTTACCTTAGGTCCAATTTGCTTCGTATGTGTCCGAACCTCCTGTATAATGATTTAAATAATGTCATTGACTTATTACAGAATCATATTCATTGTTATGATATCATATATGGTTCACTTATGACATTATATTACCCGTTCTTTTGTAAATTCCATGTTAAAGAAGCGTTTTGGGTAAAATCGTTTCATTTATCGTAGGTGTTTTGACTTGTTGTTCTTGACATCATTATTACTTATATCATGATTTACTTACTTCCAGAATATAAAATATGATTTATATATCATATATATTCAGTATATATATATATATATAATAGATAGATAAATAAAATGAAAAACACCGTTCATGGAGACGGTAGTCCGTACGTACGCATGAACGCTGTTTTTCTTTCCTTATTGTCTTGAAATGGAAGTAAGTAGATGACATACATATGTATATATATACATAAATCCAGTAGCTTTATAATGTCATATATTTCATTATTATTTCTTATATATACATTATAATCATTCTTAAATGGTTAACATGGAGAATGAATCTCATCGCGTCGTGGAGACGGTAGTCCGTACGTACGCACGAGCGATGATATCATTTCTATAAATATTGAATTGAATTGGAGTGGATTATACAATATATCAGAATCAATATGATGTTTTAATAACTATGTATAGTTATTCTTTACACCATTATACCCATCCATGTAAGGTGGTGGTGGAAAATAGATTACACCACGACGTGGAGACGGTATTCCGTACGTACGCACGCGCGGTGATTTCTTTTTCCGTAGGATGGATAGATGGTGAAATAGGGTTGTTTCATACTTATAATAACATATCAGTATATGAGTGATACTGATGTTATTACTTTATAATGAAACAACCTAAGAAGAAGAAGTGGAAGAAGAAATAAAGATGAAAGAATTGGTAACGGTAATTACCTCTTCTTTGAAGTGCCTCTTTGAGACCTCCTCTTAGGGAATTAGAATTGGTCTTTGAGGAAGACCAGAACCTCTAGGATGTTGCTAGGGAAGTGGAGAAGAGATTTTGGCAGGGTTTGGACGAGCTTGAGTGCTCAAATTGGTGTGAGGAGGAGGGGGAGGAGGTGTCCTTTTATAAGGGAGGAGAGGGGCACCTTAGGAATATCTCAAAATATTATTTTATATTAAAGTCAAAATCGGTTTATAATGGTTCCAAAGGGTCTTATTTCGAAGATAAGGTGGGGAGGGGTCGAAATCCCATCAACCAATAGAATTTAGACAAGTTTAGGATATTATTTTAACCTTATCAATTAAATTTAACTCTAAGTTAAATAATTTAACTTTTACCATGTCTTTTTGTTTTCTTTCACTATATGGTTAATAAACATACTATAACATGCCAAAAAAACCCCAAATTGTTTATTATTAATATATATATCCTTATCTAAGTCATTTGGCCGAACCTTAGATTTTTAGGAATACAATAACAATTAATAATATAATATTTGATTTAAAAACTATTTTGTGTCAATTTTGACACTATTTGATATATGATTTTTTTGAAAGTCATAACAGAATTAAATGTTAGAACCAAGTTGATTAAATCAACATTAATATATCATAGTAACCTAGAAAATTAGTGGAATTCATAAAAAATCTCAAATTACATTTATTTTGGTGTTTATAACATCAATTATGTCAATATTTCATTAATAAGATAATTACTGCATCATCGTTGTGTCATAAATAAAATAAATTATTTTATGTCTAAAAATTACAAATAAACTACCATCATGTAGGAAATCTTTTTAGCTTTCTAATGAATATTTACAATCGAATTTATCTTATGTATAACCCCATATTAAAAATGATTTACTTATTAAAATTTGATTTTAACTATTTTAACCTTTCTTTAAATAAATTAATAATAAATGTCCTAATCTAATCCAAGTGGGCCTAAATGGTCATATTTTATTCCTAAGTTTGTTTTTGGTCGAATTACACTTGTCCAATAGAATTAGGACATGTGTTAGGGTAATAGTAATATCATATTTACCCTTAGTTACCCTATTTACTATTAACCGCGGTAAAAAAGTAAAAAGTTACTATTCACCAAAAAATTATTTTCATCTCATTGAACCACATTTTAGTCCTTGATATTAACCATGTCTCTCGGATTTTCGAAATTCCATTCACAGAAGCGGAAAAATTAAGTTTTATGAAAAATTCAGTTTTTTTAACTACCACTTAGTAGTTTCACTATTCATCAAAAATTGATGTTTTTCAGAACAATGCCAAAATTTCATCCTAAGCTATATTTCATATTCCGAATTCAAAAATGAAATCTATTTTACCAAATTCATAACATAGAAGTTGCATTAATTAATTTTATAATTAAATCTCGCTGTTAAAATAAATAGCGTGTTTTTAGGAAACAATATATATCAAAAGATTGACACTTGATTATGTCTTGTTTAAATGTGAAATTACAACCAATGACCAACATTGTATTAAATTGTAAAAATATATTCTAAATATACTTTAAAACCACTCAAATTAATAATTTATCACTATTAATTATTTCGATTAAAAAAGTTGTTTTTAATTATAATTTAGTAATTTTTCACTATTCATCAGAATATGAAAGTTATCCGAAAAGTACCAAAATTTCACCTTAGGCTAAATTCGATACTCCGAATCCAAGAATGAAGTTCATTTTGAAAAATAAGATTTACAGAATTTTAAAAAGTGGTTATTACTATTCATAACGGCTAGTTTTAATAATATTTTAATAGCACATCGTTGTTTAGTGAAACTCGGTATTGCGTATTACACACGCTATTGAGGAAGGTCGCGATTACGTGTAATGCAAGGCAAGACAAGGATGCGTGTTGTGCAAGCTCCTTTTGGTGTAGCGTACAATACAAGACATTAATAAAATTAAAAAGAATATTTCTTTATAAAATCTTCGGCTGTTACACATATGTACATAGTTTTTTATGTAATCCCCATTAACCAATCAGTTGGTTCCTCTCACCTACATGAGAGTTATAAATACATGTAATTAAAGCAGTATCCCAAGGTTTGTGGGGGAGGTTAAGACAGAACCACAATGATTCCAACTCAGCTGATATACATGTGTATAAGGGGAATTCTCTAACTTGTTCCAAGACTGGCACAAGTTATTTCCCCAATGTAAAAGGTGGATTTATTATCAAATCTATAAATCAACCATTTTAAAGGTCATGATAAATTCATTGATAAATTATTTATTTCTATCTTATGAATTATTTATTTTTATATGTAAGACCCCAATCATATAATGAATTAATGTGAGAAGATTTAATTGAAATTAATGGATTATGTGTGAATGGTTTATCCAACACTGTAAATTAATTAATTGAAATAAAATAAATATTAAAAAGTTATGTAAGGGATAAAATAATAAATAATTTATGCATCATAAATAGAAATCTCTCATGTTAATAATAAGTTTTTTAAAAGGTTGAGAGTCAATCCCCATTTATTGAAAACAAAAGAAAGAACCCATTTTAAGAGATGGGTAAAGAGGGAACCTAATCAAGACAATGGAAGGATTCCATGTAAAGAAAAATGAATCAAAGGCCAACAACGAAAATGAGTGAAAAAAGAAAAACAAATAGCAGAAAAAGAAATAGAAGAAGTCTCGTCATGCCCTCCCATCATCTGAATTAAGATGAACACAAAGTTTATGTGTCGGTTCGGCCTCCATCGGTGGAAATTTCTATTATCATTATTTCTTAACTGATATAGTGGTAGAACTTAACTGAATTTTTATTGGTTATAATGGAATCCACATGTCTTGTAATAATTTGGAGGTTTGTTTTGTGGAATTCAAAGTCAGTGTTTCCGGATTGGGTGGTTCCCACAATGGATCAGTGAACGGTAATCCCATAGTTGGCAAGACCACATACCTAAATACTTAACTGTATTTCTCCTAACCTCCTGGTGAATTATAAGAAAGGAAATATGGATCCATTACACTATAATGTTAGGCCAACTAGACACTTCATGTTCAATTATGCTGGATTTTGAGACTTGATGAAATAGTGGGCGAATTAATAAATTTTATTATTATTTTTCACATAATTTTTAATCATATAAAGAATTAATCATCTGTTATAATTATTATAGAAAATTTTATTAAAAGATAATAAAATAGTGAAATCATTTCCAAAATCAGGGAATTTCATAACAAATACAAATTTTTAGATATGTTATAAATTTTTATGTCATGATTTATTATCAAAACGTTTTGTAAGATGTGTTGGAATCCCCTATTCCAATTTTTTCACCCAAGATGGTGAGTGAAGGTGAAAAGGTTGCCTACAATTGATATGTTGAGGATGCTTCATATGTATGTTGTATTATGTTACCAACTATGTCAGGATTGTTTAAGATACAATATAAAGGCATGGAATCTTTCACCTTAATATAAAATCTCAATTGTCTTCAGAAGAGAAGGAAAGGATATAAATAAATAAGATTGTCAATGCACAATATTTATGTAAACATGAAGAATGAAATATAGATATGGATCATGCTTCCAAAATGAGGGGATATATTAATAAGTTACTGAGATTGGGCTTCCACATTGATAAAAAATTATATTCTTTAAGAAAGGGAATTCCAATGTATGGTCTTTTTGAACCCTCCACACAAGGAATCCACCTACCCATAAAGAGGTAACCCCGGAGAGATCCCTAGCTGGGATGGAGTCATTTCTAGCTAAGATGGAAGAGCAACCCATATGAAAAATACCTAGAAGGTGATGGTTTTCAAGAAATCTGTCAGCATGGGGGGGGGGTTCCACCTAATTTTTCCCACCCAGTCAGAAACTGGGTGACCAGGCAAGGTGAGTGGATCTTAGGGGAGAGGCTCACCCTAAAAACATACTCCCAAGATTCAAACCTTGAACATCCTAATGTATAGTGTTGTTTTACCCCTCTCTATCACCATTGTTCCACAACTGAAGTGGCATCCACATGGATAATAAATTATCCATTAATCTTCTGTTATTATATTTAATATAAAGTTTAACCTTATTTTTTAAATTTCAGATAAATTAAATGGATTAACCACTCAATTTTTTTACATACATCACCAAATGGATAAGGATTAGTTGAAACCCATTTCTCCACCCTTTATAGTGGAAATTTTGTTATTCAATGAAAAAGATCTCATGAATAATCTAAATCCAAAATATAATTTATATTTTCTAGCAAAGAGAAAAGATATTTAATGGTAGAATAATGAACTAGAGGATATTTTCTTATTATGTTAAAAGAATTGATACTGGAAAATAAATCTCAATGAATTGGAGACGCATGTTGTTTCAACCTGTTTAGGAATACTCATCAAGTTTTTATTCACTTCTTGTGTATTAAATTATCCATTATTTTAACATACATGTATTTAAATACAATAATTGAGAAGGAATGGAAATGTTATAACGTGAACTCAAAAGGAGGTGAGAAAAGGTGATTCCTATGTCAGCCAAGGGAGATCATGATTTCTGATTACCAAAGTGTATTGATTAATATTTTTAATAAGAATGTTAAAAACATTTAACTTATTGTCTATCTTGACACAGTGATACATTATTTCATTTTCAAACTAAATGTTGTTATTGAACTTAAATACTAAACAAACGATTGTGTAACTCTTGAATAAAAAATATCAATTATAATGAATAGTGAATATAAATGTATAAGTCTCTTATATAATTGTGGAAATATAATTATTTGTCAAATAAAACCAAAATTAGATGACCTATTTATACCTATAAAAGTGTTTTAGTCTCAATTGAGCTAAGATAATGGATATACAGAAAACAACTTATAATGTTTTAGATAAAGAAGCCTTAAAAAAAGGTACATCACAAAATATTTAGAGTTAGTTCAACATGTAAATATGAACTAATATAAATCTAAAAGGTATCTTAATATACTTCATGATATTTCTATATGATTTTTTGGAAATTATTTGTGATGTAATTGAGTGCACTTAGTAATGATTGAGAAATCACTGAGCTGGATTGTGAGGAAAAGTCCTATCCAAGTAATCATTGATCATACATTTAGACTAAATGTTATCCCTATCATTAATGTCGTTATATACATCAATGACATGATGGTAGAAAAAGGAAGACCAATGATGAGATATATATATATATATTGTAAATCTTACACCATTCCTTCCATTAAATATTTTTTTTTGCAAATAGGATTGAAACAACTAACCATATGACAACCACATTTTCTAAGAGATATCATATCAATTTCAGTATGATAAGTATCTATTAATTACTACCAAAAGTTTTTTTATGAAATGTTTGTCAAAAGATGTACTTAACTAAAAAAGAACAGTAAAACACTAAGGTTCACCTATGTTAATGTACTTTCAATCACTAATTGAATTTCCCTTTAGTCAAGATTGATTATATTTAAATAAATAATGGATGCATATTGAATATAGTGGGAGAATACTTAACATCATTGTGTTATGACTATGGATGCATATTGGTTGACGTAAGAACACTGGAATCCACTAAGCTCAATAGGGGGAGTATTTCCAGTCACACATAATTTTTTGGAATATATATTACCAAAGAGGTGATTTATGTTTATCATGATGAGTGATTCATATATTATTATATCATAATAATGATTGACATAAATATTATGTAAATAGTAATATGATGAGGGTGAAAAATAAATAAAAATTTCTTGTAATGGAATCCATGTATGAAGATTCAGGGACTCCATACACTGAATGTTTCTATGACATGATACTTCTGGTGAGTATTCAAGAGAAAATATATATGGATGGTATAAGACGACACCAATATAACATGATATATTATTGAAAGGTTTAGTCTATGAAAAAAATTAATTCAAAAAAAATCATGACAGGAATCCTTTTGGATTTTAATTATAAAAAATATATCTATAATCATTATATTGGGATATTGATTGTCAAGGACACCTCATTTTGAGGGATCCTTACAGTACATGTCCATAAGACACGACCAAAAGAAGACCCTATGGTATGTTTCAACTAGGAATAACTAAATGTTTCAGTGAGATCAATAAATTCCAATAAGATATTAAGATTACATAAATTACTTTGTGAATAAATCATGCATAGGGGTCATAGAATATTTTTTTAGGGAACCAAATGAGTGACATATGTATATAACTTGTTAGTTAGAGATCTATATGTGTTGAAGATAAATATATTAACAACATATGAAAAAAAATTTATGTCTTACTAGTTTGTTATGAATAAGTTATGAAATTTATCCAAGTTTAATTAAATATGAAACTATGTTTTGAAGAAAAATGACCTAAATAATAGATCTATGAGTTTTCTAAATGTAGGAAAAACATATATATTAACAATATATTGAGAAGTAAAAGTTTAAATAATTGAATATTAATTTTTTGTTTCCATATAATCCTTCCAATATAACATGCATGGGCTTAATAAAATATTATAGAGATTAAGAAAATTAAAAGGGTAATGTGATAAGAATTCATCAAATGTGCCATGATATGTACTAAAGATTGATATTACTAATGTATAAAGAACAATATCTGAATATAAAATAGATCCAACATAATTACATTGGCCTGTAGTTGTAACTATCTGACATTACTTAGAAAAGTAGAACTAGATGAGTTCTTAGTGTCTAAATAACCGAGAGTAATTGTAATAAAAGGAATCAGACCCTTATCTACAATCAAATCAATTTGATCTAACTTCAAAAAATTTACAAATTAATATTCATGAAAAAATTATTATAGTGTCTGGTTAACATATTTACAATATCTGAGTACGTTGCAGCTTCTGATGTAGCTTAAGAAGCAATTTTAGCAATACCATGTTCCAATTTTTGGATATACCAAATGAAATAGATTTATCATTTTATGATAAGCTTTGACTATGGATTTACTCAGGATATCATGATTCTAACATGGGGATAAGAGGTGGATACATGTTTATATCACTACTTGAGAGATTTTATTAAGATATTAATGTTGTGGTAATTAGATTCTCTATATAAAAATGTGGATTTACCAATCCTAGCCATGTAAATTTGGTATGTCTAGAAGCTGTAACAATACTCAATATAATCATGTTTTATGTGTGATAACTAACTGCTCATTGTAGTTAGATTTAAGGAAAGTGAGAGTTCATTGGAGTAGGTTAAATAAAACCAACTACATTATAGATTAGATTACATGAATATTATATTGAGTGAAAATTAATATAAATATGTTTCACATATTGATTTTTCTTTTATATATGATTGATGTGATAATATCCTAGAGTGCCTATCACACTGATTAGGTCACTGTAGATCCCCACTATGATGAGAACATTGATATTCCTTGATTATATTCATAAAAATAGTTCTAAATTTAGATAACATATGATGATATGGAACATAGTTTATAGATCATAAATTGTGGGTACTCATTAGAGGATGTGTCTCCTTCTCATAAAGTTCATGCTTTGTAATCTCCATGAATTGAGATTATGAGAACAAACCTTCTAGTTGGAATTCCACATGTTTTTTGTCATTATATATTCCTATAGTGAGTATGTATAATGGTCCTTAGATTTTAATATTACTTTTAATGCATGTTATGACTTGAAAACATAGATTTATTTTATAATCCATGATGATAACATTTTATGGAGAGGTTGGATACATTGGGTGTGTCACAAATGACATGTTGTTAATTAATAAGTTGATGGAGGATTTTACCCTCAATATTTATGTATGTTGATATCTCAACCTTTTGATTTAAATATAACTGTCACATTAAATTCAATGGCCATGGTGTAACAACATTTATCATACATAATAAATGAATTATACATAAATCATATAGGTTTATGACACAAATATGAAAACTTCTTGATGAGATATTGAGATAAAGGGGTTATATTACGTAGTGGGCATTCCTATATTGTTATCAATGTTGTGAAATTAAATTAATTCTATTGGGTTCATTGGCCCATTACTAGATAGTAATATTTGAATTTAGGTGTACCCTCCTAATGCTAATGAGAAAGAATCTTAGAGGGTTACACATTAATTGCTTCCACTAATCTCGATTAAATTCTATTTGAATTTAATTAATGGAATAAATTTTATTCTCAATACTGAGGAATAATTTTATTCATCCTTTAGTGACAAATCATACTCACAAGGTGATATATAATTATATAATATTTAAATAATAATATATTTGCTAAATAATTTATTTAGTCATATTAATATTTAATTGATATTTATTCACTAGATTCTTGTAAAAAATATAATATATTTTCTGAATTTTTAATAAATATTTATTCTTTGGTTTTTTAATTCAATATTTAATAAATTGAATAAAATAATAATTCAGGTATTCAATAAATGTCGAGAAGTTTGAGCAGTCCAAGATTTAATCTTATTATGAATATTAATTGAAAATATCATAAAATAATATTTATCATTGTGATAGTTAGTGCACACCATAAAATAATAAGAATAATAATAATATATCATATGCGGTTTTTAACTATAATTATATTATTTATGTTTCAATATGAAATTAAATAATGATTTACCCTATATTCTATTTTTAATAACTGATTGTCAGGTTTATTGTGTGTGGTTAGTTGTGAAATACAGAATAATTTACCAAACGAAATTTCTTTCTCAAATTCCATTTTATATATCCCTCTCAAGATTGAAAAACATGAGAGAGATTACTTCGATATTGATGGATTAATGATCAACATAAATGACATAAGATAATTGATTTTCCACACTAGATCCTGAAAATTAATTGGTGATTCCTTGAGATCAATGGAGATCATGTGTATCACCACTAGAGAGATTATACCCTTGGGTCCTTACATCAAAATGAAGGTAATCTGGAACAGGTTTTTTAGATGATCAACATTTTCATAAATGAAGGTATCCTATGAAAAGGTAAATCATTTCATCATATATTAAATGAATTAATTATAAATTTATCATGAAAAGACCCTCTATTAGTGTTTTGGGGAACTCTATATTAAAATAAATTTTATTCAGAACACCCACCAAATGAACTTCAACTGTAACCATAACCTTATCTTGGCTTGTGAAACAACCAAAATACATTTTCTTAGTCCCCCCCTATAAAAACACCATTTATAGATCACAACCATCAACATGTCATGCATCCATAATAAAACACTTGATTATTGGACACCATGAAGCATACAATTGAAAACAATATTCACTTTAGGAGGATCAAAATGATTACACAGGCTTTTCTAATTAGAATGAACACATGAATTACTCAAAAACCGATGATGTCCTTAATATCCCCTTATATAATTTTTCAGTCCACTAAATATACATACCATATTGAGAAACATCCATCAGATTTAGATGCCTAGATTAATGTTTCCTTAGAACACATAATATATAGGGGATATAATAAATTAAACCCTCTTTAAATTGAAGGAATAATATTCAAATAGTTTGTATCTTCCAATAATGACATCCCTTATAAATAAGATTTGAAACCCCCATTTCTTAAACAAACATTCCTAAAAGGGAGATCAACTTTTATGTAATTCATGAATGGGGATAACTATCATACCAAAAATGATTCTTCATACCATCCCCTAATCACCACCTAAGGCCCTTCGAAAACTACTCTCATAGCTCAATCATGCCCATTCGGATATAATAATTCCTCCACTCCATCCATTCTATAAGAAATCCATTCCATGAAAAATATTTCCCTTTCAATACTCTACAAAAAGGGTATTTTTGCTTCACCCTAACAACCACATGTTTTTATCTCGGGGATCCATATATTAATAATTAGGGTACCAAAATCTAAGATATCCATGATATTTATCATGATAATGATTCTCCCATTAGGATATTTATCACCACATTAATTTCTTATTTAGATAACATGTTTTATTTATACCATTTCAGATTCCCCATAAACCTTTCAACTAAACTTCAATTGACCTCAACATGAGACCTTCCAATGATAGGTTGTATACCAAATTACTTTCCATGAATTCTTTAGAGGAGATATGAGATGAATCCATAGAAACATATGATATGCTTATGCTATATCATATGGTATGATATAAGTGTTTTATAGAGTATGAGAGAAATGTTTATGTGTAATGTTTTATGCCTCTTGGATATAACTTTTCTATTAAATTTTAAATTCTAATGTTATAAATTATTTTTTTAGTTTCTTATTGATGAAATGAATAATATTTTACTTCCATGTTATTTTATGCTTGTTTTGGTTTTTTTCTTATAGTTTTGTTTTTTTGATTATGGATTCATTTTTAACCCTTACATATGATTGGTTAGCACTATGAATGTTCTATTTTACGATTATGTGGTTTTGAGTTTGTAGGGATAACACTTATCTAAGTTGTTTTTTTATCCTCATGCAGGCTTTGAATTTCTAGATTTAACATTACATAAGGCTTTTATCCCATTACATAGCCACTATTATGTGTGATTTAAATTTACATGGGGGTTAAGATACTCATATGTATAGTTGAGATAACCCTTATATAAATAGGTTAGGATCCCCATTGCCTTTACATGGAATGTGTTTGGAGCATGATACCCTTACACGAACATTGCTTTAACCTTATGTGAGCTAGAGTACAAGAGGATTACCTTTTCATGAGGAATGTAGGAAAATTAAACGTCTTTTTTTTGTCAAGGGACACTTATGCAGTGGGATGACCCTAATGTAGTGGTTTCCTAACCTTACATAGTGGGGGAATCAATCATTTTATAGTACAACAATTTTTAATTTATAAGGGGAAATTTATGAAGACCCTTTACACATTTCCAACCATTTAGGATTTGTTATAATGATTTATTTTGAAGACTCTTCAACCACACATGTGTCCAGATTCTATTATAGGTTGTCTGAGGGATATTTTTACTTTAGTTTTAAGTGCCTGAGGTCCCTTATTATGTCAAGATAGACATAGTAGGAAGATCATAGTAGGAAACATCAAGTGATAAGTCATGATAAGGGAATGATATGGTCTATAGGTGAGGAATTTTTTGCATCACTTTCTTTCATGGTTCTCATGTTCAACTCTGAGATGTTGGATTTGGTGGAGAGCTCGAGGATTCAAAGTTCTAATAAGGAAGATTTCAACAATAAAAAATCATGTAGGGATCTCTAATATGTGAGTCTGGACACAGGTAAGGGGGTTCCAGCTATGTTTTCATTCAAATCCTATCAATTTTCCCTATTAAATTTATTGTCTATTATTTTCTTTTTCCTTGTGATTACTATAATGTGTTACTCTAGTTTCATCACTTTTTTGTGTTTCTTAATTTGAGTTTATATACATTAGTCAGCCACGATGCCTGTCTTAGTGATGAACTAGGATGATGTTGGAGTCTCCAATGTCCCCCCTTACCCAAAGCGATGAGAGGATATCCATTCCTCAAAACCAACTCAACCAACACCCTTCATCCTCTTATCTAACTTGTATTTACTCCCTCCATTCCCTACCATCAATCTTAGCTTGATTGTTCAAGATCTTAACAATGACTCACCACAAATAGTGCTCTCGACTTCGGAGTTTTCAGAGGCTTCTGGTCATCTTAATCTAACCTTGGTGGCTCAATTTAGTAGAAGGATTCCCTTGGTTGAATCATCTGATAGGTTTGTATTTGGACCACGGGGTATTCAAGATCATGTGGTAGTGGGACTTCTCGAAAAATTCCACATGATGGTTTTCTTTTCCTCTAAATAATACTTCATTCTTGCATAGTTCAGAGCCCCGAGAGTCTTCAACGGTTGTACCTTTTATCTATTTCATTGTTCATATGATCTAAACATGAATCTTGATACTTTTTTGATGGAATTTTCACGACTATTTCAAAAACTCCTTCTTCCCTTTCAAAAACCCTCCATTCTACGCACGATAAAGAACATGGTAGAAAGATATTTGTGCTCGATATCAGGACTAATTCTCTATTCCACCCAATTTCACCACGCATTTGTGTTGAACATATTTTTTCATGAACACTAGTGGAGATGATCTGGATTGCTGATGGGGAATTAGTAACATGTAATCATGACCTTATGTTTAAATCTAATTTTAGGTTTTTCTTTGTCTGTAATCTATTGGGGCATTATAACTGCTTCTTCCATCAGGGACTCAGGCACCAGAAAGCTAGACAATCTCTTATGCCAGAGGCCCCCCAGTGGACCACTTAAATATTATGGATTCCAGTGATACACACATCCATATGGTGAAAACTACGATCAATCCTAAACCAAAGGTCATAAATGTATTCAATAGGGTGAGAAATGAATTGTGTGGGTGCAATCTAAATGAGAAAGACACTATGGGGTTAGGGGATTCTCTGAAATATGAGGTTACTAAGATTACTTTTTATGCAAAAATTTATCAAATTGGAAATGGACATAAGGTAGTGGACACCATGGTTCAGAAATATTAGATGTAGTAATTAAAAGATGAATTAGGAATGTTGGTGAATTGCGGGGAAGAGAAACCCAATGATTTCCCCTATCCTCGATTAATATTAGTAATCAATATTATAGTTTGGGATCAAATAATCATAATCAAGAGAAAATTTGTTCAGGGTGATTCTTAGGACCATAGTTGTGGGGTGGGGAGAGTAGGGGGAAACTTTTGAATGACAGTGAAAAGGGAGAACTGGGTATAAGGATTCATAGTCCAAGGAGGAAGAAGGTGTAGAATGAAAATAGGGACTCTAGTAGTTGAATTGGGAGCAAGTGGAAGAAATACAAAGTCCACAAGGACTAATCATACCTTCCAAGACCTTTGGAGAAAATATCAACTAAAAAAGGTAGGACCAAGGTAATAGAGGGTGATTCATCTACAACAGATCAGGTGTAGGAGGAAAAAGTGAATTTTGTGAGTGGAAGTGGAATAATTGAAGTTTGTTCCTCCAAGGGTCATGCTATGGAGAAAGAGGCTGATAAAGAATGATCTCAGGCCTAGGAAGATGTGTTGTCTTGTGATGAACCTCTAATTTCTCCTTAGGATATATTAGGAAATAAGGATAATGTTGGGTAAGTTTCATTTGTTTACATGATAGGTATGCGATAGGTTTCATAGACAGAGATTAGGGGAAAATCATGGGACCTTCTATAAGGCCCCAACCTTAAACATCACTTAATCTTGAGTTATTTCAAGAATACACGTTGAGGATCTTTTTAGGTTTAGAGTTTTAGAGAATTAGATCATAAATAATGCATTACATTCCACATTTAAACAAAGTGGTTACATATAAGATAGTACTCATTTTTCCCATCAACAGAAACATATTTAAAATAAAACATGGATTCTTTCTTGACACTTCATTGACACCATCATCATATCATGTACCATTCCCTTGACATGTGAAAAACATTTCAAAAACTTGGGATGAGCATAAAAAGCTCAGTAAGGTATATAAAAATATGGAAAGGAAACATTAGTACATGTATACATGAGAATCGATGAAATCATACTTTACTCATAAAACATAATAACGTTAACATACCTCATGAAATCATAAGATTTATGAATAACTCATAGAAATCATAAGATATAAATGGTAACTTGAGGCATTCATAACATTCTTACATAGGGAGTAACCCTTATGGTTACGTTTGGAATACCCATCACTGTATATTCCCTAAATCTCTTCGGATAAACTTTAATGTTTAACCCATTTGTGTTACCCAATGAATTATAGAGCTATATCAGGCTCACCCGCACTTAGTTTATCACGGAACCACCCATCTTCATAACAATTCCCAAGAACCATAACATAATCGTATCACATAAAACATGCATAAAGGAAACATAAAATTTCCTCATTTCTATCATAAGATATAAATAAAACATATTGATATAATCAAAACATTATGAAAAACATTTTCAATACCAAAATAAAAGAAAAGTACAACATGGTATTTATTTTTCATTTAAAAAAATTTATGGCTTGTGGAGGAAGCTGAAACTCAAATAGTGGTCACGGCGGCGAAGAAGACGTTGTCGCCGCATACGTAAGACAAAAACATTCCTTTTGTCGTTTAGTGAAACACTTCATATAAAAATATTCTTTTCAAATAAAAGTAAAAGTCAAAGGGGTTTATACACCATATAAAAGAAGGTTGTGTATGAAAAAAATATGCCTCAATGAAAGGAGATTGAGACGAAGTCCCATACCTCATATCTGACTTGACTCGATCGTTATTTAACCTCCTGAATAATAAACTTGAGTTAATTTATACTTTATTAAGAACCTTTTTCAAGTTCATTATTCCTTTTATATCACTTATTACCATTTTATGAACACTTTATAAATATTTAAGTTAATAACGGTTGTTTTGTCGATCATTGGTACTTGAGTCAAAAATAAACTCCTTATAATTACAAGTTGTTCATGTGGTAGAATATCCATTATATCCAGAATTATATTCATGATGTAGATATCATACATACCATATATATCCAGTATATACATGCATTTATAATATTACATAACATTTAGAGGTGAGAAATGAAATGCACCGTTCATGGAGACGGTAAGCCGTACGTACGCATGAATGCTACTTTCATTTATATTTCGTATTTAATGGAATGTAAACATAATGATACATAGGTATATTATAATTAAAGTATAGTATCATATATAATATCATTAACTCAATCCTTTATACATCCCACATATGGCATTACCGATTCAAATCACTTTGAGGGGGCGGTAGTCCGCACTTCCTAAAATGAAGATATCACGTTTACCCATAATGGAAACCATAAATGTATGCCATAAATGAAAAATAAAGAAGCTTAAAGAAAACATAAATATATTATATATCACATATTAATATATTGACATCTTAATGGCCACATTTTAAGGTGTTAGAAGATTATTGAACAATCATCGTTTCGTGAGGCAGAAATTCTCCATCCACGGAAACAATATGCTCTTTAACCATTAGATGTAGGTGTGTGTAAGTGTAGATCGAATCCTTATTATAACAACATCCTAGTATATTTAAGATACTGGTGTTGTTACAAAATAAATGAATAAAAAGAGTTTAGGGGGTTGGAGGAGGAAAATAAAACAAAAGAACATTAGAGAATAATTTAACTTTAAATCGGGTAACTCCTCTTGGTTTGAACCAAAATGGGTTTCTTGAAGAGATTCCTTCCTAAGGTAAGGCTTCTAGGATGAAGATATGGATGTGGAGAGATAAAATGATCATATTGTGGCCGATACAATGGCTTTAGAAGTGTGGGTAAAGAGGTGGAGGTGGGGGCCTTTTATAAGACGAGAGGAGGGGCACTCTTGGAAAGTTATAAAATGTTACTTTATATTAAAATGAGTTTCAGATTTTAAAGGTCCCACATTGATATATTTCGAGGATAAGGTGATAAGGGATCGAAATATACTCATCCAATATGTCTCTGACAAGTGTAACTCTTAGAGTTTACATTATCATTTCATTTTATTTAAATTGTTCATTAATGAGGTAATCACTACATCATCATGGTGTCATAAAAAATTTAATTTATTTAATGTCTAAAAATTATAAAAAAACTACTATGATGTAGGAAATAATTTTAACTTTCCATTTAATATTTATAGCATAAGAGATAATTTATGTAGACAAAATTAAAAATGTTTTAATGGTGTGATACATTCTTTAGTGATATTCTCCTTTCTTTAAAAATAAAAAGATAAAAAGTCACTATCTCACAAAATTGATTCCATGGTGCCCCAAAGTTTAGAACAAGGCATCCCATGGTCTCCCATGACACAACCAGTAGCATTAGAACACATTTTGGGGTCATTTTTTTATTATTATGATATTATTTTATTATCCGTAACTACCCGATTACTAATTAATCATGATAATTAACGATAATTACCGTCGTTACTATTCACAATGTCAAAAAATAAGAGTCTTAATTACATAATTTGGAATATATGATTCCAAATATGGAATCCATTTTATGAAATTAAAAATACATAAATTGTAATAATTAATGAAAAAATAATTCCCGTTGTCAAAACAAATAGCGGGTTTTTTTGAAACAATATCTATGAAAATCTGGCACTTGTTTATGCCCAATTAAAAAGTGAAATTAATTATAATGACAACCATTGGATTAAATGGTAAAAATATATTATAATTACACTTTAAAAACAATTAAAAAGATAATCTAACCATATAATTAATTTAGATGAAAAAGCAGTTTTGATGTAAAATGCAGTATTTTTCACTATTCATTAAAAAAGAACACTATCAGAAAAATACCAAAAATTAATCCAAAGTAAATTTAAATGTCCCAATCATAAATAATAAGTTTATTTTGACAAATATAGACTATAATATTGTCAAAATATATATTTAAAAATGGTTCTCCATCAAAAGGCTGTAAAACAATCTTTTAAAAATACTAGAGTATTCTTTGCTTAAGAATGGATTTATTCTCATTTTAAGCCTCTAAAATACTATTTAATTCATAAATAAACATAGATAAATATATCTATTATTCATTACTTACTTGGGATGTTACATCCTTCCCCCCATTAGAAAATTTCATCCCCGCAATTTATTTACTTATCGAATAAGTGGGGGTATTTATCCCTCATTGCATTTTCAGATTCCCATGTTGCCTCTTAAATCATGTAGTTTTTACACAAAAACTTTACTTGATGAATCACTTTATTCCGAAACACTTTCTCCGTATGATCAATAATCTGAACCAGTTGTTCCTCATAAGATAAATTCTCTTCCAGCTGAACTACCTCTGGGCTCAAAACATGAGATGGATCTGGCATGTACTTCCTTAACATTGAAACATGAAAAACATTGTGTACCTGAGATAAACTTAGAGTTAAAGCCACTCAGTATGCAACTGATCCAACTCTATCCAAAATTTCATATGGTGCAATGAACCTTGGACTCATCTTTCCTTTCTTACCAAATCACATCACACTTTTTCGTGGTGATACTTCGAGAAAAACATGATCTTCTACCTCAAAAGAGAGTTCCTTCCTCCTGTTGTCCGCATAACTCTTCTGCCTGCTCTGATCTGTTCTCATGTGTATCTGTATCAAATGAAAATTTTCTACCAACTCTTCTACAAATTCTGGTTCGATCAAATTACTTTCACCCACTTCATCCCAGAAAGCTGAAGTTCGACACCGCTTCCCATATAATGCCTCAAATGGTGCCATCTGTATACTAGAATGAAAACTGTTATTATAAGAAAACTCAACCAAAGAAAGATGTCGGTCCCAAATTCCCTGATAATCCAGAGAACAGGCACGTAGCATATCCTCCAAAGTCTAAATTGTTCATTTTGACTGCCTATCTGATTGAGGATGAAAAGCTGTACTAAAATTTAATTCAGTACCCAACTGCTTCTGAAGGCCTTTCCAAAAGTCAGAAGTAAACCAAGGACCATGATCGGATACAATGGAGAGGGGAACTCCATGTAACATGAAGATCTCTTTAAGATACAAACGGGAAAGTAGATCTAGGGGAAAAGTATCTCGTATAGCAAGAAAATGAGCAGATTTAGTCAAGCGATCAACAATAACCCAGATTGCATTATTACCTCAAGGTGTCTTCGACAATCCCACAATGGAGTCCGTGGATATATTTTCCCATTTCCACTCTGGAACTAGTAAAGGCTGAAGCATCCCATTCGATAACTGTCACTCTGATTTAACCTATTGACAAGTCAAACACTTCATAGTAAAATTAGCAATATCTCTTTTCATTCCGTCCCACTAGTAATACTCTCGAAGATCTCTGTACATCTTAGTACTACCAGGATGAACTGAAAACGGAGAACTATGAGCTTCAAATAACAACTCTCTCTTCAACTGTGAATCACACGACACACACAATCTTTTCCCAAATCTCAAAACACAATCATTATCAATGTTGAATTCAGGCAACTTACCCTTCTGAACCAGCTCTACCTTTTTCTGCAACTCACTGTCTTGCTTCTGTGCTGGTTTAATTATGTCTGATAGAGAAGATTTAACTGATACCTGAAACAAAACAGATGGACATCCTGCACTAACAACTTCTATTACAAATATCATCAAATCCTTAACCAAAGGATCACGTTCCAAACGCAACATTGTTAATGAAGCATTACTTTTTCGACTCAAAGCACCAGCCACTTTATTTTCTTTTCTCAGATGGTAATGAATCATGTAGTCATAATCCTTGATTAATTCTATCCATCTCCTCTGTCTCATGTTCAATTCTTTCTGAGTAAATATATACTTTAAACTTTTGTGATCAGTATATATTTCACACTTTACTCCATACAAATGATGCCTCCAAATTTTTAAAGCGAAAACAATAGTAGCTAATTCCCAACCATGTATAGGGTAACTTACCTCTTGAGTTTTCAACTGACGTGAAGCATAAGCAATTACCTGATCATTCTGCATTAGGACGCAACCAAGTCCTTTCAATGAAGCATCACTGTAGATAAAAAACTCCCCATTTTTGGAAGGTAGTGCCAAAACTAGAGCATTCACCAATCTTCTTTTTAGTTCCTGAAAACAATCATCACATTATTTTGTCCAGATAAACTTAACACCCTTCCGAGTTAGCTTTGTCATTGGACTAGATAACCGGGAAAACTTTCTAACAAACCTTCGGTAATAGCCTGCCAAACCAAGGAAGCTACGAATCTTAGATACATTTGTGGGTCTTGGCCATTCTTCAACAACCTTTGTTTTTTCAGGATCAATAGTTATTCCATCTTTAGAAACAATACGACCAAGGAAAGAAATTTGTTGCAATAAGAACACAAACATGATGAATTTACCATACAATTTCTTTTCTTTTAAGGTTTTCAAAATAACCCTTAAATGTCTTTCATGCTCCTATTTACTTTTTGAAAACACAAAAATATCATAAATTAAAACAACCACAAACTTATCCAATAACTCATGGAAAACTCTATCCATAAGGTCTATGAATACAGCAGATGAATTGGTTGTCCCAAAAGTCATAACTACAAACTCATAATGGCCATATCTTATATGAAATGTAGTCTTCAGAATATCTTCTTCCTTTACCTTCAATTAATGGTACCCCGATCTCAATTCAATCTTTGAAAAATACTGAGCTCCTTAGAGCTGATCAAACAAATCATCGATATGAAGCGAAGGATATTTGTTCTTAATAGTGATGTTATTCAAGGCTCTATAATCAATGAAAAGTCTCATTGAACCATCTTTCTTTCTAAAAAATAAAATAGGAGCACCCCATGGTGATGTGCTAGGTCGAATGAAACCTTTCTCTAATAAATCTTGCAATTGCTCCTTCAACTCTAAAAGTTAAATTTGAGCCATTCGATAAGGTGGTTTTGAAATTGGCTTAGCATTAAGAACTAAGTCAACATTAAATTCAACATCCTGTTCTGGTATTATTTCAGGAAACTCATTAGGAAAAACATCAGGATACTCATTTACCACTGACACATCATTAATCTGAACGGTTCCTTTGTTTTCAACAATATGTTCAAGGTAACATTCATTTCCATATTTTACAAGTTTCTCAGCCTCTTGATATGTTATCAACAGTACGGGATCATTCTTGCACACAAACTGAATGTCTTTCTGAAAAGAAACTTCTTTAGCTCTACATTCAATCTTAGTATGGTAAACAGAGTGCCAATCCATACCCAGGATAACATCAATCTCTACTAGAGGTAAAAAAATATGGTTTGCAAGTAGTTTCTTTCTATAGATAAGGATAGGAAGATTCTTAGAAATTCTTTTTGCATCAACATTTCCTCCAGGTGTTTTTACCACAAGTTCAGGAGTCATTTCTTGAGATGGTATTCCCATTTTACTAGAAAGGTTTTCAGAGATGAAAGAATGTGTAGGCCCTAAATCAAACAACACATTGGTATAATCTGAAAAAAAAACAAAGTACCTGATACCACTTCATTTGATGGCCCAACATCTGCTGAAGTAGTTGCAAAGGATTTCACCACCCCTTTCTGCCTGTAGTCTAACTACTTCCCATCATTTGATCTCTTTGTCGAACACTCGTTTGAATAGTGACCCATCTCATTGCACTTGAAACATTTTACTAACTGTAAATCAAATTTGGTCTTACCATCACCTTGACCTTTTTCAGTGCAATCACGAGCCTTATGTCCCATCTTAACTCATCGGTAGAACTTTCCAGAATTCAGAAGACATTCCCCAGCATGCCTTTTACCACATTTATCACAAACTAGAAACTTAGTTTTCTTACCATCATACCTTTTTCAAGAATTCTTCCCTTTCTCCTACCACCATGGTCTCTTCTTCTGTTGGTTGTTATAGAAAACTTGATCATGGGAAAACTCCATTTCCACCTTCTCAGCACATCGAACAAGCTTTTCATAACTTTTTAACTCACAAGAAGCTAATACCCTTCGATATTTTGGCTTTAGTCCTGAGTAAAAATAATTGATTTTACTATAAAGGTCTCAGATAAAATTTGGAGCATACCTTTCCAATCGAGTGAACCTTTCTTCATAAGCATCCACTGAGTCATCCACTTGCCTCAATTCCATGAATTGTTTTTCCATCCTTTGTCGAACAACCTTAGGAAAATATTTCTCAACAAACATACCTTTGAATTCATCCTAGTCGAGAGAATCAATCTCATCAGCATCCCTGATATTTTTAACCATCGACCACCACTGATCTGCTTCACCATAGAAATGGTAAATAGCAAGACTAACACTTTGATTGTCTGAACACCCATGACATCAAAAATCTTCTCCAGTGCTTTAATCCACCCTTCAGCTAGGACATGATCAGATGATCCTCTGAATGATGGGGAATTTTGCCTCATGCAATGTTCCACCACTAACATGTTCGTTTGCGGTTGATCTAGCTAATCTCGTGCATGGATACCACCACCATTTATCACTTGAGTCAACTACTCCATTACTGCAACAAACTGTTCAGTTCAATTTCTGACCATCTCAAGATGCTGATTAGGTAGATCATTTCCTTATGTATGCCTTCCTAGCACTGCTACCCTATTTTCCTCTATGGAAAACCATTCTAAACAAACATGTCTTAGATGAAGCAACATAGTAATATTCAAATACTATATCATTTCAATTTGTCCATAAAAAAATATTTTTGGATAATCATCTAATAGAATTCTAACTCCTAAAGTTATCTAAAGCGACCTCAGATACCAACTATAAGGCCCCAACCTTAAACATTACTTAATCTTGAGTTATTTCAAGAATACACATTGGGGATCTTTTTAGGTTTAGATTTTTAGAGAATTAGATCATAAATCATGCGTTGCATTCCACATTTAAACAAAGTGGTTACATAAAACATAGTACTCATTTTTCCCATCAACAGAAACATATTTAAAATAAAACATGGATTCTTTCTTGACACTTCCTTGACACTATCATCATATCATGTACATTTCCCTTGACCTGTGAAAAACATTTCAAAAACTTGGGATGAGCATAAAAAGCTCATTAAGGGATATAAAAACATGGAAAGTAAACATTAGTACATGTATAAATGAGAATCAATGAAATCATACTTTACTAATAAAACATAATAACTTTAACATACCTCATGAAATCATAAGATTTATGAATAACTCATAGAAATCATAAGACATAAAAGGTAACTTGAAGAATTCATAACATTCTTACATAGGGATTAACCCTCATGGTTATGTTTGGAATACCCATCACAGCATATTCCATAAATCTCTTCTGAGAAACCTTAACGTTTAACCCCTTCAAGTTACCCAATTCATTGTAGAGCTATATCGGGCTCACCCGCCCTTAGTTTATCACGGAACCACCCGTCTTCATAACAATGCCCAAGAACCATAACATAATCGTATCACATAAAACATGCATAAAGGAAACATAACATTTCCACATTTCAATCATATGATATAAATAAAACACATTGATATAATCAAAACATTATGAAAACCATTTTCAATACCAAAATAAAATAAAATTACAACATGGTATTTATTTTTCATTTAAAAAAAGTTCTGGCTTGTAGAGGAAGCCGAAACTCAAATAGTGGTCACGGCGGCGGAGAAGTCGTTATCGCCTCATACGTAAGAAAAAAACATTCCTTTTTTCATTTAGTAAAACAATTTGTATAAAAATATTCCTTTTGAATAAAAGTAAAAGTCAAAGGGGTTTAACACCGTATAAAAGAAGGTTCTGCAAAAAACAAAATATGCCTCAATGAAAGGAGATTGAGACGAAGTCCCATACCTCGTGTCTGACTTGACTCGATCATTCTTTAACCTCCTGAATAATAGAATTGAGTTGATTTCTACATTCTTAAGAATATTTTTCATGTTTATTATTCCTTTTATATCACTTATTACCATGTTATTAAAACTTTCTAATTATTTAAGTTAATAACGGTCGTTTTGTCGATCATTGGTACTTGAGTAAAAAATAAACTCCTTATAATTACAAGTTGTTCCTGTGATAGAATATCCATTATATAAGGAATTATATTAATGATTTAGATATCATACATACCATATATATTGAGTATACACATGCATTTATAATATTACATAACATTTAGAGGTAAGAAATGAAATGCACCGTTCATGGAGATGGTAAGCCATACGTACGCATAAACGCTACTTTCATTTCTATTTCGTATTTAATGGAATGGAAACATAATTATACATAGGTATATTATAATTAAAGTATAATATCATATATAATATCATTAAATCCATCCTTTATACATCCCACATATGACATTAACGATTCAAATCACTTTGAGGGGGCGGTAGTCTGCACTTCCTAAAATGAAGATATCACATTTACCCATAATGGAAACCATTAAGCTATGCCATAAATGAAAAATACAGAAGATTAAAAAAAACAGAAGCATATTATATATCATATATAAATAGAGTGACATCTTAATGGCCACCTTTTAAGGTGTTATAAGAATATTGAACAATCATCATTTCGTGAGGCAGAAATTCGCCATCCACGGAAACAGTTTGCTCTTTAACCATTAGATGTAGGTGTGTGTAAGTACATATTGAATACTTCTTATAAAAAAATCCTAGTGTATTTAATATACTGGTGTTATTACAAAATAAATGAATAAAAAGAGTTTAGGGGTTGGAGAAGCAAAATAAAACAAAAGACCATTAGAGAAGACTTTACCTTTAAATAGGGTAACTCCTCTTGGTTTGAACCAAAAGGGTTTCTTAAAGAGCTTCGTGCCTAAGGTAAGGCTCCTAGGATGAAGAGAGGTATGTTTAACGATAAAATGAGAAGATTTTGGCCGAGCCAATGTCTTGAGAAGTGTGGGTAAGGAGGTAGAGGTGGTTGCATTTTATAAGAGGAGAGGAGGGGCACTCTTGGAAAGGTATAAAATGTAACTTTATATTAAAAAGTGATTCGGATTTTAAAGGTCCCACATTGATATATTTCTAGGATAAGGTGAAAAGGGTTCAAAATATACTCATCCAATAGGTCTTTGACAAGTGTAAGTCTTAGATTTTACATTATCTTTTCATTTTATTTAAATCGTTCATTAATGAGGTAATCGCTGCATCATCATGATGTCATAAAAAATTTAATTTATTTAATTTTTAAAAATTATAAAAAAATACTATGATATAGGGAATCGTTTTATATTTCTTGTGAATATTTATAGTCTAAGATATCATTTATTTGGACAAAATTAAAAATTATTTACTCGTGTGATACATTCTTTAGTGATATTCTCCTTTCTTTAAAAATAAAAAGATAAAAAGTCACTATAAAAAAAAAGTGATTCCATGGGGTCCCAAAGTTTGGAAGAAGGAATCCCATGGTAGGCCATGAAACAACCAGTAGCATTTGGACACATTTTGGGGTCATTTTTTTTATTATGACATTATTTTTTTATCCTTAACTACCTTATTACTAATTAATCACGATAATTAACGATAGTTACCGTCATTACTATTCACAATGTCAAAAAACAAAAGAGTCATAATTACATAATTTTGACCTTATGATTCAAAATATAGAATCCATTATAACAAATTACAAACACATAAATTGAAATAATTAATTTAAAAATAATTCCCGTTGTCAAAACAAATTACAGTTTTTTTGAAACAATATCTTTGAAAAGTTTGACATTTGTTTATGCCAAATTACAAAGTAAAATTAATTCTAATGACCACCATTAGATTAAATGGTAAAAATATATTCTAATTACACATTAAAACCAATTAAAAATATAATCTAACCATATAATTAATTTAGATGAAAAAACAGTTTTGATGTAAAATGCAGTATTTTTCACTATTCATTAAAAAAAGAACATTGTCAGAAAAATACCAAAAATAAATCCAAAGTAAATTTCAATGTACCAATATTAAAGAATAAGTTTATTTAGACAAATATATCTTATAAAATTTTCAAAATATATATTTAAAAATGGTTCACCATCAAAAGGCGGTAAAACAATCTTTTAAAAATAATAGAGCATTCTTTGCTTTAAAATGCATTTATTCTCATTTTAAGCCTCTAAAACACTATCTAATTTATAAATAGACATAGAAAACTATATCTATTATTCATTAATTACTTGGGATGTTACACCTTCTTATTCACTCTGAGGAAAAGATGTTAGAGTAGCTTTTGATCATTCTTAATTTTCATGTTGATATAGAAAGGATGAATGGGAGACCGATCCAAGAGAAAAAAAGGATCAGGATGATTGGATTGTCAGGAAACATTTAATCCTGACCAGATGCTTCAATGCTATGAAGATTACAGTGTAATAGTTATTACAAATGTCGAAAAAGGTGGCCGATCAATTTGATGTTGTCATAAAAAAATACCCCGATAAAAATGTAATAGAACATTCATAGTAATTATTTAGGGTGGATTCATCTAATAAGTTTATATTGGTCTTAAACAAATTCTATCTTCTGCTATGGTGTTTATGTTCTTAGTTGAACATCAAGGGCTCACATTTTTCCCATAAAGTGTTTAAAAAAATTTAACTGTCAGTCTTTATTTGAATTTATATTCACAATCTTCCATTTGTTTTATTTTATTAATAAAATGATGTTGGGGGTGTTATTGCTATAATGTAGGAACTAAGTGGTTGGAACCATGTAAATATCTTGTTTTCTTCATCTTTCCCCATTTTTTATTCTTGTTATAGATTTTTTAGGATATTATTCCCATAAGTTTGTGTTTATGTTTTTATTATTTTTATATTTCATTTAAAAATATTTATTTATATTAGATCATGTAGTATTTTTATATATTATGTTTTGGATCGTTTGATTATACCTCCTACCTTGGATCTTTTTTATATCTCCAGGGATACCCTACTATGACAAGTGGTATCAGATCTTAGTTCATCAAGTCTAAAAATTTTCTTTGACTATATTAGTGGTTGATAATTTTTATGTATAGAATTATTTAAATTTGTGGAGAGTTATGATGCATGCACTTCTTCTGTACAACGGACATTAAGATGAAATATAAGTCTCTAAAAATAAAATTACAATCATCTATGCCACTAGAATGACTAGTGTTTCTTTTGAGGATGCCGACCTTGATGTTTTAATTAAATCTCATTCCCTATTATTGATTTCAATATGCAATAAGGTTTTGTGATAAGTGGTCAATTAAACCTCTTCCAATGTAATGTGGTTGAATCTTGAGCATCATTACATTACTATATCCCTTTTAGGAAGTTTGAAAATGAAAATACTTATTTATAATTTTAAAACAGTCCCTAGTAATTCTATACAAACTCATTTAGATATATTTTATAAGATGGTCATTGATTATTCCGATGAATATGTTGATATTAATGATGAGAAAAATTCATTTTCATTATTTAATTACTTGAATTAATCATTTAATTATTTAATAGATTCCACTATGTATAGTATGGATTCCATCACATTAAAATAATTGAAGGAAGATGCCTTGTTTAGGGATCTTCAAATTCATTATTTAAAGGTGGAGGGTAATGTGGAAAAGTATATGACTAATTTTATTAGTAAAAAATTTCAACATAAATTTTAAAGAAAATAGAGAATTAATCATAGTTAGTTTATGAAATTTAAGTACCGTCATTGTGGAAAACCCAACCTCATTAAGAGATACCACCCAGAGGATACATCTTTGGATAGAATAGCCAAAAAAATGTGGCATACCCATGTTTTCATATTTCAAAGGTTCTATGAGATTTTATAGTATCCATTAGTATATAGTAGGTGTAGATAATAGTTTTCATTCATATATATTCATAGGAATGGATCTTCTTCTGATTTGTAGGAGCACCTAATTGGAAGAGTGGGTGTGGTCAGGGCTAGTTTTTCGAATTAGTTCAGGCTCAGGTGGATTATTCTCTCTTGTGAGGTTACTTCATTTTCCTTCTATATATTTCCTATATATTTCACTACTGTCACAAAGAACTATTTCATTTTAGAGATTTATTATACTTGGAACTTCTATTTTTCTATATTTCTTTTTGATTGTAGGATTGGGTGGTGCTCTATTTTATTTGGGTGTCACATAGGATCAAGAGTGAAAAACAAGACATCTGGTGGCATGTGTAGAACCAATTTCATGTATGTGACGATTATAATATCAGTTAAGTAAAGGTACAAGTTCTTTTAATATTGCTTATTATATTTTTTTAGAATTATTTTGTAGTTGTCAGTAGTATATTTGTTGGTGAAGGTCGGCATGTGCCACTATGGTATATTCAAGGTAGTTAGTTAGGATGGGTTAATCAGGATTGAGCATAGGGACATTTATTAGTGAAGCCCATCTGTACCATCTGATAGGTTATCCTTGTGTAGGAATGCATGAAAATCAACCCAATGTTATTAAATTTTATTTTTTAATTTACATATTTGTTAAAATTTTCAAGTTATTGTTACATTTTAATTTTTTAATTTTTTGATTTCATGAATAATATCTTATTTTCATGTTATTTCATGATTATTTTAGTTTCATTTTTTAGAATTTGTTTTGTAATATTCGGGATTGTTTTATTACCCTTATGTGATGTTCTTGACCCTTACGAAAGTTCTATATTACCCTTACATGAATTTAAGTTTTCAGGGACAACCCTTACGTATGTGGTTTTGTACCATTACTTAAACTTTGAATAATAAGATTTACCTTTACATAGTAGATTTGGTACCCGTACGTAGACACAATTCAGTGTGAGTTACCTTTACATGGTGGCTCTACTACTGTTACATAGGGTTCTATTACACCTTGGGTAAAAAGGGTAGTGGCCACATTACCATGAAGTAGAATGTATTTAGAGCACAATACCCTTATGTGTGCATGGGTCTACCCATATTCAAACTATACCATTTGAGGCTTACCTTTTTGTGAGGACTGTGCGACCCTTACAAGATTATGGTTTTTTTCATGGGACCCTTACATAGTGGGTGAGAAAACTTACTTAGTTGGTGTCAAACCATACATTGTGAGGAATCATCCATTAAATAGAACACATTGTCAACCTTTATGTGGAGAAACATATGGAGACACATTATGCAGTGACGATGATTCAATATTTGTTTCCCTAATTTCTTCTTGAATATCTTCGATGAAACAGATGTCCTATTTATTCTGTAGGTTTTTCGAGGGATTTTTACCTTTAGTTTTAAGTGCATGAGTTCCCTACTTGTACTAAGAGTCAACAAATCAAAATACTAGAGAAGTTTTAGATGAGGGAGGGATCAAGAGAAGGGAAAGAGATGGTCTATGGGTGAGGGATTGTTTTTGTCTTTGTTGATGATGGTAGTCATGGTCAACTCTAGTAAGCTAGTTCCAGTGGTGAACTCTAGGATTGGGAGTTCTATGAAGGATGACTATAGTAATAATAAATATTTGAGGAATCCTCAACATGTGAGGTTGAACCCTATTAATGGGTTTCTAGCTGGGGTTTCATCTTGTCCCAATCAAATTTTCCTGGTTCAATTTATTTCTTGTTGTTTCTTTCTGTTTTGTGAGTACTATGGTAAGTTCCACTAGTTTCGACTATTTTTTGTGTTTCCTTCTTTGAATTTTTATTTGTAATATTATATTTTTTACTTTTCTTAATAAAATGATGCTGGGTGGTGCTCTTTCCATGTAAATATCCAATGTTATTTTTATTTCTAAATTTTATTATTCTCGCTAGGGATTTTTTATACTACTAGGCCCATCAATTTTTGCTTCTATTTTTTGGGTATTTGTAATTATTTTTGAATTATTTATTATTCATGAATCATATTTTCTTTTTATATGTGTGGTGGGTCATGTGATACTACCTCCCACCTTGGAGATATTTTTTCACAAGGGCTTCCCTCACAAAAGAGTTTCCCATGATATAATGATATATTGTCTTCGATACCTTGTCTAATCATTTTTCATGACATAGTCAGATCACAATTCATTGAATCATGATATAAAATGCATTTGGTATCTTATGATATGTGTGGTAAAAGAATATTAATTTTTAATCATTCATATATTATTATATTTAAGCTAACATCGATTAAACATTTCATTTGAAGATATGTCAGAAGAATGAGATTGAAGAGGGTTAAAAGTTATTGTCACAAAATTCCATTTACTGGTATGTTATATAATGTAAGATTAAATGTATGAATAATAAATAGTTTCCTAAGGGATATATAAGGATTAAACTCCATTTATTTGGTGTTTGTTCAAGGTTTATGTGATTTTCTATCAGTTCCCCATGTCGTAGTTCTCTCCTCCTCTATTCTCTGCTGCTCGAGGTACTGGTAAACTGTAGTTGTGATGAGGGTCCCATGCAAGCATTGAGTGATTCAGAATAGCCCCTAGATGAACTAGAGAGGGATGAACTCATTGGTTGCTCTTAAAGTATCTTTATCTAACCTCTATGATTGATGACACGAGTAGTAGCGAACAACGATTAGAGGTCATTATTTATTATTTTATACGTACATTTTTTTGTTTTTTTATAGCAGGGTGATGTTGGGAATCTAAAATATAATTTCATTTATTACTTTGACTATGTATCACTCAATTGATAGAAACCCTTAATTAGTATTCAATATTTATCATTGTTATTGATCCTCAAAATATTGTTTAAAATAGTGATACTTAGATATCATAGTTCTTATTATAAGAAACAATATGTGATATCATAAAATATGATCTAGTGTACTCCTTTGGTTTCTGGTGTATCGTAGAATAGACTATACTAGGTCATTTTTTATGATAGTGTCTCTACTTGTGTGTAAAACATATAATCATATAGGTTCAACCATATCGATGCTTGTCATAAAAATGACTATTGACTATCAAAGGGTGTATCGCACGCCATTCGGAAGCCGTAATAGGTGATCTACAACAAATGATACTGGGATATCAAAAAACATGATAGATAATATGATATTATCAATCACAGACCATGGCATGCCTATCGTAAGTTGAATTTTTTTCCCTAAATCATAAATTATGATATAGATGATATCACAAAATATGGAATCAATAAAAAATTATTTTTTGTAGATCTTAATTACAGGTTGAATTTATTATTTTATAAATTGTTTATAAATTTTGTAAAAATGTATATTGGAATATTTATTTAAATTTCAAAGTGTTTATTATTTAATGAATTATATAATATTTTAATTTATTTGTTAAATGTTTAATGATTATAGTTAAATATTAAATATTTATGAAAAATTTGTTAAATAAATATCAATAATATTAAATGTAAATATTAAATTCCTTTTGTATTAATATGGAATGAATTATAATTTTTTTTATAATTGGTTCATATAGAAATTATAAGTGTAATTTATTAAGTGTTTATAAAATAATAAATAAGGTAAAATATAAAAGAATTTCTATTAAATATTATGAATTGATAATAATAATTAATTTGAATTATTCAAATTAAAATTTCTTATTTGTGAAATATTTTAAACCATATCAAACTGATTTTTTTATAATTAATTTGATCAAGGGATAACGAATATTAAATTTGGGATATTCTGAATATTTATTTAATATTCAAATAGTTTAGATATATAGTATTTATATTTCAAATATGAAATATCTAAACTAAATTTCAAATACATGTCAATATGAATGAGTTCATATTAGAAATAAACATAATGTGAATATTTTTATTTAATTATTACATGTCTATAATGCATGTCTAAATTATAAGGTGTTGAAAATTGTTTCACTTATGTTTTTTCAAAATTTATTTATCTCATGGCTAAATATATAAATTATTACTTTATTTAGTTTAATTTTTCATTATTTATAAATATAATTTTTATATTACGAAGAGACATAGGGTTTGATTTAAAGAGTCAAAGTGTTTCTATATATTATCATAAATGAATATAAGGTGTTACATACTGTTGTAGTTGGGGTCTTAGAACCAAATACATTGTACTTTAAGTTACATGCATATTAAAATGAGTGAATATTATTATAAATATCTTATCTAATGTTTATTTTTCTTTTGAAAAACATTTATGTGATAATTTCCTAGAGTATATGTCACATTGATAAGTTCATAGAAGTCCCCCACTATGATCAAAACATTGAATTTCTATGACTATATTCATAAAAATAGTCCTAGGTTAGATAACATATTATGATAGGGAATATAGTATATAGTTAATCAAGTGAGAGTACTCGTAATTAGATGAGGCTACTTGTCATGAGTTTTTCACATGGAAATATACAAGATGGGAGATTATGATAACAGTATCGCCAGTAGGATTTTGACATGCTTTGCTATCTCTGAATATTCCTATATACGAGAGTGTGTAATGGTCCATAGACATTAAGAATATAATTAGTGAATGAAATGATTCATTCACTAACATTAAAAGAAAAAACCACCATGCTATATGTTGTCAGGCATAGGGTACATTTGCCGCATAATGAATGACATGTTATTAATAGATATGTTGAGGAAGGATTCATCCCTTTTATCTTTATGGAAGATAATATCACCACCCTTTGATTGAATTATAACTGTCAAATTAAATTATATGAACATGGTGTAATGATTTTAATTTTAGATAGTCAACAAAATATGTATAAAAAATATAGGTTGATGATTAAGATATGAAACATTATTTTTGAGATATTATAAAAATTGAATTATATTAAAAAATTATCATTTTTATGTGGTTTTTAATCATACAACCGTAATTTCATTCTCTTAGGTGGCTTCACACATTGTTAGGTAGTAATCTTTAACTTTATGTGTACTCAACTAATACCAACGAGAAAGATTCCTAGAGTATCACACACTAGGTTTTTTATTGATCTAGATTAAATTATAATTGAATTTAATTAATGGAATAAATATTATTAACAAGGATGAGAAATAATTTTATTCTTTTATTATTAAATGACTGGGGATAAATTGATAATAATTGGTCTAACAATCCTGCATGACAATGTCTTAAGATATAATTCATTTAATGAATGGGTAATTGAAAGATAAATGGATATTGGATGAATTAACCATTGAGGATTATAATATTATGATGTATTATTATTTCTATTTTGACTTATGTTTTGATTGATGATGAATTAGTTATATTAATTGGTCTTCCTGGAGGTTCTAAAATGATTATATAAAGGGATTTTCTTAGATACTGAAATGCTTATATAAAGGGCTTGGTCGAGATGTTGAAAATCTTATATAAAGGGCATCGACTGGATGATTTAATGATTATATAAATGGATATTCTCAGTTATTATATAATTATTATAGTTCTTGACCCGATTATGTGATTATTACATGTACATGTTATTATGGTTGGAATGGTTGTTCTACTTGCTCAGACATATTCCAACGTAGTTATGAAGAACGTTGATTGTTATATTTTATTAATTAATTAATTAATAAATAATTTTATTTCTTTATTGAAAGAACTTATTATCAAACTTTTTTTCGACATGGTGGTGTCGACATACAGTGTTTTACCCACACTTAATTCAGGAAACCATTTGGAACACAATAAAATTACATGGATGGAGGTTTGGAAAAGGGAAAATGACCTTGTTCTTAAGTATTGTGTGTTGGGTGGGTTGGAACATGGTGACAATACTGATATGGGGTGGAGTACTAGGGTGTTATGTGTTTATTTGTGTCAAAATGGTCTTTTATCTATATCAATTTTAGTTTGACTTTTAGATACATTCCATCTAGACATTACATGATTCCTTATTACTTGGTTTACTTGGTTTATCCTTTATCTTTCAGTTGTGTGATATACTATTTTTTTTATCTCTGGTATTGTAAAATTTATTATTACTTTTTATTTCGGTTATATTTTGACTCTGTACTAGGGGGTATAGTCTATACACTATATTCTTTACACCCCAACTACTATTCAATAACCTATGTTGTAAGGTAAGGCATGATTTATGTTCAATAACCAACTTGATTTGGCCATGTGAGAGTGTTCCAAATCAGGGGACATTAGACAAAGACTTCATATTATGGATTTCTCTATGAAGTGATACTAATGATGAGTTTTTAAGATAAATATTACATGGAGGGTAAAAGAAGGTACGAATAATGTAATATTGATTTTTTAAAGGTCTAGTATATGAAAAATCCCATAAACAAATCATCCCGAATAAAATACTTCAAAAATTCTACATTATCAATGAATATTTATAGGATCATCATATTAGTCCATTTATTTTCATGGCCACCTCAATTGGAGGAAACCTTATTGTATATTTCTATATGACAACCAAAATAAGACCCTACTATATATGTCTACCTAGTGTAACTTAAAAGGGTTGATGATAACAATAAATTCCAATAAAATATGAATATTACATAAATTCATTTAAAAATAAATCATTCATAGTGATCATAGAATATTTATTTAGAAACAGATGAGTGAAATGTGTATCTACCTAGTTAGTGGGATCACTACATGTTTTCAAAAGAGATATATTGATAACATATAGAAACCAAATGTTGTGTATTACTAGTTTGTTAAGACTAAGGAATTAAATTTCTCCCCGGATGGATTAAAGTATAAACCATGTTCCGGGGAAGAATATATTCATAATAGATATATGAGTTTTTTTAAATCTGTTCATTGTACATATATTATCATTATATTGAAAAATAAAATTTGAAAAACTTCAAGACCCAATTTTTTTGTATAGTACATAAAATATAGAATGCATGGGAATATGAAGATATTATTGAGATTAAAAGAATTTTACAAGCTTAATTTCTAGGAATTAATCTCATGTTCTATGATATTTATTGACATTTTATATTACTATTGAATAAAAAATAATATTTGAATGTCAAATAGATTTAATATAATTGCTTAGACAAGTAGTTGGAACAATACTAATGTAATTGGAAAAGTAAATTTGGATGTGTTCCTTGTTTCTAGAGAAGGTAGAATAATACTAATTAAGGGAGTTGAAAACTTTCCTATAATTAGTTTAATTTGATATAGTATCGTAGAAAAGGGTAAAGTAAAATGCTAGAAAAGCATATTATATCTACTGGTTTCACTATCTACAATATCTTATTACATTATGACTTATTATGTGTACTAAGAATCTGTAATTGAAACATCATATTATGATTTTTGGTCACATTAAAATAAATATATTTTTCATTTTATAGTAATATTTGACAATGGATTTATTCAGGATGTCAGGATTCTTGCATGTGAACAAGTGGTGGGTACTTAGTTATATCACTACTTGAGGGATTCTCTCAAGATACTAATATTGCAGTAAAGAAATCCTCCACACAAACACATGGATTTACCAACCCTAGCCACTAAAATGTGGATGTCCTGGTAGCTATATTCATACTCATCAATTTTTTTCTCATGTTAGGAATAACCGGTTGGTATCATTTTTCTCTAGTAAAATTGGGAGTTTTTTGGAGTTGGTGACCTAGATTCAACTACATTGTACTTTAGATTAAAATAATATTCAAAGTATTGAAAATTTATATAGGTATCTTAACAGATATTAATTTTTCTTCAGTATAACCTTGATGTGATCATCTCATAGACTATTTATCAAATCAATAAGGTTAATGATGTTCCCAACTATGATAAGAATCTGGAAATTCCATAACAATGTTTTTAAAAATTATTCTATGGTTGGATAACATACAATGACAAGGAATGTAATATATATATTTATATATTATAAGTGTGATGACTTATAAGTGGCCATTGGTTTTTATCATAATGTCTACACTTGGTAATCTCCAAGATAGGAAACTATAAGAAAAAACCCACTAGTAGGAATTTCTCATGTTTTGGTGTAATCAGGTATTCCTATCTATGAGTGTTTTTCATGGTCCTTAGACTTTAATATTATCATTAATTCAATTCATGAACCATGGACATAGATTTACTTACAAAACCCATCATTCCATATGTTAGAAGGAAGTTTGGTACGTTGGGTGTGTCATGAATGACATTTCATTAATTGATATATTGAGGAAGTATTTTTTCCTTCCATATTTATGGAAGTTGATATAATGTCATTATTAGGGAAATATAAATGATGCGTTATATTCCATGGACATTGTTTGATGAGTTTTATTTCAGATAGACAAAGAAATTCGTGTCAGGCATATAGGTTGATGACGCAGATATGCAACCTAATTATTGAGATATCAATATAAATTAATTACATTATATATAAAGTATTAAAATGTGGTAGTTGATGTTGTGACATTAAGTTATTTACCTTGGGTTCCTCAGACCATTTCTTGATAGTAATCATGGACTTTAGGCATACCCTCCTAAAGAAAACAATAAAGAATCCTAGATGTCCACATACAAAGTGTTTCTATTGATCTCGATTAAATTCTATTTGAATTTAATTAATGGAATAAATATTACTCTCAAGGATGAAGAATAATTTTATTGATGTTTTATTGGTCACATTAATTAAATACATATTTATTCACTAGATTATGAGAAATATACCTATATTTATTTTATTGAATATTGAATATATATTTATTTTTTGGTTTGTGGATAAAAATATTTATTTATGAAGAAAATGTTTATTTGGGTATTAAATAAATTTTTAGGAGTTCAAATGGATGAAGACTACATGTAGTGATAAATATTAATTTACAACCCAGTAAAATAATATTTGTTATTCTGAAAGTTAGGGAAAAGAACATAAAATAATAATAATAATAATAATAATAATACTATTATTATTATTATTACGTGGTATGATATTTAATAAAGATTATAAATGTTATTCATGGATTGGTATGCAATTAAATATATTTTAACCTAAACCCCGTCTCTATAAATAGATAGTTATGTCTATTGTATAGGATTAATTGATAACTGAGAATAGAGAATCATTTTTCACAATAGACCTATTTCTATATCTCTCACTCTAAAATTATTCCTATCTTCCCCTAAAGAATGAGAAGGAAACATTCAAGCCTGAAGGATCTTGGAGTGATCATGAAGAACAATGAATGAGAATTTATTAGCCACACTAACAACAAAAAATAAATTAGTGTTTCTCAAAGGTCAAAGGAGAATCTATGGATCACTCATAGAGTGATTCTAGAATTGAATCCTTATAGTCCATTGAAGGTAATTCAAAAGGGTTTTTGAAAGATCAATAATGTCATTAATGATTGGATCCTTGGATGAGGTAATCATTTATTCCCATCATAAATAGATATTTATGAATCTAACACGAAAGATCAATCTAGAGGTTTTATGATTCTCTAAATACAAAAAATTAATTTTAAACCCACCAAAGGCACTTCCACTATGCCTAGAACCTACACATTCTAAGAATGATAATTGATTTAGTTTTATTCTCCATTAACTCTATCATGTTCATTAGTTGTATGTAAAGTGTTACACATAAAAATGATTTGATTATACTGATTTGGTGGATGAAATATGAATCCAAAGTAAATCATTATAATCATGAATAAATATAATGGTTACACATGAGATAATATTGTGATATTGACTTCCATTTATAAATATTTAGTGTCAGATTCCTTCTAAAGAAAACGCTTATCAATACCTAAAATATGAAACTGGCTATTTCATGATAATGATAGGTTCTTAGGGATTATCTTGTGTAATAAAAGAAAGTAATGGGACAAATATTATATATATATATATTTATTATATAATGTCACTAATATTTAAAACATCACATGATTTTTTTTAAAATATTAATTAATTCATATTATATAGTTAGTTAAATATCATTTATTACATCAACATGTATAAATATTTCATAAATAAATAGAGAAATATTCTATTAGTGCTGAATAAAATGTTGCTAAAATCATCTTTAACGACCCTTATTTTTAACACTCTTAAAAGTAGAATTTTATAATAGATTATAAGTAGCATCAATAACAGCCAGTGCTTATATTCTATGATTATCTAGTAGTGTACAATTAAAAAATTACCACCCAATGTAAATTTATGATTTGGCAGTGAATGAATCATCATAGTAAACCCAAGAATGGTACAATATGAAATCGATGAGAATGACCCAAAAAAAAAGTTAAATATATAGATGAAAGACCTTTAAGAATTTCTCAAAAAATAAGAACATAGTAAGTGAAAATGAAAAAAAATCAATGCCATTCAAAGAATTTTAGAAAAAAAATTTAATTATTAATTGTTTGGAAATAAAATTTATAGGGTTTAAATTTTTCAGCAAACCACCGACACAAATTAAAAATATGATATAAACTAACTGAATATAAAGGGATATGTTTTCATGATCATATAAAATCATATAAAATTTAATGCATAATTATATTGTGTTAAAGTATGGGTGGATTAGGTGGCTAGTGAATACAATAAAAAATACACTCATAAACAATTGACATTGCAATAAAATGAATTAAGGATTTTAATATGTAACACCCAAGCTTCCACGGTACGTTTCCCTTTGAATAATGAAATAGTTTGCGTTGTACGCAACATCGAGATTCTAACACACCACTACCAATCAAACTAGCCGCTATGAATAGTAATACCCAAATTTTAAAATTTTATAAAATTTATCTTTCAAAGTGGACTTCATTTTTGGATTCGGAATATCGAAATTAGCTTATGGTTAATTTTTGGTATTTTTTTGAAAACTTTCAATTTTTGATGGATAGTGAAAAACACTGAGTTATGGTTTAAAACAAAATTTTTATTTAAAAAAATATTAATTTTGTTTAAATTTATTTTAGGTCAAAATAGATACATAATACCTATATATGTTCAATGTAATTAATTGGAGTTATTTTATATTAATTTTATGTATATAAAAAGTTTATTGACCTTTTTACCGTCTTTTACCCACCTCCCAGGAGCTTTTGCAAATTGGCATAAAACATAATTTTACCACTTCTGTGAGTTGAATTTCAAAAATCCGAGAGACACGATTTATAATAGTAAGTAAAATATGGTTCAATGAGATGAAAATAATTTTTGGTGAATATTAACTGTTTACTTCTATTTACCATGGTTATAAGTTAATAGTGTAATTAACGGTAAAAATTATATTATTTTTACCCTAACACATGTCATAATTCTATTGGATAAGTGTAATTAGACCAAAAAAAGCCTTAGGAATAAAACATTATCCTTCAGGTCCACTTGGATTAGATAATCACATTTAATATTATTTAATTCAAAGAAGAGTTAAAAGTGTTAAATTCAATGTTTAATAACTAAACCATTTTTAATATAGGGTTACACAAAAGAGAAATTTGACTATAAATATTAATTATAAAGTTAAAAATATTTCCTACATAATGGTATTTTATTTATAATTTTTAGAGATTAAATAATTTAATTTATTTATGACACAATGATGATGCAATAATTACCTTAATAATGAAATATTAATATAATTGATATTATAAATACCCAAATCAATGTAATTTGAGACTTTTTATGAATTAAAATAATTTTATATGTTAATATTACATGTTAGGGTGGATTAAATGAATTGTTTTTGAATTATTAAAGCTATTATTAATTTAGAAAAAACAAAATACCAAATAGTGTCAAAATTGACATTAAAGTGTTTTTAAAACAAATATTATATTACTAATTGATATTATATTCCTAAAAATCTAAGCTTCGTCCAAATGACATAGATAAAGTTACATATATTAATAATTAACAAATTGGGGTTCTCTTGGATTGTTACAGTATGTTTATTAACCATATAAAATAAAAATACAAAGAGACATGGTAAATGTCAAACTGTTTAACTAAGAGTTAAAAATAAATGATAAGGTTAATATGGTGACCTAAACCTATCTAAAATATATTGGTTGAAATTATTTCGACCCATACCCACCCTATCCTCAAAATAAGTCACTTTGGAGCCATTATAAACTGAATATGAATTTATTATATAATAATATTTTAATTTTTTCCTAAGGTGTCCCTCACCCCTCTTATAAAAGGGCACTTCCCCTTATCTCAAATTCACACTTTCAAAACCTCTTGGATCGGCCACCCCCTTCCCAAATATCCTCTCAACTTCCCTAAATTTATCCTAGAGTCCTTCATTTAGTTATAAATCCAACCTACAGAGCCCTTTTGATCAAATCAAAAGGAATAACCAGAAGAAGAGGTAAATATTCCATCACCTCTTTCAAGTTTTTTTCTTTTTCCACTTCGTATTTCATTATTGTTTCCATTATAAAATAATAACTCTAGTATCGTCTATATAATGTGATGTTATAATAAAAATTTTACATCCATATTAGTTATTTTATCTATTCTATGAATCAAAAAGTCACCACACATGCGTATGTAAGGCTTACTGCCTCCACGTCGTGGTGTAGTTTGTTATTCAGTCATTTCATCATTTTGTATGGGTATAATTATGAGTATAAATGTTTTAAATAATAAATATAACATTATAATGATTTTTTATATATGATATACCATCCAATTATATATGATTTTAATATCAAAAGAATGATATTGTCGCTCGTGCGTACGTACGGATTACCGTCTCCAAAAACGCGACGAGATTCATTCCCCATCGTATCCATTCAAGACTAATTTTCATTAGATGATTAAAAATAATGTTTAAAGACTTATTATCATTCTGAATATGAATAAGATACATTCTATCCATAACAAACATTACTTATGTAACAAATCATATAAAGGAAAACAAATCAGTTAACACCCTAAATGACGATAAAAATAAAATATTATTAACAAAGAAATATTAAAAGTCATATATTATATGATATTAATGTATATGACTCTCGTATGATTTAATAACAATTATTTCTCAATTATAAAAGAGGTTAACCAACCCTTGACGAAGGAAAAGTAAAATGTAAGGGTTAATTTCACAATCTCTTTATTATCTGAGGTTGTTTTTACGTAAGTATGTACTGGGATCTCTTTATCATCCACATCCGTGTTTCATAAAAATGTATTTCAAAACATTGCTACTATTTAATAGATTATGGGTTAAAGTCATTTATACCCTTTTTTTGACTTTTTATAAAATGGGTTGAATGAAATCTTTCTGTCGTTTTCCAAACAAGGTCCTTTTTAACCTTTTCAACAAAATTAAGGTAAGAATGTTTTTTTAACTTATACGGTGGGTGTGGCTATTTTCCACCATTATAACATCATCTAAGATTACCTTAAAAGATTATAAGAATATTTTAAAAATAAATTTTTTATTTTATAATTATGTGAATTTTAAATGATTTCAAAAAAAAAGAAAGAGATATTTCTCTCAAATAGTTTTGATTTCATCTATGTCAATATCCTTTGATGGATTTTAAGATTGTTTGAAGTTGATTCATTTTGATACACATCTTCCATACTATATTGAAGGTTTTTTGATATGTTTGACTATGGATGTGTTATTTTATACCATTCAAGGTGTATGGATAAAGTATTTACATTTCATATCCTAGTTTTAATACGAATGTTTATGTTATGTTTAATCCTTTTCATATGAGGAATGCATTAGACATAGTAAGTGATGGGTGGAGCCTGAAATAACTCCTTGATGAATCAGTAGGTTTCATGAGAAAAACTAGTGTCTTGGCACAAGGCCTTGACAAAATCTTATTTTTAGTCTTGGCACAAGGCCTTGAATATGTGGTTATGAATGTTTGGCATTATGCATTCCATCATTATGAAAGTGGCTATTGATATTTAATGTGATTATTTGACTAGTAGATTATCCATGTGAGATGTATATGGAATTATCTTGATTTATATTTTCCATATTATGATGAAGGTTATGTTGAAAAGGCTTTTGTTTTAGTTTTATACATTCCCTTAAATGTATATGCTTATTTGTGAAAGTTTCCGCTATATTGTTATCCTTACTGAGTATCTGTGCTCACCCCTTTCTATGTTTTATTTTTCCTAGGATGCAAAGAAGTATATTATGAATGACCTGTAGGGATAGTCTATGGGATCTCAGTGTTGTCTATGAAAACAATGTTGTTATAATTTTCCATTTTATGATGTAATGTAAACCTTATGAATGTATCTAGTACTTCCAAGGTCACAAAACTAATCAGTCTTTCAAGAGTTGATATTTTTTTATCATGGCAATGATATGTAATAACACACCGACTCTGGGATTCTGGGGTTGGGGCATTACAGTTGGTATCAGAGGATTTTTAGTACAAACCTTGGAAACTAGATTTAGGTAAACTCTGATTAGATCACATAGCCCTAAGATAGGCTTTGAATATTAGTATATAAGAACTTCCTAGAATTTTGGTAATGTAGAGATTTGGTGTGTTTTCCGAGAAATACATCCCTATATGGATATGAGCAGGTAGAGATGGCTTTGGCATAGATGTGCCTTGGGGTAAAACCCAAAAACACCACTTTGGGATAGACTCGAATGGGAACTGGTGCACAACAACGAGCCTTGCTGCACTCTTGGTTACGACACTCCCAGGGGATATGCTTAGGATAATTCTCATTTTCTTTAAATACCATTATGAAGGGTTTATGAGTATGTACTTCCTCAAAGAAATTTTTTTATGATTATGGATTATATCCATAAACTGTTCAATTTATGTTAAGTGTTTTACATGTTTGGAATTATGTATTGCGATTGATAAACTAATTTAGTGTATTCCATTGTTTAGAAATGGAGCCTAGTGGAAGGAATGAAAACTGTATCAATGCACGCAATCCATATTGGGACTGACCTCCTACTCAAGATAATTATAGTGGAGATGGTGATACAATTGGTGATGATCAGCTAATATCTATACTGGGACAACTCACTCAGGTTATGAATAATAACCTTACCCGTATGGAACACCCTGATCCGCAGCGTGGAGGATCAATGTTAGATCGCTTCATTAGGCAAAAAACACCAACATTCAATGGGGGTACAAATCCACTAGTAGCTGAGCAATGGATAAATTCCTTATAAAAAAATATTCCATGCCTTGGGGAGTAGATAAAGGGAAAAAGTTTTCATGGCAGTTTACCACTACACTAGAGATGCTATTCAATAGTGTTCACTGATTCAAAACACAAAGGAAGATGATGAAGTATCAAATATGGAATGGAGGGAGTTTAAAGAAATTTTCTTATAAAAATACTTTCCTCATGACCATCGAGCGAATATGGGAAGACAATTTTTGAGTCTGAGGCAATGGGAGGATGAGAATGTCGCAAAGTATGAGGTTAACTTTACAAGGTTAGCAAGGTATGAAGCTGATTATATACATAACCCAAGAAGTAATATTGATCGTTTCATTGCTGCATTAAAACCTTTTCACCATCGATATTTAGTATCAAAATATTTCTTATCAAACAAAGATATTGTCTCATGCACTATCAAGACAGAAAAAGAATTCTCTGTGTATTACGACATTAAAGAAAAGCAAGAGAAGAAGAGATCTGATGAACACTCTGGAAGTGGAAATAAGGGGAAGAAGGGAAAAGTTGAATATCCATCCTGTAGTAAATGTGGGAAGAAATACCCTTGTACTTTTCTGAAGGGAATGTGAGTCTATTACAAGTGTGGTGAAGAGGCCACCAAGCTCGTGATTGTAATGGGAAGAAAGAAGATACTGATGTTCAATGCTACAATTTCAGGAATATGGGACATTATAGAAATGAATTTCCTAAGCGCCAAGGAAACATACCTCACAAAAGGCCAAGGGATCAAAGCCAAGCTTATGCCATCTCTAATGCTGAGGTTGAAGCTCTTAAAGACATGGTGGCAGGTAATTTAATGGTTTCATCAAGTTTAACCAATACTTTATTTTATTCTGGATCATCAAACAGTTTCATATCTTCCCAGTTTGTTAGGAAAATTAGATATTTCCAATTTGATTTAACAAGGGAGTTGTCAGTCAAAAATCCTAAAGGATGTATCATTGCAACAATGTTTTGTGAATCAGTCCCCATTAAGGCATATAAACATTATTTATCTACTGATCTCATCATCATACCCATGATTTAATTTTATATAATCCTCGGTATGGATTTTATTTTGGGCCATGATGCGAATATTTATTATAAGAAGAAGGAGGTTACAATTTTTGAGGATGATAAGGAGTAAATTATCTTTATAGAATAAACGTCACCACCTGATTCTTATCTAGAACCACCCCGAGTAGCTCAAATAAATTCAATTATTGGGGAGGAAGAGAATGAAATAACTATGGGTGAGGAAAGGAATTTTCAAATAGAAGATGTACCTATTGTGCAAGAATATATTTATGTGCTTCCAGAGGATTTACCTAAACATCCTCTAGACCGAGAAATTGAGTTTTCCATCGACTTAATTCCTGGTTCAAGGCCTATATCGAAGACCCCTTATAGAATGTCTACTGTGGAATTAGTGGAACTAAAGAAACAACAAGATTAATTGAGTAATAATTTATTTATTCTCCCTAGTGTTTCCCCATGGGGAGCCCCTATTATTTTTGTTAAGAAGAAATATGGATCTATGAGGTTGTGCATTGACTATAGAGAGATCAATGCTATAACAATAAAGAACAGGTATACCCTACCTCGCATTGATGATTTATTCAACCATCTTCATGGAGATAAATACTTTTAAAGATTGATATTCAATCTAGATATCATCAGTTGTGTGTGAAGAAGGAGGACATTCAAAAAACAACATTTTGAATCTGGTACAGGCATTACGAGTTTACAGTAATGCCTTTTGGGATGACTAATGCACCCTATGTTTTCATGGATATAATGAGAAGAGTTTTCAAGAAATATCTTGATGAATTTGTAGTGGTATTTATTGATGATATAATGGTATACTGCAAAAAGCTTCGATAATCGTGAAAATAACTTGCTCAACATTATGAAAACCCTCAGAAGAAATGAATTATATGGGAAGTTTAGAATGTTTGAATTCTGGCTTCAGGAGATTTCTTTTCTTGGCCATATTTTCTCTAAGGATGGAATCTATGTTGATCCTTCTAAGACAGTAGCAGTCCGAGAATGGGCAGCAGTAACAAGTATAACCAAGGTATGCAGTTTTATTGGTTTATCAGGTTTTTATCGACGTTTCATCTAGAATATTTCCCGATTGGAAAACCCATTAACCAAGATCACAATTAAAGGGGTTAAATTTGATTGGAAAAAGGAGTGTGAAGAATTTTTCAAAGAACCGAAGATAAGATTAGTCAATGCTCCTATCTTGACTCTACCATCGTGGAATGAGGGGTTTGTTATTTATAGTGATGATTCAAATAAAGGTCTTGGTTGTGTCCTTATGTTGAAATATAGGGTTATTTCCTATGAATCACGGCAGCTAAAATTTCATTAGGAAAACTATCCTACTCATGATATTGAGTTAGCAGCTGTAATCATTACTTTGATGATATGGAGACACTATCTCTATGGTGAAAAATGTGAAATATATACCGATCACAAGAGTTTGAAGTATATTTTTCTCATTGAATGAACTCAACATAAGGCAAAGAATATGGCTTTAATTACTCCAGGATTATGATTACACTATACAATACCACCTGAGGAAGAAAAATAAGGTGGAAGATGCTTTGAGAATAAAGAATCATGTAGTTCTGAACAAGATGAGAGTTGAAAATGATCCTATATACAAGGATCTAGAAAATATGGATATGGGGATAACCATAGAAGGTGAAACATCAATAATTAGTCAAAGGGTTTCCAAACCATATTTACTAGAAAGGATAAATAGTTCTTAGACCGATGATGAAGAGTTTAAAAATAATATTAAAGCTGTGAATGATGGGAGATTGAGTGACTTTGTGTATGAAGATGGAATTTTGAAATTTGGGAAGAAGATTTCTATTCCCGATATACCTGATCTAAAAATGGGAATTGTTGTATGATGCTCATAGCTCCAACTTCTCTATACACCCTGGTATCACTAAGAGGTATATATATTTGAAGGAACATTTTAGGTGGGGAAACATGAAGAGGGAGATTGCTGATTTTGTGTCAAGATGTATGGTTTGTTAATAGGTGAAAGATGGAAGGCAACATTCTGGAGGAGTCATGCAACCTCTTCCCATACTTGAGTGGAAATGGGATAATATTATGATGGACTTTTTCATGTGACTACCAAAGACCCCTAGAAGGAATGACACAATATGGTTCATTGTTGATCATCTTACCAAGTCAGCACATTTTCTTGCTATAAGAGAATATTTACCACTTGAACGTCTAGAAAGACTATATATGAATGATGTTGTGAGACTTCATGGAGTACCCCTATCAATTGTTTCTGATCGTGATCCCCATTTTACATCATGATTATGGAAAAGTCTCTAGAAGGCCATGGATACTGAATATCGTTTGAGCACTACCTACCACACCCAAACTGATGGACAATCAGAAAGGACCATTGAAGCATTAGAAGACATGTTGAGATCTTTCTCACATGACTTTCAAGATATATGGGATCAATATTTACCTCTGGTAGAATTTTCCTATAATAATAGCTTCCATTCAAGTATTCAGATGGCATCATATGAATCATTATATAGAAAGAGATGTCGTACACCAACCTGTTGGAATGATGTTGGTGAAGGAAAACTCGCAGGCCCAGAACATGTGGAGGAAACGATGGAAAAGGTGATGGTAATCCAAACCCACATCAAAGCAGCTCAAAGTAGGTAGAAGAGCAATGAAGATAATTGAAGGAAGGATTTGGAATTTCTGGTAGGAGATCATGTCTTCTTGAAGGTATCGCCATGGAAGAGTGTTATACGTTTCGGTATGAAGGGAAAATTATGTCCCAGGTACATTGGACCTTTCAGAATTCTAGAACGAATTGGGGATGTAGCTTACCATTTGGAAATGTTGCCAAGTCTCTCCAAAGTTTACGATGTGTTCCACGTATCACTGTTGAGAAATTACATGTCTGACCCAACACATGTACTCACCTATGAGGAATTAGAACTAGAACCTGATCTGTCTTATTGCGAAGATCTTTTCAAGGTTTTTGATATAAGAGAACAAGTGCTGAGGAACCAGACGACTCATCTTGTAAAAGTTCAATGGAGAAACCATAAGAGGGAAGATGCAACGTGGGATCCCAAGGAACTTATGATGAATAACCACCCAAATCTTTTTGTGCGGTAGTATTCTAGAAATTTTGAGGATGAAATTATTTGAAGGATAGGAGAATGTAACACCCCAAGCTTCGACGGTACGTTTCCCTTTGAATAATGTAATAGCTTGCGTTGTACGCAACTTTGAGATTCTAACCCACCATAACAAATCAAACTAACCGTTATGAATAATAATACCCAATTTTTGAAATTTTATAAATTTTATCTTTCAAAATAGACTTCATTTTTTGGATTCAGAATATCGAAATTAGCTTAGGGTGAATTTTTGGTATTTTTATGAAAACTTTCAATTATTGATGAATAGTGAAAAACACTAAGTTATGGTTTAAAATCAAATTTTTATTTAAAAAATTATTTATATTATTTAAATTTATTTTAGGTCAATATAGATACATAATACCTATATAAGTTCAATGTAATTCATTGGAGTCATTTTATATTAATTTTAAATATTTAAAAATTTTATTGAACTTTTTACCATATTTTACCCACCTCCTAGGTGCTTTTGCAAATTTTCATTAAACTTAATTTTACCGCTTCTGTGAATTTAATTTCAAAAATCTGAGAGACATGGTTGGTATCAGTAAGTAAAATGTGGTTCATTGAGATGAAAATAATTTTTGGCGAATAGTAACTTTTTACTTTTATTTACCGCGGTTAAAACTAAATAGGGTAATTAAAGGTAAAAATGATATTATTTTTACCCTAACACATGTAATAATTCTATTAGATAAGTTTAATTCGACCAAAAACAACCTTAGAAACAAAATATGATCATTTAGGTCCACTTGGATTAGATTAGGACATTTATTATTATTTAATTCAAAGAAGAGTTAAAAGTGTTAAATTCAAAGTTTAATAACTAAACCATTTTTAATATAGGGTTACACAAAAGATAAATTTGACTATAAATATTCATTATAAATCTTAAAATATTTCCTAAATAATTTTATTTTACTTATAATTTTTAGACTTTAAATAATTTAATTTATTTATGACACAATGATGAAGCAGTAATTTCCTTAATAATGAAATATTAATATAATTGATATTAAATACCCAAATAAAAACAATTTGAGACTTTTTATGAATTAAACTACTTTTCTAGGTTAATATGACATGATTGAGTTTAATAAATGAATTTTTTTCTAAGTAATAATGCTGTTATGAATTTGGAAAAAACAAAATACCAAATAGTGTCAAAATTGACATAAAAGAGTTTTTAAAACAAATATTATATTATTAATTGATATTCTATTCCTAAACATCCAAGGTTCGACCAAATGACTTATATAATGTTATATATATTAATATTTAACCACTTGGGGTTCTCTTGGAATGTTATAGTACGTTTATTAACCATACAATATAAAAATACAAAGAGACATGGTAAATTTCAAACTATTTAACTAAGACTTAAATATAAATGATATGGTTAATATGGTGACCTAAACCTGTCCAAAATCTATTGGATGAAATTATTTTGACCCACCCCCACCCTAGACTCTAAATAAGTCACTTTTTATTAATTATTAATGGAATATGAATTTATTATAAAATAATATTTTAAGTTTTTCCTAAGGTGCCCCTCACCCCTCTTATAAAAGGGAACTTCCCCTTCTCTCAAATTCACACCTTAAAATCCTTTTGGCTCAGCCAAACCCTGCCCAAATATCCTCTCAACTTCCCTCACTTCATCCTATAGTCCTTCCATTAGTCATAAAGCCAACCTAAGTATCTCTTTTGATCAAAATCAAAAATGAATAACCCAAAGAAGAGGTAAATATTTCATCACCTCTTTCAAGTTCTTTTCTTATTCCACTTCCTCTTTCATTGTTGTTTCCATTATAAAATAATAAATATAGTATATTATATATACTGTGATGTTATTATAAAAATGGTAAAACCATATTAAATATTTTATCCATTCTATTAATGAAAAAGTCACCACACGTGCGTACGTACGTCTTACCGTCTCCATGTCATGGAGTAGTTTGTTATTAAAACATTTCATCATTTGGAAAGGTATAATAATGAGTATAAATGATTTAAATAATAAATATAACATTATAATAATGATTTATATATGATATAACATCCAATTATATATGATTTTAATATCAAATGAATGATATTGTCGCTCGTGCGTGTGCACAGATTACCATCTCCACGAACGTGATGAGATTCATTCCCCATCATATCCATTAAAGAATAATTTTCATTAGATTATTAAAAATAATGTTTAAATACTTAGTATCATTCTGAATATGAATATGATACACCCAATCCATAAAAAACATTACTTACGTAACAAATCATATAAAGGAAAATGAATCAGTTAACACCCGAAACGACGATAAAACTAAAATATTATTAACAAAGCAATAATAAAAGTAATTTATGATATGATATTAATTTATATGACTCTTTTATGATTTAATATCAATTATTTCACCATTATACATGACTTTAACCTACCCTCAGCCAAGGAAAAGTACAAGGTAATGGTTAATTTCACAATCTCTTTTTTATCCGAGGTTGTTTTTACGTAAGTATCTACTGGGATCTCTTTATCATCCACATCCGTGTTTCATAAAAATGTTTTTCAAAACATTTTTACTATTTACTAGACTATGGGTTAATGTAATTTATACCCTTTCTTTACTTTTTATAAAATGGGTTGAAAAGAATCTTTCCATCGTTTTCCAAACAAGTTTCTTTTTAACCTTTTTGACAAAATTAAAGTATGAATGTTTTTTTAACTTATACGGTAGGTGCGGCTATTTTCCACCATTATAACATCGTTGAAGTTTCCCATAAAATATTATAAGAATATTTTCAAAATAAAATTTTCTTTTACAATTATATTACTTTTAAATGATTTCAAAAAAAGAAAGAGATATTTCTCTCAAATAGTTTTGATTTCATCTATGTCATTATCCTTTGATGGATTTTATGCTTGTTTGAATTTGATTCATTATGATAAAAATCTTCCATATTATATTGAATGTTTTGTGATATGTTTGACTATGGATGTGTTATTTTATTTCATTCATGGTTTATGGAAATATTATTTAAATTTCATATACTAGTTTTAATACGAATGTTTATGTTATGTTTAAACCTTTTCATATGAGGAATGCATTGGACTTAGTAAGTGATAGGTGGAGCTCACTATAACTCCTCAAGGAATTGGTAGGTCTCATGAGAAAAAAAAGTTTCTTGGCACAAGGCCTTGACAAAATCTTGTTTGTAGTGTTGGCACACGGCCTTGACCATGTGGTTATGAAAGTTTGGCATTATGCATTCCATCATTATAAAAGTGGCTATTGATATTGCATTTGATTATTCGACTAGTAGAATATCCATGTGAGTTTGTAAATGGAATTATTTTTATTTATATTTTCCATATTATGATAAAGTTTATGTGGAAATGGATTTTTTTTTAGTTTTATACATTGCCTAACAAGTTTATGTTTCTTTATGAATGTTTCCGCTATATTGTTATCCTTACTGAGCATCTTGGCTCACCCCTTTCTATGTTTTATTTATTCCAGGATACGAAGAAGTATTTTTTGACTGAGCTACAGAGATAGTGTATGGGATCTTAGTGTTGTCTATGGAAATAATGTTGGTGTAGTTTTCCATTTTATGATGTAATGTAAACCTTATGAATGTATCTGTTACTCCCAAGGCTACTAAACTAATCGTCCTTTTGAGACTTGATATTTTTTGATCATGCCAATGATATGTAATAATTCACCGACTTTGGGCTTCTGTGGTTGGGGCGTTACACAATACATAAGTCAACACTCTTGGATTGAGATGGTTTAGAATAGGATTTAGAGAAATAGATCCTTATTATTTTTCTCGGTAACTCCGTACCTATCATCTACATGGTAAAAAAGTGTGACCCTCAAACATTGTCAGAATTAAATCTCAAAAAATGCTTGGAAAATGTGGTTCGCTTGAGCATGAAATTATTTAATCTCTTACATGTCTCATGTATCAACCCTTCTATGTGATATCGAGCAACCCCTTTGGATTACCCCATCTCACTCATGTACAACAAGATATAATTACAATTATCCTATCCTGAAATCTATTTCTGGTTAATCATTAAAATAGTGAATGAAATTAAAGCATAAAAATATTTTTTGAAAAAAGTCATTTTTTGAATAATTCCAATAAAATTATGATGAACATACGTAAGAGGTCCCAAGAGGTGATTGATAAGTCAAGAGTGGTGTAGGAGAGGCGACACATAGTTGACATGCTCAACAAGCTCAGAGGTTAAATTTTCTGATCTTTTCATTTTTAAATAAGCTCTAATGAGTGAGATGATGAATTTTATAGAAGCTGGTCCATTCCCTAAGTTTTCAGCAAGTGTTGGATTATATATTTTTTTAATTCACTTGGCTTCTTTCAGGAATTTCATTCACAATATACCCCAATCAAACACAAATTTAAATAGAATCTATAATTAATCATATCATCACTATATCTATGAAAAATATTAATCAATCACACATATTATTATTATTTTTCATGAAATTGCGAGGAAACTATGGTGTGGATTGACTAACCAATTTGGAAATGTGTGGTATGACACTGAATTATTGATCTCTCAGGAGGACATAGGCAATTTGGTTAGTATTTTTTAACGTAGAAAGAAGAAACAAACTAATGTGTTTGAGTAATATTTTAATAGCGTTGATGTCCAACCTGAATCATTTGACTGAGAATGTGAACCACGAGAAAATCCAATATTAAAACTATTGTTGGAACACAATAAATTATTAGTGTTGTGATTATTTATATAATTTACCCATCAATGGAATCTTTGATGATCTACTATTCTTTTGATGTACCATAAAAATAATAGATATCATCAATCATGGTTATAATACACCATTGTTTAGGTGTTACCTCTCTGAAATTGCTATATTGTGGCTCAAATGACATGGAATATCCCCAAATTATGTTTTTTTATCATCATACATGAATGAAAATCATGTTTTTCCAAACCGATTTCCACCCACCACCTATACATAAAAATACACATAAATAATATCACATATTAAAAACTCAAACCCAATGAGAGTTGAGTGAGAAAATTGAAATTTTAGTGAGGGTGTCCAAAATAATTGTATTTATTTATGAGAATATTCTAGTGAATGTATTGCATCATGTTAAAGTCCATATTTTCATTTCTCATTAAGGTGGGGTTCCAGTTATCATGTTTTTTATACTCTCTGATGAACCACCTTACCTCGAACTTGGTAGTTGACTAGTGAAATGGTGAATCCAAGGAACTATCGAATAGTCACCTTATTATGCAGGGGGAATCTTCTCCTTCATTATGATGAGATGCGTAATGACGATGTCCTTCACCGCATCTAGCTTTCACTCACCTACCCACCCCATGAAATTCACCTTGTATAGGCTCAACACTCCCCAGTCATCATTCACCACCTCTTCCCTGAACCTCTCATTATCATCTTGGAACACTTAAAATACACATGTATAAGATAGTAAATTAATCAACATGATCATGTTTCATTATAATATTTTTAATGGGGGTCACATACTACATACTATAGAAAACGTATATAAGGTTTGGGTGAATGAGCCTACATTGACGGGCCATGGAATGAAGGATGCATACCATCCATGTGTTTTTTCCGACATTTTAATGGAAGAAAATGGTATCCTTTATCTTTGAAACAAACTGATAATTGAGTGCTAGCTAGTGGAACATGTTGATGGTCTTAATAATTTCTAGGGGATTCACGGTCCCTTCTATGATCATCGACCTCATAAACCCCTTCATCTCCTATTCCTCCCTCACATGCCTTTTCTTCAGCGTGTTGGGGATGGATGTGAGTTTCTTGATGGATTGGTAGTCAGAGGTTGTTGTTTTTTATACATCAGTTCACATATATGAATCATTTAAGAAAGGGGACTGGATGATGACATCCATGGAAATGTTTTTTCAAGGAGGAAACGATGTTTCATTTATGTAATGAGTGATTTGAATGGGTTAATCTATTGGTTTGATTCCCTATTGATGTCATATTAAAAGAATGTAGGGGTTGTGGCCATGAGAAAATGGGGTGCTTCCATGCAGTACCCTATTAAACCCAATTCTCTAGGAGATTTAATGTATGTCATAAATTATATAACCGTCAGTGCTGCCTCACCTAAAAACCGATCTATTTTTTTATTTGTTTGGGTGTAGGTTGAAAAACATTTGGTGGATGGGTATGTTAAATCAAGACACACCCTCGATCATCATCTTCATTCTATTTCCATGACTCATTTACATCATATATAATATCTCTTCTGAATATTATATTCTTAGAGATGATATTATTCAAGAAATATCTCATTTTTCAATCTTTTCACCCTGAGGATGAACTTCACTCATTTTTTCTCAAAATATTCCTAATTTTCATTCGAGACCCTAATGTAGGAAATAGAACAAAAAATTATACGATTAATTACACATGGATTGTGAGTACATCATGATTAATGTCACATATTTTTTTTAAGATTTTTTGTGGGTCATCTATTGAGTATATAAATTTCACACAAACCTGCTTCATCCCAAAAATTCATGGACAGTCCATTATCTATAAGAATTCCCTTTTTCCTTCTTGAAAATAGTTTGTTTTTTGACTTTCAGATAATCCATTGAGATAAGGTGTGTAACCCAACATCAATTGGTGTTGAATTCCATCACTACTAGAAAATGGGCCTTCTATTTCTATTGGAATGGGCCAACATCAGTGACCGCCAATGGTGGCCACTGAACTAAAATTAAAAAACCACACAATATCACCCCACCCCCTCCATGCACCCTACCCCTCCTCCACCCATTCCCTTCATTCACAGAGACATGGATTCTACCCCTCCATCATGAACCCTCACCTCAGCCGCCACCATTGTCTGCCATCCCTTACTCACCATCACCTATATCATCACTACAACCACACCATGATTCATGACCACCACCTCTCCACCCTCACCACCCACACTCCCCACCACTACACTCCCCCTCGTGCACTATAACCTCACCGTGCCCATAGCCACTCCCACCACCACTTCTAGAGCCGCCTCCATTTTCACTTCCACCTTCACTTCCACAAACCCCCTTACCCTCACCACACACCCTATCTGAGACACCGTTTCTTCCCATACTCCCTACCTATACTCTTTTGTTCACTCATCGTACCCCTGTAGGAGTTTCCACTAACACATCCTTTGATCCTGGTCACCACTAATTGCCTCTCAATACTACTTCCCATGATTCAGCTCCTACTGCCCCTCCACTCACCACAATCCTGAATCTATCAAGATATTAGAGGTAAACCATATGATTCATGATTTTTTATGTTGTAATTTAAAACCAAATCCAACTGGTGGTAATTCAAAGGGTATTTCCCATGTGGAAGTCTCATTTTATTAATATGTCAGTTTAATGTGTTTGTTTTATTTCTATAATGTGTCAGTTTAATTTCTTTAATGTGTATGTGCCATTTCTCGAGAAATGCATATAAATTATTGGAATGTTTTTTTAAAAAAATATGTGAAATGAAATACTGAAAACAATTTATTTTGTGGTGATCTATTTTTTCATTCTCACATTTCCAAGCTTCTACAAGAAAAAAACTAGTATCAGAACCTAGGTTCCAAGGGATCCTCTAATTTCAAAGCCTTTCATTCATTAAAAATGGCTAGCATAGTCTATCCACAAGTTCCTAATTTGTATAAGGAAAACAATGAAAGGTGGTTCATCTAAATAAAGGAATTTTTTGGCTCAAAATAATTCTAGGAGGCCGTCACCGATGGGTATATATTACCCACTATGGAGGATTAATCGAACTTCAGAAATGATGAAATGATTTCCCTAAAAATTTAATGGAATAAAGACAACAATATGTTGTTCCTACTATATCAAGGGTTGTATAAATCAACCTTTTGGAATAATTTATGAAGTAAAATCAAGGGAGAAATTTTGGGATTCCCTTGGAACCATCTTCAAGGGTGTTTATCGTGTTAATTGGGTTCGTCTTCAAATAGTATGAGCTAAGTTCGAAGCAGCGCACTTCACGGAAGGTAAGAGTATCTCTAACTACTTATCCTATTTAATTGTTATTATTATATATTTTAATATAAATGGTTAAAATGTGTAAGTCAATCGTGGCATTGATAAGGCAATAAGATATCTTTCAACCATGATTTAGCATTTCTTTGTTGAAATTGAAGAGTTATAGAACATGGAAAAACAGTCAATTGAAGAAATGATGGGATCGTTGCAAGTGTATGAGAAAGGAATAAAAAAGAATATGGGTTCAATAATTGATCATGACTTAGAGTCAATGTTGACTCTATAAGAACAATATTATGGCCATACATAAAAGAGTGGTCAGGGAACTTGTAATCATGAAAGAGGTATAGGGAATGGATATCATCCAAAACATAAATAAACAAAATTTTACCAGCTTCGAATGAAAAGGAATTGGTGGAGGCCAATTCACAAATGATCATGGAGACACAAAGAACTTTCACTACCACAATTTCTTGAAATTTGGTCATCATGATTTTGAGTGATAGAGAAAAATAGATCAAGAAGAGCAATCAAACCTTGCAGAAGAATCTCACCTTGAGTAAGAAGTCACCACACTCCTCCTCGCACAAGAAAAGGCATGTGAATGACCAGATGAGTGGTATCATGACATGGGTGAAAGAAACCATATGAGTGGTAGCAAATAATTATTCAAGGAACTCACATAATAAGTTCATTTACATATGATTTTTAGTGACTCATCAATGGTACCCATGATTGGAAATGAAAAAATTAAAATCTATCAAAACAATGGTGAGTTGAATTACATCTATAATGTGTACTAAATATGAAACATGAAAAAAAAATCATCTATATTGGACAACTCTTTGAGAAGGGGTGTGATATACATATGGAGAAATCGTCTCTATCTATAATTCATGCTCATTTGAAACTTTTTTATCTTATAAAATTGGTGGAAAATCACATGTTTTCACCACATATTAACATAAAGTATTAGTATTGTCTCTTTGGACCCATGAATTTAGACTCATGGAGATGGAATAATTACTCTGGAAATCTCCACATAAGTGTCCTTAAAATCATAACCTCATCAAGAATTATTCATGGATTTCTAGCAGTTGATGTTCCAAATCATGTTTGTGAGGCATGTACACTCATCAAGAAATAAAGGAGTTCCTTCCAAAATAGACAGTCCAGAAGAGAAAAGTAACAACTTTAGTTGGTTTACACTAATATTTGAGGACCAGTTGAAACAACCTCACATGGAGGTAATAAATTTATTTATTACCATCATTGATGATTTCAGTAGAAAACATTGGGTGTATTGCATCAATGAAAAATATTCCAAATTTACTATCATTAAAATGTTCAAAGCCTTTGATGAATTAGAAGGTGTTCACAAAATCAAAGTACTCAAATATGACAGAGGTGGGGAATACACTTCAAAATAATTTTAAATTTTCTTAAGGGAATAAGCCATCAAGAACCCATTCACTACAGTCTACATGCCACAACAGAATGAAATTACATAGTAAAAGAACAACACCATCCTTGACATGATTAGGACCATGATGAAAGAAAGAGATATTTCAAAGAGTTTTTGGGATCAGGCAGCTGATTGTACTACCTACCTGCTCAATTAGTTTCAAACTAAGAGTGTCAAAAATTTGAGACACAATAGGTCTGGAGCAGCTACACACTAATCGCGGTGGACCAAAGAATCTTTAGGTTTGTCCCATATGCTCAATTACTAGAATCAAGAATAAGGAAGCTTGATGATTGTGGGAAAAAGTATATCTTCATAAATTATAGTGAAGCATCTAAAGCCTACAAGATCTAAAATCTAATATCCAAAAAAAGTAGCGGTGAGTAGATATGTAAACATTAGTGAGGAAGAATATTTGAAATATAATGATGAAGAAGCAAATAAATACATTCTATTCAAAAAAGTTGATCCTGAAGAAGGGAATGATTATCAAGATAAAATTCCTAAAAAACCTTCATCAGACACATTATTAGTACATAGAAGTCTATAAGTACATTCCATCACTCCTGAATGCATTCCATTAAGTCAAATTTTGGCAAGCTCATCCTCACCCATGTTTCCTAAAAAAATGAAAAAAATATTCAACATCTATGAGAAAAATGAGGTGGTAATGAATTTTTTCATGTATGTATATCATGAGCCTATGACATTTTTAGAATCCATTAAAGATGAATGTTGGACAGTCTCTATGAAAGTAAGAATTCATTCTATTGAGAAAAATGAAACATGGGAGCTGACTACACTTCCAAATAGATAAAATACTATTAGTGTCAAATGGGTGTATAAGATCAAGTGAAATGATGATGGCAAGATCGATCACTATAAGAAAGGGAACAAAGAAAATGGGTATAAAAAGATGTATGGGGTGGTCTATGAAGAAGCCTTCACTCCTATTGCTCACCGGCACTTTAATGATGATTATCTCCCATACAGTCCATCAGAATTGTATGATCTACCAACTGTATGTGAAATATTCTTTCTTGAATGGAATTCTAGAAGAAGTGATCTACATTGACCAGCCCAAGGAATTTTTTATGGAAGGGGAAGAACACAAGGTGTACTGGCATACTAAAGACCTCTATGGGTTTAAGAACTCTACATGTTCTTGGATAAAAATATCAACAACTATCTTTAAGAGAATTTCTTCTCCCAATTTCCTTACGATTATTTAGTCTACATCAAGAAAATGGTCATAGTGATATTATTATATCATGTTTATATGTTGATTATTTTTTTACAAGAAACATCCAATTGATGATCGATGAATTAAAGAAGCCCATGTAAAATGAGTTATTGATGACTGATGGATTTATTAGGTTCTTTTTTCTGGGAATGGAAGTAAAGCATGAACATGGAGACATCTATATATCTCAAAAAAAGTTTTTCAACGAATTGCAAGAAAATTTCAATATGGCCAACTAAAATACCATAAAAACACCCACAACAACGGGCTTAAAACTGAAAAAAAGATGTTGAAGGAAGAATCTCTGACTCAAATTTTTTCAAGAGTCTAATTGGATTCCTAAGGTACCTCATAATCATAATGATTGATATCATCTATAGTTTTAGGAATCTAATCAATTACTTGGATGCACCAAAATAATCACATTGGCTAGCCGCCAAAAGAATCCACAGGTATGTCAAAGGAATAATGGATTTGGTGTTTTCTATCCATTAAATGAGGAAGAAATTATATATGAATATGAAGACTATGATTGAGGAGGTGACCAAGGTGAAATAAAAATCACCACTATATATATATATTCTTTATTGGGGTGACCATTTCACATGGAATTTTATGAAGAAAAGTGTGGTCTCCCAATCCACATGTGAAGTAGAGTATGTATTAGTATCATCCACTATTTGTGAAGTAATTTGTTTGAGAAACCTTCTAAATGTGTTTAATAATATGTTGGATGGATCAATAGTCAGATATGTGGATAATATGTCTGCAGTAGAACTTACTAAAAATCCAATGCAACCTGTAAGAATCAAACACATTGATATTTGATATCATTTTCTGAGAGATCATGTAAATAAAAAATAAAATCAAATTGGAGTATTGTTATACTAAGGAATAGGTGGATGATATTTTCAAAAACTCATTACCAACATATGTATTCAAATATCTAAGAATAGTGCTTAGAATGAAAACTATTTTGATTTTAAGGGGAGTGTTGGTATTGTAAACCAAATCCATCTAGTGGATATTCAAAGGGGCTTCCCCATGTGGATATTTAATTTCCTTAATTTGTCCATTTAATATGGCTACTTAATTTATTTAATGTTTCAGTTTAATTTGTTTAATTTGTCCATTTCATTTCTTTGTAAGTGCCTATAAATTGATTGCAACTGTAGTCCAAAAAATATGTGAAATGGAAGCATGAAATAAATTTATCTTTTGGTTATTCATTTCTTATTCCACACATTTCTGGGTATATAAAGGAAATGGTTTGAAACCCATCTATTTTATCATTTTGATTTAAATAATAATCAACTATCGTATATGTCCTAGAATTGAGTAGAGGAACCCTATTTGGGGTGTAATTCAACGAGGTCATGAACAATGTGATTATGTATTTATTACGATTAATTATTTATGAAATATCTTCTATCTATTTAAGAAAATAATTATAAGGATTTTTTTATAGTGATAGAATAAAAATATGCGCTGAATAATTCTTGTAGCACTGATATTTTTTATGGAATATATTTTTATCACTATATGTTATGACACACATGAATTCTTTGTAACATCCTATTTCTGATCCATCAGGTATCCCTTTAACTTCATCACAGATTCCCCCTCTTTTGAGACTGGGAGGATACGTGTTATTTTAATTTCATAGACTTATTGGTTTTTTAGATTTAACTAGGTGTTTCTGGAGGATGCAGAGTAGTTACATGCCATGTAACTATGTTACATGATATATAATGGTTTCTGGATGTATGTAGTGAAAGAAAACTTCACACCGTGAAGGGTTACACATTGTGACCATGACTTACATGACATGAGTTTCCAAAAGGTTAGTTTTTAATCCTAAGTGATGAGTTTTTTAGTGTATGTGGATTGTGGGGGGTTACACATCGTTTAACTAGGTTATATGCATATCTTGGATGGAGGAAATAGTAGAAGTTTTGGAGTCCTTATTATTTTATGATAGATGATATGAAGTTAGTCTGAGATTTTCTTGTTCTTGATTTGGATCTTTTAGACTTCATCATTGGTATAGATTGGCTTGTCTCTCATCGATCTGAGGTTGATTTTTATCATTGGTGTGTTTCATTTCTTGTTGCCGATGCAATATCTTATATGTTTTAGGGGGGAGTGGGACCTGAGGTCTAGTCGTGTAAGACCTTCCTACATAGAGATATGGAGTTTTTTGTCTACTGTTATTTTTGAGATTGATAGCTTCTCTCCTCTAGTTTATCTTCTCATTGTTGGTAGGGAATTTCCCAAGTTTTCTAGACAAATTCTCAGGTCTTCCTCTTAAGAGAGAGGTAGAGTTCATGTTTGATCTAGTTCCAGGCATACATGTGATATCGATGCCTTCTTACCATATGAAACCAATATATCTGAAAGTGATCAAGATTAAGTTAGATGAAAAATTAGGAAAACAGATTCATTCACATTATTATTTTCCCTTGAGTATCCCCTTTTCTATATTACAATAATGCTTATGGTTCACTTCGGTTGTGTGTGGACTATCGGAATATGAACCAGGTAATAGTTATGAAAAAATATTCTTTACCCCATGTGGATGATCTCTTTGATAAGTTAATGGGGGAAATGTGGTTCTCAGAAGATTGGTCCTCAGTTGGGTTATCATCAGCTTAGAGTTCGAGTGTCTGATATACTGAAAACAACCTTTATGAATAGGGATGGCCATTATGAATATATTTTGATTCCTTTTGGTCTGATTAAGGCTAGTTCAGTTTTTATGGATTTGATGAATCAGATATTCAATCAACAACTTAACAGTTGTAGTAGATTTCAAGGATGATATTATAGTATATTCTAAATTTTAATGTGAGAAAGAGCACCATCTATGTTTGGTTATGGAAATTATGAGAAGTCTATATTTATATGGAATGATTCCAAAATGTAGTTTTTGGATTCGATAAGTAAATTTCATGGGGGCATAAGATTCCCAAAAATGTATTTTCAACTGATCATGAGAAGGAGGAGGCTATTATGTCATGGAAATAACCCCCAAAAAACTTTTAAATCAGATGATTCCTTGGTCTTACATGATACTATCGACACATTGTTAATAATTTCTCTAACCTTTGACAACTATTTCTAGGAAACTATTGAAATTCACTTGGGATGTGAAGTTTCCATATTCTTTCAATAAACTGAGGGGAATTATGAAAATGAATCATATTTCAATCTTACTTAAGCATAGTAAGGGGTACATGGTGTATTTTGAAGCTTTTGGTGCTGATTTAGGATGCTTGCTTATGCAGGATGACAATGTGGTGGCTTAAAGCTCTTGTCATCTTTGACTACACCATAAGAATTACCCCACTTGTGATTTAGAGATTTATGTAGTTAAGAATGTGCATAAATGTTGGAAGCATTATATTTTTGGGGATAAGTTCCTAGTCTTCTCTGATAAAAAGAGTATGAGGTTTATCTTTTCTGAGAAGGACATGAATCTCAGACAAAGATGATGGGTAGAATACCATCAGACATTTGACTTTGACATCACCTATAACCCAAAAGGGAAACACCATTCTAGATTTCCATTATAGGAAATTTTCATTGTAGGCTATTATAGAATTGAAGGAAGAATGGAATATTATTGGGATATTCACTCAGTTTCACTTAGATACTCAAGAGTTTGTTTCTAGTATGGTCCTGACCAGTGTTAAGTTGTCATCATCTCTTTAGGAGTCTATTTTGTAGAGTCGTCAGTAGGATGACGAGTCCCAGAATATGAAATAAACTTTTAAGGTGGGGATACCATTTTTGGTTGGTCTGTTTCTTGACATGGTATACTCCACTTCATGAAATGTGTTGTTTTCCCATATTGTATAAAGAGTTTAGTCATGTTTAATTGTCATATATCTTCATGGGATGTTCATCTAGGTTCTACAATGATTTACTACGACATGAGACTATGATTCTGGTGTCCAGGTTTAAATTTTGACATTGTAGATTATGCATCCCACTGTTACACCTAGGAAAGGATAAAGGCTGAGCATTTGAAACCATCTGGTTTACTTCAGACTCTTCCAATTCCTATTCGGTAATGGGATGAGGTATCCATGGATTGTTTTTTTGGATTACCATAGATGCTATTATGGAAGAATCATATATGGGTGGCTGTTGATAGGTGGATGAAGTCTACCTATTTCATTCCGATCAAGGATACCACTAATATTGATGATCTGGGTAATTTGTATGTGTAGAACATTATGAGTATATATGGGAGTCCTTCTGTCATTGATTAAGGTAGGGATCCTAGGTTGACCTCAAGGTTTTAGAGATTTATTCAAGAGGCAATTAGAACCTAGATCAATTTGAGTACAGATTAGCATCCATAGATGTATAGTCTTACAGACAGTGTGATTCAGATCATGGAGGATATGATTTATGCCCGTGTCTTGGACTTCAGTGGGTCATGAGATATCCATTTTGGGCTTGTCGAATTTGTTTACAAAACAAATTATCAGTCATCGATAAGAATGGATCCCTTTGAGACATTGTATGGTTTTCCTTGATGAACAACTCTTTATTAGACTGAGGTGGGTAAAGTATCTTTGGATGGCCAATAATGGTTTAGGAGACGTCCATGAATATTAAGGATGCACATCGACACTTGATTACTATCCAGAGTTGATAAAATTTGTATACATACCGACAAAGTCATCCTTTGGAGTTTTACATTGATGATCGGGTTTTCATTAATGTTTCTATTCATTTGGGTAACTGTCATCTTGGGAAACAAAGAAAGTTGGTCTGAGATATGTTAGACCATTTGAGGTCACCGAGAGGCTTATAAAAGTTACATATCAGTTGGAATTGCTGGCCCACATGGTAGTCACTCATGTTGTTTTCCACATTTCTCAGTTCATGAAGTACCATCCTGGCCCCACTCACATTCTGAGTTGGAAAGAAATTGAGTTAGATCTAGATGTTTCCGTTTTGGAGAAACCAGTTGAAATAATTAACTCTCAAGTGAATGTCTTATGTGAAAAGTCGATTCGATTGGTATGAGTTCTATCGAAGAACTGATCAGATTATCATGAGACTTTGGTACGTGAATCATTGATAAGGGACCAGTGGTCTCATTTTTTTCTATGGATCACATATTCCCATAATTTCTCAAGGATGGAATGTATTTATAGTGGGGAGTATGTAAAATCCCATTACAGATCCATTAGGTAATCCTTTAACATCATCTTGGTTTTCCCCCTCCCTTGAGAATGGGAGGATACCTATGATGTTGAAGTCTTAGAATTTTTGTATTTTCAGCTTTAACTGGTTATTTCTGCAGGCCGTGGTGTAGTTACACACCATGTAACTATGATACAATCCACGCAATGGTCGCTGGATGTAATTCGTGAAAGAAGAATACACGCCATGAAAGGTTACACATCGTGATTGTGACTTACACGATGTGAGTTTTTAAAAGGTTATTTTTTAATTTGAGACAATGGGTCTTTTTTGAATTTGTAGATCGTATGGTTTTACATGTCATGCAATAAGGTTACACTTCAGGTAATGGCCCACGTGTATTTTTTAAAATAGTGTGCAACTATTTTTTATCTCATTCATCAGTTATTCATGGCTCTCGACCTAAGGGAGTCCCAACGTATTTTTGAAAGAATCAACACCTCATATAATGATATTCTGGAATTTGCATCTTTATTGCGGTTTCGAGGTGTCCCTCCAGGTAATTTGTCTTTCCATTTCTTCATTACCTTTGATCAAGACATCACCATTGGGTGGAATGTTCAAATTTTATGGGTTATGATGGTATTTTTTCATGGTTTCTTCTAGATCCATTTTGTGAACTTTCTCTAGAGCCCTTTTACTTTGTCAGTCATGGTACTATGGAGGCTCATTCTTGAGGTATGTGGGTTTCTTCCTTTCTTCCATCCACTTGTTTTCATATTTGAATCAATCTTGATGTGGATTTGATTATAGGTTCTCCACTAGTGTTGTTGATTTTCTTTTTTGGTGGATCTCATTGAGGAGATGTGCGACACGATCCTTAAGGTAGGTGGTTCCATCTATTGACTGTGATAATAAGACTAATTGTTCTTTCTTTATAAATTAATTTATAAATTGAATTGGAATAATTTTTTTGTTTGTGTTGAAAATAGTTTTCAATGAGAACATGTGTTTACCTTGGTTATTGATGAATGGAAATACAATGGCTATTTTCGAATCATTAAAATTGAATTGTGAAAAAGATCACATGGGTTACCTAGGATACATAGGAGGAAGGAGTATCTTGAGTCAATCTTACTTGTTTGTGATTATTAAGGAGGATTATATTGGGGATTTCCACTATTTTCTGGGCCTATTGTTCTAGGGATCTGATATTGACATTTTCGGGGGTTTACTCATGGGGTATTCCTTTACTTCCAAGGACTGTTGTTCAAGGATCTATTTTCTACACTATATTTTTGTGGTTTAAGTATTCTATGACCAAGAACTATAGTATTCCTTGGTGTTTTGATAAATGTGCTTCTATTTTGTATTTCTTGGATTCTTGAGTTAGCCCTAATATGCATGTTAATGTTTTTAAAAAATGATATGGAAATGGACTCTGAAATTGATATACCTACTTTTATTTGTAAGGTGTGGAGAATGTAAAAATATTTACCATTTTTTCTATAAAACTTCTTTTCTACTTATCATGACATGTTTTTTCAGAAATAAGAATTCAGGAATTGTTATATAGAGACTTTTTGTGGAACAACTTGGTGGGATACTACTGTTCCTAAAATCACACACCCTGTACACTTCGTTAGTGGTGCGTAGACCTTTGTATGTCTTCTTGTGTAGTGAATGGAAAGGTTCAATAATTAAGAGAAGATGTTTTATATCATCTGGGATGGGTAGCTAGTGGTGAGATGGTGCGAGTTTGTCTACACCATCTCTTACAGTAGCATTTTCATTGAGTCCTTTGTTGTTAGACATCCCTTTTGAAGTTTTAGATTTTTTAATAGTTTTCTTGATTCTATTTGTTTCTTACAGTTATGGAATATATTTATTATTTGTCTTTGAATTTTACTTTTTTTAGTATATATATTCTATGTGTTTATTTATATAGGACTAAATTGTTCCCTCTAATTGGATGATTGTTTCCTGGAAACTTATCACTGGTCCATGGTCATCAAAAACTCCCTTCAGGTATGTGGTAGATTGGGTCGGGTATAGGGTTTGAGGGCTACCCAGGTCAGTTCATTACATGCCCTATGGAAGATCCATGTTTTTGACAAGAAAATATAAATTAATTTAAAATGGAAATTGATTTGGGTAAAATAACTTTTAATTATATTTATAAAGGATTATGACATATAATTATGGTAATGAATAATTCAGAAAGTTAGAAACCATTACAATTGTTGCAACATTAAATGAAATGTGGATATTTTATAGATTAAAAATTGTAGCAGAGGAATATGATAAATAAACTATATTTTTTAAATACCCATTGAAAATATGATCTTCTAAAAAATAAGTCATACTAAATAGTTGACATAAAAAAATTTGTAAATTAAATTAGACAAGTATTGATATATATCACTCCATTGCTAATATCCATTATAAAAAAATATTATAAAATATCTAACTTGATTCTTCCCGTAAAATTCAATTTTTCTTATTTTAATTTTTTTAATTTTTTTTAAATATATAAGTAGTTTAGGATCTGGATATCTATTTCAGGAAAATTTTACACTTTCTAAGAAGGATTTTTTAATAACATTTATTTTTATTATCCTATCAAATTATGATTAATTTTTTTAAAATTATTTAATTACTTATTTATATTTATAATATAATATATGATATGGTTTTATTTTTGTAAATTAAATGTAATAAGTATTATTAATCAAGTTTAATTTTTATATAATCATTAATAAATATTTATATATTAAATTATGTATGTCTTTGACATTTTATACATAATTTCATACTCAATGTAAATAAATATATAGTAATAGTCTGACACTAACATAACAAAGATAGTAAAAAAAAAATTTATATACTCTACTATTTGATAAGAAAAATTTTAAAATAATCATTGATCATATATTAATATATATTTCGAGTTAAGTTTTCAGTTTTTAATTTTTTTCATCCATTAATTTATAAGTTAATATCTAAAAAATATTTATTTATGTACACATGAATAATTTTAAAAGTAAAAGTTTTAAATAATTTAACACAACATAAAATTCTATGCTAGTATCATTTGTGAATTGTTTTGTTTTTTTGGAATGACAATGAATTGATGTTCATATGCAATTGTATAGAGTTTATTTTAAATATATTTTGTGATATGTAATTCTAAAATTGCTTGCAATATGATGTTTTCTATAAATTTTACTTCTTGTTGTACAAATATGAATATGGATAAGAGTACGATTGATATTACAAATAGAATGTCTATAGAATATTTTTAGGGAATTATGCATCTTACTGATTTCACTAGAAGGTTTTGAAGTGAGTACATTAGTTTTCCTTGTAGAAAATGTGAAAATAGATATCAATTTACATGAGATACCGTGAGGGAGAACCTAATCATCAATTGGTTTCTGAAAAATTATAAGAGTTGGATGATTCATGTGGAAGAAGACATTCATTATCATCATATAGAAATAATTCAGATCGATGTTGATTCAAGGATGAAATATCTGATGCATGAAATGCTTATTGAAATGGTACACGAGTTGGATTTTGAAGGCATTATCATCTCGATTCTTGAGACTGATGATATCAAACTGTTCTATGGTGAATATTAATATTAATTGAGGTGTTTATGAAATATTTGATGCTAAAAAAATACATTCTAGTTATACTTCTTATATTAAATGTTCATTTATCATGGAGTTTTTTCCCTATAATACTTTTAATCAGCTGTCAAACACATCCTTAGACATGTTGTTTGTGTTTTTGAAAAATCTAAATCCTTATAAATCAAATATTCTTGAGTTATATTAAAATTCTCATAACATGTCATATAACCAAGGTTTCACATATGAGACCATAGATGAATGTGAAAACAACTATATCTAGTTTAGAAAAAAAACGCCCCATTCAGATAATTTTATGGACTGTGAATCTTCTAATTGTAAAGATAATGTGGGAAATCAGAATCCTCAATGTCAGAATGTGAAACAGGGGAAAAAATTATAGTAAATGAAATTCCTTACATACCACTAAAGTTGAGGGTGGAAAGATTTTTTATTTAATTAAAATTTTATAAATTAATGAGAAGGAATGTGGAAAGAAATAAGAAATTTGATATGCTGACCCACCTGGGTGACTCTCTTTCATAGAAGTATTTAGATCAGAGATACCACAACATTTCTAATGACAGTCATAATGTCTGATTTTCTTTGGTATCAAATGGTTTTAATCTATTTTGGGTCTATGGATGGTGCAACTCATAACACATGAACCATGCTGTTGGTTCCATATAATTTTCCTCCATATATTTCTATGAAAAAATAATTTCTATCACATTCCACTCTTATTGAAGGACCTATAAGTCTGGTGGATTTTATTGATGATTACCACCGACCATTGATTGAGGAGTTGAATGATTTTGTGGGTGATGGTGTGATGGATTATGACTGTCATACAAATGAAATGTTCAAACTATAGGATAGGTTATTATGGAAAATAAATGACTTCCCAACATATGAATATTTAATTGGTTAACATAAAAAAGGGTAATTTTCTTACCATTAATGAACTAAAAGAAAAAAATTTCCTTGGCTTAAACACTGTAAAAAAATGGGAATCTATGGGTCATATACATTATGTTCTCCATCAGCACATATTCAGAAAATAAAGGCTGACATTTTATTGTTCCATAGAATTCAACCCAGTACCATAGAACATGGTAAGATTATAAATATTATCCCATATTATGGAAGAAAATATCCATATTGTATATGAATTTCTATATTTTTTGGCATGTCCAATATGAAATATTTGTGTTGTGGGTAGACAATTCAATCACAATTATGAGAAGAAATGTATTTTTTAATCTCCATTACTAGAAAAAAAACATACTAAGGAATAATATTGATGTCATTCACATCAAAAAAAATGTTTATGATAATCTATTTTGTAAAATTTTAGTTTTCAGTGGAATATCAATGGACAATGTGAATGCATGATGTGATTTAGGACATTGGAAGTGTTGAAAATTCATCAAAATTAGGTGAGGGAAACAAGGAATACATTCATGGTACATATTATACAATGATTGAAAACGAGAAGTAGACATTTATTTTCATTTTTATGATGATCAAGGTACTTGATGGTTACCTTTATAATGTTTCTGTGTCTATGGAGGTGATTATTAAGACATTTCAAGTGTTGAAAAGTCATAAAAATCAAATTATACTTCAGCAGTTGATTCCAATTACAATTTATAATTGATTATTGTTCAATATTGTTAAATCATTGATTGGGATGTTTATTTTTTAGGAATTTTTTTTAAGAAATAAACAAATAGATTTTTTAAGAAAATTTCATCCCATAATTGAACTTATGCATTGTGACATGGAAAAGGTATTTCGACCCTCATTTTTTGATGTTATGGTTTTGTTGATAGTGCACCTAACCAATGAATTAATGGATACTTTTCCAATGTAATTTATGTGGATGCATCATATTGAGTGTTATCTAAATACATTGAAATTATATTTATATAACAAAGCTCATCAAGAGGTATCAATAGGCTATGGTTATTCTGTGGATTATTATAAAATTATCATGTGATGAATATCTTATTAATGCTGAAACAAACTTAGTTAAGACCTATTGGATTCATGATGGTCTAGTTGAATGAGGAACAATATTTGATATTGAAAAAATCGAGTGGGTACAAGATCATCGATATATCTATTTCAATACTCCATCAATTTCACAATCGAGGTAGTAAGTTTCTTTTCACTTTTATCATTTAACTCTTACATGTTTTGTTTTTATATATAACATGTGCATTTAAACTTGGTTTTATAATTTGCAGGAAAAACAGTAACGAGCTAAAATAAGAGAGGTATCATGTAAGTGATTATCAAATTCAACAGTCACGTTGTGCATAATTTCATGATTGTTTGATGAATTTTATACGTATAAATGTATTTTAATTATGATTTAAGTATAGTACAAATTTATTTATACCCAAAATTTTATTATATGTTGTGTAATATATAGGTCCAAAATCTATGGGAGTTAGGTGAACCTATAATAACTGAATAATTTAACTGACTAGATGGGTGTCTATCTATAATGGATAATCGTTCCAAATATCAAGTTGCTAATGAATTTTGGGTTGGCATTAAAGCTGTTGATGAAAAATGAAGAAAAAAACAGTGGCATTTCTTGTCTATCTATCATTTATGGTTATTATTATGTCTATTTAAAGACATCATCGATGTTTAGTACAAGAAAGGGTTAAAATACATATTGTTAATGTGTAATTGGGTTGATTCAATCCACATAAACAAATTCAATCAATATTATCTTCCATTGGTAAACATTAACAATATCTTATATATATATGAATGAGTTAGTAATAATCCTTTCTTTTTGGTATCACAAGAAGAACCAGCATTCTTCAATAACATTCAATCAGATATGAATTGGTATATTTTGGGAAAATTTTAAGGTGAGGAGTTTTTATAATTAAATAAGAAAATCCTGGTTATATTAAATTTTTTGTTAAATAGATTAGTCAAAACACTATAATTAATTGTTAAGAATATACTATTTGGTCAAGAGATATCATTGAAGGGGAAACAATTGATTTTCAAATTTAATGAAAGGTATTATTATTTTATCACCCTTTAATTTAATAACTTTTTTTTTACAATTTAACATTTTATGAACTATTTAACTATTTTTTATTTATTTAATTTCTCTTTATTTGATATATTGTCTACATGTGTTTAGATATTAATTCATTCTATGAGTGTATACATATTAGGGGAACAAGAACCAAATCCACACCATTCTACATAGCCATCTACGTCTACTAGTTGAGGTATGTATGGATGTAAATGTGTGTTTTAATTTTCTAATTTAGTGTCAAAAATATATATGTTCATCTCTCCAATTATTTATGATATTTCATTCAATATTATTAGACTTGAATACTACTTATTCTCGTATGAGAGGCCCCAGTCATGGTATTTCATCCTGGAATTCCGACATGACCCTTAATATATCATTTGATGAGACATACCATATATGGGAGCGGGTGCCCCTATATATATATATTCACTAGTAGGGTCAAATCATACATGACCTACATAGGTTTTCATTGACTACACAGGATTGAGCTTCATTCCCTCAGGATACATTAGATCATCTATGGAGGGAAGTTCAGTTGAGAAGATCATTTTATTTTCATTGTTATGTTTAAAAAATACTTTAATTTGTGATAATTTATTTAAAAATAAAATAATCAGAGAGTGTTCCCTAATTATTTATAGCTAGTGTGTGTCGAAAAATTTAATAAATTGTGGAACGATTATAATTTTAAAGTCAAAAGGGAGCACTGGGTACCAAATGTGGGTGCCCTAGACATTCTGCACATATTCCCGAGAGGCATTCTCCCATATATGCGGTGTGACTTAGTCTAATATTGATCCAATAAGGCTACGATGGTGAGAATTTTTTTAATACTTTATATAATGTGTTTAATTTTAAATAATTTAAATTTTATGTAATTAAATGTTGGTGATAGCAGTGTGTCATTCCGATAGTCATGTGTTGTAGGGACCACCTCATAGGATTGGGACTCATCACAAGTCCCATTTTTGGAATGATGTATTGATCATTTACTTTTTAAATTCATTATTTAATATGGTTTAGTGTTTTACACTTATATGTTATTTGTATAAAATTATTGGAGGAGGGTGACCTGACTAATAAAATGTCAGTGGGGATGATGGCTCGTGATCGAAAAAACCTCAAGTTTGAAGATCTTATATTTAGTTCCAATAATAATTATCAATACTTAAATAAATATATATGGAATGGGGATTAATCATTATATACTTTCACTTTATGATTCCATGGGTACTATTGTTTCTGTGATGACATGTTCTGTGAAATATTTTGAGGCTAATATGGATGCTTTTGAGGTAATAAATGCTTAGTTGTTTGGAGAGGCCAGAGCATTGTAAGAGTATATGTGCCGATGTGGTGGTTTAGGGATCCTATTATTCATGTTTATACCGATATTATTTATTTATTTTTTATTATATTTATTATTATTATCTATATAATTTATATTTTTCATAGGATGCTTCCACAACAGACATAGGTAGCAACCATGTTTCTAGACGATGCATCATATTTTGGTGTGTGTTTTATTTTATCTTTCAATTTTTTCATTCAAATTGACTATCACATTTTGTTTTTTTATTTTTAGTAAAGTCACAAATAAAATTTACATTTTCATCATAATGTTATTTGACCTTGTATGGATTTATAAAATAACTAAAGATATTTCTATTGATTAGAATACATAGAAAAATTATCAGTAAGTGATTTTTTATCTTTAAATTTCAACCACACACACATCTATAAAATCCAAAAAGTTACAAGTTAGACAAATTCCATTACACCATGAATTCAACTCCATAATCAATAGAAGAGTACTACTTTTCTGGGATCCAGTGTTCCCCTAAGGACCCATGTGTCTAGTTTTGGTGGAATCCCTCACGGAGCACCCAACATCGCACTATAACTACCACACTCTTAGTGTGAACATCACTATAATTGACATCACTGATTCATTTTAGGTTCAAATTCATGTAGATATGGAGAATATAGTGGAAATATTTTACCATTATATTTTATTTTTAGTGGAAGTTGATCTCAATGCTACTCTTATTGATACAGTTGTAATCTCCCCATATGAGGATGAGATAAATTCTATAATTGAGTATGAGAAACATAATTTATTATTTGGGGAGTTTTGGGTTGTTGTTCATTGAAATAGTAACTATCATTGAATTATCATATATGGTAATTTTGTTCTTAGAGGACATCTTGATAATGATTGTGGTTAGAATGAGAATATTTATGGGAATCTCACTGCTAAGGCTATTGAAGTGATTACCAATGAAGTCGTAAACCTAGGTTTGAGTGATAAGAATCTCTTTTTAATATCATATATAGATATTAAATAATAGGTTTCACATATATATTGTTATTTACCTTCTAAAGGACCTTCTATAGGTTGTTTTAAAGAGGAAAATTAAATGTCAGATAGAGGTATGTGGGGAATCAGTGTTTGCACTCAGCAAAAGTGTGAGGGTTTGAATTCATCGAGTCTATAAAGGATGAAGAAATGTGGTAATATTTTATGGTTTTAATAACCTATAATTTATATTAGTGAGTATACAACCACTCATTTATATTAGAACCGCTCATTTTTAAGGAGTCATTGTGGTCGTTTTGTTGTGAAATATTAGAGGTTTTTTTGATTCAATGTGTTGAGCCATCTTGGATGAAAGAATACTAATATGCCTATGTATTTTGGAAATAATAAATCATACATTGACAATAAACCTTTTTGTGAGGAGCACTGCTATTCTTGAGAAGGTGATATGTCAAGTGAATGATATTGGGGCCTTTTCTTTTAATAAATCTACTCAAGGATTGTCCCTTACTACATATTAGGATTGTAAGGATTATAATTTTTTTAATGATAATAAAATTAATCATGATCATAAGTCCTCACCACTTTTATTTATTTTGGATGAGACCTAGCCATATATTAATAAAAATAGGGAAGTTATTATTCATATACATGCTGTGGTTGAGAAACCTGCAACTCTAAACACTTAATATCCCTAATATAATGATGATGTTAATCCAAAACCCATTGTTCCCTAGATACACAATTATTATCCAAGATGAAGACATTTAATAGGTTGGATCCTTATCATATATGTGTATGAGTAAATCATTTGATTCAATTTGAAGATATAATTTGGTTGAATAATTTTTCATCTCTAGATTCATCTTTTGTTTGGGTTTACTAATTGTGTGTCTCTAAATTTTTCTAGCCTATTTATTAACTATGTTGGTTTTTCATAACCTATTGGTGGTACACCATAGTGACAGGATTCATCCCAGATTGGAAATTGGTAAATTGGTGTCATGAAATGCTTTATACTTTATAATGTTTGAATGTTCTCCAATATTTCTTATTCAGAATCATGTCAAGATGAATGTGATTTGATTTTTGGGAATCTAATATGTGCTATGCATAAATTCTATTTTTATGTATCCATGAAAGTATTCTATGGTTGAATGCATCTATGTAGGATTGATTAATTTAAATATTTATGTTTCTATGGTCATTGGATGTATGGTTAATAGGGATTGGGAATATGCTTAACTATTCTTAAACTATATCATTCTCATGATGATGAGATGTATGCGGGTATACACATGGTTTTTAAGGTATAGTCCATAGGTTTCTGGATTGATAGGTTCTCTAAAATGGTATTGACTATTGGATGGGGGCATGATTTAGTAATTTTTGGATTGAGTGTTTATTATGGTAGGATACAACCTAAAATAAGGGTTTTTGTTTCCTATAGTGGTGGAAATATCAGAAATGTTGGGGGCAAAACACTTAGATGCAATCCTTCCAATTTTAAGAAATTGTAGTTGAAAATTTTTGGTTATTGTAATTAGAAGGTTTTGTGTAATTAGTTGTAATATATTTTTCTATTGTTTTAATAATTTATCCATTTATTAATAAATATAATTGGGAGGATCATTTTTATTTTTTGTTCAAATTTTTTTATGGAAATGTATGGAAATCATAATTTTTTTCAAAGGGTAAGAATATAGAAATAATCAATATCTTTTTGTGCAAAACTCTAATGTGTCAATGTGAATTAACCATACTAATGCATCAATGGATGTAATAAATAAAATAAAACAATCAACAAAAAATATCCAAAAATACAATCATTGATCCTATTCCTTTTTATATGACATTTACATTCCACTTTCTAACAATGTAACACCCTAAAATTCCATGATACACTTTTTTTAAATAATTTAATCGTTTTAATTACACGTATCACCTGGTTCAAGCACACTATAACCTATCAATTTATCCATTTAAAAGGTTGTTATGAATAGTATTAACTACATTTTGAAATTTTGAAGTTTTATTTTTTAGAATCGGCTTAAATTTTTGAATTCAGAATTTTCAAATTAGATAAGGTTAATTTTTTTTTTAATTTTTATGAAAGGATTCATTTCTTGATGAATAGTTTAAAGTACTACTTTTTTGTTTAAAAATGGACTATTTCATTTAAATAATAAATATACTTTATATTTATTTTAATGTCACAATAGATAAATAATACATATGTTAGTCCATTTTAGGTCATTTGAATCATTTTTATAAAAGAATTAGATATAAAAAATTATTGAAATTCGAAGTGTCTCTTTTAAGTGACTTTTAAACACATCTATGGAATTAGCATTAAACACAATATTACTGCTTCTGTGAATCGAATTTTGAAAAATGGGCATATATGTTTGTAATTAATATTAAATAAGTGATATAATATTATCCAATTATTTTTTGGTTAATAGTAACTTTAGTATATTTTTATTTATTTACCATGATTAAGGGTGCATTTTGTGATTAAAGGTAAACAAATAATATAACATTTTTATAAAATTACCCTAAAACATTTTTTTAATTTAACTGGATATGTTTTTTTCAAAAAAATCATAATTAGGTTGCAATTATGATCCTTTTGAAGCCAACTGTGTAATATTATGACACATATTAAATTTTATATAAAAAAGAGTTAAAAAGTCATATTTGAATTTTAACAAATATATCACTTTTAATATGAGGTTAAGTGTTATGGTAGACTATAAATAGAATTTATAAAGATAAAATGATTATCTAAAAAATATTAAATTATTTATAATTCTTAAAAATAAATAATTAAAATAATTGGGGACACAATAATGATGCAGTAATTGATTTATTAAAAGAAGAATCAATTAAATGATATTAATAATATAAAATAAAAATAATTTTATATATTTGATTCCATCCACGAATTTTATGGAATAAAATGACATAATAGGGATGATTTAATGTATTTTCTTCAATTTAATAATATTTTTATGACTTTAAAAAAATGTATGTATTAAATATTGTCAAAACTTACATAAATGAGACTTTAAAATAAATAATTTTTTAATAAAATGATAAAAATTCATAAAAATATAAGGTTTAGAAAACTAACATGTCTTGGGTTAAATATTTAATACATGATCCAATTGGGGTTTGTTTATTATTTTCTTGTAAATATATTAACCCTATAGTATTAAAAGAAAAGTAGACACAGTAATAATTAAGCTTTTTAACTTAGGGTTAAAACCAAAAGATAAGATTAATTTTGTGATCTAAAATTGACTAAAAATCATTATTTATGAGGATTTATATCCATAATCATATTAACCTTAAAATAAATATCTCTTTATCAATTTGAAATTCAAAATCAATTTATATTAAATTAATAGTTTTAGAGTTTTTGAAATGTGACCCTTCCCACTTTTATAAAAGAGCACCTCACCTTCTCTTTTATTCACACCTCTAAAGCCATTTGTATCAGAAAAACCTGACCCAACACTCCAAACAACAACCCTAAATTCATCTCAGATTCCTTAATTTCGGATGAAATCCAACATGAATAGTTCTTTTGTTGAAAACAAATTATATATTCAAAGAAATGGTAATTGTTTTTCAATTTCAATTCAATTTCTTTTATTCTTCAACTTCCTATTACAAAGTTGTTTCCATAATAATGTTATAAATATATTATCATATACATTATAATATTTTATTATGATTAAAAGAAAACAATATTTATCCTTTTATCCATCATATGAATAACAATTTCCCCATATGTGTGTACGTACGACTTACTTTCTCCACACCATGGTGTAATTTTAATTAAAAACTACATTATTTGATGGTTATAATGATGAGTATAATGGATAAAAATAATGAATATTACATGAAAATTTTTCTATATAATAAATATTCCATCTAATTCTATAACATTTTACCATTAAGGGAAGTATACTGTCACTCGTGCGTATATACAGCCTACTTTCTCCACAACGCGATGAGATTCATTATCCACATTAACCATTAATGAATAATTATAAAATTTATAATATGATTTAATATAATATATATGATCTTAATATCATTCTATATATGAATAAAATATATCCTATTCATAAGAAATATCACTTACACAACAAAACATTCATAGAAAACAAAGCAGGGAACAACCAAAACAGTGGTAATATCAAAATATTATTAAAAAAATGATATAAGATGATCATATACGATATAATAAATATAGATATAGTACTTTTTTAATTTAATTACATGATCTAACCATTATATAAGAGGTAAATGCACTCTTTACTAAAGGAATGTACAAGGTAAGAGTTAATTTCCCAATCTCATTATTATCCGAGGTGGTTTATACGTAAGTATATACTTGGAAATCATCATCATGCATTTCCACATTTCTTCAAAATATGTTTAAAAATATTATTAATATTACAAGATAATTGTTTATGCAATTTATACCCATGTTTTACTCTTTATGAAACATTCTGAAAGGAATCTTTCTATCCTTTTCCAAACAAGGTACTTTATGACCTTCTCAAAAAATTAAGGATGGAATGTTTTTTTAGCTTATGTGGCGTGGGAGACATTTTCTGTCATTATGAAACAATATCATTTTGATGCATCCCTTATAATATTATATGGTTATTTTAAAATGAAATGTTTTCTTTTATAATATCATTACATTTAAGTGATTTCAACATAAAAAAAGGCATACTTCTCCCAAAGAGTTTTAATGATTTTGTTAGATTATTTTCATCTCAATCAACATTTTTTGTTGGATTTTATACTTAATTGAGGATAATTTATTATGATTCAATATTTAATATTGTATTTAAGGTTTTATGATATGTTTGACTGTGGATGTTATATTCTGAAACCAATCATGGTTTATTGTTGAAGTATTATCATTTCATATGCTATTTTTAATATTCATGTTTATGTCAAGTTTCACCCTTTTCATATGAGGGATGAATTGAACCGATTAAGTGACAAATGGGTCCCTCCATAGGCCCTCTATGCATTAGTCGGTCTCATGTGAAAAACTAGTTTAGAGGTTTACCCATTTATGTATATTCTTGGAAGGAGGCCTTGGTGGTATGGTTATGATGTCCGACATTATGTATTCCCACATTATGAGATTAGTTATTTATATTACATGTGATTATTTGACAAGTAGAATATCCATGTGATTGTTTAATGGGAATTATTTTATTCATTCATTCCTTATTATGCTGAATATTATGTTTGAAAGGCTTGTGTTTTAGATTTATAACTTTCTTTAAAAGTTTATACTTATTTATGATAGCTTCCACTTTATTGTTTATCCTTTCTGAGCATCATTTCTCACCCATTTATTATGTTTAGTTTTATACAAGATGATAAGAATTATATTATAACTAACTTGTAGGGATAGTCTATGGGATATGAGTGTTTTCAAATGAGATACAATGTTTTTTCATTTCATGATATAATGTAAATGTTATGTTTCTACCAAGTTTTTCCAATGATAGAAAACTAATCATTCCTTCTGTATTTATTTCCTTATGATAATTCCAATGTAATAAAATAATGCACCAACTCTGACCATCTGGGGTCATGGTGTTATAGTTGGTATCAAATAAATTTTATTACAATCCTTGGAAACTAGATTCAGAAAAACATTGACTAGGGAACATTGTCGTAAGATGAACTTTGAGTATAAGTATAGAAGAACATCACAAAATCGTGGTAATGTAGAGATTATGTGGGTTTTCCAAGAAAATAAACCCACTCTGGATACTAAAAGTGGATTTGGTTCGGGAAAAATTGTAACTAGGTGTAATAAGTCTGTGTCTTTGTTGTGTGCCTAACTGAGGGTAACGTAGTACACGATAATGGGGCTCACTACACACCTGGTTTGACACTCTCAGGGTATATTCTTTGGATAATTTGCATTTCAATTACAAACCATTATGATGGATTTATATTTATATATGTCCCCAATGAAACAATTTATTTGTTTATATATTAGATATGTATAAAATTTTCAATTTATGTTAATTATTTTACTAGTTTGGTATTATGAATTATGATTCATTACCTAATATTGTGCATTCCATTGTTTATAAATGATGTCTAATAGATGGAATAGAAACAGTTTAAATGCACGTAATCCATGATGGGATTTGCCTCAAATGCAAGATAATGATAGTGGTGTTGGTGATAGAAATGGTGCTAAAATGATTATAACCATACCCAGATAGTAGACTCGGGTTCTGAATAATATTCTTTCCCATATAGAGCACTTTAATCAACAACATGGAGAATCAATGTTATATTTCTTCCTGATACAATAGACTACAAAATTCAATGGGACTATAAATCAATTTATATCACAATAATGGATAAGTTCCTTAGAGAAAATATTTCGTGATTTTGTGAGTAACTAAAGAGAAAAACATGTCATGGAAATTTATCTTCTCTCAGGAGATACAGGTCAATGGCGGTCATTAATTCAAAACACAAAGCATGAAGAAGAAGTACTAAATTTGGATTGGAGGGATATTAAAGAAAATTTCTTAAAAAAAATACTTTCCTCATGAAAAATGAGCTATTATGGAAAGGAAATTTCTTAGTCTAAGGAAAAAGGAGGATGATAATGCTGTAAATTATGAGGCCAAATTCACAAGGTTATAAAGTAATGATGCAGACCTTATATGTATCCCAATAAGTAAGATTAATCGATTCATTGATTGGTTTAAACCGTTCCTCCAACGGGCATAGGTATCACATTATTTCTCATCATATGTATATATAGTATCATGTGCTATCAAGAAAGAAAAGGAATTCTCTAATTATTATGACTTTAAATTAATTAAAGAAGAGAATAGGGCCACTAAACACTCTAGAAAAAGAAATAAAGGGACCAAGGGAAAAGTGGAATTTCCACCCAGCAGTAATTATTGTAAGAAACACCCATGTACAATACTAAAGGTAATGGGATTTTTTTATAATGGTGGAAAAATGCCACCGAGCTCATGATTGAATGGGGGGAAATAATATATCAATATTAAAAGCTATAATTGTAAATAAATGGAACATTATGAAAATTACTGTCCTAGGAATCAAGGAAATTTTCCCTAGAAAAGTTCAATAGAGTAAAGATATCATTATGCGATCCTAATAGCTGATATTTAATTTCCTAATGATGTGGTGAGAGGTACAATAATTTTCTCCTCAAACTTATACAATGCATTATTTTATTTAGGATCAATCAATTCTTTTATATCTTCCATTTTTTCATAAAAATTAGGCATTTCCATTTTGATATAACAAAGTAGTTGTTAGTGAAATCTCCAGAGGGAATTCGCTTTGCAATAAAGATATGCCTACAAATTTCCTTTAAGATACATAAACATACTTTATATGCAGACCTTTTCATCACCCCTATGATTGAATTTGATGTAATCCTCATTATGGATTGGAAATCAAAATATAATGAAAAAATTCATTGCAAGAAAAATAAAATTACAATCTGTGAGGAAGAAGAATAATCCATTATCTTTAATGAAGAAACTTCATCACTTGATTATTATCAAAACCCACCCCCAGTAGATTTAATAAATGATATTTGTTGGGTTGGAAGAGAAAATAACATCTAGGGATTAATAAGTAAATATTAATATTAAGGATGTTCCAATTTTAAGTGAATACATGGATGCTCTTCCTAAATTTTTACCTAGACACCCCCCAGAGTGTGGATTTTAGTTTTCTATTGATTTATTCCCTGATGTAAGAGAAATATCAAATACTCCTTATAGAATGGAAATAGTGGAATTAATGGAATTGAAGAAATAATATGAAGAGTTGGGTAAAAATGGATTTATTCACCCTTGTGTATCTTTATGGGGAGCCCCTGTTCTCTTTGTCAATAAGAAAGATGGCTCCAAGGAATGTGTATTGATTATATGGAAATCAATGGTTTTATAAAAAAGGAGATATATCCTCTACATTGTATCAATGATTTATTTGATCAACTTCATGGAGGTCAATTTTTTCAAATATTGAACTTCATTCTTGATTTTATCAATTGTAAGTGAAGAAGGAATAAATTATAAAGAAATCTTTTCAGACGAGGTATGGAAATTATGAATTAACATTAATTCAATTTGGATTGACAAATTCACCCACAGGTTTTATGGATGTCATGTATAGAGTGTTCAAGGAATATCTAAATGATTTTGTTTTGGTATTCATTGATGATATTATAATATATTCTAAATTCTTTGAAGACCATGAGAATCACATGAAAATCATTTTTGAGACTCTCAGAAGTGTTGAATTATATGGTAAATTTAGCAAGTGTGAATTATGGCCTAAAAAAATTGCTTTTGTTGCTCATATTTTCTCCAAGTATGGAATCTATACTAATCCCACAAAGATATTTACAGTCCAAAAAAGTCCATAAGCAAGGAGAATAACTGAGGTATGATGTTTTATTGGTTTAGCATGTTACTATCGGCATTTTTTCTAGAGTTTTTTCAGATTGGCTAAATCATTAGCCAAGATCACACATAAAATGGTTAAAATCATTTGGAAAATAGTGTGTGATGATTTTTTTTTGAATAATTGAAGAGAATGTTAGTGAATACTATTATCTTTACATTACTATATGGAAATGATGGTTTTTTGATTTATAGTGTTGGATCCGAGAATGAAAATGGTTGTGTTGTTATGCATAATGATAGGGTTATTGCATAATCATAAAGACAATTAAAAACTCACAAACAAAACTTTCAAACTTGTGATATTGATTTTGTATATGTAATCCTTACTCTGATGATATGTAGGGAATGTCTATTCGGTGAATGATGTGAGATATATATTAAGAAAAAGAGTTTGAAATATATTTCCTCCGGACTCAACATGAGACAAAGGAGATGGATTGAGCTACTCGAGTATTATGATTTCAAAATGAACTACCACCTGTGGAAGGAAAATATGGTAGCATGTTCTTTTATCAGGAAGGACCATGGTGTTCTAAAAGAAATTAGACTTGAAAGGGATACCATGTTCAGGGATCTAGTAAGATAGATATTTGAATTATCATAGAAGGTGAAACATGAGGACTTTTTTGAAAAGTTTTCCAATCCATATTTACTAGAAAGGATAAAAATTTCTTAGTATGGTGATGATAAGTTTCAAAAGAAAATTAAGGATGTGAATTATGAGAGATAAATTTGATTCATATATGAAGATGGAATTTTGAAATTTGCGAAGAATAATTTTGTTACCACTATAAATGAGCTAAAAGGGTAATTATTGGATGATGATCATAGCTCTAATTTCACTATAAACTATGGTAGCACTACTATTTATGGAGATTTGAAGGAACATTTTTTGTGGGACAACATGAATTGGGAGATTTCTGATTATGTGTTGAGATGTTCGGTTTGTCAACATGTAAAGGCTAGAAGAAAACATCATAGATGAGTCATGCAACATCTTCCAATACCTATGTCAAAATGGTATGATATTACTATTTACTTCTTCATGGTTATACCAAATAATCCTAGAATAAATGATAATATATGGGTTATTGTTTACCATATTACCAAATCATCACATTTTCTTTCTATTAGATAATATTTTAAACTTTAATGTTTAGAAATATTTTATATTAATGATGTTGTAAGAATTCATGGTGTAAACCTATCAACCATTTCTGATTGTGATCACCATTTTACATCACAATTCTAGAAAAATCCTTAGAATCCCCTAGATACTGAGCTTCATTTGAGCACTGACTACCACCCTCAAACTGATGGACAATTAATAAAGACTATTCAAACATTAGAAGACATATTTAAATCTTTCTCACATGACTTTCAAGGTATGTGGTATCAATATTTAGCTCTGGTAGAATTTTCCTATAACAGTAGCTTCCATTCAAGTATTCAGATGGCACCATATGAAGCATTATATGGAAAGAGATGTTGTGCACTGACTTTTTGGGATTATATTGGTTAAAGAAAACATGTAGGTCTAGAAATTGTTATGGAAACAACAGAAAAGGTGATTATTATTCAACCTTATATCAAATTAGGTCAAAGTATGTAAAATTTATATATCAATAAATGAAGGAAGGATTTGGAATTTCATGTGAGAGATCATGTTTTCTTGAATGTATCTCGATGGAAGGGTGTTATATGATTCAATGAGAAGGGTAAATTAAGTCCTAAGTACATCAGAACTTTTAATATTTTGGAACTAATTGGAGTTAAAGCATTCCTTTTGGAAATGTCGTAAAGTCTCTCTAAATTCATGATGTGTTCCACATATCACTTTTAAAGAAATACATGGAAGACCTAATGCAGGTACTCACCTATAAAGAAATAGAAATAGAACTCGATCCATCTTACTGTGAATTGCCTATAAATATTATTTACACTAGAGAACAAGTGTGGAGAAATTGGATGAATTTCTTGGAAAAAATTTATTAGAGAAATCATAAAATAGATATGGCAATGTGAGAACCTGAGAAACATATGATGAAGAACCACCCAATTTTTTTAAAAAGTGATATTATATAAATTTCAAGGATGAGAATATTTGACTTAGTGAAAAATGTAACAGCCCAATCTTCTACGATAGTATTATTTTTAAATAATTAAATAGATTTCACTACACAAAACACTGAGTTCAAGGGCACCATGACCTATCAATCTAGCTGTTTAAAAATATATTATGAATAATATTAACCACATTATTTAATTTATAAATTTTAATTTTTAAAATAGACATCATTTTTAATTTTAATTATAGAAATTTTCTTTGGGTGAATTTTTTGTATTTTTCTAAATAGTTTCAACTTTTGATGGGTAGTGAAAAATAATCAATTATTATTTAAAACCAACATTATCGTTTAAATTATTTTTTAAAATATTTTTTAAATCACAATAGATAAATATAACATATATTAGTCAAATTTAGTTTATTGGATTCATTTTTATTATACAATTAGATTTAAAGATTTATTGAACTTTTGAACGTATCTTTTACCAGAATTTTAAACACTTCTATGGGATTATAATTAAACGTAATTTTACCACATCTATTAATTTAATTTCAAAAAATATAAATTAATGTTTTTAACTAATATGGAATCTTTGATCTAATAGTATGAACATAATGTTTAGTGAATATTAAATTTATTAAATATTTATCTATTGACCATGGTTAAGGGTAAATTGGATGATTAAAGGTAAAAATTAAATATAATATTATTATCAAATTACCCTAACACAAGTCCTAATTTCACTGTATGAGTTTTTCAACTAAATTCAACCTTAGGTTGAAACAATGATCCTTTTATTCCACTTGTGTTAGATTATGAAATTTATTATATTTTATTTAAAGAAGTGTTAAAAAGTCATATTCAAATTTTTATATCTATATCATTATCAATATGAGGGTATATAATTGTTATGGTACATTATAAATAGTATTTAGAAATATAAAATTCTTATATGTGAGGTACATAGGTTATTTGATAGGTTGGATAATATTATTTTTATTTTCATTTGTGAATTCAATTTTACCGAATTATTGTGTAATTATTTTAAATAATTTATATATTTATATGAGGTACTAATGTTATTTGAAATCATATATGAGGAAAAAAGATCAACTAGAAGGATCTATTGTTGATGGTTACATTGTAGAAGAGTGATTGAGCATATATTCAATATATTTATGTTGGATTGAAAGTAGATTCAATAATGTTATACATGTTGATGACATCTACACTGATTCCCATTTTGAAAACTACTCATCGTTTATTCCAAATATTGGAAGAATGGTTGGAAAGGGGGTAAATTTTACAATGAATGAATTAGAGTTACTCAAAGAACATAGACATGTGCTACACAATAGACTTATTATAGAACCATTTATTAAGGAATTTAGATTGAAAATAATGGGATGGATAAGGGGTTCATCTTGATGAAATATGGAATTTAAAAAATTTGTTAATTAGGATATTGAAGAATGGTTCACCCTTCATGTAATTATATACTCATTTTAAAGTTATTGAGGTGAAATTAAATTTTATATCTTACAATTAAACAATTATATATTTTTGTATAAAAAATTAATTTTGAGAATATAATAGAAATATCAAATGATTTGAAGTTTTTGGCTCAAGGTCCTCTAAGTTTGGAAAAGAGATTTAATGCCTACAATATTCATGGCTCCAGGTTTCATACAATTTATCATGAACACATCTTGAAAACTAGAAAAAGTTGTGTATTTACACATGTAGAGGTGGGATACGATTTAATTATGATTGATATAATGAAATTAAACTATCATGGTCAATTTTCATTTGTATTATTCAAATGAAAGCGAATTAACATTGATAGGGGTATAATGAAATCTAGGTTTAATTTTACTAATGTCAACATCTCTTGCATGATCCATATTGGTGACCATGTAGAACATGATCCATTTATCCTGGATTTATAGGTGAAGATGGTTTATTATGTGGATGATTAAATATATGAATTCTAGAGTGTTTTAATATAATTAAAATAGATAGATGTGTATGATGTGGATGGTGAAGATCAATGGGTTCTTTGTCGTAGTGAACCTCATCAACCAAAAATCATTCAATAATTTTTTATGGACAATATAGAATCAATAGAACTTGTAAGAGAGGGTAAAAATGAAGTACTCATCATAATTATGGTTTATAACATTGAAGACAAATAAGTTTAAGATAATTTAATTTATAAATTGGTAATGGAACAATATTTTAGTTTCACATTTATAATCATTTAATTCATATATTCATTGTTCTATTTTTTACTTTTCTGTAAAAAAATTATATATGAATTTTTTACATTGTAAATATTAATAAGAATTTGATGTATAGGAATTTTGATAACAATAAAATTTTAATATCCCATGTAATAAATATAATGGATCACACCACCACCACCAATGACTTTACTTGATCTATGTGATTCCACTATAACAGAGACTTATATTGAACTAGCATTTTCCTAAGATGTTGTCAGTAGCCCATCATTCAATGCACCTATAATGATGGAGAAGTTGGTCACCCCACCATTTATGGGATATTGGTAAGTTAAAATTACAAGTATGTATGTCAATGTATGAGAAAATATATATTTCATTAATTGTTTAATGGATTTTTAAATAGATAAAGATAAAAAAAATATTTAACTATGAATATAAAAGATTAATGGGACCTGATAGAATTCAATATTATTCATCCGTTTGATTATTTTGGGGTGCCTACCAGTGACGTTGTTAGAATATATGGAAATATTCTTGGGAAGATGGATTTCGAGATGGTGAGCATTCCGGTTAACTATAATAATTGGAGGCATCTTCACACAACATGGAAAAATGACGTATTTGATAACCTAGGTAAGGTAATATTAATTTTATATTCATCGAAAACTATTTAAAATGGGATGAGTAAAAAATTTATTATACTTAGAAAGTGATATTTTTTTATTTCAATATATTTTTTCATTTTAATTTGCATGAATTAATTTCACACCCAAGGACTCTAAAAAATTTGGGCAAGAACTAGAGATATTTTTAATGGAGATTATGGTATGATTTTAATGACATGTCTCCAAGATGTCAACGAATGTATGAGACAACTCTTGAAGGCATTTCTCAGGAGCTGTGCATGATGTTTTTTGATATTAATAGAGATGCATCTGGTTATTTCATAGTTTATAGTACCAAAATAACATAAACACAATAAAATTAGAGTTTTTACAATTCATTCTTTTTTTGGGTATTATTAAAAAAATACAATGAATTGTTTGATACAAGGCATTCTTTATACTGTTGGGCCTTATAGTTTTTTGATAAAAAATCTTCGTTGTATTTTATCCATTATTGTTTATATTATTTTAATATAATGAAAAGTGATTTTCTAACTTGTACATTTTTCTACAAAGGCTAATGAATTAGGTCAATCAAATGGGTAAACAGAGATGTGGCTTAATGTTAATAGGAAACCTGATGAATGTTTTCTGAATCATCCAACTAGAGATATTAAATTATACACTTTTCATTATAATTTATTGTTATTACATTACTTTAAAAACATAAAAATGAATAATAAATAATTGCAACAAAAAATTCCTCAAAACCAGTTAAATTGTGTTCCCCACATGGATCAAGTAGTTCGAATTGGATCTATTTTCACTGTTTGGTCCATGCAACTAGACCTAGTTAATTATGATTAAGGATTTTGTGTTGTTACAATTTATTTTTCTTGATTATGTTCTTATATTTATTAAATAACATTAAATAGTAATGATTTTTTTTTGAATTAGATAATATTATGAGGTTTATATAATTTTAAACATCATTATTAATATATATTTTTTAACATGTTAAAAATCAAGAATACTAGGATGGAAACACTTTACAATCATCATCAGTTTCCCAAAATGATGGACATGAAATCGTTTTTGGGTAGAAGTATCATAGTCATGTGCACGTGATAGGTTATATTCCCACTCCATTATAAATCTTTTGTAGTAAATTTTCATCATTTAATGCTACATACAATGACTGTTTGAGCAGTGACATTAATTAGAAAGCATAAAGATAAATTTCAATGTTGAAAGAAAAAGTGTCATAGAATGAATCTAATAAAAAAACACATGGTTAGTGGTAGTCATAAAAAGAAAGTTATTTAGTTTCTATATTTTTGAGGATGATGGGAATGATCCTTAAGGGAATTTCTATTATTGTAAATCAACCTACCATGGAAATGTTTTAACTCTATATAGAATTCACACATCATTAATGAACACATATTGTATCCCAAAACACTCATGTAGCTTATTTATTTCAGTTATCCTTTCAATGATTTTACTTTTAAAATAATCATGGTAGGTCACTATAGTCCAACATATTTATTAATAGAAGGCTATCGTGAAGAAAAAATATATTTAAAAGCATCTTGAAAGAAACCATATGAGTTTACATAATATTCATTCATATTTGTATGTTTGGGAGTAAATAATAGATTAATGTGATTAAGGAACAATGTAACATGAAATTAAATGAGAATAAATATCAAATGGAATGATTAAAATTGAGATATGTTTGGGTAATTTAATGAACTTCATGTTTCCTATTTATGTGTAGTGGATTCTTACAGATCAAATATGATTTTAGGATCATTGTCCAAAAATTTTAATGCAATCTAAGATTTTCTGTGCAGTCTGGGCTATCTAATAGGATTATTAAACAAAAATCAAAATTTTTTATTAAAAACATGAACTTCGAGTTATACCACCCACATAATGTGTTAGATTGACATGTGGTAAGTTCCTACATGATAAAAATAATAATTAATTTTTTTACTATTTATTAAAATAATATGAGATAATTTTAAAAAAAATTTACCTGATATGTGTTTTAAACTAAAATGTCACCTTTTTATTAATAACATTCACATTGAGTCATTCCTCCCACTTTATGTTTCCGATTTATTTGTGGTCGCTTACAAAACATAAAAAGTGAATTATGGATTTATTTCTTCAATCTTGAAAACAATTTGAGTTTTTTTCTCAATATTTACAATGTAAAAGACATTTAAAACTAAAATGAAACTTTTAGATTGAAAAAATGAAATTCGAGCCATACCACCCTCATCATGTGTCAGATTGATATGTGGTCACTTTCTACACTTTTAAAAGTAATTATGGATCATTTTCCTAATGTTTGAAAACAATCATAGCTTTTTTTCTTGGTTTTGGCTATGTGATATGTGTTTTAAACTAAAATGACACGTTTATATTGGAAAAAAACATAACTAGTCATAAAACCAAACTCATGATTTATATTGAATTGAAATAATGGTGAAACTGTGGTTGAATTACTTTTGATAGGTACAAGCAGACAACACATCCATCCACCTTGTGGTGTTATTAGATCAACTCAATAAGTAGTTTTTAAAGATATTAAATTATTTAAAAATTTTCATCATGGGGTATAAAACAAGAAAATGATATTAGATGATAGTTAATTAATACAATAATGATCATCGATTGATTTGAAAATGAACTGAGTTCTCATAAGGACTCACAACACAGTTTTAAAAGTCATCAATGTCTTTAAAAATGTTCATGAGGGGTCCAAAACCAAGAAACAAACATTATAAGGCCTTGAATTAATAGATATGTGACTGCAGATTAATTTTTGAAATGTAGTAACTCAAAAACACATCAACCCAAGTTACAATTATCCCACAATTCCCATAATATATTCTTAGAATTAAGAAACTCTTAATCATGAATGTAATGGTCCAATTCATAAGAAATGAACTCATAATGACTTCAAATAACTGGAAACCCACCATTAAATTATTTGTGACCAATATTGGTAGAAATTACATCCATACCACATGCAATGTGCTCAGAATGACTTAATAGACAGTTTTAAAATATAACAAAGTCCTTAGAAACATGCACTGAGGGGTCAGAACCATGAAAAATATGTTATATGGAGATGAATTCAGAAGATAATGTTCATAGATTTATATTGAAAATTTTGGAAGGAAATATGCACAAATATGATTTTTTTTCTAGGGATTATGATAAATGAGTTTTTATTGTTATAAAATAATTGAACATGAATCTAATGGTCAAAACCATAGAATCTGACCACATATTGATGTGAATTCATGGTACATCCACATTTGCATTATTTGTGATGTGTACGGGTAAAAATAACATTCATTCAATGTTCAATGTTCTCAGAATGACTCAATAATTAGTTCTAAAAGATATCTATGTCATTAAAACCATTTACTATGGTTTAAAAAAACAAAATACAATCATACAGCCAAATTCATTAAAAAATGAATATATATTGATTTTAGAAATATACAAACAACCACCATTTCAATATAAGTTACAGTTTTCCTGAGATAAATATACCCATGATTTTTTCATTTTAAAACACTAAACAATGAGTGTAATTATGAAAACCAACGGAAAAAACCATAGATTATTGTGAAATCATGGGAAACCCAATTTTAAATTATTCTTGACGTGTATAGGTAGAAAACATGTCCATCTGATGTGTGGTGTTCTCAGAATGAATTAATCAATGGTTTTAAAATATATCAATGTCTTTTAAAACGTAAATTAGTTGGTAAAAACTATGAAAGGGAAATAATATGTACATGAAATTATCATAAAAATAATCATATAATGATTTTTAGAATCTCGGAACTAAATCCATGGTAATCCAATTTAGAGTTTTTCTGAGCTTCTCATAAATGTGTTTTAGTGTTTTAAAAAACTAAAATGTGCATGTAATGGTAACAAACATAGAAAACTACCTCAAACTTATTTTAAATCATGGTAAAACCACATTTAAATTATTTTTTATGTATATGAGTGGAAATCACATCCATCTAATGGGCGGTGTGCTCATAATGACTCAATATGAAGCTTAAAATGATATCAAATTATTTAAAAATGCGCAGTAGGGGCTAAAAACCAATAAAATATAATCGAGTTGCTATAAAATCATATGGAAATGACTATATAATTATTTTTCAAATTCATAAACTAACACCATATTAATTCAACTTATGGATTTCCCAGGATGCTCATAAATGAATCTGTAGTGTTTTAAAACACCGAAGCATGTGTGTAAAAGTCATAAAAATAGGAAATGACCACATATTAATTTTAAATAACCTGATATCCACAATAAAAATATTTTTTATTTGTGAGATTAGACTATATATCTATATGGAATGTCGTGTGCTCATAATTACTCAATATGTGGTTTTAAATTATATCAAACTTTTTAAAATCGTGAATCAGGGGGTCAAAACCAAGAAAATGACATCATATTGTTAATTCAAAATTCCTCTTTCGACGTTTTATTTTGGAAATCACAAATCTATTCATAATTGTTTATCGTAGTAACCATGTATATCGTACTGACCATGTTTATCGTACTGACCATGTTTATCGTACTGACTTTGTTTATCGTACTAACCATGTTTATCGTACTGACTATGTTTATTGTACTGATCATGTTTATCGTACAAACCATGTTTATCATACTGACTATGTTATCGTACTAACCATGTTTATCATACTGACTATGTTTATCATACTGACTCTGTCAAACATAATGACTCTATAAAATCGTAATGAATCTTTCTAAACTTAATGACTTTATCCAATCGAATCGACTCTGTCAATCGTACTGACATTAGTGCATCATACAGACTTTTTAGCATTTCAATACATTGCACTAAGTAATACTAATAGTACCCATATTTGACTTTTATCACATGAATGTTTTTATACTTTATCAAAACACATGTTTTATATCAATAGAACTCATGATTATCATTTTCATATATCTTTGTTTTAACCAAAATGATGTCATGGAGTTAGTTATATTCTAATCAAAATGATGTCGTGTTTTCTGTTTCAATATGACCGTTATAATGCCATGTGTCTAGGTCCATCCGATTTATCTAGAGAAATATGACTGTTGGAGGAAATATGACCTTTGGAACCTAAGGCCTATAAATTAGAGGTCATTTGAAGTCAAGAAGAACAACGGAGAGACTTTGATCATTCTTTGCTTCTATCAAGTTCTTGAGGGAGACCTAGTGAATTCTCTCTTGCTTCGTGTGAAAGCATTGAATTTACAAAACGTGAATGGATCGTTCTTAGTTTTTGTATTTCAATAATTTCTTTGTTTTTCTTTTTGTGACCAATTAGGTGGTAATGATCGAGGGTAGCTGGGGATAGGCAGACGGTGCATCCGATATTCATATTGAGGGCTTTCAAGTGTTTGAGAGACAGAGGTACCGATTACCTGCAAAATCGAGGGATTGCGGGGATAACAAGATAGACGTACTAATCATCGTGTCGAGGGCTTGTGGGGATAGCAAGATAGACGTACCGATCATCGTATCGAAGGCTTACCAGGGTGGTGGTAAGACAGACCTCTTATCCTAGGTGAAAGGATACCCTTCTCTTTGGGATAAAATAATTGTAACACTTTTTACATTTCCGCTTCTATTTCTATTAGAATAGAAATTTGTATTGTTTACTTTATTCATTACATATTCAATCGTAATTATTTCAGTTATGATTATACTATTACATATTGTATTAATAAATTCTATACGCTTTATGGTATAATCTTTCACTATTTTATTGCTCTGATTTTTGTATTCATTTTGAATACAATTGATTCACATTACTTATAGTATTACATCGTACGATATTTTTTTTGAAAGTCTTTTGTTTTTAATTTCATTTGTTGTGAATTGTATTAGTTTAAGATCTTTCAATCTAATTTATTAAGTGTTTAAACACAAAGTTTTTAACCTACAATTCAACTCCCCCTATTGTATTATTCCATCTAATATAAATATACATCTATATAACGATCCAACAATTGGTATTAGAGAAGCTTTCCACTAATTTTTATTACTTGCACTATTTCTTTTAAATAGTAATTGTGATTTTATTACAATTCTCTATTTTGAAATACTTACTGCACTAACGTGTGGAGTGGAAAAGATTTTATTTTGTTAGATGGAAGGAATGAATATTGGATCAATTGAAAATTTAAATCCAACTAGACCACCTATCTTTGATGGGAATGATTATGAGTACTAGAGAGATTGAATGAAGACATTTTTTATTAATACTGGTGTAGAAAATTTTATTATGCTTACTGGAGGATACAAGATCCCTGAAAAAGAAGTTAGTACGTTTACCAATCAAGAGAAGCAAGAATATCAACTGAATTACAAGGTATAAAATACTCTATTGTGTTCTATGACTAGGAATATATACAGTCGGATATCATCATGTGAAGCAGCCAACTGTATTTGGAAGAAATTGGAAGTCACAAATTTTTGTACATCTAATGTTGTAGAAACAAGAAGAGCAATGCTTTGAATAGAGTATCATGGATTTATTTTTCCTAATGGAGATCCAGTATTTAAGGTACAACAAAGATTTATAACAATTTTCTATAGTCTACAATCTATGGGAGAAAAAGGCCTTGATGATAAATCCCTTGTAGACAAGATTATTGTTATAATTCCAAATGAATGGGAGTAAAAAAGGACAGCTATTGATGAAAACAAAAAAGTTTCACAGATTACTCTTGATGAACGTTTTGGAACTCTTCTACAATAAGAGATAAGAATAAAAAGAAATGCTTATTTCAATAAGAAGAAAAATGGAAATGGAAGTGTATCTTTTACATATAAATCTCAAACACCTGATTGGATAACACGATTCGAAGCTAAGAAAGTTGTTATGTTAGAATCATGTGATAGTGATCACTCAGATAATGAGTTAGCCAATCTTGTTCGGGGGATGAATGAGATTTTAGGAAATAAATACTTTCAATATAGATTCAAGATGAAAAATAAGAAGGATATGAAAGACTCAAAAGTAACTTTATATGAATGCAAGAAAGATAGTCATATAAGACCTGATTGTTCTTTACTGAAAAGGAAAGATTGAATGGAGAAATATTCTGAAAGAAATAAGAAAAATTATTACAAGAAAAAGAAAAAGAAAGTCTTGAAGTCATGTTATACTTGGATTGCATGTGGTGGCGATTCATCAGATGATTCTTCAGAATATTAATCTTCAAGATAATAGAATATTGGACTTATAGCTAGATTACCCATTGAAAATCATTGTATGATGGATAAGGTACACAATGTTGAATATATTAAAAATGTTTCCTTAAATAAATTTTTTACCAATGATAAATATTATGAGTCTTCGGATGAAGAATCTTCTTCTGATGAAGATAACTCTATACCTACTTTTGGGGAAGTTTCTAGGTTTTCTAAACTCCTTGAGAATGAAAATTCTAAACTCAATAAAAATATTAATAAGGAAAATTCTTGAAATAATGCTCTTACTAAGGAAGTATCAGATCATTATAAATATCTTAATAATAAAATTTATGAGTTTGAAAGTATTTCAAAAATCCTTTAGGATGTTAATTCTGAGAAGGATAAACTTTCTAAGTAACTTGAAAAAGTAATTTCTAAGAAAAATATTTTAGAGACTGACTCTAGAATTAAAACTAATGTTGTTGAGGATTAAAACACAGTTATTAAACTAAAATCATAAATATTTTCCTTCAGGAAGTGTTTGTCTAACTTTACCTCTGCTAAGGAAAATTTTGACAAAATGTATTCTCAAATTCGACTATTAAGGAATCATTCTGGTTTTGGTTATAAAAAATCTAATCCAGTTTTTAGTAATAACTATTTTGTTCCCCAAAGTACCCCATTTTGTACTAAGTGTCAATGTGGTTGACACTAGGAATGAAATTGTTTTCTTAATAGAATTTAGTCATTAGGATTTCATAAATCTAATTTTTCAAAACAAATGTGGATTCCTAAAATTCTTTTATCTAACCCCTCTTCATCCAAACAAGTTTAGATTCCAAAAAACTAACTATTTTTTTAAGAAAATAATATGTGTACCAAAAACAAGAACATTTTGTACATGGATAGTGGTTGTTCTCGACACATGATAGGAAACAAAGACTTCTTTGAAAATATTATAGAAACAAAAGGTGGAAAAGTTATGTTCGGGGATAATGCTCAAGGAAAGATTGTTGTAATAGGTAATATTGTTTTTTTGGAAAAATTTCTAATTTCAAATGCTTTGTTTGTCAATGGTCTTAACAAAACCTCATCAGCATAAGTCAATTACGTGATGAAGGATACCTTATGAATTTTAGAAATGATAAGTGTTTAGTTCACAATTCCAAGGATGAATTCATTCTATCTACCCATAGGCAAGAGAATGTATACACTATTAACTTAGAAGACCTTAGAAGCCAAAATTTACCTTTCTTAAGTGCAACAGAAGACCAATCATGGTTATGGAATAGGAGACTAGGACACTGAAACCTAAGAAACCTATGTAAAATTTCAAATAAAAGACTTGTAAAGGATCTACTAGATCTTAGATATGATTCTTCAATGGTCTGTGATCTTTTTCAATTTGGAAAGTAACATAAAACTAGCACTAAATCAACCAATGAAGTTTCAACTTCCAATGAATTATAGCTAGTGCACATGGATATTTGTGTTCCTTCACAAACTAGAATCACTAGAGGAAAATTATATGTATTCATTTCGGTTGATAACTTTTCTAGGTTTACATGGGTATATTTTCTAACAATGAAATCTGAAGCCTTTTTCTATTTCAAAATTTTCAAAGCCCAAGTTAAAAATGAGAAAAACCTACCATTGATATCTATCCAGAGTGAACATGGTGGTGAATTTCAAAATTCAGATTTTGAAACCTTTTGTATTAAGAAAGGTATTACTCACAACTTTTCATCTTTAAGATCTCCTCATCAAAATGGGGGTGTTGAGAGAAGAAATCGTATTCTTCAAGAAATGACAAGAACCATGTTGAGTGAATACTCAATCGCTAAACATTTTTGGGATGAATCAGTTAGTACTTCTTATTATATTATAAATTGTGTTTTAACTAGACCATTTCTTAATAAAACACCTTATGAATTGTGGACTGGCCGAAAACCTAAAGTTTTATACTTTAATTTTTTTGGATGCAAAGTATTCATATTGAATACAAAATAAAATATACATAAATTTCCACCCAAATCAGATGAAGGAATCTTTCTAGGCTATTATACAACATCTAAGGCTTATAGGGTTTTTTTAAAAAAACTCATTTATTGTTGAAGATACACTACATGTTAAATTTGATGAAACTAATCCCTTTGTTTTTAAACAACCACAACTTAATTCCTTAGATGTGTTTTCAAAAACTGATTATCTACCCGTGACAGAAAATCTTTTGGATAAGGAAAATGTTCAAGAAAGTATTTCTAAAACCATTAACCCAGAAGATTTCCTACCATATGATGATGAACAGGTTTTACAAAATCCAAATCAATTGTTTCTTAGGAATCATCCTAGTGATAATATCATTGGTGATGTAAATCACCCTATAGGAACCAGAAATTCCTTGAGAAATAAAGTATAACACCTTGCCTTTCTTTCCTAATTCGAACCTAAAAGTCTAAGTGAGACCTTAGGTGATGAATATTGGATTAAAACATTGAAAGATGAACTAAATGAATTTTATAGGAATCAAGTCTGGACATTAGATGAATGACCTAAAGAAACAACTATAATTGGTGTAAACTGAGTATTCAGAAATAAGTGTGATGAAAATGGAATCATTATAATAAATAAAGCAAGAATTTTTACTAAGGTATATAATCAACAAGAGGGAATACAGTATGAAGAAACATATGCTCTCGTAGCTAGACTCAAATCTATTCGTATTCTACTAGCCTTTGTAGCATACTTTAATTTCAAATTATTTCAAATTGATGTTAAATGTTCTTTTCTAAATGTTTTTCTTCAAGAGGAAGTTTTTGTTGAACAACCACCAAGATTTATAGATTCAAAATATCCAAATCATGTTTATAAACCTAACAAAGCTTTATATGGCCTTAAATAGGCCCCTAGAGCATGGTATGCTAGACTTATAAGATTTCCTTTACAAAACAACTATGAAAAAGGTACAGCGGATCCAAATCTTTTTATAAAAATGGAAAATAAAAATAATTTTTTTATTCAAATATATGTTAATGAAATCATTTTTGGGTCAACTCAGTAATCTCTAACCGATTACTTTTCAAATTTAACGAAATCTGAGTTTGAAATGAGTATGATGGGTGAGTTAACATTCTTTTTAGGTTTTCAAATTTCCCAAAAACCAAAAGGAAACTATATATGTCAACATAATTATATCAATGATTTACTCAAAAAGTATGGTTAAGACAATACTAAAAGTATCAGTAATCCCATAGGTACCTCAAATTCACTTGATCTTGATGAAGCTGGGAAACCAGTGGATAAAACATCATTTAGAGGTATGATAGGAAGTTTACTATACTTGACAGCTAGTTGACCTGACTTAATGTTTTTTGTATGCTTATGTGAAAGATACCAATCAAATCAAAAAGAGTCTCATTTAAAAGTTGTGAAAAGGCTCTTTTGGTATTTAGAAGGAACTTTGGATTTAGGTCTTTTTTATTCCTCTAGAAATTATTTTGTTTTGAAAAGTTTTTCAGATTCTGACTTTGGTGGTTGTAGAATAGATATAAAGAGTACATCTAGAAAATTTCATTTCTTAGGAGATTCCTTAGTTTCTTGGTCATGCAAGAAACAACACTTAGTAGCTCTTTCCACCATTGAAGCTGAATATGTAGCAGCTGGAAGTTGTTGTGCTCAAGTTTTGTGGATACAACACACACTCACAGACTATGGTTTGAGTTTTTCCAAAACTCAAATTCTATGTGATAATACTATTGTCATATCCCTTAGTAAAAACCCATAACATCACTCTTATGAAAAACATATAGATATTAGGTATCACTTTCTTAGAGATCACACACTTAAATGAGATATTATTTTATAACTCATCGGAATTAAAGAACAACTTTCTGACATTTTTACAAAACCATTACCTTCTGATAGATTTGAATTTATTAAATAGAATCCAGGAATTATTACATTAAAATAATAATTCATATTAACTTCATGTTTTACATTTATCCTTAAATTAAAAAACACTCCTCTTAAAAGGGGGAGAAAAACTTTTTACTTGATGTATTTAATAACTTTTTTATGGTTTTCTATAAACTTATTATTCTTTTTCAATTGTATTTTTGTTTATCATATTGTTTTTCTGGTTATTATATTGTCTTTCTATCTGGTTAGCATGTTGATTTGTTTTCCATCAGCACATCAACCAATGGTAACAACTTTGTTTTCCATCGGTATGTCAACCTATGGTAACATCTTTGTTTTCCATCAGTACTTCAACCTATGGTAACAACATTTTTTTCTATCAGTACGTCAACCTATGGTAACAACTTTGTTTTCCATCGACATGAAAACCTATGGAAATGACTTTGTTTTCCATCGGCATGTCAACCTATAGTAATGACATTGTTTTCCATCGGCGTTACAACCTATGGTAATGACTTTGTTTTCAATCGGCCTGTCAACCTATGGTAATGACTTTATTTTACTTCGGCATGACAACCTATGGTAATGAATTTGTTTTTAATCAGCATGAAAACCTATGGTAATGACTTTTTTTCCATCGGCATGACAACCTATGGTACTGACATTGTTTTCCATCGGCATGAAAATCTATGGTAATGACATTGTCTTCCATTGGTCTCACAACTGATTGTTTTTTAATGTTTTTTTTGGTATTGTATTATACTATATTGATACTATTAAACCATAAATTTCTTTAGTATCTCTGACAGGTACATTCTTTCTTTCTTTTGTTTTGTCTTTCTATTGTATTATTGTTTTTTTATAAACCCCTTTATAATCCCCACCATTGGAATATATTATCTTTCAATATCAACTGTAGAAGACCAACAGTTATCTTTCTTAGCCTATAAATATACCCCCTCCCCTAACCCACACTGTTTTTTAAGATTTCTTAGTGAAGATCTGTCTCTTTTTTTCAATAATCCGTACGATCTTATTTTTATTCCACTTATATGTCTCAGTCCTTTGCCAACAATCCTGCTGCAATGTCTTCGAAAACATTTTCAGAGAATGATTTCTTTAGAGAAAGGTTAGTTTCTCAGGACTTCTTTGATACATATGATTCAGTAATCAAGAGGATTATTTTATTTGAAGGATGGGAACATATTTGTGTTGAGAAACCTATATCTCAAGATCCAATTCTTTTTGAAGAAGTTAGTTAATTCTACAAAATAGTGTCTTTTGAAAAAAATATGATGATCAACTTTTCTATGTACGACAGAAAAATTTCAATGTCAGTGAAACAAGCAACTCACTATATCAATGTTTCAATGGAAGGTGATTATTTTTTTCCATCTCATAGACTACCAGAGGAAGTTGGTATGTTTATTAGATAAAAATATGAAAAATCATTATTTATTATAAATTAATAGAAGAGAAAAGTATCACATTAATCTCTAGATAACAGGTTCGTGGTGCTTTGGATGTAAGGTTTTCTTATCCCAATGAATGGGGATAAAGAAACACTTAAAGTTTCTGACATCTTTTTGCTAGACTATCTTATAAACATGCGAATGGTAAATCTCATGGTATACATTTTAGAAACAATCAGGAATGTCAAGTCAAGAGTGATCAAGTCTCATTTGATTATGTATCCATCTATTCTTACTAAGTTCATTCATGAGAGATTGAAGTTTTTTAATATTCCTCTAAAAGGGTACGTGAATGAATTAATGCCTTTATATATTACTAAGAAGACACTGAAGAAGTTGTATTTATGTTTTGATGAAGACTCAAACCTTTTTATTAAATATTTAGAAACTGAATCGGCACCAAATCAATCAGAACCTATGCCAATCGAAGAGAATCCAACCTTTGTTTCTCCTAAAAAGATAGATCTATAATTCAGTACTAAGATGAAGAAGAAAACATAATACAGCAAGGAGGTTGTGGCCAAGTGGAGGAAAGATAGAGAACAGAGAAAAGAAGGCGATCCTAAATTTGGTCTTGATCGATCTGAAGCTTTAGCCGAGAGAATAAGGGTATAAGATACTCTTCATGCTGAGAAGAAAAAGAGAATCTCTGGAAAAGGAAAGCTCAAAATTTTGATGTCCCTAAAATCTTGAAAGGAGTTGTGTTGGCAAGTGCTCAATTAACAGATGAAGTGCAACAAGAACTAATCGTACCAAGTCTTCCACAAAAAGAGAAAGGAAAACAATTATTGGAAGAAGTTCGGGAATTTGAAGAAGAGGAAGAAGATTTTATTTTGGAATTTCTTCAAAGTTAAAAAAAGAGTAGAGAAGAATCTTTTCAAAAGCAAAGTGAATGTTTTCAACAAGTTTCTCATGTTGATCAAGCACCAGCTAAATCCCTTGAAACTCTTTCAGATAGATTTCCATCTCAAGTAAAGCACGGTGCTCAAACCTCCCATACCGAAAAATTAATTGTTATCAGTGAGAAAGTGGAAGAAAGAAAGGAAAAATAGAAAGCAAAATGAAAATAGCAAGTTGAAGACAGAATCTATTCAAATGAACTAGATTCATAAGATGATGATACTGATTCAGATCACACAATTTCTCTGAAGAGAAGTGATTACATCGTTCATGTGTTGAGAAGAATTTAGAAGACTATTCCTTAGTTTCCTAGAATTGTAGGAAAAATTGATTTCATCACAGATAATCAAAGAAAGAAGTTCGGTTCTTTAAGGGAACTTAGAAAGAGAGTATTTTCAATTGAAGCTGATTTAAAAGTTTTTTCTGAAACCTCGGTTTCCGACAATAAGGCTTGTAACAAGATAACTAAGTGGTCATACAAAATAGAAAGCTCAGTGAATGAACCTGAGGTATCAATTGAAGACTTAAGGAGGCTTTCAAATAATCTTATTGTTGCTTTGAATAATCTTGACAAAGAAACTGTTGAAAAGATGAATAATATATCAAAAACTCATGGAGTCGATACACATTCAATAAAATAGTTGCAAGAGTGGATGAATTTTTTCCAGTTAGAGTTTCTGAAGGTTTCATCTTTCAAAGATGAAATAGTTTTGTTAAAGTAGAAAAATTCTGTGTTGTCTCAAGACAATAAAGATTTACAAGACAGAATTGGTACTCTTGAAGAAGTAATCAGAGTTCAAGAAGAGACTATCAAGAATCAGGATCATCTTTTAGCCGATCAACAAGAGCTTCTTAAATCCCAGGGTGATTCTATCTCAAAACAGAAGAATGAAATCAAGAAGATGAAATTTGTTCTCCATGAGATGATCAAGGATGAAAAATAAAGAGAGAACAAATTAATGTTTTGATTATATCTTTATTTCTTAAGTCACATTTTTAATTCTGTGGATTTTTAACAACTCAATGAGTCTTATGTTTTCATTTCATTTATCTTTAATTTCATTCTTTCTCTCTAACCTTTTCAGGAGACTCAAACACTTTCCCATTATTTTTGTAAATCACAATGGGGGAGAATGTTTTATAAGGGGAATAATGTTTTAATCAACTTCATATAAATCAAGGAAAAACTAAGAATACAATCCTTAGTAAATTATATACATAAGGGGGAGTTAGTTGTATTCAATCTCTTTTCCAGAAGAGTTTTTATAACTCAGGGGGAGATAAGTATTTATTTCTTAGTTTTACTTTATGTTTTGTGCTTTCCAAAAAGGGGGAGATTGTTATGTCAAAAGACCTATTTTGACATTTTGTTTTGGAAATCACAAATCTATTCATAATTATTTATCATACTGACCATGTTTATCATACTTACCATATTTATCGTACTGACCATGTCTATTGTACTGACTATGTTTATCGTACTGACCATGTTTATCGTACTGACTATGTTTATTGTACTAACCATGTTTATCTTACTGACCATGTTTATCGTACTGACCATGTTTATCGTATTGACCATGTTTATTGTACTGATGATGTTTATCGTACTGACCGTGTTTATCATACTCTCTATGTTATCGTGATGACTATGCTATCGTATTGACTATGTTATCATACTGACTCTGTCAAACATAATGACTCTTTCAAATCGTAATGACTTTGTCTAAACGTAATGACTCTATTTAATCGTACTGACTTTTGTGCATCATACTCATTGTGCATCATTTCAATACATTGCACTAAGTAATACTAATAGTACTCATATTTTACTTTTATCACGTCATTTTTTATCCTTTATCAAAACACATGTTTTATATCAATAGCACTCATGATTGTCATTTTCATATATATGTGTTTTCACCAAAAAATGTCATGGAGTTAGTTATAAACTAATAGAAATGATGTTGTGTTTTCTGTTTCAATATGACTGTTATAATGCTAGGTGTCTAGGTCCCTCCAATTTTTTTTGGAGAAATATGACCGTTGGAGGAAATATGAATGTTGGAACCTGAGGCCTATAAATAAGAGGTCATTTGAAGTCAATAAGAACAACGGAGAGACTTTGATAATTCTTTTCTTCTATCAAGTTCTAGAGAGAAACATTGTAACTTCTCTCTTCGTGCGAAAGCCTTGAAATTACAAAACATGAACTGCTCGTTCTTAGTTTTTGTATTTCAATAGGTTCTTTGTTTTTCTTTGTGCGACCAATTAGGTGGTAATGATCGAGGGCTACTGGGGATAGGCAGACAGTGCATCCGATCTTCATATCGTGGGATTTCAAGTGTTTGAAAGACAGAGGTAACAATTACCTACAAAATTGAGGGCTTGTGGGGATAGCAAGATAGACATACCGATCATCGTATCGAGGGCTTTTAGGGATATCAAGACATATGTAACGATCATCGTATCGAGGGATTACCAGGGTGGTGGTAATAAATACCTCTTATCCTAGGTGAAAGGATTCCCTTCATTTTGGGATAAAAGAATTTTAACACTTTTTACATTTCCATTGCTATTTGTGTTGGAAAGGAAATTTGTATTGTTTGCTTTCATCATTACATATTCAATCGTAATTATTTCAGTTATGATTATACTCTTACTTATTGTATTAATATATTCTATACGATTTATTGTAGAATATTTCACTATTGTATTACTTTGATTTTTGTATTCATTTTGAATACAATTGATTCACATTAATTATAGTATTACATCGTATCATATCTTTTATATCCAGGTCTTTTGTGGTTAATTTCATTTGTTGTGAATTATATTAGTTTGTGATATGTTAAACTAATTTCTTAAGTGCTTAAACATATAGTTTTAAACCTACAATTCAACCCCCTCTTGTATTGTTCCATATAATATACATATACATCTATATAACGATCCAACACATATGACCATGAAATCCTAAGATAGTGATCATATATTTATTTTTGAAAAGTAGAAACCAACCCCAAATCAATCTGAGTTATGGTTTTCAGGGGATATTAATAAATTAATTTTTAGTGTTTTAAAACACTAAAATGTGTGTGTAATAGTCAAAAACCTAGGAATCAACCTTAGATTAACCACAAATAAGGGGAAAACAACCATTAAATTAGTTTTTATGTTTTTCGGTAGACATCTCATCCATACAATGTGAGGTGTTCTTATAATTACTCAATAAGTATATTTAAAAGATTTTTAAGTCTTTAAAAACATGAACCATGGGATCAACACTAAGAAAATTACGTTGAATGGCCATGAAATCATAATAAAAATACAATAGATTTATTTTTTAAATATAAGAGTCAATACCATATCAATATATGTTATGATTTTCCTAGGAAATTATTGAATTCATTTTCATTATTTTAAAACTCTAATACATCCATGTAAGAGTAAAAAACATAAGAAATGACCTCAGATTGATGTCAATGTAGGGTACAACCACTGTAAAATTATTTTTGAAATATAAAAAATGATTCCATATCAAATCTGTAAAAAAAAATTATTGAGTGATTTCACGCACACCACATGTCGGTTTAAAAATTGATTTGATCGTTTTATACTTATACATTTTGAGTTCAAAGAGTTGAATCAAATCATAAATAGATATTTTTATGTTTTTTAATGTTTTATTCATAATACATTATTTTTTTTATGTTAAAAATTATTTTATTTTATTAAAAATATAAAAAAAATTATATGAAAAAATATAAATTTATTATCTATCTATTTTCTTTCATATTTGTTTTATTAAATTTTCTAGTTTGTATTATAGTTGAAAGATACCAACAGTAGGTAGAATTCTCACCGTACTAATACTGGGAATTCTCCAAAAAGTAATCCATGATGGTTTTTATTTTCTTTGCAATGGTTAACTATTATCAATTATTCTACTATAATTTTGATTTTTTTTATTTAGTTCTGATTTCTATATTCTTTTTGTTGCAACTGATGATATGATGTCAAATTTAATGGATGTAGATATCGTCGTAGATGGATGTTGTGGAGGTTATGGGATGGATGTGTTGAACATGGGTTGATAGTGGTCGATGGAAATATTTTACTTATATATATTGATTATTGACATTATAGGTTGACTATGGGTTGACTAGTGGTTTTGTATATACGATTTTGGATATATGTTTATGTGTGAATGATTGTGTTTGTATGATTAGTTTATTTTCAATTTTTCGTTTACTTTATTTTATTATTTATTTTTTTCTTGTTATATATTTGTTAAATATTTTATATAAAAATAAAAAATTCATTAACATCATTATTAGGGATTTCTGATAATCTTTCTTAAGAATATTTTATTTTTTCTATTTGGATGAACTTCCAAAGAACACACACTAAACAAAACAATTTTATAGTACTTAGTTGAAATTATGTTAATTTAGACAATTTATTGACTATTTTTTTCATTTTAAAAACTATCACCAAATGAATAATGAACGACCTCTATGTCCCAAGAAGAAGACAACATAATAACCTCTTCTAAACAATAAAACTATCAGAAAATGGTTAATGATTGTCAAATATGTTTCAGTTTACAAAACCAATGATAAAAAATGTAGTTTCTGTTTACACTACCACTAGTAGTGATTATAACTATTACTAAGTTTCAATTTTTGTATATTTTCTTATTTATGTAATCCTAATTTGGAGATTATAATTCTAATGGTTTTTAACAAGGAGACTATAAAAAAGGTTACATCATTGTCATTTTTTGACATCATTTAAACTCATTAGAAAGTAGATTTGATTTATAGGTATTTATTTTACCTTCCATGTCAAGTTTTCTCTTGAACATCTACTTTAACCCAATTGGTTTTACATCAACTTGTGGATTTTCGAAAACCTAGACTTTCTTATGGTATATGGACTTCATCTCAGAATTCAAGGCTTTTTCCCCTCATGCATCTTCAAATCTCTCTTCTACCTCATTTTAATAAAATAAATTATTATTTTCAACTCATAATGATTCAAAATCTTTGGTGACTATAAAACCATATCTTTCTAGTTATCTAATATTTATGGTGCTCCTATATAGTAATTGTACTTCAGGAATAATATCAACCATGAGGACCTATATATTGTCTTTTTGTACCAAGTCTTGTTTATATTGAGCATCAACTATATCAAAGCAAATCTTTCTCCCACTATCCCTCATAATGTTGTGAACCCTCTTAAGAAATATTTATTGTCTTGTGACAATCACTTTCTTGTGTAAGGGGTTGTATATATAATAACCCCTTGTTTCTTCGGGATATCCCAAAATATACACTTCAAAAAATTAGTTGATAGTGTTTTTCCTGATATCTCCATAACAAATGTGTCACATCCCCATGAAAGAGTATGTGAAAACATAGATATATTTCCTTAGAATAATTCATATATATCTAATCTTCCGCCTTAGTTAGTACTTGGTTTATAATGTTTTACATTTGTTATTTTTTATGGGTTTGTTAGGATTTAATAACAAATATTCGATAAATGAAATAAATTAAGAAACAAAAAAAAATATTATCCATTCTTCAAAACCTAAACCATGGATGATATAAAATAAATAACACACTATTCCCAGAAGAATGTCAAATATAAAATCTTTAAACTCAAAAATGTTAAAGTCCAGTTATATGTAGCTAAAAAATTCCTTCCTCAAAGAGTTTACTTGGGTTGGTGAATCACCTATCACATGGGTAATATTATCCTTATATCCACTATATATTTTTTACCATGTTTATAAAGGAATATGGAAAAGTGGCCAAGGGTGTAAGGAGAATTAGTGTCTCATAACATGAAGCAGATTCCATTTTTAGAACCTCGTCATCATTTATATATTCCTCAGGGATTCTCCATGAGCCTTTCATAACAATTAATTAATTTTTTCCCAACATGTGAGTACTTTAATTCAGTCATAAATTCTTTGTAACCCATTCCAAGTACATGAAATTAATATTTAAATTCATTATTGAATCACTCATACAACTCATGAATTAATGACGAACTTACATGAATGAGACCCAAACGTTATCATGTAACATTCAACTACCATATTATCAATCATATAATTTTTATATATTGCATAACTTATGATATTAGTATGTCATAAAATATTATATATCTCAGTTAGTAAAGATAGTCATGTGATATCACCATTTTTAATCAATTTATATACCCTACCAAGGCATAAAATATACCTTTGTATCATGAATTTCATACAATACTACCTCCCTATATCTCCTCATATCATATGGATAAAATATATCATATGAATAGAGGATTTTGGGCATATATCAATCAATTTTTCTTCATATAATTAATCATCCACTACTATAATTACTTCATTATTAAGTGTTTTCCTTTATCAATGCTAAAAATTCCTATAAAAGAAGTATTTTATCTAGATAATAATAGAGTTATTTCATTATAGACCAAACGTGGTGTAAACATCATAGATGTAAGAAATCAATAAACAAATATTCTGAAGGAGGAGTGAGTATACATCAGTTTTGAGTAAATTGATATTTCAATGTGTTATTAGTAGTGAACCAAGAGGGATAGTTAATCCTCTCAAAAGATTGTAATATAAGTTCAATTAAGTGGAATTGGTATGTTAATGCATTGACATTGTATACTCCTTAGAATATCTTAGTAACATTTTAACCATGTAAATTTTTTATGTCTTTCACATGTTTTCATTTTTGCATATACATTCCTATAGGTGAAGTGGGAAGATTTTTTTTCTAACAAAAAAATATATCAAGATAGGGAATTTCTTCATTCTCTTATTCTCTAACTCACTGCCTATCAGGGTATTTTACTAGGGGGTCCAAAAATTGGTATTATGGTCAGATGATGAAATCTATTTTCCTATATTAGTGGAAATAATGAAGGTTGAAAATCATTATGAGATTCCAATATTTTATATAATAAATTTCAATTGAAGAATAATTACATTTAGTACCACATCATATCATTAGGCATGGATGTTTTTATAGCTGCATTGTATGGTATATTAGCAGGTATGGATAGTGGAGATTTGTTTGTAGTAGACTGAATATACATTGATAATGACTCTAGAGGAATAAATTCCTTATGGGGGAGGGATTATCCAACACAATATATAAAAATATTATCACATGTAATTTATCATATTTCATGTGGAAATAGTTACAAAATATTTATTATGGTGATTCAAAAGTCTGGGAAAAAAATTTCAAGTTCTATGGAATAAGTATGGGGAACTGAGAATGAGCCCAAATTAGTGTGTTGATGAATTATTTAACAAGGTGAATGTTTTTTAGAGTACAAGAATGTGCATAGTGGAATCCTCAATTATGTAAAGATCATTATGTGAATTGTAAAAACAATTCCACTATAGTTCAATATAAAAGTCTCTATATTGGTGGAAAATGATCAAAATAAACTAAAATCATATATTTTAAACAACTATTTTTTCATATACAAGATGAGAAATGATTATATTATGGCTATTAAAAAATGGAAATACAAATAGGAGGTATTAAAGACCATGAATAAACTCACAATTGAAGATATCGAGAATTAAGAAGAGGTGGATGTAGTCATGAAATTCCATTCCTCAAATTTACAAAGGGGAAAAGGATAATTTAAAGGCAAACTTTCACTAATAAAATGGCCCTTCATCAGTTCTAATAAAAGAATTGATAAATAGGCTCCTTTATCTTTTTTAGTTTATAATTGATAAATGGGACACTTTATTTTTGAATATTGAGTACTGATAAAGTGAAATTTTATCTTTGTTATCCCAAATGATGATGAAAGACAACTTACATTAGGGTGTTGTTGAGGATCTATTAGATAAAACCAAATGAATTATTTCATCCTAGAGTATCCATCATTTTATAAATCACCCAACACATGGGTAATATTCTCCTATAATCTACTATATTTTAGTACCTCATGTGAAAATAAATAATTAGAAGGGAGTTCAGGAAATTGGAGAATAATCATCACACATCAGGAATCAGGTGTCATTTTCATGACCCCTCCATCCTTTTTAAAGTCCTTAGGGATGATTTACAATACATAATTGTACAAAAAAGATTATTTAATAATGATCTAGTAATATTATTTGGTTACAATTTCATGGTAACATTTGGAGTTCAACTTCTATATCATTAATCAAAGCATATGATTGAAACAAACCACAACAATGATGATATGACAATATCATATCATATTATATCATTTAGATTGTAAAGTTGTTAAATAAATACCACTCTATCATATCCAACAATATACTATACCAAATTATATGATATTCCTTTATATCATGAATTTCATAATACAAAACGTCCCTACATCTTCCCATGAATAATATGATGAAATTTAATTCTAGAGGAAGTTTTTTTACATTTCATGGTGATTTAAACAACCAAAAATTGTTTTGTAAATATTTCAATAACCACTGTGGAGTATATATTCTTTTAACAATTAAAATCGGATTTGGGGAACCATTTTGAATATATAATTGGAGGTGATGTTGATACCTATATGATAATGAATTTGGAGTATAGATAAATTCTATATTTTATAAAAAATTAAAAATTATTAAAAACACCATCATTTAATTATTGAACATATAAGTGGTTTAGAAAAAAGTAATGATAGTTTTAACCTATGTTAAAATTTATTGGAGTTGTAGTGATATAAAAATATTTCAGATGAAGAAAATAATGAAAATAAAATAATAAGAAGGATATAACAAGAAACAAAGATTTATGTGATCTGTGAAATGATCCCTACATCCATGGAGAGGAATAAAATTCACTCTGATTGGGAGAAAAACCCTAGGGTACAATCAAAGGTTCAAATGCATGAAAACCTTAGATTGATTGAGATCATAAAGGAATATGACACAACTATTCCACAAATGGCACATTATGAACACTATGCTATAGTTCCATAGCCACTCAATCCTAAGCTACTATAGTTTCTAATGATTGTATGTATGTGGAGATACAATACCACTAGCTCCAAAATTCTAAAAGAATGTAATCTCCCCTTACATGTTGATATAGTATGCCCATATGGCTATAGTTCCCCATTTGTGTCTCCAGTCCACCATACAATAGTTATTTAGTATTTCTATAGTTTCTGAAAAACATTTATGGGTAATTTCACCCTCAGACCCCCAGAGTAGGGGTGCGTTTCCCCAAGATACCCTGAGAAAACTCTCCACAAAGATTGAACTGTGAGAGTTGTGGTCTCCCGTACAATCCAGGACTCTATCATTCAATCCAATATCATTTAAATTTATTGGGTTACACCATTACAATATAACCATAATCAAATAATTAATGAAAGTTTAAAATGACAATAAATACTAGAATTTTTTCATGGAATTGGTGTCTTATGAATATACCAATACTTGTAATTTAAAATATTGATATATCAAAAACGCACACCACATAGTATTTTCAACAACCAAAAAATGAAAAGACATTACAAAAACTAAAAACATCATATTATACAAAATTTTTAATAGATAACTGATTTAGTCAAATGTTTCAAATACAACACATATAATTTCTCAAGAAAAATACACAACTCATCATTAGGGGGACCCCACATCGAATCTACCCCTCTAAGATAGGCTAGTTTCCCCAAGATAATATACTTACATTATGTTCATACCAATTAAAATTCATATGAAGCATATGATACCTGTGTCAAATGGAATTTTCAATATAAAATGTTATAATTACTTATTATGGATCAAAAATATTTTTAAAAAATAATTATAATAATATAAATATATTAGATTTAATACTTATCGTAAAATGGATTTAAATTATAGAATAATTCTCCCATTCATGCCATGAAATAGTGAATCCACTATTGTAGTTCATTCCCTAAAACCAACTACTATATGAATAATACAATAGCCATCATTTTCAAAATTAATTTATATCTATTTACTTGATGAGTTCCTATTTGTGTGAAATCTATTTAATAATTTCCTAATGTTATACTAGGAATGATAAGGACTGAGTCTGATCTACCCAAAACAGTTATTAAATACGATATAAAAGAACATCAAGGACAAAAAATGTGAAAATTTACCATTATGCTGAGAACCTAGAAGTTCCATTAAGGTATTATTAATTATATATTGTATAACCTTATGATAACATTTTAAGAGACACAAATGATACAAAATATCAAGGGTGGAGCCACATTGGACTTTGATACACATTTTTAATGAATATTATGAGTCATGTTATTTTCTATATTGATGAAAATAATGACTATATATTTATGTATTGAGGCTGAATATGTTTGTGTGTCATGAGTGATATTTCATTAATTAATAATATGGGAAAAGACTTGTACCTTATCTTCTTCAATGGAAGTATATATATCAGGTTCTTTTAGGATAATAAAGTCACTTAATTAAATCCATGTCAATCATATTTTATTGTAATGTTCATTTCCATAAAGTTAATGAAAAATACATCAAACAAATAGGAAAATGAAACAAGTATGCAACCTTTTCTTATTAGAGTTATCAAGAAATAGTGATTATATTATATAGTGTACATTCATATGTGATTTTATTTCATTGCAACATTAATTTATTTCTCAATGGGGTATTTGACGTGTTGTTAGATTCTAACATTGGACTTTATGTGTCGTAACCTAATGTAACAGTGACAGGGGCCCTGAGGGTCACAAAATAAATGTATCCAAATCCAAAAATTTCAATATGAATTTATCATTTTGAATAAACATTATTCTTATGCGTGGTTTAATAACTATTCTATTTTGGATGGTCAAATATATTCAGTCACCAGTTATTCAATTAAATATTATGTGATTTTAATATTATGTACATATTTATTTAAATGGAAATTATTTATTTAAGTACATTAATATATAATATGTATTTATCTCTTCTATATTCATAAGGTTAAAAATTGTAACACACTTCCCTAACCACTAGGTTTGATATGCGGGTGTAACAGAATATCATGAGCACCTCCCCATATGCAAGATGTCGTCTAATAATTGTGAGGGCCTATGGAACAATAAGGGGAGACTATGCTTTCAGAACCAGGTAAAGTTATAGTGTGATAAAGGAATTGATAAAAAATGAATCAAAAAATTAAATAAAATTAATTACTATCAGATTAGTAGTAAATAAAAATATGTCCCAACCCATGTAGGTATCATATTCCTTGTGATGTAAATAAGGAAAAATGATGAATGGATCCAGTATATGGGAAATCTAATAATAAATAGAGCATCATGCATCCCAAATTCCATCCATCATCATATATATCCTCCTGCAAATCTGCTCAACTATCCATTATAGGGCCCTTTCCCTTCTCTAGATCCTTATGTATGAAAAGTACAAGTGCACAGAAATCCCCAAGTAAAGTTTGAGTGAAATATTTAATAGGACACCACCAATGAACCTGAAAATAATTTCATTTGAAATATAAGTGCATTCCATGATTGTAAAAAGGTAGATATATATATATATATATATAATAAAAATATATGTTGGGACTTCAGAGCCCGCCTCTTCTTGCATTTTTCCAATGCCGGATGGAAAAATGATGAGCCACCTAACCCACCCCCTTGATGGGATTGTCCATAAACATGACTTAAATATCCATCTTAATGGTAAATCATAAAAAACGATTGACATGCATCTAAAAAATCCCAAAGGGGGGAATAGTTCATGGGGATCAACCAGTATACTAAACTATAAGCAATAAGAACATCATAATATGATACAAGATAGAAATTATACATCAAACATGACGTAAAATAAAAAATCATCATAACTAGAACAATCCACATGCTATAAACACAAGAATAGGTATCCTATGGTTACACACACACCACATGTGATCAATCATCAAACATAGGTGTCAAGGGCAACACACACATTCCAAAAATCATTCCAATAACCCATATACAACATGAAATAATGTCAATGGATTCCTACCTAAGGTGAGACAATGAAGATCAAGGAAAGGGTCACCATCCAAGTCTATAAGCATCACAAGATCCTAGAAGCATTCATGATATAACACATTTATAACTATAGGATTTAGGTAGAAGAGGTACCACCCCAAAAAATGATATAACATGATTAAATCACCAAGGATGATTCATTATTGATAATAGTCTTGATCGAATAATTGTGTAGATGCTAAATCATTGAATACGAATGCTAATTCTATAAATGATTATCAAAACACTAATTAGATCATTTAAAAACCCAAAAATATGACCATGAAATCAAATATATTATTGATTTTGATCAAGGAGAATAGGATATAAATGGTCATGACTGAAGAAAAACATATTAGATTTCATGTCCATGATTGAATGGGAATTCAGGAGTCAAAGAGAGGAGTTGGAAGGGAAGAGGAGGGCCCAAAATCTTCTGGAGAGATCCTATGGTTTTGGGAGGAAGGAATGAGGTTAATTATAAATTAAATGATCTATCAAGGAATTAAATCTATTGAAACTTGATATGTTTAAGGTGTGAATTTAGGATTGACATTATATACCTTTGGATCAGAAGATCACTGAAAAAATGGATCACGACACCTTAAAATCCCAAATCCCATTCAAATGATGAATTTTTCATTCCAATAATGAATCTATTTCATATATTGAATGTAGATACATGGATTATTCTTAGAGTACATTCACATTCTCAATACCCATTCATGGAATGAACCACTCATGAAACAAAAATTTCCAACCTATAAACCATTTCCTACAACAAATACCCTTAATAAACCTGAAATTGTTTATTTACATCCATAAGATGTGACCAAACATCAAAATAGGAATACCTTGAGATTTTGGATGTTACAAATATCCCCCTATAATGTCTTCTCATCCTCATGAAGTGTCCCTAGAGGTCTGCATAATCAATTCAAAGGAACTTCACCATAATTGATGTATCTCATTCCCATGTACCCTCTTGAAAACACACATGATTCCATTGAACAGGGAATAAATGAATAGTATTTCCTTATATAACCTTCTCAATTTGTTCCACTATCTGAATAGGTCACTCCATAAATGGTATATCTGGTTCTAACTCAACATCATCACATTCAAGCATATGTGAAGGATCATGCTTGTACTTCTAAAAATGGAACACATGGAATAAATTGTGCATTACATGATACTATAGAGTAATGTTCAACCGATTAGTAACCTTCCATATGCACTCAATAATCTCTAACAACTCAACCCACCACGATAAAAACTTTCCTGTTCTCCTCAAATGCTTATTCCCCAACAAACAGTACAGTTGTATGAAAACCTTGTCACCCACCATGAAATCAAATTATAATATCATTGCATTGTCATAAGAGGATTCCTATTATGATATGTAACAACCATTTCTAAATCAATAGCACCAAAATTGAAGTATTAAATACCATAATCAACCCAAAAATTAGATACGTACCACATTACAGTAGTGAGGTGAAAGACAACAAAACCCATAAAAACCCCCAAATAGAGACATATAAATCAAATACTAAAATATATTATTCATGGTGGACTCTACCAAATCCAACTGATCAACCAAATCTACATTCAGATCTATAATTCATGAAAGAAGCATATTCTCTATGGTCTGGATCATTCTCTCTAACTGCTAGTTAGTCTGAGGATGAAATTACATACTTAGATTCAATTGAGTATCCATTTCCATCTATAATAATTTCCAAAATTGTGAGGTAAGTTGAGTGTTTCTATCAGATACTGTGATTGAAGGTACACCATGAAGAATCATAGTCTCCCAAACACATATCTTTCCTAGCTCATCTGTTGAGCTCATCTACTAGATTGGTATGAAGTGATCGACACTAGTCAACCGAAAAACAACCATCCAAATGGTGTATTGACCACAAAAGGTCCTAGGAAACCATTTCATAAAGTTTATCACCACCTAATCCAAATTACTTATAAGATTTTGATATGGATTTAGTAACCATCTAGGTTTTTGATTTTGAAATTTGATTCTCTAAAAAGTCAGAGAATAAGAGACAAAACCTGTGAGGTCTCTTTTCATGCAGGGATACTAGAACTATAACATAACATTGTGATACACCATGGTCCAGCCCAGGTGAAAGACCATTATGAGGCATGAGAGAATCTACTCATCTCCTTCCTCATGTAATATGGATCCCTAGACCTTCCTTGAACTAAAATCACTATGTATTTCTAAATCCCAACCTGAAAAATTAAACTTACCACTATCCACTCCCCCATATACATGCATTAAAAATAAAGATCATGACTAGTCCTCATTCAATATAAAAATGAGGATATCATAACTAATGGTTCCAAAATTTACACCCCTTAATTCTAGTCTATTCCCACTTTTCATTCCATCAAAAAACACTGGGATTCTATCAAGCTTCTGACATCTCTTCCCTCACGTCCTATGTTTTTCTGCTATGTACATTTTCAACCAAATTACACTTTCTAGGACAAAAATCCACATCAATGTCAAATTAATACAAGTACTATTCCCAATTCTTATGAAGAAAATTCAGGTTATGTTGGGATAAAATATACCACAAACTCATGTGGTCTATTTACAAAACAAATATTTCACCAAAGTGGTAATGTCGCTGTCATTTAAGTGCATGAAAAAGTGTTACAATAGATAATTAATGAGAAGGGTAGTTCCTATTATGGGGTTGTAGGTGATGAGCCCTGTAAATTTCCATGTTATCACCCTACATGAGGAAATATCCTAAGAAAATTCTAGATGTGTCTCAATATAGATTATATACAACTCCAGGCTCATGTGTAGTCAGGATCGGAGTCAACACCACCCTTTTATTTATCTCTAAGAAAACCTCTTCACATTTATCTATCCCTTAAATCTTTACTCCAAGGAGGTTATGTGCGGTTATGGGAACTTCCAAGAATTATAATTTCATATTGAATATCATATAATACCCATAAAATTAGAGAAAACTTCCAATATTGAATACATTCTTCAGTCAAAACAAATATCTAATTACAACAATTTTATTTGAATCAACTAATATACCTACTTTTGAAACCAGATGGCGATGGAAGCACACCTCCAGTATCCAAAAGTGAAACATTGAGAACACAGACAAAAGTTGATTTGACCAAATCATAATCAAAATAATATCCAAGTTTCACATATGTGATTTTTATATTTTGGAATATATAACAATGTCATCAACAAACATAACAAAAAATGAATCTATGTATGATTGAGAGATCTTGTTTATGATATCAATGAACACTACTAGGGAATTCACTTTTCCAAATGGTATAACAAGATACTCATAAAACTCAGACCAGATCCTAAATACTTCTTCGAGATGTGTTTCTCTCTTACCCAAATATGCTGGTACCTAAAATGCAGATCAATCTTAGAAAAACATTGGGCTCCCCACAACTGATAAAAAATTCATATATCCTAAAAAACAGTAACCTATTCTTCATGGTGATCTAATTTATCTTTCATTTATATATAAAAATATTAATACTTCCATCCACCAACTTGGAGAAGAACTCCAAAGCCCTGCATGGGGAAGTGATCAGTCTAATGACTCTCTTAGTATCAAGATCACCATACTGCACTGGGATCCCTTTCAACTGGGTTGGTGCCTCATGATATAGTGGAATAGATATACACAACAAACTAGGAAAAAGATTGATCTCAAATTAAACTCCCATGTATGTTGGAAACCCTAAGAAACCCTCTAGAATGATATCTCAGTATAGGTCCACCTCTGGTAGAAATGAGAAGGGGGCCACTATCTTATCCAATACAAGTATCATTCCTGAAAACTATGATAAAACTATTTCTCTTTGATAAGGATCTAGTCCCACTATTTCTACCTTAAAATTCGAATAACCAATCAATATAAAGGTCTTCACATCCGACGAGGAAAGTTCCACTTTTATTATATAATAATTAATATATGAAAGAAACTGGTCAACTAATCCATTGCAAGGATCATGTTAAAAACATTCATCTCCATAATTGTAAAAAAACATAATCAAGTCCGGCAACTACTACTTTTCTTTCTAGATAAATATGATAATGATATATTTTTATTCCCAAGGGTGTATCGATAGATTGAATCGTAGAAGAGTATTTATATAGTAATTTGGACCTAGAAACCACTTGAGTAGATATAAATGAATGATATTATCCTATGTTAATCAATGAAATACATAGACTAGAAGAGATCAAGACCATACATTAAAAAATTGTAGCTCCCTCTCTATCATCTTCTAAATCCTGGACACCTACATATGTATTTCCATCCACCACTCCATCATTACCTAGAGGCTTATGAGACACCAGATTGACTAACCAATTTGGTGTTTTACCTACTTCTGAAGTCATATACCCCACCATGGGATGATTAAGTTTTGTGAAGCTAGGAATCCATGGAACATAATGCACCTTATATTACTAGTCTTTCTATACTAGTGGAAATTATTGAGTGAAATAGGATAGTACTTTAGGAAATTTATATTCTTCCAACAATTATAGCATCTAGCAGGGTCACTACCCAAAAAGGAGTGAAAAGGCTCACCTTTACTATGATTTCCAACATTTTCATATTCATCCATACTCTGAATTTTTATTATTACTCCAAGAATGATGAACACAGAGAAAAATGGATACGAAACCTTTCGGTCCACTTATAGGATGAAGAATACCCACAACCTTGTCATCCACGATGCACTTCTCTATATCTAGTTCACCAAAACGGATTGTAATATAGAACAATATATTTTAGTTCATGTCTTGTTATCTTAACTCTAGGGAAAGGCCAATATCAAGAATTCTAACTTTCAAGGCCACATTTCCCACTAGAAGGTTTGTAGAGCCAATCAACTTTATAAAGCATTCCGAATAGGTAGAAATTGTCATTTGGACCTGATGGAGCTCCATGACCTCCTATGAATAGTTCATTTTCAATGCATTAGGGATGAACAAAATGTATAATAGGTCCATGAAGGTCTCTCATGTCAGCCTTTCCCATCGACCAACCTACAACATGACATCGCACCACCACCAATTTTTTCCTTGAGGTATAAAGGTCACAACCTTAACCTTCTAATCATATGGGGTCTTTACCATGTTTAGAATCCTCATTATTACCAATATCAAGTGATCCACATGCCAGGGGCCTCTGGTGCTTTAGAAGGATGGGTGTGATGGTACTCAAAGTCTTGCATTGATTCAACCATCATCAGAACACCCTTGTAGGCTCCCACACCTAGAACATGCACCATCCACATACAATCTATTGTTTACCCAATTATAGTCAAGGCAACAAGAACAAAGGTAGTTAACATAAGCCCCTTTACTTACATGTTAAAACACCCCATCCCAAACCCCTTTAGTCTAAGATGAGGTAACCACAAGACCTCATGCACACCTACCATACACAATAGTTTGTAAACTAGAAGAAATGTCACTTTCCCGTCTTTAGATCCATAATAATCAAATATACAAGAACATGAAAAATACTGAGTAGGGTGTTATTGAAAAGCTATTAGGACAACAACAATGAATCTTAACATAATTTGAAAATAAATACATTTTAATTACATGAAATTAAACATGATATATATATATATATATAAAAATACATCAAAATATTATAAAACATGTTAGGTCCCCAAAGATTGACTCTACCTTCTCCGACACTATGCTAGAAGGTACAATGATTAGCTTCCTGATACATCCCCCTTAATGGGATAATATATAAACATGATCCATATATCCCCCTTGAAGGGATATCCTAAAGCATACAGACCAGGCCTCTGACCAACCCCCCATGGGGTGAATAGTCCATTAGGCTAAACCCATATGACAAACTGCAAGATAGAAGAAAAAAACAGTATGATAAAAGATACAAATGATAGATCAAATATCACATCAAATATACATGTATCATAACAAGAATAATCCACATACAAGGGACACAAGCATAGGTTCACTAGGGACACACACACATACACCATATGTGATTAAGTATCAAACATAGGAATCCATGGATATATAAACACACCACATGTGATAAATAATCAAACCTAGGTCTCCGTGGATACACATTCATTCCCAAAACCATGCCAATAACCCACACAAAACATATGATAAGGTCAAGGGATTCCAACCATAGTTGCGACATAGACTATCAAGGGAAGGGTAATCATCCTTGTACAGAAGAAACACTTGATTCTATAACTAGTCCTTGTTTGAAAATTTTATAACTCTTGGATTTAGTGAAAATAGGAACCACAATAAAAAGTTATATCATGATCAAATTGAAAAAGAAGATCCACTATAGACAATGATCTTGATCCAAGAAATGCACATAAAAAAATCCCTGGACCCAAATGCCAATTCTATGAACTATGAAAAAAAATATCATTGGATCCTAACAAAATAATTAGATATGATAAATGATATAAAATATCCAATTGATTTTGATCAAGAAGAATAAGAGAAAATTAATCAGGTTCAATGAAAATATTGCTTGATTGGAAGCGTTGGATGGAATGTCCATTTGGGAATCGAAGAGAGGAGTTAGAAGGGAAGAGGATGGCAAAAAATTACATATTTGGATTCTAAGGTTTAGAGAGGAAGGAAATTGGTGAATGAGAAATGAATTTAGAACTCAAGTAGTTAAATTTTCTAATGTCGACTACATTCAAGGTGTGAAATTAAGATTCACATCAAATAATTTTGGATTGGATAATAAATATTTATTCTCTAATATATGAAAATAATATTTATTCATCAATTAATAATATTATGGAGTTTATTTATTTAAATTAATAAAATTTTTTTAGAGCTTGAGAAATATTATGTAGGATTGGAGGATATAGATTAGTGTTCTGGTGGGAAATGATATATAAAATTTTATTTGAGAAAATATGAATTTATTTTTCATGGAAGCAGTATTTATTAGTCCATAAGTTTTAGTGCATGTCACATTAATAATAATTAAATTATTATTACTTATACATGGGAATTTAATGGAACTAGGATTATGATAAGGTCCCATGTACAATTATTTATTCTCTAACCCTAAATCCAAAAATACCCACTTATATCATTTTGTATTTGTAGTGAATCCTAGCCACTATTTCATATGACAATTCATAGAGAGAATATTCTCAAGCCTTATAGAATTTCTCTCCTAGAACACACTAAAGAATAGAGAGTAATAATCCACCACTAACATCTTCAGTTTAGAGGTAAGTGGAGTAATTCCCTCTAACCTCAAATGATTCTATTGTGATCAACAATGATCAACAAAAGATCTAGAATGATTCATTCTAGAAACTAAATAATTACAAATTGATGATCAAATATTCTTGGAACATTTGTTGGTCACTACTAGAATTATACGAAAATCACATTTTCATGATGGGTTATTTGAGATAGATTTCCATAAAAAATATTCTATTGAAAAAAGAGCATCATAATTATTATTATTTGTATAAAACAGTCAAAATCAACCTTATGGAAATTCTATTTGTTATAAATTATTTTTTCCTTCACAATTTTTTTTTATTAATAGCTTTTTGTGATGGAATACCTCTTCAACCATAAAAGTAAAATATCTATGATTATTTATGATGAAATTTGGATTCCATCACAAATAATTGAAAATAAAAAATGATAAATATTATCAAATAATAGAAACAAAAAACAATCATTTTTTAATTATAACTAATATATTACATGAAATTTTATATAGATAAAAACATAAATAATAATAATATCACTGAGGGGGTGGGTGATCAGATCTATCTAGAAGAGGGAACGACATCAATAAACCACATTTAACTGGTTATATATACTCTATCATCTCCATGTACTACTACTCCCACCATTATCATTGTGTTTCCTACTTTTGTCGTTTCCCTTTTTGTACTCTGGTCAATCTCTGTATCATCCTTAAATAACATCCTCTACCCACACTATGAAATAAAAATGATGTTGGTAATGCCACTACTCCCCTCAAGGAACATGATTTCATTACTTCAGTGCTATATTAACTAGTCAAGGTTGATCATAAACATATACTGATCACTATTCCATTATGGAGACTAATCATTATCGCCTGCATCTAAGCTGCGTCATCAAAAAGAGACTAGCATGTGGCCCCATCCCCACCCTCTGTTGGTCCAAATATTTTCCATGTGAGAAACCTATTCCTCATATAACTCCTAAAACCATATGAATAAAAATTACGAATATTAAAAAAATTATATTATGTTAAACTAAAATATTTGAAAAAAAACACTACCATGTTATGTCTATATCTATAAATTATAATCTATCTAGTATCACCCTCATTATACATCATCTTGTACACATAAAACAATATAATGTTTTTATCAATTATAGACTTAATTTATTTATCATATATAGTTAGTATTAAAAATACACACAAATATATATATTTATTAAACAATATTAGTTATGAAATGTGTAATGACCCTGAACCCATTAACCCAGTGATAGTGGTTACATTATTACATTATTACTAGATACAAGAAATCACTACCTAAATCAATGAATAGCTTAGTACTCTTGAATAACCAGATACAATAATTCTTCTCATTTTACATTAGTAATAGAATATAAAAACATAGTGAAGGAAAATATTTTGAAACCTTGAACTCACTCCAAGATTTATTCATCATATCATAGGAAAAGGAGACAAAATAAGGGTGATCTAGAATTCTTAGAAAGGGGTATATACAGTTGAATCTATCATGATTAAATAAGACATAATCAATAAATAAAGGTAAATAACTAAAAACACATGACATTAAATCAATAAAATGAATATGAAGAATAATATGGTAGCAATAAATGTCAATCAAATAATTCCATATAAATAATTACATGACCATGAAACTTATACATGGATATCATAACTATTAAAAAAAGACATGGAAATAGATAACTAATTTAATAATACTATAATTCATAATGTCAAACGTCATAAACTTACGGTCAAGGACTCATGTAATTAAATAAAACATAAATGGGTATGTTCTTATTTAAATACCCAAACTAGTTTGTCTCACGAGACCTAAGAATGCATCATGGGGATATAATGTTCTATGGATATTACATACAATATTCAACTCATTCCTGATATGAGTAAACAATAAAACATAATCATCATGTTTTAATAATAAAAAATTATCAGTATAAGAAGAACTATCATACAAATTATCAATACATTCCCCTGTCAAACTGATCATAATATTTCTAGAGAAAGAATAAGGATGATATAATTACAATATATCCCGGGTGATGTATAACTAAAATAAATATTTTTTTCATAAATATATATAAGTACCCTTAAAATATCATTAAAAAAATTCTTATGGAAAATAACCTTTTCCATTTGAAATTCACTTCTAAGAAATGAAAATCTTAAGAATATTATTGAAAAAATTTTATTTAAAATAATAATGATAACTTGTAATGTATTCTTTAATTAACTTGGTGTTTATAACAATGGTAATCTCTTTTAATTAATATTATATTAAAATAACGATTCCATCTGCATTTTTGGAAAAATTTCAAAAATAACCTCATTTGGAAAATAAAAAGAATAATAATTTGAAACTATTTATATAAATTAAAAGATGGGTAAAGTTGAAATTAAAAAATAATATTATAATAGAAGAAATATTATTAAAAATATTTAAATTAAAATATAGAAATTGAAGAAAAATATTCTCAATCACATTAAAAAAGTCGATTTTTCTTAAAAAATGCATTTTGTCGCTGGAGTAATTAAGAGGAAAATAAAAGGAAGAATTATAATTATAAGAAATAACCAAAAGAGAATAAAATATGTTTGTTTAAAGATATAAATATTATATAATTCCTCCAATGGGGCCATAATTGTAAACAATCCCAAATAATGATGATATTGTGAAGTAAACCCTTACTACCTTGGTGACTTTTATATCATAACCCCATGAAAGAAAAAACATCAGATGAAAATTTAAATACAATGAATATAAATGAAATCATGATATATCATAAAAAATGGGTAGTATATACTCTTTATGAAATAATCAAGTTGTGATTACAATATATATATCCTACAAACAGAAGTGAGGTGAGAAACCTTTACCTCAAAACTGAATTCCTTCATATATGTTCGAAACACTTATATAATAAAAATATATTATTATTCATCTATTATTGAATCATATATATCATACCATATATGATTTAGTTATAATATTTTGTCTTCTATTTAATTATAATTCTTTAGTTAAGTCACTATTCTAGGTGATAAATATTTCATTTTACTTTTATGTTTTTGTTAAGTGGTTTTAGTCATTGTACTTTGATCATGATTCGAGTATCTATAGAATGTGAATAATGATATTAATATAATATAAATTCATTATATACATAGTTATAATTATCCATAGGAGGTATATATATTAAAATGGAAAACACCGTTCATTGAGACGACTAGCCGTATGTTTGCATGAACATAGTTTCCATTTTTTTTATGGATGGAATGAAAGAAATGGAAATAATAAATCACCATTAAATAATGATATTAACATCTAGTATATCATATATATTTATTAAATATATTATTTTTCTCCCCATTTAAATTAGAAATGAAAAATAAATCACATCAGTTTGTGGAGGTGCTAAACCACACGCACGCACAACAGATGTTTTCATTTTGCAATTGATTGGAAGGTAAGTAGGTAGGTATGATATTATGATCCTAGAAGAATACTTATTTCTTAAAATATTATATATATTCATATTTACATCATTATTAACATCCATGTATTGGGGTGATGATAGATGAATTACACCACTACATGGAGGCGGTAAGCAATACATGTGTACAAGTTATGTTCTTCTTTTTCATTGGATGTAAAATAGATAGAAAATGGTTATCCCATAATAATAATAACATCTTAGTAAATTTTTGAGTATAGAGTTAAAATATTATGACGGATACAATAAATTTAAATGATGTAGATGAAGAATGAAGTTTGATAGAGTTCGTAAAGACATTTACCTCTTATTTGGTATACTGCCACTATATTCTTTCTTAAGGACCCTTAGAATGGTCATTCAAGATGGAAAACACCAATAATTTATGTATAGGTAAGTTTGTATGAGAAATATTTTGGGTTTATTAAAGCTATATTTCTCAATGTTGTGTGAATAATTGAGATAAAGGTGTGTCCTTTTATATTAGAGGGAACTGACCCACATGGAATTTTCAAAAAAATTAAAATATAGTTAAGATATTCTCATGAAAAAATATTTTAAAAGGCCAAATATCTTAATAAAAAGTGTAATAGGTCAAAATATACTCTTAAAATGATATTTATATTGGACTTGGTTTCATTTTAAACCACGTTTTTTGGGTTAACCCCTAGGGTAACAAATTTTAATCTTAACTGCGGTAATAAATTCTTCATATTAAAGGGTTATAATTTTAATTATAATTTAAATATTGTTCCAAAAATTAAAAAGGATGAAATTTTAAAACAATTTTCTTTCAAATTTTACCTTTTAATGTTTTTTTATTTTTAAATAATTTAATAAAATATTTTTATCATAAAATACTATCAATGTCATTTTAAAACCTATTTACATAATTTGAATTTGAAACCAATATAACATTAATGGAATTTGAATAAAATACCCTAAAACATCTATAATATGAATTTTTTACATACAAAATTCATCTATTAGAATAATTCGCCCAAATTTTACGACTTTTAATATTTTTGAAAATATTTATCTTATTTTTGTATTAATTGAATAAATCATTTATCAACTTTGTGTACGAATTTAACATAATTATTTAATCAATAACAACTAAACATAAATTAATAATAAAATGAATTAATTTATATTTGAAATTCCAATTTATAACTGATCTTACCCTCTTTTTATCTTTATGTAAAATTTCTAGAGATATTAAATTCAAGAGGGTGACATTTTGTATTTTTTATTTCATTAAATATATATAAATGTTATAATAAAAGGAAAATGGAACATTGTAGACATGAATTCAAGAATTAGATGTAAAGGAATAACCTAATCCCATAAAATTGGATAATGGAAAGGTTTGGGTTGATTTTGAGACTACATATCATGGTTTTAAACCTATTTTACCAATATTACCCTTACCGATGTGAAAAGTATTTACCTTGGTTACTATTCTTAATGAAATAATGGAAATATTTAAAATAAATTTACTTGGATTCCAAATATAGTATCTTTTTCTCATGATTCATTCCCCGTAAGTTTCAAAATTTAATTTAAGATAAAAAGTGAAAAATGCATTGGAAAACTGTTTTTTAGACTAATGCCCTTTTAAGTATTAAAATGTCCATATACCAAAATAAACTATAAAATTTATTCCCATGAACATAACTGGATTATAAAAAACACAACATAACTAATTATAAATCTAACCCATTTCAAAAAAAAATGGAACCGTGAAAATTCATGAAACCAAAAAAAATTAATAAAACCCTCCCTTTTTCACTAGTCACTTGTAAATCAATCTTTTGAGATAAATCCAAAATATTCATTCTAGGATAATTTTGAAAAAGTGATTATAAAAATTGTATCATTATTATCATATAATTATTTTAAAATTACTATAAATTATTTATATTATTCTCTCTCCTAACGAAATAAAAACCATTTATGAGGAAAACATATTTTTAATGAACAAAATGACATTACAAAAAATTGAGTGTGTATTTATGAGGAAATAAAAAATAAAATTTTATTGATTAGTTCCTTTATATATATTTCAAAATTTTGTAAATCCTATTCATAATGGCTATTTCAATGACTATGTTATAATGGTCATATTTAAATAATAATATTTAATGGTATGTTTATTCTTGGTGTTATGTGTTTTATACGCTATCAAACATAAAGTTATTTTAAATTATTTGGGTGTTAAATTATTGTCACTGTTAAAATTTTTCAACCACACTATTTGAAGTTGTTCTTGATAAAAAATATATTGATATTTTTTAATTTCTCTTTTGAAAACCCACATCATAATTTTTTTAATAAAACATCCTCTTAAAATAGGGAAATGGAAATACAAAGCTCATCTAGAATAACAAATTACTTGGTTTAAAAATATGAGAACATTAGTGGGAAGTGAATATATGTACATGTAGGAAAAATAATTTTCCAAATAATGATGGATTGTGATATAAAATATTGATCACAAGAAAAAAAATGATCTCGAGAATGTTAATTACCACAAAGACATAAATAAAAAAATTGTGGAAAAGAAAATAAATTCCTGAATAATTAATATAATAGGGGATCATATTTATTTCAATATCATTTTCCTACAGTTTAGGAAATCCTTTTTCATATAAACAAATACCATATTAAAATATACTTAACAAACAAGTAATATTTCATCCTTTAATCAATTTCAAAATTAAATCTAATATTTTTCTCCAGACAATGAATACACAGGATAAAATTTTCATAATTTTAGAACTAAAATAAACATCAAATGGATCACATAATCCAGAAAATGAAAAAAAATACAATCCTAATATCTTTAAAAATTATCCAAAATTAAAATGGAAAATACAATATAAAATAATTTTCGAAACATTTAAATCTTTATATGATGAATATTTTCATTTTACTTTAAAATTCCACAATAACCACAAAAGTTCAACATATATTATACAAATAGTAAATAAACATACATCCAATGTATCCTCAACAACAACAACATTAATGAATTTTATAACCTCAATGTTGATCCCCTAACATTTAACATACATCACCCAAAATATAATTGAATTCTTCCTAACTAATATATTATGGTAAACCATATGTTCGACCTAAAGGTTACATATAACACAACCCAATGAAGGATCCCAAAAAAATATCATTAATAAACATGATAAATCTCTATATAATCTTTTAATGTAATTAACATCATACTAAAAAATTGTGAATCAATTTTTTATACAAAAATTGAATAGTAATATTTAGATTGAAAATAAATATCATTGAAAAAGTCACTTTGTATCCATAAATATTATCTCTATATCACTATCTAATGGACTATAATTAACATTACAAAAAGTCATATAGTAACACAAAGGTTTATTTAAAACATAATTGTGTGCTTTTCCTAAAACCCATTAATAGTTTCAAATCACCTCAAAATCCTATGTCTTAAAATATGGAAAGGGGTATATATTATTTTAAACTTATGTTCAACATTAAAATTATAAAATCATGATGGTATATAAAATATTTTACTGACATGAAAACATATGACCTCCCAAAAATTAACATAATCTTTAATCCACAAATAAAATCAAAAAATATTTACATAAATCCAAAAATGCAATAAAATTCATTAAATATAAAAAAAATGGATTGGTCATCAAATCAATACAAAATTTTTAAGGTCATAATTCATATCCCATTATCTTCATCAAGGAAAATTATCTCTTTATACCTACTAAACATTATCAAATTACCATTGAATGAATTTTCCTGGTTATCTGTACATTTCAAAATACATTTTCAAATCACTAAATAAAGTTTAATTTACAATAATCTTTAGATGTATCACAATTATTATATCTAGAATATCTTTGATATAATAGTTCTAAAAAATATAATAAAATCCTAGTATATAAACACTTTTATCCTTAGAGTTCAATGATTGTAATAAAATTGGTTATTCCTTAGTCTAAGGGTTGACCCATAGATTAAGGCATTGACACAGATGATAACCATATTCCCCATAAATAAGATATTGAACTATAAATGTTACCTTATGATGAAGATAATAAACCTTAACCAATATTCATTTTTCATCAATAGTTGATTGATCTATGGCATTATTTTTTAGACATAAAAAAATTTTCTCATTCCATTGAGACATTCTCTAGGGTTTCTCTTTCCACATTTTTGATATGAATGAAATAAAGCTGCATTTCCTCCATATCCCCCACCACCCAAGATCTTATAAAAATCTATCATTATCTTATTTAGGAAGTCTAATAGTTGGTTAAGGTGTATGTTTATAGTTATATATCATGATATCTAATTTGGAATAATCACAATATCATTCAATCCAGTAATCATCCACATTGGTTTCTCAAAAATCACCACATTTCTCATTACATTTAGTGTTAGCCTGATTCCTCCTGGTTCCATCCATTGAATAAATTCAAAAAGAATAGTATGAGAAACAATAATCACAGTTGGAAATCACATAGTCCTAAAAATAATTTATAGGATATATAAATCATGTAACCTTTATTTCAATATAAGACACATTAGGGTTATCCTTGGTTACTTATAGTCTTCATCTATTCAAATTCTTTATAATGGATAGTAAATAAAATGTTAATTAACCAAATCATATCACATTAGAGTGTCAAACAAGGTGCACAGTTAGGGAACACTGACAATGCACTGGAATGATGTTTGAGATATACTCGGCTTCTCTTTTGGGGTTATTATCCCAAGATGTATCTATTCCAAAATGACGTCCACTTCTAGTATCTAGAGAAGAATGCATTTCTAGGAAATTAAATAATATAAACATTACTAAATGTAACGTTCCAATCCTAGAAGCCACTAAATAATTATTCAAGCCTGGAAGGGAACACATCCTCAAGCGCATCTCCTCAAATGTGAGAGGTTTCCAGCTATAAGTGAGGGCCCAAGTGTGTATGTGGAGGGACTTTGACCTCATCACTACAATGTAGAATAAATGAATATAAATAAAGTAAAAGTAGAGAAGTGGTAAATAATTCAGACAATATATAACCACAAAAATAAATAATACAACCAAAAGGAACTTATATACAATGATTATGAACATACAAGCCATATATCTCTACAAAACAACCAAAACATGTATACATAGAAAGTGCATAATACAAGGAAAAAAAGTACAAAAATTCCAAAAAGTATCCCAATTATCATCTTGATTCTCAACTCAGTCCCATGCTCCCCAACTCCTAAGAATCAATCAAGAATCTATTGTAGAGTGATTTCCCTTATCCATTCTTACAATCTTATAGTCATTAAGGGATTACTAGGTGGTGCACATAGGGTGGAATACATAATCCCGGTAGGAAACCCCCCCATATTTAGGTGTCATTTAGTCAGTGAATATATAATATATGGGGTGAAGGTAGTAGTAATAAGAATGTAAGTGCTAAAAAAAATATCCAATAATTTCCTGGTTCTCATTTTATAAAAAATTCGTTTCATCAATTTCATATAGAATGTATGTATCTGATTTAACCTTCAGGACTATGTCATTTATAATCAAGTTCAATTATCTGTTCAATTTAATTTAATCAATAAGTCTCACGACCTGACATGTAGATCGGTGTCCCATGTAGTGATATGCTCAAAGTATTCCTGATAAATCCATCTAAAATGTGTATGACAAAGACCAAATGTAATCTTGTGATTTGTCTTGGAAGACACACCATATTAACCATTTCGCCCATTATTCTTTTATGTACCTATGACCATCCATGTAATTCAAAATTTGGAATCTAGGAATTTCTCTAGCTATAATATAAACTAACACCCTACAAGATCATCATATGGTAAAACAAGTCATTATAAGGAAATGGTCTAGGGTTATGGTCATTTCAACCCTTCCCATTAATCAATTCAATTGATATTGATATCACAATTAAATTTAAATATCAATTCACACTTCAAATAATCAATTTATAATTTAATATTAACATCCCATGTCATGGGTAGAAGGGAACACCTCAAGGTATGAAATTTCATAATCCATCATAATGGTCCATTTATAATAATAAACACTCTAAAGGGGTGGTTCTGAGTCAAGGTACTCAACCTATTATCATTCATTGATGGGACTCTATGATTACATTGGCCATCTCTATGAAGTTAGTCCAAGGATTTAAATTCATTTCAAGGTGCCACATGAGAATTGGGTGCACAGAACAATGACATATATAAACACTTAGAATTTTAACAAAATGAATGTGACCAACTACTATATGACCGTATAATATAGCTCATACAGTATCAGCTCCTCATTTGACTTACAACGGGAGATAATCAAATAACGGATGAAGAACCTATAAATAATTCAAATAGATTTCACCTAAATACCACAACCAATACAAAACCGAACGATGAATGGCACAAAATTAATCAATTTCTTATCATTATAGAATTAATGTGAAAAACAATTATTTATTCTGAGATCAGATGGAGGATTACTGGAGAATCATATAATAAACTCCACAATAGATTTAAAATGGAGGAGATTATATCCATAGGAGTAAATGATAGATTCTTGTTAGAAATAGATTTAATTAGGGTTTCAATGTAAATTAAACCAAAAACATATGGACACACGGTTTGCCTACATGGTTTGGCCATTCCGTGCACTAACCATGCACGATTAGCTGTAGGGAAGGGAAAATCACACAGTTTTTCCAAATGGATTAACTAACCATGTGAAAACCATTCAATACTCCACTTTCAAAATTGTAGATGTGGCCACATGGCCATGCCCCAAAAATCATATCGTTTTCTCTAACAGTGCATCATGTAGCTTCCCACTATCCTACCTCAGATGGTATTATCAAACCATAAGGCCTGCCATGTATGGTTTAAACTAAGAATCCTCAAGTCTTATTTGACCACAAAACATGGGTTTTAGGCACTGAACCAGCCATGGAAACCTATGATACCACCATAATCTCAAGGGGAATTTTCAATAGGCCTCATTTAAACATTTAAAAAATTAATTAATGGAATATAAAAAATATTTACCATCAGAAAGAAATGGGTTATTACAAACTTTCCCACATAAAGAAATTTTTTCCTAAATTTACATTTCATGGGTATTCAAGAACGTCAGAGAATAATTCTGTCACCTGTGCTCAGATATCTGCCTACCATTCTTAGGCATCATCATGTACATGGTTGTGCTGATATAGCACCCACTCTAGAGGAACAGACTAGCTACAGATAAATTTTGTACCACGATCTATATTTCATATAGGATGCTCATTAAATTATGCCTCTACCTATAACTCATTCTCCTCCAACTAAAAGTAATGAGATGAGTATTAATGACAGCAGTGTAACTAAGATACATAGAATACATAATACATATCTTGTTACCATTGAGGTAACCGAAACTAATGGCTACCCACATGGCTCTCTCCGAAATCTCAAATATACCGAAATACCATGATGAAATCTTTCCCTATGTATTATTCCTCTTATGTCACATCCTTAGTGAGATGTGAACAAATACCCAATCTACATCCACAAACTCTAGAGGCTGTTTGCGACAAATGATGTATGATTTTTTGAAAGACTAAATAGTAGTCATCCCATTCCAAAAAAATTCACTTACTCTATTGTCTCCTAAACCATATGTTGTCCAAGCATAGTTGCCTCTGCAACCTCTAACAAAAAAAGGGTTGATCGGCATAGCCTACCATAAAAACCTCATATGACACTAACTGATTAGTATCATGAAAGCTGTTGTTTTAGGAAAATTCGACCAGGGGTATATGCCTATCCAAAGAGACCTTTAAATCCAAAACATGTGGCCAAAAAATTTCCTTGAGCACCTGTTCAGTATGCTCTAACTAGTGATCATTCAAATGTTGGTAAGATACGATCAGAAGCACCCATGTATCAATTTCCCTTCATAAAATTTTCTATAATTGAGACATAAATTAGGCATTCCTATATAAAATGATAGTTTGTGGGAACATTTGTTTTCATACTATCTCATGGATATAAAAACTCCCAAGATCATCAATTAAAATGGTCCCCTTCATTAGTATGAAATGTTAATTTTTTTTGAACATTTCAACAAAAACCCATTCAACATAATTACATCAAGAAGACCTTGGTAAACCTATCATGAAACCCATCACGATGTCATTCCATTTCCCCTTATGAATGGGTAACTATAGAAAAAGTCTAGCTAGTCACTAGTGTTCAACATTCACCTACTGACTGTTGGAACACATCATGAAGAAACCATCTAAATTTATTTTCATAACCATACACCAATATTGGAGATTTAATCCTGATACATCTTGGTGACACTATGATGAACTACCCCAAATAATTCATGAGAATATCACATCTTCTCCTCATGCATGTATACTAAAACCCATACGCAACCATCTACATATAGAATTTTATCCACACCTATTATGAAAATAGTAATAGGGACCCCACCTTCCACAGTCTCTCGTAGGACTTGGCACTCATAATCTGATTGTTTCCTCATCCTCACTTTATTCATAAGTAGAGAGGTAATAAATAAGTTTGAAATTTATGTTTTCCCCTAACTATCTTGCACCTATAAGTACATCTCAGGGAACAAAGTGATAAGTAGGTACTCACCACTGGCCTACTAAACTGCATGTATCATAGTCCTCTTTCTTAGTGAATCTGACACGATATTTCCCTCTATGGGATTGTAGTAAAGATAGAAATCGAAATACTCTAGGTATTCAACCCACCTTCCAAACCTCAGATTCAGATAACTCTGGGTAAATATGAACATTATCATTTTGTTGTCCGTGTACACCTTTAAATGATATCCATGTTAGTAATGTCTCTAACATCACAATGCATGAAAATGTTTTCTTAACACAAGATCATGCATCATGTAATTCCTCTAGTGTGTACTCAACCATCAGGACCAATACACCATGACTATATATACCTACATAATAATTTATCTTCTCCTGATACCTGATGAATCACAATAAATAGTGTAACTGTCTCATAGATCTAGAGTAAAAATTATCGGGAATGAATTCAATGTCCCTTTCAACTCCTGAAAGGTTGTATCATTGGATGTCACTATAAAAACATCACACCCTTCTTATTAAAGCCCATAATATATGCTTCTAAGTGTGATAAGTCCTATATGAAGCGTATATAGTAACCATCCATCCATAAGAAAATTCATACCCTAAAGAAATTATTGGGATTATTCTAGGAAACTACATGTATCAACTTCATTGGGTCAACTAATACTCATTTCTCTGAGATAATATAACCCATGATGTGAATCAGATCCATCTAGAAGTGGTAGATTTTTAGGTTAACATAAAACTGAAGGTCTCTCAATTTTTTCAATACGATATAAAGATATTTGGTAGGGTTGTGTCGATTTTGATAATACAACAAGATATCATACATGAAAACCACCAAAAACAAATCATGATAAGGATGGAATACATAGTTTATCAGTTACATGAAGACTACTAGCATGATATTTAAAATTAATGACATAACAAAATACTCATATAGACCATACCATCTATGAAAGACTGTGCATGGAATTTTTGATGGTATAACACATAAAAGATGATAACTAGATCTCAAATAAATATTTGAGAATACCTGAGCACCATAGATATAGTTAAATAGGTCATCTATCCATAAGAGAGGATATTGGTTCTTAACAGTCACCTAGTCCAAATTCTAGTAATCCACACATAGCTTGAGTGTTCTATCCACCTTTTTATAAAAAATGACTATAGAACCCCATAATGAAGTATTGGGTTAGATAAACCCCTTTGATTCTAATTACACCAGTTGTCTCATGAACTATTATATATAAGTTGTATCTACCCTATATAGAGGATTGGATACTAGAAATTATCTACAAACTATCTTGATAGAGAACTCTACCTCTCTCACTGGAGGCAATCTGGAAAATTAATTCGAGAAAATGTCACAAAAATGATATAACACTAGAGGGAAATCCATATGATGTGTACCCCAACCATCCAGATATAAACGCATAGTCTAGGCTATCATCCTACCAATCCCACAATGCTCAGGTCCAGATTAGCTTGCATAGATATACCATTCTCCCTTGTGAGTGAAATCACCTCCCTATGGTGATGTAAATGTCACACTATAGTGATATAAATCAACCAAACAATAAAAGATAACCAACACTTCCATTCAAGAATGATGTAAAGACCTATAATTTTGAGTACAAAGTGGTCTCATACGAAGTGACACCCACCAATCTCAAGGGGGAACTCCCTCACTGATTCACATCCTCCATTCTAATCGCCAACAGAGTGTCATGCATTATAAAACCGTGAGAGGTTTGAACACTAAGCCCAAGGATCTCCAAAATGGGAACAAATATAAACCTATGAGATTCCCCTGTATCAAAAAATACAGAAGATAAAGTAGAGGCTAAAATAATAGTTCCTCAAACTATAGAATATCCTAGATCCTAATTTTCAAGGGTATGTCGCACTGTGTATATCTATCCTAAACTATGGACCTGTGATACTTCCAGGATACATTGAGAAGATCCATACTATTGTTGATATAAAGTCAGGGTCTGACTACCATAACCACGACCAGCACCTCAGCCTAATCAGCCTGGTATACTCCATCTCCATTCCTGAGGAGAAGCTACAGACCATGAATGTGAATATGGAGTTGGTGCAGACCCACTCTCACTGGCAACTGGAGGAAAAATATTGTATATGTGTTGTAGATTCACCATAATGCGGCATGATTGGCACTTGACTGGGTCCCTCAGACACTGTGGCCTCATATGTCCTAGCCTACGACACTGGTATCTCCTCACCTGGATACCTTAGTATGTGGTCTGGTAGATAATGTCATCATGTTTAGGCTCTATATTATTCTTCCTACTACTAGTCAATGTAGTACTAGATCGAGATGTCAAAATTCTTTTTCTTTCACCCCATTCTCTCTCAGGTTACACTATCCATTAAGTACATGATTCACGATTTCATAAACTATTGTCATCTGAAAGACATTCCTCTATGATCATATGTCATACTTGATACCATCCTTGAATTGCCTAGATTTTGATAACTCGTCACCTAACATAATAGGTGTGATGTTATGAATCATTGTAAAAAGGACTAAATAATCCATAATTGATAATTCACCCTATTCGAGGTTAAATAACTTTTTGGATCTATCGACCTTCAACATCTCATGGTAGAAATAATTGTAGAAGGTCATATGAAAAAGCCACAATGCCATATCCTAATGATTATACATATAAGTGATTACATACCATTATCTCTTGTTAGAATCACACAATATATATGTAGATAGATTTACCCTCCTCTCAGGAATAATCTCTAAATGCTCGAAGATAGATAGCATGTCCTCTATCCATGAGTCTGCAACTTATCGCCCATAATCCCCCAAAAATGTAGGCAAATGATTCTTCTAGAACTCATATTTCAACCCTACCATAGTTGTGTAAGGTCATGGTGATACCTAAATGGGTTTCATAAAGCACAAGAAACATTCATGGAAGTATTCCTCAACACATATTTCTAGTAAAAAAACTAGTTCTGTAGCTAGAACAAGTGGAGGATACACTTATAATGTATGGCCCACCACTTCAGGAGTCTGATCATCACCAACCTCCTGAAGTATGAATGGAGGTTGTGGTGGTGGAAAGCCTCTATAATTCCAAACACACACCTCATCTTAAGAAAAATATCAAAGTTCTCAGATAAAAATCATAGATACTAATATATGATAGGTAAAATACTTCTTATATAAGAACACACCCCTTTTCCAACTCCTAGTGTTGGGTCTGGGTGACACACAGATCAAATAAAGAAGCTAGAGACACTTACCAATTCCCATTACTAGGGTGGGGTCTATTTTATGTTCATTTCTATAACTATTTTCAGTTTTTTATTCATTTTTGGATTCATTTCCATTTGAATTCATACTCATTTCACATTAATATCACATTCAATTTAAATAGGTTGAATCAAATGGTTCACTAAATTCTAATTCATGAGGGACCACACTCCCGGGGAAGTAAAGTCTTTATTCCACCTAATTCATACCATTACACATTCCATAATATGTACTAGAAGAGCATGTATATCAATCTTAACACATATCACAAAATCATTCGACAAGTAATGCATCCTAAATGGAGTGGAATAATTCATGGCATGTGATTCCTTTAATGTTCCTAAAATCATTCATGATATCGAATACCCTCATCACATCAGGTTGAAACAACATAAAACCCATAATCATATCAATAATATCATGAAATTTTTTAGTGGATCAACCAATAGTAAAATCATATAAACTATAATATCCAAAATCCAAAAGACAACGATATTATTCGAGGTAATTTAGACTTTTCCTTGTATGCTGGTTATCTACACCAAGGGAAAAATCATTTCCAAATTCCTATTCCTTTATATTAATTTTATTAACTCTCAATATTAAATCAAACCATAAAATAATTTTCCAATACCTCCTTGAATCATCCCATACTCGAAAGCCACTAAATAGTACCATGAGCCTTGTTTGCCGCATGGCCTAAAGCACATCTTCCCAAATACAAGAGGGTTTTGACTAGAAGTGAAGACCCAAGTGTGTCAGTGGGGAGACTATATCCTCATCACAAGAGTGTATCCGAATTAAATATCAATAACATAAAACTGGAAAAAGAAGTAAATAACATAGACAATAGATACTCAACAAGAATAGATAACAATACCAAAAAGTACTCTTATACAATGATGAGGATGATACCTGTAAAATATATCTACGAAACATCCAAACTATGTATACAAGTCACGTGTACAATAAATTGGAAAAAATTGAAACAAGGCAGAAAAGTATCCCAACTAGCATCAAAATCCTCATCTCGGTCCCATGCTCCCCTACTCCTAAGCAGTAATCACGAACCTGGGGACCTTCCCTTATGAATACGAGAAATTTCGTTGATTGTTCGGGTACCCAAGTAAGACCGAATAGGTTGTGATACATAATACTAGTAGTAAACCACCCAATTCCAAGTTACATCTAGTGAATGAATATATAATAGACGATATGCATGAAGCAGTAATAAGAAAGGAAGTACTGAAGGTAAACATCATATAAAGTCTAGGTTATCATTTTATTTAAAGTACATTTGACTAATTTCATATAGAAATTAATTCTCTAATTTAATAGTCAAGATTTTTTCATTTATAATTAAGTTCAATTAACCATTAAATTTTATTTAATCTATATGTATCAAGTCCCAAGACATAGGGTAGTGTCCCCCGTAGTGATATTCTCAAAGGATGCCTAAAGAGGGCATTCGTAAATTGTTTGATAAAGAATGAATCCATGATTATTCTTTGACACGGAAGAAGAATCATAAAAAATATTTCACCCATTATTCATTTATGAACATGATCCCGTCTATTTCATTCCTAATTTTGAATCCAGATATCACTATAGGTATAATATTAACCAACTCCCTACAAGACCATCCATGGAAATCCTAAAAAATCTAGGTATTGTTCTAGGTGTGGTACCACACCTCCACCACTAAATTCCATCCTTAGAGGTCCACAAAGGAAGCCTAAATATCACCCATCGAATAATGATCAAATTCCCTTTGAGTCTGTCCTTGGTAATGCATATGGAATCCAAGTATCACTCAGCATAGAATATTATTCCCCTACGAGTTCTTCTTTGGAATTCCATATTAGGAGTCAAAGTTTCACTCAAGCATAATAAAGGTAAACCGAGTGGAGTAATTCAATGTAATTTTTCATTTTAATCCATGTGTGATCCATGGTATAGAAACATTAAACATCATTCGGTACTATTTAATAAATATCATATAAACATTCCATGGTCAATACCACGAACATTCAATTTTAGACTCACCATAGAATGTGACACAATTAATGTCCTAAGCATAGAATGATTTCCTGTCATGTACTCATGTAAAAATTTAATTTCAAAATGGTTTCGCATTTCTAACCAAGTCAATACAAGGAAAGAGACAAGGGCCAAGTTCCTTTGAACCCTTCCCATTAATCTATTTAATTTACTATCGATATAACAATTCAATATACGTATCATTTCATACTTGAAATAATCAATTTCAAAATCAAGGTTAACATCCCATGTTATGTGATGATGGGAAAACATTAAGGTATACAATATCATAAACCATCATAATTTTCTATTTATAATATCTAACACACCCCAGGGGTGGTTCTGAATCAAGGCCCTCAACCTATAACCATTCATTGAAAGGATTATTTAATTACATAGGCCATTCCAATCAATTTATGTCATAGATTTAAATTCATTTCATGGTGCCTGTCGAGAATTGGGTTCATGGAACAACAAAATATATAAAAAAATAAAATTTTAATGAAAGGTATGATACCACCTAATGTAGGCCTGTAGTAGATATCTCATCCAATAATATCTCCTAATTTTACCTAGATCAAGAGAAAATCAAAGAACAGGTGAAGAACCTATAAATATGGAAAATTATCATTCACATAAATAGCACAACTAACACCAACAAAAAAGAGTAATTGAACAAATGGAATTGATATCCTATCGTCCCATATCCAATAAGACAAACATTTCCTAATTCTGACCTCAGACGGATGATTGGCAGAAAATCCGAGAATAGAATCCATGTTATATCAAAATAGAGGAGTTTCTATCCATAGAATGAAATTATAGATTTAGGACTGAAATACATTTAAATAAGAGTAAATTTTTTTGTTCAATAAAAAATATAGGTTCACATGATTTGGCCAAATCGTGCGCCAATCGTGCATGCTTAGCTATAGGGAAGGGCACATTACATGGTTTGTTAGAAAGGTATGACTAATAGTGTGAAAACCATGAAAATTTCCACCATCAAAATTGAAGACATGGCGACATGGCCATGTACCCCAAATATCATGGTTTTATTTAAATGTGTGTCCTATAGATCCCCATTTTCTATCCTAGCATGGTTTTATATACCATGCGGTGTTCCTTGCATGGTATGAACTTATTGTGATCCCGGCTTATTTCACCCCAAAATATGGGTTACGGGCTCCGAACCATCCCCATACACCCCTGATACCTCTATTACCTCAATGAGAGTTAACATTAGGCCACATTTAAATATTTAAACTAAGAATTTATGGAAGGATAAGTATTTGACTTTCAGAAAGTACCCGGTTCTTACACTTAAGCTTTATGATGTTATCCTATAATTAGACTTATACTAAATTTAAGTCATTGGATTTCCATCCTTAACCTTTGTTTTAATAAATGACATTCCCAATGATTCTAATAAACATCCTCTTAAACCAACTGTAAGGACCCTCGCCCCAGTAATATAGAGCTAGTGGTTACTTTGTTACATTAGTACTAGATAAAACAAAACCACATCCTAAAGGGGTGATCATTTTTGTTTTATTTAAGAACCAGATGAAAATATTCTTCTAATTTTACATAGGTAATGAAATATAGAAACATAGTGAAATTTAATATTCTAACTCCATTAACACATTCTATGATTCCTTCTTCATTACTTGGGGAATGGAAACAAAATATTGGCGAGGTCAAATACTCAATAAGGGTTATGTAGTATGGAATATATCATGAGTAAATTAGGAATAACAAATATGGATAGGTAAATAAAAAAAAGTTCTGATTCAATAAATAACTTGAGAACTACGAATAGTTTGGAACAAATAAATGATCATTAAATAATTCTATATAAATAATAACATGACCATTGAACTTTTCCCTGGAAATCATAACTATTTAGATAAGCACTTGGACATTAATATCTCATTTCATAATAATGTAACACATAATGTATGAAATTATAAACTTACCATCAAGGCCCCATGCTATGAAATAATTCATAAATGGATAAGGAATTAGCCAAATACCCAAACTAGTTTACCTAACAAGATCTACAGATGAGTCATGGGGATATAATGGGACTTGACTATCACTAGTTATGTACAATTCATTCCTCATATTAATAAAAAATATAACTTAATCAATACTCTTTAATAATAACAATATATCAATATATGAAGAAGTAGAATACAGAACACAAACATTTTCTATATCCAATGTGATAAAAAACATGCAATAGAGAGACTAAGGATGTAATCATTACAATATATATCTAGTGGAGAAAAATTAAAATAAATGTTCTTTTTATTGATGAATAAAAATAACATAAAGGGATTATTAAAACATTCTTCAAGAAAATTAACTTTCCACACGGAAATTCAACTTTTAAAAATTGAAAATGACCAAAATATTTGATAAAAATATTCCTTGAAAGTAATCATTGAAACTTTAAAATTCATCTTCAAATCATTGGGTGTTCATTATGGAAGGAAATTCCATTCATGCTGAGTATGTTAAAAAAATGATTCCTTGCACAATTCTTGTAAAAAGTTAAAAGTACATCATTTGAAAAATTGCATGAAGATTCATTTGAATTATTTTCAATAAATTAAATCATTGGTAAAAATGAATTTAAAAATAATACTATAATAGTATAAACGTTATTGAATACATTTTAATGAGAATATAAACATGAATGAAAAATAATCCTAACTGAATAGAAAAAAGACTGGTTTTTATAAAAAAATCATTTAATATGATTATTAAATTAAAGAGGAAAATGAATTGATCAATTATAATATTTTTATAAAACCATAGGATGACAAAATAGAATTTTCCCAACATGTAAGGGTAATAGAATTCCCAAAATGTATACTTAAACATAAACAATCCTGAATAATGATGAGATTGCGAAAGATACACTTACCACTTAGGTTGGTTTTTAATAATGGATACCATGAAATAAGTAACATTAAATGAAACATTAAAAACTATAAATATAAAGTTATTTATGATTTATCATATCAAAGGGGTAGTATATACACTACATGAAAGAAGAAAGTTGTGAATGAGGCATATGTCTCATGGAAACACAAGTTAGATGAGAAACCCTTACCCCAGGTTCAACCTCCTTCTTTTGTATTCAAACCTCATGTATAATAAATATATAATTGTTATATATATATATATATATAATAATATATTTCATACCATATATTGTTTACATATAAACTTTTATCACTCCTTTAATAATAATTCTTTATTAAAACCACTCTTTGGGGTGATAACTACTTCATTTTTTTATTTGTTTTCGAATGGTAGTTTTCCTTCCTTATACATATATTATGGATACATCATCTCTATAATTTTAATAATGATAATAATATCATAAATATTGACTATATATATATTTATAATATAATGTATATATCGAAAAATGTATTATATAGTTCATAGAGACAGTAGGTCGTACGTATGCAGAAACGTTACTTCTACTTTTCAACTAATGGAACAAAATAAAAGTAAATAATAATTAACCATTATTGAGTAATAATAATATAATATTTATCATAAATATTCATTTAATATATTATTATTACCATCCATGTGAATCCAAAATGAAAAATTAATCAAATCACTTTGTGGAGGTGGCAGTCTACACGTACACAAGAGATAGATTATATTTTTTCCAAAATATTTCAAGTTAATCAGGAAGATATGATATTATAATTATTAAATATTAATTATGAAATAAATATAATATATAATAATTAATTCCATCTGCATTACCATCTAATTAAAGTTGTGATGAAGGATGAAATGCACTGTTATGTATAGATAGTATATCATACGTACGCATGAGTAGTTTTTTCTTTTTTCATAGGACATAAAAGAGATAGAAAATGGTTGTACCATAATCTTAATAACATATAATTATATTTATGAGACTGAATTTATTATTTTATTATGGATACAACCAAGTTATAGGAATAATTATAAGAATATTTTTTGAAGGATTCAGTAAGGATGATTCCATCTTCTTTAGTAGAATTCTTTTCGATTCCTTCATAAGGACCCATATAATGATCTATTAGGAAGGAAAAACAAAAAGAATATTTTCTAGGTAATTTTATAAGATAAGTTTGTAGGTTTTGGTAAATCTAGTTGAATCAAATTGGTGCGAAGAATAGAGAAAAGTGGTATCTTTTATAATGGAGGGAATGTGAATACCTATAATTTTTGAAATATAATTAATATAAAAAAGTCATAATCAATACAAATTTTTCCAATTGGGAAGATATTTAAATAAAAATAAGGTTGATATATCCATATCCAATGATATTTAGAGTTATTTTTTCCATTTTAACCTTTTTTTGTTAACCCTATGGTTAACCAATTTTAATCTTAACCACTCAAATGTCTTTTTCCTATCACGTGCTCTAATTTTTCTTATAAGTTATACATTAGATCATAAATAAAAAATAGACAAAATTTTATACCATTTATCATTCTACTTGTCCTCTTTTAATATATCCATATCCAATGATATTTAGAGTTATTTTTTGTGTTAATTGAATATATACTATGTTAGTGTTCTATAAGAATTTATGATAATTATTTAATTTAAATAAAGTAAAAATAAATTAACATGATAAAATAAATCAACTTATATTTAAAATAATAATTTATAAATTTACTTATCTTATTTTTATCATTATGTAAAAAATTAGGGATATTTAATTCATGAGAGTGAAATTTTGTATTTATTATTTCCAAAAATTAATATAAGGTTTACAATCAAATAAATAATAGAACCACGTGGCCATTTATTCAAGACCCAAATGTATATGGTATAAATCCTCCCATATAAAGGTATAAATAAAATTTTTGGGTTGATATCGAGACCTTATCTCATGGTTTTAGCACAATTTATCTAAATTTATCATTACGATGGTGACAAATATTTACATTGTTACTATTAATATTGGAAAAAAATAAAAGTGACTTATTCACCAAATTTTAACCTATTTATTAGAAATATTTTATCCATTTGAAAATATTAAATATCTATAATTAGATGAAATTAAATTAAGATAAAAAAGAAAAATTCAATGAAAAATAGTTTTTTCAGAAAAATGTAATTTTAAGTATAAAAATGTTTTTATACCAAATTCTAGTATAAAACTGATTTTAAATAACTTAATTGGATTATTGATAATATAATATAACTAATTTTAATTTTAAATCATTTTATAAAAAAATTGAACTATGAAAATTATTGAGAAAATAATACAATGTTCAATAAAAACTAAAATATTTTACTATTCACCAGAAAATTTATATTTTTAGAAAAATAGAAAAAAGTCAAACTAAAATTATTTTGAAATTATTAAAAAAAATGATATCAACATTTTTAAATAAAATTTCTAAAACTTCCAAAAAATAGTTATAATATTTATTCATAAAAAGTTATAAAACACCCTTTTGAAGAAAAAGAATTTTTGATGAATAAAAGGAATTTTCTAAAAATTAAGTCATTATCCAAATAATTAATCAAGAAATTTTTATTGAGTAGGTTCTTTATGTATATTTATTTCATAATGAGGTTAATCCAACAAATACCCTCAATTCAATGATAAGATTATAACTATCATATTGAAGTAATAATATTTCATGGTTTATCTAAGCTTTGTGTTGCGTGTTGTATAAACTATCAAACATAGTGTCATTTTAAAATAATGAGGTGTTACAAAATATCATTGATGTAAGATAAAATTATGACCCCTATCACTATGTGTGACATGATTCATCCCCTGATTATTTCAACCATTGTCAGATAATATTTGGAAAGCCTCTCTTATCCAGTACGTACATAATCCATCCCAAGATTAAGTGAGGATATAATGAAGTTGGTGAGGCTTACAAGAACCATCAAATATAGTATTATATTCTCTCTATATAGTTCCTCACTAAAGGATATAGAAAACTAGTAGAAACATTTACACATGCAATCCTCTCATGCCTACCAAATCATAGGTATCATTATCACATAAATGGAAGACCACACACCCTACAAATATTTAATAGTGTAGTAAACTAAAAATTATGTAATTTTAAAATACAAAATCATGTTTATTTATATGTACCAACGAGTTCTCAAACATACAACTACAAAACTTGAAAGGAACCTAATCCCATGAAACCGATGGAGATAAAAAATGTTTTTTCAAAATAAAACTATCCTAACCAGCAACTAGATGTGAGAATCAATAAAAATAAGTATAATTTGTAACATAATTAATAAACAGAATAAAATAAGTGAAAATTAAAAAAAAAATCATCTTAAACACACTTCTTTCAATGGGGAAAAAGTCAATATATGGACATCGATTGAGAACAATATTCAAAATCACCAATCACACAATTTCCTGACCCCTCCTAGTAGTTTGTGTCAGGTAAACAACCATAGATGATGAATTAGGAGGATCGTCACAATGTAGCATATCATCAGTCAATATATAAATGATGTCATCACAATCATCTAAAGGCATTTGATACATATAATTATTTTTATAAAAAAATTATACGCACTATAAAAAATATAAATAATTTAATTTATAGAATCCTTTTTTCAAAGAAACTGGGTGAAACAAATATTACCTACAATGAATTATTAACATAGATATCAAATATTAGAAACTAATAAATATTAATTAAAAATAAATAATACATCATTCTTCATTTTCTTCTTTACCTTAATCTTTATCTCTTTTTTTAGTTTCATCAGTGTTGAAATCTTTATCTTCCTATTCAAAATTACTAATTTTTATAGGAGTCTTGATTTCAACATCCATTATAAAATAAATTTCATTGGTCATATAGGGGAATTTATCAACACCATTAAAACATAAGTATGCTGTCTTATCATTGATAATTTTATCTCTTCAATTAAGAGATATATTTAGTGATATCTCTGTTAATATTTCAATATTTTTCACTTCTACATCAACTATTTCATTTTCAATAATATTATGAGATTTAATTTTTTTTACACGTCACAATTCATTTAAATATCTTGATGCCTCCCAAAAATTTTCATAATAAACATTATGTTCTTGATATTTTCATAGAGATGGATTATTTTATATAAGAATGATTTTATATTTAAAATCAATGATTACATGTCATGGATAAACATACATCCCTTTATCAGTATCAAACCAATCAAATTTAAAAATTATTATGAAATTCTCCTATAGATAATATAACTCATATATTTTATCTGGAATCCCATGAAATTTAACTTTACTTCCTTTTTCTTTATATTCTTTTTAAACAGACACCAATGTTTATTGATTTTTTTATTCACAATTTGTATGTGTATAAAATCCAAATCTTTTTAGCATGTAATAATTATAAGGCTTAACCAATTTGTATGGTGGATTACTCTATGCTTACAATTTAATATAAAAATTATTTCCATTTTTGATACTTGGATAAAAAATCATTTAAAATATACAGAATAAAAAATCGATTTCATATGATCAACTATAAACAATTTAACTTACTAGCCATTGAATCTAATAAGAAAAATTACACTGTCAGGATTCTTCAAGAGTAGATGGGGATAAATGGTTTGGTTTTTTGTTTGGGTCATCATATAATTTAAAAATGTTATTATAAAAATTGTTTTATGAAATATTTAAAAAAATGAAATTAAAATGTGTACTTAATACAAAAATCATGTCATTTATTTACAATTGAGTAGAACATATGTGTGACCTTTGTGTAGTTCTTCATATGAAATCCATTTGTCATGATGACCACAAGAACCATGCTTAGAAAGATTAATTATTGGAAATAAACTATTTGCGACCTCATAAAAATTTTCCACATTATCTCTTATTAGACTATAATTTTATGAATATTCATATTGAAAATAATAAGATAAAAAATTTGAAATTTACTTTGTAATTTATTCTTGATACGCCCATCACATGATAGTGAAAAAAGATATAGTTTTTTATCATAATTTAGTACAGTGGCTGACCAGGTTCATCTCATTTAAGGATATTTTGAGTCAATCAGTCACCATCCCTAATTCAATTTTTATGTGTATATGTTTTTAGTTATATTATGAAAATAATGGTTTAGGGGAAAAATTAAAATTTAAAACTAAAACATAGATGCAGACTAAATTAAATGTAGGTTAGGAATAAAGGTCACCTCCAATAGGGTTTGGTTACATAGATTCCTTAATTATTAATTTATTTTTTTCATTCGATTTGATAATTAATTTATGAATTCTAATTAATGAATCACCACTCATTAATTTATTGGGTGTGGGATTTTTACGTGAATAAGATATCTCTTTAGCACAAAAAAACTCACCTCCTTCAATACCTAATAATAGATGCACACCTCAATCAAGAGTGTAATATCATCTTTTTTTTCGAGTATCCCCTTCTATGAAAAAGTATTTTCAACAAATCTATTACAAATAATCATCTTAATAAAGGCTATTTGTAATGCATTCATCGCAAATACACATAATTCTCCGTATTTGAGACAAATATCATCACAAAACTTATTCCTTTCCATATATTCAAAAAATATTGTCATCATGTTTACTTTCCATGATCTAGTTCACCATAAATACTCATCGCAAATAATCAATCCATTGTAAAAAGTCAATGTGGTTTCCATTATGGGATATAAATTTCATCTAGAAAAATGATAAATATAGGAAGCCCCCCCACTACTCTCCCTCAGTCTTTTTGTTTCCTTAAAAACCCTTTATTTTAAGATATAACATTCATCTCATTGGATTCATAACCAGATTTAAAAATAATTTCGTATAATATAATTTTGGAGGTATTTTTTAAACATTTTTTTTGATTATCATTAATTTTATCAAATTTAACTATTTTTAATTTATACTAATTGTTAGTGAAAATCACACACCCAAAAGCTGATATTACACATTTTCTCACCTGCATATGATCAAGAACACACAAATAATTTGTGAACATTTATGGGAGGGTTCATCCAAAGATTATAAGGGTTTTGGCGAGATGAAATATTTATAAGACATGTCACTAAAAAGAACATTCCATGTAACAAGGTTCTCCAAATCTACATGAGTCATAGGATATGTGCCTCACCACCTGGGAATCACCACAAAAAGTAATTAATACACCACATATTAACTGGTCAAACTAATACACGACTTTAGGGACCACACTTCGTGTAACCTGGTTACACAGTATGTAGTCCTACACAGTTTATCTGGATATTTTCATGGAAACTTTGTTGAAAATGTATTTGGAACACAACTCATAGGGAATTGAAGTTGATTAACCCATAATTATTGCGATTACACTTCATGTTGTCAGCGTACACACCATGTTTCTCATTAATGCATGAAATATGTATATTCCCAGCCACACGATCATATGTTGTAAAGATATACAATGCGATAAAAATTTTACCAAGCTCATTAGTACACATCGGGTAATCTCCCAATACTGAACAGAAAATAAATGTTTTGAAGAAATATTTAATTTCTATATAAAATCAAATCCTTATTTCTATATACTAGTGTGGTACATTTTAATTGGGTTTTAAGAGTATTTATATGATCAAATGATTTCACATAATTATTTTATAGTAATTTTCAATATATTTACTACAAGTATTTAAAGTGGTACTCTTCTTGTGGGTCAACTATGACCAATTTTCGTAATTATCACATTTATTATACAATATTACGACCTATGGAATTTCATAATTCTTAACATCCTAACATGATGTGTTCACTGACATGACGTGCAAGTATTTAATACCCACCTAAAAATAGTGAAGTTGATTATATATATTTTTCCTCCATGTATACACTCGGTGCTTCTTTAATTTTAAATAAAATTAATTCATTTAACATTTTTAAATTAAAATTATTAAATTTTAGGGACTGTCTAGACCATATAAAAAGAATGAATGAAAAAATTAATAAGATAACAAATTTAATTAATTCAAGGTGATTTTATCTTGATAAAAGAACACATTTAAGTGAAAGATTTCTAGTTTAAAAATTTAAATTCATTGAATATATGGATGATCAATAGCTTAGATCAACAAATGTTTGTGTATGGTTTATTTTAATTTAATTATTATTTAATGATTTTTAGTTATTATTTTATTAATGAATAGTGATGTCTTGTGAGTCTTCTACTCCTCTATTATGTAAGGTCATTCATGTCCATTGTTTTCTTTATGTAAAATACACTTTGTTTTTCCTCACCTTCATGTGAATTAAAGATTATGTAATGGCTAAATCTGTCATGTGAGTGTAGGCAGTTCGAATTTAATGCTGAAATGATACCAACCAGAGTGTTACATTAGAGCAGTAGTCAATTATTATAGCTCAAACCATGTTATGATTTACGGATCTTTACCAAGTTGAAGGGTTTGTTTATCACCCACTAAAAAAACTAATGAATAGGAAATCCCAACATCATGCCACATTTATTATTCTATGTTTATTTGTTGAATACTTATTTATTTATGCTACTTCATAACTAACACTTAATAAATTAATTTAAAATCATGATATGTAGAATTAAAATGAGTAGGATTATTCCAAAATTATATCCATACATTCTTAATCACTTAAATAAATCTATTTAATATTAACATTCATGTAATAAAGAAAAAATAGTTATTTTTAGATAAATAATAAAATCCATCAATTAAAATATAAAATTAGTATAGCCTTCCACTAATTGGGTCGAAATTGAATCAATGATCCACATGCATGACCATCCTCTATTACAGAGTTTTTAATTATCGAGGAACTTCTATCCTAATTTTTGGTTGACTCATCCAAGTTACCTTTGGGAAGATTGTCAAACCCCCATCTAGATAATTATAAGGGGAATACAAATCCTTTTCCACAAGAATATCTCTGAGATATGATATACCAAAATAAATGTTCGGGACTACTGGGTTTTGAAAAAATAGTTGGAGGATAATAAATAAAATTTATCACATCATATATTTTGGTAATCGAGACATAAATTAAGAATATTTTTTTAATGTAGATTATGACAAGTTAAATAATCATAACACTGAGATTTTTCAGGAGACATATAATTTCCTCACCAAAACATAATTCCATGGTTGGTGTAGTTGTTTCATACACTAAAATATGATCAAAAAATATATAATATTTGCTTGAATTCTCTATACTTGTTCAACAACGTCATAAAAAATGTGTAAGTGGGAAGGATACCTCCAAGAGGTGAATGGGGATTTATTAACTATCTGTTGCATTAGAACATTACTTGTTTTAAGATGACTAATAAAGAAAAAAAATTACATGGATGTCTATATCATCACATATCATATAATATCTCCTGAGAATAAGAAATAAAGGCTTTAGATATAGGATATTTTCACTAAATTAGATAACTGTAAACTAAAATAGTGTACTTAGCTATTGATATTGCCTTTAATATACTCACGTACTTTGATCAGTTAGTGATGTGTGACTTCAATATGGATATTAATCTAAAAAAATTATCCTTACCTTTTAGGTTCTTCTTATTCATCTTATGAGATTAAAAAATCATGTGTATTTTAACTAAACATCACATGGTAAATAAGTGTTGTGAGGAACCCTATTCCCAAACCCTTGCAATGAAAATCATGAAATAAAATATTGAATCATAGATGAAAATTTTATAGTAAATAGTTCCTTTACATCCTATTTCATTAACAAAATGATTTTGAGTTACTGTGGTGAATAAGAGGCTATTTTATTTCTATATAGATAGTTAGTTAATTTGAAAAGTAAATATATTGAATTTGACAAGAAGATATTAGTTTCATCTACATAAAGAATATATTCATCATATTCTATAGTTTTTCTATACTAAATAATGGGTATTTAATAAATTTATATTTTTTTATGACAGCCAACGTAGTGAGGTGCGTCCTCTTAGTGGCTGAGATAGAGTGATTCATATGTCAGAAAAAAGAAACATAGAAACAAAATATAAGAAGAAGGGTATGTTCTCCTATTGGTTAATAAATGATGCTTCCAATGTCGGTAGTGGGAAACACCTGATATTAGAAGTAAGGTTTTTTACCAGTGGTTGAGAAAGGGTGATTCATATTTCAACAATGAGAAACCCATGGATTATTATATCACATTGGACTGATTCTAATTTAATTATTATCTATTTTATGTGTTACCAAAAAAATTATCTCAGAGTGCTATTGAACAAAATGTGACATTATTTATTTAAAAATTAATGATTTTATTATATTCTATACTTAATTAAGAATTTAGTAAAATGTGAATCATAAATTTATAAAATTGTAAATAAAAATGAATGTAATTTTATGATTCATAACCAGTTATGCAAAGGTAATTATCAGTTAATTAAAACTATAATAACTGATGTGTATACCTAGTATTATGATTAGGTTCATAGGATATAAAATGTTTTTTGGATAAGGGTTACTTATGTTATACACTAAGAAAAATGTCCTTATAAATGTAATCCAAAAATATAATGGACTTAGTTTAGCTATATAGTGTTAATTATTCATTGGAGATGCTAGAAATAATTTCATGCACATTATGGAATTACCTAATAAATATTATGAATACTCAATGAAGCCGTGAATCTACTTGTTAAGAATATAAGATCTGCTGGGATGGTATGTTGGGGTACATATAAACTATATATTCAATAATATTTTAATATAGAGTGATAGTTTTTATGAACCCACATAGACATATTCACATAATTATAAGTTATAAATGATGAGGATTCTTATATACGTCTTGAATCCATCATGATTCCATTCCATATATGTTTTCAAAATAACAGTGTAACAACAAACCATTTGATGACCTGCGCCGAGACACGTTATGTAAATCCTTGAGAAATTTTAACTTCCTATTCATGGCAGCATTTCAGATTAAAAATAGTAAATTCTCTATTGATATTATCTCAGATAATTTTTATAACAACTCTATTGGTCCCAAAAAATGGGTTTACCCTAAGACATGAGTTGTGTGGAAGTTTAATCAGTTCAAATTTCATGGAATATTTAATATTTAATTAATTAAATAATAATTTATTATCACATGTTATTTTGGTGATAACTATTAAACAGATAATCGTGTTGAGATTCCATCTTCACTATTGATTCTGGAACAAGGGGTTTTTCATATGTGTGGCATAAACCCATTGTGGTTTCCAAGGTGGGGATCAGACCCCTTTTGTTTTCTATTTCTTTTTTTCCAATTTTTTTTCATTTATTAATTATTATTTTACATTCACCCCATAGTATCCTTGTTCACACCCCTGGGGGATCTTGTCTCATGTGACTAAGAGAGGGAGAGGGAGACAATATAGAGAGAGAGGAGGAGGATCCTCCAAGAGAGCTCTTCTGAAGGTAAATCGGGCATTGGTGGGTGCATGGTGCAAAACCATTATGATATTAATAGAATTTTCGGTTGGGGGTAGGCCAATCTTAATTTTTTTCCAAAAATAATTATAGAATTGTTTTTTATGTTTAAATCAAGTATATGGGTCTCTATGGTTCCCTATGAAAAAATGATATGGTTTTATGGTCAAATATGGTGTTTAGGGATGTTTTGGGAGTTTTATGTTTGGTAAAACATGTATATATGTTGTGTAATTCCAAAAAAAATGTTGTGTCTTCATAATTTTGGGTTAGGTGAAGAAGAATGGATTCCATGACATTATGCCTTTGGGGAAATACTATATAGGGACGGTTTAGTGTTTGGATGAGTATTTGGTTAGAAACCCCTTGTTGGGGAACATGTTTGTGTAGGGCACAGAGCCAGATCCCATGTGAGGTTCACAACCTGTGGAAATACAAGGTACTTCGACAGAACATGTGTATGATACATGTTTATGTACCCTATTTGGGATACATTCCATGAGTTTTTGGTTTTAGATAATGTAGTTGGGCATTTTACACAATGATTTGGGATGATGTACACAAGTAGGTACCCCATGTTGGGTACACACTGTGCATAGGGTAGACACATTATGTACTTTTAGAAGTACAAGTTAGATTAGTTTTTATACATGACAAGGTAGGGCCTTTGGGGGATTACTCCATGTACCCGAGGCATACAAACCATGTACCCACTCCATGGAGGTGTTTCACTGGTTTTTCTCCATAGATTCAGAATTGATCTCACAAGTAGTCCATTATTATAATTTTTCAAATATTTTACAATGGATGTATCATTAATTTGTTTAAGAGTTGTCTGAATGGTATTTTTTTTGTTGATAATTTATAGGAGGAATTATTTGAGGTTTGGATTCAGAATCATTTAGTGGGTTGTGTTGTGAGATGCGAGACACGAGTGAGGGTGACGATCTTGTTATTTGGCTTAGTATGTGGATTCCTAATAATCTTTTTTAGGTTACCTTGGATGGATCCTGAAATTTTAGGTTAGGTAGTATCTTTGAGAAGATGTGGATTTCCCTTGGATATAGGGAGCAGCTGCTCGAGGATAGAGTATTTGAGGTTTGGATCCTATGTTTGAGTGTTATAACTGTTAGATATATTGGGCTAGGTTGACATATTGGTACGAAATTTATAGCCATATTTCATTGAGGTGATTCTATGATAGGGTCCGAGGGACTAGTTTGAATTCCCATATAGGTGATATAATACCATAATATTGGTTGTTTACTGAGGAGATTGGATGAGGTTATCTAAAAATGGGTATTCCCCCAAGGATTCACTTTTTCTAAGGATCCCATATAGGGGATTATACTTTTTTAGTGGTAATGAGGACTATTGAAACTCCCTTATAGGTGTTGTCATTATTTTGGTTTTCCATGACGATGCATTGTTTATAAATGATCAGTCGGAGGCCATTGCAGGTTACATTTGGATGATTCTGATACTGAGTTGGGCCAATGTTTTAGGATGATATTGAGTAATCCCTCAAAGGGTCTCCTAGTCATGATGTGGCCTTTTGGATGTTTTAGGATCATTTTATGGGTGTGGCGCTAGAGCATGGTTTCCGCAAGGGAGTCCCTAGTAGAATGATAACTTATGTTTTGACCATGAGGACCATCAAATCTTAGAGATTTTTGAACCGAGAGTTGATCATTGTTGTTTCTTTTTCCTTTTTGGATGTTGGGTTTGAGTGTTAGATAAATCCATGAACTGTTTACCTTTATAAAATATTTTATTTTCCTTACTTGATCAACCTTTTAGACAATAATTTTGAGTTGGAACAAGACACATTCTAGTGGCCTTTGCCCAAGATGTCTGAGGTAATTTCTTCTCAAAACCTAGTTTGAGGAGGAGAAACTTTGGATATCTTAGACTAGGAATTTTCCATATTCTTTCAAATAGTTATCTCCTTAATTGGAATTGTATTATTATATGGGATTAGGGAGTTAATGATTATCTGGATGAGTGCACCCCTCTAGTTGAGAGTTACACACCGAATAGTGGTTACCTTCCATTGATACTAAGTACCCCTACTACATATATGATACCCATTTGATAGTGTATCTATTATATACATGGATAGATAAGATTACAAGGAATATATATATATAGAGCCCATGTGTGGATGAACCTATGGTGTGGTTTACACTGTTGGGCCTCTGTACGGAGCCCGATTTGTTTTACAGGACATTCAGAACATGACATGATCTAGAGAGTTAGGAATAGAGTCATGTTGTTGGTTCAGATCATGCCATTATATTCTTATATATTTTTAGTTATGTGTTATCATGTGTACACCTATATTTATGCCATGGGGTGTGGAATTCCTATATTTAGGTTTATATATCATAGAACTCATTTGTAAATTTGGTGGAAGCACCAAATGCCATGTGGTGGGATGAGACACAAGTAATATATTCTATGATGTGAGATAGAGTAGGGGTACATTTTCCTTTGGTGTTTGAGTAGAACTCATGTTTGGTTGTTTTATTTTTTTATCCCCCATTATTTTTATACAATTATTTATTTTATTCCATATTTTATTAGTTTTCATCTAGGACAGATATATCACATGTCTAGGCACTTGTACATGAAAAAATAATTTTGGATCACCATTAGTTCTATCTTACTGTGGTTTATTTCTAATCCATTTAACATTTAAATTAGTGTATGTGCAGAACTTATGTCTTCTTTTAGATGGACCACATGTTTCCAGATGGATTGAGTATAGGCCTAGGTTTTTTTGATCGAGTGGGGATTCTTTTATGCGGCCTCAGGATCAGGATGGTGTAAGTCAAGAGTCAAAGAGACTAGGTCTGGGTATATCTTGGAGTTGGAAAAGGATCCTTGTACATTTATTTTCAATTTTTTTATTTTATATGTGTGGTCGGCCCAGTTAGAGGCCATATTTTATTTATTTCACATGATTTTGTTATGTATTATTGTATAATACATTTAATTTATTAAAGTATGTTGTTATTTTAGTTTATTTTTTATGGATACACTTATTTTTATCCTTGTGTTTATTTATGTTTTTTATAAATTTTTCTTTGACCAGAGATTATTATCTCCCCATAGTATTTATTAGACCCTCACCACAATTCGACTGCTTGTACTGGTGAGGTGCACTAGAGTACTGGTCGTGGGTTAGATCATGTGACATGTTGGGCCAAATCAGACAAGTTCATTACAAAATGGTATCAGAGCCATGTTGGTTTTATAATTTTTTGAGTTGGTAGATAGGTGGTCTAGGATTGTGATGAAACATTTGAATGATATCATACTGGTGGGTTGAAAACACCATTTTCGATTATAAGTCCCTGTTTCCTGGGAATAAGATTGTTGTTTCTGGTTTTTTTACAAATGTGTGATTTTACCTAGTGGGACGCATTTGTCTTTGTGGATTTATTGTATAATTTAGTTTTTGTCTCATGCACCATGGGTAAGAGTCCAATGTTAAGGCATCATTATAGGTATGTAATATTTATATAGAATATGTCTATCTGTTTGTGATTTCATTGACGATGGAGGTTCATCTATTTAATTATTATGCAATGAACTATTTATTGTGTAACATATAACTCCTTGGTGGAATTATAATTTACTAAAACAAATCTATATATTTTTTCGGATGAAAGATCATTTGAATATTATGTAAATATATTCTCTAGTGATGGATATATAGTACCTTCATCAAGGAATGCATAGAGAATCTTGTGTGTTGGTGTGGGCGAAAAGTTCCCTATATATGGCTCAATGAGGACAAAATTACTTTAGATATGTTTGGAACGAGATAGAGTATCCATGAGGTGGTGGTTGCCATTACATCCTATGTTCTATTTTTTTGGGTGGGATCTCTTCATACTACATGTTGTATTATCAGTGTCATAGTGGGGACCATGATCCTATTATCACAGATGGAATTGGTGGGTGTGAATTCACTTCCTTCGTGGGGTAATTAAGGTATGATATCACTAGAGTGTGGAAGGGAATGAGGTTTCCTATTTTTTTAGAAGTAGAGAACTGGGAGTGATTTCAAACTCATGGCTAGATGGAGAGGGAAGGTTTGGTTAGTCACCAGGACCTGTGCATTTTTGTTTCACTTTCGGTAGAGTGGTGAGAGTGTTGTTGGATTCCTCTGGATTTGGATCGACACCAATGTTGAGGGTGGTCATGTGGTTGATATTATCATGTCTTAGATTCCTCAAATTAGAATAAGAGTTATGAGGGTGATCCATTTTATTTGAACTTTCTGTGTAAGGAGCTGGTAAGTGGTTTTTGGTGGGATAACGTAGCTTTATTATGATATGGACTGTGTGATCATGAGTCCTTTTGTGCATTCAGAAGATGTTTAAGAAAATCCTTTTATTGGGAATTCACCATTATACATTGGATATTGTGAATATCATATTATGTGGTTTGTTGAGAATGGATGTTGATGTTCTAGGTGAGCTGATAATGAACAATGGTTTTTTGTTGTATTTCTGATGGTTCTTAGTTGTGAGAGATTAGAACAAGTATATCCATTAATTTTGTAGATTCACATAGTGTGGGACATGTAGTTTAAATTTTTGGTAGAGATGTGGTGATAATGATACTCATATGTCTGGGATAATTAGATTTATCATGGTTGAATTTCTCTCATGTTCGAGGAGTGGTGGGCATTATAAGAATGGTCATTGGATAGATTTGATAGCATCAATTATGCCCGTTCTTGGAGTGAGAACATGGTTTTCAGATGACCACTAGGGAATATTGGGGTAAATAATCATATATGTTTGAGATTTTATGATGACCCATGTCATCATTGATTGTGGAAAATTAGGATAAATTTTATCATTTTTTCCCAAGAAGTGTTTCATGGGGAAAACTGTAATTTTTCTTATGCAATGTTCTTAGATAATTTTTAGGACCACTCTATTAGTCATGAATGTGTTTTTTTACCCCAATACAAGAGTTTTGTCAAAATCTATGGAATTCAAATTTCATGAAATATTTAATATTTAATTAATTATATATTAATTTATTAAGACATGTTTGCTTGATGATAGTTTTTAGACAGATTTGATTCTAGGGTTTGGCTTGGGCCCCTTCTCTTTGGTTTTTCATTCTTTTTTCTTCTTTTTTCTTCCCTTTTTTTCCCATTATTCCATTTAGTCTCTCTCAAATTTATATTGGGGATCCTATCATTTTTGGTAGAGATAAGGTATAGAGATATAAGAGAGATAGGGGAGGAGGTGCCTCTCTGGTAATTCATCCAGATCTATATTAGTCATCGGCTGGTATATGGCGTGGTTCTAGTGTGAAGATATCATAGTTTCCATTGGGAGGTATTCTATTTTTAATTGTTTTTTCAAAAAATATCTATACCATATTTTTTAATGTATTAATCCAATTTATGGGTTTCAAAGAGCCCATAGGATGTCGAACCTTGTTTTTTGGGAGAAATTGGGGGTTTTAGGCCATTTGAGAGGTTTTATATTCTGGAAAACCCATGAACACAACATGTAGTTTAGAGAACACAAGTCATGTTTGATTAATTTTGTGTGAGGTGAGGAGGAAGTAACTCCACAATGTGTAGTCTCTTTGGACATGCCATGTTGGCATGTATTGGGTTGTGGCATATTATTTATCCAGATACCCTATATCGTGAAACATTGATATGTAGGGAAGGAGGATAGAGCCTGTGTGAGGTACATAACCAATGGAAATGTGTTGTACTTGGCTAATGTAACATATCAATCCAAACCATCGAGTTTGAGCTAGGTGTTACATGACCACTTGATCACCTCCCCTTAGACAAGAGGTTACTATCTAACAACACGAGGCTTATTCCATTAGTGGGTAGACTATATGTATGGAATAAATCCATGGGTAAAATAATAATAAATAAATAAATAAATCATCATATTAGCATGATAAAAATTAAATATAGAATATATGTCATACAAATAAATGACTCCCAATGTGGTAGGATAGTCTATAGTAAATAAGAAATAATAATAAATAAAAGAAGAACTACAGTTCCATCCAAATACATCACAGCCACCGATAGTTCCATTATCATTTTCTCTTTAATCCACCAGTTTTTTCTATTCATTTACCATGTATCTCATAAAAACTACAAGGATGGAAAAATTACCTAGTAGGGTGTGAGTACAAGACTCAGTAGGACACCACCAATGTGTATTTAACCTATTGTGATCAAATATAAAAAATGCATGATATAATAATTAGAAATGTGTATGGTCATTAACATAGAACCCAAAACTGAAATATCATATCCTAAAAAAGACAACACAAACTACTCATTGTACCTGATTTGTATCTATGCCAAAATATAAATGATGATGTCATTAGTAACAAAACTATCCCCTGAATTGAATCCTCATGGAGTAATGAAAACATGTAACCTAAGATCAACTATCCATCAAGAATACCATATAACCTGGATTCCTTTAGTAAATAATATCAGGTACTCACATCGACCATGATACCTTATAGAATATGGAATTTAGAAAATAAATTCTACCTTGAGTGAATTCACAACATGAACCTATGGATACATCATACCTCCACCTTGTACTTAGGTCCCTCATCATTATCTCCACAAGTCATGTACAATCCCCCATTAAGGGATAAAAATTTCATGATGATCTAGCTGTCTCAAGTCCCATTAACACATCCAAGGAATGGTAAAACACCTACAATGTGATGAAAAAATTTGGTATAGCATTTCATCTAGAGTACATAGAAGCTTACCCAACATCATGTGATCAAAATGAAACATGGAAAAATATACACTAGTATCACTCATAGAATAAAATATCACAATATGTGCACAACTACACACACACCCACATGTGATCACAATCAAGAATGATAATAATAATGGAAACAATATAATAATCATATAAAATCAGTAAATGTGAGACCAGGAAAGTAAGGAACATCCTACCTCATGTTTGTTGATGTCAACGTCATGTTTTTTCAAGTTATAATCACCAAACCACATCTGTAGATAACCAAAATTTTCTCATACACCAACAACTCCTAGAATTGGTTCCAAATCATCAAGTCATGGGACATAATTTTTTTTGATAAAAACATGTCAAAGGGGTAGACTGAATTATTACTCAGGATCAAATGGTAAAAGAAAACCACAAGGTTCTTCTCATGGAGTGAGGGAAAAATATTATAGAGATGGGGGAATCTACACAATACAAGGTGGGAGTTATGGAATGGAGATTCACTACAGAAGACTACCATGGAGAAGAAGGGAACACCATGGTGTAGGGGTATATTGGAAGAAGGACAATATGATGTAAAACATGGGACTGTAGTGTTGTACACTATCATAGTTCCACTTTCAAGATGAAAATGATGGTGTTCTGGTGTAGAAGCATGACATGGAATTCACCCATACATCATAGAGTATAAGACCATGGATGTAGTGCTTTTATACATCCCTTCATTGTTTTCGAGAACATCCAAAGTAAGAGTGTAAAAATTTGTTATATGTAAGTTATATCTAGGGGTTAAATTATCATAAAAAAACCCATCATAAAGGCTCATAATTCCCCAGTGAGACCCCCCCAATTCAATTGAATATGATTTCCCTCAATTCAAATATCATACCAAATATTTTAGGATGGAACCCCTCAATGATCATAGGATAAAAATTCATATATAATAAATTTGGAATATCGACTATGGTGTGGTATATAGAACCATGACCCAACCTCCTACGAACATCCTCATTACGACGCAACCAATCCTATTATGGCATATTTTTCATAAGTTTCCACCACCACGGTGAAGGCTAAAATGTAGTCTCCTTAAAACCATACACAATGAAAAAACCATTTATGATATGATATTGTACACTACACTGTGGCATATTCATGTGTATTATATCATTATAATACATATTTTTTATGAATAATTTTTCAAAACACACTTCTATCTCTAAAAGATATACGAATCTCTCAGGATTTATCCCAGGACAAGATTAAGTCAATAAAAATAAGAGGAATAATCTAAATAAAGATTTTATTAATGAACATGAAATTCTGGGCATTTTAATTCTCCACTTCTAATGGAATTTCATCCTCAATAAGAATATATAGTGTTCCTAATTAAAAAAATTATACCAATATACTCGAATATCAACCTCTTTGTCCTATTTCTACACATGTATTCTCACATGCTTCACCAAATATAGAAAATTAGTACCATCATCCATAGAAAGAATTTCATCTTTTTTCTATAATACAAAACATTCACTCCTTATAAGACACATAATGTTCAAAATAAACATCCTCATATTCGATAACATGTAAAAGATAATCCATGCATCACTAGAGTTTTGACACATGTAACATGTATTGCATACCATGGTAGTGAGAAGGATGTTCTAGTGGGAACACCAATGCCCCCACCCATTTAGTTATCTCAAAGGTTCCAACTAAATGCAGTTCCAGATTTCCCTTCCCCCTTAGATGTTAATGCCCTAACTAAGGAATCAATATCATGAAAAACATAGGTCCCATAATGAACTCGAGAGCTCTCCTACAACGACCAACATGATATTTGTTTCAGATCTGATTTATAATCAATCTTTTTTGATCTGGTTATACTCTCTCATAGGACTCCTAAAACATGTATTTGTATGAAACTACTAACTCGCCCACCTCATGCCAATATAATAGTGAATGACATGGTCTCTAGTAGAGACACATGTGAGGTTCCATCTGATTTGAAGTCTGGTAACTATTGTTGTATAAAAACATAACCAAGATTAGGTGATCATCACATAACCACCAAATTATAGGATGACGTCTCAAAACATATCTTCTTATATACATATAGTACACTTAAACTATTCATTAGTTGAACGATGGTGGATTGTGATCAAACTTGGGTGAGTCCATATGGAATTTTTCAAGCCCAAACATAACAATAATGTAAAATAATTAAATATACCTGATATAATTCTCAAGGAAACATCAGAAAAGTGTATGATCTCAGAGACACAGGGCCTTCCCATTTTCTCCACTGAGTGAGTCTCTCTGATCGATAAGAAGTCACTAGTATTTTTTAACTAATAAAAAATCGCCCAGAATGCATCATGACCCCTTAGGGTCTTAGGTAACCCTATCATAGTTCCCATCGTAACATCCTCTAAGTTCCACATTGGAAAAAGTGTTATGAGAAACTAATAGGTTCACTGTTCTCAACATTCACCCTCTAATAGGTAAGGCATCAGGTGACAAAACCAGAAATGTACCTCATCAACCATATACACCATAACATGCATCTAAAGAAGTGATACATCATGGTTACATTAGGATATAATTCTCATCTAGAGGTATAATAGTCTCTCATAAACTTCACATAACTGGAAGCATGGCCTAATACTCTCAGGTGAACCAATATCACATCATCATCTTCCAGTGACCATCCAAGAATCGAGTCCCCACTAGCAAGCTCTTCTTTCATCACATCACAATCTAGGTCAAATTTATTTACAACCATCACCCAATACATAGGAAATGATGTGATCAATATGGGAGTAAAGGTCAGTGATCCCTAATTCACATAAGTTTCCATTATCCAATCTGCCAATAAGCTCCTCAAGTGTCATTTCTATTATAACGGTAGTTAACCAAGATTTTGATCAATGTGTGTCTGATGAGTAATAGAATCTACAATGATGTTACACATTCCAGGTTCATATTCCTACTCAAAAGAAAACATCTGTAGATACACAACCCAAAACCTCTGTCTGAAGTTATGGTCTCTCTGTGTGAAGATATAAAAAAGTATCTTATGATTTGTTTGAATAAAAAATATCTCCAAGAATATATAGTTTTTCTAATGCTTCAAAGAATGTAACATAGTTTTTAACTATAGGTCATGTGTGGGGTAGTTTTTCTCATGAGGTTATAATTGATGTTATCAATAGGCTACTACTTTCTCCCTACATCAATAACATTCCTAGGGTGACACCTTGATTTATTGCACTATATTGTATATCCAATCTTATGATCATAGAGTATCAGTACTGGAGCCATCATCATGCTTCCCTATAGATCATGTAATATAACATTACACTAATTGGACCATTAGAACATAACTTCCTTCTTTTATGATGCTTTAATGGGTGCTGATTTTCTGTAGAAGTCCTGGATAAACCATTAGAAATGTGGTACTAACCCTAGAAGATTCCTTATTTAAAATATGATTTGGGGACATGTATAAGACATAACTACCTCAACTTTCTTTTCATCTAATGTTATACTCCTCTCAGACACTATATGACCTAGGAACTTCACATCATGAATCTATAAGAAACACTTGAATAACTGGGCATAGATCAAATGTGCTCTAAGAAAAATCAAGACTATCTCGAGGTTCCTAAAATGCTTCTGTAGTGTTGGTTGGTATAAGATTATATCATTTATGAACACATGAAAAATGTGTAAATATAGGAGTTGAATATTTCATGAAATCAATGAAACTTCTATTTCATTTGTGAGATGGAATTATCATTATGTACTAATAGAACCCATAACTACTTTGGAACATCATCTTTGGAATGTACCCATCTCTATCTCACAAAAGATGATTTACTGATTAATGATATATCTTGGGGATCTAATGATCTCCCCATAGCTTATTAAAAATATCATCAATCATGGGGAAGAGATATATATACTTCACAAGCACCCTGTTTAATATTCTGAAATCGATGTAGAATTGAAGACTACAATTAAACATCTTAAAGAATTACACTGGTGCACCCCATGGTGAAGTGCATGGGAAAATTATTCCATTACCCTCAAAGTCTTCCTTGTACATCTTGATATCCTTAATATCAGTTGGTACCATATGATATGGGAGTGTAACGTCCCCCAATTTGTCACTCTCTCATGTGGAAAAAAAGGGTTGGTTATGAGAACTAAATTGTTCCTCCCTGTATTCCAGAGGTTACTGAATAGAATCAGGGGTGTGATATGTATTGTGGGGATAATTTACCCCAGGTTATAATGTTATAACACAGTTTAATAATCCAATATCAATAAATAATTACCATAGTGCAGAAATAAATGAAACACTATATTACAGTAGAATACCCATAATAAAATCTAATTGAAAAATCTAATAAATAATAAAGGAATAATATAATGATATGATTTAATATAATGAAATATCATTCTATATATAATAGAAAATAATATACTACAATACTCAACAAAAGATTTAAAATTCACCATCCCCAAATTCCATGTTTGTCTCATCTCCAAACTCCAACACATCGAGAAAGAAACAATCTACATCAAGGTCATTTTTCCTTGTCCAATCTGGCATCCATGTAATCTTAATAGGTTCAAAATGGAGGAATAAATCGTATTTGATTATAAATTAGTAGGTCAACACAAACATGTCTAAACATAACCAGTATGATAACAAGTGTTTGAAATATTAAAATAAATAGGAATATTAATTAATTAAACAATTAACATAATACCACACCATATTTCTTCCACACCAAGTCAGAATATCTATAATCATGTCAAAAAACCATGGCAACCATAACCTAATAACCAATGTATAACATAAACATCCTCAGTTCCATACTAGAATTTCTCTGATCACATCTTAGAAACATGCCAACAATAACCTTATAATAAAGGTTTGAACCATAAAAAACTAGGTCAAACCTGCTATATAAAATTTTTAGAATTTAATCAAGATGGGCCCACAAAAATCCAGGTCAAACATGGGGCCTCTCTCAGATTTCATTCAATGATTAGTGATTGATTTATCATATGATAAAAACCTCATATAGGGAACATGTTCCCCTGCAACATTATCTCATAGAAATGACCATCCTAAAAACACCTTAACCTGGAAATCTCATCAGCTTCCCATGATGCCGCAAAGCACTGTATGTCAGTGAAACATTTAGCATAGTCCATCACTAACATTCCATCCAATGTCAAGTGGATGAAATCATGAGACTTCCCATCCCTCGATGTATCATGATAAAAGTGTATTATTATATTCATCTCAAATTCCTTCAAAGATAAATCCTCTTACTACATTTTCTTACTCTATAATTTCCAACCAATGCTTTGATGGTCTACGAAGCATATACACATCATGATTTACCTTCCTATCTGGGTGTGTCTTAATATTATTAAAGATATTCTGGATAGACATGATCCATAACTCGAATTCATAGGGTCCTCCATTACCAGTTATTGTAGGCGGTTGGTGTAGCTGAATATAGGAACCCAAGCCTTTTACATATAACATTACAATATTTAAAGTATACTTATACATAAAACTACAAGAAAAGGATCGTAAAGTCTTGTGTCTTGGAGGAATAGGTATATAAAAATGAAAACACGGAACTAAATAAAACATTTTTTCATTTAATATTCAAATTTAGCTCTTCACTTCCATTGTGCTAAGACATTTTCATAGGATATCAGGGGAACACATGAACAAAGGGATGAGCTAAATATCCCAGTAATGGAATAACCATAAGAACAAATAATTATCACATGGGATAGAAGGCATGACATGGAATCATAAAATATAAACATGGAATCATATAAATAATGATTCATGATAATGTGTTAGAAACATAAAACATGATGTTAGCACTAGTCAAGGCTAACTTCCAATACCGTTGCACATGGTAGCACAATCGAAGGCTAACCGCCAAGACCGTTGCACATAACATCTTAGGAGACTCAACTTTACATAATGAATTGGAGTGATATCTGGTCACAACCATATTATCTTTTCATGAATATGTTTTCCACATAAATAATCATACATAAACAATCATACATAAACATAAGGGTTACCCATGGAAAGAATTTGTTACCACATTCATGTCATCAAGCAGAACAAATGGGCGTATCATAAAAGTGTCCACGAATGAATGGAAATAAAATTTAAATGGACATTTATAAGAGAAAATAGGAATGTATCATTGAAAATTATTTCAAGTAGATGTTGCAACATGTAAGAAAATTATTTATGAAATTTTAGCATAAAAACATTTTGGTGCAGTTATAAGGAAAATACTATAGGGCCTTTAAAATAGAAAATACAAAAATACTTTATATAAAAACATAAGTGAACCAACTATGTTTTCATATTAAAAAGAATTATTTTATAAAGAAAATGTTGGTTTAAAATAGAGGATATTATGCACTTGAAATTGGGTAAGAATTCGGGAAGTTCCCTTAAAAAAGTTTTCTTATCCTGAAGTATTGAGAAGGGAATCACATAAAAACATGTATATCCCCAAAACAGAATGATGAAAGGGTCTTGATAAATGAATTTTTTACATGTAAAGAGAATTTAAAAGATGAAAATTAAAAGATAATATAAATTCATTTTGGTAAAATAAAGATTAGGTACTCCAAAGGAACAAAAGAGGTTCGGGTGGAGTCCTTTACGTATTATCTGCATGGTATCAGGTGTCCATAAGAGGGGTTAATGGGATATAAATGGGTTACTAATCATATATAAATAAAAAGGGATGTATGGGGATGGTTATAAATCAAACATCATCATTATTTATTGCACATAAAAGGGCATAACATAGAGTAAATTCTTGAATAAAAGTGAAATAGAAAGGATCCCTCACCTTAACTCTGATGGTGTTGTCCACATGAAATTAATGACTTGAATTATAAAATTAGGCTCATTAATTAATAATTAAAAACCATATTATATATTAAAAACAGTTATTATAACCTTTTTATGTTCATTTATAACCATTTTGATTGGTTATGAGGTTCATTTTTATTATTCGGGTTTGTTTGCTTCCTTGGTTTTATTGATCGTTTGACTTATTTTCATTGACGGAGAATCCTGAAAAATGTAGATGGTAGTCAAGAATTGGGGTTATATTTTATTATTTAACATATATTATGTTACATTGTTTTGAATCTTATTTGGTTTCCAGGAGTGAAATTGAATCATTATATATAACATCAATGATAAATGCTTGAATTAATTTGGCGATTTTGCTCATAATTAACTTGTTTTGTATTATTATTTTACATTGTGTGTGAAATAGGATAAAAAAACACATAAGATAAAATAAATATTTAATAATATTTTTCAACCATAACATTTTCTTCATGAAAATAATTTAATATGGTAATATAAATTGATAATCCTTCATCCTTTAATGTGATAAATTAACACATCTCAGACAATGGTTTTATTTCTTTCATATAATAGAGGGGGAAATGAGAGATGATAATAAATTATCCCATTATTGTAACAAAATTATAATAAATTTCTATTACTGGAGTTATCATACCATTTGGGTGAAGTGGTTTGAGTATAGGAAAAGGAAAAGAAAATAACATGAAAGAAAATAAAATAATCGGACAGAGGAATTTACCTATTGAGTTTATCTCTTGTGAGAAATTCTTAAGGGGAGAGGATTTGGTCTTTTGAGGTGACCAAATGGTGATGGACGTAGAGGAGGATCATGGGGGGATATTTGGGGAGAATTTAGGTAAAGAAAAAGGCTTGATATGAGTGAATGGAAGAGGGGAGTGTGGGTGTTTTTTATAGTAGAGGGGTCAAGGGGTTTCTTAATATTTTTATCATTAGTTTTTTATATTATCATAATACATGAAATAGTAATGATTATTGTGACACAAAATAGTAATATGTGCATCTTAATTGAACCAATTACCATTTACATCATACATGACTCAATCTTGATGCAAAATTTAGGTTTTGGCATTTAATGTGCATTATCATATTTTACTATTCATAAAAAATTCAAGTATTTTAGAAAAAATCCCAAAAAATCACTCTAACAATTTTTTGACATGTAGATTCCAAAAATGAAATCCATTTTTCAAAATTATTATTATCAACAATATTAATTTAATATTTAATTAAAATCATAATTTAATTTAAAAATATAGATTTTAATACTATAACTGATTTTGCAGTGCTTTCAAAAATTACATAAGGTATTATAAAATTATCTTAAAACCAAATGACATAAAATTCATTATTTGTGAAAACCATTTAGGAAAATATATTTTATTTTAGGTTAATTAAATAATTTTCATTTATTATTGATGACTTACAAAATTACAAATACATTTATGATGGTCATATTTCACTTATAAGATGCCAAATTTTAGTTGATTTAATAAAAGGTGAGGTTACTATTCATTTGGATGATGTACTATTCAAAAGGGTCATATTAATATTCCTAATGGTAGGATACTGTTCATAAGGGTACTTTACTATTCATCAAATAAATTTTTTCTTATCTGACTCTAAATATCTTACTAATCGAAACTGTGTATGTCAGATTTTCGAAATTCAAAATATTGAAGTGAAAATATTATGTTTAAAGGTCACATAGTACATATTAGTTCATTGTGTTCGGATTTCACATGATTATATGAGATAATTATAAGAATTTAGTTTCCATTTATAAAACATTGGGTCATTACATTAGTCCACCTTTATGAAATTTCACCATTGAAATTTTGTTTTACATTCTAATCCATAAACATGTGTGGGTAATTTTCCATAATTTCATCCCCCAGTCCCCATGTTTCCTTTCCATACATATGGTTCTACCAAAGTACTTGGACAAGGTGAGTTGTCTTTTTACCTAGAACTTTTTTCTACGATTCAGGATCTTCACTAGATGCTCCTCATAAGAAATATCATTCCCTAATTGTAACACCTCTGAAGAGAGTATATGTGAAAGTTCTAGTGTGTACATCCTTAATAGAGATACATGGAAGATATCGTGTTCTCTGTCCATGGTTGGTGGAAGTGTACATTATATGCCACAACTCTAAAATGATCAAGAATCTCAAAATGGTCGATGTACCTAGGAATTAGCTATCCATTATTCCCAAACTTGGGGACCTTCCTCCATGGAGATATGTATATAAATACCATGTCTCCATCATTAAACTCAAGGTCCCATAGACAATTGTCTTCAAGACTCTTCTTTTGACTTTGGGCTGCCTTGATGTTCTGCTGAATGTATTTCACCTTCCCCACCCTTTCATTGACCATTTCAGGTCCTAGAAGCCTACTCTAACTGACTTCATCCCAACATGCCGATGTTCTATATCTTTTTTTCATAATGGGATTCATATGGTTCTATTTAGATGCTCGAGTGGAAACTGTTATTGTAGGAGAATTCAACCAGTGGAAGATGTTCGTTCCATCCTCCTTTGAATTCGATTGGACATTCTCTCAACATAACATCTAGTGGCAGAATTGTCCACTCAGATTAGCCATACTTTTGAGAATGATGGGCCGTACTAATTTTCAATTCAGTGCTTAGAGCATGTTAAATTCTTTTCTAGAACTTCGAGGTGAATCTCGGATTTCTATCAGATACAATAGATAGTAGTACATCATATAGCCTTACCAATTTTTTTATATATATCCTTTAAAATTGATCAAATGTGATGTCCTCTAGAATCATGATAATGTGATCTATCTTTGTAAGGTGATCCACAATGTCCCATATATAATTGTTTCCTATAGATGTCATTGGCAGTCCTGTGAAAAAGTCCATGGTGATGTTCTCCCACTTCCATGTTGGTATGGATAGTGGTTGTATCATTCCATTAGACTTGAGTCTTTTAACCTTAACTTGTAGACATACCAGGAACTTTGATGTATATTCAACATACTCCTTCTTCATATTGTCCCACTAAATGTTCTCTCAGAGATATCGATACATCTTTGTGTTCCCTGGGTGAATATAGAAGGTTGAGCTATGTACGTCATTCAAAATATCATTCTTTATCTTTGGATCATATGGTACAGATAATCTTGACCCAAGTATTCCAAATCCTTTCTCATAAAACTTTCACACTGAGTATTTTTCATTTCTAATAGCTTCCACCCTTTTCAAAATTTTTCTATCTTTTCATTGAGCATCCCTTATTTTCTTCACGAGGGATGGTTGATCAATCATTTAAGAAAAGGTTTATGATGTTCCTCCCTTAAATATTCCCATTTCCATACTCTAAAAATCTTTGAATATCAGATCCTTATCAACTATCATCATTGGTTATGATGCAGGATCCTTTCTACTTAGATCATCTCCCACCTTGTTTCCCTTAATGGAATGGTATTGGATTGAGAAGTCATAATATTTGATGAGTTATATCCATCTTTTCTAGTACATATTAAGCACTTTTTGTGTGAATATATATTTGTGAATCTTGTGATCAGTATATATCTCACACTTATCCCCATAGAGACAATTCAACAATATTTTTAACACCAAGATCACAACTGCCAACTCTAAATCACGTATAGGATAGTTTTTCTCATGGATTTTCAGCTTCCTTGAGGCGTAGGCTATCACTTTATCATTTTTCATCAATAAAAAACCAAATCACTTATTGGAAACATCACTGTACACCATAAAGATTTCTATAATTTTTGGGAGTGTTTACTCTGGCGTAGTGATTAACCGCTTTTTCAACTCCTTAAAGTAGTCTTCACATTCCTGAGTCCAAAAAAACTTTACTCCCTACATTGTTAGATTTTTCACTGGGTATGAAAAGCATGAATAGTTCTTCAAAAATTGTCTATAATACCCGGTTAGACCCAGAAAGATGCGGATCTTTGTTATAAATGTTGGAATGGGCCACTCTTCCACAAGATATTTCCTGTATGTATTTCAGACACATCATTTGTATCCTATTATAGACATAAAGATTATTTTTTCAGTGGGAATTCATAAAAAAAATTCCATATACACAAATATAATGCATTAATATATAAAAACAATGTAAATTTTCACCGCACATTTTTACTAAAAAAAATCATTGAAAAGTTCACTTATCATTTCCATTAGAAAATTATTGCGCAAATTTCCACATGAATTTCCCTCTCAAAATTTCAATACATATTTTTCAAGAACCACATATTTCTTAATATAAATATATAATGTATTTTTGGAATGAAAATTAATTCTTCAACTTTACAATAAATACAAAATGAATTAATAATTTGATTATAAAAATGAAAATTTCCAGTACAAATATATTATTATATAAAGAAAGAGGGTAATTTTCCTATAAATATTTATAGTGAAAATTACTAATGTAACTATCTAGTGAATATTTTCATAGGAAATTTACAATGGAAATATTCATGACTTATAATTCTAATAAAAATCTTACTAATACATAAATAAAAAATGTAAATTTTCTTTGGGAATTTCTGTTGAAAATTTTTAGTATACAAATATAGTAGAAATTCAAAATATAAATTTTTATTTCAAATTTTCACTTAATATTCCAATGAAAATTTCTATTTAATTTCTATTATTATTATACTAAAAAATTTAATACAAAAAATTTAAAAAAAATGCTTTTTTAAATTTTCAATTCAAATATATTAACACATAAATAATGTATTGAAAATTTTAACTACAAATTTACTATGGAAATTTAATGTGAAATCATTCAATAGAAATTTATAGTGTAAACATCCCCTAGAAATTTACATTGCAAACTTCTAAGTGAAATCTCAAAGGAAAAAATACAATGTAAATTTATAGTGAAAAGATACACTAAAAATGTTCAGTGTAGACATGCACTAAATATTTTCAACAAAAAAATGCCTTAACAATTATAATATTGATTTATTAGAACATAAATAAAACATTTAAATTTTTATTAAAAATTTTAAGATTATTTACTATTGAATGTTTTAATATATATTCCTCTGAAAAAATTTCGTGAATGTTCTATTCACAATTCAATTTATTATATTCATATTTTTATTTATTATATAAACATTAAAAATATATTTTTTATTAATATTTAATACAAACTATTTTTACAATGTTATTTAATAAAACAATTTATGAAATATAAATATTTAATTAAAATATATTGTTTAGATTAAAATTGGATGTCACATAGGTTCAATTTAAAACATTTGAAAATATCCAAATATACACTAACATATCATATTATTATTTATATATATTATTAATATTTATAACAATTGTTTTTATTAAATGATTTATATTTAACTTTTTCATTAATATTTTATAATAAATTTTTTAATTAAACATGATATGGTAAATTTATTTGAAATCATTTAGACCAGAGGAAGGAAATTATGGTCCAACTATTAAAAAAAATTAATTTCATTTCTAAAAATCACATTATATAAAAAGTGGATCATATGCCACATTTTTATTTTTCCATGTGGGGGCCATACTATTGTCAAATTGGCCCAATGGTCTAGGTTCTAGAACTGAGATGATAATTTTCATTATTAAACATAACCTCTCTACTCAATATAATTGATTTCCCATATCCAAACCTCAAGCATTGTTTTTTTGACTCTAGAATCCTAACATAGAAAATTGATCCAAAAATTCTAAGATGGATTACAATTGGTTAGTGATTACTCGATGCTTTATGCAACATCTTTCCTTCAAGATTGATTATTGGGGTCTACTGAGTATATACACCACACACAAAGCAACTCAGCATAGAAAGTCATGGTGACTCCTTTTAATATCAACATGATTCTTTCCATGTTTAGAATGTTTCGATTTTCAGTATTGGTTTTTCCATTGAGATTAGGTGTATAACCCAACGTCTATTAGGGTTGAATTTCATGTTTCTTGAGGTTCTCTTGAAAAGTATATGAGGTTCACTCCCCACCTTAACTAGATCAGAGTTTTTTCATAAAATGGTTGATTTGATTTTACAAACTAAATATAAAGGATTTTTTAGCAGTGGTTACGGAAATCTCCTTGTATTTTGTAGTCAGAAATCATTTAGTAATAGTAATTATTTTATAAAAGTGGGTTTTTATGTGTTGTTTATGGATAATTTATTAGTAGTTTTGATTTTATTTAGTTTTTATTTTTCTTTAAAAAATTAACCAATAAAATAAAATTGATAAAATCTACCTAAATACCACTATATATATTAGAGGGTATTTATATAAACTATTGGTAATTAAAACATTATAAATTTTTTTAAAGAAGATTATTATAAATCGCTGCTAAATACATTTCTTAAATTTTTTTAAAAGAATATTTAATAAAAAAAATAAAGATAAAAACTCTAACATGTAATAAAATTTATAATAAATGCATGGTAAACCCATCAGATATAAATCAAACATTCACAATCAAATGCACATGCAACCTCAGTAACCATAACCTCAGTCACCATAAACACAATCAAATAATAACCTCAGTCAACCCATACCTTATTCAACAATATATATATATATATATATAATATGTTCAAAAACAACAACCCATGAACAATATATGTCCATCCCACAACCTCCATTGAATCTATCTACCTCCACATCATCTCATCAGTTGGAACTGACCACATTATCTAATCAAGTGTTACAAAAACGAACAAAAAAAATTAAAAGTAAAAATAATAAATCCAAATTACTGTAGAATCTTTGATATAATTTAAACTTAAAACCAAAAATAAGAATGATCATGGTTTCCTTCTTAGTAATGTAGTGGATCAGAACGATCAACTTCTGAACTGATGTTGGAATTTTAATCCTACAAAAAAACAAGAACAGTTAAGAAAAGAAATGTGAAAGAGAAAATAGAAAGAACATGTTTTGAATATTGCATATAAAATTTTCTCTTTTATTAATAAATAAATAAATTTGAACATAAATAAAAAATATATCATTCAAAAAAGTTTAAAAAAATAAACATTTCTATTTGATATATGATTAAACAGTTGAAACTCAAAATAGATAAGTACAAACAAATCTATTTAATTTTTAAATCGATGTGTAGTGTGATCAAAATTTACTTAATAAAAAAATTTACAAACATTGATGTAGAAGCATGTCATATATTTTAAAAATAACTCAACTCCGGTTTCCCATGATTTCACATCAGTCTGAGTTTATTCTCTATGGTTTTGACCGTTACATGACCATTTTAGTGTTTTAAAACACTAAAGATGTGTTTATGGGTATCCCAAATAAATCATAACCTAGAACATCATGTCTTCAATTCCTACTTATAAAAATTAAATCTACAGTCTTTTTCTTCTGGTTTCATGTAAATTCGACATCATTTGTCTGGTTTGGACCCCTGACAAACATTTTAAGGGCTTTGGTACCTTAAAAAATGTTTATTGTGTAATTTCGACCACACCACACATCTTATTGATTTTCTGTCAATGAGTAAAAATCAAAAATTACTCAATTATGGCCTTCCCGTTATTTCACATCAATCTATGGGAATTTTCAATGGTTTTTACTATTACACACATGTTTTAGTGTTTCGAAACACATGAAATGCGTTTATGGGTATCCCAGGTAAACTGTAACTCATAATGATATTATGTTAGATCCTAAATTTCAAAAATCAAAATACAACCATTTTCATATGATTTCAAATAAATCCAGTATAATTTTTCTAGTTTTGACCCCCAACACAGGTTTGTAAAGGATTTAATACTTATAAAATCACATACCAAGTAATTTCAACCACACCACACATCATATTGACAGTTTTTCTATGAATACATATAAAAATTAACTCAACGGTGAGATTTACATGATTTAACATCAATTGGATCTCATTTTCTATGGTATTGACATTTATATTCACCTTTCAGTTTTATAGAACACAAAAAATGTTCTTACAAGAATCCTAGAAAAAATGTAACTCACAGAGATATGTCATCGATTCCTACATTTCAAAAATAAATCTATGGTCGTTGTCCTCTTATTTCATTAAAATTTGATGTTTTTGACTAGCTTTTACCCCTTGAAACACATTTTTAAAAACATTGGTCCCTTTAAAAAATGTTTATCGACTCATTCTAACCACACACTACAACAGAATCATGTAATAACTATGATTTTTTATTTTGAATTTATTAAAACCATCTTTTTATGGTTTCATGATTGTTTTAAAAACCACAACTAATGTTGGTGTCAGCATACGACATGCATTGGTTCTATCCATTTAGTGGTGGTTTCTTAGAACTATTGTGAAACCTTTTTTAAGTGGCAATTTAAACTGTCTTTAAAATTAACAATATATAACTGTAGTTTAAACAACATCTAAATTTTTTTCGACCATATATAGTTGTGGTTTAAACCACTTATAAACAATTTTTTCGAATATTTTTTGGTAGTTTAAGCCATTTCTATATAGTCCTATTTAAGAAAATATAACTTCAAAAACAGTATCCCCATAAGAGAAAAAAATAGATATTACATTATACAAATAGTGAACATACAATTCTAGTATAATAAAAGCATAATCCAAACACATCATGTTCAATTTATACAAAACAATAATACAAAAAATCCTTAATATAACTAGAATAATAACCAATAATTAATTACCTTGAATAATGTTGTTTAATGTTCCTCTTGAGTTTATTTTGATGTTAGGTTTCAAATTACCATTTATTTTACCCTAATGAACATAAATGATATATAGGCACCCATCTGGGGTGTTTGAATGATTTTCAAAGATTAGTGAACTATGTTATAAACCTTGGATCCCTCCATGAGAAATTATAAATTATAAGGTATTGAAAAATTGGTGGTATCATTATGAAAATTTGAAAGAGGTCGGATGTGTGATTATAGCTATGCTAACATGTGTAGCATTTAGTTTTGGGTGTTTTTCTAACCTATGAGATTCCTTGGCATTTTATGATTATTATGGTATGTTTAATATTATCATTTTGAATAGGGAGTTATTAGTTGTTTCAAAAGGTTATATATGCTTGGATTTTATATGGGTTCCATGTTACATGAGTTGGGTGAGAATGAAATCCATTGTAATGTGATTTTATATAATTACTATGTGTACTAGGTTGGATGATGTTTCCAATGATTTTGGGAGTATCGATGGAATTGTGGGTTGGGTGATCATGTCAACCATGGACATGTGAGATGCTATGAATCATATTATGTGTTTTGTTTCTGGCATTCATTACAGCCCTAGATATGAAAATTGTGATAGACTATGTTATATAATGATAGATTGGAAGGCATTATATCCATGGATGTGAGTTATATATCATGTCATATCATCATGAACATTTATTATGGATTTGAATTCTTATGATGTGATATTATTATAATATCAATGTTATACAAGTATAATGATGTTATTTATAAATTATTGAAGAGATAAATCAGATCAATGATAAAAGGGTATGTGAAGATAAAATAGAAATAAGGAAAATGTTTTATCACTTATAATGAATAACCTTTAGATCCCACTTACAAACCATCCTTATCTACAAGACATATAGTTTCATGTTAAAATAAGGAAACACTGAACATGCGATCTTATTTTTAGTGATGTAATATGGATGCTGTATTTCTAAATAACTAAATGTTAGGTGTGTATTTCAATAGGTAAAAGAAGTCCCCTTTATAAAATAGAAAAATCTAAATTTGTGAAAATATCAAATCCTTACACTAAAATCATTATAATTTTATAGGGAAAGTTACACAAAAAGATTCAAAGGATAAATAAAGGTCATTAATTACTCTACCCAAACACTTATGTGACATGGTACTAATATATTTTAAAGATAATTTATCACATTAATGTTTACATTTTTATATCATTGTAATGTGTACATGAAAACCAGTATAATACGTTTACATAGGCTCTAACGGTGGGTAAAAAAATTTCATAGTTGAGGGTGGTGATTCATCTATTATAAATATTGAACCCACTTGGATTTTATTGTATTTTACATCAATAATGATGATGGTTATATGGATGAAAAGAATATGTATTTTGGATTAAATCTATGATGTTGTTTAGAGTTCCCAAGCATATTGATGAGAACAGAGTTGTATGCCCTCTCTTGGTTTATCCATAATAGAATATAGTAAATATGATGGAGGATGTTACTTCCATCAATAATACTACATGGAGAATAATAAATTGGAAAATTAGGTTAAATATGATGTAGATATTTCATCTTTTAGAATGAAGATATTCAAGACACTCATTATGCATAATTATTGTGGTAAATTATTTCATTGATAAAGTTTTAAGGTAAGATTACAATTACATTTGAGTTTTTTCGATTTTATAGAATAATAGAGATTTCATCGTTGTGAATGAACTGGTTTAAGGTATGATATCTAATATTATAAATGGACAATATGTTTAATAATATTTCAAAAGTTTGAGGTAGAAATTAATAGTTGATGGTGGCCCCCATGATGATGAGTTATATGTTATATTAATGGTGGTAATATATAACGATCACGAGACATATCTAAGAAGAGAGTGAATATAACAATATATATTTCACATAAATAAAAAATACTAGTGGGATTCCCAAATTGAAGATAACCACTATGTTTAGTCATCAAGGTAGTACTTGGTTAATTACGAAGTGGAATTCAGAGTTGTATATAGTTTATAAATGGTTGCAAGAGAATATATATTTTTAAAAGATCAATAAGATATTGAATTTGAAGGAGCACTAAAAAACTAAAATATCCTAGTAATGATGAGAATAAGTTAATATTTGGAATAAATCATAAAAATAAATTAAGAAAATATATTTTCATGCAATTTAAATGAAATATAGATATCCCCTATGAGAAAAGTCAACATGTTTTTCAATCCCCATATTAGAGTTACTCTGTCATAAGTTTAGTTACACATCGTCATCAAATCCAAAGACAACCCTAATCACTACCCTGTGAACATAGATCAACACCGTCTCTATATCCACAAGCAATCCCTACTACCGACACCTATATGAACATTTTCATTAAAATTAAAAAATGTTGTATATTTAAATTTAAACTTAAAACCAAGAAAATAATGTGTACTAAATGATTATGAAGTTCTGTCATTCACCATATCAATCAAACCATCCATCAATGAAATATCACTAAGGACACATGTATTCATCTTCAGAATTTAGTAAATCAAAGCTTTATCGAGATCAATTACTATTCCATCTTTCATCTTTACATGAGCCCCATGTTCTTGGATTATGCACCCCTATTACTGAATTTTTATTTTCATTAAAATAAACTCCCTCTATGAATCTGAAGTTAGGGAGTAACTAATATTGGTAGGATATACTAAATTAATCCCCACTAGCCTGTTAAAGACCTCATATTTTAATTTTCCAAAATTTTCACACACGACCAGGATTCTCTTTTATAAGGACATGACTAACTAGATCATCCAAGGAGACCGAGATGTATTGTGTGAGATTGGAATCCCATTATTTTATTTTTACCTATAAATAAAATATTTTTAATATTTAAGGCAATAAATTTTAACAAATACACAACTAGAAACAAGTTATTACAATGAAAATGGAATTCATACCCCTAAAATCTTTGGCAAGATCATTCACATAAGTCTCATCCAAATTTTTATAAACATCCAACCATTATTCTGTTCTGGATACATGGTGGCCTAAAGTCTTTGAATACGTTGAAATATGATAAATCAAAAACTTAGTATAAGAAAAAATTAATTTTTCTTATAACTATTTAAAATAATTAAAATATTACTATATTGTATATTTTTTTGGAAAAAATCTTCGACCCGACAGTGTGGGGGACACTTTTTTTAGGTCGACATGATGCATTTCTCCTTGAAAAATCCTGATATAAATAACATGTAATTTAATATTAATGTTTGAAATGTCATATGTTTTTCTTATACATGTATATATGTAAAAATATATTAATATAATAATGTATTTTTAATACCACATTATTTTCATGATGATGACAATCAAAAGACACTTTAAATATCTCTCTAGGTACCCCTTTAGGTACCTTATCATACTTTTGATTACTAGTAAATCATATATTATTGAATTAAATCCATAATATCTATTTAAAATCATTCTATTTCACACACAAATATTTCAATGTCCACTTTCGTTTGCTATGATCAGTAACGGTAAATTGGAGTAAAATATGTGCAAAAAGATTCATTTTTAAAATATTTGAATTTAATTACATAATGATATAAAATTGTTCTATAATGTATACAATTATCATTATCTAGAAATCAAATACCTTATTCTTCCAAGATTGAGGCATAAGCCTCCAATCAGAATATGTAATCGGAATGGTAATCAGCTCCCCTACCCGCTAGCCTAGAATTTTGCCAAATAGTCAAAATATTATCATCAATGGGGCCCCCATAATAGTCAAATGGAACAAAGAACTTCAATCTGTTTAAATTATAGAAATCTAAAATATTCATATTTGTGTTCCTAGTATCATTGTTTACATCTTTTATGAAAAAAATAGTTTTTATTATAAAAAATTTCAATAAATTTATTCTCATTAAGAAATTTACCTATAACTGGAACCATCAAATATCCATGTGAAGAAACTAGAGTGATTCCACATTCCCTCGCTGATGAACCTACTAAATAGGTAGGAAATATCTCTGATGTTTATAGGGTGGAGAGGTAGGGTGTTCCAGATACGTAAAGGAAGGAGGATGGTGTGAGAGACACTTACGGGGGGCAGACCAATGGTGTCTCAGATCTTTAAGAGAGGGAGATTGATGGGTCATTATATGTTTATGTGTTTGCTACAATTTGAACTGGGAGTTTATCAAGATTATTGAAATGCTTATTCCTTGAAACTCTACTCCTTTAATAAAATAAAATTATCTTTAAAACATATATCTCAAAAAATTTCATGCAGAATTTTTTTTATTAATGATAATAGATTCACTGTACTGAAAAAATAGGCATATATATAAAAATGAATTAATTCATATATAAAAAAATTGGTTTCTAAATTAATGCATGAATACACATAAAATCATTTTTTCCTTCAATCATCTCATTGTCTTTCTCCATCATTACTTCATCTACTTTATCCACCCTTGAATTTTTAATATATTTAATTTCATGATGTAAAAATAAGTTTATTTTTTAATGTTCATGTGATTTAATTTCATGGGTAAAATCTTCCAATTCATCCTCCATATCATATAATTCTATCTGTTTTATCTAAAAAAACTACACACTACTATTTATCAATGACATGATCAATATAATATAACATTTTCTCCTACAATGAGATCATATATGGATAACGTATTTCATGGTCACCAACATCCATCATACAATATAAGTTCACGTAAGTAAATTTCATGGAATCTCTTTTAACACCCTTAGTAATATCAACACACTTTCATGCAAATAAAAAAAATTCTTATAGTGGTTTATATAGATAATATCTGTAAACTTTCCATAGTATCCCAATTTGTCAAATATAAATATACCACTATTTTAGGTTTTCATACACACTTTCCAATTGAATGTATAAAATTTAAATCCATTCACAATGTAAATAATCGAATTTTCAAGCCTTTTTTAAAGGACCTCAATCCAAAAAACATCAAATATTTTTAAAATTAATCATGAGTATAATTATTCATTATCTTAAAAAAGTAAAATACATTATTATATTTACAAAATATTTCTATCAACCTAATATCCATACTAATTTCACAATTTATAAACATAAATGGTGTGAAAACCATTCTAAAAGCTTATTGTTAACAACTTTTTTATCTCTTTCTAATTTCATGTCCAACTTCTCATTTATCACTTTTTTTTTATCTTGGGATCCTTACTAAATGGATATGAAATTTCACTATTCAGCAACATATATATATGGCCCTGTAATAATTCTATTTCAATCTGTGTAACATTCTAGATCCTCCCAACAAATCATCGAATAGTAGGAAATATTTTTGATTTCCCATGTTGTTGAGATTGAGTCAATGTTTCGTCAACATTTTCAATTAAAAGGATTCTTTTCTCAATATCAACCAGGTATCAAGAACAAAAAGAAAGACACTACAACTCTACATATCCTTTAAAAGTGGATCCTTCAGTTTGATAATTATTTTTCACATCTAATAAATGACGATGATATATGTGAGATAAAATAAATAAAACATAATTATTTATTTCGTTAAGTGTAAATAATTTATTACATATGATTAAAAACATATAAATAAATTACCTCTCAATTGGATACCACCATCAATAACGAATGAGGCTACCAAATTTAGTTTCCTCAACCAAATTACCATTTAAATGAATCATGAAAGTAAAAAAATGAGGTAAAGGTCACCTCCATTACAAAAAAGTTTCAATAAAAATACCTCCTAGAGGGTTTCAAGCTCAATTGGTTGTACAGTTTTCTTAAATAGTTTTCTAATGAATGTGAAAAATTAGAGTACAACCACAGTGGTATTATAAGGTAATAAAATTTTAAATTCCAATGGTGAATACTACTATAACTAAATATGTGAATCATTTTTTATCAATCCAAGTAAAATTTTATAATTTACGTTTATAATCCTGGACATGTTACTTGAATACCCATCAGATTCAAAAAATTATTTTTAAATTTCAATGGAATTTATCTTAAACCCTATTTTTTATTTAAATAATTTCCATAGTATAATTTACATTCTCAACTATCCATATATCAAGCTTTATATTCATTGTTTGTAATTCATTCTGAGCGTTGATAATTTACATAAATATTTTATTCTCATTATGAAAAGTGATGATCAAATTTTCACAAATATTATGTTAAATATTCATAAAATCAAGATTATTCCTTATGAAATTAAATTAACAGCATGTAATGTTGAAGAATATACTTTTTTTCATCTATTGTTGCATTCCAATTTCACTTTCTTACACACATCAAACAACTTTCCCAATATATTTCAAATGATGTAACTTACCAATTTTTTTTGAACATATGTGTTACCAATATTTTATAATCTAACAACATATTTTTAGGTGGTTGATGATCAATAGAACCATTTAATTTTTACATGTTCAACATAAATCTGTTAGATGCATCAATAAATCAGCGATGACACAAGAAGAAACATTTTTTACTTCTAGGTAGTCATTCAGGCTCAAAATCAATGTTACAAATAGGAAATGTCAAACCCATGTTTGTGTTAAAAAAGATAAGTTCCCAAGTATAGGTATGTCACTAATGGTCCACAATAGAGAAATATGCAATTAGTACAATGTTCTAGAAGATGTATCATATGTCTCAACACTATAGCTCCATAACTCCTATAATTCTGCAATTAGAGGATATATGTATACATCAAAATCATTTACATGATTCATTTATCAATTAATAATCATGGAAATGATAAAATACATTTGTTTCATACATATCCATGAATGTAGATTGTAAAGGATCAAACCAATCGGCCAAATTCTATAACTGGTGCTTAAAGTCCCAAATCGGTTGAATCCATTAGCAACAAATCCCAATATCACATTTCATGGATTAGATGAGAAATATGGTTTTAATGAATAAAATTTATTCCCTTATATTGAATCTATTGGATGTCACCTTATATTTTAGTTGTTAGTTTTTGTAGAATGACACTTCAAGTGCTTGACGGTTTTCGATGACATGAATAATATTTGAAATCCCAGTTTTAAAGGGATGTAATGAAAAACCCTTTGAAAGTGTGTTCTTTTTATTCATCATCACAATAGTATGTTGATTGAGACTTCCAAAATCACCTATTTACTTGTATCAAGAAGAAGAACATTTTTTCAATACTATGTGCTTGAATACTCTCCCTAACAAATCATATAATCATTTTAACACGCTTGCATTATTGTATAATTTAGACTAATCTTGTTAAAAAACATTGTTCAAATCATAAAATAAGTTACTGATAACAGCTTTCAAAAATTCATCATGTCACAATTCGAATATCATGTACATATCCCTATTTGAAATTCTACATAGGAATTTGATATGGAACCACTATAGTAGAAAAGAATGTTTTGAATATTTCAGACATCGACCATAAAACTCCACATTTCCCTCATCCACTAAATCATGAAATACATTTTTCTGCTTAGTGAAGTTATCTCTTACAATATTCTCTGCAAAATGTTGAAAGGATCATTTATAATATTTTTCATGTCATTTTCCATTATTGATGATGATGGGAGCTCATTTTGTTCATTGGCATCAGTGCTCAAATTTCTATAATGTTTGATTCTTCATGTCAAATCCAACAAAAATAATGATCAGGGAATTACATGAATATAACGTCTTCATTAAATTTATGTCTATACAAAAATATTCTAAATTCCAATTTTGGACATGGAAATATTACTATCTCATTAACAGATTAGTTAGAAATCAAAAACACTAAAAACTCCTCTAAACCCTTATATTATTGAGGTGTGTTCCATGATAATGTGATATATATTCCTTCCATATATATCACAATGTGACTAAAAATTGTTTAAAAAAAATAATAACACATAAGAATTACTATGTAGGGAAATAGATAAATGGAAATGAAAAAAATAAACCAATTAGTTATACAAAGTGTCATATATGTATTAAAAATTTCAATGAAAAAAAATGAAATTAATCATATATGGTATTATGTAAAATAGAAGAAATACATAAATCATACAATCATTAAGAAGCAAAAAAAGACGAATAAATAAAAATAATCCCTTAATGGGATCACATGCCTCCTAGGTCATATATATCATCCCACGAGGTTCAAGTAGGCCTCACAATCTATAAAAACAATTTTATTAATTTGCCAATTGCAGATTCATAAAGAAAATGAGAAAAAAAGACATTTTCACACCATTTGAAAATAACATTTCAAATATTATGTAAAAATAATTTATAAACCAGCACATTGAAAACGAATTTATAAATCTAACTATTTCTATAAAATCACTTTTAAATTCATGACACCCCACTTTAGAGTATATCAATTGGTGTGAAGCACCCATTTTCAAGACAAAACATTCACCTTTTTAAAACATTTCAAGACACCATGAGACATATGGACTTAAAAACAATTAAAAAAGATTAAATTAAAACTACCTTCAATTACTAAATCATGCCCCTAAAATGACACAAAAACACAGACATTTTAAAGAAAAAACAGGTTTCACACGTCCCTCTAAATATTTAATTACCATTAAAAAAGCCATCATGAATTTTAACATCCACAATGAATGTAAAATAGATTTATGATAAGTTGTTAAACCATTTGAAATACTTTAAAGGCAAAAAATTCATTATTTTACAAGAACATTCCATGAGGAACCATTTTCAAGAGGACCACTATACTAATTTCCTAATATCTAAGAATGTGATACATCAATGTTAAGAAAAAAATCCATTTATAAATGTATTATATCATTCAACAAGCTTATAAAATGATCATAAAATAATATGAAATCATTTAAAATCATCTATGAAATATAGAACATGCATTAAAATAGAGTTACATAGAAATTCTGGACTTATGCAATCCTACTTACTATTACAGGGGTATGTCACATAACATAACATTCATGACTTTTAAGAAAACAAAGACGTTGAGAAAAGGAATAGAATATATTTAGAATATTTCATATACAATTTATTATTTTTTTATAAAATAGAATATATTTTATCTTATAAAATACTGATATATCGTCAAAAAATCTATGAAAACAAAAAATACCTATTTAATATATGATTCAACCCATAAAACTAAAAAGAGATAAGTATATAACAATCTAATTAATTTTTAAATTGACTTAGAGTGTGATTGAAATTTTAATAATTTATTTTTTAATGATTGTTTATGGAATCATGTCATATTGTTTGATAATTTGTTAATAGTGGTTTCCCATTATTTAACATTAATAACAGGTCCTTTTTATGGTTTTGAGTATTACACGCACGTTTTAGTGTTTTGAAACAGTAAATATGAATTCAAGTAAATTTGGATCAAAATGTAACTCAGAATGATGTTATATCAATTAATAAATTTCAAAAGAAAATATGGTCAATTTTCTATGATTCCATGGAAATCCAACATCGTTTTTCAGATTTGAATCCCCCGATACATGTTTTTAATGGATTTGGTACCTTTAGAAATTGTCAAATGGGCCATTTCGGCCACAGCACACATCAAATTGATGATTTAAGTACGCGTACTCTAAAAAAATAACATTATGTTATTTTCCTATGATTTAACATTATTCTAAAGTTTTTATATGTGGTTTTGTCCATTACACGCATGTTTTGGTATTTTACAATAATAAAAATGTGTTTACAGACATCCTAGGAAAACCAAAACTCAGAATAAAATTCCTATAGTTCTTAAATTTTAAAAATCAATCAATGGTGATTTCCTTAGGATTTTATTTCTGTCCCACACCATTTTCCTAGTTTTGAAACCTTGAAAAACGTTTTTAAAGGCTTTAATACCATTATAAATTGTTTACCAAGTGATTCTGACCACACGACACATCTGATTGACATGTTTTCTATGTGTATGTAAAAAAAACTCAACTATGGCTTTACCATGATTTCTTTTCAATCTGATATCATTTTCAATGGTACTTATATTTACATGATTATTTTAGTGTCTTAAAACACTAAAAATGTATTTACAGGATTCCCTCCAAAACTATAACTCAGAATGAAATTCCATCAAGTCATACATTTCAAAAATCAATATAAAGTCATTATCCTCTGAGTTTAATTTTAATCTAAAATTATTTTTCTTTTTTTGACCCATGAAACCCATTTCTAAAGCATTTAGTACCTTTAAAAACTCTTTACTGAGTCATTCCGACCACACCACATGTCATGTTGATGTATTTTATATGGTACACATAAACAATAACTGAAAAGTGATCATACCAAGATTATACATAAATATAAGGGATTTTAATATGTTTTTGACCATTATACACATGTATTAATGTTTTAAAGCACTAAAAATGAATTTATGATCATCCCAGGGAAACCATATCGAGGAATGACGTTATTTCAGTTCTTAAAAATAAAAAATCAATCTATGTTCATTTTCCATCGATTTTATAGCAATCCAAACTCATGTATCTTGTTTTTGTCACCCAACACATGTTTTTAATGGATTTGATAAATTTAATAAATTTTTAGTAAGTCATTTTGACCACACTACACATCATACTAATGTGTTTTTGATGTGTAAATGTCAGAAATTACTCGACTATGGTTTTACCATGATTTTATGTCAATATGAGATCATTTTGTATGGATTTGACCATTACATGTACTTTTTTAGTGTTCTAAAACACTAAAAATGCATTTATGGACATCCCATGAAAACTATAACTCAAAAGTAAATTTCATTTGTCCCTACATTTTTAAAAACAATATACAATATTTTACCTCCGATATCATGGAAATATGAAATCATTTTCCTTGTTTTAACACCCCTTGAAAAACTTTTTTAACAGCTTTAATACCATTAACATTATATATAGAGTCATTCTGACCTCACGACATGTCAAATTGATTTTTTGTCTATTAGTACACACAAAGAAAAAATAAACTATGGATGTCCCATGATTTCACATCCATCTGAGGTTGTTTTCTTTTCTTTTGACCATTACATGAAGATTTTTGGGTTTTAAAACACTCAAAATATCTTTAGGAGTATTATAGACAAACTATAAGTTGGAATGATCTTCCATCAATATTTCATTTCAAAAATAAATATAATTTCATTTTCCTCTAATTTTATGGAAATCTGACATCGTTTGTATGGTTTTGACCCATATTTTGATAATTTTAAATGCTCTGGTACCTTTAAAAACTATTTACTCAGTCATTCCAACCACACCGCATGTTGTATTGATGTGTTGTTTTGTTTCCATGTAACAAATAACTCAAAATAGTTTTTCTATGATTTCAAGTTATTATTGGGTTATTTTTTATGGTTTTCCCATTAAAAACATGTTTCAGGGTTTTAAAACACTAAGAATTAAATTATGGGAATTCCTGGAAAACCGTAACTCAAAATGTGATTCTGTCTATTCCTATATTTCTAAAATCAGTATAAGGTGGTTTGCCTATGATTTTATAAAATTTTGATGTCAGTGTTCTTATTTTTACCTCCCAACACATGTGTTTTAAAGGATTTGGTAAATTTAGAAACTATTTACATCTTTCCCCCAATTGGCATCAGTGAAGAATGAGGGAGGCAACGACAACATCCATGGGAAAGTATTTACGGGGAGAAAACATTGATTCAATGAAGAAGTGAGTGAGTTGAATAAGTGAGGATGTTGGATTGATTCTTGGTCGATGTTATATTTATAGGCTATGGGGGAGGTGCTCATGAGACGATGGGGGGACTCTGCACACCATCAACCCAAACTCGTCAACTAGTCATGAGGAGAATCAAAGACCATCTTCATTAATATGAACTCTAACACCCCCTCACCTAAAAATGGAATTTTATAATATTTTTTTTATTCGGGTTCAGATTCAAAAAAATTTGGGGGATGGGTATATCACAACAATACACACCCTAAATCTTATATCTCGCCCATTATTCAACAAGGACAAAACACTAGAAGAGAATACCCAAGGTATTTTATTGTTCGAACATGATTCATACACCCCTAGTAGTGCACTATAGCACATTCCATTACACTCAGAAGTGATGTTTCATTGATTATGACTTTTTTATAAGTAAATTAAATGATACATAAAATAATTTCTTCTATTACATAATTTATTTACACTGTGATATGTTAGAAAATACTTCTTTATTATTTTATTTACAGATCATATAATGATCATTTTAGAAAATAATTCTCAAATTTTATCACCTTCAAACCTCCGTTAAGTCAATTATGGGAAAATTACCTCTAGTGTTTGTCCACATGTGTTTTTCAAATCAATGATTATCACCATAGAATCATCCCACTATAATCACGTATGAATATAAATATTTTGGTGATCAATTTTGATTATAGATGGGTTATTTTAACTCTTTCAGCTCCCAAATCCTCCATTGAGACTACTGAACTATCCGGATTAAGAGTTCATATCCTTCTATTATATTTGGAAAATTTCACCAATATATCCTCTAATTATTTGTTCCCAATATAATCAATATACTATAAAATAATTTGCAATTTTCCTTAGATACCAAAGTATAGCCTTAACAATAGAAAAATATTGTTATCCCATATCACATCGATATCTGTTGGGTCAGAAGGATATCAGTCTTAGGATAATTATTAAATCATGGAAAAAAAATTGTGATAATATCCAATATAAATGAAGCATGAAACCAAATTACAAAAAACATGTTGATATAGATTTTAATATGGAAAACCCCTAAAATATGGAGGATTCAAAAACCTTGGGTAAAATCATAAAAATACACTTTGAATCAATGAGTAACAAAATCTAGTAAATCATGAGAATTGAATTTCAAATATAGCATAGAAAAAATATGTGAAAATTAAAAACATGATAAGCCTTCATTTTATCTCTGATAATTGTCTCACGATAAGATGTCAACCATTTGAAATCAAAACAAAAAATGTGATGTAATTTGACAACCTGATTTTGATAATGCTTGCTGGTCACCACATCATAAAAATGTTGTTTTCCATCTGGTGAACCATGTCATTGTATACATATTGAATATCTATGATAATGTATCACTTCACACCCCATGTTGTTCCCCTTTATTTTTTTCTAGGTCCCCAAGCAGTCTTATCCCATTAAAAAATGAGATATAAAAAACTCTCATGTATTTCATCTGCCTCAAAAAATCAAAGGCCAGAAAATAAATTTAGGAAATTATTTTCTCCTTTTTTAAACCCATATGGGATGAACTAAAACTACCCACCCTTCAACCCATCATAGAGGGAGAAAAATTCCAAGAAACTCAGTTGGATCATAAGTTAGTTGGAATTACACCATTCATCATCCTCTATAGAAAATATGAAATCCCTATTTTTAATCTGTGATAAAAACAAAAAAATCTATCCTTGCAAAAGAAATCTAAATATCAAATTCTTCAAAAAAACTGTGTCTCCACTACCCATGATTAACAAATCTAGAAATAACACTTGGCTCCACTAAAACATTGATTGTGACATAATATGGATCCCATGAAGTGATTAATTTCTCCCTCTACTCAACTTCCTATAATCTATTAGAAACTCTTAGTGCATATCCTCAATATTTAATTTTAATTCTGTCTTCACTAGTACCACTCCATGAATAAAAATAGTTAGGTGTAATACCTAAAAACCCTGACCCAAACTGCATCAGCTTCCAAACCATATTCATCATAGTCAATGACTTTCTACCCTTACGCAGCCATCACATGTTCCAGGAATCTGATGAAGACCTCTTTAGCATAATTCTTACCATCACCACACACATTTAAATCATTCATATAAAACAATTCATCCATTATGACTATATCATAACCCATCGATCCTCTAGATAGGTTCCATCTTCAATTTCAAAAACACTCTTGAATCCATCATTGTGAAGAAACAAGATGATAAAACATTATGACGTATACTTGGAACATGTATCAAACCCCTCAACATCATCCTAAAAAATTCATTCATAGTGATACAAATATGTATAACATCAATTAAATAAGTTGAATATCCATTTCCCATAATCAATATACTGAAGTTTCCTTCTCTTTATAAATAAAATAAATCCACCTTCGGTGCAACATTGAACAATGATTCTGAACCCACCATCCATTCCATGTACAGATCTGAACTACAACAATAAAAACAAATTAAAAGTAAATCAAACTCACCTTGTATAATAGATATGCTGGTATACTCAAAATTTGTGTCCTACACCTTCTTTTTCTCTTTATTATTTTTCAATGAATATTAGTTTCTATACTCCTGACACTACTTGTCACAAAAGAAGCACTTGATGTAGAATCCCTGACCCCATATTCTTAGAGCCGATGACTTACTTCATTATATTGGCATATAAACAAGGAAGTCACATCCCCGAGGACTGAATATATTAGTAGCCTTTGAAAATGAGATACATATATATGTTCTACATTATAAAATTTAAAGGGAAAACATTATATAAATTCTATTAGAAACAGCCATAACTCCTAGATTATGCCTATATAAATTCTATTGGAAACATGCATAACTCCTAGATTATCCCTGCAAGTCATTCAAAATATTAATCATCACATCATGGGGGATAATAAAACATATTTATGGGGCTATCTCAGTTGATTAGTAAGGGTATGTAATACAGAGGAATCATGTATAATGAGGTATGGTGAATAAAAAAGTACACATACCATTAAAAAATAATCTTGATCATAATATGACTGGAATAAAAGATGAATAAGTAATGAAATAATAAAATATAATTGGGGGTGTTATAGTAGTTGAATAATCACATATACAATAAATTAATAGTTTGATAATGATGGAATTTTTAATTTTGTACGTTATAACCATACTGTCATGGCACCGTTCCACGAAAATACATAAATGGGTAAACCCCAACCAGTTTATCTCCTGAAAACTACCAATTCAACAAGGGGATAAAGTGGGCCCACCAGACACATAATAAGTCCAATAAATTCCACATATTAAATGTTTGATACATAATAAATATATAAATTTATATTGAAACTAACATATTAAATGTTAATAACCTTCAATATAATCAATAAATATTCGGTGTAATATGGGGAATGATATTATGATAGAACATCCACAGTCAAACTAATCATAAATAATTTCATAAAATATGGTACATGATATAATAACATATTAACCCTAATTAAACATAAGAATCAATAAGTGTTTTTAAATAGATGAAAACACTCTTACAAAATCATCGAGTAATTCTTGAGAGAAATACTCTTTTACTTTTCAAATTAGAGTTCTTTTGGAAGAAAAATTGTATAAAAATAAAACTGAACAAAGATAGTTTTTTCATAATAAAATGGGAGATATTATAAAAATAATGGTGTATTAAAATATATTATAGAGTTTACTTGAATATAGGTAAGAATTTGAGAAGTTTTATTGAATCAGGCATGTTTATCGGGAAGAATTTGAGAAAGATCCTCTTAAAAGATGTAACTCCCCAAAAAATAAAGAAGGATTATAATTGGTACATATATATATAACATTGAAATATAATTTAATAGGATTACATGAGAATAATTATAAATTTCATTAGGTTAAAGAGAGAAAAATATGTAACCCGAAATAAAATGGATGTTCGGGTAGAAACCCTTACATTATGTCTGATTGTGTTATCCACTTGACCATGAGAGCCTAAAATCTGAAATTAGACTAGTTAATAAATTAATTAATAAATAATAAGGCATGTATATATTTTATTATAATATTATTAATATCATTTATGGCCTTTTTATAATTTATAATATTCAATTCTTTCTTCCCAGATTGTTTTTCCTTGATTTTCATGATCGATTCGCTTAATTATAAGTAATGGAGTTCATGTAAAACTAAAATAATTCTACAGAATTTAAATTTAATGTTATTAATGAACAAATATATCATTTATTGGAATTATTTATTATTCCATATATTAGAATTAATAATTAGATGACAAGTTAATGATAATCGTTTTTCTTAATTTTAATGGTTTTTCAATCACAATGAATTAGTTTTGTTATATTATTAAATATCATGTATATATAATGGTTCTAGAAAATTAAATGAGATATATTAAATAATATATAATATTATTCATCTTTAAAAAAGGTTTCATGGCCATCCTTGTAGGAGGAATTGAAGAACTATAGTTTTCCATCCACGATGGTTAGGAATCAGCACCTCCCAGATGGGGTTTTTGTTTTAAAATGAAATAGAGAGGGAGTAAGGAGATTGTTAATTGATATTTAATTAACATGATATCATTATATATATATTATATATATATATATATATGAAACTATAGTTATCATGATCATTTGCAAATAGGAGGTGAGGAGAGGATAATAAATGAAACTAAATTGAAAACGATATTAAAAGAAAAAGGAAGAGGGTTTATCACTTGAATTATCCTCCTTTAGAACCTCCTTTAGAAAATGTGTTTTGTTCTTTTTGAAAGAATAAGGCTTTATAAACATGGGGGAGATACAATGGGATATTATTTAGGAATATTTTTGACAATATTCAATGATTAGTGATATGAGGGGAATATGGGGTGAGGGGTGGTTTTTATAATAGGGGAGGGGTGATTTTTGAATATTTTAATTATTAATTTATTCAATTGGATTAAGAATACGAATAGTTTGATAATTTTCATCAAATATATGAAACTAACGAAGTGATGTTATATATTATGTTCCTCAAATCATAGTTGAAATAAGGAATACATTATTTATCCTTTTTACGTATTTATACCATAAATTATCGTATTTTACTATTCACTATAAATTCATGTATTTTAGAAAAATCCAAAAAATTCACCCTGACCATTTTTCACTATTTAGAATTCAAATATTAAATTCATTTTAATAAATTAATTTTCAAAACTTTATAAATTTATTTTATAAATAAAATAATCATTTACTCAAAAATACAAATTTTAAATTTACAACTCATTTTATAATACTTTCAAAAATTAAATAAAGTCTCATAAAATTATCTTAAAATCATAAGAGAAAATAATATTTATTTATGAATAAATTTTATGAAAATGAAATTTCTAATAAATCAAATAATTAATTATAAATTTGTAATTAAATATTGATGGCTTATGAAAATACCAACACTTAATGAATAATTTTTAAAATATTCATTTACATATACTTTGATATAATTATATGATAACTCCATTTATAAGGTGCCAAAATTTTATTTATACTTTCATAGGTGATGTTACTATTCGGTAGGCTAATTTAGTATTACTAAGGTTCATATTAATATTCCTACGGTAAATTTACTATTTCATCAGGATAGGTTCCATGACTTCTAGAAATACTTATTATATCATTAATTCTTCATTTATGATGTTTTTATTATGTTCTATAAGTGATTTTATGTGATCTAGACAATATAAAAAAATCCTATGAAGGGAAAGGTCATTTATAGAATTTTTTTGTTACATTCTTCCCTCCTACAAAAACCTTTCCCTTGAAATTTCTAAAATATCACCTCACAAAAAGATTTTGGTAGTTTTTCATCATAAGTTCTGTAGGCTCCCATGTCGTCTTTTTCAATTTTATGATTTTTCCAATGTACCTTTACCAGTAAAGTCATCTTCTTCCTCGACAAGTATTCTATAGTGTCCAGTATTAGGATAGTCTCTTGATTGTATGATAAGTCAGGATCAAATTCTATTCCTTCAGAAGTGAGGACATGTGTTGGATCTCGCATGTATTTTTTAAACAATGAGACATGGAAGACACTTTGTACATTAGAAATTCTAGGTGGGAGTTCTAAATGTTAAACCACAACTCCAATTCTATAAATAATTTCAAAAGTACCAATGTAGATGGATCTTAGTTTTACTTTCTTCACAAATAATATAACAACCTATCATGAAGATAATTTTAAGAAATCATGATCTTCTACAAGAAATTCCAAGTCCTTCCTTCCATTATCGTTATAGATCTTTTGCCTTCATTGAGCTAATCTGATATAGGTTTGAATAGTATTTACCTTCACTTTTGTTTCTTCCACAAGATTTGGGCCTACAAGCTTCCTTTCACCAACATCAACCCAACATGTTAGTGTATGACATCTCTTTCCATGCAATGCTTCATATGTTGTCATTTGAATACTATAATGGAAACTATTTTTGTAGTAAAACACTACCAAAGGTAAATAATGACCCAAATACCCTGAAAATAAAGTGAACAAGATCTCAACATATCATCTAATGTTTGGATGACTCTTTCTTAATTCTTTTCACTTTGAGGGTGATAAGAAGTACTCAAATGAATCTTACTATTATAATATTTTTGAATGATTTTCCCTAATTTTGATATAAATCATGGTTCACAATCAAACACAGTTGATATATGTCTCAATGAAGTCTTTCAAAAATCATTAATATAAATCTATGCAAGGCCCATTGGTGGAAAATCCTTCATATTAGCGAGGAAATGTGAAAATTTTGTAAGTCAATCAACAATTACCAATATTGCATCATTCTTACATGGAGTTTTAGGTAATCTAGTGTAAATGTTCATTTTAATGTCATCCCTTTTCCATGTAGAAATTGGAATAGGTTTCACGACTCTAATGGGATGTTGTCTTTTGGTATTCACTTGTTGGAAACAAATCATCTTGATACATAATTAGCAATTTTCCCCTTCATCTTGTCCCACTATAAATGTTCATTCAAAAATTTATATATCCTATTGATACGAGGGTTTATAGAGAAATTTTTGCTATGTACATCATCCAATAACACACTATTTAGCTTGGGTATAGATGGATCACATAGTCTCCTCCTAAATTTCTGAAGTCCATCCTCATACAAGTATTCTTGTAACTTCTCATCATTCACAACATTAATTTTCTTCTATATATTCTCATCATCTGACTATGATCTTTTAATTCATCCTAATAAATATGTTTGGGAATGTAATTTAAAAAGTAATTATGTTTTACCTTAATTGATAATCCCCATATACATATTAACTACATCCCTTAATATAAGATCCCTATCAAAACACATTTTGTGTATAACTCTATGATCCATCCTTCTTAATGTATAAACTACTTTATTTTTCTTTCTAGGGTGATAGTGTATTGAAAAATAATTCTCTTTGAGGAGCTCGAGCCATCGTATGTGCTTAATGTTTAGTTCTATCTGTGAGATGTTATATTTTATACTCTTGTGATGCACATATATGATACATCTTTAAATACAGTGATAGTGTCTTCATATCTTTAGAGGAAGGATTATAGATGCTAACTCAAGATCAGGATTTGTATAGTTCTATTTCTAAGTTTTTAGCATCCTTGTTTTATAATCAATAAGTATATCATTCTGTATAATGACCCAACCATGTCATTTCTTTGATTCATCATTATAAATAAAAAATCCACCATTCCCTGATGGAAGATCCAAGATCGGAGCATTTAATAATCTCCACATCAATTTTTCAAAACATTCTTCAAATTATTTTCTCAAAATGAACTTTACCACTTTATGTGTAAGCTTGGTTAACAAGTTAGAAATCAAGAGAAATTCTGAATTCAATGCCAATAGTAACCTACTAAACCCATGAAACTATATACCATAGTTATGTTCAATGTTCTAGGACATTCTTAAACTTCCATTTTCATCATAGGGTCAGCTACTATTTCATCCATATAGACAATATGGCCAAGAAAAAAAAATTTGAAGCCAGAATTCACACTTTCAAAACAACTAATGTAACTCGTTCCTTCTAAGAGACCTCAGAATAATGCACAAGTGATCCTAATGATCATCATAGATTTTCAAGTATACCAATATATCATTAATAAATACCACAAAATGTCAACATAATATTCCTTGAAAACATTATTAATTAGATCCATGAAATCAGAGAGTGCATTAGACAACATAAAAGGAATTACTATAAATGCATAATGGACATACCTGGTTTGAAATGCTATCTTTAGAATATCTCCCATACTCAAATGAAAATAATGATATCATGATCATAGGTAAATTTTACAAAAACATTGTTCTCAGAGAAGTTGATAAAATAAACATCAATGTGAGGAAGATGATACTTGTTATTTATTGTTATACCATTGATCTCTTTGAAGTTAATTCATTGCTTCATAGATCCATATATCTTCATAATGAAAATAACTTGATCTACCCATGGGTAAACCATAGGGAGAATAAAACCCTTAAAACTCAACTACTCCAGTTGTTTCTTTAACTCCACTAATTCCACTATTTAAATTCTTGGAGTCTTTGAATTCGGGCTTTCACTAAGAATTAAATAAATATAAAACTAAATTTCACCCTCCATAGGATGTCTGAGTAAATCCTCTAGAAACAAATGAATGTATTCTTGAATAATAGGTACAAACTCAATTTGAATATTTATTTCATCACCTATAGATATTGTGTTTTCTTCCCCCCCCACAATAATTTCATTCAGTAGAGCTATTGGGGGTGGATTTGGATAAGAATCAAATTATGAGGTTTCTACACTAATGAAAATGGATTATGCAAAATTCTCAAAAATTAAAACATCCTTATTCATGAAATTTATTTCTTCAACATATTTTGAAATCCAATCATTATGAATAATTATTTCAAAGTCAAGAAAGAGTATGATGATAAAGTTAGCAACTAAATCATGTTTATATGATATAAGAGTGTCTGATCAACACATCATTGTTGATATGATACTTCAATTGGGAGTTCTAACTTAAAAATCAATTATTAAAAAAATTATAAATGTATAATATTTATTGGAAGTTTAAAATATATGAATGAATATAATGATCTAGAATCAAATAAATAATTGGCTATGTTTGTGGAAATGAATAAAGTACATACCACCAAATCATTAGGAACATGAACCGCAATAGTTATGACCGCATATGTCTGCCATTTCTCTATTGTCCTTCTTTGGGGAAATAATACTTGAGGGTTAGGAAATTCATCTTCATAATGTCCCATAACATTAAAATTATATCATTGAACATTGGCATATTCTTTCTTTCCCTTACAATTAGGGGCTTGCTGGCCATTTTGACCAGACATGTAATTGACTCCCATTACCTTTAAGCATGTACCATGGTTATTATTCCTATAATTACTTCATGGTGAAACATAAACTCTTCCCTTATTTCCCATTTAATTATTTCCTTTTCTACAGTTTTCATTAGCTGTATTAATCACTTTTTTCTTTTAAATTCACAAGACTTATAGAATTGTTTTTGTATTGATAGCACATGAGACTATATCTTATTGTGATGAGAATTTATGAGAGACTAGTTCCCTTCGTAAGAATGGTTTTAAACTATAAAATAATTGAACAATCATTCTACATGGATTATATATGTAGTCTGTGGAATGTATTTCAATCCTTGTAATGTTGGATTCATACTTCACAATATTTTCATTGACATACTATCATATACTCAATAATTTCATCTCCATATCTGCTCACTATTTGTGATGAAAATATTTTTCATGTAAAATTTCCTTAATGTCCTTACATTCCATATTTTAAATCTCTTCATAATCCTTTTAGTTTTTAATTGACGGCCACATTGATATGCATCTCTCGATAGATGATAATCTTTCATGGAGTTCTTCCCTTTTTCATTACTTGGAACGGGAAAAATATCTTCATTAAGGAACATATCCACTACTCTGATATGAAACAGTTTTTATTCTCATTATATAATGGATAATTTTGTCACATAAAGTTATCTAACATTTCTCCTCCACATTGTGGATCAGGATTCTCCATATGGGTATGGTTATTATTCATAAATTGATCCAGTAGTCCTAGTATAGTCACAAGTTTTTTAGGACCAGTCGCAGCTCCAGAAATAACATCATTATCATCCATAGGAGGGAAACCCATACCTGAGATACACATATTCATTTGGTTTCCATTCCATCCACTACGACCAGATTCTATATAATGACATACAATAAATTAGTTTTCAAATCATAATGTAAAATGTCGAACTCAAAAAATAGTTATCATAAATTTTAATTTTATGCATGTCTAATCTCATGGTCACAAGCATGGTTTATTTGGGGAAATATTTAAATTTAAATCCTTCATAATGGTTTGTAAAAAATGTGAATTATCCTATGAATATACCTAGGGAGCGTCAAAACAGGTGTGTAATAAGGCCTGTTGTCATGTACTAGGTTACACCGAGTTAGGGCCGGAATACCTTTTTGGGGTTATTACTCCTAGGTACATCTATTCCATAACCACATCAACTTGAAGTATCAAGATAGGTATTTATTTCCAAGGAATATCCACATAATCTATTCCATACAAAAATTCTAGGATATTCTTGTCTTCTTATCCTTAAGGTATATCTTATGGTTTTGTTCACTAATCTATGTTTTATATATTTAGAATACAATGTTTCTTCAAAAACTTCTTTGATACCAACTATAGAGTCTCCAACCCCAGTTTCCCAGAGTCGGTGCCTTACATCATTACATTAGAATATAAACAAAGAATACGAATCATAAAGGACTGAATAGTTTAGTAAATTAGGAAAATATGATACATACATATGTTTTACATTAAAACATTGAAAGGAATATATATATATATTCCATTAGAAACATCCATAACTCCTAGATTATCCCAGCATGTCATTCATAATATTCTTATTTTAATCCTCAAGAAAAATAAAACATAGGAATTGGTGAGATCATATGTTCAGTAATGGAAATTAATATCGTGGAAGAATAAGTATTGAGGCATGATAAATAAAAAAATACACATTCCATTAAAACATAATCTTGAGAATAATATGGGAGGAACAAAATATAAATAAATAATTCAATAATAAAAAATAGAAATTTATATTTCTACTAGTAAAATAATCACATGGAATATGAATTAATAGTTTTATAATGATGGAACACATAATACAGGGTGTAAAAACCATACTGTAAAGGCATCAACCCAAGACCATACATAAATGGGAAAAAACCCAAACTGGTTTGTCTCATTAGACCTAATGATGAAACGATGAGCTACTGTAGGCCCAACTTGACACTTCCTATGTCTAATTCATTTTTTTATGAAATGGGTGAAACATAATCATCATATAAATTCCTATTAAAACTAACATATGAAATGTAAATAACTTTAAACATAATCACTAACCATTTGGAGTAATATAGTGAATTGTATCAAGATATAACATCCACAGTCAGACTATTCATAAAGCATTTAATAAAAAATGCTACATGATATCATAAAATATTAATCCTAATAAAACATATTAATCAACAAGAGTGTTGAATTAGGTGAAAAACTGTTTATAAAATCATCGAGTAATTGTTGAGAGAAATACTATTTTACATTTCAAAGAATATTTCTTCTATAAAAATAATTTTATAAAACTAGAAGTGAATTTTGATAGTTTATTCATAATAAAATGATTTATTTTATAAAAATAATGGTGTATGAATACATATTATAGAGTGCTCTTGAAAATAGGTATGGATTCCATAAGTTCTTTTGAATCGGGCTTGTTTGTCTTAATTGTTTTTAGAAAGTTCCTTTTAAAACATGTAAATCCCCATATAAATGATGAATTATGATTGGTACAAATATATGTAACATTTAAATAGAATTTGAGAATAGTAAATTAGAATAATTAAGCATTTCATTTGGGTATATGTATAAATAGAGTAACTCGAAAGAAAATGGAGGTTCGGGTAAAAACTCATACCTTCTGTCTAAAAGTGTTCTCCACATGACCTTAAATTCCTATAATATGAAATTAGACTCATTAATAATTTTATTTAGAATCTATTATAAATGAATATATTTTATTATAATTTTATTATGTTCGTTTACAACCTTTTGATAAGTTATAAGACTGAAATCCTTCCTTTCAGAGTGTTTATTTCATTGATTGTAATGATTGGTTTGCTTTCTTGTAAGTAATGGAGCTTATGAAAAAAGGTATAATTCAAAAAAATTGTAATTTCATGTTTTTAATTAATAACTAGAAATGTAATTGGTATTGTTTATTATTTTTGTTTCATATATGATTATGAATGACTGGGGAGAGAAGAATGAGAAGATGGTGGCATAGGGGGGGGGGAGTGAACCCTAAACTAGGCAGCCAAAGGATTGGTGGGAAAGATGCTTATGGCTCAAATAATGGTGGAAAAGGGGAATTGATCCCTAAGAATGAAAATATAGGTAAATATTAATTCTTCTATTATGTGAGTAAGAGAACCAATGTGTGAAGATTACCTAGGTCGTTGGTCTAAAAATAAATTTTGTAGAAGTCATAAAGGCTTCAATTGGTCCTTCAATTACTAATTTTGATTCACCTCTTTATGGGTGGGTGATTAGGAAATGGAAAATGGATTATGTCTCATAGAACCAAGATGATGTTAAATAAATGATTAATCTAGACAAATTCTCATTCATTACATGGGTCCTGGCCACAAGAGGTGAGAAATTATGAAAATTTACCGATCTAACCAAATATATTTTAGAGATATGGGGATTTGATTAGTGGAGGATGACATCGATGGGAAGAGGATATTATTATGTAGTCTTCCCTTATGATGAATTCAAGCAATGTGTGTGATGAATGGGTTCAATATCTTTGAAACCTAGCTTCTTGTGCATACAATAATGGGATATGAAATTTGATCCCACTGATGTACGAAATACACATGCTCAGATTTGGATAAGTATCTATTAGACCAATTGGCTATAATAGCATCCCAGGATCCTATTGGACATTGAATATTTTATGGGGAACCTAATAAAAGTGGATAAGAAAACATATAATCCACATTTTGGGCATTATTCCAATGTGTTTGTGGAGGTTGATATGTATGGCACCTTGCTAGAAGAAGTTGTTCTGACAACAAGAGATTATAATATGAGACTTCATATAAACTATGAAAGGAGGTCTATTTTATATTTATGATATAAGTAATTTTCACACCATCATGATAAGTGTAACACAGATTAAGATTCCATGTTTCTGAAGGTTATATGACATAATGATTATTCATGTTGAAGGATGAAGGGTAATTCTACCATTCCTAGAATCTCCAAGGAGGAGGATACTTATGGTCAGCCTAGGAAACATATAAAGGGGGTTACAATTGTAGTGTGGGTTCCTCCTATTAATAGATCCTTGATTTGTTGGGAGAAAGATGATGATGGGAGCTCTCTTATAGAACCCCTTCATAACCCGCCCCATATTTCTAGTACATGAATAAAACTAGATGGTTATGCCCAACTAGATGCACATATTTCAGGGATTTCTGGGTAGGGTACATAATTGCCTCTTGATTCACCTATGCCTCCTTTTGACAGAAATTCTAGCTCTATATATGAACCTTGGAAGGAACACACACTAGGAATCACATCATTTGAGGAGCCTTTGGTTAATTCCTTTTCTACGAGTAGAGGAAAAAAGTCTGTTATTAAACATCTTGTGATCAGTCCAGGAGTTATAAGGAAGGGTATGGAATTTTCCATAGATACAACATGGAATGTGTTAGGTCATGATTAAAATAAGTCCAATCGAAAAGTTGAAAATGGATCTATGATCAGTACATCCTCCTCCCCTACCGTTATACAAGGTAAAGATGGATTTTATGGAACTCCCACACTAATTAAATCTATCACGGAGGAACCTTTCTTGGATGTTCATCATTCCAAGGATTCTTGGAAAGTCCCTCATTCTATGGGAATATTCGTGCACATGTAAGCCAACAATAAGTTTTCACATGTCGATGGGAAATACTGGTAAGAAAAGACTTATGTTGTGTCAATATCTAATCAAGTGGACAATTATTCAAGTCATGAGGGAGGTGAAACTATCCCTGAACTAGTTGTATAGGTCAAAATGTGTTATTAAACAATTTATAATGAAACTGAAAGCTTAAGAAATAAGAAAGATAGTGGAAAAGTAAAAGACCATAAGGATGTGGCATTGGGTGGGGGAGATGGACACATAAAAATCCTCCCCCAATGAATATTCAATGTTGGAATTGTAAAGGTCTCTCAAATATCCCAATGTCCAAAGCCCTTAGACATTTTATTATGCCCCACCAACCACTACACATTGTAATTGCAAAACCCAATATGCTATTTATTATATGGATAAGATTCAAATGGACCTCTCATGGATACAATTTTTTCTCTGACAACATTAATTAAATAAACATGGATCATCATTGAGTTTTCAAGAGTAAAAACCCTCACACATCACAAGTTAGTTCTAAGAAGTGCATATATGTTTCTATTGATGTTCACTGTTGTAGTCACCTGGTTACTATTGTCTATGAATCAACCTCATTCCTCAGCGGTAGGTAGATATGGGAAGATATTGGGGATATATATGGATCTATATTCCATAAATGGATGCTTTTGGGTGACATTAATAATGTCTTAAGTCCTAATTAAAAAATTGTAATGTACTTCCATAGAGTTTACCCACCTGAATTTTTTTCTTGTATTGATCAATATGATCGTATTGAAGTTCCTATTGTATGTGATGCTTTTACATAGAGCATATATACTATTAATGGAAGATTGGATATTAAACATGATATGTGATTCCTTTATATGGATTACATGAAAATATTTAAGGGTATATCTAGTCACACCTTGCCTAAACGTCACTCTAATCATAACCCAATAATTGTGGATATTTCTACCCACACTAAATAGTCATCCACTTTACCATTTCTCTTTATTAATTGATGGATCACCATTCCAGGGTGTAGGGAAATGATTATGTAGGTCTGGAAGGAAGATTTTATTAGTATCCCACTTCATATTTTATACTGAGAAGCTACGACATGTTAAAATACATCTTAGAGAATAGAGTAGGAAATATTTTTATAATTTGGATAGTGAGATCAATATTGCAGAAGAATTCCTTGAATTCTTCCAAATCATTATCATTATTTATTTATTATTATTCAAAATAGGATGGGTAAAAAATAGAAGTCTAAGGAAATAAGGGAGGATCCCCAAGGAGGGGAGTTATAGAGGCTTGAAATTGTGCATACCCAAAGCATATCATCTAATCAGATTGTTCCATTCAATAGGTAATAAGAGTATATTTAGGGGAAGAAAACATGAAGTCCATATGAATCCATATGAGTGAGATAATCATTAACCATATTTCCCTCCCTCTAGGTGTGCAAACAATATAGTTCCAAAATTGATGAGATTCTTCCACCTTATGAGGACCTAAAGTATTTTCCAGGGGATAGTCCACATACCATTCAAGTCATCATGAAGGATATGAGAGTATGTCTCTACCACAGTAAGAGAAATACTCTGATGCCTATAGAGATGAAAATCCATGAGAATTTCCATCACCTCAGCAAGAAGGGAGTGACCTCTACTGAAGTGAGCAGAGAAAGAAATAATGACACAACCCCTAGTATCCTGAACCACACCCCCACCCTCCATACCATTTATGACACACGAGCCATTAATGATGAGATTCAAACCAATAATGTCCATGAAACAGTGCACCTAGTGTCTAGGATTAGTGGAACGGACCACTATAGGGTCCACCTAAAGGGGCCTGAGAGAGGGGGAATCATGCTATTTACTGTAAAACCAAATGATATTATAAGGCCCCAGCCTTAAAACTTACTTAATCTTGAGATATTTCAAGAATACACATTGAGGATCTTTTTAGGATTGGAGTTTTAGAGAATTAGATCATAAAACATGCATTACATTCCACATTTAAACAAAGTGGTTACATAAAAGATAGTATTCATTTTTCCCATCAACGGAAACATATTTAAAATAAAACATGGATTCTTTCTTGACAATTCCTTGACACTATCATCATATCATGTACCTTTCCCTTGACCTGTGAAAAAACATTTCCAAAACATGGGATGAGAATAAAAAGCTCAGTAAGGGATATAAAAATATGGAAAGGAAACATGAGTACATGTATATATGAGAATCAATGAAATCATAGTTTACCCATAAAACATAAGCACTTTAAAATACCTCATCAAATCATGAATAAATCATATAAATCATAAGACATAAAGGTAACTTGAGGCATTCATAACATTCTTACGTAGGGAGTAACCCTCTTGGTTATGTTTGGAATACCCATCACTGTATATTCCCTAAATCTCTTCAGAGAAACCTTAACGTTTAACTTCTTCCTATTACCCAATGCATTGGAGAGCTATATCGGGCTCACCCGCCCTTAGTTTATCACAGAACCACCCATCTTCATAACAATTCCCACGAACCATAACATAATCGTATCACATAAAACATGCATAAAGGAAAAATAACATTTCCACATTTCAATCACAAGATATCAATACCACACATTGATATAATAAAAAAAATTTTAAAACCATTTTCAATACCAAAATAAAATAAAAGTAAAAAATGGTATTTATTTTTCATTTTAAAAAAGGTATGGCTTGTAGAGGAAGCCGAAACTCAAATAATGGTCACGGCGGCGGTGAAGTAGTTATCTCCACATACGTAAGACAAAACATTCCTCTTGTTGTTTATTAAAATGATTTGTATAAAAAAATTCCTTTTGAATAAAAGTAAAAGTCAAAGGGGTTTATACCCCGTATAAAAGAATGTTGTGTATAAAACAAAATATGCCTCATTGAATGGAGATTGAGACGAAGTCCCATACAAAGATCATTTTTTTTAAATAAAATAGATATATTATGTGTATTCAATATAATTAAACATAAAGAAAGTACAAATACAAGATAGGACATGATAATATCATGACATAATATGAAAGTAGGAGATTAACCCAAAGAACGGAAATTGGGTTAAGAAGTTACCTTACCTCGGGTCCGACTTGACTTGATCGTTCTCTATCCTCCTGAATAATAAACTTGAGTTAATTTATACTTTCTTATGAACATTTTTTTAAGTTCATTATTCCTTTTATAATACTTATTACCATGTTATTAACACTAGGTAATTATTTAAGTTAATAATGGTCGTTTTGTCGATCATTGCTACTTGAGTCAAAAATAAACTCTTTATAATTACAAGTTTGTTCATGGGGTAAAATATCAAGTATATACAGAATTATATTCATTATGTAGATATCATATATATAATATATATCCATTATATACATGCATTTATAATATTACATAACATTTAGAGGTAAGAAATGAAATGCACCGTTCATGGAGATGGTAATCCGTATGTACGCATGAATGCTACTTCCACTTCTATTTCATATTTAATAGAATTAAAACATAATGACTCATAATAGTACTATAATTAAAGTATGTTCTAATATATAATATCATTAAATATATCCTTTATACATAACACATATGGTATTAACGAATCAAATCACTTTGAGGGGGTAGTAGTCCGCACTTCCTAAAATGAAGATACCGCGTTTACCCATAATGGAAACCATAAAGGTATGACATAAATGAAAAATAAAAAAGATTAAGTAAAACAATAAACATATTATATATCATAAATAAATATAGTGACATATTAATGGACACCTTTAAAATTGTTAAAAGAATATTGAACAATCATCGTTTCGTGAGGCAGCAATTCACCATCCACAGAAACAATATGTTTTTTAACCATTAGATGTAGGTGTGTGTACGTGTAGCTCAAATCATTGTTATAACAACATCCTACTATATTAAAGATACTGGTGTTGTTACAAAATAAATGAATAAAAAGAGGGTTTCTTGAAGACATTACCTTAAAAAGAGGTAACTCCCTTTGGTTTGAACCAAAAGGGTTTATTGAAGAGGTTGCTGCCTATATTAAGGATTATAGGATGAGTATAGGGATGTGGAGAGACAAAATGAGTAGATCTTGGATGAGCCAAAGGCTTTAGAGGTGTGGGTAAGGAGGTAGAGGTGGGGGCCTTTTATAAGAGGAGAGAAGGGGCACTCTTGGAAAGGTATAAAATGTTACTTTATTTTCAAATGAGTTTCGGACTTTAAAGGTACCACATTGATATATTTCAAGTATAAGGTGATAAGAGTTCAAAATCCACCCATAAAATAGGTTTTTGACATGTGTAGGTATTAGATTTGACATTATCGCTTTATTTTAGTTAAATCGTTAAATAATGAGGTAATCACTGCATCATCATGATGTCAAAAATAAATTAATTTATTTAATGTATAAAAATTATAAAAAAAATACTATGTTGTAGGAAATCTTGTTAGATTTCCAATGAATATTTATAGTCGAAGAGATAATTTATGTAGACAAAATTAAATTTTTTTACTTAGTTGATACATTCTTTTTTATATTTACTTTTTTTAAAAAAATAAAAAGATAAAAAGTCATTATCACACAAAAGTGATTCCATGTGGTCCCCAAGTTTGGCACAAGGCATCCCATGGTTGGCCATGACAAAACCATTAGTATTAGGACACATGTTGTTGTCATTTTTTATTATTATGATATTATTCTATTATCCTTAACTACCCGATTACTAATTAATCAATATAATTAATGATGATTACCGTCGTTACTATTCACAAAGTCCAAAAACAAAAGAGTATTAATTACACAATTTGAACCTTATGTTTCCAAATATGGAATCAATTTTACCATATTCCAAACACAGAAATTGCAATAATTAATTTAAAAATAATTTTTGTTCTCAAAACAAATAGCGGTTTTTTTGAAACAATATCTATGAAAAGTTTGGCATTTGTTTATGCCAAATTCCAAAGTAAAATTAATTCTAATGACCACCATTGAATTAAATTGTAAAAATATATTCTAATTACACTTTAAAACCTATTATAAAGATAACGTAACTTCATAATTAAATTAGATGAAAAAGCAGTTTTGATGTAAAATGCAGTATTTTACACTATTCATTAAAAAATGAACATTGTCAGAAAAGTACCAAAAATTTAACCAAAGTAAATTTCAATGTCCCAATAATAAAGAATAAATATATTTTGAAAAATAGATCTTATAAAATTATCAAAAGTTTTATTTAAAAATGGTTTTCCATCAAAAGCCAGTAAAACAATCTTTTAAAAATATTAGTGTATTCCAGGCTTAAGATTAGATTTATTCTCATTTTAAGCATATAAAACACTATCTAATTCATAAATAGACATAGATAACTATATCTATTATTCATTACTAACTTTGGATGTTAAAACCTCTCCCCTTTAGAAAATTGTGTCCCCACAATTTATTTACTTATCGAATAAGTGGGGGTATTTATCTCTCATTGCATTTTCAGATTGCCATGTTGCCTCTCCACTCACGTGGTTCTTCCAAAGAACCATTACTTTATGAATCATCTTATTCCGCAACACTTGCTCCATGTGGTCAAGAATCTGGACCGATTGTTCCTCATAAGACAGATTCTCTTCCAGCTGAACTACCTCCAGACTCAAAACATGAGATGGATCTGGCATGTACTTCCTTAACATTAAAACGTGAAAAACATTGTGTACCTGAGATAAACTCAGAGGTAAAGCCACTCGGTATGCAACTGATCCAACTCTCTCGAGAATTTCATATGGTCCAATGAACCTTGGACTCCTCTTTCCTTTCATACCAAATCACATCTCACTTTTCCATGGTGATACTTTGAGAAAAACATGATCACCTACCTCAAAAGAGATATCTTTCATCATATTGTCTGCATAACTCTTCTTCCTGCTCTGAGACATTCTCATGTGTCTCTGTATCATCTGAACTTTTTCTGCCAACTCTTCTACCAATTCTGGTCCGATTCACTTCCTTTCACCCACTTCATCCCAGAAAGCTAGAGTTCAACACCTCTTCCCATATAATGCCTCAAATGGTGCCATCTGTATACTAGAATGAAAACTGTTATTATAAGAAAACTCAACCAAAGAAAGATGTTGGTCCCAACTTCCCTGATAATCCATCGAAGAAGAACGTAGAATATCCTCCAATGTCTGAATTTTTTGTTCTGACTTCCCATCTGATTGAGGATGAAAAGTTGTACTAAAATTTAATTCAGTACCCAACGACATCTGAAAGCCGTTCCAAAAGTTAGAAGTGAACCTGGGATCATGATCAGATACAATGGAGAGAGGAACTCCATGCAACTTGACTATCTCTTTGAGATATAATCGAGACAGTTGATCTAGAGAGAATGTATCTCGAATAGGAATGAAATGAGAAGATTTTGTCAATTGATCAACAATAACCCAGATTGAATTATTACCTCGAGGTGTCTTTGGCAATCCCACAATGAAGTCCATGGATATATTTTCCCATTTCCATTCTGGCATTGGTAAAGGTTGAAGCATCCCTTTCGGTAACTATCACTCTGCTTTAACCTATTGACAATTCAAACACTTCACAGTAAAATGAACAATATTTCTTTTCATTCTGTCCCACCAGTAATACTCCCGAAGATCTCTATACATCTTAGTACTGCCTGGATGAACTGAAAATGGAGAACTATGAGCTTCACATAACAACTCTCTCTTCAACTGTGAATCACAAGGCACACACAATCTCTTCTCAAATCTCAAAACACAATAATTATCAATGTTGAATTCTTGCAACTTACCCTTCTGAACAAGTTCTAGCTTTTTCTGCAACTCACTGTCTTGCTTCTGTGCTTGCTTAATTCTATCTGATAGAGAAGATTTCACTGATACCTGAAACGAAATAGAAGGACATCCTGCACCAACAAATTCTTTTCCAAAGTTCATCAAATCCTTTACCAAAGGATCACATTCCAATCACAACATTGTTAATGAATCATTACTTTTTAGACTCAAAACATTAGCCACTTTATTTGCTTTTCCCGGATGGTAATGAATTGTTCAATCATAATCATTGATTAATTCTAGCCATCTCCTCTGTCTCATGTTCAATTCTTTCAGAGTGAATATATACTTTAAACATTTGTGATCGGTATATATTTCACACTTTACTCCATACAAATGATGCCTCCAAATTTCTAAAGCGAAAACAACAGTAGTTAATTCCAAATCATGTGTAGAGTAATTTACCTCATGAGTTTTCAACTGACGTGAATCATAAACAATTAACTGATCATTCTGCATTAGGACACAACCAAGTCCTTTCAATGAAGCATCACTGTAGATAACAAACTCCCCATTCCTGGAAGTTAGTGCCAAAACTGGAGCATTCACCAATCTTCTTTTCAGTTTCTGAAAACAATCATCACATTCTTTTGTCCAGATAAACTTAACACCCTTCTGAGTTAGCTTAGTCATTGGAATAGATAACTGGGAAAAGTTTCTAACAAACCTTCGGTAATAGCCTACCAAACCAAGGAAGCTACGAATCTCAGTTACATTTGTGGGTCTTGGCCATTATTCAACAACATATTACCACTTCATTTGATGGCCCAACATCTGCTGAAGTAGTTGCAAACAATTTCACCACCATTTTTTTCTTGTAGTCTGACTGCTTCCCATCACTCGAGATCTTTGTCATACACTCGTTTGCATAATGACCCATCTCATTGCCCATAAAACATTTCACTAACTGTAAATCAAATTTGTTCTTACCGTCACATTGATCTTTTTCAGTGCAATCATGAGCCTTATATCCCATCTTACCACATTGGTAGCACTTTTTATAATTCAGAAGACATTCCCCATCATGACTTTTACCAAATTTGTCACAAACTGGAAACTTAGTTTTCTTACCATCAAACATTTTTGAATAATTATTCCCTTTCTCCTACCACCTCGGTCTCTTCTTCTGTAGGTTGTTATAGGACACTTGATCATCAGGAAACTCCATTTCCACCTCATCAGCACATCGAACAAGCTTTTCATAACTCTTGAACTCACGATAAGATAAAGCCCTTCGGTATTTTTGATTTAATCCTAAGTAAAAATAATTGATTTTACTATCAAGGTCTCTGATAAAATTTGGAGCAAACCTTGCCAATCGCATGGACCTTTCTTTATAAGTAGCCACTGAGTCTTCCGCTTGCCTCAATTCCAAGAATTGTTTTTCCATCCTAAGTCGAACAGCCTTAGGAAAATATTTCTCAAGAAACATACCTTTGAATTCATCCCAGTCGAGAGCATCAATCTCATCAGCGTCCCTGGTATTTTTAACCATCTTCCACCACTGATCTGCTTCACCCTCCAAATGGTAAATAGCAAGACTAACCTTTTGATTGTATGAATACCCCATGACATAAAAAATCTTCTCCAGTGCTTTAATCCGCCCTTTAGCTAGCACAGGGTCAGATGATCCTCTAAATTATGGGGGATGTTGCCTCATGAAATGTTCCACCACTGACATGTTCCTCTGCGGTTGATCATGCTGATCTCGTGCATGGATACTGCCACCATTTATCGCTTGAGTCAACTGTGCCATTACTAAAACAAACAGTTCAGTTCCAATTCCGACCATCTCAGGATGCTGATTAGGAAGGTCATCTCCTTTTGTATACCGTCCTAGCACTGTTTCCCTATTTCCTTTGCGGAAAACCATTCTGAAAAAACATGTCTTAGATGAAGCAACATGGTAATATTCAAATGCTATATCATTTCAATTTGACCATAACAAAATATTTTTGGATAATCATTTAATAGAATCCAAACTCCTAATGTTATCTAAACCGACCTCTGATACCAACTATAATGCCCCAGCCTTAAACCTTACTTAATCTTGAGATATTTCAAGAATACACATTGAGGATCTTTTCAGGTTTAAAGTTTTAGAGAATTAGATCATAAAACATGCATTACATTCCATATTTAAACAAAGTGTTTACATAAAAGATAGTATTCATTTTCCCATCAACGGAAACATATTTAAAATAAAACATGGATTCTTTCTTGATACTTCCTTGACACTATCATCATATCATGTACCATTCCTTTGACCTGTGAAAAAACATTTCAAAAACATGGGATGAGCATAAAAATCACAGTAAGGGATATAAAAATATGGAAAGGAAACATGAGTACATGTATATATGAGAATCAATGAAATCATAGTTTACCCATAAAACATAAGCACTTTAACATACCTCATCAAATCATGAATAAATCATAGAAATCATAAGACATAAAGGTAACTTGAGTCATTCATAACATTCTTACGTAGGGAGTAACACTCTTGGTTACATTTGGAATACCCATCACAGCATATTCCCAAAATATCTTCAGAGAAACCTTAATGTTTAACTCCTTTGAATTACCCAATGCATTGGAGAGCTATATCGGGCTCACCCGCCCTTTGTTTATCATGGAACCACCCGTCTTTATAACAATGCACAAGAACCATAACATAATCGTATCAGATAAAACATGTATAAAGGAAACATAACATTTCCACATTTCAATCAGAAGATATCAATACCACACATTGATATAATAAAAAAATTGTGAAAACCATTTTCAATACCAAAATAAAAGAAAAGTAAAACATGGTATTTATTTTTCATTTTATAAAAAATTTATGGATTGTATAGGAAGCCGAAACTCAAATAATGGTCACAACGGTGGAGATGTCATTATCGCTGCATACGTAAGACAAAACATTGCTTTTTTTTGTTTAGTAAAATGCTTTGTATAAAAATATTACTTTTGAATAAAAGTAAAAGTCAAAGGGGTTTATACACTGTATAAAAAAGGTTGTGTATAAAACAAAATATGCCCCAATGAAAGGAGATTGAGACGAAGTCCCATACAAAGATCATTTTTTTAAATAAAATAGATCTATTATGTGTATTCACTATAATTACACATAAATAAAGTACAAATACAAGATAGGAAATAATAATATCATGACATAATTTGAATGTAGGAGATTAACCCAAAGAACGGAAATTGGGTTAAGAAGTTCCCTTACTTCAGGTCTGACTTGACTCAATCGTTCTTTAACCTCCTGAATAAAAAACTTGACTTAATTTCAAAATGATTAAGGACCTTTTTCAAGTTCATTATTACTTTTATATCACTTATTACCATGTTATGAACACTATGTAATTATTTAAGTTAATAATGGTCGTTTTGTCAACCATTGATACTTGAGTTAAAAATAAACTCTTTATAATTACAAGTTTGTTCATGGGGTAAAATATCCATTATATCCAGAATTATATTCATTATTTAGATATCATATATATAATATATATCCATTATATACATGAATTTATAATATTACATACCATTTAGAGGTAAGATATGAAATGCACCGTTCATGGAGACGGTCAGCCGTACATACGCATGAATGCTACTTCCATTTCTATTTCATATTTAATGGAATTAAAAAATAATGATAAATAATAGTATTATAATTCTAGTATGGTATCATATATAATATAATTAAATTTATCTTTTATACATACCACATATGGTATTAACGAATCAAATCACTTTGAGGGGGCGGTAGTCCGCACTTCCTAAAATGAAGATATCGCGTTTACCCATAATGGAAACCATAAAGGAATGCCATAAATGAAAAATACATAATCTTAAGTAAAACATAAACATATTTTATATCATATATAAATATAGTGACTTCTTAATGTCCACCTTTAAAGGTGTTAAAAGAATATTGAACAATAATCGTTTCGTGAGGTAGAAATTCACCATCCACAGAAACAGTATGTTATTTGACCATTAGATGTAGGTTTGTGTAAGTGTAGCACTAATAAATCTTATAACAACATCCTAGTATATTCACGATAATGGTTTTGTTACAAAAGAAATGAATAAAAATATTTTAGGGGGTTGGAGAAGCAAAAAAAACAAAAGAACACAAGTGAATACATTACCTTAAAATCGGGTAACTCCCTTTGGTTTGACCCAAAAGGGTTTTCTGAAGAGCTTCCCGCCTAAGGTAAGGCTTCTAGGATGAGAAGTGGGATGTGGATAGACAAAATTAGCAGAGCGTGGCCGAGCCAAAGGCTTGAGAGGAGTGGGTAAGGTGGTAGAGGTGGGGGGATTTTATAAGAGGAGAGGAGGGGAACTCTTGGAAAGGTATAAAATGTTACTTTATTTTCAAATGAGTTTTGGATTTTAAAGGTCCCACATTGATATATTTCGAGGATAAGGTGATAAGAGTTAGAAATCCACCCTTACAATAGGTTTTTTACATGTGTAGGTCTTATATTTTACATTATCATTTTATTTTATTTAAATCGTTAAATAATGAGGTAATCGGTGCATCATCATGATGTCATAAATAATTTAATTTATTTAATGTCTAAAAATTATAAAACAAATAGTATGATATAGGAAATCGTTTTATATTTCTAATTAATATTTATATTCCAAGAGAGCATTTATGTAAAAAAAATTAAAAATGTTTTACTCAGGTGATACATTCTTTGTTATATTTACTTTCTTTAAAAAATAAAAAGATAAAAAGTCATTATCACACAAAAGTGATTCCATGGGGTCCCCAAGTTTGGTACAAGTCATACCATGGTCTGCCATTACATAACCAATATTATTAGGACACATTTTGTTGTCATTTTTTTTATTATAATATTTTATTATCCTTAACTACCTGATTACTAATTACTCAAGATAATTAACGATAATTACCATCGTTACTATTCACAAAGTCCAAAAACAAAAGAGTCTTAATTACATAATTTGGACCTTCTGTTTCCAAATATAAAATACATTTTACCAAATTCAAAACACATAAATTTCAACAATTAATTTAAAAATAATTCCCGTTGTCAAAACAAATAGCGGGGTTTTTTGAAACAATATCTAAGAAAGGTTTGACATTTGTTTATGACCAATTCCAAAGTAAAATTAATTCTAATGAACACCATTGGATTAAATGGTAAAAATATATTCTAATTAAACTTTAAAACCAATTAAAAAGATAATCTACCCATATAATTAAATTAGATGAAAAAGCAGTTTTGATGTAAAATGCAGTATTTTTCACTATTCATAAAAAATGAACATTGTCAGAAAAATACCAAAAATTAAACCAAAGTAAATTTCAATGTCCCAATCATAAATAATGAGTTTATTTTGACAAATAGAGATTATAAAATTGTAAAAAGTTTGATTTAAAAATGGTTTTCCATCAAAAGGCAGTAAAACAATCTTTTAAAAATATTTGTGTATTCCATGCTTAAGATTGAATTTATTCTCATTTTAAGAATCTAAAACACTATCTAATTCATACATATACATAGATAACTATATATATTATTCATTACTTACTTTGGATGTTACATATATTTAGGAGGAGAAATTTTATTTTTTCCACCAAGGAACTACTAGTGTACTGAATCCCATCATGACTGGATTTGTTCCAAGCTAGCCAGATGCACTAGCACCCGGAATCCAGAATGATGACACAATATTTCCACATATACCCATCTTACCCTAAACCATGCCATATTCAGTCATGAAATTAGAGTTTCGACAAAGAAGAGACATAAATACCGAGGAAGTCACTAATGGCCTTCCAAACATGGAATGCCCACTTGCTTCTGAACAAAATGTGGGTTGAATTCTATTCCCTTGGGTCCCTACAACACAGGCAGCACAAGGCCAAGATACTACTCTACCACCACACATTCTCATCCATAAGAAATCCCCATTATCTCTTATCTATTGGATAAAATTTATTTTATTCAGGGCCTCCCTTACCAATAAGGTCGAACCACATGGATCCTGCTGGGATGCAATGGTAGACACCCTTATGTAGTCCATAGCAGTGAAAGCACTTGAAGACGGTGCCGTAAAAGATAATTTATCCAGTCCATCTAAGAGATTGATCGGATCAAAGGACATTCATTTTTTTGTCCATCATGACATTTAAAAATGCTGGATATATACTTTATTAATTAAATGTAATTTGTGTAACACGTTATCCAGGAATACCATGTGCAGTGCCTACCAAATTATGATACCAAAAGGAAATGTTCCCCTCCACCAAAATCCACATAGTTTGAGGATGAAGAGTACGAATATGGGAGGCAACAACTGTCCAGAGGGACAAATAGTGCACATTGGACCCAACCGTCCAAACTACTCATCCGTGTGGACATGAAACTATCCCATAGAGTGCACCACTGGATTTATTCCCACACCAACTTATCCCTCAAGACATGCATTACGTCAGCGATACTCTTAACTCCTATACATACCTCTAGAACTATTCTAGGAAGTCTCTTCCATGATTCCCATTGTTTCATCACCTCCTCATGCACAACCCATGTAAATGAGGAAACAATGGAGTCAAGCTTGGTAATCACCCCCTTCAGCACCTTGGAGGCCGAGTGAGCATGGCATGGAATTGAGGTTAATAGAATGTTTTCCAAGGTGATTCTACCTCCAAATGACAAAAAAGGATCCTACAATTATGAATTAATCTTATCAATTTCCCAAAAATGTGATCAATGTGATAGACTCGCATCATACAAGGAGAAAATAGTGCTCCAAGTTACTGTATAAGGGAACAACCATCCCGCATACTGAGCCTCCTACTCATGGAAGATGTCTAGTTATCTATGCATCGACCTAGGAAAAAGAAGGTTCTCTTACTATGATTAAAAAAATGCCTTATCTATTGATGATAATCAGTAATAACTTTGTTGAAACAATGAATGGATCTAATTCTAGCATTCAAAAATACAATAGAATTGTCTAGAAAAGGTGAAGGGAAGATAGTCCATGTGTTGGAGTTACATTGATAAAGGGTGATGGAACCTTGAATAGTATCCTATTGATATGGTGGTTGAGGATGTATTGAAATAGAACAAAAAGGATTTGTTAGAGACAGTCCCCCGCCTCATCCTATGCACTTACTTGAAAAACTCATAGTTCATGCCCACGAAGAGAACTACCAACCACGAAGAACTGAAGCAATGAAATAAGAGATCAATAACCAATGTAGTGAGTCCCATACCTATTAAGACATTTATGATAAAGGACCACTAAATCCTATTTGTAGTCTTTTTTCATATCCATCTTAACCACAATTTTAGACCCATTTTCTCTAGAATTAATTCCATCAATGAGTTCCTAGGTCAGTTCGATATCCCCTTGGATAGAACATTGCTTCAAGAAGCTGTGTTGGTCTAGGGATATCCATTGAGGTAAGTGTGAACTTAGTCTTTTGTTGAAGATGGAATCAAGGACCTAATACAAGAAGTTTCACGTAATAATTGGATGATAATTGATAGAAAATAAAGGGGGGCTTGATTTTTGGGACAAGAACCACTGTGGAGGTGAAAAAAAACATGAGGGAGCCACCCACCTTTGAAAACGTATAGGATTGAAAGCCGAAAATAATTCTTAACCCTACTCAAAGAGGTGTAGAAGAAGGATCCTAGAAACCCATCTAGGCCTCGGGCACTGTTCATGTTCATAGTATTCACATCCACTAAAATTTCATCCTAAAATGGCAGAGACTCAATAAAATTCTTATCATGCCTAGTCAAAACCCTTGAAATAGTATCAGTGATTTATTCACTAAATCTAGGATAACCATCCACTATCCAGGTGTAAGGACCTGCAAGCAGGTTCTTGAAGAAGGACTCCGCTAAGTCACCTATAGTATCGATTCTATTTTTGAAAGATCCATCCTCCATTTATATGTTAGGACTAGTGAGCCTTCAGATATCCTTGATGCATGAATGAAAATATTTAGTATTGTGGTCCCCCTAATGCATCCATATAACTCTTGATCCATCACGATCACTTTGATCCACCCTCAGTAGCATTTTATCCCTTTGATCCTTCTTCGTAGCCAGCTCTCAAAACATGCCATCATTCCATTCCAATTTAAAATTAGACTCTAACCTCCCAATATCTACCTTAAAGCCATCCATGTCAAAAATAAATAGAGGAATATTTCAAACCCATAACCAAATAATATCCTTAAGATTCATTATTCTGTTTTTTAAATGCTCCCATGAATCCCCATGCATGTGTTCATTCCTTAAAGAAGCCACCATGTGATGGTAACCTAGATAGTTAATCCATAAGGGGGAGAAACCCCTGACAAATCTCCTGTATCACCTTAGAGGGATATGAACAAGAAGAGGGGAGTTTTCTAAAAGACTATAACATAATTGAGAAACCGTTTTTTTCAAGATGGATGAGATCGCATGGACATTAGTGAGGAAGTGATCCATCCTACAATAGGTACGGTGAGTGACCCTCTGGTTATTGCCCCAGGTGAAGCACCTCCTTGAGAAGCCCATATCCAGAAATCCCATACGATCCAAAAAATGGGAAGACTCTAGACATGTACACTATGGAAATGAGCTCTCGCCCTTCTTCTCACTAAGATCTACTATAACATTAAGGTCACACCCACAAACCGCTAGGAACTTGTTGGATCAAAGGACTCAAGCTCAACCCCATTTCAGGCATGATCACAGATGTCATAACTTCCATACACAAAACAACACAACAATAGCCCCTCTTTGGAAGAAATACAAGCCCTTTAAATGCATGGAAACTTGTTGAATGGAAAATAATATCTAGACCACAATCACTTAAATGATCGATGGTTGAAAGAGGGTGATAGAAACTCAAGGTTTTTTATAGAATGTATAATGAAAATAAGGTAAGGTTGGGAATGAAGTCCATTAATGTTAATGTGTGTCTTCACACCTTGGAAAGTTAAATATCAACTGTAGTGGTGGATTACATTAAGGGTCTCTATTCTTATAAAGGGATTGATAGCACTTAGAAGATGGATGATAATATTTTCCATTGCATTGATAAGAATCTAAATCATCTCCACATGATGTCCCCTTTGAAGGAGGAGAGTAAATAAAGTTCTTTTCTCTATTAACAGGGAGAGTTCTATTAGACGAAATGGGTTTTCCAACAAAATTTTCATGTTATACTAGGATTTTTCGTAATATGATATGTTTGATGAAATTAATTATTTATGTTACCATGCCTCACTCCCCCAATGGATGAAAATCAAATATTATTACTCTTATACCTACGAAGGAAAATGAAGTTGACATCAAGGACTTCTGGCTAGTTGCTATTGGGAACACCATTCTCTATGTTATTAGAAAGATCTTAATGACCATATTGGGATGGATTATTCAATATCACATTGCCCCAAACTGGTTTGGGTATTTTCCGAGTCAAAGAATGAAAAACATCTTATTCCATACTTATGAATGTATCAATTAAATGAAAATAATCATAATGAAAGGGATTTTTTCCTTCAAGATTTATATCTCTATGGATTTTGATATTATCAAATGGAGAGTTCATTTTGACGTACCTTGAAGGTACAATTTTCGAATGATTTTGTCTAATTTATTTCCACCATACTCAACTCTACGTGGCTATCCATTTTGGTCTATGGTTCTCCTAGGGGTTAATTCTCATGAAATATGGGTGTTCATCATGTTGACCCTCTTTAAGGGCTCATGTTTCCTCTTACTAAGGATTACATGAGTTGATTTTTCATTGAGATAACCCATCTTGGGATTTATAAACAACTTCGAGCTTGTTAGAATACACCCATACCATATCATATGATTTATGATAATGATATACTTCTATTTTGACATCCCTCAAAGAAGAATATTGGTTCCATCAATGCCTTCCTTAATAAGTAAGAAAAGGTGGTTGGTCATTCCATCATTTGGGGTAAATATTTCTTCCTTTTTTGAAATGGGCTCTCGGTTAGGAATAATAAAATAGAATTTCTTGAGCAGTTGGTGTAAGAAAAGGCACACTCCATTTCAATTATACTGGGGTTCCCTTATTTTGGGGTAAAGTCAGATGCCATGAACTTTAGAATATATATTCTGGAATTATAAATCAGCTTGCTGGTTGTAAGGGAAAGACAATGTCACAATCTAGACGGGTTTGTCTTATCAATTATATTATTAATTCTGATTTTTTGTATTCGTTTTCTCTATATCAATGGACAAAGTGTATGGAGAATTTCCATTAATGTCTGATCAAAAATATCTTGTGTAAAGGGTTAGTGCATTAATAGAATCTTATAACAGTTTCATGGAGGGATTGTATTAAGACAATTTATTTGGGAGGTCTTGGGGTCGAGGACCTCATGTCCTTCAATGATGGATTGATTAATAAGTTCACATGAAATCTATTATCTTCTAATGATGCACCGACTAGAACTTTTCATATAGGTTCAAACAATGGATCTTATGCAGATATCCACATTACCTTAGTTCATCTATATGGACCTCCCTCCATCAATACTTCAATAAGATTATGCATCACTCAAAGTAGTTGTTTAGTAGTGACTCAAGTATCAATTGCTAGTATACTCCATGGTTAGACAACCCCATTGATATCATCTCTATACCCTTAACTATGATTTAGATGACAATGAATGATGAAATAAATAAAAATTTTACTCTTACTAAGATTATATATAATCAAGATGTGCTAGAAATATAGAAATACCTGTATGGATCAGAAAACCTTCATATGGATTCCCAATTCTAATGGCCACTTCAATGCAAAAGAGTGTTATGTCATGAAGTGTTATGGCTCCCACAGACCACCAAAGTGGTTGACTCAATTTATGGATATTTCTTTCAACCTTTAAGAGTGATTATTATTTGGAGTTTGTAGAGGAACTAGTTTCCAATGCATGACCATTTGAATAAGGTTGGGAATCAACTTTCCTCTTCTTGACACATCTATATGTAGGTTGAGGAATCTTCACAACATTTATTTATATAATGTTTATATTCCATGGAAATCTAGAATTATATTAGATTTATATTTTGGGTTGATGTTAAACATTGAAGGCACCTTGATGAGATCTAGTTATGAATTAGTTGGATTGGGAAGAGTGCCCATGTCCACAACCTGCTGCTTTTGGCTTCTTCTTCAGCCATACATCTTATCTGTGCTACTCAAAACTAGGTTTTTTTCTCAAACCAAACTACATGGTTTCATGTAGGTTATATTTACATTTATTGTTTTCTTCATCCTCCTGTAGTGACTCAAACGGGAAATATGGAGAATTGTGTTGATTCACTGGATACTCTAAGGATTCTTAGATTTTTAGGGAAAGTGTGGTGTCCATTTGGGCACAAGTTTATGATATGGATTCCACCGATTTCCATTTGAATTAAAGCTATTTTTTGGAGCAGCTGCTGGCTCACCTGGACCATCGGGATGTGGGGGTTTATTGCGAACCTACCATGGTTTTATCAAAGGTTGATTCCACCATTTTATTGACTAAGGTACTATATATGAAGAAGAACTTTGGGCTATGATTTATGCAATCAATAATGTTGTCCACCATAATTGGTCACCCTTATGGCTTGAATCAGACTAACAACTCACTATGAATTCATTTAAAACAGGAACCAGAGATGTACCTTAGAGACTCCTCCCACAAATAATTGCATGTATAAATCAGACTAGACGCCTCCAAATTTCAATATCACATGTTTATAGGGAAGCCAATAAAATCTCTAATGTGCTATCAAAGAGAGAAATTGTGGAGCTGAGTACCATGTGATCTTTTATTATATCTGATTTTTGTTTTAGCATGATGGATGATGATATGAGGGGTGTGATACAATCCCTCTCTTGAATTCCCTCTTTTCGTGCTTGAAATTCTTGTAATTTATGTTTTATTTAATAATTTTTAGTGTTGGATTTTTCAGACCCTAGTTATTAATGGTATATGATTATGAATCATTAGATCACATGATAATGATAATCGTTTAGCTTAATTTTAATGGTTTTTCAATCACAATGAACTCTTTTTGTTATATTATTAAATATCATTTATATATAATGGTTTCAGAAACATATAAGAAATATAATACATATTTTATCATCTGGTTGAACCATAAAAATGGTTTCACTACCATCCTATTAGGAGAAATTGAGGAATGAATGTTTTTCGTCCATGATGGTTGTGAATCGGCACCTCCTGGATGATGATTTAATTTTCTTTAAAAAATAGAGGGAGTAACAAGATTGATAATTGATATTCCATTAAGCTATTATCATTATAGTATATAAATGATACTAGTGTTATCAGGATCATTTGGATAGAGGAGGTGAGGAGATGATAATAAAATAAAATAAATTGAAAACAAAATCAAAATAAAAAGGACAAGGGTTTACCTCTTGAACTATCCTCCATGAGGACCTCCTTAGGGAAAGGGGTTTTGGTCTTTTTACAAGACCAAGAGCTCCTAGACAATGGGGAGAGATTAGTTAAGAGGATTTGGTATATTTTTTATAGGATTTAATGCATAGATTAGTGAGGATAAGAGATGGTGAGGGTGCTTTTTATTGAGGAGGAGCGGGGGATTTTTTGAATATTTAATCATGAGTTTATTATTTTGGCTCAAGACTAAAAATAGGTGGTGAATTATCATAAAATATATTAAAATAATGATGGGACATTTAGTATTATGGTTCTTACATCAAATATATATCAATGAATAATGTACTTGGATATTAATGTATTTATATCATAAATTACAGTATTTTACTATTCATAAAAATTAAGTATTTATGAAAAATCCAAAAAAATCACCTTACCAAATTTTTGATGTTTTGAATCCAAAAATGAACTCCATTTTATAAAAATAATTTTTTATATATGAGAAATTTAATTTTTAATTAAAACCATCATTGACTCGAAAAATACATATTCTAAATTTATAACTAATTTTATAACACTTACAAAAAATAACTAATGTCTGAAAAAATTATCCTAAAATTAGAAGACCACAAAATAATGATTAATTAATAAATTTTATGATATTGAGTTTTGTTTTAAATCATTTTATTAATTATAAAATTATAATTAAAAATTTATGACTTAATAAAATTCCAACAATTAATTATTATTTTTTTGAAATATTCATTTACTTATACTAAAAAATAATCATATGACAATTCAATTAATAGGGTGCCTAAATTTTATTTGTAAATTCATGGAGGAGGTTACTATTAATTAAGATGAATTACTATTCATAAGGTCCATAATACTTTTCCAATGGTCAAGTTAATATTTCATTGGTATTAGTTCATTAACTACTTGAAATACCAATTATATCATTCATTATTCATTTATGATATTTGTATTATGTTCTATAAGTGATTTCATATAATCTATACAACAAAAAATAAATATAAGAAGGGAAATCTCACTCATATAATTTTGGGTCCTTGCACTTGACCTTTCTTCTTCTCCTCAACAAAACTCTTTTACTAACATGTTCATATTCCATATCCAGAATACCACTATTACATGATGATTTGTGACGCTCCAAGAAAGTAATGTATGAAACTTGTATTTGATAACATGTATGACATGCAACAGTAAGCGCGTAAGGTAATATAATATCAATATACTTAATTATATATTTAAAATATATTCAATATATTTAAATGCATGAAACACCATGTTGGCATTCAATGAATGTGAAATTGAGTTACCGTATGTCACACTCAATAATGCACTTCCTCTATAGCTTGCGTTACATGCAAAAGAGACATTCTTCGATGGATTGCGCTATATGCAATATAGAGTCTTATAGAAAAAATCTATTATTAAAACATTATTATTTGATATAATAAATTATAAACAATCCATAATGAATAGTATAAATATATTATGAAAATATATGGTTTGGAAAATTAAATAATCAGTTACAAATAAACAAGAATGGAATATAAGAACTAATTTAATGTTAAATGATATTTTTCATAGAAAACTATTTTTATGCTCACAATGTTTTTTTACCATAATAGATTAAATTAATTAATACTATTTAGTGATGTTAGTGTAATATATCTCTTACATATTCAATTAATTATTTTTTATATCCATCCAATAGATCTTTTGAGCATAAGAAAAGAGAAAAACCAATATTTCACATAAAACCTATTAAGTAATTTTTACTGATTTTTAATAGAGAATCTATTTAAAATCATAATTTATTCAATTTTATTAACTTAATTGTTATAATAAACTTCATTTTAGAATTAATAATATTAAAATTATTTTAGGGAGAAATTTTGGGATTTTTCTGGGAAATATTATTTTTTGATTAATAGTGAAAAATACTACATTTTAGTTAAAAACTACCCTTTCATTTAAATAATTATTAATGTTAAATTTTATTATGAATTACTTTCAAAGTCAAATTGGATCAACTATACATATATTAAAACAATTTAATTCATTATAATCAATTTATCCTTTAAATTTAATATAAAAACATAATAATCTTTTGACATATTTCTACTAAAACCAGTTAATCCATATGTGTGGGAGATTAGCAGTAATCCAAATTTTTCTGATTCTATAATTTGAATTTTGAAAATAAAACTTGAAACATTGTAATAAAGAAAATATATGTTCTCTAATATGATGAACTTAATTTTTTGGAAAAAATGATTAGTGAAACTGATTAAAATTAATTATAGGGATTAAGGTGAAATCAGGCTAAAAATGGACTAAAACCCTGTGTTTAAGGGCTTAAATGACCTATCCACTATTCCAAACCCCATGTTGTGGATATATATCGTCCAAGAAACTTCCATAAATTTTTCTTCAAGGTTTTTATGACTTTTTGAGGTAATAACATGTGTACTCCTAACTTCCTTTCAAGAATACCATGCGAGTCCTTTTCCTTCTCTGTAAAATGCTACCAACTCTACCTATTCCTTAGTCATCTAAAATCCTATTAATTTAGGCCAATAACTGCCCAAATTATCTAAAAACATCCCTAGAAACTACCTAGAAGCCTCCCTATAGTCAAAATAAAATCCAAGGATGGTTTTGCTTCAATCCAAATGTAGTTACCCAAGTAAGAGTTATCGTCTTCTCTCATGTTTTTTAGTTTCATTTCCATTCTCCACCCCCTAAAATAACATTTTATATTCTTGTATAAAAACACCACTATAATCAATACTAGGATTTTTTTATTATAAAGTTTCAACATACACTTACACATACATCTGTCGAATGGAAGCGAACATACTGTTTCTATGTACGGTGAATTACTATCTCACAAAATGATGATGGTTCAATTCCCCTTTACCACCTCTCATGGTGGAAATTATGATGTCAAATCTATTTATATATGATATATGATATATATATATATATAAATTTTTATTCATTTATAATTTTTATTTATAACATACCTTTATGGTTTTCAAGCTGGGTAAACACAATTTTTTCATTTGAGAAAATTTGGACTACCATCCCCTCAAAGCGATGTGATTTATTCACACGATGCATGGAATGTATAAATGAATGGTTATAATTAAACATAAGATAAATACACAAAATATATAGTATATTAATTAGATAATTAACTTTCTATAAATATAATATATATGTATATATTATCCCCTTTATTACCATTTCACATATTTTAAAAAAGATAATGTCGTTCATGGATGTGTGGACTACCGCCTCCTCAACATTATGTGATTACTTTTAGATCACATAATTATATATATAAGTTTACATGATTAAATAATATTGTATTTATTATATAATTTTAGTTATTGAAATATTTTAGTTACATACCTTCTTTTCACAACAATCATTTAAAAATGGGATTGCTACTCATGCGTATGTACGACCTACCGTCTCCATGATTGTGACATTGGTTTATTTTCCATAAAAATATTTTTATTGAATTTAAACATATAATTGGTGTTTAAATATTATAATTATTTCATTTTTATTAATCTTTATATGTTATATAAATACCCCTTTGACCATATTTGACCTACAAAAGTTGTTTTTGACACATAAACAGAATTTGGTCAAAACAACCACATAAATTAAATTGTTTAAGATGTTCTACAAAACATGATAATTAGTGAAATAAAATTAATTATAAACATGAAAAATGTTCTTAATAAATTATAAAAAAATATAAATTTATTATATAGGAAGTTAAAGGACATTCACTCGAAAGGAAAAATCAAGTATGGGATTTTAGTCTCATTTTCATTATGTGAGGCATACATAATTGTTGTAAACATAATTTCTTATATATGGTGTACATACAGACAAATTGAAATATAATATCATTAATTATACCATATTCTTGGTTCATAAATGTTTTATTTAAGGATTACTGCCTTTGTGTTTTTAAATACATTTTTTACTACATTAGTAAGGGATTCTCATCTCACTTTTTATATACATGAGATAAATGTCATGTCCACTAATTACATCATTTGTGTGGTGTATCGACCACCATTTTTATATTATACAATGAATTAATTTTCCTTCAAGTTATTTAATACTTCCAATTAATATTATTCTTTCATGAGGATCATGATTTAAAAATATTTCAAAGTCATATGGGACACTTTGGAATGTTCAAAGATTATTTTCCTCCAGACCAATCCTGTTTATCTTTAAATGGAATTTCCATTCGAGGAAATTATATACCCATTTTTTAAAAAACCCCATAATTATACTCTATTTATTAATGACCATTTTCATGTATTAGTACCATTTTCCCACTTATTGGTACTCAATGTGATTTAAAAACGTAATAAAGAAAACCTGACTTCACTTATCTCTTTATTTGGAGGACCTATTTTCTTCTAAAAACCATGTTTTATTAAAAAAATCAACAATTTTTTTAAAATGTTTTGTTAAATAAACTTTTACCCTTTTTTTAAATTTTTTTCAAAGGAATCTTCTTATCACTTTACGAACAAGGAATTTTCATATGTTATTTTTACCTTGTACGCCATGTGTGGATTTACCTGCCATCATTTCTTTGACGTCTACTTCTCATGTTTAAAGGGTTTATTTTTCCAATATTTATAAAATTTATTTCCAATGAAAAATAATTTCAATATGATTTTCAAAAGAAAAAAATATTTTCCTCCATAATATTTTTAAAAGAGATTCATTAATTGCATAAATGACATCAACCCTTTATTTTACCCCACTTGGGATTTGTTTTATGGATACCATCCTCATTTTTTCCTTTTTATTGTTTATTATTGGTTTCCCAAGGATAGTATTCACATTAAATTCCTTGATTTATTTTGATAGTCCCCATGATTTATTCAATTTACTTTGATCTTGAACTTTGAATTTCTCATTATTATCCATTTCATTTTTCGTGGATATTATTGTTTCCTACACTATATACCACTTTACATTTGCTGCCTACTTTGAGAGTTATTTGCTTAATTGGGGAATTATTGATAGATATGTATTTATCATTCAATAAGGTAATTTGATAAAGTGTATTTGTTATTTTTATTATTCAATATGAGTAATTATTTGGAATGGTAATGACTGGTGGAGCCCAGAAATTATAAGGCTCCTCGATGCATCAACGAGTTCTCATGAGATGAATAATTGAGAAAATGAGTCTCTACATTTAGTTTTAAACCATATTGGGAAAGGTATTGATGATAATAGGCCCTCATGTTCCTTATAATTGAAATCCATAACGAAATATTTTCCCTCATAGTAGTTTCAGTTATTGTTCATCTATGAGATTTTGTGTCGTAATATATATTGATACATTTCATTTTAGTTAATTGATTAAATTGCATGTGTTTTAGTTTCTTAACATGAAATATTTTTATTCCATATCTAGTTATTTTAATGGAATTTGTTTCTAGTTATTATGTTTCCATATTTCTTACATTATTACATTCATTTTATTGATTACATAGAATGCATGTTCAATTTTAAACCTTTACATACTAACTATTCTCATTGCTCCAGTGTTTCTTCTACACTGTTTTTCCCTTACGGATCAATTCATCTCACCATTATTATGTTTCAATCCCTAGGAGTCCAAGAATATTACTATGAAAGATATATAGGGATTTTCTAGATGAGAAAATGTTAACCTTCGAGTTATTTATTCAGAAATAATAAAAAAATGTTTATTGTAATCAATGTATTCAATTGTAATACAATAATATTTTATAAATCTTCATTACCAAGACTACTAAACTGATCGGTCCTTCTAGGTTTGATTACTTATAATAATGAAAACATATTTAGTATCAGACACTATATTTAGGCTATCTGGTGTTGTGTCACCATACTTTGTGTCATAGGAAGTTTAGTAGAATCTTTAGAAACTATATGTAGGAAAACCTATATTAGATAACATAAACCTATGATAGAGTTTGATGATATGTATAGTTGAAATGCCAAAAATTTTGGTAGAGTATAGATTATGCAGGTATTCCAAGAAATACATCCATGTCTAGATATTATTAGTGGATATGGTTTTGGGATAGATGTAACATGGAGTAACAACTCTAACAAGGTGTTCCGGGCATAACATGGGGTAACCCTGTATGTAACAATGTGACTTACTGTGCACCTGTTTTGACATTCTTGGGGGATATTCGTTGGATAACCCAATTTTTATTTACAAACCATAATAACGTATTTGAGTAGATAATAAGAATAAGTAAACAAGGTTTAAACAAAGGGGTTTTATATTGAGGATAAGGTGTCCTAATTTAGATATCTTATAGATAATTATAATCTTTCCTAATTATGACTATTGTTGCTTATACTATTCTTTCTAGTTTTACTCAATTACTGGAACTTGAATGAATTAAATATATATGAAACATGAGGTACATGGTGGTGAAAATGAGAAAACAAATGTTGTGTTGATATAAATGATTGATATCATGTCTATTGTAAATTTTTTTTCCAAAAATATGATTAAAAATATATACCTTTACGAACTCCCGAGCACACCAATTGAGAGAAGGATGTTGGACGCTAAGAGGTCTCTTGGTGGATACCTTATAGAAAAGAAGGCTCAACCTTCGACATGAGAGAAGTGTGGAAGGATACATAGAGGAATGTTTCTAAATGGAACATGTAAATTATTTATGTGTGGGAAATAAGGATATAAAGAAAAGGATTGCTGGGGAAAAAGGAAGAGTACGATGGAAGGAAATGAATCTCATCATAAAAAAACCCTTCATAGTTCCTTGTTGTAAATGATGGTAAACTAGACAATACCCAGGTCTATTCCCTCTCCTAGAGGGTAAAATTTATAACATGTATTGACATGAACCCATGAACAAAAAATGATAAGGGTTTCACGCCAACCACTGACCTACATAATGTCCTTTTTAATTCGTCATTGTTTTAGTTAAAAAAAATTGTGAATAAATGTTAACGGTGAACCAATATCATCACTTTTGAGGATTAGGGATTAATATAATGTCCAAATCTGTTTGGGTTATATTTAAGGAAAATAGTTAAACTTTTCACTCTTATTATTGTTTAAAAGTTTCTTTTATCACTTCAGGAATAAAAAAAATTCACTATTGGAAATCAATTTCTAGTAGTAATGGAATGAATTATATTTGATTGAAACACAACCAATAGTTAGGATTTTTCATATGAAATTGAAACCTACCAAGTTATAAAATTTCATTATATTCTTGGTCATAAAATAATTACCCAAAATTAGAAAAATGTCTTCCAAATAAAATGATGTCCTAAAACCATAATTTATGATGAATCATATGCCTTATAAATCATCAAAGATTTATGGATTTTAGGCCATCAACATTCCAATGATCATTTAGTTGTTTTTTATTGATGATCTGATTCAATCAATATATATATATATTATTTTCCTCCAAGTATGTATATCTAATTTCCACTAATGTTTTCCTACAAAGAATCCTAGTTATGTGGTATTCCATGTGACCTTTTTACATTCCATTCTCTCTTTCATAGAGGATGACTTAAGAACCCCTCTCACAATTTGGGATTTAAATGTAAAAAGTATCTAAAAATATATCTACATGATAGAATTTAAATTCCGAGGATGCATTTTATATAAGGTGGGGATATTTTGTTTTCCCGAAAAACTAATATAAGAACCTTGTATTGGATAGCGTGAATGCCAAGAAACAACAAGCACGTAAGGTAATATAATATCCATATACATAATAATATATTTAAAATATATTATATTTATTTAGACAAATTAAATAATGAGTTATCTAGGAATGCATGAAACACTATGTTAGCGTACATCATACGCAATAATGACCTTCTTCTATTGTAGGTGTTACATAGAAAAGCGACATTCTTCAATGGCTTGCGCTATACGTAATATGGATTCTTACCAAAAAACAATCATTAATTAAAACATTATTATTTAATATAATAAAATATATACTAGTAGTTATGAATAGTAATAACAAACTTATGAAAATAAATTTTTTAGACAACTAAATAGTTTGTTACAAATAAATAATAAATTAATATAAGAACCAAAACTATTTTTATGCTCACAAAGTTGTTTTACCCTACTATATTAAATTAATTACAATTAGTGAGTTCTATTAATATAAAATATATATTACATATTAAATCAATTATTTTTTATATTCATCTAATAAATTTGATAATCATAAGATAAGAAAAAAACTAATATTTCAAATAAAAACCTATTAAGGCATTTTTACTGCCTTTTAATGAAGAATTTATTTTAAATCTTAATTTTGAAACTTTTATGGGATGAATTTGATAAAAAAAACTCATTTTTAATTTCAAAATTTTAGAATTATCATAGGGTGAATTTGATGGATTTGTCTGAAAAACTTCATTTTTTTATGAATAATGAACAATACTACATTTTTGTAAAAACCGTATTTCAATTGAAATAATTATTAATGTAAAATTATATTATATATTTATTTCAAAGTAACATTGGATCAATTATAAATATACTAATAAATTTTTGTTCATTAGAGTAATTTTAATTATTAATTTAATATAAAAATATAATAATCTTTTGAACACTTTTCTACTAAAACCAATTAATCTGTATCTCTTCCAGATTAGCAATAATCCTAATTTTTCCCCTTCTATGATTTGAATTTTAAAAATATAATATACACCATTTTAATAAATAAAATATATTTGGTATAATATTATCAGCTTATTTTATGACAAACAATGATCAGTGAATGTGATTAAAACTAATTACAGTGATCAATGTGTCATTATGCATAAAATTTCACTAAAACCTCGAGTTTACGGGCCCAAATAACCAATCCACTTGTCTAGAACCCATTTTCTTTAAATATGTCAGCCATGAACCTTAAGTTAATTAATTGGGTTCGTTTTTTGTACTTTGTTTAGGTAATAACATGTGTAAACCTAACAACTTTTCTAGAATACCATGTGAGTCGTTTTCCTTCCCTATGAAAGGCCACCAACTCTACCCATTCCTCACACAACTCAAGTATCATATGTTCAAAAAATTGATGCCCATATTTTCTCCCAACATCTCTCCCCATAACCTAGAATCCTCCATTTCTCTATAAATAAATCCAAGGAGCTTTTGGTTTAAACCAAAAGTAGTTACCTGATTAAGCGGTAACGTCTTCTCTCAATATTTTTTAGTTTTATTTCCATTATCCCCCCATATAATCTCTTTTTATATTATTCTACTAGAAAAGTATCCTAAATATAGTAGTATGTTTTTAATCTAAGGGTTCTACTTAAACATACACACACCTCCATCTAATGGAATCGAACATGTTGTTTCTGTGTACAACGAATTACTGCCTCATGAAACGATGATTGTTCAATTCTCTTTCACTACCTCTCATGGTGGCCATAAATATTGAAACTATATTTTTATATGATATATAGGTTATTTATAGTGTTTTATGTTACATTAAGTTTTTTATACAATACCTTTATACTTTCCATTTTTTGTAAATACGATAATTTTGATTGAGGAAGTGTGGACTTCCGCCCCCTTAAAGCAATGTGATTCGTTCACAAGATGCATGGAATGTATAAATGGATGGGTATAATTAAAAAAAGATACATAAATAACATAAATATTATATTTTTTACATAATTATGTTTCTAAAAATAATATATATACATATATATATATATAATCTACTTCATTATTATTTCACAAACTTTAAAAGAGATAATGTCGTTCGTGGACGTGTGGAATACCGTCTCTTCAGTATGTTGTGATTCATTTTACATAATATAAGTATATATAATTGTTTTTGAGTGAATAATATGGTATTTATTATATAATTATAATTATGGAAATATTTGATTTACGTATCTACTTTCCACAATGATCATTTAAAAATGGGAATGTTACTCAAGAGTACATATGGCCAACTTTCTCCAGGACTATAACATTGATCCATTTTTCATAAATATATTTATTGTTTTATTATTAAAGTATAATTGATTAATTAATATTATAATTTATTAATGTTAATTATTTTTGAGATGATATATAAGTACCCATTTCACCATATTTGATGGACGGACGTTGTATAACACATTAACCGAATTTGGTCAAAACACCAAACCTAAATTTATTTGTTAAAGTTGTTGTACAGAACAGGGTAATAAGTGAAATAAAAGAATTTATAAAAATTAATTTTTTTTGAATCAAGTATAAAAATAACATAAATTTATTTTATATGATGTTAAAGGTTGTTCACTCGAAAGGAAACACAAGGAAAGGGATTCTTGTCTAATATTCATTACATGAGGCATATTTAATTGTTTTATGCCTAATTTTTATATATGGTTTAATTACTACAACATTGAAATATATTATCCTTATTTATATTATATTTATGGTATTTAAATGTTTTATTTAAGGATTAATTATTTTTAGTTTCCCAATCCATTTGTTACAACATTTGTGATGGAGTTTCCTCTCACTTTTTTCATACGTGAGATAAATTTCATGTCCACTACTTAAATCATTTATGTGGTGTATTAAAAACCATTTTTATGTTATATCATGAATTAATTTTCCTTCATGGTACTTTATATCTTAATTTTATATTATAATTTCAATAGATCTATGATTTAAAAATGTTTCAAAGTTGTATGTGACACTTTGGAATGTTTAGAGATTATTTTCTTCAAGACCAATCCTAATGAGATTTCAATGGAATTTCTGTTCAAGTAAATTATAAAACCATTGTTTAATAATCCCTTTAATTATAATATGGTAATTTATGACCATTTTCATGTATTATTACCATCTACCCACTCTTTGGTACTCAATGTTTTTTAAAATTGTTTTAATGAAAACCTAACTTCACTTCTCTCTTTAGTCGGATAAACATTTTTCTTCTAAAAAATATATTTTAATAAAATGATTTCATTTTTTTAAAAATCTTATGGTAATAAAATTTTTAACCTTTTTTTCTTTTTACAATTGTTTTCAAAGGAATATTCTTGTCTATTTCCGAACATGTAATTTTTTTATGTTTTTTTACCTTGTACGGTATGTACGAATTTAATCACCTTAATTTCATTAAAGTCTTCTGATCAGGTTTAAAGTCTTTATTTTTAAAATGGTATTTTCAATGAAAAATATTTTTCGATGGTTTTCAAAAGTAAAATGACATTTTACTCAAGAATATTTTAAAAATTATTTCTTTTATTTTATCAATGACAAAAACCCTCCATTTTACCACGCTTGGGATTTTTTGAGTTGATACCATCCTCATTCTTCCTCAAGATAATTAATTTTTCTTTGTCCAAGGATTGAATTCAAATTCACATATTTGATTTATTTTTTGGTCACCTTAATGTATTCAATTTATTATGATAATTTAAGATTGAATTCCCCTTATTAAAAATTCATTTTTCATGGATATTACAATTGCCTAAACCGTATACCAATTTACATATTGTTCGTACTATGACAGTTATTTGATTAATTGGGAAATTATTGATATATATGTATTTCCAATTCAATATGTTTATTTGTAAAGGAATATTAGTTATTTTGATAATTAAATATGGGAATTCTTTGTACTGGAAATGATGGGTGGAGCCTGAACATTATATAGCCCCTCGATGCATATATAGGTTCCCATGAGAAGACTAATTTTGAAAATGGGTTTATGCTCTTATTTTTAAATCGTCTTCTTAAAGGTCTTGATGGTAATAGGACCTCATGTTCCATAGACATGACGTATATTCAGAATGAATTTATCTCATAGTAAATTTAGTTATAATTAATCCATGATATTTTGTGTCGACCTATCTATGGATACATTTCATTTAAGTTCAATGATTAAATGAAATGTGTTTCAGTTTCTTAACCTGAAATATTTGTTTTTCCTTATCTAGTTATTTTATTGGAATGAATTTCTAGTTATTTCCTTTGTATATTTATTATATTCTTAAATTCAGTGTAGTGGTTACATGGCATGTGTGTTCAATTATTTACATTTCTATACTAACTATTCTCATTGATTCATTATTACATCCGCTCTAATTTTCCATTACAGAGCATTTGATCTCACCCATCTTATGTTTCATTCCCCATGAATCCAAAAATAATTCCAGAAATGATATGTACTGATTTACTAGATGAGAAAAATTTACCCTTATAGTTATTTATTTAGAATGATGAAAAAATTATGTTGTAATAAATGTATTTATTTATAATACAATACTCATTTATGTATCTAGTCTACCAAGACTACTAAACTGATTAGTCAATCACAGCTTGATTACTTTTAATCATGCCAATTTATAAAGTAGTAGACATAGGCTCTAGGATATCTGGGGATGGGTCTCTACAAGCTTCACAATCATTTGTATTTATCTATGTCTCGTTCATCAACAATGATGATATCACATCATCCATTATAAGCATTTTTTCCTGAACAACTATACAGTGATGGGATTATCATTTGAATGTGGAATAAAACAGAAAATAAGAATTTTTTTGTCTTATTCTATTTAAATAGGTACTTTATTACCTTTATCATCAATCTTGACCACCACCAAAGGAAGCTCTTTCAGTTGTTTGGTGAACTCATCCAGATGATTAGTTAAATATCTATTCTCTATCATTCACAAAAAATATAACAACACTAATATTTAATACACACTTAAACATGATTTATTACATAAAAACGTTCACTTTGTACAACATAGATGATTGAGAGGTCTTGTGTATTTGGTGATTAGAAACATTACATAACAACTTAGAGCATAATACACAACATCTTTATTTAAAACTTCCTTTACATGACCACTGCATTCCTCGTACTTAGCATTGCATGGGACAACCTGGGGACATGAAAAAAAGGGTGAGCTATAAAGCCTAGTAAGGGAGTAAAGAAGGAATAACATGAAGATTAAAATAATTTTTATTAAATAGGAATATCAATGGAGCATAAAAGAAACATGAACATAAATGCATGATAAAACATGATTATCATAACATGGAAACGTGGCAACACACATAACATGTTATTATCATGACACGAGACTCATTGCACATGAATCCTAAGTAAAAACTAATTTTACTTGAATTAGAATGAGTAACCCTTATTTTACTTAACTTATCATGATACTAATATTTACCTAATTCATTGGAGAGCTATCAGGGTGCATCCTTCTTAAACATTTCATTTCATGCATAAGTGTGCCACATGGATCATACAACATGGAGTCAATGAAGATCATCATTTATTCCACAATAAAGGAATGTGGAATTCATACATGAAACTCTATAATCAATAAGTAAATTTTCATAAAGGTGAATACCCTTGACAGAGAAATGGGCATGGTATTCACGAAAAAATGACTTTGGATTGGAAAATTGCGGTGTAATTTTAGTAGCATAACGACATGACATAAGAATTCATAAAAATGATTTATGAGAGAGAAAGGGGTGCCTCATAATATTTACATTAAATGGAACATAATTGGTTAATATAGATACATGTCCCAACATGAGTAATGTAATTTTAGATTCATAATACAAAATAATTGTTTGAATGTAAATGATGAGAGAGAAATTCCTTACAGAATTTCGGCACGGTAATGGGTGTACATGGAAGGAATTAATGAGAGATAAAGGGGTCTCCTATAATTCAAACATAAATAAGGATTTATGGGGGGAGGATCGAAATCATACCCCAACATTTATAATTGAAAACTAAAGTAAATATCAATAATAAGAAACTTGGATAAAATGAGAAAGGGAGGAATCCCTTACTTGGAAGTGTGATCCCAAAGGCATGGGAGATGCTTTACAGAGGCTTCTTGGGAGCTTGGAGAACCTTGGGAGGATTTTAGAGAGTTTAGGGTAGAGTTTGGATGAATACCATAGGATTTGAGTGAAGGGGAAGTGGGATCTTGGGTGGGGTTATATATGAATAGAGAGGGAATTCTTTATTATTTCAGTTTGTGACGCCACACATTAAACTAATCAAAACCACAAACCAACCCAGGGTTTATGCCCATGGTTTTTTCCATAGGTGAGTGGAAGAAAACGTATATGGAAAGTAAAAAAACGTATTAAAATAATTGGGTTGCTTATGTAGAGGTGAGTCACACTCTCAAGGAAATCAATTTAAAAAGCTGAAATGTTTTATAAGTCTTTGAAGGTCCACTAAAGATTTGTAAAATAAATCAAAAAATTCTAAAAACAAACTAATTTAATGGTAAAACATATATTGGCCGAACAATATGTTTATAGTATTTTATTACATCACTATTAGGTCATTGTGATGTCATAAAACACATTATATATTTAAATGGTATTTAATTATTATCCAAAAAATTGACTGTCTTAGAAAATTATGAAAAATTCACCATTGGATAATTTTGACATCATTATTCCAAATATAAATTTAATTTTATCTAAATAATTTTATAAATATTTCAATTTTTACATTCCAGAAAAAACATGACATTTATTGAAAGTTCATGGGTTTTGACAAAAACAACTTTCAAACCTTACTAAAAATTACAAATGTATTCATAAAAATTATTACAATTTATATTTAATAAAAATTACTTTTATAACAATATTTTTTTAAAATATTATTTAATTCAAAAATCCATTAATTAATTAAAATTGTTTTCTTAATTTAATATTAACTAAAATTCTATTTGTGCTTTAAAAACTATTTACAAAGTAAGAATAATAAAATGAATGTATATTATTTATTAAAAAACATTGTACATAGTCATAGTTCTATGCTCTTGTTACATAACCCCTTATAACACCCACATATGACTAAAGGGTATGGTGTGCAATGGTGATAGACTCTTTGGGTGGCTTGGATAACATCGCTCGGGTGGTAATCTCTATCAACTTCCACTTCTCCTATAGATGGTTCTATTTGAGCATAACGTGTTGAAGCTCGACTCAGGATTGTTCAAGATTGAAGCCCAGTGACACCACCTCCTTTCCGAGCTCTGAAAAATTGACTTCATATAGTGTAATTCTACTGGATGAGTTCATCGCTTCCGTTTTCAGGGTAAATTGGATTTATTAATGCCCTATATTTATACTAATCATGTGATCATTGTTCAACGACTATACTAGAAATGGTAAGAATTCATAATAGTATTTTAATATTCAAAAACATAAAACCATGGAAGTTCATATGTTTTACATAACCATTTTACATAATAAGACATTTCAATAGATCAAGAAGAATTTTTATTAATGAATGTTTGGTTCGTTACAATCTTCCCCCATTATGAAATTTCACCCATGAAATTTCCTTCTCCCATACTAAAACAGATTTGTGTAACATTGCCTTATCACTTCCTCTGCTTCCCATATTGCTTCTTCAAACATTTGGTTTCTCCACAACACTTTCATGAGGGGAATTATCTTATTTCGTAGAACGTTTTCCCTATGATCTATGATCTTCACTAGATTCTCCTCATAATAGAGGTCATTCACCATTGGTACCACCTTTGGATTGAGTACATGTGATGGTTTTGGTATGTACTTCCTCAAGAGTGATACATGAAACACATCATGTACTTGATATAGGTTCAGTGGGAGTGCTAGTCGATAGGCCACTGTTCTAATGTGATCATAGATAAGAAAAGGTCCAATGTACCTTGTACTAACTTTCCCTTATTCCAAAATCTCATAAACATCTTCCAAGGTGATATGTAGAGGAGAACCATGTCTCCAACATCAGACTCTAGGTCTCATCGAAAATTATCAGCGTAGCTATTTTGTCGACTCTGAGTAGATTTAATGTGCTGCTAGATGGTCTTAACTTTATTCACCATTTCTTAGACCATATCTAGACCTAAGAGTTTTCTCTCCCCAACTTCATCCCAACATGATAATGCTCTACACCTCTTACCATATAGTGCTTCATAAAGATCCATTTGGATTCTTGAGTGGAAACTGTTATTGTAAGAGAACTCAACCATAGGAAGATGTTGATCCCATCATCCTTTGAAGTCTATTGAGAACTCTCTCAACATGTCCTCAAGTGTTTGGATAGTCCACTTAGATTTCCCATAATTTTGAGGATGATAATCCGTACTAAATTTCAACTCAGTATCAAAATCATGTTGAAGACTCTTCCAAAACATAGAGTTGAATATTAGATCTCGATCGAATATAATAGATAGTGGTACTCCATGGAGCCTTACCACATTTATTATGTATATTCATTCTAGTTCATCAAAAGAGAAATCCTCCCAAATTTAAATGAAGTGTGCAATATTTGTAAGATGATCCACAACAACCCAGATAGCATTATTTCCTTTGGATGTATTCGGAAGTCCAGCGACAAATTCCATGGTGATGTTATCCCATTTCAATGCTAGTATGGGTTCTGGTTGCATCATACCCTTATACTTATGCCTCTTATACATCTAATACTGACACACCAGGCACTTTGATGTATACTCAACAATATTATTCTTCAGGTTATCCAAACAATAATTATCTTTGAGATCTTAATACATCATTTTGTTTCCCGGGTGAATGGAGAAATTCAAACTTTGTGCATCACCCAAAAGTTCTTTCTTCATATCCGGACTTGATGGAAGACAGAGTATTTTTCCAAATCTCACAATTCCCTATCCATTGACATTAAACTCTAAGGATTTCCCTTTTCTGATAGTTTCCACATTCTTCTGAGTTCCCATATCATCTTTTTGATAATCCTTTAAGAATTCCAAAAGGGATGGTTGAGAAATCATAATTGACGGGATTGATGATGTTCCCTTATTTATGATTACCATTTACATATTCATCAAATATATTATGATTGGATCCTTTTCAATTATCGTCAATTATAGAATTGATGTGACCTTTCTACATAGAGCATCTTCCAACTTGTTCACTTTCCCAGGGTGGTAATGGATTGAGTAGTCATTGTCTTTAATTAGCCCTAACCATCTTCATTGGCGCATATTCAACTCTTTCTGTGTGAATATATAATTGAGCCTTTTGTGATCCGTATATATTTCACAATTCTCCCCAAAAAATGTAATGATTCAAAAAAAATTAAAACAAAGGTCACAGCAGCCAACTCTAGATCATGTGTTAGATAGTTCTTCTCTTGAAATTTCTATTTCCTTGAAGCATATGCAATGAATTTTTCATTTTTCATTAACACCCATCCCAGGAAATTCTTCAATGAATCAAAAAATACTACAAAAAAATCTCCACTTGTGGGTATTGTGAGCATGAGAATAGTGATAAGCATCATTTTCAACTCCTTCATGCTTTCTTTTCATTCATCACTCCAATAAAACATGACTCCCCTCTAAGTTAACTTGGTAAGAGGGTTTTAAAATCTTGAGAAATCTCTCACAAATCGATGATAATATACAGCTAAACTGAGGAAGCTATGGATATCTGTTACTGATGTTGACCTAGTCCATCCCTCAACTATTGCTGTCTTTGAGGGATCCACAGATATCCCATTGGTTGTGATGATATGGCCCAAGAATGAGACCTCCTTTAACCAGAACTCATAGTTGCCGTACTTTTCATAGAGCTTCTCCTTTCTCAAGGCCTCCAGTATAGTTCTTAGATGCTCATCATGATCCTCCTTGGTTTTGGTGTATAATCTAATAACATATATAAATACTACCAAAAATTTGTCGAGGTAATCCCTAAAGACTCTATTCATCATGTCCAAGAATATTGCTGCATCATTAGTGAGTCCGAAAGGAAATACTATGAATTATTAGTGCCCATAACCTGTACGAAAGCACCCTTGGGGATATCTTCCTTCTTCTCCCTTACATGGTAATATACCAACCAAAAATCCTCCTTTGAGAAGTATTGTTCTCCACATAGCTGGTCAAACAAGTCATCAATTCATGGAAAAGGATACTTGTTTTTTATCGTGATTTAGTTGAGTTCACAATAATCAATGCAAAGGCGCATTGAACTATCATTGTTCTTGACAAAAAGGACTGAAGCACCCCATGGTGAATCACTTGGGTGTATTAACCCTTTATCAAGATTCTCTTATAGTTGTTTCTTTATCTCCTAAAGCTCCCCAAAAATCATTCTATATGATGTTTTGGATATTGGAAACATCCTAGGTATAAGATCAATAGAGAAATAAACATTTCTTCAAGGAGGAAGACTAAGAAATTTCTTTGGAAACACTTCAGTGAATTCACTCACAATAGGCATGTCTTAAAGGATGGTTGCTTCCATAGACTCAATCATATGAGTAAGATATGCATTCTCATAGGTCAGTAATATCCATGCTTGATATGATGGTGCTAAAGAAGATTCATCCTACTCCTTTCACTTGTACGGAATCGGGGGTCGATTCTCCATATGGAGATTGATTTACCTCTCATGGAAATTTATGTTGGGTCTATATAAAGAAATATAATCCATGTTGAGAATTGCATCAACTTCCACTAGAGGGAGTATTATGAGGTCCATCGGGAAGTTCAATCCAAAAGTTATGACAAGGGATGAGTTATATTCTTAGGATGCAATGATTTCCCCTTTTTTCATACTCACTGACATCTTTACTTCTATAATTTTTGGTGGTGTCAGTATTTTTCTACTATACTTTTGGGATATAAAATAATGCAGAGAACCAGAATCAAAAAGTATGTTCACTATTATTGAATTAATAACTAGAATACCTATCACCACTTCATTTTTGGGGTTTACATCAGTGGTATTGATGGAAAAGCTCTCCCTTTCTACCTTGGAGGTTATTGGTTCTTCTGAAAACCCTTGTCTTAAGGTGATTAATTGCATAGTGACCTAGTTATTTTCAGTTGAAGAAATGAACAATGCGTTGAGGGTCAAACATTGTGTTCCTCCCCTTTGTTGTAGCCACATGTTTTTCTTATAGGCAGTTAACAGCTTGGCGCCCTTCCTTTCCACACCTAAAGAATTACCTCGTCCCTTTAAGAAATTTCCAGTGTGCTTTTTCCGCACCATCGGCAAGTGGGGTGATGGATTTTCATAGCACCATTTGATTTATCCATCAGACTGCCATAATTGAAGTCCACATTATTCTTCTTATCCCCATGATACCCATAAGATTTTCTGATCTCCATTTTGACCTTGAGGGAACATCAGACAATTTCCTCATAGCTATTGAAGTCACAGATTGCTAGGGATTTCTATAGCTCAGGTTTTGTCCCACTAAAGAAGTGGTAAACCTTGCATTCAAGGGTAATGACACAGCTGGAGGCATATTGTGAAATCATTTTGAAGTTGGACTTGTATGCTCTAATAGATTTTTTGTCCTTTTGGTTGAGGTAATGGAAGTCCCTTTCCTTCTTAAGTTGGAGGGTGCGTGGAAAATATTTATCAAAAAACATTTTCCAGAAATCCTACCATTCCAAAAACTCGATCTCTTCCTCAGGCTTCATATTTTTTTTGTCAATGTTCGCCATTGATCAGCTTCACCCTCCATATGATAAGCATCCATAAGAACCTTCTATTGTTTGGAATATTGAGATATGGAGAAGATCTTTTCCATTGTTCAGCGATTGAGGGATCAGATGATCCATTAAAATTAGAAGGCCTTTGTTTCATGAAGCTCTTGATTGCGACATGTTTTTTCTTGGGGGGGGGGTTGAACATTCTTCTTGACCCACATTTCTATTCACGACTCGAGTTAACTGATTTAGTATCATGACAATGTTTTTGATTCCCATTCCAATCATATTGGGCATCTCATTAGAACAATCAAGACATTGATCTTCACATCGATTATTTTCATTATTCCTTTTATTACCATCCATTAGATGGATTAAAAGGAATGTTAGGGGTAACACATAAAGGGTAATCCAAATACAAAAATGGATAACTTATAAATTAATTTTAATTCCTTAACATGTGAATCTATAGGATTCAATTTACGTTATCTATGATCTACTTCAAAATATATATTCATAGGGGCATTTTTTCCCTTAACAATGGTTCATAATAAGTTTGTGAATTTACCAAAGCATATCCCCTAGGATTTTTATAACCAAGAGTGCAGAAAGGCCTATTTTTGTGTTCCAGGATACCCCGTGTCAAGCCCGAAAGTCCTTGTCAGAGTTTTCACTCCCAAGTACATCTATACTAGAGCCTCCTCTACGTGCTCGTATCCAGACTGGGATTTATTCACCTGATAAATCACTTACTCAATAATCACCATATTTTAGGTATGTTTTTTATACATAGTCTTTTCTTTAATTCTTCTCTAGGTTTTTCTAATCTTAGTCCTAAAAATAACTAAACCTATCCTCTGATACAAACTATAATATTCCTAATCTTTAATAAACACTTAAGCATGATTTATTACATAAAAACCTTAACTTTATACAACATATAATATTGATATGTCTTGTTTCATTAAGTCATAACAATATTACATAACAACATAGAACATAAGACAAAAAAACTTTATTGAAAACATCCTTTACATGACTACTACATTCCCTCGTACTTAACGTTTCATTGGATAACCTGGAGACATTCATAAAAAAGGGTGAGATAAAACGACCAATAAGGGAGTAAATAAGGAATAAAATGAAGATTAAAATACATGTTGGGAAATATGAATATCAATTGATCATAAAAGAAACATGAAAATAAAGATATGATATAGAATGATTATCATAACATGGAAATGTGGCAATACACTTTACATGGTATTAGGATGATCCAAGGCTCATTTCACAGGGATCATGAGTAAAAAATTATTTCACTTTAATTATCATGAGTAAACCCTCATGGAACTTGATTTATCATCATACTAATCTTTACCAAATGCATTGGAGCCCAATCACGGCGCACCCTTCTTAAACATTTCATTTCATGCATAAGTTTCCCACAAGGATCATACAACATGGAATCATTAAAGATCATAATTTCTTCCATGATAGAGGAATGAGGACTTACTATACGAAACTCTATAATCAATAAGTAAATTTTCATAAAATTGAATATCCTTGATAGATAAATGGCATGGTATTCACGAAACAATGACTTTGGCTTGAAAAATTGCTGTAAAATTTTGGTAGCATAACAATGTGACATAAGAATTAATAAAAATGGTTAATGGGAGAGAAAAGGGTGTATAATCATATATAAATGAAATTTATAGTAAGGTGGTAATATAGATACATGTACCAACATGAGTAATGTAAATTTAGATTCATAATACAAAATAATTGCTTGAATGTAAATGAGGAGAGAGAAATAACTTATGGAATCTCAGCATGGCAATGGATGTACATGGAAATAATTAATGAGAGAGAAATGGATCTCCCATCATTCCTACATAATAAGGGAAGTATGGGGGAGGTGAGAAATCAAACACCAACATTTATAATTGAAAATAAAAGTACATAAGAATATTATGAAACCTGGGTAAATGTGAAACGAAGGAATTCATTACTTGGAAATGTGATCTCAAAGGCTTGGGATAGTCTTCAGAGAGGATTCTTGGGAGCTTGGGGCACGATGGAAGGATTTTAGAGAGGCAAAGGAATAGAATGGATGAACTCCAAAAGGAATTGAATGAAGAGGAAGTGGGATCTTGGGTGGGTTTATTTTGGGAAAGAGAGGGAATTCTTTATTATTTTAGTTTGGGACACCACATATTAAACTAATCACAACCACAAACAAACCAATGACTTTTGACCATGTTTTTTTCCAAATGGGATTGGAAAAAATTATTTCATATGTAAAATGTATGAACTTTATAAAATAATAGGGTTTCTTATGTGGAGGTGAGTCACACTCTCAAGGAAATCATTTTAGAAAGCTAAAAGGTTTTATAAGTCTTGTAGGGTCCACTAAAGTATAGTAAAATAAATAAAACAGACATAAAATTAAATTATTTTAATTTTAAAACAAATATTGGAGTAAAATAAAGTATATATTATTTTATTACATCACTATTGGGTCATTATGATGTCATAAAACACATTATATATTTAGATGATATTTGATTTTTACCCAAACATTCGACTACCTCAAAAAATTATGAAAAATTCACCATTAGATAATTTATACATCTTAATTCCAAAAATAATATTCATTTTATATAACTAATTTTCACAATATGTGAATTTTTACTTTTAAAACAAAAACTGACATTTATCAAAATTCATGGGTTTTGAGAAAAAACAGCTTTCAAGCCGTAATTAAAATTACAATTATATTCAGAAAAATTATACGATCATTTATATTTAATAAAAATTAATTTAATAATACAATTTTATTAAGATATTATTTAATTAAAAAATCCATTAATTCATCAAAATATATTTCATAATTGAATATTGACTAAAATACTATTTATGCTTTAAAAACTATTTACAATGTAACAATAATAAAATTAATGTATATTCTTTATAAAAACCCCTTATAACACCCACATAAGGCTGATGGGTAAGGTGTGTGGTGGTGACAGACTCTTGTGGTGGCTCGGATAACATCTCTTGGGTGGTAATCTCTATCAACTTCCACTTCTCTCGTCAAAGTTTCCTTTCGAGCTTAAAATGTTGAAGCTTAGCTTGGGCTTATTCAAGAGCGAAGCCCAGTGATGCCACCTCCATTAAAATCTCTAGTAAATGGGCTTAATTTGGATTAATTATACTGGATGAGGTCATCGCTTCTTTTTCCTAAGTAAATTGGATTTGTTAAAGCCCTATATTTTTACTAATCATGTGATCACTGTTCAACGACTATACTAGAGATGGCCACAATTCATAACGGTATTTTAAAATCCAAAAACATAAAACCATTAAAGTTCATATGTTTTACATAACCATTTTACAAAATAATAAATTTAAATATATCAAGTGAAATTTTTGTTAATGAATTTTTGGGTCGTTACAAACAATTCAACCATTTTTTCATATATAAACAATTTTTCTGGGGTTTTTATTTATACTTTATTTCATGATTTTCCCAGATCTCCTCTATATATTTGAAATTAATCAATTAATATAGTTTATTATCTCCCATGTACATCTAGATTCTACATATCTCTAAATCTCTCATATCCTTCCAATCACCAATGCTCATCATATCCCACTTTTCTGAATTTTTTCAACTACTTCATTATCTTATAACATACCAAAATATTTTTGAGTCATTTCTTCCATAGTTTAAAATCATTTTCCAATTAAACATTTCAATGTAGGTATAAATACCATGTCATGAATCCACCATATATAATAACCTAAAATCATAGATAACCTCATTTGATAACTATTGTTGGGACAGAAGTAGATTGGTCCCTAAATATTCATTAAATTTTGACAAAATAATTGTGATAACCAAAATCTTAAATGAAGAAAAAAACCAAATAGAATAAAAAATAGGGAAAAATATTTTCATGTCGAAAAACCCTCCAATATGAAGAATTAAAAAACCATAGAGAAACTTCATGAAAATACACTATTATTTAGAGAGCGAAAAAATACGAGTAATGAATGAGACTTGCAATTCAAATACCTCATAGAAAAACCTATACGAAAATACAACCCGAAAGCACCACTATTCTTTTCTGATAATAGTTTCTTAACAAGAAATTAGCCTTTACAGATCAAAAATAAACACACAACCTCTTTGGAGTACCTCATTGCACAACCTGATCTTGCCACTTCTCACTATTTCCCCAACCAAAACATGTTACTTTCCAACCTACCCGCCATGTTTCTATATGCCCCTTGATACACTCATATATCTTATCTCTTATAACCCCTTACTATCCCCCTTTCATTTATTTTTTATTCCCTTGGGTGAATCTCATTCCATTGAAATTGAGATATTAAAAAATCCCCATATCTCATGTGCCCCCAAAAAACAAAAGCCTAAAGATTAAATTTGAAAAACATTTATATCCTTTATTAAATCCATATGGGTTTAGCTCCAATAATATCTACCAATCATTTTAAAAACATAGGAAACACCATGATTACAACATAACACGAATGACATGATATATCATTTCTCAAATCTATATAAGATAGAAATCATTCTATATCCCTATATCCCTCTTGTTATGGCTAAGGAAACATTTTCTTGGAGATTTGTATAAAATGGGACACCAAAATACCCTATTGGATTGTTGCATAATAAATACCATTAGTATCGGGTCAATTTATATACTTTTACTTATTCTATGAATCATTTTTTATCTATTATGAATGATCTTTATTCCAAGGATATATATTGATTCATCAAGTCCTTAATGGGGAAGCACATGTTTAGAAATTGACTGTAAGACAGACATGTCATTTCAAATAATTAATATGTAATCATCATAAACTAATAGGAATATGATCACACTCATACTAAACACGTTATAAAGACATGGATCACATTAGGTCTTATAAAACCAAATTCTCTTATGGATTCAATAAACATAATGTTCTGTGACCTAGATGATTGCTTAGATCCAATAATAGATCTCATAAATTTACATATCTTATCGTTATTCAATGTATTCACAAACACATCATGATGTTTCATATATATATATATATCTTCCTAATGTTCCCATTATGGAAATCCATTTTGACATCCATTTCCAAATATCATACTACAAAAAAGATGTCTTTGATGATGTTCATGAAACTTATGTGAAAGAAAACGTCTTAATTATGATTTAACATTTAGTGGAAGTATGGTATAACTCATATTAAATTTTTTATATTTTTTGATTTGATGATTTTTATGAAACCACAAAAAAAAATATTTTCAAAACCACAAATTAATGCCAGCCCTGGTAGCCCAACCCCCCTCCATCGACACCGACCACTGGGCGTCAACTCCCCCACCCTCGACCCGAACCGCTGAACCCCTCCCTTATCAGTTATTGTTGGCCACCTAATGTTGTCCTCGACACCCATCCCTCACTAATTACAATAGACCTTCTACCTCCTCCAACCCATAACCCCTTGCATCTACATTGACTATAGAGATGCCCCCGATGGATCTTCTCTGCTAACAGAAGCCCCTCTTCTCTATTTAATGACAACCACCACCATTAGTGTAGGTCAAGCCCTAACTCTTTCCCCACCACCCTATCCTTCTATCTTACTCAATGATTTCCCATAATTCGTCTGAGTCGAACATATCTAGGATTGTATCCCCAACCTCAACGTTGTCATTTTCACTCTCCTCGCCTAAGGGTTCTTCTTCCATGACATCCTGCCCTGTTATTGTGAGGGTGGTATTTATGAATTTATGTTTTTTCGGGTTTTCATGTCGGATTGAATCATTTTAATGTTATATTTTTGTTCTTATGAAAAAATACCCTACCCTTGTCAATGAAGAAGTTGGGTGATGTTAAAAATTGGTTAAACTTTTCAGGTTAAACATTTATTACTTTATATTTGAATTTATATGAAAAAAGTGGGAATCAAATAACTATGGATAAATGTTGGATTCATTTAACATGAAACACCCCTTGTCATGTCAAGGGTTTGGAATAAATTTTAAATTATGAAATTGTAAACCGATCACTAGATGATAGATTACAATTTTTGGGTTCTTGTTATAAATTAAAGCAATGGTTGTATAGAAATGAAGTATATGATCACATGATATTGGCACATTTTCTTGATCAATGAGAATTTTGGATTTGGGATAGAAAATTGATTTTTTTTGAATGTGAAAAGAATGGATTTCTTGTCAAGGAGACACAAAGTGGCCCTCTAGAGGATAATTTTGTTTAAAACATGATAAATGAAGCATTTGTATTTGTAATATAAAATTTCCATGATATTATGATATCAATAGAACCATCAGATGATCCAGAGGAGGTTAATAATGATCAAAACGATAGTGACCACAAAATGAGTTTTATGAATAACTTAAATACAGACAACAAGAGCCGTATGGATGGTGTTCCAAGTATTCATTGTTTAATTTTTCTTATAAGTTGTATCATGTCAATTATATTTGTAGAATTACTAAAAAATTTGTGTACATTATTTTAAAATTTCTTCATGATGTAATTAGTGAAGCTAAGATACCTAAATCATTCTGTGAAATGAAAAAAATCATCAAAAATGTTTGACGTGATTTTAAAAAGATATGTTCATTTCAAAATGATTTCATGCTTTATTTGGGAGAAGATTCTGATAATGAAAAATGAGTAAGATTTCATGTAAGTTTATGGAATTCAATGTGAATAAAAGAGAGAAAAAGTCATTGAATAACTAAGAAGAAGAATCATAAAACTTATGAAAATATATTTTGTTACTTTCCATTAAAATCATGCCTGCAAAGATTATTCATGTCATCTAATACACTGTCACCATGGATTTATTTTATTAAAACACCAAAACATTAAATGATGATTAATCCATTTACAATACGTGTATATGTTTTTTAGATGGATTCACAACCCATATTCCCTTTAAATAACCTGAACCCCCATTAATTTTTCTCAATATTCCAAGAACCCAGGAAACACTTAACCTATCAGTACCTATAATCAATTAATTCAAACAAAAAAACACACCTAAAATCTAAGTCATTTCACCAAAAAAGTTTCTCCATATAGATCATTTCCTGATTTTTCATGTTTCCTCATAACCAAAGAAGGTTTTCATTCAAATGATATGAATCCATGATGAAAACAAAACCAACATAAATGTTACGAAATAACTTATAGATAGATGTTCTAAGAATATGATGGGATCTTACAACCTCTATATCATATGACATCACGTACTCAAGCATCTCTAAGAATCACTGTGATATATCTGTCAAAATGTTTATCTAATTTGTTTTCATATCAAAATACCTCTCCCATTTATCCTCAAAAAAATACACATGCTTCCACTACACTCAAAACAACGGTATAGTCTTACCATAAGGATATATCTCCCTATGAACCACAACCTATTTGAGATTCTCCTCAAAGGACACATTAGCACAATTCATAACAACTACTATGTCTATCACATGGGAAGGGTCTCAATGATATATCTATAGCAATAAAATGTGGTACATGTCATGGATGACAATGTAGCTCTATAGAAGGGCTAAAAAATATTCCAGTAGAATAACCCTTACCACTATCTCAAATTGTATGAAAAACCTATTTTCTAGCTTTCCCTATCTCTTGAAATGGAATTTCCCCAACCTATGACACACTCGAATGAAAATAAACTGACCAAAATAAAATTATAGAGGTCACCTCCAATAGAAACCATTACATTCATACCAACACTATGTGGCCACCAACAACTATATGATAAACTGAACCTACTCATATGTCTCCTGCAAGAGACTATTCCAAACAAGTGCTGACTCATCTGACTTGAGATAAAAAAGAGGTGAACGACAAAACCTTCCATATAAAGTCATAAAAATTACATTTGTATCAATTCATATAATCTATTATTATAGTAAAACTCAACGAGTTCCATATGTTTGACTCAGAATTCACCAAAATCCAAAACATATGCTCATAACATATCCTCTAAAACATGAATAGTCTATTCAGATTGACCATCGTTTTTTGGATGATAGATTGTGATCAAATAAACCCAACATTCCAAAGACTTCTAAATTCCATGGTAGAAATGAAATTTTAAATTAGGATCTCTGTCTAAAATGATACTCCTCAGAACAGAATGCAACGGAACCACCATGTCCATGTTAAGACATCCCAAATAATCAATATTGAAGGTTTCCATGATAGGTAATAATTTTTATAACTTTTTCATTTGATACAAAACCACCCATAAAATTTCATACTTAGGGGTTATCATGGGTAATCCTATCAATAAATCCATTAAAAAATTATGCTTTTTTTTCTCCTAAATGGAAAAAAGATAAAAATTCCCAAATGGCCTCTAATTCTCAACATTCACCTACCAAAAAGTGAAGCATATAACCATGATGATTACCACCTCCTTATTTATTCCTAAAAAACAACAATATCTATGATGATCATAGAACACATTTGTTAGAAAAAGTTCCACCAACCATTAAGAAGCATGAAACTCTATCATTATCTACCTACAAAAGCCTATAGGAACCCATAACCATCCATTGAAAATAAAAGAGCTAGAACTACTGAGTGAGCATCCTGATGGTGTATCCCCACCATATAATTTTCCTCTCCGAACTGATCCTTCCGGGTAAGACAAATACTCGATTTTAATCCATTCAAAAAGCATGGGTATAACAGATGTTGAAGTCAGATATACCCATACCTGAGACTCTTGAACATCCATATGCATGTCTACAAAAAGTTCCATTATCCACCACTCATCATAAGACTCTTGTACTACCTCTGTCTATGCCTTTCAGCTCAAGGCATCAACATCTTCATTTCTTTTGCCTGATGTATAGGCCAATTCAAAGATGAATGAATGAAGATAACCTACCCACCTCTTCTATCAAAGGTTTTGGTCTTGTGGATAAAAGATGACCTGAGGCTCTTCTATTCTATGTATACCACAAACCTCTCACCCATGAGATAATGTCTCTAAAATCTCAGGGCATGTACCACTACTACAATTTGCAGTTAATGAGAATGGTAATTCCTATCATGTGGCCTCAACTACCTACAACCATAAGAAACAACTCTATTCTACTTCATTATAACTTCATTGAGTTTGACTCTGGATGTGTCATAGTACATGGTATATGATTTACTCAGGGTATGTAAAGTATGGATATGTTCTAAGTTCATCCTACCTTTTAGATACTTAAATTATCTTTCATAATGATTATACTAAAGAAACTCCACCACTTTTTTGGTCATCCTGGACATTGGTGGTACCAAATGGGAAAAATCATGGATATAATGCAATAATAACCTACTAAGGCTAAAAATATCCAAATCTTGAAGATGTTCTTGGAATGTTCCCAAGATACCAAGGCTGTGACATTCTCTAGGTCCACTAAAACTCCTTCCTCTAAGATGACATGTCCCAATAAGTTCACTTTATTAATCTAGAAACTCTAGTTGGTCATATTTTTGTAAAGCTGAAGCTTTATCAATGTAATCAAGAATATTTAAAGATTGATTTAATGATCACTAGATAATTAGGATTCCAATAAGATATCATCAAAAAAACAACCACACACTAATGCATTAAAGGATGAAATACCCTATTCATTAAGTCCATGAATAACTCCAATGTGTTAGTTTACCCATATGGAATCTCTATGAATTCATACAATCGATACCTTATTTTAAATGAATTCTGATGTAGATCTGATGGTATCTCCCTTAAATGATGGTAACATAATCTCAAATAAATAGTGGAGATGATATTTGCACCTCTTGACTGATATAAAATATTATCAATACATGGAAGAGGATATCAGTTCATTAACATCATTGGGTTAAACCTCCAAAAATCTACACATAATCACAATGACCCATTATCCTTGTTAGAGAAGAGAATCATAGAATCCTGAGGATATATATTTGGTCTTCTGAAGCCTTTAGTGTGGGGACAAATTCCTCAAGGTTATGCTTGAAGAATTTTTGAGGTGATTGTGTTTGTTGAAAAAGAGGGTTTCCTTGCCTGTTGTAGAATTCTTGAGAGATTGTTAAAAAAATATATTTAGAAGGATCTATGAGAATGTAATGTATGATCTGGAGTTGGTAAAAACATAATAGATACAAGGTGACACCATTTTCCAGTGTTTGATAATTTCTTTTCCTTGAAAATACGAAAATAGAGAAACATGTTTTTAGTAAAGGAAGGTGTGCAAAAGATCTGGTGGGTGTGAAAAAGATTAGTTTTTGTGCAAAATCATGACTGTGATTTGTTAACATGCATACATGACATGGTTGAAGATGAAAAATTCAGATAATGGAAAAGGATTGAAGTATGTAAAAGTTGTTTTTGTTTGAATGTTGTCTGTGCACCCAATGCGACGTCAAATTGGGGTTTTCATGCATGGAGGGGATCTTGTGAAATGCATCAAAATCTTGCGCAACATGGTAGATTTTCTTCTCAAGGGTCGGTGATGCCTATAAATAAGAGGTGAACCCCTACCCCCTAATTCAAGAAAGATCAATACATATAGGAAAATGAGCTCTGAATCGTGTAAGAAAAATATGCAAAGGGAGTTGTGTGGAAGATTGGGAGTTTCATTCAAGAATTGATGTTGCACGTAATATTGGTGTTGCGCGTAAGATTAGAGTTTCATGAAAGTGATGTTTCGTTTCAAAAGTGAAATCTTTTGTGCATAATAAAAAACATGCACATATGGCATAGTAAAGTTTTCATTAATGTTTTGGAATTTCCTAGTACACATGTGGTAATGTGGTATTCTTTAGTGGATGAAAGTGGGACATCAATAAAGAATATACATACATTTTATGATTCATTTGTTAGAGATAATGAAGGTAACTATAATTCAATAAACTATGAGTGGATTTTCTGAAGAAGAAGTGAGCACACTTCAGGTGAGAGTGCAGTGAGATTTCATATAGTGATTGTTTGTAAACCAAGATGGACAATGTGTCCACTTCAAAATTTGTATATAGTAGTGTAATTTTAGTGGAATTGGTACATCATTGGTGTATAAAATTTGGACGTATCCCAGTGAGGGTGAACCAAGTAAAATTTATTTTTCCTATTCATACTTTATGCTCTATTAATACTCCACAATGGGATGGAGAGAGAAGAGTGTTTTGTTTACAAATGAAACAAGATAAAAAAGAGGGATTTGTTTTAATCTGTCATGCAAGGATTTACCCCCTTATGGTATTTGACCTAGTGGAACAAACATTTCAATTCTAGATCTTCCAACTTAACATTTGACTCCAAATGCTCAACCTATTTCATTCTATAAGGTGTGATAGAAACTGGACCTACTCCTAGAACCAACTCGATCATGAGATCTATCTTTTTATAGGGAGATAATCCATATAACTCATTCAGTAATACATTTTTAAAATGGTCTACCACTGGAGTAAAATAATCATGTCTCATTCCACCATCTTTTAGAGGAAGATCATCTGTCTGATCTATGAGACAATTAAATATGTACTGACTTGGTCTTGGATGACCAACTTAAAGATCTCCATCACCATGATGTAAATATCTTCCTACTTATTAATATTCAAAGGTAAATCTCCTCCTATAATAGTTAATTTGATCCTATTATTGAACTAAAAAATCCATTCCAATGAAAAATATTATATATAAAAGAATGTGATGCTCCTATATCAAAAAAATCACTAGCTAGGGTAGCCACTATAGGAGTTATTCCCCTAATGGTAAGAAAGAATGCATCCATGATATTCGAAGTAGTATGCATAACATGTAACTGACTTTTCACTCTTCCTTGGGCTCCAGTCTAACTACCTTGAGGTATTTACCCTACTTTTACTGCTACTCAGGCACTGGGGTACAATGTCCTCTACCTCGTCCTGAAAGGCTAGTTTCACTCAATCTACCAGAACGATGATGGGTAACTAAGACCTTCCCAACTCAAGTGGATATCATGATCCACTGCCATAGGTCTATTGTGGGAACGTCATACAGAAACACTGAGGATGGCCTAGTCTTTTACATATAAAACACTATACTATGGGGGAATGAAACTGTAGCCTCGTGTGTTCAAACATTCCACAGTGATGTCCCTAGAATAGAACACATTCTTGAGATTGTCGTCTAATTCCCAAAATTCTCTTCCCACTAATATCTTTATAGAAACTATCATAGTAGTGCTTCTTTCACTCAAACAAGATCTCCTAGATCACCCTACTGAAACATAATGGTTGTATAATTGGGATTCTATCATATTCCCTTCCATGATGAGTGCTTGGATCATCACATCATCAATTCTTATCAAACAAAAATCATTATACATAACCTGATCTCCTAGAGAAGATCATCCCCCAAATGGCTCCCCATATAAATCTCCACATCTTCCGAAGTTGGTGGATTGTTTTATAGGTTAGTGAAACATCTATCATAGTCTAGGACTAACAATCCCACATGCACGATATGCATGAAATCAAGATATTTTCCATCTCTTAGTGTCTCAGGATTGAAATGGATTTGGAACATTATATATATGTCTTTCCAATATAGCTCATCATACTGCACAACTTCTTCTAGAATATACTTCCATCTCTTGGAAGGTCCATGAAGCATATACTAAGAACGATTCAACCTTCTATCCATAGGTGGCTCAAAGATCTTTAAGATCTTCTAGACTGAACTGATCCAAAACTCATCTTCTTGGGTTCCTCCTTCCCCAATAAAAATTGGTAGATATCATAGCTGAAACTCTCTTATTAGCTCATCTATATAAGGAATAGTAAATGAGTCTCCCTTTTCAGGGATCAAATGACCCTCAAGAAGCTGCGGTAAAGCTGAACATCTATATTATCCTTAGGAACTATATAAACATCCATTTTATCTTCATGAGGATCATGCTAATTACCACTCTCCTAACACTCATGTTGATGATTATGAGGAGTTATTTTCTCTACAAGAAAAAAACATAAAACATAGAGAACTTGATAGAAATAGGTTAAACCTAAATATGTGACCACACAAAAAAAACATTTAACTCCTGATCTCTCTAAAATGGATTACATGTGTTTTTCCATTACATGTATACTCATTTAATTATCGAGTGAAAAAGATATCTCATATTCCAATTCAAAATGAAAATATACATCACAAACCAAAATAGATATATCCCTTACATGAAGAATGTATGTCAATATATCCCAATATGCTTATTATGATGCATGTATTCTCATATCATTACATATCAAGTCCCGATTAGGAACCTTAAGAAACAGTAACATCGTAATCCAATAACCTCACACAATATGTGAATCACCCAAGGTGAAATAACATCAGTTGTAACAATTAAATGGTATAATCAATAATCCCATCCCTAGGAACTCAAATTTTTCCCCATATATTGGAAAGATAATATCATACACAATCTCATTACCATGTTTTTACTTGTCCTAGTCTCATTTTCACCTTTCCCAAAAATTTAAGGAGAAAAAAACATGATACTTTAATACAACTTTGTAACATCCCTCAACCTAGAAATTTATCATTTGTCCAAAAGGGGTTTGTTACATGACATCAAGTGCAAATCCCCATATGTGAAACGCTTCCAACTAGCAGCAGGGTGTGAAATTTATAGAGGGGAGACTATACCCCCTTGTTTTAAGTGTCACAGTAGTGTAAAATAAACAAGATCAATGAATAAAATCAAAGTATATACACTGTAGAAAAAAATATGTTCCAAATGAATGATCCAATAAATAAGGAGGAAATCATGTAATGACGTGTTCCAATGTAACTAAACTACAAGCATCATACAATAAAGTAAATGTCCTTAGAGATCAAATAAAGACAAAAAATTTCTTAATCATGAATAGCATGTTGGTCCCACCACTAAATACCAATCATTTTGTAATGTCCCCCAATCTAGAAGTCTCTCATGGGGCAAAAAAGGGTTAGTTAGAAGACCTCATGCATGGCTCCTCATATGTGTGAGGCTTCTCACTAGAAGTAGTGGATGTGAAATGTATAGTGGGGAGACTATACTCCTTTGTATGAATTGTCATATAAGTGGAAAATAAACCAGATGAAAAAAATAAATTAATGTATTGACATAGAAAAAAACAACATTAAGATCCAACTAAATAATCACAAGAATAACAAGGGAAAAATTAATGATGTTATGGAATATATCTAAATTTCATACTAGAAACAATGTAAGAAAAATATTATCACACTCAATTAAAGAACCAAATTATAGAGGTCCAAGACCCCAAGTCGTTCCCACATCCTATCTTCAAATCATCCAAAAACCGGTCAATCTATAGCAAGGTTCTTTACCCTTGTCCAAATAGGCATCCACATAATCTGAATGGGTACCAAACAATGGCTAGAATAGTATGTGAGTATAACTCAATAGGTTTACACCATTATATCTAAACAAAGTAGTCTAATAATAATTGCATGAAAAAAATAAATAAATAGGCATATTAATTAATTCAACAATTAATAAAATAAATCAACAACCTCCTTTGGTCCCATTCTAGAATATGTCTTACCATGTCTTATAACCATGAAAACCACAACCATATAACCAAGATAAATAACATGGTTTGGCACAATAAATATCTCGGATAATTTCATATGACCATTCCAACCACAACCATATACTCATGGTATAGTCACAAAAATATAGGTTAACACCCTATAAGCTTTAAAACAGCTGATTTAATACCATATAAGCTTTACAACACGAGATTTGGTAGAGTGAGATCTCTATAATAATTTCAGCAAGGGATTTGTACAGGCCTACTCATTATCATCATTACAGCATATTAGTGTGCATGTGTTACGTCAAGCCTAATATATAAGAATTACATCATTGAAAACATGTCCTGGCATACATCATGTATTTCAAAATATCACACCCTATATCTCAATAGTTAATTATGTGAAATAATAGTTTATCATTCATATGAGACATTAAATTAAAAAAGAATTGATTAAAAATCATAAAAATAAGAAATAATCCACAATGTATAGATTTTGTATCAATAAACCACTAAAGGTTTCATTTAATTATAAAAACACTTTAATCCATTATCCAATTCAATTATATTCACTATCTGGTCACCTAACAGGTATCCATATTCCATGTTATAATCCAATTTAGAACAAATGAATACAAGGAGTGATCACATTCATTATATAAACTATTTGGGTGCACACTACATTGGATCAATCACAAAATTGAATAAAAATAGCAATTATTAAACAATAGGGTTAAGATTTAGAACCCTTATATTTAATTGACAGTAAAAAAATACTTACAACAATAATCACCCACAAGGAAAAGGTGTGGATGATCTGCAAGATAAACCAAGATCACAAATGATCACGATCAATACCAACAACACACATAGTGATGGGTTTACACCTTAATGGTTTGAGAACCAAGGGACAGAAGGTAAAACCTAACAAAAAAGACTTAGTAGAGATTGAACATGTAAAAGGGAAACTTGGTAAGGAGGCTGCAACTCCAAATTCACCTAGAAGATTCCCTAAGGTCAAGAGGATAAGGCTACAATAGAATGGAATGAAAAATCATCTCCACATCATATTTTAAAAAACCAGGTCTCAGAATTACATGACATGTAATGTAGATACACTTTGAGTAAATATTTTAATTGGGATACTCCTAAAACCCCAAAACCATATATTTATTTTATTAAAACACCCAAAAATTACATGATGTTTAATACCATTACACAACATGTAAATGTTCTACAGATGGTTTTTAATCCCATTTTACTTCAAACAACCTGACCACCCTTTAAAGCTTCTCAACCTACCAAGAACCCATGAAACAGTTAACAAATTTATACCCAGACTCCATTTATTCAAATGGGAATACAACCATGAACATTATGTCATTTATCTAAAAAAGGCTCCCCACATGGTTCATATCATTTTTTCTCAAGTTTTCTCACAACCCAAGACTAGGTTTATTCATTAAACATGAATCCGAAATGAAAATAGAACTCAATAAAATGTTAATGAAAAAATATTGAGAGGAATACCTGGATTAATATGGGGGTTTACATCATGTGGTCCTCCCTATAAATAAGAGGTTTTCAACTAGCGGTTAAAGCCTATGAAGTGACATGGGGAGACCATGCTTATGTTACTAGGTAACATTATAAGATAATAAAAGAAGAGATAAAAGATAAATAAACAATATGTAAATGAATAATCATTATAGTAGAAGAAAATAAAATCTAAAACCCATCCCATGTATTTTTCCTATTGTATGATAGGTAAATAAACTCAAACCAATGAAAGGATCCAATGTACATGTAATCAAATAATAAAATTATATGTATCCATCTCGAGGTCCATCCAACATCATATCTATCCTCCTAATAACTATATCAACCATACATCAAAAGGCCTTTTCCCTTCGATGGATCCATAAACATGAAATCTATAAGAACATTGAAATTCCCAAGTAGCATGTGAGTGCAAGACTTAGTAGGACACCACCAACACCTGTTAATTGAAATGTATAATAAATACTGGGGAATAGAATGAATTTAAAAAAGATATAAAGTAAGGAAGAATATATCAAACATGTATATGAAAGTGTTAGGTCCTCAGAGAACAACTCTACTTGCTTCAGCACCATGAAAGAAGTAACAACAATCAACCAACTGACACGTCCCCCCAGATGAGATATTCTAAAACACGACTGAAATATCCTCCATGATGTTATGACCCAAATAATATTTATTAGGAATCTAACACACCCCCCTTTAGGGTAATGGACTATAAGGTTCAACCAACACAATAAACTATTAGACAAAAGAACAATACAATATGATACAAGATACAAATTATAGATCAAACAACAAATCAAATAGGCAAGCATCATAATTATAATAATCCATATTCATGCAACAAAAGAATTGGTCTCCTAGGGATACACACACCACATGTTATTAATTATAATACATAACTCTCTAGGGATACATACACACAATACATATGATAAATAACCAATTATAGGTCCTTAGGGATACACATACACAAAAACAATCATTCTAATGAATCATATAAAACATGCACTAAAGTCAAGGGATTCTTACCTAAGTTGTGATAATTACAATCAAGGTAAGGGTCGTTTTCCAAGTCCATAAGCACTATCACATCCTAGAAATATTCCTATTTTGACACATATAAAACTCTAGGATTTAGGAAGAAAAACAACCCACACAAAGAGGTTAGAACTTGATCAAATCAACTAAAAGATCAATTATTGAAGATGATATTCATCCTTCTATTGTGTATAAGGGAAATCCTATAATCTAGATTTCAATTAGATCAATGATCATAAAAACCTCATTAAATCCTACCAAAATTTTTAGTTCTGACCAATATGTCAATGATCTAATTGATTTTCATTATGGAGAATAAGATATCACTGTTATTTATTGATCGAAATCTAATAGTACTGGATTCATAGGATAAAAAATGTGTTTATGAATCAAAGAGAGAAGTTTTAAGGGGAAAAGAGAGCCCAAAATTTCCTTGATATAGCCTAGGATTGGGTAGTAAGGAAATAGTTGAGTAAGAAAAAATTGAGAACTCAATGAATTAAATTTTATAAAACAAACTAAATTTATGATGTGAATTTTGGATTCCTATAATGTACATTAAGATTAGGTGACATACTAAAAAAATTACTACAGATTAAAATTCCATGTACCACTGACTTCATAAATTTATCATTAAAATAATAAAACTATTTCATAACATATTTGTAGATTCATTGATTCATCCCAAAATTCATTAGCATGGGGAATATTAATTCAAGACATAAACAACTCCAATAGTCAAAGTTTTCTACATTTGATCCATTTCCCACTTAGAATATCCCTAAAAAATAGCAACTTGTTTAATTACACCCCTTATATGTGAAAAAACATAACATAGGTGGATCTTGAGATTGAGGATGTTACATAAATATTTTTTTATTTGTTTACATGAAAATTAAGTAAATATTTATTCCCTAATATAGTGAATCAAATATTTATTTATCAGTAAATAAAGTAGTGTCATTTATTGTTATAAAGAAATTGAAATTATTCAATGTCTGAAAAATATTACGGAGTACTGTAGGATTAAGAGTAATAGTGTAGTAATAAATTATATATAAATTTTTATTTTGGTAAATATAAATTTATTTATTCATGGAAATATATCTTATTTGTCCATATATTTTAGTACATGTCGTGTAAATAATAATAATAATAATAATAATATTTAGACATGGGGATCGTCAGGTATTATGATAATAATTATGGACCATGTCAAATTATTTATTTTCTAAACCTAGGTTCAAAAATACCTAGTTATATCATTTTTAATCCCTAGATAATCTTATGAACTATTTCAAACAATTATTTGTAGATAGAATCCCTTCACTCCCTAGAGAACTCTTAACCTTGAATGATCTTAATAATAGACAGTAATCATCCATTATTTCCCTCTTGAGTTTAGAGATAAATTGAGTAACCTATTCTTTCCTCGACAGATTCTATTACGATGAAAAAACAATCGATGCAAGTTCTATAATCATCTAGGTTAACACCTAGTGAATTATATAACCATAATAAATGATTCATGAAACACATGAAGATCACCACTAGAGCTATCCGAAAAATCATATTTTCAGGATGGTTTATTCTAGATAGATTCCATTAACAAGTAGTTTATTTTGAAAAAAGAGCATAGAAAATACAAATATTTCAAACAGAATGTGACAGTCAACCAACCATGTGGGGACACTATTTTTGATAGAATAATTTTTATATTTTAATAAATAACTTTATATATATATTTTTGTTGAACATCAATTGTATTGAAAAAAATAAATTCTATATGATTATTTTTCCTGGAATTAGTATTTAGTCAAAAATTAATGGAAATAAATTTTTTGTTAAATAATAAAAATTAATACAAAAAATATTCCTTACAAAAATAAACCTAATATAATAATTTAAATGTTACGTGAAAAAATATAAGATAATAACATCAATGATCGGTGGGTGATCAGGTCCAGTTAGAAGAGGTAACACCATCATTAATCTAATTTAAATCAGACACATATACTGCATCATCTCCTCATACTTCCACTCTTCAAGTCCTTTCTTCTCTTCCTACTAGTATCACTACTCTTTCTTGTCTCTGGGTAGTATCTATATAACCTCATCCATAGATCACATCTTCGCCCCATACTCTATAGTAGAAAATGATAATAACAGTGACACTACTCCCTTCAATCCACATCATACAATCACTTTAGTTCCATTTCAACTAGTTGGGTCTCATCATAAACCTATACTGATCACATGACATTTATGAAGAAAAATATTCATTGTCTACTTCTAAGCCACTTCAACAAAACATGACTCCCACGAGGCCTTATCCCTATGGTCTCTCGGTTCAACTCTTTCATATGTGAGAAACCTATGCCTTAGATTCCTCCCATAACCGTATATATAAAAATTAATAATATTTAAATTAATATATTATGTTAATTTAAAAAAATTGAAAAAATTACGAACCATGATATGTCAATATCTATCACTGATAATCTACCAGGTAATACTGCCTCTATACATATTCCTGTACACATAAATCTCTATAATGTTTAAATCAAATAAAGACTATGTAAATGTATAATATAAATTTAGTATTATATATATATTAAATAATATTAGATAAAAAATTTATAATGACCTTGATACCAATACCATAGAGTTGGTGGTTACAATATTACATTTTTACTTTAAACAAGATATTGCATCCTAAAGGAATAAAAAACTTTTTATTCTTGAAGAAACTAATACAATCATTATTCTCATATTACATTGGTAAAAAAAATATAAAAACACAATTAATGTAAATGTTCAACATACTTAAACTTATTCAAAGACCCCATCTTTATATCCTTGGAAAATGTAAAAAAAATAAGGGTGAGATCAAATACTTAGTAAGGGTTATGTATAGTGGAATAAATCATGTGTAGATATAGAATAATTAATATGGAAAATAAAATAGCTGAAAAACATAAAATTCAATAAATAAATTGATCATGAAGAATTAAATTGTAGGTATTAATTATAAAAAATAATGCAATATAAATAATCACATGAGATTGAAACATATATTTGGATATCATAACTATTCAAATAATAACATGTACATCAATAACTAATTTCTTTATAATTAAATGCTTAATGTTAGATATCATAAACATACCATAAAGGCCTTATGCCATGACAACGTACAGAAATGGGTAAGGCCTCATACAAATAAAAAAAACTAGTTAGTCTCATGAGACCTACTAATGCAACTTAGGGCAATAATGGGACTCCAAAATCACATTCTAAGTCCAATTATATCCTTAATGAATAAACAATAAAACTTAATTAACATATCATAATAATAAAAAAACTACCAACATAGGAAGAACTGGCATATAGAATTCCAATTGCAATGAACCAGAATTCTTTCAATGGGAATTCCCTTCTCATAATTATGTCATATAGTATAAACCACATGAAATCAAATTTTGATCATAACACATACTTAATGAATAATAAATGAAATAAGAAGTGTTTCTATAAATTAAATAACCTATACCAATGAAATAGTAACTTGACCTTAGGAATAGTAATAAAACACTTATGAATAGTAAACCGACCAAAAGAATAGTAACCTCCCCTATGAAATAATAAATAAAATTTAAGAATAATATAAATGGTAATGTTATATAATTATATCATATTATAAGTAAATATTTGTTTTTTGGAATTATTACTTATGTGTTGATATTTTCATAAATCATATGTATTTATTTTCTTTTTTATAATTAATATAAATTTTAAAATAAAATTTATTACCATTAAAAGTATTCATAAATCAATATTTTGTAATCATATGATTATAATATTAGTTTATATGACCTCAACTATTTTTTCAATTTATTACAAAATCAAGTATAATTTTTAAATTAGTATTTTCCAACTAAATGTTGATTTTAGTTAAAAATTAAATTTCTCATATTCAGAAAATTATATTCATAAAATGGTGTTAGTTTTTTAATTCTAAATGTCAAAAAATGGTTATTTTGAGTTTTTGGTATTTTTCTAAAATAGTTGATTTTTTGTTGAATAGTAAAATATGATAATTTATGATAAATGATAAACACATGAATTATAGATCCTTATTTTATGTATAGATAATGTAAGCCCAAAATCTAGAACTATAATACCTTATTTTAATATTTTTATGATAATTCTCAAACTATTCATATTATTGAGGAAAAATAATAAACTAATGAGTAAAATAATGGGAAAACACCCTTTCGTCCACTATAAATACCACCCATCACCACCTCTTCTCCGCACAAATATCATGATTTGATACTTATCCAATTTAATCTAAAACGTGTTCCTGAAAATATCCCTTAATTATAAGATCTCTTGGTATCCTCATAAATGCAAAACCTATTCCTTAAGGAGACTCTGAAGGGGGATAAATTAAAGAGGTAAATTCCTTTTTTCATTTGATTTATTTTCATTTCATGTTCTTTCTTTTCGTATTATCTCCTCACCTACCCTCCTCCAAATTTCATGATAACTCTAGTACCTTAAATATACTTAAAATTTATTTTGTTTATGGAATAATCCATCATCATTTCTATCCCTTCTCCTTTTTTTAAAAAAATGAAAACATCGTAAGTGATGTGTTAATTTATCACATTTAAGGATGTCAGGTTTTCAATTTCTATTACCATATTCTTGGATAGTCATGAAAATATATTTTTGGTTGAAATAGAATTTATTATATGTACTCTATATTATTTAATGTTCTAGAACCATTATATATAGATGATATTAAATAATACAAGAAAATTCGTTCGTTGTGATCAGAAAACCACTAAAATCGTGCTAAAGGATTATCGTTAACATGTTATCTAATGATTGAATCTCATATCTGGAAAGAGAAAAAATATATAATACCAATTATAATTTTATTTTTTAATTAGAAACATATAATTTCAATTTTCTAGAGTTATAATCATTATACATGAACTTCCATACTCGTATACAAGTGAAATGATTATGAAAACTAAGAAAATGAATACTGTCGAATGATGAAATTGAACATTATAACTCCTCAAAAATGAAATAAATGAAATGAATAAAAATATTATATGTCAATTTCATGTACTAATTGTTATAGAATTATTAATTAATTAATCTAATTTTATAATTCAGGACATTAAGATGAAGTGCATAACCATTTCAGACATAAGGTAAGGGATCCTTTTTGAACTTCCATTTTTCCCCGAGTTACACTTTCTCTCTCTTTACCCCAATGTAATTCCTCTTTATTTTAATTTAAATATTATAAATTAGGAATATATGCTCCAAAATATTTTATCCATTTCGTATCTGTAATGAAACAACCCCAAAAGCCCAGAGTCAGTGCATTATTACGTATCATTGGCATGGTCACAAAAGATCAGGTCTCGAAAGACCAATTAGTTTAGTAGACTTGGATGTACTAGATACATTCATAAGGTTTATATTACATCATAAAATGGAAAAAATACAACAAAATTATTTCTATATACAACACTGAGATCCCATATACTATCCCTATAGGTCAGTCATGATATACTTCTTCACATCCTGGGAAAAATAAAACATAGAAAGGGGTGACCTCAGTTGCTCAGTAAGGATAACAATATAACAGAATCTTTCATAAATAAGCAAAAGTATTTAAGGAAATTTTTAAGATTAAAACAAAATCCTTTTATACTTTGAATTCAGAATAATATGGAATAGATAAAATCAAATAATGCCATTTACTTATACACATGGATATTCTACTAGTTGAATAATCAAATACAATATCAATAGCCAGTTTTATAATGATGGAATTCATAATGCCAGATTTTCATAACCACATAGTCAAGGCCTTGTTCCGAGACTAAAAATAAGATTTTGTCAAGGCCTTGTTTCAATACACTAGTTTTTCTAATGAGACTTACCGATGCATCGGGGAGCTATAGAGGGCTCCACCCATCACTTACTAAGTCCAATGCATTCCTCATATGAAAAGGCTTAAACATAACATAAACATTCGTATTAAAACTAGAATAGGAAATGTCGATACTTTATCCATAAACCATGAATGGTGTAAAAATAACACACCCATAATCAAACATATCACAAAACCTTCAATACAATATAGAAGTTTTGTTTCATAATAAATCAACTTCAAATAGGCTAAAAATCCATCAAAGGATGTTGACATAGATGAAATCAGAACTCTTTTTTTAAAGAAATATCTATTTCTATTTTGAAATTAATTAAATGTCATATAATTATAAAAGAAAACATTTATTTGTAAAATATTCTAATAATATTATAAGGGAAACTTTGACGATGTTATAACGGTGGAAAATAGCTACACCCATTATATAAGTTAAAAAAACATTCTTACCTTAATTTTGTCGAAAAGGATAAAAAGACCTTGTTTGGAAAACGATAGAAAGATTCATTTATAAACATCTTATAAAAAGTCAAAAAGGGGTATAAATGACATTAACCCACTGTCTATTAAATAGTAAAAATGTTTTGAAAAACATTTTTAAGAAACGTGGATGTGGATGATAAAGAGGTCCCAGTAGATATTTACATATGAACAATCTCGGATAATGAAGATATTGTAGAATTAACCCTTACCTTGTACTTTTACTTGGTTGAGGGAAGGTTAACCTTCTGTATAATGGTGAAATAATTGTTATTAAATTATAGAAAAATTATATACATTAATATGATATCATATATGATCTTTTAACATTGCTTTGTAAATAATATCTTTGTATTATCGTCGTTTCGAGTGTTAACTGATTCATTTTACATTATATAAGTAATTACGTAAGAAATTTTTGTTATGAATAGGATGTATCTTATTCATATTCAGTATGATATTAAGTCTTTAAACATTAATTTTAATCATATAATGAAAATTAGTCTTGAATGATTACGATAGGGAATGAATCTTATCGCATTTGTGGAGACGACAATCCGTACGTACACACGAGCAACAATATCATTCTTTTGATATTAAAATATTTTGTAAATATATGTTATATAATATATAAATAATCATTAACATGTTATCTTTATCATTTACATCATTTATACTCATTATTATACCCATCCAAATGATGATGTGTTTGAATAACAAACTACACCACGATGTGGAGATGGTAATCCATACTTATGCACGTATGATGACTTTGTCATTTATAGGATTAATAGAATAATGAATAAGGTTGTACTATTTTTATAATAAAATCACATTATATAGAAGATACTAGAGTTATTATTTTATAATGGAAACAACAATGAAAGAGGAATTGGAAGAAGAAAAGAACTTGAAAGAGGTGATGAAATATTTATCTCTTCTTTAGGTTCTTCCTTTTTATTTGATCAAAAGGGCTCCGTAGGTTGGCCTTATGACTGAAGGGAGGATATATGGGAGGATATTTGGGCAGGGATTGTCTGAGAAAAATGGTTTTGAAGGTGTGAATTTGAGAGAAGGGGAAGTTCCCTTTTATAAGAGGGGTGAGGGGCACCTTAGAAAACACTGAAAATATTATTTTATAATAAATTCATATTCGGTTTATAATATCTCCAAAGTGACTTATTTAAAAGATAAGGTGGATATGGGTCAAAAACCACTCTTCCAATAGGTTTTAGATAGGTTTGGGTCACTATATTAACCTTATCTTTTAGATTTAACTCTTAGTTAATTAGTATCACATTTACCATGTCTCTTTGTATTTTTATTTTATATGGTCAATGAAATTATATAACAAGCCAAGATAACCCCATGTGGTTCATTATTAATATATATAAACCTATCTAAGTCATTTGTCCGAACAATAGATTTTTAGGAGTAGAATATCAATTTATACTATAATATTTATTTTAAAAATTCTTTTATGTCAATTTTGAAACTATTTGGAAATTGATTTTTTTGAAACTTATAACAGAATGATTACTTATAAAAAAGTTGATTAAATCAATCCTAACAAGTCATATTAACCTATAAAATTAGTGTAATTCATAAAAATTCTCAAATTACATTTTTTTTGGTATTTAAAATATCAATTGTTTTAATATTTAATTATTAAGGTAATTACTACATCATCATTGTGTCATAAATAAATTAAAATATTAAATGTCTAAAAATTATAAAAAAATTCCATTATGTTGGAAGTAGTTTTATATTTCTAAATCATATTTATAATCGAATTTCTATTTATTTTTAACCCTATATAAAAAATGTTTTATTTATTAAACTTCAAATTTAACACTTTTAATTCTTCTTTGAATTAAATAATAATAAATGTTCTAATCTAATCCAAGTGAACCTAAATGATAATATTTTATTCCAAATGACGTTTTTAGTCGAGATACACTTATCCAATCGAATTAGTACATGTGTTAGGGTAAAAAAAATTATTTTTTACCTTTAATGACACTATTTACTTTTAACCGTGGTAAATAAAAGTAAAAAGTTACTATTCACCAAATAATTATTTTCATCTCATTGAACCACATTTTACTTACTAATAACAATCATGTCTCTTTGATTTTTGACATTAAATTCACAGAAGCGGTAAAATTATGTTTTATGCAAATTTTCAAAAGCTCTAGGAGGTGGGCAAAAGACGGTAAAAGTTCAATAAAATTTTTATATGTCTAAAATTAATATAAATTGACTCCAATGAATTAAATTGTACTTATATAGGTATTATGTATCTATTTTGACTTAAAATAAATTTAAATAAAATAATTAATTATTTAAATAAAAAGTTGTTTTAACCAATAACTCAGTGTTTTTTTACTATTCATCAAAAATTGAAAGTATTCAGAAAAATACAAAAAATTCATCCTAAGCTAATTCCGATATTACGAATCCAAAAATGAAGTCCATTTTGAAAAATACAATTTATACAATTTCAAAAAGTGGATATTTCTATTCATAACGGATAGTTTGATTGGTTGTGGTGTGTTAGAACTCGGTGTTTCATACAACACATGCTATTGTATTATTTAAAGAGAAACGTACCATGGAAGATTGAGGTGTTACAGTATCATCTTTTTTATGATGAAATACATGGTTTAAAATGGTTCTCATCTCAATTCTTCCTGAAAAGCAAGCTCGATTAAAGGAAACTTCCTGATTTTATAACCATTTTCATGTAAAATCCATAATATTTTTTAATAAAATATTATATTTATAAAATCACTAAATTTATCATAAAAATATATCATGGTTCAATTATGGTTTTATACAAACAGTTATTCCTTTTCCAATTGAAATAATCTTAAATGTTTTTCTTTAAACTATACTAATATTTTTTATTTTTAAAGTTTTCTAAACAATATTTTCATGTATGTTTGACATGACTTATAATGATCTATGTCTATATTACTGTATGAATTTCCCTTTATGATTGATATGAATCCTTTCATGTACACCATTATTATATTCCCATTTGATATTCCTTTTGATAAGATTATAATACTCAATTCCTTCCATGGGTATCCCTTATGATTATTTTTGATTCCTTATGTATTATTACTCATTTGGAACACATATTCATGAACATGTTAGGATGGGTAAGACTAGATATAACTCTAGTTCATTTGTAAATGTTTTGTCCCATGATAGATCATATGAAATGGTCATGGTGTTTAGCCTTAACTCGTACTCCATGTGCAATGAGCCGTGAATCATGCTTATGTCATGTTTTATATTGTTTCCATAATTCAATGATACCACGATCCCACGCTACACATGTTATACACCCATTTGAATATTCATGTTCAATTTTTTTTCATGTCATCCTATTATGATTTCTAGCCCATGTGTTATGCTTTATTCATATATCTATTCCCTTGCTAGGCTTTTTACCTCATCCCTTTGTTCATGTATTCCCCAGGGTATCCATGTAGATTTAATCACTCAAATAACATTAGGAGATCCTTATAAATATTAAATAAATATTTTTTTTCATGTTTTTTAGGTTTGTATTTAATCTATAAGAAACCATAATTTTAGATCCTTTTATTGTAATTTGATGTTTAATTATGGTAAAAATCATGTAATGATATGTGTAAAAGGATAGTGTCACTATAGTTAGTATCAGACCAGGTTCTAGTTAGTTTTGGAGATTAGGAATAAGGTACTTTATTAAGAATCCTATTGTTAAGACTAAATATGAGAAAAAATACCCAAATTATGATTAGTATAGTTTAAGTGATTTATCAAGAAATGACATATCTTTCTGGATACTACATGTGTAAATGGTTCTAGAATAGATGTACCTAGGTGTAACAACTCTGAGAAGGTGTTTCGGGCCTAACTCAGGGTAAACATACTACATGAAAGCAAGAATTATTACACACCTAGTTTGACACTCCCGAGGAATTTGATTTAGTAAATTTATAAGTTCATTATAAACCATTATTAAGGGAATAGAAAAATTCCCATAAGAAAATATGTTATGAAATAGATCAGGACAACCTTGATTCAAACCTATGGAATCAAAATTTAGGATATACTTTTCCTTTATAATTTAATAATTTTATGTTTAGGGTTTCCTTTTATATTATTTTTATCTAAGTATTTAGGGACCCTATTTTTTCTTTCTTCATCTTATTCAATGGATGGAAATAGAAGAACGTGTACCAACAGTCAATGTGATATAAAATGTGATATTTTCACTGATAATATTCCATTTATGATGGGAACATGTTCTCAAAACATCATGAAAACAATTAACTGACTGGCTTAAGTTATAAATAATAACTCGAATCACATAGAACACCCTCATTCTCCTAAGAGAGAGAAAGTTGTGATAAAGTCCTTTATGCGAGATAGGCCTCCCATGCTTAGTGGATCTTATGATCCCCTCCTCACAGAATTGTGGATTAACTTCATTGAAAATATATTCTCTATCCACTAGTGCTTAGGAGAAGTGAAAGTGGTAATGTAAATTTATCATTTTGAGAGAGAAGTTATTAGCGGTGGACATTTATCAAGAACATGATATCATAGAAGGAAATTTATTCCATATATTGGGAGGAATTCAAGAAAATATTTTCCAATAAATATTTTCCCCAAACCCTCCACCACAATATGGAAAGAGAGTTCCTTGTAATTAAGTAGAAGGAAGATGATTCTATTCGTGCGTATGAAGAAATAATTTCAAGGATTGCAAATATACACTCGATCTTTGTCATTAACATCGAATGAAAGCTAGATCACTTATTTAGTGGAATAAAGTTCTCTCTATGAAAAGTATTGGAAATTCGAGACTTGGACATCTATGAAGAGATTTTCTATTGTGCCATTAAGTTTCAAATAGAGATCAAAGACTCTTAGTGGCCTCATGGAACTGATGATAAAAATAGTAAAATAGAGTTTAATATGCATGGATCAATAGATAAATCCCATGGTAGAATGAAAAACCAATATTCCATGTGTAATGATTATGATAAGAAGCATCCTGAGAACTGTCTTACGGGAACCAAGAAATGCTAAAACATGGAATAATGGAGAATCTAGAAAATTATTGTCGAAGGAATATGAAGAATTATAATAATATAGAAGAATAAGTGATGGTTAAGATCCCAACTCATCTTTTTATTTTATTGTTCAAACTACAAGGAACATGGAAATTATGCAAACCACTTCTATAAGATAAGGTTTGTTAGAGGAAATCAACAACAACAACCTCTAAGGTAGCAGGGAAGGGCATATCCTATCACTACTGCTCATGTGGAGCCCAAAAATGAAGTGGCGACAGGTATGTTGATTGTTCATTCAAGAAATGACAATGTACTTTTTGATTCTGGTTCTATTCAATCATTCAGATCTTTCTGGTTTAGTAGATCTATAAAAACCTACCACAAAATTTGGAAGTTGAGCTATCTGTGAGAGGAAAAAAGGGGGAATTACCGCATCCAATTTTTATAACTCCTCCCTAGTTAATGTCTAAGGGATAAACCTCCAATAAAATACTGCCATACTCTATTTGGTAAAGTTTGATGTTATTTTTGACATTTATTAGCTATATTTATACAAATCAAACATCTTCTATTATGAATGGGAGATCACAATTCACATCTAGAAGCATCATAAAATCTTGTAAAATTTATGAATGAAGATGAATCTCATTTAGAATAATTATCTCATGTGTACATATTATTTCAATATGAGAAACCAAATCTAGCTCAAATTATAGAGGAAAATGAGAGAATATTTCTCAAAGACATTACCATTATGAGGGATTACACCGATGTATTACCTGAAGAATTTCAATGTATTAATCTAGACCGGGAGGTTGATTTCTCAATTTAACATATTCTTATATCTATTCCTATATCAAAGAAACCTTAAGTAATGGCCATCATTGTGCTAGATGAGATGAAGAAGTATTTCTATGATAATTTGGACAAGGGTTTTATATGCCCAAGTGCTTCACCATGGGTTTCACTAGTCCACTTTAATAATAATAAGGTTGGATCAATGCATCTCTACATTGATTATAGTGAGCTCAATAATATCACAATAACGAAAAATAATCCCCAAACTCAGATAGATTACTTGTTCAATTAGCTATGTGGGGACATATATTTCTCTAAGGTGGACCTTTGGTCGAGATATCATCAATTAAAGGTGAGGAAGGAAGATATTACCAAGACTACCTTTTTAACGAGGTATGGAAACTATGATTTCATAGTGATTCCCCCCAAACTCATTAATGATCCAGTAATTATCATGGATATAATAAATAGAGTCATTAGAGATTACATTTACCAATTTTTGGTAATATTTATTGATGATATTCTGATATACTCCAAGAGAAAGGAGGAATAAGAGGAGCATTTGAATATTATGTTAAATACTCTGTGAAGGGAGAAAATATATTCAATGTATATTAAATTTGAGTTCTAGATGAAGGAAGTACCATTCTTGGGGAATTAATCACCAATAAAGAGATATATATAAACCCTTCTATGAATAAGGCAATCGATGAGTGGCCCAATCCGACATCTGTAATGGAGATCCGTAGATTCCTTGGATAAGATTGTTATTAAAAATTAATTAGTAAGAAATTATCATGGTTGTCAAAACCACTAACCAAATTGACTCAGATGGGAGAAAATTTTTTCTGGACCAGTGAAGGTGAAGACTACTTTAAAGAGTTGAAAAAGAGTCTTATAACTGCACTAGTTCTGACATAATGAATAAGCAAAAATCACATTGTGGTGTAAGACGGTGATTCTATGAAGGAACTCGGCTTTTTACTATTGAAAAATGATAAATTGATAGCCTATGCCTCAATCCATTTTAAATTTCAGGAAAAAAACTACCTGATGCATGATCTGGAGATGGCAGATAAGATCTTTGCATTGGAAATATGGTGTCATTATCTCTTCATGGAGAACTATGAAATATATGCTGATCATAAGAGCCAAAAATATGTATTCATACAGAAGAAGCATGATATATGGTAGTGAAGGTAGTTAAATCTCATCAATGATTATTAATGCTCATTCCACTACCATCCTAGCAAAGAAAATAAGGTTGAAGATGGTCTATGTGGAAAGGATCTTGTATCTTTATCAATGGTGGGAATTGGGAAGGATCCAATCTTCATAGATTTGTAAAGGATGGAGATGGGAATCATAAAGGATGTAACACCATTAATCCTTTCCCAAATGGCTTCTCGACGATCCCTTATGAAAAAATAATGAATTATCAAAGAAATGATGTATAAATATAGAAGAAGGTGGAAGTTATGGGAAATGTGAAACCTCCAAAGTTAAAAATTGATGAGGAAGGAGTTGTAAGATTTTGGTCAAGACTATTTGTACTATCTTATAAAGAGATAAAGAATGAGCTTTTAAATGACACACATAGCCGAGCCTTCTCTATTCACCCAAGGAGCACAAATATTTATTGAGATCTCTGAGAGAACTTTTGGTGGGACAATATTAAGAAGGATATTTCAAAATATACATTAAACATACTAAAATGTTAGAAAGTGAAGGATTAAAGAAAATAGTCTAAGGGATGATGAAACCACTACCCATACAAACATGGAAGTGGGAGAACATTACCATGTAATTTTTCACAAGACTTCCAAAGACATCAAGAGGAGACAATGCTATATGGGTTTCTGTGGATTGTATTACCAAGACAACTCACGTTATCAAAATTCTTGAGGACTTCTCAGGAGATCAAATTTCACAGATATATATCAAATAAGTTGTAAGGCTACATAGAGTATCACTATTTATTCTATCTGATCGAGATTCAATATTTACCTTTGAATTTTGTAAAATTATCCAATATCCTCTGAACACTGATCTGAACTTCAGTATAGCCTGTCATTCTCAAACTGATGGAAAATATGTGCATATTATTCACACTTGAATACATTTTAATAGCGTCTTCTATAAACATAAAATGAGTATGGTACTGACATATTCCACTGGTTGAATTATCCTACAATAATATATTTTACTAAAGGAGAATGTATTTTTTTCATGATATGTGAGTATGGGGGATGGGTTTCTCGATTTCTATGGAGAATGTGCGCCATGTGTTGTCGGCTTTTTCAAATTTTTCGACCATTGAGCATCCTCCTACCTGCCCATGTTTCCCCCCTCAGCTTCGATGGCATTTGACCCTATCTCACCCTCCATTCCCATTTCGTTGTATCTCCCTATTCATGGGGCTCTAGATTAGGACCCTCTAGTGGTGCCTCCGCAGACTCACCCGACATCTCCTCCCAGATTTCACCGACCAGAGCTCTCCTTCAGAGAGGTGTTATGTGGCTCTAGATCTTGTAGGGCATGCTTCCTGTAGGTGTGCCTGGTCTCTTAGACGGTGTTGCAGGAGGGATCATGTATCTCATTAGAGGTGGAAGAGGTGGTGTTTGAGGAAGCGGTGGGTTGTTTGTAGTAGACCCTCGTGGATCGATTTGGCAGAGCGAAGACGCCTCTCCTGTTTTTAAAAGGGATTGTGAACACCTGGTCCTTTATTTCTCCTACAAAGGTTTCTGTGTTGCACGAGAATTCTTTTTTCTTGGTTAGAGATGTGAAGGAAGATTTAATTCCTTATTGGTTCAAAGCCCCCCATTCCCTTGGCCAGTGGTAGTTTAACTTGGCTCGCTGGTCGATGGATGCACACAAAGGGAAGGGGAACCCCAATGTGGCTGTGTGGGTGTGTCTCCTAGGTCTCCCATTACCTTATCAGAATGGATCCCTATTGAAAGCCAACGGTGATTCCCTTGGAGTATTCCTCTTTGTGGAAAATCGTACCTTCTACGGTGATGATGTGTTTGTCTCCTACATCTATGTTGAGATAGACGTTTCTACCCCTCCCCCAGAAAAGATTTCTATGAAGGTGATGAACTAAGTAGTGTGTTCTCAAGATTTTATCATCCTGGTGTTTCCAACATATTTATCTTCTTTCCTCCTTCAGGGTCATCTGATTTAGGCCATTAGGAAATGTAGCCATGGTGACCGCAAACATGCGCAAGGGGTGTCCTCTAGAGATGGCTCTCCCCCGACCTTAGTGGCTGGTGTGGAGCACGCTCCTCCCAGGGTTGATCCATAGATAGTATGGTCTCTGATTCTGGAACCTCCTATCCTTGCATATGAGCCTCCAACAACATGTGAGGATACATCATTCTTCAATATAGTGTTGTTTTCTCCGCCGAGACACTCCCCAATGCCCCGTGATCCGATGATTTTCTATCTGAGCCCTCAGCATGTATTTTCGAGGGGATGGCTGATGGAAAGAGTGGTAGGGATTCCTTCTCATATGTTAGTGCTACTGATGATGCTTCCCCATTCCCCATGAACTCCCTATACTCACTAAGAAGGGCTGGGGGTTCTAGATGCGGTGGCAGGACCTGTCATAGTGGAAACTCTCAGCACAAGGATAGATTCCACTATGGCCGAGGATAGAGGATCCAAGGTCCTAGGATATCCTTACGATGATAAAGTTAATGAAGCTAAAACCCCTCCAAGCTAGGTGCGAGGAAAAAACTTATGAATGTACCCTCCTGTGACTCCAAAAGCAACTAATCCATATGTTTAGGGTCCTGGTATGTGTTCACATTTGAGACTAAGTAAGATCAGGGAGAGAACTTTCTCCCATTGGTAGGGGACCAAGTAGAACAAGGCCAAAGCTGGTCCACCTTCAGCATAAATGTTACACATGATAATGTGGAACTCATGAGGCATTGGATCTTTGGTAAAAAAATAATTCCTTGCGTCGGATATTAAGAAGTATATGGTCCAATACAGGGCTGTCTTGGAACACAAGAAGGACCCAGTTGAGATTAATGACTTTTGCAGAAGAATTCATATGTATGGCTCCATGTACGTGGACCTGGTTAATAGGAACATATGGGTATTCTGGAATAAGTAGATTTTGATGGATTTCATTTAGGATGGTGACCAGTTTATCACTATGAAAGGTTGTAAAATCCTATATGTGAACATTGTGTACGGCAGCTGTGATGCTCATAGAAGAGTTTGGTTATGGCATGATCTCAAGTATTTTGAGCTGGGTGATATCCCGTGGCTAGTGGGTGGGGACTTTAACATAGTCTTTGAACCTAGGGAGACGAAGGAAAGAAGGGATTTCCCTCAACATGCCAGCTTGGAGTTCATGAAATTCATGGTGGATGGTGGTATTCTTTACATGGGATACTCTTGATTTTCCTACACCCGGTGTAACAACCAGAAGGGTAATAGATGATGCTAGAGTACGATTGATTGATGACTTGTGAATATCAACACAATATCCATGTTCCTGAATTCCAAGGTAAAAAATCTTGTTAGGAATATTTTTGACCATTCTCTGTTGCTGGTATTATTGTCCCCAAGGTAGGATTCCCATGTCAAGTACAGATTCTACCAGAACTGGTCCAGACATCATGGATACCAACAGATTATTAGTGATCGTGGTGGGAGCCAACCCAAGGGCATACATGGGTTGCCATCCATAATAAGTTCCAAAGGACAAAGCTCAGGCTCCAGGCATGGTCCAAGAGCCTCCCTCCAGTCGATCAGAATATGGAGGCCATCAAACATATGATTGAGATAATGGAGACTAGTACTGAGGAGGAGTGGAGTGACTCAAAATTTAAAGACCTTGTGGAGAATAAGGATATCTAGGCTCAAATGATCCTGAATCAGGAAAGAATGGCTCGGGAGAGATCCAGTATTTACTGGTTTCATGATGGTGATAAGAAATCTGCTTTCTTCTATGACTGTATGAGAGAGAAAATGCGCCATATCTGACCTAATATCATGCTTGGGGAGGTAACATTTACTAATGATGGAGACACTATTGGTGGTATGGATCATACATTTTTCTGGGATCTCTTGGCCGGCCCCAACCCAATAACGTCCAATGAATACCCCTTGGGAGATGTGGAGATCTGGGAAGCAGTGGAAACATTGGTCTCTCAATGGGACAATGAACGGTTGGAAAAGATACCAGAGGAGGAAGAGATTTAGGAGTCCATGAGGAACCTTAACCCAGAGAGTGAACCGGGTCCAGACTGCTTCCCTAGCACGTTTTACCATGATGCATGGGACATTTTAAGGGTGATTTAATTGAAGTAATTCAGGATTTTTTTAGGGGAGGTATCCTACTACAAGTGGCCTCGGCTACCAGGATGGTGCTCATTCCTAAAATCAAGAACCCCTCATCCCTTGCAGATTATAGACCAGTTAGCAGGTGAAAGTTTCACTACAAGATTTTTGCACGCATCATCAACTCAAGGATGTCTTCGCACCTCCCTCGATGGCTCTCCATCCAACATCATGGGTTTGTGAAAGGTCGGTCCATCCAAGGGGTTATATCATTGTTTCAAGAGGTGATGGGAGACATCAACATCAAGACACATGGTTCTAATATGGTGGTTAAAATGGATATGAGTAAGTCTTATTATAGTATTGAGTGGGGATTCATTAATAGAGTGCTCGAGACTCTAGGATTCTCTCCTAAAGTAATTGATATCCTATTCAAATGCTTCACTTCCTCGTGGATCGCGGTCTCCTTTTTGGGAAAGAATTGTGGTTTTTTCAAGGCAACCCATGGACTGAGGCAAGGCGATCTCATTTCCCCCAGCTTATTCACCCTTGCGTAGGACACTCTTAGTCGCCTCATCAACATAGTATTGGCTCATGGTATTATTATTTCTTATAGGAGGAAAATGGACCTCCGTACTATTTCTCATTTGATGTTCATGGATGACACCATTGACTTTATCAATGATGGTATGAGATCAGTGAGTGGTCTCAAGAGGATCCTTGAGGAGTATTGCTCTTGGAGCGGCTAGCTTATCAACAATTCCATGAGAAATGTCTTTATCTCCAATAAGTGTGTCTCACATCGGGCCTCCTGGATTTACAATACGTCAGAAATGATGTGTGGATCTTTCTCCTTGGAGTACCTGGGATTGCCTATATCTTCAAGGAGTCTCTATGTTCGTGATTTTGATCACCTCAAGAGCAAAATATCGAACAGAGTGCTAAAATGGATAAAAAATACCTATCATTCGAAAGCAGGATTTCATTGGTTAACATCATTTTGACAGCCATTCCCATCCATGCTACGACTTCCACCAATGATCCTAAGGGAGTAATCAACAAAATTGATAAGATTTTGGCTAGGTTTGTCTAGGATACTTGCTCAGAAGGAAAGATGAACTTGGTTTCATGGGGAAAAATTGAAAATCCTATCCAAGATGGGTGGATCAATGTGAGGATCTTCAGAAATACGATCTAATGTATGCATACAAAACTCACATGGGAAACCACTGAAGAATGAACGCTACGGGGGGAAGTCGATGCCACACATTCGGGATGGCTATATAGAAGCCACCGGAGTCCAGGTATCTCCCTTCTGTGCCAAGATCCACTAGTTAATTTCTGGCCTACAATAACACTCATGATGGATTTTCAAGGATGGTAATATTTTATTCTGGTATCATAATTGGGTAGGCTCGGTTATCGAATTTCCTGGATGCCCTACCCCTATGATCACTTTTAGGGAAGCGAGTCTCTATCCTTCATTCTGCAATGTTTTTCAGGATGAGGGCCAGATGGAAATCTTCAATTTTATAATTCTATACTCATAGGATAACAAATGTATATTCACTCCTTCTTCCTTGGTAGCTTTTACCACCAGCGAATTTAAGAAGCTTCAGTTTGAGAAGGATCACTATGATAATTTGAATGACACGATATGGTGCACAAGGATTCTATCAAAGTATAATTTCTTTACCTCTAAAATAAGAAGACAGGTTGTGTCAACTAATGAGAATATCATTAAAGTGGGTATTAACATGGCCTCATGATGATAATTCTATAACCACCCATGGGAGGAACTTACGAACCATCTGTTCTTTGAAGGCGAGTGGGCTCATGCTCTCTGGTTATTTTTTGGTGGCAACACTATGATAGCCCATCATACTTATGAGGGGGACTCGTTCCTTGATATATGGTTCATTGGAAACAACGACGAGGGTTCTGTAAGAATGGTGAGGTCCATCATATTCAGTGCTGCCTAATGGTGTCTGTGGTAGGCCCGAAACCAAGCCAGGTTTGAGGGAACCAACCCAACCTCAGGGGAAATCTAGTGCGCCCACAGGAACCTATTGATCGACATGTACTCCCTCTTCAGAGACCAGCACTATGGCCCTTTGCTAAACCTTCTCAATGGTCATCCTGTGCATTCCCAGGTCTCCACCAACAAACCAATGGGTCAATGGGTACACTGGGAACCCCCGACAATAGGCTATAATCTTAACAATGATGGGTATTGTATTCTGGGAAATATGAGAGGCATGGGCATGGTGTAATACATGCATGGGACTGTAATTATTTCCTTTTCTGAGATGCATGGTACGGGTTCCCCCTTCCGGCATAGGCGAGAGCTATGTTGATAGGGTTATCCCTCTAAAACCAGAAGAACCTATAGATTACCCAAGTAGAGATAGATTCATTGATCCTTCATGATTCCCTGCATGGAAAACGTGACATCCCTTGGTCCATATCCTATATAGTCAGAAAGTGAAAAAACATCACCAACCCCAATATATAGGTGACCCACACGTGGAGGGAGGGGAATAGGGTTCCAAATTATATGACCTCTATGGAAAGACACTTTTGAAATATTTTTTAGAATACCCAACCTTTCACGCCCGAGGGGGATAATATATTGATAGGGGATACCCTTGGTCTTCACTACTATAGGCCCCCCTAAGGATTCTTGCTTTGGTATTTCTTGTAGGTCTTTCTTGTATGGATTTCATAATAAAAATTTGATTTTGTATGGAAATGGTTCGATATGAATCCCTTCATGGGAAAAGATACAGAACACTGCCATGATGGGTTAGATTCGGTGAACGTAAGCTGTTGGATGTGAAATGGTTGAAGAAATGGTGGTATGGTGAGAACTATTCCATAGAACATCAAGGAAGCCAAAATTCTAAAGAAGAGACATGCAGATAATCATTAACGATTCATTGAGTTAAAGTTTAGAGACATGGTATTACTCTACATCTCTCCACGGAAGATGATCATGATATTTGGGAATTAAGGAAATCTAAGCCCTAGGTACATCGGCCCCTTCTAGATCTTTGACCATGTCAGAGTTGGGGCCTATCAAATAGTACTTCCACTAATAATGTATCATGTACAAAATGTATTCTACATATCTCTTTTGAGGAAGTACATACCAAATCCCTCACATTTACTGAATTCAGAGGTGGTATAGTTGGAAGATCATCTCACTTATAAGGAGAAACCAGGGAAAATCTTGGATTGTTGAAATCAAGTTATACGCAACAAGATAACTCGCTAGGTTCAAGTACTATGGAGGAACCATAAGTACAAATATACAACATGGGAACCACATGATGTGATAAAGGAGAAGTACCCTCACCTGATTTCCCCTTAGTTTGTAAAAGTCTTATAAGGGTGAAATTTCACAAGGGGGAAGAATGTAACATCCTTGAATTATTTAAATGTAAATTCCTTGATCATAATTATTTTATATAGTGTAAACCACATAAAATCACATTTTAAGAATAATAAAAATTTTATAAATGATGAATGAATGAAATTAGAAGCATTTATATAAGTTAAAGAACCTATGAAGATGAAATAGTAACTTGACCTTATGAATAATAATATGACCTTAATGAAAAGAAAAATGGCCAAATGAATAGTAAACTCACATATGAATGTATAAATACTATTTAATAAACTTATAAATGGAAATATTATGTAATTATATCATAGTATGAGTAAATAAATGTTTTTGAAATTGTTAATTATGTGTTGATATTTTTATAATACATAAGTATTTATTTTTAGTTTTATAACAAATAGTTTGTTTTAAAGGAAAATATATCTCTATAAAATGTACGCATACATTAATATTTCGTTATCTTTTGATTATAAGATAATTTTAAGGCACATTAATTAATTTTTCAATGTGTTACAAAATATGTTATAATTATAAAATTTGTTTTTTTCCAAGTAAATGATAATTTTAATTAACAATTAAATTCATCATATTTAAAAATTATTTTTAAAAAATTGAGTTCATTTTTTAATTCTAAATGTCAAAAAATGGTTTGGAAGATTTTTTTGGTATTTTTTAAAATAGTCGAATTTTTGGTGAATAGTAAAATATGATAAATTTCAATAAAAGATAAATACATGAAATATGGAGTCAAATGTGATGTATGGATGATGTAATCTAAAAATCATGAGCATTAATTCGTTATTTTAATATTTTTTATTTTAATTCTCAAATTATTCATAGTTTTGAGTGAAAATAATAAACTAAGGTGTAAAATAATGAGAAAACACCCCTTTCCAAAATTTTACCGAAATATCTTTCCAAACCTCTTCCTCATGTCTAGGAAATATTTTCCTCTTCAAAATACCAAAACATTTTCTCTATGGTGGCTCACAAGATGAAAATTCAAGGGGTAAATTCCCCTTTCTCTTTCTTTTATTTTCTTTTCATGTTATTTATTTTCATATTCTCTCCTCACATACCACCATCCAAATGTAATGATAACTCCATTACCCAACATATAATGGAATATTTTTTATGTTTATTTAAAAATACATCATCAATTCATTCCCCAATCCTTAAAAAAATGAAAATATCATTCAAGATGTGTTAATTTATCACATTCAAGGACGACAGGTTTTCAATTTCTATTATAATATTCAAGGCTAGTCAAGAATCCATTTTTATGGTTTATATAGATTATAATATATTTATTATATCTTATTTATGTTTTTGGAACAATTATATATATATATATATGATATTTAATAATAGAACTAAACTAGTTCGTTGGCATCGAAATACCGCTAAAATTAAGCTATATGATTATCATTAAATGTTATGTAAGGAGTCATACTCATATATGAAAAAAACAATATATAATACCAATAAAACTTCTTTCTATTCATTAGTAACATAAAATTTCAATTTCGTACAATTATACCCATTCTATATTGACTTCCATACTGATATAAAAGCGAACTGATCATGTAAACTAAGAAAACGAACACCACCGGATGATGAAATTGAACACTATAACTCATAAAAAGGCCACAAATTGACTTAAAAAATTATAATAAATCAATTATATATATAATATGTTTTCATTTATTAATTAATGAATCTAATTTTATTATTCAGGACATTATGATTTAGTGCAGAACCATTACAAAATTTATGTAAGGGATCAGTTCTAAACCTCTATTTTTTTCTTCAAGTTACACTTTCCTTATCTTTACCACAATTTAGTTCCTCTTTATTCTTATGTACATATTATAATTTTTTTATAAATTCCAAAAAATTTTATTCAGGTCATATCAACACTATTTTACCAGGGAATACTTTTTTTAAAACGATTCCCTTTTCAATTCTTCCCTATATGCATGCCTGATTAAAGGAAACATCCTTATTTCTTACTCATTCTCAAGCGAACTCCATAATCTATTTTAGTCCACCATTATTTTTATAAATTAACTCATTGAATCATGAAAATTTATTATGGTCCGAATCTTGTTTTATATAAACAATTATTCCTTTTTTAATTTCAGTAATCTTCAAATATTCCTCTTAAACAGTACTACAATGTTTTATTTCTAAAGTGTTTTAAACACTATTTTCACTTTAGTTTGACATCACCTATCATGATCAATTCTCATGTTCCATTATGAATTCCCACGTATGATTTATACCCATCATTTCATGTAAACCATTAGGATATTCCATTTTTATATGGCTTTCGACATGATTATGATTCCCAATTTTTTCCATTTTCAAGCTTTCTATTTAGGTTTGATTCTTTATGTATTTTTCTTCATGGGGAAAAATATTCATGAAACATTTATGATGGTTTTGAAAATATATAACTCAAATGATATAGGTAATGATTAGTCTCACGATATGTCATGTGCAATAGTCTTGGTGGATATCCTTGACTTGTGCTCCATGTTAAATGGTCATGGTGGTTAGCCTTGACTTGTGCACCATGAGAAATGATCCTTGAAACCTTCTTAACTCATATTGTATGTTGTTTTCCAAATTTCTATGATACCATTATCCCAAGATATAAATTTTTTGAAACATGATTTTTATTCATGATCCATTCTTTTTATGTAATCATGTTATGCATTATAACCCATTTGATATGATTTATTCATATGTCTATTACCTTATTAGACTTTTTTCTCATCCATTTGTCCATGTATTTCCCAGGGTATGATATACTGATGTAAGGGCTCAAATGATGTTAGAATGTCTTAATGAATGCTAAATAAAATATGTTATAATTTTTTCATGTTGTTTAATTATGTATTTAGTCTCCAAGACACTAGACTTTATGATCATTGGATTTAAATTTGATGTTTAATTATTATCAAAATAATGTAATGATATTTTTAAAAGGATTGGGTCACTATGAAATACAATCCCTAGTAAAATTGATCACAAAAAAACCAGATAATGAATCAAGATATAATATTTACAATATATGGCTTGTGATTTATAAGAAAAATAATTTTTTACTTTTATTGATTATATGAAATACAATAAAAATGTCATTATAAACATTCTTAAGGAATATTAAATTTCACTTAAATGTTCACTTTGAAAAAATAAAAAATTTCCAGAATATTAGGATAAATTGTTTCTTTAAAAGGAGTCAAAGAATGTTTTAAAGTAATACTTAATGTTTTTGGTGGTCATAACATTTGAAAATTATGTTAATGATAAGTATGTTAGAAAAAATATTCCTTCCAAATTGTTTGGTAAAAAGTCAAAAAATACATCTTTCAAAAAATGACATGAAGATTTCGTTGAATTTTTTTTTGAAATTAAAACATGGGTAATTATGACTTTAATTAATAATATCAGTATAGTTGAAAAATTATTGAAATTATTTTAAAAAAATATGGACCTGATAGAAAAATATTCACGACCAAATAGAAAATGGAGTCGTCTTTACTTAAAATCATTCTTTTAGTGTATTGAGTAATTAAAAGAGAAAAATGAAAGGAAAAAAAATTTATTTTCAGACTTAAATATATTATAAAAAATTAATTGTATTTATAGTAGAAATATCATATAATTACCCCAATGGAGACATAAACATAAACAATACCAAATAATGATGACATTGTGACATAAACTCTAACTACTTTGGTAACTTTTGAATCATAACCCACATGAAATAAATAACATCAAAAGAAAAATTAAATAAAATTAATTTAATTTTAATAGTGATATATCATGTCAAATGGGTATTATATATATAATATGAAAGAAGTTAGTGGTGAATATTACATATGTCTCACGGAAACAAAAGTGAGATGAGAAACCCTTACATCAGGTATGAATTCCATTGAATGTGTTTTTAGATCCTGTATAATAAATATGTATTTATTATATTTATATTCCAAAATTATATATATCATATCATATAGTTTTTTATTATACCCTTTATTCTCACAATTATAAATAATTCTTTATTATAATCATCGTTTCATGTGATAACTACTTAATTTTATATATATGTTTTGGTTCTTCCATTTTTGACTGTATAAATTGATCATGATTCTATAATATCTAAAATTTTAAACATGATATTAATATAATATATAATAATTTTATAAATATTTAGAATCATTTATAATATTTATAGGTATAAAAATTAATTACACCATTCATAGAGGCAGTATGTCATACATATTCATGAACATTGTTTCCATTTTCTGACAGAAGAAACAAAATAAAGTTAAATAGTAATTTAAATTTATATAATAATAATAATATCACACATGTCATACATAGTCAAAAAAATATTTCCATTTTTCCGTCTATTTATGGGAAAATTAAAAAAAGGACAACATTGCTTCGTGGAGGTTGTAATCTACATATACACACAAGCGAAATTACTGTTTTCTAATGGACTGGAATGTAAGAAGTTAGTATGATATTATATTTACATATGAAAAATTATATAATTAAAAATATATATATTCATTTTTCTATATTTATAATAATCCAAATATAGTGGTGATGACAGATGAATTACACCACTCTATGGAGATGGTAAGCCATATGTGTGAACAAGAGATGTTTTAACATTTAGTAGTGTAGAAAAGAGATGGAAGATGGTTGGACAATAATTATAATAAAAAAATATTAAATTTATAATATTGTAGTTTCTATTTTATGATGGTTGCAACAAATTTTTAGTATGTATTAGAAGAAATAAATTTGGAATAGTTGATGAAGACAATTTCCTCTTCTTTGATTTACTTCCTTTAGATTCATTCTAAAGAACCATTGGAATGGTATATTAAGAAGGAAAAAGCCTCTAATTAGTGTATAGGGAATTTTAAAATATAAATGGATAAGGTTTGGACAATCTGAAGGGATCAATGAGGTGTGAATAATTGCAAGAAATGGGCGTCCTTTTAAATGGGAGGGAAATGGAACAATTATAATTTCTTGAAAAATTAAAATATAATTAAGTCATTATACATCCAAATGCTTCTCAATGGACATATATTTAAATAAAAATATCATAAGGTCTATATATACTCATCTAATGATATTTATATTGGGTTTTGTGCCATTTTAATCTTTACCATTTAGGTTTACCCCTTGGTTAACCAATTTTAATAATAACCAATGTAATGACTTCCTCGAATTAAAGGGATGTAATTTTAAATATAAGGAAAAAACAGTCTCTTAAATTACCATGGGATGAAATTTTAGACCATTTATCATCCTAATTTTTTTATTTTAATATTTTTATGAATTGTTAATAATTTAATAAAATATTTTTATTTTGAAATACTATCAATGTCATTTTAAGAACTATTCACATAATTAGACTTTAAAGACTGGTTGATAGTAATGGAATCTAAATAAAAACCTTTAAACCTACCTAATAAGTATTTATACCTGAAAATTTCATTTTTCATGATAATTAATCCATTTTTTATTATTTTTCATATTTTTAATATCATTTATTTTATATTCTTATCAATTGAATAAATATTATATCAGTGTTTGGTATGCATCTAATGTAATTATTTAATCACTAAAATATAGAAATAAATATCATATAAAAATAGTAATTTATATTTAAAATAATAATTTAGAATATTAAATATCATCCTTTTATCTTTATATAATATATTCAGATATATTAATTTAAAGAGAGTGACATTTTGTATTTATTATTTCCCGGAATTAATATAAAGGTTATAATATGAAAATGAAACCATGTGGAAATATTTTCAATACATTGATAGAAATTTCAGAAATCCACACATAAAATATGTGAAATGAATGTTTTTGGTTGATTTTGAGACCTTATATCATGGTTTCAACACTATTTTTCCCATTTTACCCTTACTAATAGAACAAATATTTACCATGGTTACAATTCATAATGACAAAAAATAAAAGGGTAATATTTTCCAAATTTTTACTTATTTATTCAAAATATACTATCCATTTTTCATTATTTAGTCTCTATATGTGGAATAAATTAATTTATTATAACGAATGAAAAACACAATGAAAAAATAACTTTCAAAAAAATATAATTTTAAGTGTAAAATTGTTTTTATACCAAATTCAACCATAAAATTGATTCCAAATAAATTGATTGGATTTTAATAATATTATATTACTAATTTTCCATTAAAACCATTTGAAAAAATAAATCTTGTTATATTCTTGAAAACAACACTTTTCTGTAAGATCTTGTATTTTTAATATTCATTGGAAAATTAATCTTTCTATAAAAATCCAAAAAACTAACTCTAAAGAAATTTTGACATGATGGTTAAAAAATTATACCATTTTTATAAAATAAAATTTATAAAAATTTAATAAATTAATTACACTATTCACTTACAAAAATTAATAAAAACATTTTTGATGAAAACATATTTTTTAGGAATAAAATTAATTTATAAAAAATCAAGTTCTTATTTACTATAAAAAACAATAAATTTGTATTAAGTATTTCCTTTATATATATTTTATAATTCTATTAATAATATTCTTACCTTCCATTTAAATGGATAGGTTATAACATTCATATTTAAATAATAATATTTCATGGTACGTTTAAGATTGGTGTTCTTTATTATATACACGTTGAAAACATAGTGTTCGTTTAAAGGCTCAGGGAGTTAAATTTTTATCTCCTTTAAAAAAATTTCTTCCCCTATTTTTAAACCACTCTTAGAAATCAAGGGTTTCTTATTTTTAAATTCCTTTATTTAAAACCCACATTGTAAAAAGGGTTAACATAACATCCTCTTAAAATAGGGAAAAGTAAATACGATGGTCGATAACAACACCTCATAACATGGATTCCAAATGTTATAACATTAGTGGGAATTGAATATATATACATAGATGAAAAATGAATGAAAAATGAATTAAATAGACTGATGGAGAACATTTATCAAAAGAAATTAAATGATCATGAGAATGTTAATGAAAATAAATCCATAAAAAATAGGGTGTGAAAAAGATATTATATTCATCTAGAATGAATACAATAGAATGCAACTTTTGTTCCAAGATCATTTTCCAGGATTTTAGGAAATTAGTTATCATCTAAACTAAAAAAATAAGAAAATATTCCTACATGAGAAGTATAATTTAATCCTTCAATAAATTTTATCCTTAATCTCATTTTTTGTTCAAAATAATAAACATTCAAGATCAATTTTAGATACTTGTAGCACTAAAATAAACTTATAATTGGCCACATAATACACAAAAGAATAACAAGATATTCCTTCTATCATTAAATAATAATAAAACTTAAATTGTTATCATAAGATATGATAATATCTAAAACATATTATGCGGAAAAACAGATCCTTGAATACATGAGGGTGTTTATCATATTATAAATTTATCGTCCCAAACAACACTTACTACAATGGTGTAGTAAAATGGTAGTGTAGGGTCAAACCCATATGGATCAGTGGTAAGAAAGAAACCATTCAAACAAAAACCTTTTAAAGTGTTAAGGATGATCACTCTTTAGATTTTTTTTTTCTAAAACTGTAGAGTGTGGATTAATAACAGAAAACTAAGAAGGGATAAGGGTTAATTTCAAGGATTTAAGATAACGATAATGCTCAATGTAGCCTGAAATTGTCTTATGTATTAGGTTGTGAAGTGGTCAATGGCTCACCAATTTATTTTATTAAAACCTATTTTATCTAACTATGCTAAAAATATCCCTTTTTATGGGTATAACTAACATCCTAGATGCATTATTTTTTGATTCTATGCAATAAGTGTGAGATGATAATGGTCATAAAAGGTTAAACTCCAATTAGGTTAAGTTCATTCCATTACAAGTCCCAAGGCCAATGCTATAGAAGATAATGTGATGAATTTTTTTTCTAACCTAATTACAATCCATATGGTTACCAATGTTCAATCTATAAATTCATTAGGCTCAAAAACACCCCTACTATCAACCCCTATACCAAATCAGAATAGTTATGCATGATGTTTTTAACCAAAATAAATGAAATTTAAGACATTTTTTAAATGATCATTAAAAAGTTGAGAAATAGTAAACCCACAATTTAGACCAATCAATAATGAAGATAAAATTTTAAAAATAATGGTAAACCAAATCAAACAATTACTCAAAATTCATAAATAATCAAAGGAATAACATTAACTAACAAATAATGGAGATTGATATTGAAAATGATCATTAAAATGGAAATAGAATCATAATGATTGAATAATGGATGTAAATATTTAATAAATCAAAAATATTTGAAAATAAAATCAAAGGAATGAAATAAAAATGAGTTTGTACAAGAAATAGATGAAAATGGAATGTGAAAAATGATAGAAAAAATTGGTATTTGAACTCTGGTGCCTGGAAGAGGTGCTAGAAAATATATATTCATGAAAATTACAAGACATGTAAATAATTCAAATCATTTATTTGATTTATGTAATTCCATATTTACATTTACATGATGTTTAAGCATGTTTTATATTATCCACTTTAGATCCACAATCTCTTTAAGAAAATAGGCATGTATATTTGACTGGGTTGGATCTCGAACATCACACATCTTGTAAATGATTCATGCCATGTATTTTATTCCCTTTAAATGGGATTCTGATTTTGAAATCCTGTAGGGTCCTAAAAAATCCACAAAAGGGAATGATAATCCCCTTTAAATCAAGAGGTGATTCTACCCAATTCTCCTAAAGGAAATTCGGCAGAAATGTGGAGAAGTTGGAACAAGACAAACCGGTCCGCGGATTGGCCCAAAATAAACATTGTGCGGTCAGTTCCAAGAAGCGCCCCCTCCATGGACCCACTAGCATTCAGGAAACAGAGGCAGGGACCCTCCGTGGGCGCGAAGCAGGACGGGCGCCAACCCGGTCCACCATCACGAACCTCCTCAGCCGTGAGCCACATCAACCGGCTCGGGCAGCATCCGATGTCGTTCGCAGAATGGATGCAGAACCCTGTGCGACCCTGAAGCACTCCCCGAGCTAGTTTGGTTCATGGGAGGGGTGAATTCAACGCCCCCCGTCTGCTAAGGATTGACTAAGTCATTCGTGGTCTGGGTTTTCGGTCATCATCCTCTGCAAAAGGTGTCGCATGATCACTATAGATCCTGTTTCCTCCCCTCTATTAAAGAAGGAGAAATGGAGAAAGAAAAAAAAGGAGAAGAAGGGGCAATCAGATTCGATTGGAAGGATTTTGAAGGAAGGAGATTTAGGATTTCATAAACAGTGAAGTTCCAGTTCGCGAACCAAACAGGTATGAAGCTGGAAGTGAATTAATAAGGAACTGAAAATGCATAACAACTTGGTGAACGACGAACATAGAATTACAAAACGGGAGGACCGTGAACCATTGCCCCTCCGCGGATTCACTCCCCATGGACCAGGGAGTTTATGCCCTTTTCCGATCCAACGCACCGCGTAGCACCCTCCAACACGGGCGAAGCCCCGACCGATGACCCTCCGATCGGTGTCGCCCTTGGCCGCCGCTGCTCACGCGGACTCCTCCGTGTACCAACCTAGTACACGGGTCGAACCCGAAGCCACGAACCACCCTGGTTCGAGGGATGAACGTCAGCCTGTGGACCACCCTAGTTCGCAGATAGCCTCTCCAGCCATGTAGCACCTCCCTACGTGAAGGGTTCCACTCCTCATACACCCACGTGGCCCACCAAATCCTTCGGTGTTCCCATTTCCCAAGCCGGATAAAATCTTTCCAATCTAACCTGATCCTTTGCAACCACCTCATTGGCCCATCCATCAGCCCTGAGACGAGGCCTCCACCAGAGCCACTGAACCTGTATGATGTAACCTTCAGGCACATCAGCACACCGTTTTGAGTTCACATACCCATAGTAAGCGTGGGAAAAGGGGTCTCTCCAGCTATTGAAAGGATTCCCGAAGCGTTCCTGGGTTCACATTCCCACGGTAATGCAGGGTCCGAGCCCGGGAGTCGCCTTTCTGCCCCTCCACTTGTTAGGGATAGGGAACTTCTCTCTACCCCGGGGAGTGGTGGATTACCTGTCAGAAGGAAGCACCCATTCACCTTTGTACTTCCCCATTGCTGAGGACCAAGAGGGGAGATGGACACAGGGCATTTCTCACCCCTTTACCTCTCCAATTTCGCTTTGTCGCCAATGGGCATCTATCCTAGAGTATGTCCCAGTCTCTCTCTATCTTTGGGACGCCCCATGTGTAAGCCCAACTCTGCTTCCCACGGTTGCACCATTCGCGATGTGATTGTCAGGTCTTTGCTATCTCTTGTTTCTCACACCGAGCATGACTCATGTGGGCTTAGAGAAAGCACCGACCCTGACTCAATCCTACTCAAACTACGTGGACTTTATCCCTGTCTCCTAATCAGGGTACGTAGGAAGCCTCTCTGAGGTTCAAGTCCATTACATGGTGGTTCCGACCTCCTTCACGTTAGTTCACCTCATTCCTGCATGACGTTAAATAGTATTCCCAATCCTACCCGAACTACGTGGACTTTGATCCCTATCTCCTAAGCAGGGTATGTAGGAAGCCTCTCTGAGAATCAAGCCCATTACCTGGTGGTTCCAACCTCCTTCACGTCGGTTCACCTCTATCTCGCATGACATTAAACTATATTCCCAATCCAACAAGAACTACATGGACATTGATCCCTATCTCCTAGGCAGGGTACGTAGGAAGCCTCCATGAGGTTCAATCCCACCACCCGGTTGTTCTGACCTCCTTCACGTCCGATCACCGCACCAACCCTAGGAAGCCTAGAGCGTAGGCCCCATACCTAATCGAACTACATGAATTCTGATTCCTCTTTCAAGGATACGCTGGAAGCCCGTATCACGGGTTTGATCTAAACACTCAAGTCATTATCTATCCCCCTTGGATGACAATAAACTCCAAAGCGCCCAGTTATGAGGCTTAAAATTAGAAATGTCTCAATGAGTCCAAACTCCTCAGAGTCATTAATCCAATGAGGGATGGTAAACCTTGGGCCTAAATGACTCTGCATCCCTGCGTTTAGCCAACTATTTCCAACCAGGAGAAATCCATGGATACTATGCTTGGGTATAAACCAAATATTTTCGAACATATGAATACATCTTAAATCTATAATAGAGTCTCGGAATAGGAAATTATTCCCCCCTCCCAAAAGGGAGCGATGAGCCTGACTTCCCATCCTTTCGACCAATGTGAGTTCCTAAGAATCCCTAGCCGAACCACCCAACGAGCATCTGCCTTTGGAAAGCAGGTCCACGTATCGATGAATATGGAACCATTGGGCATTTTGAGATGAAGACCGATACACCAGACCTGAGAGATCGAGGGGAACTCATCCCTCCGTAATGTTGACAGTCGGGTGCATTGGTCCACTCTATCTCATTTCGACGCGAAACAAAAAATGGTGAACCCGATGTGAATATTTAACCAGGCATGACGAATTTAACCTAATCCCACTCTATGAACCCTTATACTAACAAGGAGGGCCACGAAAGGTCATTAATTATGCATGAGATCATGAGATGCTTCTTTGATGTGTTTGCTATTTGTATTTGTTAAAATATTTTTACATGTACTAAACAGGACTCCCTTCGATCCAATGGAATCACGAAGGAGCTCACAGACACATTCTTTGAACAACGTAATGACCGGACATCCTCACCAATGGAGGACCCTTTCACACACCAAGCGTCTTTAAAGCTGGGTCTCAGATGCGCTGATCATAGAGTACCACTTGAACGGTACTCTCCTAATGGTGGAGGCGGCCATGCACGCCCTTCAATCCGCCAAGAACTGCGGGTTGCCTGCTTAGTAGTAGCTGACAAACTAGGTCCAGATGGCTCCTATTTCCTTCTCAAACAATTTCGGGAGTCTATCCCCGAATCTAGAAAACACGTACCTCCCTTATCTTAGGGAGGTAGATGAGGTCAACGCTGAGGACTTCATCCCCGCTGGGCGGGGGTTCCGTTCCAAGGTCCCCGACGGAAGGCGTCGTCGTGGTTACGCCGCAAAAGAACATCCTCATGCTAAGGAGGATGTCACCCTGAGGATCCAGGCCCACGCTCCCCGAGCTCCGGCCCCTCGGACCCCCGACAAGGGAGGTAGATGTACATTCAGGGACAAGTCATCACCCTTGTCCCTGAGGAGGAGCTCCACTACCTAGTCACAAGAACGTATCGCGAGCAGGCACATACACCTGTTCTCTACTCCAATGCCCGCCATCCAGACATGGCGGCATCATATGAGCAAGAGCGCATCCCCGCCGAGCTCCATCAAGCCCGTCACTCACATAGGAAGGCACCTACTCGGAAGGCACCTCTCCCTGCCCAGGGTTGTGAATCCCACCAACCCAATGGGGTGGAAACTCAGCGTCTGCAGGACCAGCTCCTAGTAGGTGCTCTAGATGCCTACCATCTCGATGTGGTGGCGATCAATAAATCCCACCATCCAGATGTGGCAGAAATTAATAGGCGGGCACATATCTCTACCAATAAAGGCCACCGACTCGATACGGTGGGAAACCTTCATATGTAGGGCCAGCTCCCTGCGGATTCAAGTAAAGTCTGCCATCCCGATGTGGTGGCCAATGGGGAGATAAACTGGCATATCCCGGCTTAGGGGCAGATTCGTTCACCTGCCACAACACAAGAGAATTGTCAGTACGCACAGATCACCGGAGTACCGGAGCAGGATATTCCTACTTCGATACCAAAATGGGCCTTCATACCCATTCCAACCAAATATGTCTCTCTGAATATCCTGGAAATGATGGAGGAGCAAGTATCGACCCCATATCATATCTTGTAGACATTCCAGAATGTAATTGAATCAGTGGAAAAAGAAAAGACTTGGGCCCGTGAGCCCGTCTCCCCAATTGGGGCGACTCATCTAGGAGACGAGATAGCCGCCTCGGAGCAGATCTGCAACCCTACTTCCACCCAGGAGGGTCGTTGGCCATATTCCACGATACAAGGGAAAACATATCGAGCAGATTCACCCGTTCCAACTGGGGGAACCCCTTCCATCATGGTGGATTCCCCAGAGAAAACATATATCGCTGCTAAAAGTCAAGATGTTCGTTAGCATATTCTGGCAGCATCACATGGCCCAATTAGATAGGGACCCAAAGTTGAAGGCTGTTACCAATAGAAGACAGTCCATGCTGCCCATATGAAAGAACCCCGAACGCGCCAAAGGCAGCCAGAAAATAAATAGCGGGTTCATGACTCCGATCTACTGGAAGCTGGGGGTCCCTATGCCGCTAAGCACATATCGAAGGCTCAGAACCCTGCCCACCCATTACTGTATTATGGGAGTGGCAGTAGCAGTTGCGAAGGTCCTCCCCGCAATATTACTACCAGCATCTCTGAAGGTCCTCCCCAGAGCACCCATAGGGGCCTCCCCCACTAGCATATAATGATCGATCACGAGAGCTCCTCTTTTGATGTGAGTCAAGGTAAACCTCTGGGTGACTAGAAGATCGATCAGAAATAAGGCCCTCCACTTTTTGTGGTCCACCCTAAAGGTCCTCCCTAGGGTATACACTGCAAACAATCTCCATGCGGTGGGACCACATATTATGATAGTAGTCCTCACTATCATAGTCACAACTGCGGAGGCCCTCCCCGTAGTGACATCTCATCACGACAAGAAAGCCCTCCCCTTATCGTGGCCTTCCCTGAAGGTCCTCCCCAGGGGTTACGTTGCAACGACAATCCATGCAGTCGGACATCAGATCATGATGGTAGTCCTCCCCATTCTGATAACGAAGGTCCTCCCTGTATAGATGTCAAGAAATGAGAAGGCCCTCCCCTCATTGAGGTACATTCTGAAGGACCTCCCCATGGTGTACCCTGCAGATATTCTCTCTGCGGCAGCTGTAATGGTAGTCCTTACCATTGCAACAGCTGTGATGGTATTCCTCACCACCATGGCTTCCATTGTGAGGGTCCTCCCAACAGTGGCCCCAAGCAACAAGAAGGTCCTCCCCTTGTTGCAGTGTGTCTTGAAGGTCCTCCCCAGGATGCACATCGAACGTCAAACCATGATGGTCATCCTCACCATGATGGAAGTTGTTGTGAAGGCCTTCCCTGTAACAACGCTACGTAGCTAGAAGGTCCTCCCCTTGCTACGATATGCCTTAGATGTCCTCCCCAGGGTATGCACTGTAAAAGTCCTCAATGCAGTGAGGAGTCAAGCTGTAATGGTAGTCCTCTCCATTACATCCGCCATTATGAAGGCCCTCCCTGCAGTGGCCCCAAGAAACAAGAATGTCCTCCCCTTGTCACAGTTTACCTTGGAGGTCCTCCCAAGGTTATGCACTACAAAAGTCCTATATGCAGTAAGGCGTCAAGCACTAATGGTAGTCCTCGCCATTGAGGGCGCCATTGTGAAGGTCCTCCCCGAAATGACATTTCATATTGACCGGAAGGTCCTCCCCCTACTGAACCAAGCACAGAAAATCCCTCGTATTTTGAGGCACTCAGAAGGACGGAATCAAGTATGTCTGCTTCCCAACTAATCGCCAACGACACCCTTATTCAATCAAGAGACGGTCAGGGGCCACGTTCATCTTCTGAACTACCCTGGAATCTCCCAAGTGATAATTCAAGACCTACCAGCCCCACTGCCTCTGGCCACACTATCAGTGAGCATCTCAGCTGGGATGATTAGGTAGAGGAATCACTAGAGGAGGAGTATGCCGACATGTTGCACCTAAGGAAGCGATTGTCCAGAGATGATGTACCCGTTATGTTTTGGCCCATGACCACCTCTCAATTCGAAATACCTAGAAAGTTGTTATAAGAATGTGTACACGACATCCACTCCAATATATGGATGACCCTATGCCAGTTGAAATCGAGATTCCTGCCCTATGATGGGTATGTAGACCATGTCAAGAAAATGGGAGACAACCTACTTCACATCGACCTGGATGCTCTTCCTTTGAGGTGACAATCACGACCTCAGAGTCGTAAAGGAAACCATGAGGTAGCCTGCCTCCATCCACTGCACCAGTTGCGCCACCTCATTGGTGACGCTTGGACGGGAGTCCATATCAGAGGATGTGGAGAACATGGAGATTTACATTTCACCTTAATCCCCATTTAGAAGTCCCATCCGGCATAACATCTTGTAGCGTCATCACATTGAGACAAGAATCGAGTGTAGTAAATGTTCAGGAGAGGCGACACACCCAACAGAGACAAGCATTGAGTAAGTCCCAGAAGCATTAGGGCCAATGGGAACAATCCATTCAAGAACTCCTGAATTAGGCCACTAAGTGCATACAACATGCCTCTTGCCTAAGAGAGGCCAATCAACAGTTATTGCCTACTTCACCAGAAAGGAGTGATTCACAGGTGAACTCGGCATCAAACCCAGTTCACCCCTGAATGGGGGAATGCGAGATCAGGTAGGTGGTAGTAGCAGCAGCCACTTCCGCAATCCAGGGTCAACCCCAGCCGATAGGGCTAGGGACATTTTTAACAAAAAATTCCCCCTTAAGGATAATAAAAACGGGAAGTGACTCATTGTCCAAGGAACGGAGCCGACCCTAGCCCTTAGGGCTGTGGGCATTATTACCACCTCAACAACAACCTCCCCCATGAGAATCGGTATTCTATCGACTGGGGAGGACAATCAGAAGAGGGGGTTGCTGCCCTATCCTGTCCTTTTAATCATCATCCCCTTCAAGAGGGAGGCGTACCCTAGGGTCCCATCAAAGAACTCTCCACATCACCCTTCATCAAGGAGCCTGAAAACGATCTTGGGATAGGATGGAGAAGACCAGTAAATGGCACGGGAGATCCTCTTCCTATATGGAGGATGACATCTTCTCCACCCCGTGATATGAATTCATCAACGTCATAGATGTTAACCCCATGGGTAATGCCGAAGATGGTGAAAATCCAGATGGATTAGGAGACGATGGTTCCATTAAGGCGGTGATTCACGACGAACGACCAGGTGTGCACACCCGAAACTAGAGGGCTGCCCTAAATATGGCCGCCCTTCTAGCTAACCCTCCTCCACTTACCATGCGAGCTTCCATCAAGTATAAGAACAAAGGATCGGTTACCCTTAACCTGCCTCCTCCTCTCAATATAAATGAGCTGCTCATGCTCTAAGAGAGATTTGATCGACAGGAAGAGGAAATGAAAGAATTAAGGTGGCTTAATGCCGAGTTACTTCGGAGGAACTGTCTTATCGAGAGCACTTCCCAAGAAGAGCTACACCCTGTACTCCCAGCAAGTGAACCTCAAAGACCAAGGTTTTCCCCAGCGAACGAAGCTGGTCAAGGCTCCCACTCAATGCGACGCCCGACCCATCCAACTACTTGAATGAAGATCCATAAGAATACTAAGACTTCCCTCCACTTAGGATGAAACCAGATCGAGTATGTCTGAACCCTCCGAAGGTGTCACAAATGGCACATTCCGCCTTGGTGCCGGCCAAGTCGGTTCCTCAAGCAATGCCTTGGGCTACACCTACCCAGGAATGGGCTCAAAAAAGATGTAAACCAGGGTCTCACCAACACCATCGAGGCACTAACACCTCGATTGGAAGAGATGGAATGTCGACACGCTCTGATACAGCTAGAACGGAAGACCTACCTGGATTGGGTGAGAGACACGCCTCCTCCACCCAATTTTGGGAGCCCTGTATTCCCTATATTTAACGGATCATGCGATCTGGAACAACATTTGATGCACTATGAGTATTATTTCGACCTTATAATGGGAACTTCGGAACAAAAAGAAGCAGTGAAACTCAGATGCTTCGTACGGACCTTGCAAGGATCCGCCTTCGTCTGGTATACGAGTCTGCCAGCTCAGTCGATAAAACACTGGGAAGACCTTCGACAGCAGTTCCTACAGTACTTCAGCTCAATGCTGCCTAAAACAAAGGTCAGTGACCTCATGAATTGCAAGCAGAGAGAGAATGATAGGGTCTCCGATTTAATCGTTAGATAGAAAGGTTTGACCTACTCTCTGAACATGCCAATGCCTCAAGACGAGATGCTCGCTATATACATCGAAAATCTGTGAGATGAGCTACGAACACCACTCATACCAGTGGAGCGCACCACTGGCTTCCGCCATCTCTCCGCCATTTCCTAGAGAATTGAGGACCTCCTATAGCAGACTAACCTTAAGTCCCGAATAGCCTCACAGGCTCACGCAAAGAGAGCAACTAGAAATGAAGCGTCTTCTGTCACGCTCAAGCCAGCCCTTGCGCCGGCTCCACCACTTAGGCCTCCACCAAATCGTCATGTTCCCCCTGCATATCAGCAGCCTCCTCCGCCTAAATGGGTCGATCAGATAGGATCAAGGCGAGACCAATTCGAGGAAAGGAGACGCAAAGTATACTCATTCTGTGAGGGCCAAGTCCGTGGATACTTCATCACCGCCATGAATTGCAACTTACTCTGCCTCCCAGAGCCATGGATTCCTGAAGAAGTCAGCCGCGATGATAGGTTAGATTACTGTCCCTACCATCGAATTTTGGGGCACAATATCCAGGAATGATTCGTCTTCAATGACCTCCTGCAAAGGATGGTAGACTCCGGGCAGGTCGGGCTGGGACCACCCACAGCACATGTGACATATATTTCTACCACCAACTCTAATAAAAGGGAGTGGTGGCAGGAATTCACCAGATAGAAGGGGCAGAAATTTGACGATTAGATGACTCGGAGGGCTGTCAGTCTAGCTCAGGGCCTACTCTGACCTCAACTACAACATCTTCTATTGCCACCAACATCCCCTAATACTGCACAGCCGGCAATATCGGTCTCACAACCCTCCACGATCCAGTTATCTGGGCATGACCGAAAAGGTAGGAGACGAGCGCGGGAGGAGAAGTTTTCAACAAGGCCAAAGTTTGCCCTGACACAATCAGATTTTATGCCCTCAAATTTGGTGCCACGGGCACCGACCCACCAAATGGCACCATCGGGGACAACTGACCAGGTTGACCTATCGCGGGATGAGGAGCTGATCTTTGGTTAAGTCAAAGTTGTCCATCTAATGGAATCATTCCTTGATGAAGGGTATGGTTACGAACCCGAGTTCCCAACAAAAGGAACCAGGAGGAGGAATTGCAGAGGCAGGGGATACCGGGGAAGGCACAGTCGCGGCCGAAACCAACCCTATGGCTGGACCCTGGCCCAAACCATTAACATCGTGGAAACCTGTTGGAGTGCCCTTCAATGGACCCAGCAGGATAAAGAATATCCCTCCGTCTCCACAAGCAGCCATTCTGGACCTATCATTCTGCGATACCCTTTAGAGGAGGAACAAGTGTCTCTCCACCTAGTGCGCACAATCATACTGGCCATGCCGAGTCCCCGGAACGTGGGGACACCGTCGACATCTGACCCCACAGCCGATCCCTCCTCATCACATACTCCAGCTCCCAAAGGGCCTGGTAAAACTCTCCCACCAACGAAGAAGCATAGGACACTGGGGCAAAAATCTGACATCCTTAAGCAGCTAGCGTCAGTACCAGAAAATCTATCAATCCTGGATGCCCTGAGTTTGTCAGAAGACCTCAGGGTGGCACTTATAGAAGCCTTGCTCAGCCCCCACAATTTTCAAGCCGAGGTAGCTGCCGCTGAAATTTACCGAACGAAGACAGGCCCGACTGAATGCAATGCAGTGATTTCCTTCACCGATCAGGATGAAGATTCCATCATGCAAGGACACATCAAACCACTATATGTGTCTGGTACATTAAATGATGTCAAGATCTAGAAAGTCTTCATTAGCAATGGCTCTGGAGTTAATCACCTTCCACTAAGGATGCTCCATAAGTTGGGCTACAGTGAGGATGATCTAGTATCCTTATCCACAACTCTGTTGGGTTACGACAAGAGTACGAATAAGCCAATGGGAAAAATCAAGTTAAAAACCCATTTCGGTGACCTTGTGGCTTACTCAGAATTCCCGGTGGTCTGGCAGAACACAGCATTCAATGCCCTACTAGGAATAAAGTGGCTCTATAAGCACATGGAAATTCCTCCATCCTACCACTAGTGTATTATATATTGCGTAAATGGAAAAAATGGTACATTTCCCGCTGACAAGTCCCCTTTTGAGCTCTCAGAGTCACATTACATTGGCGCAGGGTTTTATGAGAAAAAGAATAAGAAGCCTTTGATTGATGGTATCAACTATATATCCGCTCCAAATGGTTTGTAAATGATTCTTGATGACCCCCTCAAGTATCTTGGCAAAGACTATCTACTTCCCATTAACCATATTGAAGGCAGGGAATCATGTCCGGACACACACTCAGATACCCTCATGACTTCAGTCGTGACGCCGGAACATGATAGTGTAGAGATGACTGCTAACCCTCGATCTAAGGGAGAATAATTGAGTGTGGATTCCCACGACGCCTCACCTACGGAATCCCATGAGCCCATGCCGAGAACTCCCCCCCCAGATCAGGAAGATGAGAATGAGGGGGAAGAAGAGGAGGAAGATCTCAGGGACGCACCCAATGCGTTTGAGGAAGGCATTTCCACCACTGTGGACGTCCTCAGGAAAATAGACCTGGGTACCGAGGAAGACCTGAGGCCCACTCTCATTAGTGAGGCCATGTCTCCTGAAGAGTACAAGGTATATACTTATTTCATGAGGCAACATCAAGATGTTTTTGCTTGGAGTTATACAGAAATGATGGGACTCGACCCCGAAGTGGAAACACACCACTTAGGTCTACCAGAAGACCACCTGGGTTATAAACAAGAATCCAGGAGGACGCAACCCACACATGCAGCCACAATAGAAGCTGAAGTCGATAATCTTATCAAAGCAGTCTTCATTAGGGATGTCCAATACGCCATCTGGTTGGCCAACATTGTCCCTGTCAAGAAAAAGAATAGACAAATCTGCGTCTGCATTGATTTCAGAGATCTCAATCGGCACTACCCGAAAGATTATTTCCCCGTCCCGATCACCGAGTTATTAATAGACGCAACGTCCGTGTATGAGGAACTCTCCTTCATGGATGGTTATTCGGGATATAATCAAATATGGATGGCCTGAGAAGACGGAGAAGCCATTTCCCTCAGGGCTCCCCAAGGAGTATTCTATTACAGGGTCATGGCCTTTGGTCTCAAAAATGTTGGCGCCACATATCAACGCGTCATGCATCGTATCTTTATACCGTTCTTGGGGAGATTCGTCCAATGATACATGGATGACTTGGTGGTCAAATCAAGATAGCGCTCTGATCACCTATCATACCTTGAAACCATCTTCAACAAACATCGACAACATATCCTAAAGATAAACCCCTTCAAATGCGCCTTCGGGGTGACCTCAGGAAAATTCCTTGGCTTCATTGTACACCATCGAGGCATCGAAGTCGACCCTGAAAAGGCAAAGGATATCCTTGTCTTTCCACCTCCCCGCAATCTCACTGAGTTGAGAGGTCTCTAGGGAGACCTGGCATACATCAGGCGGTTCATACCCAACCTCGAAGGAAAATGCTTTCCCTTTACCAGGTTAATGAAAAAGGGGGTTACGTACTAATGGATAGATTACTGCCAAGAGGCGTTTGATGCCTTAATGAAGTACCTATTAATCCAACCGGTTCTCATGCCCCCGGTTAAAGGGAGGCCTCATATTCTATACATGACGGCCTTAGAGCAGTCACTGGGAGCCTTCCTCGCATAGAAAAATGACGTTGACAGTGACAAAAATCTCTATTTCCTCATTTAAACCATGATTGATGCTGAGAGTTGATACTAAAATATCGAGAAGAGTTGTTTGGCCTTGGTCTTAATAGTTCAAAAAATGCGACATTATCTGTAGCATCGTGAGGTCCAAATGGTCTCATGCAGTAACCCGCTCAAGTACATCCTCAGCCACCCGATGCTGATTGGGTGCCTATCCTGAGGGGCGATCATCCTGCAATAGTTTGAAATTCGGTTTGTGCCTCATAAATCCATCAAAGGTCAAGAATTATCAAATTTTCTGGCAGAGCACACCTCGATAGGGAACACCACATTGGACGTCGAGTTACTGGAAGAAGACATCTTCACGGTTCAAGAGGAGTTCCCAACATGGGAAATGTACTTCGACGGCGCATCCTGAAGCCCGACGGGGAAGATGATGGAGGATCCCAACTTTAATAAGGTGGGCTTGGAGATCATACTCACCTCACCAGAAAAGGCAGTCTTTCAGTATTCCTTTCTCATGTAAGAAGTATGTATGATCAATGTGGTTGAGTATCAAGCCCTCATTGCAGGCCTGGTTCTTGCACTCCAGGCACAAATACAGCACGTTAAGGTAAAAGGCGACTCAGATCTGGTCATCAAGCTGGTCAATGGTGACTATGCTATCAAAAAGGAGGAGTTGATTCCCCTATTTGACCATGTCTGAGGGTTAATGGCGGGATTCTCCATAAAACCAACACTGACCTATATTCCTCAGTCTCAAAACGCTGAGACCAATGCATTAGCAAATGTGGCCACACCTCTAGCTGACCCAGATCAAGACGAAATGATCATCAGTATTGCTCATCGTCGAGTGGTCCTACCACTTGTTCAGACTAAGACCAAATAAATTGACGAGGACAGTCCTGTCCCTGAGCCATATGCTCCCGTCTCCGGCTGGATGACCCCCATTATGAACTACCTTCAAAGGGGAGAACTTCCATCAGACATAGTTGAATGAGAGAAAATATGGAGAAGGGAAATCAACTATGTCCTATATGGAGGAACGGGCTAGCAAGAGGTCCTCTATAAACAAGGCCTCAACAGAGTCCTTCTCTGATGCATTGATGGAGAGGAAACCGTTGCCGTCATGAATGAAGTACGTGCCAAAGTATGTGGAGAGCATCAGTTGGGGTCTAAGCTTTCCCATCAGGTTCAAAGGCTTGGGTACTATTGGCCCACCGTGACATGAGATTATGAGCTATTCACCGTGAAAGGCCACTAGTGCCAAATTCATGTTAACTTCATTCACCGACCCCCAGAGTTACTTCATCAGGACAAGTACTCCTAGCCATTTGTTATCTGGGGAATGAACGTCATGGGACCATACCCTCCCGCCATGGCCAAACAGCTGGAGTATATTCTCACAGAAACTGACTTCTTCTCTAAATGGGCAAAATTTGTACACCTAAAGGAAGTCAGAGCAAGAAATATTGTCAGCTTTGTGAAAGCCAATATCATCACCAGATTTGGTGTCCCTCATACCATACTGACAGAAAACGACACCAACTTTTGCTTGGATGAATTGGAGAAAATGTACCAAGAATATGGTATCAAGGCTAACCACTCATCCCGCTACCATGCGACGGCCAACGGACAGATAGAGGCTTTCAACAAGACCTTGTCCAACATTCTACAGAAAATGGTGGAAAAAGACATGAAATCATGGCTGGATAAACTCCTCCATGCATTGTGGGCATATCGAACCACAATCTGCACCACTACTCAGGCTACTCCGTATTCATTAGTATACGGAGCAGAAGTGATGCTGCCCATTGAACTCCAATTACCCCCACTCTATGTTGCAATTTGTGATCAATTATCCAACGATGAGCAGTCAGAAAAGTGGCTAGGGGAATTGGATAAACTAGATGAGAAGCAGTTTTGCACTTTGCATCATCTGGAATTATATCAGAACCGAATTGCACGAGCCTTCAATAAAAAGGTTCGTCTTTGGTCTTTCTTGGAAGGAGAATTGGTGTTGGTCCTCTGGACCCCAATGATTCCTGGAAATAAACCTCTGAAGATGGACCCCAAGTGGGAGGGACCATACATTATACACAAGTTCTACTCCAACGGAGCATACACCCTGATCTCCATGGATGGGCAGTTCACTACCACCCCTACAAACATTAGATTTATAAAGAAGTATTTCGCATAATAAAAAGAAGTTTTCTTCTGAGCTGCAGGACGTTAAACTGCGAAGCACCCAATGGTCCAAACTCTATAAACTTAAACTAAGAGTATCTCGTCCTCACTGCATGATGTTATACTGCACAGATTTTAGAGAACCATGTAAAGCCTGATTCCTACCCTCGCAAGATACGTAGCGACACCGGGATCCCCTATCGTGGCCCAGCCACTCCCAAATGGAATAAAATTAAAAAAATGTCCCCTTCCCCGGTGTATGGACCAGCCCTTCATGGGTTGTACTTCTTTAAAATAACTACGTATGGCTTAATTCCTGTCCTCGCGGGATACGTAGTGACGCCAGGGTTCCCCATCCTGGCCCAGCCATTAAAAAGAATGCTCTCTTCCCCCGTGTATGGACCAGAACTGTGCGGGGTGTATTCTTCTTCCTCACCGCACGACGTTAAACTGTACGGATTTTGGAGAACTACATACGGCTTGATTCCTACCCTCGCAGGGTATGTAGTGACGCCGGGATCCCCTATCCTAGCCCAACCACTCCCAAATGGAATAAAATTAAAAAAATATCCTCTTCCCCTATGTATGGACCAACCTTGCACAGGGTGTACTTCTTTAAAAGAACTACGTACGGCTTGATTCCTACCCTCGTGGGATATGTAGTGACGCCAGGGTTCCCCATCCTGGCCCAACCATTTAAAAAAAATGCTCTCTCCCCCCATGTATGGACCAAACCTGTGTGGGGTGTATTCTTCGTCCTCACCGCCTAACATTAAACTGCACAGATTTCATAGTACTACGTGAGGCTTGATTATTTCTCTCGCAGGATATTTAGTGATGCCAGGGTTCCCTATCCTGGCCTAGCCGTCCTCAAATAAGGTCAAAAATGTCCTCTTTCCCCCATGTATGGACCAAACCTGCACGGGGTGTATTATCTCTAGAAAGAACTATGTGTGGCTTGATTCCTGCCCTCACAGGATATGTAGCGACGTTTGGATTCACTATCCTGGCCCAACCACCCTAAAAAAATGCCCCTTCCCCCCCCGTGTAAAGACCAGACCTGCATAGGGGGTACTCTAGAAAGAACTATGTGAGGCTCGATTCCTGCTGTCGCAGTATAGTAGCGACGCTGTGATCTTATCTCCTAGCCCATTCACCAATAAAAGAAAACAAAGGTACACATACCCTTCGTCCTTACTACATGGCGTTAAAATGCACAGTCCAATGTCCTTTCCGCATGATGATAAACTGCACAGAATCCCCCTTTCACATCATGCCATCTCCGTCCTCACCGCAGGATGTTAAACTGCATGGACTCCGTCCTCACTACATGACATTAAACTATACGGACTTCATCCTCACCACACGACGTTAAACTTCACGGACCTCGTCCTCACCGCACGACGTTAAACTGCACGGACTACGTCGTGACCCACCCAAGATATACGAAAAAACGGGATGGGAATACTCTTTGTGCATTTGGATTCATCCTCTCCATACATCAGACTCCACGACACGGATAATCGTGGATCTTCATAATCATCCATGTCCATCAGAATTGGAAAGTCATTGACCCGAGGAAACCTTTGCATGACGATGCATACCATGCCCTCAGCTGCTCTGCATATTAATATCCCCTGGCCCATCTACTAAAGGCAAGTTTTCCTCATGCGACAGTCTTCCTATCTTCGTACTCTTATCGGCCTCAGAGCCCCCATATCATATCTCATGATCCAAAGATTTATGGAGCAATGGTTTACACGTTTGTTCCCCTTTCACGTCCAAACATTTCCAGGGTATCCCTACCTGGTTAGCCTATGTATCTGCCCATGGTTCACATGACGATATGCATCTACAAATATCAAGCTAGAACTAAGCTACTTTGAATCAATGGGCAGTTGCGGTGAATATGTTTCTTGTACTCTTGGGCACCATTATCCCCATATACCGAACTATGTGCTATGATAAATCCCGTATTTTCATAAGCATCCATGGCCATCAGAAGTGGAAAGTCATTGACCCGTGGAAACCGTTGCATGACTATGGATACCATGCCCTCAGTGGCTCTGCATATTGATAGCCCCTGACTCGTCTACCAAAGGCAAGATTTCCTTAGGCGATACTCTTCCTAGCTCCATATGCTTACCGGCCTCAGAGCCCCCACATCATATCTTCTGATCCAGGATACCTCAGAGTTACAGTTTACACCCTCAATCCCCTACATTTTCCAGAGTATACCAGAGTATGTTAACTCAATTACCCGTCAAGTGATTGTGGAAATAGTCACCCAATGGTCCGAACTCTAGGACCGTGAAACTAAGAGTACTTCGTCTTTACCGCATGACGTTAAACTACATAGAATAAAGGTACACCCCATGCACCAGATAAGTCAGCACAGGGAACTCTCTGAGCTTTAACAGTAGCCAAGGAAGAATGTCCCCAACATGTCCAGATATTTCCATACTAAATGACCGACTTCATGGCCCAGCCAATCGCAGATCTTCATAATCATCCATGTCCATCAGATGTGGAAATTCATTGACCCGTGGACACCTTTGCATGAATATGCATACCATGCCCTCAGCAGCTCTGCATATTGATATCCCCTGGCCCGTCTACCAAAGGCAAGATTTCCTTAGGCAATACTCTTCCTAGCTCCGTATGCTTATCAGCCTCAAAGCCTCTATATCATCTCTCCTAATCCAAGAAGCCCCAGAACCACGATTTACACAATCAACCCCTCTCCACATCTTGGACATGCCGAGATATTGGAGCCCAGTTACGTTCTAATCAAGAGTGTCCTTTACAACGACGTCCTTACCGCATGACGATTAAAACTGCACAGAACATGTCTTTTCCGCTCAGATTAAAGCTGTGAAGACCAAGCATTAAACATCTAGTCAAAATCCTCCAACTACAATCATTTTTTTGTATTTAAAAAATGCCCCCCCGTCCTCGCTGCATGATGTTAAACTGCACAACATCTTAAAAAAATTTCTCCATGTCCTCACCGCATGACACTAAACTGCATGGAATTTGAAATACTCATATGTCCTTACTGCACGATGATAAACTACAAAATATTAAATAGTAATAATGCCCTCTGTCCTCACTGCATGATGTTAAACTGTACGGAAGTCATCCTCACCGCATGACGTTAAATTGCATGGTCAAGCCTATCATGGGCTCAGTCAGGAATGGAGACTTTCCTCTGTCCCTCAGTGCACGGGCCATACCTTCAAAAACCACCGTCTCACACCAGCACGAAGAAGGGATGACTTCACCCATTCCCAGGTTGTTTAGCCTAGCTGTTTCTCCCATATCTAGGGACCCTCTTTTCATAAGCCATACTCTGTACTCAGAAAAAGCTGAACTCTCGTAAGCCACCCTTGGTGGTTCTGAATCTCAACTTCCCTGATGTTGCCCAACTATCGGGGGAATAAAGTCATTGACCTAAAGACAACATTGCATGACTATGAATACCATTCCCTCAGCGCCTCTGCATATTGATAGCCCCTGGCCCGTCTACCAAAGGTAATATTTCCTTATCCAATGCTTCTTTCCATATGACTCCTGGCCTCTGAGCCCCTATATCCACCCCGGAATTCAGAAACCCTCTGAGCTACAGTTTACCAACCTCTTTCACAACCCTGTCTAAATATGGTGGAACATCTCTAAAAAGTTTACTGAGAACTAGGATAAGACATTCCATTCTAAATAATTTCCCAGCTGCACGACTTTAATCTGCGCTTAGCTTCTACCACCCCATTACGCTAACTAAATGTGTAAGAAAGTGGGCCCCACTCCCACGATCCTGGTTTATACTGATGTTCTCAAATCCTTTTAGATGTCACACCCCCTTTCCGATCCACCCCTGGTGGTTTTCATTATTCTCCAAGCTATCTATGGTGGTTTTCCTAAGTCAGGCTTCCATAATGTCCTCAGGCCATCAGAAATGGACAGTCACTGACTTGAGGAATCCTTTGGACAACTATGCATACCATGCCCCCAGTGGCTCTACATATTGATTGTCCCTTGCCCATCTAACAATGGCAAGTCTTCCCTCAGTGATGCTTTTCCTACCTCAGCACGCCGATACGGCTTATGTGCTTTGAGACATGCCCTACAAATCATTTAAATCTAAACATATTCCTCTCACGTGCGTCTGAAGGGTATTGGGACACCTTTTAATCAACAAAAACTTATTGGGGCCCTCACCCTACCATATCTGTTCAAAGATGTTCGACAGAAAACATCAGTAATGATAGTCTTGTCAGTAGGACTTTAAACCTCTCACAAAAAGAGGCGCAAAGCCCGTTAGGCCGAAAACCTAAAAAGGGAGACCTAAGAAAAATCCGGGCCATACCCATTGGGACCACACTAAATGGGCCCAGGAAAAATTTGGGTATTAAAGGAAAAGTCAAAAATTTTGTGAGGTTGTTTCTACAAAACCCCAGTAATAGTCAAACTATGCTCGCCGGACCCCATGGTTCAGGAAAAAGTTAGAGCTATTTTTTATTTTATCAATTATCCTAAACTCTGATTATTCTAAGTTCAGTAATTATAGGGGAAGACAACATGAGAGCTAAGGAGAAAATTTATTTTTTATATAACAACGTTAGTGGGAAGGGCATCCACAATCCGGAGCCTCCTCTGGCATGAAAGGTTATTACATGAGGTTTTCAACGGATTCAAAAATTTGTATCAAGCACTGATGAGAATCCTCGATTTCTTGATAGAGATTCTGCAGTAAGGCTTTCTTAGCTTCTTCACTAGCCCGCAATGCTTCCGCCTCCTATGCCGTCTTTGATCTCGCCCTCATCTCCTCCTCCATCCATCTCTCCCCTTCTTCAACCATGGCTATGGCATTGGCTTCCTCCTCCTACAGCCGTTGTATGTCACTCCTCAGCACCTCCAGTTGAGAGCACTATTAAGGACTTCTTCCTAAAGTATCACGACTACCCCAACATGATCATGGGCTTCTGTTAAGAAAAGTTGTCGGGTCGCAGAAAGGTAGGATTCATATTGAGCAGCAGAAAGGCAAGATTTGAAACCGCCAAGCCTCTCCCGATCGGCGACCACCTGCTTGACTATATCATAAATGTCATGATAGTTAAACCCATCAAATCCCAACAGCATAAACAAATTGCACAGCTTCGGTAATTTAATCGGCATCTCAGCAAAGGGCGTCTGAGAGATCAGCTTCCAAATTTTCTCCCAAGCCCTTTGGCGAGCAGGTTGAAGACTGGAAAGGACTTGTTGATTGGGCACGAAGTCAATCCCGAATGAGGATACATTCTCAGGGATGAACGTCACCAATGAGGGACCTGATGCAGTTTCACCCGCAAACTCTGGCGCCACGACAACTTCGGCCCTGGAGGCTGTGGTCACAAGAGCAATCGGATCCAACAACACAATCGCCAGTGCCGGAGGTCATGGTCCTAGAGCCTGAAATTTTATAGGACGGATAAGTATCCCTAATTAGAAAAGGGAGGAGACAAGAGTCATTGGTAAAATACTGAGGAAATTACCCATTATCATCAAGATGTTGGTGTCCTTAAACTCTACGCCACCGCGGACACTCGAGGAAGATGCTATATCTTTGAGAGGCAAGGGAGCCCTGGGAACCCCTAGAGGTGCCAAGGGCCTAAGGACACACCCATGGCCAGCAACTCCTAAAGTTGTCCTCAAGTGGTCGTCTACGGAGGTCAAGCTCGGGGAAATCACTCCCCCGGTAAACAAAATGATAGCCTGCTCTGGGTTTCCAACAATTGGCCTGATGACAGGCTCGTCCTCCATCGCCATGGGATCCATTGGATCTGGGGCCTCCTCGGTAATCATGGGCGCCCCATCCTTCCCTACAATTATAAAGTTCATATGATCAGCGGGAGTCTCGATTTCCAGTTGTTCCTCCTATGACATATATTTGATTAATAAGGGAAGAAGGAAGGTGTCAATATCATTATCCCCTTCACTAGGTCCCACCATCTTTTCACACTCAGGTGTCGCTGTAGGTGGTCCCTCAGATAATAAGGGGGCAGAATGTATGGCTGCTTGGGTAGCCATGGCCAGGTCTCCGAGTGGCCCTACACCATAGCGACAGAACAATTAATAACTGGCATAATCAGAGTATATGAGTTGGTAATTGAGGAAATGAGAAGTCAGGATTACCCAACGTCCCCTGTCTGAGCCGTTCTGATAAACAGTTCACCTGCTGACGTCTCTGGATCTTCCCCGAGGACAATGCTTCGCTCAGAACGCTGGGGAGGAAAGACCCTAACTGGGTCCTCAATGGTCGCTTCCATGAGCTCAGTTGCGCCCGGAGACCCCTCCTTGATGATCCCCATAGTTGACGGCACATGTTCCCCTGCTGCGGTACCACGAGAAGTATATTTCGGGGAATGAATTTCCCCCCTGGGATTCCTCGACACCCTGTATAAAGGGAAGAGACTTTAGAACCTTCACAGTAAAAAAGGAGGAAAGCTAGAATGGAGGAGCAGGGAAACCTATTCTTCAGGGTCGGACGATTCAAGATGTCTTATCATCATGGGCACTCGGTTAGACCCATAAAGTTAGTTTCGGAGTGAATGTTCGTATGCGTCCATCCCCTTCAATGAGGTGATTGTTACGTCCAGATCCTCTTCCAGTAGCAAGTGGGGTGGAGAGAAGATTATCCCAATACCCAGAAGCTCGAGAGGTCTCGTTTGGAGTAACACCCAAACCTCTTCATCTGAGCCCCTAGCCCTCAAGTCATCCCAAATCCTCCATGAATCTATAAATATAGCCGTAATGGGATTAACTAGCTGCGGGAGATCAACCTGAGAGGGTCGGGGAGATGAAGGGGCTGGCGGGAGCACCAATGGCCGTGTTTGTTTTTCAGATCTCGCTGCCACCCTAGAACTCTCTGGAGCTTCCTGTGGGTAGGACCTCGCGGGCAGGGAGGGGGATTCCCTTGCATCAGCTATAAAAGGGGGACGACCAAAATCATCTCCCCTTGAAGAGTGGTCACTCCATTCCCCCTCCTCATCAGTCACTAATTGCAGCATGTCCTGGACTTGGTCAGTCAATACTGCGTAACCCTGGAGTGCGTAAATATAGGCCTCGAGGTCCCGAAGATACCGGTCGGCCCTCTCTGGGTCCACATCGTAAAGAATATCAACAGGGGAAGATATGTATCCAGCCCGTCAAATGCCACCTTTGATTCCTAGAGATACTGCCACAGAGAATGGGGGTACTGGCTACGAAAGGATAACCAGCCCTTGAATTCGTCCCATTGGCCCCAGGCCGTCGGAAAGGAATCATCAGAAGGAATAACCAAACCCCCTCTAGGCGGCTTCGAGGGCATGAGAGGATATGCCTATGTCTGTTAAAACCTTCCCCGGAAGCACGGGACCAGCAGGGTTGCGAAGAACCTTGCCCGACCTAGTTGAAGCATCATCCCCATTTCGCTTACTCTTGCCCTTTGATGGATTAGGACTTGAGATGGTAGGAACCCACAACCCTAGCTGGACATATGGGTATGATTGCACCCAGGAATAGGTGTATCTCTTTGATAATAAAGGCATGGTGTCGACAAGCGTGGGGGTTATAACCTCGCAGCCGGTATCCTCCCGTGTAAACATTAACCAGAGTTGCCTGTCCACCATTAAATAGAGGTTCTCGCGGGCGCCATTGAGTGAGGGAGGACATAGTGCCTGGACGCAGCCAAATTGACGTCTGAATTGGTAAGGCGCGTACCCATCGTAGATCAGTTCCCCGCCAATACGAGCAACCAGAATACCCTCTCGGAGGGAAAAGAGGTATCCCCGCTTACTAAACTCTTCTGTTATGGTATTCGTGATTGTACTGGCTGGGGAGAGATATGGATGGAAATTAAAATGATCATAACTCTAGATTTGGCTCGACAACAAACGCATATTCTGAACCGTCTGTTGACCATCCTTCTCTTGGGTCTCCCACTCTTCGGGCATAACCTCGCTGGTCAGTTGCAAGTATGGCCGGAAAGTGGTGCCTGGAATCTGAAAAGGGTTGATGAAGGTATAAAAATTCTTAATATGCGCTCCCAACCATCCCCAAAGAATTTGAAAAGGTCCGGCTACCCAGTTTGGTCAGCACCCATCGGTAATATTTTCGAGCAACCGATAAATCCTAGAAAATACTGGGACAGCTAAGCCGATAACACTGCCAGTAGCCAATTCTGCAGCCATGACAAATGTAGAGACCCGCACGACTTCAGTCTCACGTACGGGAAATCTCCAGCCACTCAAGAACATGGCCAGAAATGCCACTAGACAGAGCAGCTGATCAATGTATGCAACAAGTTCCCAGCCCCAATCATTGAATTTTCCATTCTCCAGGATTAACCAATTGCTGCCCCTCTGTTTTTGGGACTCCATCATAGGGCAGTTCATGGGCCTCTGCGGGAGAGCCGTGGACTGACGCTCTCTTGAAAAATCCTTGATCCAGTCGCGATACAGGACAATCTGCTTCAGAGATGTATCCTTCGAATGATCACCGCGATCTAGGATGAGTTATTTCACAGATGTATCCTTCGAATGCTCCTGGAACAGATCAATTAGCTGCTTCACCATGGGGTCCTCTCTTAGTTGTCCCACACAGAAGGGGGGGGGGGGGGGGCGAAATTAGTCAAACATACCCCCAACAATAGGGACCCCTAAAATCTGGAAGACGTCCCAAAGACTAATACCCACCTCCCCATGGACGATATGGAATGTGTTGGTGTTCGAACTACAATGGCTCATTTGTTTCCTGGTGAGGGATTGAGGCCGATGGGTATAGGTTTGGGACACCCAGGTAGCTTTGTATAGGCCTACAGCTCACAATTCTTCTTCAAACTCTCCACAGCTCTGGCGGACCCAGAAGGGCCACCCCCAATCCAACGACATAAATGACCCTCCGGTCCGGAGGTCCCGTTTCGCTGACCAGCCATGCTGATCATTTACCATAGCATTACAGGCAATGCTCCAGTAATAGTGAATCGCCCCTTCCTGATAACGTTGTTCTCCTGTCAGGGACATATGAAGCTGATTCAATACAGATCCAACAAATGTATCCCTTGGGGCATGCCGCCCTCTAGAGGATATCATAGATCTAGGGATAGTTCCAGTACATATCCATGCTACAGGATTGTTGTCACAAGATGGTACCGGAATCGGGGTATCAGACAATAAACCAAACCCACAGGTAGGGAGGCTATTTGAAAAGGGGTACTCCCACTGTGACTCGGAGAGCAGGTCAACAAGGAACTGATACAACAGGAAGTGGTGAATTCCATCCTGAACAAAGATATCCATGCCCCTCAGGTGTTGATCACCAATTGAAAGAGGCTCGGCAGTAGTCCTGGGTGCAGATCGAGGAGGAACCATGTTTTCTCCCTGCATTGTGAAAACTAGACAAATGTTTAGTCTGGAATAAAAAAATCTGGACAAAAATATCAAGTATTCAAAAAAGGACTTCGTCAAGAAGCATTCATGTCGAGGCTCGCGAGAAGGCTTCAAAATGTGGTTCGCGATGACTGTATCCCGCGAACCAACCCTCTTCGGAAGAAGTCCGCGGTACTCTGGCCCGTGGAGCATTGGCTAGAAAACAGAAAACCATGTTGCTCCGCATAATCTCAATCTAGATTTAAATAATTGAGTTCGGAAGACTTAAGAAATTTCCAAAGTCTGGAAGATTTCAGTCTATGAACCATCAAAACCGCGGAGCGAGTTCCTACACATCCTGTCGTGGATTAATTTTTAATTAATTAAAAGTGTTAGTTCATGACTGGGAAATTGGTCCGTGGGTGAAGGCGGACACGAACGAGGAATGGTTCGTGAAAATGGAAGCTATTTTGTGGACGAGTCGTTTCATGAAGGAATGAGCACGCAGAGATGAAAAGCAAGAAAGCCCTGATTTCGCGAAGAATCTGGTAAAAGAAAATGGGAGGGCCCTCCGTATTTATAGTCATGGTCCCCTATCGGGTCCACCCCCCTACCGCAAACCATCCAATTTTCAGGACCACTCAACATTGGAATAGCCTCTTCATCATTCTTATTGGACCCCATTCCGATGGGGGGAATTTTAGGGTCCTGAAAATCCACAAAGGAGAATGAGAATCCCCTTTAACTCAAGAGGGGATTCTACCCAAATTTCCTGAAGGAAATTAGGGAAAAAATATGGGGAAGTTGGCATAAGAAAAACCGGTTCGCGAACCGAACCAATATAAACATTGTGTGGCCGGTTCCGTGAAGCGTCCCCTCCGCGGACCCACTGTCATTTGTGAAACAGAGGCGGGGACCCTCCGTAGGCACGAAGCATAAGGGGTGCAAAACCGGTCCACCATCATGAACCTCCTCAGCCGTGATCTTTGTCAACCGGCCCGGGCCACATCCGATGTCGTTCGAAGAATGGAGGCGGAACCCTGTGCGGCCGCGAAGCACTCCCCAAGCTAGTTTGGTTCACGGGAGGGGTACATTCAATGCCCCCATGAGCTACGGATTGACTAATTCATTATTGGGCCGGGTTTTTGGTCTTAGGCCTCCGAAAAAGGTCCCACGTGATCACAATAGGTCCCTTTTCCTCCCCTCTATAAAAGAGGGAGAAAAGGAGAAAGAAAAAAAGTAGAAGAAGGGGCGATCAGATTCGGTTGGAAGGATTTCAAAGGAAGGAGATTTAGGATTTCGCAAACAACGAAGTTCCTATCCGTGAACCAAACAGGTATGAAGCTGTAAGTGAATTAATAAGGAACTGAAAAAGCATAACAACTTGGTGAACCGCGAACTTGAAATAAAAAAAATAGAAGACCGCGAACCATGACTCCTCTGCGGATGCACTCCTCATAGACCAGAGAGGTTATTCCTCTTTTCTGATCTGATGCACCATGTAGCACCCTCGTACGTGGGACAAGACCCGACCAAAGACCCTCCGACTGACATCTCCCTTGGCCGCCGCTGCTCGCGTGGACTCCTCCACATACCAACCTGGTACGTGGGTCAAACCCGAAGCTGAGAACCACCCTAGTTTGTGGGATTCCCATCAGCCCGCGGGCCAACTTGGTTCACGGACAACCTCTCTACCTACGTAGCATCTCCCTACGGAAAGGGCACCACTCTTCATACACCCACGTGGCCCACCAAATCCTTTCGGGTACCCATTTCCTGAGCCAGATTAAATCTTTCCAGTCCGACCTGATCTTTTGCAACCCCCTCATTGGCCCATCAAATGGCCCCGAGCCGAGGCCTCCACCAGAGCCACCAGACTCGTATGATGTATCCTTCATGCGCATTAGTGTGCCATTTTGAGTACACATATCCACGATAAGGGAGGGAAAAGTGGTTTCTCCGGCCCTTGATCAGATTTCCAAAGCATTCCTGGGTTCACATTCCCATGGTAATACAGGGTCTGAGCTCGGGAGTCCCCTTTCTGCCCCTCCACTTGTTAGTGCTGGGGCACTTATCTCCTCCTAGGGGAGTGGCGGATTACCTGTCAGAAGGAAGCACCCATGCACCTCCATACTTCCCCAGTGCCGAGGACCAAGAGGGGAGATGGAGACAGGGCGTTTCTCACCCCTTTACCTCTCCCGTTGCACTATTTCGCCAATGGGCCTCTATCCTAGAGTGATTCCCAGTCTCTCTCTCTTTGGCCCACCCCATGCGTTATCCCCACTCTGCTTCCCACGGACGCACCTTTCGCGACGTGATTGTCAGGTCTTTTCTACCTCTTGTTTCTCACACCGAGCATGACTCATGCGTTCTTAGTGGAAGCACTGAACCTAACTCAATCCTACCCGAACTACGTGGACTTTAATCCCTGTCTCCTAAGTAGGGTATGTAGGAAGCCTCTCTAAGGTTCAAGCCCATTACCTGGTGGTTCCGACCTCCTTCACGTCGGTTCATCTCTGTCCCACATGACATTAAACTGTATTCCCAATTCAACATGTAGTACGTGGAATTTGATCCCTATCTTCTAATTAGGGTACATAGGAAGCCTCTCTGAGGTTCAAGCCCATTACCTGGTGGTTTCGACCTCCTTCACATCGGTTCACCTCTGTCCTGCACGATGTTAAACTATATTCCCAATCTAACCCAAACTACATGAACGTTGATCCCTGTCTCCTAGGCAGGGTACATAGGAAGCCTCCCTGAGCTTCAATCCCACCACCTGGTTGTTCTGACCTCCTTTACGTCGGTTCACCTCACCCACCCCGGACAGCCTAGAGCATAGGCCCCATACCTAACATAATTACATGAATTTTGATTACTCTTGCAAGGATAAGTAGGAAGCTCCTATCACGGGTTTGATCTAAATGCTCAAGTCGTTATCTGTCCCCCCTGGATGACAATAAACTGCAGAGCGCCCAGTTATAAGGCTTAAAATTAGCATTGTCTCAATGAGTCCAAACTCCTCAGAGTCATTAATCTAATGAGGGATGGTAAAGCTCGGGCCTAAATGACTCCGCATCCCTGCATTTAGCTGACCATTTCCAACCAGTAGTAATCCATGGATACTGTGCTTGGGTATAAACCAACGATTCGCGAACATATGAATTCTTCTTAAATCTATAAGAGAGTCCCAAAACAGGAAATAATTCCCCCAAAAAAGGGTGCGATGAGCCTGACTTCCCATCCTATCAACCAATGTGAGTTCTTAAGCATCGCTGGCCCAACCACCCAGTGAGTGCCTACCTTTGGAAACCAGGCCCACATATCGATGGATATGGAACCATTGGGCATTTCGAGATGAAGACCGATACACCCGACCTGAGTGATCGAGCAGAACTCAACCCTCTGTAAGGTTGACAGTTGGGCGCATTGGTCCACTCCATCTGATTTTGTCGCAAAACAAATACACATGATGTTTAATGTATTTAAATTTCTTGTACTATGTTCTCATCATGTAAATACTTCACGAGTTCATAAGTGGGTCTGCAAGAAATTTCTAAATGAGGAATACACATCATGTATATTATACATGAAATGTAAATCATTTTTTCCACTTTTCAATATTTATTCTATTGATTCCAAAATTACAAATTACTGCAGAAAAAACACAACCCAGTTAATTATAAAATAACAAAAGATTAATACATAATAAAATTAAATCAAAATGTATATATAATTTTTTCTTATCAAATTCCCCCACACATTAACAATTTCTTATCCTCAAGAAGAATGCATCTCAATAGGGATTCCAAAATAAAAACATTTAGAAATATGAAACATTCCTTAAAACTCGGAAAATAAATCTAAGTGTAATAAAAAAATATAAGCCCTCCAGAATAAATCTTCTATAGAAAATAAGTTATGTATCATAGCTTAGGAATTTATTCATATTTTTTTTCTTTTATTAAAATTTCATAAGTATTCTATGAATTTTATACCCATTTTTTGAATTTACCTCATAAAAAATTCTCATCACTCAAGGAAAAATAAAACAAGAGTTATTTTAAAACCTTCAATACATTTTCCAAACTATAGGCTTGTATAGGATTTATTATCTCCACTTCATAAATAATAAAAACAAAATCAATAATGTAGGCTTTAGAAATATGGTTAAAATGTTTCTAAGGATGAGTTACGGTGGGAAAGTGATAGAAATTGAACTCTAAGTGGAGGGTAAAATCTAATGTAAAAAACATGAAAATAGGGAACAATGAAATGATGTGACTTATACTATAAAAGATTTGCCCATTCTCTAAACATATTAATATGGGTCTATGAATGTATGATGTATGTATCATGATTGTACCTTTATTCCTTACATTTTTTTTTATTTATTTCTCAATGAAATTATATAGGTCATGTCTCACATCCATCACCTAACTGGATATGATCCATCACAGGATTCCTTAGTCTGGTAAAAGTGATTTTTTGACTTCCTAATACACAACACAATACCTTTTTCATCATTTTTTTTATATTTTTTTAAGGAACAAGGTATGCATAGAAAATTAAAAAGCTAATCATGAACCAATTTATATCAATATGGTTAAGGAGTCCCCAATAATCTCATTAGTATAGAAATATCTTTTATGGATGAGATGAAAAATCTAAAACACTTGTTCAAAAGATAATTAGGCATAGTACCAAGAGCATGGTATGAAGAGAAAATAGACATGAAATGGATCTATCATAAAAAGGGTATTCATGGGTACCAAAAACTAGATAGGAAAATATGTATATATGGGTATCAAGAAAAAGTGCCTCCCAAATATTTGATCAATAATTTTAAAATTTTATTTGTTCATTCATAGCCTCAATAATATCTCAATGACATCTTTGATAGGTTTACATGTCCCAAGTATGTATTATGAAATATACTCAGAAAATAATATGATAGTGTATGTCCATAATCCTCTTAGGATTGGGAGTATAAAATAACATGAAACAAATCAGGGTAGAGTATCCATTAATGAGTCACTCTTGAGAAATTTCAGGGGCCATGAATTAGAATTAAATTACTCAACTCAGTGATTATGCTAAAAATTATAAATAGGATTAAAAATGGTTTTAAACAATATCCAACCAAAATTTTCTTTTATAAAATGTGTGTAATGATATTTCATGTTCAAAACATGTTTTGATTGAAAAATGCATCCTCAATAAGTGAAATCAAGAAATAATCTATGTGTATCAATAATAATGCTCCAAAAACCACCATGCACTTAAAATGATATGGTGACTACATTATTCTGAAAATTGTAATTAGAGAGATAGAAATTAACACATATAAGTGAATGAAATAACAATTTGAAATTGAAATTAGGGTATCAAGGTCTCTCTGTAGTGAATTTTATTGCATGGAGAAACATGGGGGATGGTGATTGTAATTTTGGAGACCTATAAATATTGTTAGAAAGAAAATAATTACACTTGTTGAAACATTAGTCCACATGGGTAAAATAATATGGAAGAAAAAAAATAGTAGGATCACACAGTTAACAGTAGGTAAAAATATTTAATAAAAATGTAAGTAGGCGAGTACTATGAAATTGTATTGAGCTGTGAACCTAACCTCATGAAAAAGGAAAATGATGATCATATGAACATGAATGAAATAATGGAAACAAATATATAGGTTTTCCCCTATAAAGCTCTTATAAAGTCATCATTATATATATTTATGGAAAATTAATTACTAAGTGTCATCCATCTTTCCATTGGTCAACTATCTCTTATAGGAACTGGTGGTCATTTCATCGAGATTGTGAGGATGCTTGATGGTATTAACCACCTTAAGAGTGAAGAGAGAATGAATATCTTGTGGTGAAAAGTGGATCAGAAAACATCATAGAGAATAAATATGAATCTGGAGATCCTCTACCAATGCCTTTAGGTCGGTGACATGTTGATAGATATTGATTAGGATTGTAGAAGATGGACTAATAGGCTTGTGAGTGATCGTAGAAGAAGTGGGAGACCTATAAATGGCCATAGTGATATTGCAGTGAAATGTAAATAGGACAACATGCAATGTAGTAAAATATAGGATCTCATCCTTATATAAGAAATGATATTTATTGAAAATTCCATATAGGTAATAAAAAAATACACACCCAAAAAAATTTAAAAAGTTGTGGGAACTGATACATAACTAAACAATAAAATCGATATCTATGATATCCAAATCAGATGTCCCCTATCAAAAAGTGGGTTCTTACTGTTGGCCTACCCGAATCAATGTCATTAATGGTGGAAGGATATATGATTTACTACCATGGTGGGTATCAGGGGGCTGACATCTAGGTCGATTAATTGTGGAAGATTTTAGGTGTCGATCTATATGGAAATTGTGTGTCTGATAGATAGATCAATGAAGGGAACCTTGAATAGAGACAGAATAGATGGGCCCTTTCCCTGACTATCCTTCTATGAAAGGTACTATTTTAGGTAGAATTGTTGTGAAACATGGGAGGTGTCTCAACCAGGGTTGAATGTAGTGAGGGAATGGATGAAGATTCCAGTGAAGTAGGTGGTTGTTGGTGGGAAGATGAAGCACAAGATGATGGAGGGGGAGGGGTGGTGAAGTGTGATGGGTCAGTGTATAGAATGTGTTCATGGTGAAAAATTGTTATTGGTTCCGGAGGATGGCTTGGAGAAATGGGATGTGGTCTTTAGAAAATGGTGAATGGGGTTTATAAGCAGCAGGGGTGGTGGTGGTGGTAAAAGAAGGGGATGTGGAGTGGTGGAAGGTTGGATGGTAGTGGTAGTAGGGGCTGAGACAATAGTGGAGGTAGTGGTAGTGGTAGCAGTAGTGGTAGTAGGGAATGGACATAAGGCTTAGTTGGATGCATGCTCAGCTGGTTCCTTGTCGTCACCCTCAACATATGTCGGCACCCACTAGTAGATGCTACTGGTCTTCATCAACAACCCCATATTTTGGAAGAAACTAGGTTGATTCTCTATATCAAGATGATAGAGGTGTGGGGGAGAGTATCGTCAAAGGCACTAAAATTCCAAGCCAGATGGGTAATGAAGCTTCCTCCTATCAACATACCTCCTTTCATCATATCCTTGTTCTAGTAGAACTCACTGAACTACAATTACATTTTGATTATTGGGCCACCTAGGGTTTATGTATGAATGATGACATTGATCTAGCTCACAAACCTGTGAGCGTCACCTCAGGCCATCCAGTCATGAGCTAAAGGCCAATGAAGGATTCAAAGGTTAGAACTATGGTGTTGGGTCTTCTTCATCATAGAAGGACCATAAGGGCCCAGCAAGTCTTTGTCGATCCTTGCTCAAATACACGCAACATCCACCTTGTTAAGATCAATATTCAATGTCAGGAAGTCTAAGGAAGTAATGAAATAGGCATAATAAATGTTGAGGATGATGCCAAAGTCACCAAGGGTGGGATTCCATGTCCTACCATTGAGACTGAATCTTACTAAGTCCATGGAAAGATCGAAAGTGTCCTAATACTCAATGAAGATCTCTCTAAATGTCTTCTCATAAACCTGGGTGATGGGTGAGAGGTTTAGTTGGTCAAGGAGGTAAAGGAAACCATGGTGGACATAGATCCACTCAATAACTGTGAGTTCTAGTGTCTTGTTTCTCCTCATGGGATTCGCCTAGAGATGGGCCATCCTGACCTATTTCTCATGTTCATATAAGTGTAAGAAATGATGGATGTTTGGGAGATTAGTACCCTATTACCTACTGGATTTCAAATGAGAGTCCTCAAAGGTGTATGTTCAAGCTTACGTTGAGGCAGAAGAGGGGGTGGTAGGTTATGTGGGTGGTGGATTAGGGTACATCCACAGCTTGGGTGGAAGAGGCACTCATCGCTCTTAGGTGCACATTTTCTTAGGGAGTAGTGGTATATTTGGGTTCTATCTATTTCAAATGGATGGGATATAGGTGAAGTGGCTATGCTGGGGAGGTGATGAGAATGGAGTGGGGGATGAAGGTAAGGAAGGGAGTATGGGGAATCCACATCAACCATTTTGGAGAGGGGGTTCTGGTGTGTGGGAGGAGAAAATTAGGAGGGGATGTGGCCATTAACCTAGGGTTCATGAGATTTTTATGGGACAAAAATCTATTTCTCTTATAATGGATACATGATGTGTAGTGATCATTTTTTACCTTCGAAATTTACACATTATGTAAGGGTCTCACTACATGTATTTTGACTATTGTGTCCCTTTATAAGCTAGGTCCTCTAAAAAATCTTTCAATGGCTCTAAAATTTTCAAAATACTAAAAATCATATTCTAGCATATTTAACCTACCCTAGGTTTCTTCCTAGTAAGAAATTCATTTAACATGAAGAACTAGGCTCTTGGTAGCTTGATTATTTTGGGAATTAATGGTGGGATAGTGCCCCTTGTCAATGTTTTAATATAATATACCTCTTCTTGATCACTCCCTTCATATTTTTTGTGTGATAGGATTTCATTTTCATCATGAGTGGCTAGAAACTCATCTCTCTCCTTAGTAGGAAATATGGATTTACACTTATATGAGTCATTATCTTTCTTATCATCATTTTCTAATTCGAACATTCCATGTTCCTCTATAACTATAAATATAATTCATCCCTAATTTATGTCTATAAATTCCATAAAAATGGCATCAAATTTTCTTCGTATAGTAATGGTACTATCTTATTATTTTTCCTTATCCAGGATGAGAAAATTAGTAGGGAAAATGAATTTTCCAAATTTTAATATGGTTTCCTTCAGCAATCCCTAAGGATAACTATCTGAGTTGTCAGGAATTTGTGGTCCTACTATTATTGTTTTTATTTATCCAATACATAGCTTCTTGAATACAATCATATGCATGACATTTATATATTCACTTAGATCTCACAAGTCACTCTCAAAATTGCATGGCCCTATGGTGAAAGGAATTGCGATTTTTACAAGGTCTCTCAATATTGGAGGTAGCTTCCACTAGACAACTTTGGAGAATTATTTGTTTAGGTAAGTGAATCCTATGTTCCCCATCATCATTTTTTATAGTGAAATTATTTCAAAAATGTATCATACAAAGTCATTTAGGCTAAAAACTAGGTGAAAGAGATGTTAATGTGTAATTTTTTGAACATGACTAAAACAATTTATATTTTCCTTTTATATTTCTTGGCCTAATTATTTTTAAAAATGGAATATGGTGTTTTTATGCTTTTATTCCTACATATACTTATTCGTTTTTAGGGAACACTTTTTTTGTTTCATTTTGAGTTGTTTCTGATTCTTTTTGTGTGTCTCAACCAGCTTCCATTTTGATATTATTCTCATCCTTACTGATTACTATTTCACTTTTTATAGGTTCTTTTGCTGACTTTTCTTCCCCCTTTAGTTTTTGGGGAAAGTCTCTTAGTTTCTCACTCCAATGAACAACTAACATTTCCTCTTATCTCATGTGTGTCTCAGTATTAGTGGTTAATGTACTCAGAAGTCAGTTTGATAAGGTCATTCAGATTTTACCTATTTTGTGCTGAATATTTCATAGATAAGATCTTAGGATTTTCATAACCATCTTAGTTTTAGTCATTATAGGATCTAAATTTTGAACAAATACAACGAGAAGGTTTTAAATATTAGACTGTATAGGTGGGACTTATTGTGGTGGTCTATGTGGAGTTGGTTGGAATTGCTACTAGAATCTAGGGGTAAAAGGGTTGTTGAGGTAATTATTTTTGTGGTTGAGATTCTAGAACTTGATATGGGTTTCTAGGTGGTCCCTAGTTCCACTATATTTCATAACCACTCTTCTACCGATAATATCCTTGTTTGGGTTTCTATTAGGGCTGCATATCTGATCTTTATTAGTATTACTTCTATTGTTATTATTGTTGAGGTTGTAGGAATTTTTGGCCTTGTTGATTGTAATTGACATAATTATAATCCTAGGATTTAGGTTCATCTATTACTTCCCTATAGACTTGGTATGGTTGTAGACCTTCATACATCCCATGTGATTATATTTCCATCACAAGACTAAGATGGAGTGTTGGGGAAGTAGGTAACTCAAATGACTTGATATTCTTGGTAATACACTCTAATCAGACTGTGAGGTGGGCGCGCCCCTCCACTTTGCAGATTCTATACTGAGTCCAACCTTTATTTATTTTACACAGGATAGTCATGTAGGAAACATTATCCTAAATGGCTCCAACCACTTTTGGAATCTTGAATATGATTATGTGATTAAGTATGGAATCTACCACAATTAATGTAGGAGGTTTATGTCCTTGATACAATGTCTAAATCTGCGGCCACACATCTTGTCCATGGTGTGGGAACTTTCTGGTGATGTCTTTAAATATATCCCATTCCACCCAAGCTAATTCTTCATCTGCCAGGGTTATTTTGTTAATGTGATTCTTGAGGTTCCAAGTATGTATTGGAAGGAATTACTTGTCCATGAACTTCTTAGCTAGATTGTACCAACTCATGATCAAATTGGGAGATCAACTTTTGATCTAATCATCGGCTCAGTCATGCAAGGAGAAGTGGTGAAATGATGTCAAATTGAATCTCTAGAAATTACCTAGTTGCAAAAGGTATCATAGACCTCTAGAAAATTTTATTTTTTTCTCATGGTGCTATGTTCTTTAATTCCGATTGAATTGAAACTATTTCTAGATCTTCTGAATTTTTTCAGGTTTTATTTCAACAGTGTTTGCCTAAATAGGATGGTACACAATGCTGTGTATAGGATTACTTATAGAAAGAAATATATAATCCATAATGGTTCGCTACTATAGAAAGGGTTTTTCTACGAGATTAACAAGTGGTGAATATTGCATATATCTTTTTATTTGGGCTTTGTGGGATTGTTGTTATTTGAAATTGAGAAGTGGAAATGTTTAGCCAAAGCGTGATTGATCTCAGGATCGAAGAGAAGTAGTTTTTTACTATAAAGGATCAGTGAATGAGTTAGATGGACCTGACTCATGCAATAGTTGATAAAGGAGGAAAAATGTTATATTATGTGAGGAAAATAATTATAATAGAAAAGGGTAATGAAAATAAATAATGGGAATGGGTTAGGTAATCATTGGTTTGATTTAAAAGCAACTATGAATGGGAAATAATAATCCCAAAAAATGGTTCCAATCATTTATTTCCATAGACACGTCATTGAATACACATGGGATTTGGTCAGATTATAAATTTTTAGTCACAAACTACACATACTAAATTGTCATAGTAAGGTGCTACTGTGGGGTCAGACCAACAAGGATCACTGAAAAGTTAGTAACCATTTAAAAAAAACCCATTGAAAGTATTCCTCACATTAAATCTTTAAATTTTATTTTTCTAAATCAAGGTTTTTTGGATTTAAAATAGATAAGTATGAAGGGATCAGGGTCAATTTCGGGGATTTTGTAGAAAATAAATCACTTATATAGCTAGGAATTGTCCTACAACTTATTCTGTGAAGTGGTACAAGAGTCGCTAATTGGTTTTTGTCAAACCAAATTTAACTACCTATGTTTAAAATATCCACTGGTTAGGTTATATCTAAAGACAATGATTCATTATACTTCTCTTTTATACATAAATAATCATAGTATAATTATCCTAGCTTTATAAACTCCAATTAGGTTATGTTAATTCAATTTAACTTCTAATGGTCATGTATATATAAGAGAATGTGATAACAAACTATCTTTAATCAATTTTCTAGATGTATGGTTACCATAGTTAAATGTATAGTTTCATTAGGCTCAGAAACAACTCTAATCTCCACCCTTAACCCTAATAGAATTGCCCATACGTTAAGGTTTTTAAAAAAAATGAATATAAAACATGCTTGGAATAAAAATGAAAGGGTTTAGAAATAAGAAATCGACAATTTAGAACAATTAAGAATCAAGATAAAAAATTAAAATTAAATTTAAATTCAATAAAACACTTACATGGAATGAAGAAAGAATTAGAGAAATTTTTTTAATGAAGAACATCAATCAGTATTGAAAATGAGAATCAAAATGGAAATATAAACACAACGATCAAGGAATAGATGTAGAGCGGTTAACAACACCAAACGATAAAAAAAGACAATGAAAGGAAGGAATTAAAAATTATTTTAGACCTGAAATAGATGAAAACAAAATAATAAAAACAATATAAAACATAGGTCTTTTAACTCTAGTGTGTGAAAGAGGCATGGGAAAATATATAGTCTTGAAAATTACAAAATGTGTAAAACCTTCCAATCATATATTAGATTTAAGGGCATCTATCTCATTTTTAACACAACATGTAGAAATGATTTTTGTTGTGTATTTCATATCCAAAATATTATTCATAAAATCAACTCGTATATTTGACTAGGTTAGATCTCAAACACTTCATGTCATGTAAATGTTGTGCGCCATGTATATGATTAATATTCAACTGGATTCTAAATTTCAAATCTGCATAATGTGTACAGTATGTACATGCCGTGTACTATGTTTATATCATGTAAAGTATTTACAGGGATGTTGTTCGCTCTATAAGAATGTTCTATATAAGGAATAAAACTTTTTTATGTTATAAAATATGTGTAAATCCTATTCTTTCAACTTTTCAACATTTCATCATTTGAATCCAAACATTGTAATCCATACAAAATCAAAAAAAGCATAGTGATTTATAAAATAAAACATGAATAAACCTCAAATAATTTCATACAAAATTTATATAAAAATTCCTCTTATCATGTATAAACCTTTATATAAAGAAACAATACATTTTACATAATAATTTCTACAATAATAAAAAATTCTCCGCTTATATTATTCCACTAAAAAATAACCCTACAAACAAATTAACCACAATATCCACAACATTAAAAAAATTTAATCCTTAATAGTGATTTCTCACTTTTTAACTTACATGAAAAAAACATTAATTTCATTCTTCTGAAATAATATTTCAAATTAAACCACACATTATAACTAAAATATACATATCCCTTAACCCAAAGATTCATCCCCAAAAATATCATTAATCACCATGATAAATCACTATATAATATTATATTATATCAAACATCACACCAAAATATCATGAATCAAATTTCAATATTATATTGATTGGTAATACATAGCTTTAACATAAATATGTTAAAAAATATCAATTTTTATGCAACAAGATTATCTATATCTCTAATCTAAATGACCATAATTAACATAACAAAAATTCAGAAACTAAACCAAACTATTATTTAAACCTTAATAGGGAATTCTTCATAAAACCCATTAAAAGTTTAAAATCACCTGAAAACCCCATCAGAGAAAACAAAAAAATGGGTAACTATGCTTTTAAAATTATGGTCAACCTTAAACTTATAAACACAAGATGGTTTCTATAACTCTTATATTAAAATTAAACAATAAATGCGTCAAAAAATTAACAAAAACCTTATTACTCAAATAAAATAATAAACTAGTTCCATAAATCCAAAAATTAAATAAAACTCGTTAGAGATGACCTAAATAACTTTTTTATAAAGTAACTGATCAATTCCAAGGTCACCAATACTATCCAATTCCTTTCCTCATTGTCAATTAGCCCTTTATCCCAAAAAAACATTTCAACATTTATACTAATTCAATTTTATTGATTATCATTACCTTTTAACATATGTTATCAAATTATTATAGAAAATATAATGTGGAACTATTTTTAGATGTCTTGTGATTCTTATATCTACAATATCATTGATATAACACTTCGACAACAATGTTCTCAAATGCCAATATAAAAAAACATACATCCTTATAGTTCAACTGTTGAACGAGCATTGGTCCTTACTTGGTCTAGGAGTTAACCCTTGGATTATGGAATTTTCATTGATATTGAACATATTCCCCATACATAAGTCATTAAAATATAAATTGTACCTTGGTAAGAACTTCACATTCCTCCACCGTTCTTCATTTTTCTCAACAATTCATTGATATATGCCATTATTTTTAGCATATAAAAACATTTTCCTATTCTGTTGAGACATTATTTAGGGTTTCTCTTTACACATTTCAAACATGAATAAAATTTGGATTTCTTTTCTCGATACTCTCTAACACCCGATCTCTCAAAAAATATACATCCTTATCCTTTTTTTTATTTTTAGAGTTGGTTAAGATATAGGTTGTTAATAAAAAATCATGATAATCGATTAGTCATAATAATAATATCTTTCATTCCATAACCATAAAAGTAGGCTACTCATAATCCCCAAATTTTCCATAATATTTAGTGTTAACGTAATTTCTCATAGTTCTACCTATCGAATAAATCAAAAAAGAAAATTGTGAGAAACAATAATCATAGTGGTAAACAACATAATCATGAAAATAGTTTATAGTATGTCTAAATAATGATACATTATTTTTAATATAAGTCACATTACATTTTACATATGTTATTCATAGTCATCTACTATTCAAATTCTTCATAATGGTTTGTAAATAAAATGTAAATTAACCCAATAATATCCTTTAAGAGTATAAAATTTGGTGTGGAGTAAGGGAAAGCCCACCATTAAATTGATTGATTGTCACGATATACTAGACCAATTCTTTTAAGGGTTATTACCCCTATAGACATATCTACCAAATTCATGTTCATTTATAGTATCTATACATGGATTTATTTCTAGTAAAACCACATAATATATAACATAATAAAATAGAATAATTTTAACCAATACCTATAATTATCCTAAATATTAGTCCTAGGGTTATGTTCCCTAATCTATGTTTTCCTAAATCAAGTTTCATTGGATTCTAATAAACTTTCTCAGATACCAACTGTAATGACCACAACCCCAGTAACTAAGAGATAATGGTTAATTTATTCTACTACTGATAGATCGAAGAAACTACATCCCAAAGGATTGGATAGTTTATTAGTCTTAAAGAACCAAATACAGACATTCTTTTCATTTTACAATGGTAATAAAATATAAAAACCTAATGAATGTAAATATTCTATATCCTTTAACACATTCAATGCTTTCAACTTCATATCTTCTAGGATGGAAGAAAAATATTGGTGAGCTCAAATACTCAATAAGGGTTTTGTAATGTGGAATCTATCATGAGAAAATAATTAATAATCAATATTTCAAGGAAAATAACTAAAAACACATTTTATTCAATCAATAACTTGACCATAAATAATAATATGGAAGGAATAAATTATCATAAAACAATTACCTATAAATAATCACAAATTCATGAATATTATACTTGGATAACAAGCTATTCAAATAACCACAATAAAATTAATAACTTATTTCATAATAATAAAATACAAAATTTCAAACATCATAAACATAGAAAAAATCACTCATTAAAAGACATCATACATAAATGTATAAGGAATCAACCATATACCAATACTAGGTATTATAATTAGACCTAATGAATAATCATGGGGCTATAATGGGACTCACCCATAACATTCTAAGTAAAATTCATTCCACATGTGAATAAACAATACAACATAATCAACATTCCTAATATTAAAAAGTTGTTAGAATATGAAGACTAGCATATAGAATTACAATACTTTACCTAGTGAAATTGATCATAAACCATCCATATAAATTATATAGATGGAATCATTACAATATATCTCAAGTGTATAATATTTAAAATTATGGGTTCTTATATTTTATGAATAGAAATAACATAAAAATACCATTATAAAAATTCTAGAGTAAAATAACCTCTTCACTTTGAAATTAAACTTTAAGAAAATAAAAAAACTTCTTGAATATTAGGAAATACATTATATTTTAAAGGAATCATTGAAGAATTTAAATTAAGCATCAAATCATTGGGTGGTCATGATGGTGGGAAATTCTTTTCTTGATTAGAACGCAAAATCAATGATTCCTTTAACAATTTTGGTTAAAAGTAAAAAGTAAATCATTTAAAAAATGACACAATGATTTACATGAAAATTTTTAATAGAAATTTAAACATGGAAACAATATTATTTAAAAAATCATAGTAGAATAGTATAAACAGTCTTTAAATATTACAATGAAAATATGGGTATGGAAGACAGAAATTCGCAACTAAATAGAAAACAAAGTAAGGATTCCTTAAATAAATTCATTCAGTATATTCAGTATTTAAAAGTAATAAATGAAAGGAAAAAATTATAATTTTTATAAATAATTATAAGACTATGAAATATATATGTTTTAATAAATAATGATCATATAATTCCCCCAATGGAGACTTAAACATAAATAATCCATAATAATGATGATATTGTTCAATAAACCCTTACCCCTTTGGTAAAATTTCAATCAAGACCTCCATGAGTGAAATATATAAAAAACATTAAATACCATAAATATAAATGGTGTCATGATATATAATATCAAATGAGTAATATATACAACACATGGAAGTAGAAATTGGTAAATAAGGGATATGTTTCAAAGAAAGAAAAGTGAGATGGGAAACCCTCACATTAGGTCCAACTTTATTCATATGTGTTAAAAACTATTGTATAATAAATACGTAGTTATTATAAATTTAATTAATAATCAACTATTTTATACCTTATATGATTTAATTATAATCCTTTATCAGCCATTTATTAATAATTCTTTATTAAAATCATTGTTCTGGGTGATATGTACATCATTTTTCAGGTATGTTTTGGTTCAATAATTTTTTCCATGATCATTGATCATGGTTAAATAATATAAATAATGATAATAATTATAATATTATAATATATATATATATATATTCATTATATACATATTTATAACCATCCATAAAATTTAGAGCTACAAATGTTTTTTCAATATTCATTGAGACAGTAGGCCGTATATACTCCTGAACGTTGCTTCCTTTTTTCGATGGATGGAACAAAAGAAAATAAAATATTAATTTACATTTATATAATTATAATAATAATAATATATATATATATATATATATAATATTCATTTAATATATCCTTATCTATGTAAGATAGAAATGAAAAACTAATCTCATCACAATGTAGATGTCGTAGTCCACATGTACACACAATTGAAGTTATCATTTCCCTAAGGATTGAAAGGGAAGAATGTAGATATGATATTATAATTCATGAATCATAATTATTTCCTAAATATCATATATATATATATTTCATGTTTATAACCAATCAATTATATGTTCGATGAATGAAAAAGTACACCTCTATGTGGAAAATATTGCGATTCAAATAAAATCCATTCAAACATCGAAAAATGAGTTATTTTTTTCTAGAAATTTCATGTCATTAAATTATTAACCCATATTGTGTTTCTTTTAGTATTTTTAAATTCATTTATTTTATTTTTCAATTAATTGAATAAATACTGTATTAGCATTGTGTAACCATGTAAGGTAGTTATTTAATCAGAAAAAAGTATAAATAAAATATCATGATAATTAAATTAATTCAAATTTAAAATCATCATTTATTAATAAACATATCCTCTTTTTTTACATGTAAAATTTTTAGCGATATTAAATTCAAGAGAGTGAAATTTTGAATTGAGTCTTTCCTTAAATTAATATATGTGGTATAATCAAAATAAAATGGCAGCAAGTGGCCATATATTCTATAAATGGATGCATATGGATAAAATCCTACCATAAATTAGGATAAAGGAAAGTTTTTAGTTGATATTAATACCTTATCTCTTGGATTTAAGCATATTTTACTCATTTTACCATTACTGAGGTGACAAATATTTACAATGATTACCATTCATAATGACAAAAAATGATCATATTTAAAAAAAATTAAATAGTTTATCCAAAATATGACATCCATTTTTCGATATTCATTATCTATAAGTGGGTGAAATTAATTTAAGATATAAACAATTCAAGGGAAAACTATTTTTTAGAAATTATTTTTTATTTATAATAATGTTTTTATACAAAATTCAGCCATAAAACTTATTCCAATGAACTTAATTGGATTATTAGTATTATTAGATAAATATGGTTATTGTTAACTAATTTTAATTTAATATAACTCTATAAATTTATGAAAACAAATACAATTTTCAATAAAAACTAGTATTTTTCACTATTCATTGAAATATCAATATTTTTAGAAAAACCCCTAAATATTTACTCTAAATTTACTTCTAAATTTGGATTAAAAAAATTATACCTTTTTAATGCATTAAAATTTAGAAAACATCAATAAATTACTTATAATATTCACTAAAAATTTATAAAACCCCAATTTGAAAAAAATATGTTTTTAAAGAATAAATTGAATTTACTAAAATTTTATTGATTATTTTCAAAAAATTAATCTATAAATTTATATTGAAATTTTTACTTTAAATAAATTTCAAAATTTGGTTAATCATTTTCATACCCTCCATCTCAATGACAAGGCTACAATAGTTGTATTTGATTGACAATATTTAATAGTTTGTCTAGGCTTGGTGTTGCATGTTGTATACAATATCAAAGGGTATGGCTCTTCCATCGGTACTATGCCCGTGCACTTCTATACAGGACATCTTGATGAGTGGTCATGTGATGGAGAAGGCTTGTCATCACGATGCAATAGCTGGGAAGAGGCAGATCTGGTAGTCTTGACCTGGGTTATCGTCTTTCAGGGTTTTTCGTGATTGTAATGTTTGGACTTTGCGGTTTCTCACTTATTCCTTAAAAGTGTTTATAATAAAAAGTTAATTTTCAGTCAGTATACACTATCAAACATAGTGTTCCTTTAAAATACCATGTTTTTAAAAAAAATCACTAATGTATAATAAAGTTTAAACTCATAGATCATAGTGTGACATCCCTTATCTCTCAATTATATCAACCATAATTAGATCTTATACGGAAATTATCTCATATCAAGTATATGCATAGTCAATCCCAAACATGAGTGGGGACATATTCATGTGAGTGAGGCCTATAAGACACATCAATTATAGTTATATATGTTCTATAATATCACTCCAATGAAGTCTATGAAAAACCAGAGATAATCAATCATGCATGAAATAATCTTTTGTACCCCAAATGTCTGGTCTCGTGCTCTCGCCAAGAGGAGACAACAAACCCTAAAAAGTTAAATAATATAGTAAACTAAAAAATATATAAATTTAAAATAAAGATATCATTTATTTATATTTACCAACTAATTAATGAATAAACAATGATTTATCCCTACATGACACTTATACCAAAAAACCCATGGTTCTAAATAATAAGACCTCAAAATAGTACTAGCCTAACCATCAGATTGTTGGGAGAAACTTGAAAATAAGATTAATTACAAAAATAATTTGATAAATATAATATATTAAATGATAATTAAATGAATTTAATTTCTAATCACAATTCCTCATATGGGGATCAAATTCAAGATATGGTTAACACTCTAGAATAGAATTCAAAATCTTCAATCATGAAAGGCCATGATCCCTCCATGTATTAGTTATCAGGTCAAAACTCATAACTAATGAATAAGGAGGCTCGTCACTAGGTTACACATACTTAGTCACTCTATGAATGATGTAATAATAATCATTTTTATCCATCTTAAAAATATAATTATTGTTCTAAAAAAATCTGTTATCTATAAAAAAATATTATTGATTTAAATTATAAAACCTTTTCCCAAGAAAATCAGTTAATATAATATTACCTAGAACGAATTATTAATATAGATATGATATATAAAAAACTAGAAAATATTTATTGAAAATAAATAATACTTCATTCTTCACTTTCATATTTATCTTAAAATTTATCTTTATCTTCTGTTTCATTAGTGTTAATTTCCTCATCTTCCTCTTTGACATTATCAATTTCCATATGAGTTTCAATTTCATCATCTTTTATGATATTAATGCCCCAGTCACATCATTAATATTATTAATAGCATAAACACTTAACTACTAGTTATCATCATTTATATAATATATATATATATATCTTTGATTATCAAAAATATTTCGTGATGTCACTAGAAAAATGTCAATGTTTTTCACTTCTACATCACAACATTCATTTTTCATAAACTAATGACATTTCAACTTTATTAGACTCTACTAGTCATTCAAATATCTTCAATAAATGAAACAAAAATGGTTCATTTTATACAATAATACTTTTATATTTAATATCAATGATTCCATGTCTATGATAAATAGGAATACCAAGATCCGTATCAAACCAATCACATTTAAACATTGTTATGTAATCCCTCTTGAGATGACATCACTCAATTATTTCATCTATCATCACATAAAATTTCACTTTAATTTCTATGTGGTCATATCCTTTAAAAAAAATTATTATTTTATTCATTTGATTCACCACATGTACGTGTATCAAAATAAAAATTTGTTAACAACACAAACATTATTATATTTTATCAATTTGGATTGTGTATTACATGGGGCAAATATTTTACTATCAATTTTATTTTCACATTGTATTCATGTATAAATAAATAATTAAGTATAAATATATAAATTAACCAATTGAATTCAAATGACCAATCATAAACAATTTAACTTATTAGGCTATAAAATTATGAGGAAAAATTACAATATATGTATTCTTTAAGAGTATTTAGAGTATTTTTGTGTGATTTTCTTGAAAATATGATAATATAATCTTAAAAATAATTAAAATAAATTTTATTTTCAAAAATATTTTAAAAAATTAAAGAAAAGTAGTTTTCACTTCCCAAAACATGTAATTTGATCAAAATGAGCAGAACATGTGCATGAGCTCTGTGTTGTTCTTCATCTAAATTACATCATTCATCATGACCACAAAACCAAGGTAATATAAATTAAATAGGGAAAATAAATGTTAGGTGACATCATAAACATTTCCATTATTGTTTCCCATTCAATTTTGTATTTAATAATATTATGATTGAAAATAATAAGAGGAAAATTTTAAAATTTCCTCTAGTAAGTATGTTTGACATGTTTGTCCTCGGGAAGTGAAAAGGCTACAATTTGTATCCGTAGTAAAACACAATGGATAAACAAGGTCATATCACGTGAGGATAGTTAATGTCATTCAATCACTCTAAAAAATTCACTTTATAGATATATATATTATTTATTTAATGAAAACTATGGTTTTGGAAAAGAAATATAAATTGAACACTAAAATATAGAAGCATACATAATGAAATGTTGGTTAGGAGGAAAGGTCCTGGTACTAATGGTTTGGTTACATGGGTTGTATAATTATTAATTTATTATTTAATATATTCATTTTGATAAGTCATTTAAGAAATCTCATTAATTAATTATTATTCATTAATTTATTTTATATTTGATTTTAACATGAATTAAATATCTCATCAACATTCTAAATTCTATCTCCTCCAATATTCAAGAAATGGTAAACACCTTGATCAAGAGTATAATTCTTTTCTAGACATTACTCCATCATTTTTTATTTCATCCCTTTGGGTATCCTCAAATCCATTATAGAAAGAGTTTACCAAAGATAAGGGAGTGAATGAATATAAATTTTAGAATAGAAATGATTTTGAGAGTCCTGTCGTGGTGGATGATCAACTATATGTACAATAACCTCTTGATCACCAAAAATTAAATTAAAACATTAAATAATTAAAGCACAAGAATTCATGATTTCATTGAAACATACCCCAATTCAATTCCTCTATTATATCACTCATCAATTTGATCATAAGAGTTCACATGGTAAATATTTGATAGATAATGAGATTAAGATATTGGAATATTATAGAAATAAGAAAGGGGAAACACTTTATAAAATACTATTTTACATTGTATTGAAACATAAATTAAAAATAAATTAAAATATAAGAGCAGTAGAACCCTAAATCCCCAGTATAGTGGGTAAATCTTAGAATGGGTGACTCCTTTTTTCAATCCCCCTTGACATCTATTTATAGTCTTTAATCGCACACTAGGGAATCATAATCACATATTAAATGGCTCATAAACTATACTAAGTTGTCAAACAGAGGTAAAAGTTAGTATACACATTAAATTAATCGAACTGGTAGATTGTTTGTCTTTTTTGAGAATTTCATATCATGAAGCGAATTATTATAGGCCAAGTGTATTGTCAAATTTATCATATCTTTCTTTATGCTCTTAATGTTTTCAAGGTGTATTGCTAGGAGTCCTATATGTGTCATCTCATGATACATGGTCTTCTACTCTAAATGAGTTTTCTAACATTATAAATATCCACCCCATGAATTTTCTCAACTCTCACATCATTAATAGTGTATTCCCAATGTGATTTATCATTTTCAAGCATATTCAACCCCTCTTTCACTTGATTATTCAGTTATAGTACTCAGGCTTGTCCCTTGTCTTGTCCCTCGTCATGGAGAATTGATTACATCATCAATTCATAATCTCTTATCTGATTTATGTTAAATCATTATATCCTTCCATAAATCAAAAAAAATATGTAAATACCAAAATGATTAATATATTAAAGTGAAAAGTTAATTAATTTAATATTAAAATAAGAAAGAATAATATGGTTATATAAATTCTTTAGAAACATACCCAACAACTAATGCCTTGTAAAAAATCTCTATTAATATTTTCAAAAATATCTGAAATTGTATGATCTATAAGAATTTTAGAGGAACTAAAAAATTACCTTCATATGAAAAATGAAAAATGAAATATTACATTGATCAAAACAAGGTTGAGATGATTTTTTTTTCAATTTACATAAAATTATAACATATTTCTTTAGTCCACATAATGAAAATATTATTTTTTTGATGCACAAATATCTTGGAAGAAACATTATATTTCAGTCAAGATGTCACAATTTTAAAAATTCAGTAGACCTATAATATGAAGATGTCGTAATTATTGGTTGAAGACAAGATAATCATAAATTTTTTACCCAATAATATACCTATTTATAAAACAATGAGATAAAATAGGATCACAATCATCTTTTACCATCATATAATTAATACAGTAAAAATTATAATATTTTAATTTCTCTAAAAATTTTATAGGCTACTTATGGATTCATTAATTTATTTTATCATTAATTACCAACCAACTAATGTTTTAGGTGACTATAAATTTGAACAAGAAATAATCCTGGACTCAAAATGTCTTTGGTCATGATAGATGTTTCAATTATTGTATAAAATATATTATTTAACAAATTATACTCAATGTGCATTACATTTAACAAGTGATGAGTCATAAAATCAGACTAATGTGAAAACTCACAAAAACTAATTCACTTTATCCAATAGTGATCTCTCCCAAAACCATAAATTGTTTATTTACAATATTTCCAAAAGTAATAAGAGTATGAAGAAACAATATATTTTACATGAATACCTTAGTGCACTATTAGAGATTCATCTCTTTAAATTCTAGCATTTTTAAAATTATATGTATTCCATTAGAATACATGATTTGATTGAAGAAATATCCAATGATAGTTAAAATATTCGTTCTTATATTGAAGATCATAGATTATATTTTGTCATCAAAATAGTATGAATAATATTTCCGACCATGTGTACTCTATTGTGATAAAATACCATATGCCAAAAATTCATTGATTGTCCACATTAATGCATCTTTGAGTATTAAATTTTAACTTGTAACCACATCAAATATAGTTGCATCATCATTAAATAATAAAATTAGCACATCAATAAATGGATTCAAATTAACATCACTATTTTTTTTTAATTTCTTGGAATTAGTAAAAGCAAATATATATACATATGGTTCTTTGGCCAACATTCAAGACAGTAAGTTTTATGATGTTTTGAAAATATGCCAACAAGAATATTAACTATTGTACACACCAAATTGATAAAAACAATTAGTAGAAAGTCTCAGCCAAATGTTATGAGGATAAAAAATAAAAAATATATCCACATAATCAAATTGTATCTAACAATCACCATCTTAAGGATGATATAGGATTTTACCAATACAAGCATTATATCCATCTCATCTCACCAATGAGATTATGTTATGAGACCTAAATAGATGTTCGAGTCTAGGGGGACTGAAGCCACTTTTTGTTATGAAATAAAATACCACTTTCTATTTGGGTATTGGGAAATCCATTTAACTACTCAAAGGCCCAGGGCCAAGAGGCCCATGTTCATGGATCGAAGGTCAAGTACAGTGTCATAGCTGCATCATCCTACCTGCATCACTAGGCCTGTGTCATGCTTATATCACCTCTTGCAAGATTCATTCTCATGTAATATCCTACATCATAAATCCCCCAAGGGGATCTCTAGGATTTCAACCATAGTCTTTTGGATATAGGGTTATGGGGTTTACCCTTTTGGTGCCACCCCATCTGCATGTTGGAGTCTATATATAATTAGAAAATACCTCAGTTTTTTAATAAGAGTAAATATGGACTTTCGGTATTGTACCTCTGTATTAGTTAATTATATAAACATTAGAAAATTATCTAACAACTCACATTCACCTTAATATAAGATGAAATCGTTTGAACACAGATGGACCAATTGATTATTATGACCCAAATTATGAACTAAACTTTTTTATTTCATTGAAAGTTTCTAGAAAAGTATTTCCTTTAGGCAATAATGATTTAGCCAAAGAAAATATTTGTCAAAAAACTATTTGAAATTAAAAATTTGGATTTAATTTTCATTAAATTTTGTAACAACATCATGTTTTCTTATCTTATATCCAAGATATGAGGCCTCCTAAGTAGATTTCATCAAATCATAAAATCAAAATGGTTCCAATTCCAGATTAAATTATCCATTCTATGTTTATGTTACATGAAAAGATGGTCCTATAACATGATGTTGAAAATTTTTAAATAGAGTTGGTTCTAGTTCAAAAAAATTGTATTTCCATCCGAATTTCTTTCAACATGTTGACATAAAAAATTATCTTTCCAAAAAATGAAACGTAAAAGGTGAACACCAACATTATCAAACATTTCATACCTTTTGAGATCACACCTCTTATATAGGCACTGAAGTGTTATGTCTAAAACATATTTTTAATGTGACGATGTGAATTATAAAATTTCTTTGACACCCCAAAAGTTGATTTAATTTTTAGTAGAACCATTTGGATTTCTATGATGATTTACCCAATCATAATCTCAAAGTGAAAAAGTTTTTCCATTTCTAGGTACCATGGTTATAAAAAATAACAATAATTACTTTATTATATATAAAATGTATTACATAAACTTTTGTCCATAAATGGATAGTTAATCATTTTTTATAACATATTTAAAAATTATTACATTTTAAACATTATTACAAATATTATTATTTTAAAATAAGATTTTATACTAATTTTTATTAAGTTATTATAATTTATTGTAATTAATACTTAATTATGTCAATATATGGTAAATTATAAAAATTTATACAAATTTTTAATATTTTATTCTAAACAATAATAATTATAGATAATTTATATTAATTAATACTAATTGACGATGAATTAAAATTAACTTATATTAAATTATATCTATTTAAAATAAATTTTACAAATTTATAATAATTTTTAAAGAATTAATAACAAATTTTAGTAATATATTTTAATTTTTAAATATACATAATAATGTATAATAACTTTTACTAATTTATACTAATTTATATTAGTTTTTATTAATTTATACTAAATGGTATTAATTTATACAGATTTATATTCATTTTTACTAATTTTTATGAATATATTCTAAATATTATTAATTTATAGTAATTTATATTAATTGTTTATAAATTATAGCAATTTATAGCGAATAAAAATAATTTGTACTAATATGGGAGTAATTAATACTAATTTATAGAAATATATATTAATTTATAATAATTTATAGCCATGCATAATAGCTTTCAATATTTTATTCTAATTCATATTAATTTTTATTAATTTAATACCATTTTTTGAAATTTATAATAATATATACTAATTTTAATTAAATTATATAAAATAATAATAAATTATATTATTTTAAATTGATTTTTTTAAAATATTTGTTTAATTATTCTAATATTTATTAATTTATATTAAATTATACTAGACTGTATTACTTTATAATAATTATGTGAATTCATAAAAATGAATATTATTTTATTATAATTTGTGACGAATTAATACTAATTTATTGTGATTTATAGTTATTTATATTAATTAAAAAAATACCATTTTATAAAATTTTATATAAATTTATAATAAATTTTATGAATTTATTCTAATATAGAATAAGTAATTTAATTTATTTTTAAATTTTTATCAATTTATGCTAATATATAATAATTTTTATTAATTAATTCTAATTTATCTTAATTTATACTAATTTATTCAAAATTATATCACCTGAAAATATTATATATATATATATATACTGATTTTATGTGAATTTAATCTAATTTATATCAATTTTTATTCAATTATATCAATTTTTAAAAAATGTATAATAATTTATAAAATTTTAATAATTTTTTAAAATGTATATAAATTTAACTGAATAAATTTTAATTGATATTAATTTTTCTGAAATTATATTAATTATATAAATTATACTAATTTACATGAATATATAAATATTGTTTTAATTTTTTTTAAATTTTTTATGAATTTATACTAATATTTATTAATATTTAATAATTTGAACTAGTTTCTAAAAATCTATGATAAATTATATCACTTTAGATTAATTTTTTATATACACTTTTTTTCTATGAATTTAGACTAATTTATAACAATTTATATGAATTTATACTAAATTATATCTATTTATTGTAATTTTATATTAATATATAGTAATGTATATTAATTTTAAAACATGTATTCTAATTTTTATTAACAAATAGTAATTTATATCAATATATACTAATTCATATGAATACATAATAATTTTGATTATTATTTTTAAATATTATAAATTTACACTAATATATATTCATTTCAATTAATTTATACTGATTTTCTATAATTTATACTAATAATTAATAATTTATGATTTTTTTTAAAAAAAATTTATAAATTTATAATACTTTATATTTATTTTCCTTAAATTTTTTATTATTTATAAAATTTAATTGAATTTATACTAATTAATATCAATTTATCTTAATTTGATTAAAATTTATAATAATCTATATTATTTTTACCACATTTATACAAATTTATAGGAATGGATAAAAATTTATAAACATTTACAAGATATTATTCAATTTATAATTATTTCTATGAACATATAATAATTTATTAATTTTTTTCAATTTACACTAATATATATTAATTGTTATTAATTTATACTAATTTTTAGAAATTTATACTAATTTTTAATAATTTATACAATTTTTCAATAACTTATAGTAAATTTATTCTAAATTTCTTCACTTTATAATAATATATATTTATTTAAACTAATTTTTTAGGAATTTAAACTATTTTATAAAAAATTATATAAATTTATAAAAAATTATATAATTTTTTTCTAATTTTATAATAATATATAATAATTATAATTAATTTAGAGCAGTTTAAACTAATCTTATTTTTTTTATATCAATTTATACTAGTTTCCTTTAATTTATATTAATTTACACTATTTTTTATTAATTTATACTAATTTGTAATTTTTTTATTAATTAACACTAATTTAATATTAATTTATATCAATTAAAAAAACTATACCAATTTTTATTAACATATACCGACTTGAAATAAATGCAATGCAAATTTATAAAATTATGATAACTAATAAGAAATATAAATTAAAAATAATTAAATAGAAAAAATAAATGATAATTAAAAATAACGTTTAAAAATTACCTTGAAATTCGTTTTATATAGAAAGATTTTTTGATCCAGTTCTTAATATATTAAGATGAAGGTCAAATATGAAAATAATGAGTTTTTTATAAAAGCTAAATGATTGTGGGAGAATTTTGGGGGATGGGGTCATGTATATTTATAGTTTCTATGGAATTTCTGTCCCAAAATAGCTTCCTTCTAAAATTTTCTTTATTGGCTGATTATTTTCAAGGTGTATTTGCGATAGACTCTCTCGACAACAAAAAATATTTCCACCAAAAATTATATTTACCACTAAACTACAAACTATTTTCGATTGGTTAGTTTGGGGAAAATAAACATGGGAAAATATTATTTTTGATGGATTTATTGTAAATAATAATTTTTATGAAGGAATTTATCACAAATACAGAGATGTATACATATTTTCAACAAATACTTTTTAAATAGACATTATTTTGATGATTTTTTGTAACTGTTCCATTTCCAATACTCATTCTCGTAATGGGTAATTTTCAACGGATGTACCTGGTAGTTGCAGATAACGATGTCATAATAAAATATTTGTATTGTCACATCCTTGATTTTGTTTTGATGTATTCCTTGGTCTGAATTCTGTCCCTTTTTTAATTCTCAGATTCCCAAATTATTTTGATAGAAAATGGAAAAATTTTGGCATGGCAGTATGTGGCGTACGGTTGGCACATGGTTTGGGAAAATCGTGCACCTTACTCAGGAAATCATGCGTTTATGAGTCATTTTTATGAGAGTGGTGAACAACATTGTTTGTGCATGGTTTTTTTATCGTACTAGAGAACCATGTGGTGTGTCCCTCTTGGATAGTGGGGGAATACGGTTGATGCATGGTTTGCCAAACCGTGTGGGCTAGTCATGCGATCTTTCCGTGTCATTAAAAAGTAGAAATTTACCCTTGTTTCATCATCAGATTTAACTGTAATTCTCCTCTGATCCACCCACACGGGATTTTCAGCCAAGGAAGCCTCCTCCATGATTTTTTATGTTTCTTAGGTTTCATAGCTTGGTTGTTTTTGACCCTCGTTCTTCAAGGAATCTTTATGTAAGTGGTTTCTCACTTGATTCTTCCAACTTGTAGGGTTTTAATTCCTTCTTTCTTGGGTTCTTGTTTTCATAAGTTTACTTGACCAAATAGTGGATTTGATCTTGGGTAATTGGGGGAGCTATTGGTGATGGTCGTCTAATATTTCCATTATAGGGTCCTTTGGTGGCGCGTTTGCGGGGTCACAACAATTTCAGGATGTTTTCAAGTGTGGGGTAGGTGGTTCCATGCTTTTAAATTAGTAATTGTTTTTGAGTTTCATGATTGCTTTCATGAAAGTGTTCTATGGTTTAATTGTGTGGTGTGAAATATATTCTGTAGTGTTTTGGCATGCATTTATGATGAAAGTGTAATTTATAAAGGAAAATGGTTTTGTTTTTTTATTCTTTATTTTGGTGTTTCTTGAAAGTGTTTTATACCTTGTGTGGAAGGTGCGAAATGGGTTTTCAAATGAGTCTAAATGTGGAAATGTGATGAATATGAGTTTTCAAAAATAAATAGAAATTGTTTCATATTGGTCTCCTTATTGTGATTCTTTAATATGAATTTTTAATTGAGTAAAATACAAGAAACATGTTATAAATATGTGTTGGGTTCATATATGGACATGAAAGGGGCATTTCCCATGGAAACAGTTGTATTTAAAATGCGTTGCTCTTTATGTTTTCAAATGGGTTTCATAAATTGTGCAGGCTGTGAAACGTTATTTCCCAATGTTTTTTGTGTACATTTGGAAATTTGGAATGGTTTTTTCATGTGGAAGTGGTGATTTAAATGTGTGCTTGTGATGTCTAACTTATGTGGTGAAAGTATTGATATATATGATATGTGAGTGTAAAATTGATCCCAAAGGGAATCTTGAGTATATTGGTGGGAAAACTAAAACTAGTATGCTAGTGATATTGAGGTGGAAACCATAGGTTCTTCTAGTGGAATGATGCTAGTTGACTCAGAAGTGGCACGCCACGGATTCACATAGTAGGATTGACGATTACAACACTAACTAAACTATGATGATGATTGGAGACAACATTAATTTTGGATAGATTCTTATCTAGTGGTTCTTTCATGAGGATGCTCTGGGATGTGTTTTCCATACCACATTTCATCGAGGTACGAGGTTTCTAGAGTTCCACTAGTGCTAGTTACCATTAGATGTTTACCCATGGTGTTCTCTTGTGACATGATGCTTATGTGATGTGGTTCCATTCACCGGTATATGGTGGAAGTTGTGTATATTTCAGTTTGAATCAAATTCATTGAGAAATGGTTTTAATTTAAAGTGTTTCTTTGAAAATTTCTTTTCTTAAAATGTTTTATTGAAAATGATTCAAAGGCATTTTTAAAAATGGGCATGTTAATTTGTCTTCTAATATTGTTGCGTGGAATCTTTCCTTTTTTGGGCTCCATCCTACTGGGTCTTGTTTCACACCCTACATGAATGTTGGGGTATATTTAGACTATGTTAATCATAACCCAAGTAAAGGGAAGTTGCATCGTGGTGATGGAGGAGATGTTTTTTAGTTTCCCACTTGATATAGGTGTTGGTGGTAGTGGCTTGGGGTTGATGCCCCTCATGTTGCATGGAGGATTTTGGGATTTTTTGAGGCCTCCCTTCCATTGTAGTACTTTTGAGTTTTATTTAATCAAATAAACCATGAATCTAAAATTTTTCTACATTTTTTGGTTATGTTATCAGTTATTGATTGTTTTTTTATTTTGTTAGCTTTTTATAATTATGTTAATGGGTGAAATCATTCAAAAAGAATAGTATGATTCCAAGGAACTAGTTATCAGCCTATGGGGATCGGGAAGGCCCTTCGGGCCATGTCTAGGACCGGGTCAGGAGTCGAGATGGATGGAATCCTATCTTGGTTCACAATAAAATTGTATTAGAGAAGGTTGGTTCATTAGAGGACCAAGCATTCAGAGCTCCCTATGTTATTTGGGATGTCAAGGTAGATGGAGTATAATTGTTGGAGATTTGGGTGTAGGTATGTGGGTGTTTTTAGATAACACATTCTCAACTGAACCATGAGTTTCCACAGGATGTCGGTTTCTTTTGTTTTCATTGGGGTTTTCAGGTTGTTTTTTGTTTATGAAATGAAAAGAGGGTTTTTTTCAACGGTCTCTCTGAGCTAAATAGTCCTTGAAATCCATCTATAGTAGGGGAAATTTTCCTCTAAGACTCTTCGTGGTGGTGGCATGATTGGAATGTGTCCGCCAACCATATGGTTATGTCACCCATTGACACTAGTCTCCCCTATTGAATTGTTTTCGATCTTTCTTGATTTTGAGCATTTTCCTGAAAAATCATTTTTTGGAATTGTGAAAATTGTTTTAATGTGGTATTGGATTTGTTTTTCAAATGTGGAAAATAAAATTTCAAAAATTATTTTGATGGAGTCTTTAGAAATTGGATTTTTTATTAAATGATTTTTGTGGTAAAAATAGGACGGGTTTTCCGATATTGGATGAATATAATTGAAACCTGACTTTTATCGAAAAAAATCTTGGAAAAAATAAATTTATTTTAAACAGGTTTTGGAAGTTTGTTTTAAATGAGAAGAAATTTGTTTAACCTAATGATTTTGGTGGAATTAAATTTTTTGATCCATTGAAATATATTTTTAATTGGTTGAATTGGAGATTAAAAATGGAGTTGAATGTGATTTGATGGTCTGGATTGATGTTTGGAGTTCTAAAAATAATTTTGAGTTGGTTGTCAGTAACATTTTGATATGTTTTAATAATTTTAAAGGGGAAATTAAATTGAGAAGTTGAAGATGATGGTTGAATGTTTTTTCATGGAATGTGGAAATGTTTTGTTTTTTTTTCATTGGTAATTCCATGAGTGACCACAGGCAAAGATATGTGTGGAAATGTGGGTGGTTTATGGCATGAGTGGATGGGTACCCGATTTGGAATGAGAATATTTATGTGTGATGATCCTTGGAATACCATTTTTGAGTGTACAACCCACCAATCTTGTATTTTTTTTAAATGTTATTTTAGGATAAAATGTGTTGTTTTGATGACTAGTTGTTGTGTGGATTGATTATATTTAATTTGGGAATGTTTCTATGCATTTTTTGAGTTTTAGAAATTCATGTCGATGAATTGGATATGAATAATGGTTAGTAGGGGTTCTTTAAATGATTTGGGATGCCTTTGAGTTTGTTCCCTTTGTGTGTTAGGGGTTTGTTTGTGGTGTGTTTTGGATAATGGATTAGTTTTATTGGGATATTGGCTTTCATGTTTGCTGGTGTATGAACCCAGATGCTTTGATGGATATTAAATGTGTGGCCATGAGTAGTTCACTATTGGTTGACCCTCATCAATCTATAGACATTATTCATGGGTTTTTGTAGATGAATCTTCCTCTAATTTATGGCCATGTAGATCCTCTCAAAGAGGAAGGGTGGATGTGGAAAATTGAAAGAACATTTATTTTCCTCGGCTTCTATGAGTTATTAAAGGTGATGTTTTCAACCTTTATGCTTGAAGGTCTAACCATTGGGTGGTGAAATGAATTCCAGAAAGAAGAATGGATTATGGCATGAACCTATTTTTTCGAGCAGTAATATTAAAAGGCCTTTGAGTCTTTTTTCAACACCTCTAAGCTTAGAATCATGGTTTTTCATCAGTACAACAATCTAGATCATAATAATTCTTTTTGATCGAATTCTCTAATGAATTTCCATTCCTGTGGATTCATAGGCCACTTCAAATAGTTTTTTCAAGGTATTTCCAAGAAGTAACATGGAGACACTTTATTGAAGTAGGGTGTTGAAGTCCCTTCCTATATGTTCTTGTTTTTTAATGGTTCGGTATGGTTGTGTTTTGTGGTGTTTCCTTTTTGACTAGAAATGTATGAGTTTTATGTGAAAATTTTGAGAACTTTTGATTTAATGAAAGTTCCTTTTTCTTTCAGATATTCCTTATTTATCCATTCTAAGTATAGGTGTTGGATCATAGTGAGTCTCAGGGGGTGTTGTGTTGTTTTTTATCTAAATAGAGAGCTGTGTGGTCAGTTATTAAACCAAAAGAGAGATTTTTGACCAGAGACTATCAGCTTATGATGGCAGGGAAACATATGATTCATGTCATCAGGGATCCATCTATAGTTTTGGGAGTGAGGTATTTTACATATCCAAGAAGCCACTGAGTGTGTGGGGAACCATGATGCAACTTTGGTCTCCACTTTTTGGGTGTGGGAAGTTTAAGGGTTCTTTTTTCCATTTTCTTTATTGTTGTAAGTTCCTCCATGATGATTAAAATCTTGGTGGGTTGATATTCATTAAATTCTATTGGTTTTTCCTTTTTTGGATGTGAATCTCATTTTAGTTTTCATTGTGTGGTCATCCATGTGAATCTTATTTTGTTTTTGTTTGTGCTCATCTGGATATTGCCATGTCCCATGGGTTTCCAAAATGTGAAGTTCATTCTATTTGGATTGGAATTTATTTCATTAGGCCCCTTGTGGAAGGGGTTCGGTCTGTGTTGGGTTTCCCTAGATTGTTATATGCCAATTGGACTAAGCTGTTTTTTATGTTATATGGTGGGATGACCCACACTGGATCTCATTGTTTTTTCTTGTAGTGTTGGTTAGTTTTAGTCAGTTTTTATGGTGGTGAAACTGTTTAGGAAACCTATTTTGATAATCCAGTTCGGTCTCTAGTGTAATCTTGCTTTGAGAATTTTCAATTGGAGATGATGGATTTGAGTTTCCCTTCCGAATAAGTAGGGGAATTTTTGAGTGTTCCCAATAAACTTTTTTGAATCAATAATTGGAATGTTTTGGTTTGAGTTTCTTAACACTCTTCAAGATGTGGTTTTGGTTAATTTTTTCATTTTAGGTATGATTTATGAGTTTTGTTTGGTAATGTATGAGGTGTTCTTGTATTGATAGGTTGGATTATGTGGTTTTGAGAATTAATTATATTTTGATCAATCAAATGAAGGTGTTGTGGCTTTCTAGGGGAAAAAGGCATATGGTCGGGAGTCCATTCTTGCATTTGAAGTTAAATCCTATGAATCTTTTTTTCTATTCATGGTGTTATTTATTTCTCCTCATTTTATTTTTTTTAGTAATGTAAAAGAGTTGTGTAGGAGTATTGTTTTTTATTTATAGGTCAAACAATGGAATGGATTTCCAATAGAGTATTGTTTTCATGGTGGGGAGAATTATCACATCTATGATTTTATTTCAAGGTATCCCTTTTTTTAAATTATTTCCTTTGGTTAATTCTCATTTTCAACATGTTTTTTTGATGTAAAATAGAAAAATTTTGCTTGGAAGCAGGTAGCACATGGTTTTCACATGGTTAGGGAAAACCATGCACCTTTCCCTACAAACCGTGCGACTATGTGTCATTTTTGAATAGTGTAAATCTGCATTGTTTATATACAGTTTCGGTAACCATGTGGGATAACCATAAAATGTGTTCCTCAGGGAAAGTGAGGGACGCAGATTTTGGAAAATCATGTGGGCTAACTGTGTGACTTTTCCAGGTTGTTAAGAAGATGAAATTTTCCTTTGATCCCTCCTCAGATTTAACCCTTATTCTCCACCCATTCATCCCACTCAGTATTTTCAACCATGGGAGCCTCATTTAAGATTTCCTAATCATCATGGACATCATTAAGTGGGATGTACTGACCTTATTTATTCATGGAATCGTTAATTTAGTGTTTTCTCTCTTGATTCATCCCTCTTTCTATGGTTTTCTTTCCCCCTTTCTTGGGTTCTTTTCTCCCACAGTTGTATAACCAAAATGTTTATTTTATCATGTGTTATTTGGGGAGATATTGATGATGGATGTCTAATCATGAGTTTATAGGGTGTTTTGGTGGCGATTTGTGGTCTTTCACGACTTTTTGTAAGGTTCTGAGTGTGAGGTAGGTAGTTCTAGGATTTTACATTATTAATTGATTTTAACGTGATTATACGCATTCATGAAAGTGTTATATGGTTTAATTTTGTGGTGTGAAATATATTTTGAAGTTTTTTGGAATGATTATATGATGAAATTGGACTTTATAATTTAAAATAGTTATGTTTTTTATTCTTTGTTGTGCTGTTTCGGGAAAGTGTTTTATACTGTGTATGGAAGGTATGAAAATGAGTTTCAAAGGATTTTAAAGGTGAATGTGTTGAAAGTGAGTGTTCTAAAATAAATGGAAATTATTTCATGTTGGGTTCCTTGTTGTTCACCTATGATATGAAATTTGAATTTTGTAAATGATGGGAATCATCTTTTAAAAAAAATTTGGGTTCATATATGGACATCAAAAGGGCCTTTTCCTATGGAAATTGTAGGATTCAAAATTCCCACTTCTTGTTTTGTTTTCAAATGGGTTTAATTTTTTTTGCAATTGGTGATAAATTTATTTCATAATGGTATTGTTGTATCTTTGGAAATTGGGAATGATTTTGGTTATGTGGATGTGGTGATATATTTTGGTTCTTCTGATTCATAACTTATGATGTGAAAGAATTTATATATGTGATACGTCAATGTGAAATTGAAGATAAAAAGGAATCACAAGTATCTTGGTGGGAAAACACAAACTAGTATGCAAGTGATTCAAAAGTGGAAATCCAAGATTCTTCTAGTGAACTGATGCTAGATGACTTGAAAGTAGAATAACCTAGATCCACCTAATAGGATCAATGATTACAATAGAAACTAAACTATGATGATGATTTGAGGCCACTATAACTTTGGATAGATTCCTCTCTAGTGGTGCATGCATGGGGAAAATTGGGTTCCACTTGTTCTATTTACCCCAAAATATTTAACCATTGTTCACTCTTGTTACTTTTTTCTTATGTTATATGGTTCCATCCATCAGTATACGATGGAACTTGTGTATATTTCAGTTTGACCCATGATCATTGAGAAATATTTTTCCTTTAAATTGTTTCCTTGAGAATAGTTTTTCATAAAATGTTTTCTTGATAATGTTTCAATGGATTTTTTATAAATTTAAATATTAATTTTAATTTAAATATTATATCTTGGATTCTTTTCTTTTGGTTGGAATCCTAATGGGCATTGTATCACACCCTATATACACCTTTAGGTGTATGTAGACCTTGCTCTGTATGGACCAAGTAATGTAAAGATGCAACATGATGATGGTGGACCCGGTTTCTAGCATTCCACATGTTGATGGTGTTAGTGGCGGTGGCTTAATGGTTATTTCCCTCATGTTGCATGGAGATTTTTTGGATGTTTTTTTATCTCCATTCCATTGTATTACTTTTTAGTTTTTATTAAAGTGTTAATCCTTCAATATGAAAATTGTTGTACCTTGTTTGGTTGTGTTATCATTTATGGATTGTTTTTATATTTAGCTGGTTGTTTATGAGTATAAAATTTTGTGATATTGTTCCCAAATAATATTCTGATACCCAGAAACTAGTTTCCAACCTATGGGGGATGGGAACACCTGTTAGGCCATGTCTTGAAGTAGGTCAGGTGTTGGGTTGGATGACATCCAGGCATTGTTCATGATAGGGGTGAAATTTTTTCCCTATTAGAAATAGGACATTCATATTTAAACGTGTACAAGGACTCCAAAATATTTTAAAATGAATGAATTCATCCTCTATAATAATTATTAATCAAAATATTATTTTCAATAAATAAATTTTTTCATCAAAGGTAGTCTAATTTTGTAAAAATTTTCTGAAAGAATTCTATTCAATCCCAGAAAATGATTTTCTTAATGTGTAGAGGGAATCTACCCTTGATTCCTTCGATATAAAAATAACATGATAAGAGATTTCGCTTGAATCATCATGGAAGAAATAATTCCAATGAGAGTTAATTCTTAATAATGGCCCAAATTAGTTATAAATTATATGAGATGATCACATCTAATGGATTTTGGGGTGGCTATTTCATCTAGTTCTGAGTGGAAATCCCAAGAAGTTGATGAGAAACCACTACTGGGCATGGGACTAAATGCTTCCTCCACATCCCAAAACTGTCAAGTTGTATCAGAGTCATCACATAATAATTTATAATAATTTCTTGATCATAGAATTATATATATGTTTATATTTAGTATTTCATTTCTTTTGACTCGTTATTTTAATGAAATAGTTGATATTACACATTCGATCACCTTCATATGATCCCTAAAACACAAATAACAGATGAAGAATGACTAGAGGTTTCATCGAGAGGAGGTAAGGGGTCTAGTTAGATGATATAGTTACATGACAAGTAATTGAAATGTACATGTTGTGTAACATGATTCCCCACATATAGATGAGCCGCAATATATATGACTCACCACAAGGAAATTAGCATTAATATTAATTAAAACTCAACATGTTTACTAGAAAAATTGAAACGTGACTTTAGGGAATATACATTATGTATCTTGGTTACACACCATTTAGTGCTACATAGTTTTCCCAGTAATCATCCTAGAAACCATACAGTCATCCTAGGAATCACAAGACTCATAGAGAATGAAGTTCGGTCAACCCATATTCTTGGGATTATTCTTCACATATCCCATGTACATGTTATAAATCTAATTAATCCCCAAAGGTGTACACACCCCTAAACACAATAATGTATCATAAATACACTAAATGTGATATAAATTTCATGAATCATATCTTGTGCTGGCCTTGTAATTTCCCAATAATCAACATAATTTAATTTTGTGATGATGTAATTAATTGATACATAAAACAAGACCTCCTTTCTAGAAGCTGATGTTCTACATTGTAATAGGGTTTTAAAATTATTTAAATGTTAAATTACTTTTCATAATTAAATCAATATGGTCAATGTATTCACTACATACAATTAAAATGGTACACATCATGTGTTTTAACATGTGTCAAATTTCATAACTGTTGCATTTATTATGAGATATTATAACCAATGGAATTTCACAATGCTTAACTATATGACTTATTTTGTATACAAAAATTCCATGAGAGTTTTTAATACATGCCTAAAAATAATTATGTTGATTATGTAATTTTATGACTCCAAGTAATCACTAGGTACTCACATAATTTTAAATAAATTAATTATTTAATTTGTTACAATAGTGTATTTTTTAGGGTGGTTCAGATAATGATAAAACTAATGAATAAAGGAACTAATAAGATAAATATTTGAATTGATTCAAAATGGGATTATCTTATTAAAATTATAATTTGATTTTAATGTTATGTAGTGTACAAATATATATTTTTCGCATACATGGTTAATCAAGAGCATAGATCAACCAATGTATGATTTTTGTTACTTTTTAATTTAATTATTATTTCATGATCTTTGTAGTAATTATTTTATTATATTAAAATAATTTTTGATAAGTCATCTCCTCTTATATTCTGAAAGGGATTACATGGATGTGTTTTTTTATGTAAAACCCCAAAAATAATCCTTTGGTTCCCCTCAATTGTGTGTAATTGATGGAGGTCATAATAAATCATATGCAGTTTGAGTTCGAAGCCGATGTGAAACCAACATAAGATTTACACTGGTGTACATGTTAATTGTTGAATCTCGTACCATGTTACGGTTACATGATTTTTCACTTGGTTAATGGTTTTTTTTATCTCCCACTAGAAAAAATAACCACCATATAAGCTCTTTATTTTTCTATATTTATTATTTTATGTCTTTTAGATGAATATTTTGTTTTTTATGATGACATATCTCTATCACTTAATAAATTAATTGATAATAATTCATGATGTAATTAAAATAAATTGGATTATGTGAAAACATTATTTCAACCTGGTTAATTTCAAAAATAAAATCAATTTTATATTATAAATCATTTAATAAAAATAAAATGATTAATATACACATAAATTATAAAATATCTCAATTAAAATATAGTCAATATAGATTCCATTTCATGGTTAGAAATTGAACCATATTTCAAAGTCCCTAACCAACCTACATTGGGGTGCATTCAATTATAAGAGAATTTCTAGCATGATTGTTTGGTCGAATTAACCTCATATGTATTAAGGGTTGATCTCTTTCCCAAGACATAGTGAAACTTGTAGTCATGTTTTGAAGAAATATATATCTTGGATTTTTTGAATGGGGAGCACACTCAACATATCAAGGATTTGTGAGTTAATGTAGTTTTCGATTTATGACAACAAAAATAACTTCGATTATATTATTAGACCCCTTTCTGGGTTATGAGAAGGGTCATAAGGATCCTTTCCATTGGAATATTAGTGGGACCAAATATTTTGAAAATAATGATGAGGGATGTTGGTTTTAGATAAAATATCATAATATTATTGAATAAAATTTATTACAACATGTATTTTGGTGGTCAATATAAAAATTAAAATATTATTTTAGTTAATGTAGAGTATGAAAAGATAAACCATCATCAAAGTATGATACATTAGGACACAAATCATGTCCTCATTGAAACATAATTCCAAGAGTGGGGAAATTTTTTCATACAATAAACTTTGATTGTATAATTTTTACTATGTGCTATAATTCTCTATACTTGATCAACCACCTTATACAACATGTTAAGGTGAGAAGGATTCCTAGATGATGTGTATGGGGATGATCAAATGTTCCATTACGTTGGAATAATACTTTTTTCTGGATGAATGATAATTTAATATAAGGGAATGGATGTCTTTACCATAACGGCTCATCTTCTATGCCTTGAAAATTATAAATAAATGCTTTATATAAATGAAATGGTTACTAAATTATACTAGTGTAAACTGGAAGAGTGTACATAACTATTGATATTGTCTTCAATATACTGATGTACATTTATCAGTTAGTGAGGTATGGGTTTATGATATATATTAATATCAACCTTACAGGTTCTCCTCAGTCATCTTTAAAGATGAAATACTCATGAATGTTGTAATAAAACTTCACCATGTAAATAAGAGCTGTGAGGAACATGATTCCATAATCCTTATATTGAAAAATATGAAAGGAAAGGTTGAAACTCCTAGAGATATTTTATAGTAAATGGTTCCTTTAACACATATTTCAATTAATGAAAATATTTAGAGGTAGTGTGGTGAATAAGAGGTTATTTTCTTACCATGTATAAAACTAGGTCATTTGGAAGGTAAATGCAGTGAATTGAAGAAGAAGTCATTAGTTTCATCTACTTTAGGAATATATTCATCGTATAATGTATTATTTATAACTCACATCATGTTTATTTAATAAATTGGTATTTCAATATAGAAACCAATGAAGTCATGTGAGTTCTCCAAGTGCCATAGGAAGAGTTGTTCATATGCCCTCAATGAGAAGAACAAAAAAACATTACAATAAGTTGGGTGTGTTATCCAAGTGGTTGAGAAATTGTTATTCATATTATGTTAGTGAGAAACACATGAATTCAAAAGTATTGTGTTTTTAAGTAGTTGGAAGTGGTTACAAATACGTCATCAATAAAAAACACATGAAATCTTATATCATGTTGGATTGATTCAAATTGAATTACTAATTCTATTAAATGTAACCAAAATTTTATCTAGTGTTAGATTTAACACAATGATAAATTATTTCTTTAGAAATTAATGTGTTATGTTTAACCATGCTTAATTAATTATTTAGAAAAACATATATCATACATATCTAACATCCCCAATAACTAATAAATATAATTTTAAGACTCAAACCCAATCAGGGAATGATAATACATAGTAAAATAAAACTATAACTGATAATGTATATACCTATTATGATTTTTTATTCATAAGATAAAAATATATTATGTAAATTACATAGTTATTTTTCAAACTAATAAACCATTACAAATAATGGTAATCCCTAAATATTTTAGAGATAGTTAAGATAGATAGTGTGATCTATTACAAGGAGAATATATTGGTAAATTATTGTGCATTTTGACATTACATAATAATTTTTAGGATTACTCATTGATGTAATGAATCCACTTGGTGAAATATATTTAATTATTTGGGCTGGTATGTTGGCATTTATCTTAATAAAGTATTCAATGATATTTTAAAATAATGTGAGGGTTTTTCAAAAATCACATAGTCTTATTCATAATACAATTATTAGGTAAGATATATGAGGATACTTATATACATATTGAATTATTTCATGATTCAATTCAAGATATGTTTTTAAAATAGTAGTGTAACAGCTAACCATATGATAGACTACATCATTAGTGGTTTTTGAAAATCAGGTGAAATTTGAACTTTTTGTTCCTAGATGCGTTTCAAATGAAAAATATTAATTTATCTTATGATATGTTCATAGATAATTTTTGTAATCACTCTACTGGTACCAGAATATGGTTTTTACCCTAATACTATATGTTGGTGAAAATTTGGGAAGATTTAATTTCACGAAATATTTACTATATAATTAATCAAATATTAATTAATTTTTACATGTTTTTTCAATGATAATATTTAAACATAGTTTCTTGTTGATATTATGTATCTATTGATGAGTCTGGAAGAAGGGGTTTTACCTATGTGAGGTAAAAACCCATTTCGGGGGCCAAGGCTTGGCTTGACCCCCTTTTATATTCATTTTATTTTTTTCCTTCTTCCTTTTTCTATATTTATTTTTTATTTTTCCTTTATAAAATTTGAATTATTGTGTGAAACCCTTAGATTTCATTTTTCATGTATCCAATATACTAGGAGGGAGATAATATGGAGAGGGGGGAAGCAAAGCCCGATGAGCTTGTCCAAATGTAGATCAGGCATTGATGGGTGCGTGGAGGGGATCTAATGGGAAGCTGCAATGATTTCCACCTAGAGGTTGACTACTTTTACAATTTCTTCCATAAATACCTGTACACTTGTGATTATAATATTTTAATACCTTTATTAGTTGTGGGGGACCCATAAGGGCTTGATCTTTGTTTTTTGAATAGATATAGGGATTTTAGGGTTATTTGGGGTTTTCTAATTGTGAAAACATGTGTACATGTCATGTAGTTCGTAAAACACATTTAACATGTTATACATTTATGGTGAGGCATGGAAGAAGGGATTCCATGATGTGTAGTCTTAGTGTACATGCTTTCTATGGATGTCATGGTGTGTGGTCGAGTATTCAGTCAAAAAACCCATTTCGATAAGATAGTCATGTAGTCCACATAGACAAAGACCATGTGAGGTACATGAATAGTATAAATATACCATACTTGGATAGACCCCCGGTAGGGAACCTTCTGAGGTACCCTGTGTGGGAGACATTCTATGTGTGTTTCATGCACAAAAATGTTTTGAGGAGTTTTATATGAAAATATGGAATGAGGAACATTGGAAGGTAGACCATGTAGGGTACACGCCATGTTAAAGGTAATAACATATTCTACATTGAGGAGTAAATGATTTGTTAGGTGGGATATGCTATCAGGGTGGGTCCTTGGAGGAAAACACCATGTACTTGAGGTATGCACTGTATACTCCCTCCATGGAGGTGTTGTACTAGTTTTTTTTACCTTAGAGTTAGAATTGGAATTCTTCATAGTACATTATAGTAATACTTCCATATAGATCATGATGGTGGTATTATTTAAGTATTTAATGGAAATATGGAAGTTTTGTTAATTTTGGAGAGTAGTTTTTGGAGGATTTATTTGTGGTTTCTTTTCAAAATCTTCTAGAAGGATGGGTTATGTGATGTGAGTCTCGTGTGAGGGTCATGTGCTTGTTAGTTGGCAAGGACTGTGGATTCAAGGCATGTTTTCAATGGTTCTCTTTTATGGATTCTGTAAGTCATGATCATGAATTATCAATGAAGATATCACAGATTATCAATGCATGTTGGGACTTGTTTCTCAGGGATAGAGCCATTAAGGATTGGATCTTATGTTTGTGTTCCATAGTTTTTGGATCCTTCATGCTAGGATGACGTCATGGGAAGGAATTTACATCCGATTGTCATCAATAATAAGTGAAGATAGGGTCTAAGAGACTATTTCTTATTCCCTTATGATAAAGATAATACTAGTTAATGGGTTGTTGACTGGGAGGTCATGTGAGGTTTTCTTAAAATGAGGATTGATTTGAGGTTTCTCTTATGTTGAGGAAACCTTGAATGGTATCTTATATTAGAGATGGTCGTGAGTACTATTGAGAATTAATTTCTAGGTGTGATCATTCTTTTGGATTCCCATGATGGTGTGTTGTTGGTCAAGAATCTATTGGAGACTGCTAAGGGATGTTTGACGATGTTTTTCTTGTCGGGTTTGGCTTGAGATTTTGGATGAAATAGAGAAACCTATCATAGGGTGTTGTGCTATTATTATAGAATTTTGTACATGTTAGGATCATTCTATGGGAAACACCTGAGAGTTTGGGTGATGTAGGGTAGTTTCTAGTATGAAGTTGCCTTATGATGTGACCACGAGGACTGTGAGAGCCCCATGTTTTTTGAGATGAGATTTCATCGGTGTTTTTATTCCAAGTATTTTGGATTTTGTGTTAGATTTATGGATTGATCTATGTTCTGATGGCCTTTATCCAAGAGTTGAATTGCACTTCTTGTTATGTTTCTTGGATTATGAGCGATAGAGTTAAATCAACCCACGTTTTGGTGGCCTTTATCCAAGATGTTTAAGGTATTTTCTTCTCAAGACATTGTTTGAGGAGGAGACCCTAGGGGTATCTTAGACCATGCATTGGATTTATGTTTTGATCAATTTCTCTCCCTTCTTGGATGACTATGGTAAGACGGTGTTAGGGAGCTAATGGGTGATCTAGACGAGGGCTCTCTCAATTTGAGAGTTATGCACTAATTTTGTGTGTGATTTCATTGATGATGGAGGTTTAATTTTCTTAAAGTCTCTACCACAACCAATAAAGTGTGTCACATTTAGATCCTTTGTATAATTATACAAAAATTAATGGATTATATATATTATCTTCTAATGAAAGGTTAAGGGAAAAAAATTTATAAGATATTTTTTGATCAGGATCGAATATCCCTGGGGTGGTGGTTACCCTAATAACCACGGTTCTTATTCCTTTGGTGGGATCTCTTCATAACACATGTTGTCTAATGGGTCTTGTGATGGTGCCAATGTGTATGTTATTTTCGTTGTCTTGGGTGGGCAAGAATGTTCTTCCATTGTGGGTTCATTAAGATCTATTATTTCTATAGTGTTTTTAAGAATGTTGGTTTATAGTGTTTGAGATGTGCAACACTAGGAGTAATCCTAGTCTCGAGGATGTCTTTGTAGGGTAAGATTTGTTAGATCCATAGCCTTATTCATTTTGGATTAGCATTGGGTTTCACCTTGAGTGCCTGGTTGGAATCCTTTTCACATTGATTTATGCTCGAGTGGAGGGAGGTCGTGCCATTGATCTTGCTGTGAGGGAGTTTCCTTAATTTTGAAGAGGAGTGTCATGTGTGCACCAATTTAATGGAACTATCCTATTTGAGGAGCACATTTGGTGTTTTTATGTCTATTTATCTTGATTTTTAGGACATGGACCATGTGGGTGTAAAACCTATTGTGAATTTGGTTGTATTTTACGTAAATCATTATGGTGTGATATGCACTATAATCCATTGGAGGTGATGAATCCCATCTTAAGTTGCATGTTGATTATGGATGTTGTTGTTCATGGTGAGCCGATAATGGGTGTGGTTTTTGAAATTTTCATGTTGGCCCTTAGGTGTGAGATGTTATGAAACACCTATCCATTAAGTTATGTGATGGACGTAGCATGGTCCATAAGGTTTATTGTTTGGATAGTTGAGAAATAATGAGGATACTCCTATCTTGTGAAGCATTAGATCATTCATGGTTGAATTTCACTCATGTTGAGGGAGTGGTGGGTGATGTTACACCAGTCATTAGTATAGAGGACCAATCATTTTATATATATCATTTCATTATTTTAATCATAAATAGACATTATATTACAATCCATGTATTGTAAAGTCTAGTGCCTTCAAAGACTAGGCACATAAAATTGAAAACAAGGGACTAAATAAAATATTTCTATATTTAGTCATCATAAAGAGACCTAATATAAGTTTTTCTCATACATCATCACAGGATAACATGGGTATAACATGAACAAATGGATCAACTAAAAATCCCAGTAAGGAAATAAACATCAGAATAAAGCTATATCACATGGGTTAAAGGAATGGAATAATTATAAAAATTGAATGGAACATACAGAACCATAACATATAAACATGGAATCATATAAAATTGGAGTTATAGTAATGTGTATGCAACATTAAACATCAATGTATCATGAGTCATGGTTCATTAGATAGATAGGAGAACAAGTCAGGGTTAACTACTAAGACCGTTGCACATGGTAGCCAGAGTCAAGTCTAGCCGCCATGACTATTGCACACAATGTCTCATGAGACTCTAAATTACACAATTCATTTGAGTGATATATGTGAAAACACATAATTAAATGTTCATGAATATTATTTTTATATACATAATCATATATAATCAATCATACATAAATATAAGTGTACCCATGGAATGAAATGGGGATCATAATGATGTCATAAAACACAACAAATGGGTGTATCATAAATGTTTCCACGAAAGAAAGTAATTAGATCATGAATGGAAATTCATAATTTATAATAAGAATATATAATGATAAGAGATGAAATTTTTAAGTGATAACGTGTTTAAATAGAATTTATGAAACATTAGAATTAAAACATTTTAGTGCAGTTTAAGGAAAATATGAAAGGGCACTTCACAAAGAAAATGCTGTAATATTCTAAATAAAACCAGATGTGAACCAAGAAATTTGTTTATAATAAATAATGTGATTTTATAGAAATAATGGTTTTTCTAAAATAGATTATATTGTGTGCATAAAAATTGGTAACAATTCGAGAAGTTCTTTTAAAACAAGTTTTCTTTTCGAGAAGTATTGAGGAGAGAACCACATAGAAACATGTATTTCCCTGAAAGAGAATGTTTAATGGACATAGATACATGATTTTGGAGTATTTAAAAATAATTTAGAATATTCACATTAAAAACAATAGATAAATTCATTTGGGTAAAAAGAATGTTTGAGAATCCCGATGAAATAATGATGGTTCAGGTAGAATCCCTTACATTAAGTCAAAAGGTGGTATTCCCCTGATATTAATGACTTGAAAAATCAAATTTGGATCATTAATTATTATTTCCAGAACCAATTATACATTTTATTGATTTATTATAACCATATTAAGTTCATTCATGTCCACTTTGATGAGTTAATTGGTTAAATTTCACTATTTTGGAGCATTTGGTTCCTTGGTTTTAATGATCTGTTTACTTATATTCATGTCCATATGAACATGTATGATGATATTGGTTTTCTAGAATTTAAGTTATATGTTATTATAGAACATAAATAATATTACATGGTTATAAAATTCCTTTCATTATTTTCAGTGAAGGTGAATCATTATATAAAACATTAATCACAAATGCTTGAATTAATTTTGCAATTTTACTCACAGTTAACTTGTATTGTATTATCATTTTACATCATGTGTGAATTATAATTCCAGAATATTAAATACGATAAAATACATATATAATAGTATGTTTCATCCATAAACATGGTTTCATGACCATAATTTAAGACGGTAATATAAATTGAAAATTTTTCATCCTTGAATGTGATAAATCAACACATTTCAGATGGTGTTTTCATTTCTTTCATATAAAAGGATGGGAAGGAGATATGATGATGAATTGTCCCATTAGAATAAAAATATTCTAGTAAATTTAAGGTAATGTAGTTATCATTCTATTTTTTTGAGGAGAGGTTAGATAAAAAAATAGAACAAATGAACATGAATAGACCATGAATGAAAAGAAAAAAGTAATTGACATCTTGAATTAATCCTTCTTGAGATATTCTTTAGGAGAGATGATTTGGTATTTTGAGGATAAAAATGGATTATTGACATGGTGGAGGATCTAGGGAGGATATTTTATCAGAATTGAGACAAGTTAAAATTCTTGATAAGAGTAAAGACGAGAGGGGGTGAGGGTGGTTTCTATATTGGAGGAGAAGGGTATTTTCTAAATATTTAATTCACTAATTTATTATTTTTCTCAAGACAAGAAATTGTGATGATTCATGAGACTAAAAATAGTAAAGATATAATGTGTGTTTGAACCATGGGTGCTTAAATCATCCGTGATGCTAATAATGGTGCATTTAACTTAATATGTACATATACGGTAAATTACTTTATTTCACTATTCACAATAAATAAAGTATTTTAGAAAAATACCAAAAATCCATCGAATCCATTTATCGATTTTCATAATCTAAAAATGAACTCCATTTTTAAAAAATAATTTTCTAATTATGAGATATTTAATTTTTAATTAAAATCATAATTCACATGAAAAATACAAATTTTAAAATTAAAACTACTTTGTTAATGCATTGAAAAAATAACCAGTGTCCTATAAAATTATCATATGTTCATAAGAAATAAAAATAATAATTTATTAATTCATTTAATGAAAATAAATTTTCTTTTAATTTATTAATTTTATCAAAACATTGTAATTAAATATATAAGATTTACAAAAAATACCTACATCTAGTCAATAATTCTTAAAATATTTATTTACATATACAATGATATAATTGTACTATATTGTAACATATATGATGGATAAATTTCATTAATACATTCATTGGTTAGATTATTATTTCATTGGCCAGTTTTCTATTTATAAGGGTTCCATTACTATTCCGAATGGCATGTTACTATTTCATCAGTATATGTCCTTAACTTCAAGAGATACCCTTTTATTTCACTCATTATTCATTTATTGTGTTATATATGTAATATAATGTAAGTATGAAATATTACATAATTATAATAAGGTAATTCCCTTGATAAAACATTAGGTGACCACATTATCCCCCTTAAGAAATTTCACTTTAAAATTTTCATTTTACATTCTATGTCGTAAACATGTGTGGTTACTTTTCATTCATTTATTCATACAATTACCATGTTTTATCTTCATACTTATGGTTCCTACATAGTACATTGACCTGGTGTTTAGTCTTGTTGAGTAGATCTTTATGTCTAAGATCCAATATCTTCACTGGCTGTTGCTCATAAGAAGGGCCATTCTCCAATTGTACCACCTATGAATATAGTACATGTGAAGGGTATGGTGTGTACTTCCTTAAGAGGGATACATGGATTAAATTGTGTAATTTATCCTTTGTATCTAGAAGTTCTAGTTGATAGTCCAGAACTCCCATATGATCAAGAATCTCGAACGGGCCAATGGACCTGGGACTTAGCTTCCCTTTCTTCCCAAATCTCATGAACTTCTTCCATGCAGATATATAGAGGAATACCATGTCTCTAACATTGAACTCAAGGTCTCTTCGAGGATTTTATGGAAAACTATTTTGTTGACACTAGGTTTCCTTGATGTTCTACAAAATGGTTTTGACCTTCCCAACCATTTCTTCGACCATTTCATGTCCTAGAAGCTTAGGATCAATGAACAAATCCCAACACACCAGTGTTCTTCACCATTTCCCATAAAAGGATTCATATGGATCCATTCAGATGATGGAGTGGAAAATATTATTGTAAGAGAATTCATACAGTGGAATATATTGGTCCCATCCCCCCTTGAATTCTATAGAACACACTCTCAACATATCTTCTAGTGTATGAATAGTTCTCTCAGATTAGATATCAGTTTGAGGATGATTAGCTGTACTGAAGTTCAACTCAATGCTTAGAGAATGTTGGAGACTTTTCTAGAACATCAAGGTGAATCTCAAATCTTGATCAGATAAAATTGATAGTGTTACTCAATTCATCCTTACCACCTCTTTGACATATATGTGTGCAAGTTGATCCGATGTGAATTACACTCGTATTGCGATAAAGTGAGCTTTCTTTTTATGATGATCCACAATAAAACATATAGAATTTTTTCCTCTGTATGTCCTTAGATGCCAAGTGAAAAAGTACATGGTAATGTTCTCCCAATTCAATGTTGATATGTGTAGTGGATGCATCATCCCCATATATTTTTTTCTTTCAACCTTCACTTGTTTAAATATCATGCACTTTGATTTATATTCATGAGAATCATTCTTCATATCAAACCACCAAAAGTTCTCTTGAAGAACACAATACATCTTTGTGCTCCCTGGGAAGATAGAAAAGGTTGAGCTGTGTTCATCATTCAAAATATCCTTATTTATTTCCTGATTGGATGGTTCATATAATCTTGACCCAAATCTTATGACTCCCTCTTCATCAATCTTGAATTTAGAGGATTTCCCATTTCTAATAGCTCCCTCCCTTTTCAAAATATCATTGTCAATTATTTGAGCAACCGTTATTTTCTCCTGAGGGGTGGTTGAGAAACCATTTGAGACAGGATTGATGATGTTCCTCCCTTAATGTTTTCTATGTCCATCCTTAGAAAATCTAAGAAGATTGGATCCTTGTCAACTCTCATCATTGACAAAGATGTGGGATATTTTCATCTTAGAGTATCTTCTACCTTTTTTCCTTACCATGATGGTAGTGGATTTAGAAAACATAATCCTAAAAGAGCACTAACCATCTTCACTATTGCATAATAAGCTCATTATGTGTGAATATATATTTGAGTCTCTTGTGATCAGTATATATCTGACACTTTTCCCCATAGAGATTATGCCGCCAAATTTTCAAAGAGAAGAACACAGCTTCCAACTCTAGATCATGTGTGGGATATTTTTTCTCATGTATTTTCAATATCCATGATGCTTAAGTAATAAATTTGTCATTTTCATTTGAAAATATCCTAAGACATTCTTTTAATCATCATTGTATACCACAAAAAGTTCCCTACTTTATGGGTGTGTGAGCACTAGCGCAGTGATAAGAAACTTTTTCAACTCTTTAAAGCATTCCTTACATTGTTGATTCCAAAAAAACTTCACCCCTTTCCATTTTATCTTGGTCATTGGGCTTGAAAATCATTAAAATTTCTCTAGAAATCTTAGGTAATACCCAGCTAGAACAGGGAAGAAACATATATATGTTATAGATGTTTTCATAGGCCGCTCTTCGATTTCCTTTGTCTTATAAGGGTCCAAAAATACCCCTTTTCTGGTTATAACATTCCTTAAAAATGATACTTACTACGTCCAAAAGTCAAATTTTCTATACTATTCATAATGATTCTCCCTTCACATATTCTTCATGAAAGTATTCAAAAGATACTCATGCTCTTCCTTGATCTTGGAGTATATTAGAATATGACCGATAAAGACTATAATAAATTTTCGAGGTAATTATTAAAAGCATTATTCATTAGGTCCATGAAAATTGATTGAGATTTAGTGAGTCTGAAGGGATCACTATAAATTCATAATGTCTATACCACAATTGAAAGGAAGTCTTGGGAATATCTTCCTTCCTCACCTTTAACTGGTTATATCCCTACTGAAGGTCCACCTTATATAAATAACAATCCCCATAAAGATGATCGAACAAGTCAACTATCCATGGTAGGGGATAATTTTTCTTAATCACTATTTGATTGATCGCATTATAATCAACGGATAGAAATACTGAACCAATATTCTTTTTCAAAAAGTGGACTAGTTCTCCCCAAAGTAATTCACTCGGACATATAAAACCCATCCACATATTCTCCTGTAGTTGCTTCTTCTAATTATCCAGTTCTATGATTTCAATTCTATAAGGTGTATATGATATAGTAAATGATCTAATCATATGTATAATTTAGAGATCAACCTCTCTATCATGAGGAACACTAGGAAATTCTTTAGTAAATACACTAGTGTAGTCCCTTACAATTGTCATGTCTTTGAGCATTATTCTCTACTTTGTCCCAATCATTTGAGACTGACATGATTTCTCAGAAGGAATTAATTTCCACAACTGAGACAATGATTCTAAACAACATTCATCTTTCTCTTTAAAATTGAAAATAATTAGAGAGGGCTTAGAGATATGATGATTGATCTCCCCTTCAAGCTAGTTGATGTGGGATTTGAATAAAGACAGCCAATCCATGCCCAATATAGCATAGACCTCAACTAAAGGAAGTATGATGAGATGAGATGGGAGGTTTAGTCAATAAATGTTTATAAGGGAGGAGTTATATACTTTGGATGCAATAATTTCCCCATTTTCTATTCTCACACTTAACTCAGTCTCCAAATTCTAATGTGGTATTTGAATAGTTCTACTAAAATTGCATGATATGAAAGAATGCATAGAACTAGAATAAAAAAGTATGTTTTATATTCTTGAATGAATAACTAGAGTACCTATCACCACATCATTTTATGGCTCCACCTCAATAGTCATGATATCATAAGCCCTGACTTTTTTCCTTATAGGTTGTTATTGATTTCCTCTGATAACCCTTGACTTGTGGAAATTGTTTTCATAATTACCATGTTCCTTGCAGTTATAACTGTAAACCATAGGAAGAGCGTTTATCTAAAACTTACATCCTTATTCCACATTAGCGGGATTCTTTACATTAATTTGGAAGTTTTTAGCTAGAAGTCCCATGTTTCAACAATTGAAGCAATTCCTGGTTCCCTTTTGACTAATACCAGGATATTTCTTCCCTCAATTTTGACACATTGGATGTTCAATCTTCTTTCCATAGTGGGCTTTATTTTCCAGACCACCCATGTTAGAATCCATTTTCCAATTTTCATCATTGGACCCATGAGACCACTTAGTATCTCTAATAACCATTTTAACCTCAAGGAAACAACAGAAAATATCATCATAACTATCAAATTACCAAATCTCCAATGCATTTTGTAGACTCGGATTTATTCTACTAAAAAAGTGACTCACCTTTCTTTTAGTGTTCATGAAAATGCTGGAGGTGTATCTTGAAATCCTTGTGAAGTTTTCTTCATACACCCTGATGGACTCATCTTCATTATGATTGAGTTTGAGGAACTCTATTTCCATCTTGAGATGGAGGGTTTGGGGGAAATATTTATTGAAAAAATTCTTTTGAATTCCTCCCAAAAAATGAAATCAATTTACTCCCTGGACTTCATATTTTTGATCAGTGTCCACCACGGATCAACTTCCACATCAAAATGGTAGATATCTAGTACAAATTTCTATGCTTCTGAGTATTAGAGGATAGAGAATATCTTTTTAGTAGAGTTAATCCACAATTCTGTGGGGAGGGGATCAGAAGATCCACAAAACATGGGTGGAATTTTCTATATGAGGGATTATATAACAATTTTCTCTTTCCATGGAGGAGGAGGTCATTCCACTTTATTGAAGTTACTATTCATTACATGATCCAGCTGAGCAGGTTCATTCATCAAGTTTTGTGCACCCATTACCATAATATCAGTTACATCATTAGGTAAATCGTCAAATTTCCTATCATGTTGATTTTTGGCACGTGTTCTTATATTTACGTCCATTAGCTATGAAAAAGAAAACACAATTAGAGGGCTTCAATATACTGCTATTAATAATAAAAAGGAAACATTAAACACAAAAGGATATACATTCAAGGGAAAAGTATATCCTAACTTGTGACCCAATAGGTTTCAATCTAGGTTATCCATGATACGTTTACTAACATATATTCTTATTGGATTTTTTATTCCCTTAATAATGGTTCATCCTAATAACATTAAGTTAACAATGCATATCCACTGGGATTGTCAAACCAAGAGTGCAGCAAGGCCCATTTTTGTGCACCAGTTCCCATTCTAGTCTAGTTGAATGATGTGTTTTTAGGTTTTACCCCTATATATATCTATGCCAGAGCTTCCACCAACTATTTGTATCCAGAAATGAATTTATTATCATGATAAACCACTAATTCTATAATTACCAAAATTTATGGGTATTTTCTTAAACATAGTCTCATACCTGAGGTTTAAACAAAAGTACTCTATTCCTAATCTCCAAAAAACTATACCATTCTCTAATACCAAATATAACAAGACATTCCTTTTACACATATCATTACATGATTTTAAGAATATATGAACATCATATTCCAAGACAAATATTTTAATGTCTAGTGTCTTGGAAGAAAATATACAGAAAACAGAAAACATGGGACTAAATAAAGAAATTCTTCATTTCATATTCATAATTAAGTCCTAATATCTAAATAAAAAAAATATTCATTTCATATTCATAAATAGATCCTAACATCTATTGTTATCATACATCATTGTAGGATAAACTATGTTTTATATGAATAAATGTATGATCTAAAACCCCTGTAAGGAAATAATGAAAAGAATAATGCTTTAGCACATGGGTTAGAAGGCATGACATAATGATAAATAAAGCCATGGAACATATGGAATCATAAAATATAATCATAGAGTCACAGTAACGTGGAAGAAATATAAAATGGAATTTATCACAGGCCAAGTCTCATTTCACAAAGAGGATCAGAAGTCAATATTTACTACAAGGATCGTTTCACTTGGTTACATGGGGCAAGGCTAACAGCCAAGATAGTTTCACACAACAACTCATGAGACTTAACATTAGCCAATGTATTGGAGTGATATTTGGGAACACCCATCAAACCATGTTCATGAATATTCTTTCCACATACAGAATCATACATAATCAATCATACATAAACATAATTTTACCCATGGAATGAAATAGATATCATAATCATGGCATAAAACCCAACAAATGGGTGTATCATAAAAGTGTCCATGAAGGAAAGGAATTATATCATGAATGGACATTAATAAGGTATAATACTAATATATAATGATTATATATTTTAATTTTAAGTGAAAACATTAATAAATAGAATTTAAGAATCATGATAATTAAAAAAGATTAGTGCAGTTTAAGGAAAATAAAAAAGATCACTTTAAATTTAAAATAGAGTATTCTTTTAATTAAAACTGGATGTGAAAAAAAGTCATAATAAGAAGAGTTATTTTATAAAAATATTTTTTTCTTACAAACATATTATATAGTGTACTGGAAAATGGGTAACAATTCGAGAAGTTCCCTTAAAACAGGTTTACTTATCATTATGTATTGAGGAGGGAAGCACTTAGCAACATGTATTTCCCTGAAAGAGAAAGATGAATGGTCTTTGATTCATGAGTTTTGATTATGTTAAAAAAATTATAATTTGTACTTAAAAAGAACATATAATTTTATTTGGGTAAAAATAAAGATAGAGCAACCCAAAGGAATAATAGTGGTTCGGGTAGAATCGCTTACCTTAAGTATAAAGATGTTCTTCCCTTGATCATAATGAACTGAATAATCAAATTAGGTTCATTAATTAATTTTTACAGATATATTATATATGTTATTTATTTATTACAACATTATTAATTTCATTCATGCCCTTTTTGGTGAGTTAAAACGATCAATTCCATTGTTTGAGAGTGTCTGTTTCCTTGGTTTTAATTATCTGTTTACTTATATTCATGTACGAATAAACATGTATGATGAGAAGGGTTGTCCAAAATTTAATTTATAAGTTATTAGATAACATACATATGATTACATGGTTATAAAATACATTTGGTTATTTTTAGTGAAAGTGAAACATTATATAAAACAATAATGATAAACCCTTGGTTTAGTTTGGCTATTTTTCCCACAATTAAATTGTTTTCTATAATTATTTTACATCATGTGTGTATAAGGATTAATGAACATTATATAAGATAAAATAAATATTTAATAGTAATTTTAAACCATAAAATTGGTTTCATATATATAATTGAAGATGATAATATAAATTAATAACCCGTTGTCCTTGAAAGTGATAAATCAACACATCCTAGATGTTGTTTTCATTTCTTTTGTATAAAAGGTGGGGAAATGAGAGATGATGATTAATTATCCCATTAGAAAAAAAATTCTAGTAAATTTATGTCACCAGATTTATCATACCATTTGGATGAGGAGAGTTTTGGAAATAAAAGAGAATAAAGGAACATGATAAGAAAATGAAAGAAAGGAACATAGGAATTTTACTCTTGATTTAATCTTCCTCGAGAGCCTCTTTTAAGGAGAGGATTTGTCCTTTTGAGGAGAAAAGGGGCTTCTAGACATGAGGAAGGCTCTTGGGATGGTATTGGAGATTAATTTAGACAAGGAACAAGGTTTTAGGGGAGTGAAGTGAATGGGGGAGGGGGGTGAGTGTGGTTTTAATAGTGGATGAGAGGGGTATTTTCATAATATTTAATTCATTAATTTATTATTTTTCTCAAGAAAAGAAATGGCGATAATTATAGAGACTAAAAAGTGTAAATAGATAATGTGAGTTCGAACCATGTGTGCTTACATGATCCATGATGCTAGAAATAGTGCATTTAACTTAATATGTATATATACGGTAAATTATCGTATTTCATTATTCATAAAAAGGTAAAGTATTTTAGAAAAATACCCAAAATTTAACGTACCCATTTTTTTGATTCGTAGAATCCAAAAATTAAATACATTTCTGAAAAAAATTCTAAATATAATACATTTTATTTTTAATTAATATATTAATTTACAAGAAAAATAAAAAAATTAAAATTAATACTACTTTTCTAACAGATTGAAAAAGTAATTAATTTCCAATATAATTATCTTATGATCATAATACATAAAAATAATAAATTATTATTTCATTTTATGAAAATATTTTATATTTTAATTTATTAAATTAATCATAAAATTTTAATTAATTATACATGACTTACAAAAATACAAACAATTAATCAATAATTCATAAAATAGTTATTAACTTATATTATGATATATTTATACAATATTGTAACTTATATGATGGATAAATTTTATTTATACATTCACTGGTGAGATTACTATTACATTGGTCAGTTTACTATTCATTAGGGTCACATTACTATTCCAATGGTAAAGTTTCTATTTCATCAATATATATTTCTTAACATCAATAGATATCCTTTTATTTCACTCATAATTCATTTATTGTGTTCTATAAGTAATCTTATGTGATTATAATATACGATATAATTATAAGAAGGTAATTCCATTGATAAAACATTGGGTTGTTATAGTTGGATGACCATGATAGCATTAGTTGTGCCAATTAATGGAGTGAGAACATGGTTGATGGTTGACCACAAAGGATTCTTTTGGGAGAGAAGCATATATGGTTTAGAGTTTATGATGATCCATGTCATCACAATTTGTTGAAAATCCTTGCAAATTTTAACTTTATTTACAAGAAGTGTTTTTGGGGAAAAACAATAATTTCTCTAATGATGTGATCATGAATAATTTTTCTAACTACCCTACTACTCCAATAATAGAGTTTTTACCCTATGATGCGAGTTTAGGGAATATACAAGCCAAATTACTTTTATAGAATTTTAATTGTTTTAGTTAAATATTAAATTAATTGTTCATGTTCATTCGGTCATATCCTTTAAATAGAGAATCAGATTGGGATTCTATCTATATGGAAATGTCTGTAACTAGCTATTTTTATATTCTGGGAATAAACTTTTCATAATCACTAAGTCTAATTTTGTGCCCCTTTTCTTTTCCTTTTATTTCTATTTTCATCTTTTCCCCCATTTTTTGTTCCTTCATAACCTTTGGCATCTCATAGGCACAACTTGGTGACCTGTCCTGGATGGATGAAAGAGGGATAGAGAGAGATGAGGGATTGTGTAGATACGGCACCACCCTGGGTGCTCTTCCAGAGCTATAACTGGCATTGGTAGGTATGTGGTGTAGATCTATTGTGAAGATACTATGGTTTCTACCCGTAGGTCGATTTGTTTTAATGTTTTCCCCAAAAATCCCCCTATAGTTGTTTTTTTTATTTCTAATCCCCTTTATTAACTGTTGGTGGACCATCGAATGTCTATCAATGGGTTTTTGGAATAAACCATGTGGTTTAGTCGATTTTTGGATATTTCTATTCTGGAAAAGTCATGTACATGACATTTATTTTAGAGATCACATGTCATGTGTATTCCCTTCAGGTGTAAATAGGATGAAGTTAATCCATGATGTATAGCGTTGGAGGACATTCCATATATGTATAACTTGGGGTGTGGCTAGGTATTTAGATAGACAACTCATGTCAGGGAGCATAGACACATAGGGAAAGCAGCTAGAGCCCGTTAGAGGTACACAACTAGTGCTCACGTCTGATACTTTTTCCAATATAACATCATGATTCAAACAACTGTATTTGAGACAGGGGTTACGTAAAATCATGTTATCCTCCATGTACATAAGAGGCTACTGACTACCAATGAGGGTCACATTCTGTTGGTGGGGAGACTATACCCTCATTATCATTTCATTGAACAAATAATAATAATAATAAATTAAATAAATGATCATATTGATATATAAAATATGGAATATAGTTTATAAAAATAAATTAATCCCAATGTGGAAATCTAGTCCAAAGTAAACAATGTAGAATAATAAATAAGAGAAAAATTTTGGGTGCACGAGAATACATCCCATCCACTAATTGCTCGGTGCTCCTCTACTTATGCATCCAACATTGGGCCCATTCCATTTACTAGATCTACCATAAAATCTATTGGAACACAAAAATTATTTTATAGGGTGTGAGTACAAGATTCAATAGGACACCACAAATGCATTCCTAACCTATTACTCTCTCGTATAACAAATACATTTTATAAAAATAATAAGTGTGTTTAAATAAACACATAAATCAGAACCGAGTGGTCGTGTGATAACTACACCACCATGATATTGTATCTACTTGTGTTCCATATGAGAAGATAATGGATGCTGTTAGTGTTAAAAAAAACTATGCCTTGTATGGAGTCCTCAGGGGGTCATGTGAACATGAAACAAGACGTCATCTATCCATTAAGATGAAAAATGTCTCCCATAGTCCCCTAGTTAAGAATATTATGTACTCACATCAACTATGATACCTCATAGTGTATGGAATTCTAAAATTGAAGGCTATGTTGAGTGAATCCATAACAAAACACCTTGGAAAAGTCATACTTCCACCCTGTACACATGGCCCTCATCATCACCACTACAAGTCTTGTACACTACCCCTATAAGGGATAAATATGTCACTATGGTCAACCTATTTGAAGTACCACTAACATCACCAATGTATGGAAACCAACATACATGATGATCACATAAGCAGGCCCAACATTTAATCATGAGTATAAACCAGAATACATAATAGCATGTGATAAAAATCATACATGGAAAAATATACCCTAGTATCACTCATAGAATTAAAATCATAATGTGTCTCATGACTAAACACACAAAAATATGATCACAGTGAAGAATGGTCAATAAAATTCAAACAAAATAATCATCATGGAAATAAGTGTAGACATATGCCCAATATAGTAAGGAACTTACTACCTTACTGTTGTTTATTTAAACGTCAAGGTTTGTCTGAGGTGTCTTCATCATGCCACATCATCACACTCTCAGAATATTTTCATATATAGATAACTCCTAGAACGTATTTCCAATAATTATGTAATGCTTTCATGTGTATGGTGAGGAAGACATGTCAATGGTGTAGAATCAATTCCAACCTAATATGAAATGATAAAATAAAACCACAAGGTTATAATCATGGAGGGATTATAAAAATATTATAGTGATGTGGGAGTCTCCATGTTCTAAGTTAGGTGTTGTGGCATGGAGGCTCACTAGACATGACCACCACGACATAGGTGAACACACCACAATGCAAAGGTGTGCTAGAGGAATTCCACCGCGATTAAAAAAATGGGAAACAACATTGGGGAGTATCAGAGGCTCACCTCCATGATGTAGATTGTGGTTCCATTTCATTGAATTAGGATAAGGAATTCACCACTACATCATAAAATGGAGGACCATTTCATGTAGTTATTTTGTAGCCCTTATGGGTTTTTATTTGATCCAAATAATGAGAGGAAGAATTAGTAATAAGAAATGGATCTTTGGGGTTTCCATTCACATGGAAAACCACTCATAAAATATAAGATTCCTAAATAAATCCCCATAATTCAATTGGAAATGCCTTCATATGAATAAAATCAAAAACTGAACATTTATGGTCAGAACCCCATGAATACCTCAAGCTATCCATTCTTATGAAACTTATGTGACACAACCACTACGACATGGTCCATAACACCACAACACAAACTCTAATGAATTTATCCATTAAGACACTATTAAACCCATTATGGATCAAACTTCATCAGTTGAAACCACCATGGTGAATGTTACAAAGATGTTTCCTTCGAACCAACACACTACAATGCAACTATCTATGCTACATCATATCATACTATACCCTATGTCTTGGTCATGTTCATCAAAGTCTTGTAGCATATGCTTTGGTAGTAGACTTTTCTAAAACACACTTATGGATCCAAAATCATTACAAATCGTCCATGATGTATCCCAATCCAGGATTTACTCAAGAATAAAGAGAAAAAATGGAAAAAAAGAATTTTATTAAAGCACAATAATTATAGGGTCTCTAAAGACTCATTGTCCTAGAGAAGTATCCCAAGGGTTCATTCTCAAAAAATTCCATAATGTATTCTCAAATGTAATCCTCTCACTCCCAATCCTCCACCTAGTTGCTTTCATGATGTTGCCAAATTTGTAATAGTGGTAGCATCATCTATTGAAATAATTTCTTTTTCTAATATATAATATACATCAGTCACTTGATGTAAGATGAATCAGGTTCTAGATCAACATCCTCACAATCAATAACAAGTGTCGGATCAGCCATGCATCTTTCATGTTATGACATAGGGAACATGGTGTGTATACCTCATTATCAAGAAAGAATATCTTGATGGTATTCCATTATCATCACCCAATTTTTAATATTAAAGGGTCTAATGAGAAATGGTGCTCAATTTCCCTACTTCCTTGGATGTTGATTCCCTAACTTAGTAGTCACTCTTAAGAAAACCCAATCTCACACAAAACACTCCAGTGGTATCCTCCTATGGTTGACAACATATTTTTTTTCTTCTGTGAGTGGTGATCAACCTTTTCTGAAATACATTCTCTCCATCAAAGATTTATTGAACCATGTTGGGGCCTATAACTACTTCCTCCCTAACCTCATGATAAACGGGTTTTGAATGATACAATATATCATAGAGATCCTTGTTAGGATCCATGTGATTCGAATCCTGATAAATATTGTTTTATGAAAACTCAACCAACTCTATGTGATCATCCCACACTACACAGAATTCCATGTGTCAATATTTTATATTATCTTCTAATATACATAGTCTACTAAGACTATCCTTCATTATAAGGATTATGTCTCATTTTAGATTTCAACTGATTCCCTAGGTCCTTCTATAATCCTATCAAAAAATTATCTATAAAATGTGAATTTATATCTAATACAACGATCAACAGAACTCCATATGAGTATATAATCTCATAGAAAAAGATATTTCCCTGCTCCTCTACTGAGTAAGCCTCTTGGAATATTAAAAAGTTAGAATTCTTTATTATCCAATAAATAATCACCTAGACTGCATCATGATTCAACAATATCTCAGTTAACCACATCATAATGCCTATCTTGACATCCTCCCACATAAACAATGTAACAAGAAGTGTCCATATAAAACCTCCACATCACTTCTTATTGAACTATACCCTATGAATGTTAAGGCATCATGTGACAAAACTTTTAATGTACCTCTTCATCCCTGTCCACTAGAACTGGCGTTTAATGTTTTGATATATAATGGATGAACTAGGTTGTTCTGAACATTTAGAGTTATGATAGTCTCTCATAATCTCCTCAATGATCAAATCATGGACTACTAATCTCCCTTTTACTTAGATCACATCATTATCATCCGTCGACTATTTAAGAATCAGTTCCCCATATGCCAAGTGTTCTCTCATAACAATACAATCTCGGTCAGAAACTAGTCCATCCTTCACCAGATCCATAGGCGATGATGTGACCACTAAGGGAGTACATGTAAAATATCCTTGATCTTTGATGAAACCATTTTCCAATCATCCAATATGATCATCATGTTCCATTTCTCATTTCAGGGTTACTCATCGTCCTCTTGCTCAACCGACATCTTATGACTAAGAGAATCTTCAAAAACGTTACAAAAACCCTGTTCATATTCCTTCTAAAAATCAAATGTATGTAGATACACAAACTAGTGACATTATCTAACATTCATGTCTCTGTATATGAAGATATAATAAAGGATATTCTGATCTTTATAAATAATAAATATTACATTGATGAGATAGTGTTGTCTCAAATTCAATGCATGGACAATGGTTATCAAGACAAGATCTTGTGTGGGGTATTTATGCTCAATAGGTCATAGGTTATGTGACCCATAAGCTATTACATTGTCAATATTTATTGGAACCTCTCATATTCAAATACCCGAGTCATCACAATACACTGCATATCCCTTCAAAGGCTTAGTGAGTATCAGTAATGGATCTACCATCAACTTTCTATTTTGATTAAGGAATTCCCCTTGTTAGTGATTATAACACTAGAAAAAACTCCCTTATTTCTTAGCACTTTCCCGAGTGTTGATAGTCCAGATAATTCATATATAAACAATTCGTAATATCCTTTTAATCATTAAAAAATCATGATCTTAATCATGTTTTTTGGAAGTGACTACTACATGAATACCTTGAATTTCTATAGAAACATAGATATAGCCATCTAAAAAACCACATGTACTAGTAAATTCCCCTCGTAAATCCCTAAGTCACACTTCGATAACTTGGTGTAGATCCTATGTTCTTGAATATTACTTAAGACTGTCTTAAGGTTCATAGAAATATGCTCTAGTTTTAGTAAGAATTTGAGGATATTACCGACAAAGACTATGAGGAACGAGTCCATGTATGGGTGGAAGATATTTTTCATGAGATCCATGAACACTATCAGTGCATTCATCAGCCCAAATGACATCACCATGTACTCATTTAACCCATACCTACTCTGAAACATATTCTTAAAAATTCCTTCCACTATAACTCAAAACTAAGATAGCCCAATCAAGATATATCTTGGAGAACCACTGGGATCCTAATAGATTATAATAATGATCATCAACCTTGGATAAATAATATGATATCTTCACCTTCACATAGTTCAATATCAAGTAATCAACACATAGTCAAACAATATGGCCCTCATTGTTAGAGAATAACATAAGTGCACCACACGGTTACACACTTGGCCAGATAAATCCTTTATGATCCCTGTCATCCAACTGCACCATGATATCCTTCAGCTCAGTTAATTCCATAAGATATTGGGGTACCAAAAGGGGTTCAAAATCTAACAAGATATCAATATCAAACACAAATACTTTATTAGGAGTGAGTCTTGTGTAGTTTTCTAGGATGGAACTGTGAGAGAGATCCAAGAATAGAGGAAACTATGATTGGAATATCACTGACGTTGTTAAATGAGATAAGGTTTCCATCTTTGTTGTGATTTTCCCGAGCTGACTCAATGGTCATAGTCTCTATAAATCATGAACACCCATAGATTCCCAGAACTAGTGATAAATATTGGGAAATCTAGAAACTATAGATGGTTTACTTTCATGCCTAATGGTGTATCAGGTGAGACTAATTCATACGATAACATGACTAGTAATTCAAGTCTAGGAACTACTTTTGGGTTGTAAAGGAATAAGATTCAATGATATAGAAAAATATATTTTACATAATGGATTTGATAAAGACCATACCTTAAACTGTAGATGAACTCTCTCTATAATCTACTAGAGTGTGATCCCCAAAATAAATGTGACTGGACTTGGTCGTACCACCATGTCCTTAGGTGTACAAGAAGTTTGGGTATTATTCAAAAAATATCATCCTAACCATTGGATACCTAGTCATGGTTCTATCAACCTTATTAGAAAATTTATGGAACAAAAATGGGTGATATGTTTTTTCCTACCACACTACTAGCTCTCAATCCAGGTTGTTGGGCATGTCTGACTATAATATCCAAACTTCCCATGGTTGATCCACTATGGATCACCACTAGAAAAAAATAAGGATACTAAAATCTAAAACACATTCATTCCACTAGTCCACTATATTTCGATAACATTACTCTTCCATCCATTGGATGAGGTACACACGAGAATAGTAGAGGGATCACCTGTCTGAGTAGTGAAGTGTAGTAAAACACCAATTAATCATACTTCCTCTAAAATCATATCAATGGTAGGCATAATGGAATCCTAGACTCTAAGGGTTATTACCACTTCCTTTTCAACAATGATAACAACTTTATTGACTGGTTCAAAAACTTTAACAAAGCGTGGATAAAACCCTCGAGATTCACCTTGGTGTGGTGTATTGCACATGGTAGGATTCCTGTCGACTCCTGTTTATAGGATTTTGGGGTCAACCTTTGCTCTAAATGTAGTATGTGTAATCAGAATAGGGAGGATATCAATCATCTCTTTCTATATTGTGATACCGATTCTGCTCTATGGAACCATGTATTTGATATATTTGACTGCAGATGGTTGTTTGGTACATCTCTAGTTTCGCAGATTCAGAGATGCATGGAAACCTTGGATTCTAAGAAAATTAGGAATCTGTTTATGGTGGAAATTGCAGAGATTCTTCATGTGATCTTGTATAGCAGGAATGACTATATATTTCTCAAAAACTTATTTAATCTCAATGCATGTAAAATGAAAATTCTCATTGTTATTCGAGAGGCAACCTCGATTCAGAACGATCACTGCTCTAACTCTGTTAGAGATCTTGGGATCTTGAGGCGCATTGGAGTTGACGGGAAATTTCCTCATCCCCAATTTATGATGGAAGTTTTTTGGAAACCTCCTCCTATGGGGTGGATTAAAATAAATGTGGACAGGGCCTCCAAAGGCAATCCGGGACCAGCGGGTTGTGGTGGCATCTTCAAAAATCATTTGGACCAGATCCTTGGATGCTTTTACGGCTCATGTGGATTTTCCTTCTCCTTAAAAGCTGAGATGTGGAGTGTTATCCATGCTATCTCATTTGCTAAAGCCCATAATTGGAGCAACATCTGGATTGAGAGTGATCCATCTACCATTGTTCAAGCTATTTGGAAGGGTACAGTTCACCTAGCTTGGAAGCTCACTTCCCACTGGATTGACATCCTTCAGTCTCTCTCCTCGATCAGCTTTATTGCAACGCACACTTATATAGAAGACAACAGGATTGCTGATGCTCTGGAAAACATGGGTGTAGCCCATGCTATTACGTGGAGTGATGATCTCCATGCTGAGTTGATACCACTTTATATTCCTGATGTAATCAAAACTCCATCCTTTCGTCTGGTGTAATCCCTCCTTTTCTAATAAAAGACCTCTGGTTTACTTTTTTAAAAAAATCTCAATTGTAGGGACTGACTTATAATATCTGGCTACGAAGATAATTCCAAGATCCATACCTAATTCTTAAGTTATAGTCAATGTTTCATTTCAAAAATCTCGGCCTTTGGAGACACATTAATTGACAAAAGTGGTGAAAAATGGATGACATCTGTAAAGTGAGTAGAGTACGCTGATACTATCACCTAGCCATGTTGCAGTTCTATAAAAAAAATTTCCTAGTTGATATTCATCAAATGATGTAAGAATTATTTGAAAAAAACATCCCTAGAGGCCTCTAATAAGATCCCATCTCATCATCTAGTCTAACCCTTTAATCATCACCAATACTTAGAAGGTCCCTCCAGTATGAACACTACCTACATCACCTTCCAATATGAATTTGTATTGATGAGGTTAATGATTGTCTCTATTTTTTTCATATAATAATCAACATAAGTTATTCCACTATTTCCCCAAAAGTTTGGGGGATTTTTGAGCTAGAAACCCTTGGTGTAGTTTGACATAGTTTTTAGAGGTAGCTGGAATGGAACCACTTCCTGCAACACTAGAACAGGCATGAGAACATGTTCTGGAATAGCCTACCTCACTGGCAATTCATCAAAATTCCTACATGGTGAAATATTATACAACATAATGAACATTTGAAAAAAAAAACATTTCTTATCTAGGCTATGGGATCAAAAAAGGTTTTCTTATGCATATTCCCTCAACCCAATGTATACCCATCCTAATTGTCACCCTAGTTTATGTACCATTATGTGAGTAAATGTCATCATATATATATATATATATACTAACACAACAACATGATCATTTCAACTGATTAATTTCATTCAAGATATATCAAAAAAATAAAAACTATCTCAAACATATAGCGCAATTATGGCTTTCAAAAATGAACTACTATGCATCACAACAACAGGTGTATATATAAATATAATGTAAACCAAAATTCCAAGTCACGATGAATGACTGTACATGAAATCACATAAATCACATATCATTATCATTTATATCACAAATGTTAAATATAGTCAAATGAAATAGAAAAACATAATTTCCTCATTTCATGGTAACTTGTTGTTCTACAACAAAGTGATGTCTAGACATTATCATTATTACCATTCTCAAGTCCCAATCATCATAAATCATATCTATCCAGACCCAAACCATGAGAATTTAAAAATAATGTTATTAAAATCCTATTTCTCTTATACCATTTTGTAACATACTCATAAAAACTACCTTGTCCTAGCCGAGTGTTACATGACCTTATGCATGAATCCCATTATTCAATAGGCTATAAAATAATAGTGAGGGCCTTAATCTATCAGTGGGGGAAACAATACCCTCAGTATAATTTCATGACATAGATAATAATAAAAAAGTTAATAAATGGTTAGGGGAACATACTAAAAACAAAATATGGAATATATTTCATACTAATTAATAACTCCAGATGTGGAAATCAAATACAATGTAAATAAGGAATAATTATAATTAAAAAAAAGTTGTGGGTCTGTTAGAATCTACCTCATCCCCCACCAACTTCGTGCTTCTCTGCTACTCCATCCACCATAGGGCCCTTTCACTTTGTTGGGTCTCTCATTAAATCTATAACTGAACTAAAATTACTGAGTAGGGTTTGTGTACAAGAATTAGTAAGACACCACCAATATGTACTTGACATATTTTTATCAGGTATAAAAAGTGTATTCCAAAATAATAATAACTGTGTATGGAAAAAAACATGCATCCCAACACTAAGTGGTCATTCCTCTAAGAACACCCAATTGTACATGAATTGGTTCTATTCTAGAAGATAACAAATGATGTTGGTAGTAACCAAAATATACTATGTACACCATCCTTATGATGTCATGTGTACATGAAACCCAGTGGCATGTATCGATTACAAGGGCCATGTCACCCAATATCGTCTTTCAAGAATATCAGGAACTCACATCAACCAGACTACCTTGAGCATTTACAAAACATAGAACCTTGGCTACCTCATACCTCCACCATGTACTCAGGACTCTCATCACCATCATCACAATTCATGAACACCCCCTATAATGGATAAATATGTCCTGATGGTCCACCTATATGAAGAAACACTAAAACCACCAAGGCATGGTAACACACATACAAGGTGAGAACACAAGCAATAATAAGAATTCACCATGAATGTGTATCAACATACCCAACAACATTTTTTCAAAATCTATCATTGAAAAAGATACACTAATGTATCAATTAGGGAATCAAATATCACAATGTTTCTTATAGCTACACACCCACACCCACATCTAATCATAATAAAGAATGGTCATCCAAATGAAAATAATATAATCATAATGGAAACAAGTGTAATATCAATCTTGATAAGGTAAAGAAATTACTACCTCACGGTTTTTTAGGACATCATGATCTTTTGTTGGAGGATTCACCACCACACCACATCCCAACACAACTGAAATTTTCTTATACACTAGTGACTCCTATAATTGGTTATGAATCATCAAGTAATGAGTACAAGAGTAAGTTGAGGATAAAACGTAAAAGGTGTAGAATAAAATCTTACTCAGGTTCAAATAATCGGAGAAAACAATGAGGTTATACTCAAGGATGGAGTAAGAAACCTTATGGAGATGTGGGATTCTCCACAGTGCACAGTGGAAGATGTAGCATGGCGGTATATTTTACAAGACCCCTATTGTGTAGGACAGAACACCATGGTGAAAGGGTGTACTAACAGAAGATCACTACGGTGAAAAAACTAGGGTATTTCATGTTGGGATGGATTGGTGGTTGACCTATATGGTGAAGAAGGAGGTGGTGAGGAATACAAGTAAGATAGGGAATGCACCACAACAGCGTAAAGGTGAGGTCTATGGTCATGGAGATTTTTTACAGCCCTTATTGACTCAAAGATGTTCTGGATGAAGAGAGTAAAAATGATATATATTTGAGGGGTCTCTAGGTGTTAAATCCACATGGAATAACCCCTCATAAAGCCTTATAATTAATGAACGAAATCCACCAATTAAATTAAAAATGATTCCCACTAAATTAATTACTAAACAGAAATTTTACGGTAGGACACCCCCAAACTGTAGGTTGGAAAATATTCTATAAATAATTCTACATAACCAATACAATGTTCTCTATAACACCATGTCTTAACCTCTAATGAAAAACCACATTTCAATAGAACCAAACCCATTATGGGACAACATTCATCAGCAAACAACTCCATGATAATGGATACAATGTATTCTCCTTTGAACCACCCCTCAATGGTGAAACAATCTATTATACGACATAGTATACTAAACTAATGCATGGTCTTATGAGCTACAATATAGTACCATCTGTTTTGGTAGTATACTTTTCGAAAACATGCTTCATCCTATAAAATCATTATAAAGCACTCATTATTTATCTCAAGAATGTATCAAATAAATAAAAATTGAGGAATAATGGAAACACATATTATATCATAGAATTAGAATTTAAATACTTTGTGAGAAGATCCTATTTAGGGTTAATAACCTGGTACCCCATATGGGTGAAACATCATGTGTGTTTGGTGTAAAAAATATAGTCGATCATTTTACAAAACATGTTGGGAAGAGGTACACTGGAAGGTACCAAATTTAGGGTACACATCATGTATATGGTATACACACCATGTACATTGATAAGTTCATGCTAGGTTGGCTGTGATACTTGTCCATGGAGGGTATTTTGAGAAACCCATCTTCTATCTAAGGATCATATCATGTAATCCCACTTTGAATTAATTTAGCTTCTTTTTTTCCATGGATTCATAATTAGACTTTTGAGTAGTATATTCATAGAATTTTTTCTATAAATCTCAATATTGGTATCTATTTATTGTTTACAGGTCGCGTGGATGGTGTTTTGGTTTTGGAATGTGTTTGTCGGAAAATTTCTTTGTGGTTTGGATTTTCAAAATTCCAGTAGGCTGGGTTGTGTGATGTGAGACCCGAATGATGTTTGTGAACTCATTAGATGGAATGGATTTTGGATTGTAGTTTAGTTCTATTCTAGGTTCACTTGGATAAATCCAAACAAGGAGATATCATGTAGTATCTATGAGTAGATATTGGATTTCTTCTAGATATCAAGATGGGTCACTAGAGGTTATAAAAATGACTAATAAGTTTTGATAATCCAGTAAAACCCTTTATACATTTTTCATAGAGGACAAAAAGAATAATTAAACTAATTTATCATGAATTCTATTATATCCACCTATGTCCTTACCCAATCTTCACTTTTCTATTCATTATACCAATTGAGTACCCAATTATCATATACTATCCAACTTATAGAATGAAAAATCCTACCTAAAAGCCTTTTCTTCCACCAAATCTGATCCATAAGACACCTCATCATTGAATTCATCTTTACATAGTGAATGAATCATACCTTTACTTCCATCCACTTCAGTATGCTCTATGAATTATTCCTCAAGAATGAATTGAGATTACATTAAAATAACATGATTTTATATGCAACTCATGATTGAATATATTAAATAATATGAAAATTAAATTGTTATAAGATTGAATATATACCTCTATGTGTTATTTCTACATCAATATCATGCCCCCAATATACCTTTATCTGGTGAAAAGATCCCAATCCAACCCCCATAATTACTCTTTTAGGTGAGAAAAATCATTCCATAGTAATCTGTTCTCCATTATAAAGACAACACCAGGACCTTTTCTAATAATAACCTTAAGGATTTCATTATTTTTCTAGGGTTTCCCAAGTCCTTGATTGTTCCAACTAAGAATTCTTATTGTTATCATTGGGCTGACCCTCATCCCCCATGGAAAGATTCATTGAAATACTAGAAAAATTACTAGGAGATACATTCAAGCCATAATATCCACCCTAATTTCCCTTTGGATTCCACGGTGGGGTTTTCAACACCTACACAACATATTTACCCACATATTTGAAAATTATTTAAGACCAATCCAAAAACATGAACTCTATCCCAAATTTACCTGTAATCCTATGAAATTATTCCAACTAAAAATTCTAAATCAAACCCTAAACTAAGGATAAAATAAGACTCTATTGAGACTTTAAATCAAATAGTCCCTCACATAGGTTTCATGAAATAACCCATAACAACCATCCACAAGCTCTCCTAGTCCCCCAAAAACATATCAGAGTATGCCACAGTAATCACTTTACCAGCCGCTAATGATTCATCCATCAGCTCCATTTCCCTGCACCATCTTGTAGCCTCCCTTATATAAGAAAACTCATCACACAATAATAAACACACCTCGATTAATTATTGACCTGATGAGTTCCCCAATGATATAATTTCTCCTCTGATAATAATAAATTGAGATTTGATCTACCCTTTCTGGTTGAGATTATGTAAGTCAATTCCCCCTTAATAAACCCATGTTCTTCCCATGTTCTCCTTGAAGATAGTAATTTTACACCTTACATAGTTTGAATGTTTATGGAGGGTTATTTGTGGTTCCCTCTGACTAGTCCTTCTAATAATGGATAATTTTACCACACATGTAAAAAAAATCAGGAAGGCATTCAAAACTAACAAAAGCCCATGTGGCCTCATCGTTCCTCTCAATTAAAAAAACCCAAGCATAAGAAATCACTCACAATAACCTCGCCCATCAGTCCCAGTAAATACAAAAAAAAAAGCACCGAATTTTGAGGAATTTAGCTCAAAGATTTATTGAAAATAATGTGAAATTTCCTCTATGTTTTTCTTAGAAATGGAAATCCATTGAAGGACATGAATTTGGTCCCAAAACTAAGAGGTAAAGAAACATACTTATTCCACTGTAAGATAAACATCATAGTCTTTGAGGACCATGTGTATTCCCATCATAGACCAAATCCCTATATAAACAACAAAACACTTTCTAATACTGTCATTGGATTCAAAAATAATATATTACCACTAGAAATCATGATCTTGTAGTTAACATCAATGTTCCAACCATGTCACAATGTATTTTACATTGCCGATATATTGAGGATTCAATTCTAAATAACCTTCCCAACTAGCATATGCCTTATAAAATCCTTATTAACATTCTTTCACTCCTCTATATTTAAGGAGTCTTATTCTTCTAAAAGTGTTAATGTCTTTAATAGATGCTCCTCAATTATAGAGTACGTAAGTACCATAGAGAAAAACTCCATCAATCCCCATAATTCACAACTCAATAACCATAGAATCGTAGAAATGAGAGTGGATATAGAGGTTAGTTCCCTTGTAAAAATACATTCAAATGTTTTATTACTACTTTTTTTATCATTTACAAAGGGAATCCATTAACAGTGTTTATTTCTCAATAAGAAAGGATACAACATCATAAATAATTATTAGAAAAATGAATGTACACCATTCATATTCATATCAATAATGTGTGTGTGTATATATATATTAAAATATATAAATATAAAATATATATAAATTAATATATGAAAAAATTACATTGAAAATATATATTTAAATATATAAGTCATATTGGAATAAAAATATATTATAAATTTTATTTAAATATTTTATATAAATAATAATTATAGATTAATACTAATAAATAAGTATATTTTATAGTTTATTTAAATAATTTTTATATGTATATTGTAAATAAACTGTAAAATTATATTTAAATACATATATAAGTATTTTTATAAAAATTTATTTAATTATGTACAAATATTTATAAATACATTTATAAATGTGTATGTATCTAAAAAATTATATTTATTTAATTATATTTGAATTGATATATTTAAATAGTATAAATATATATTTATTTAGGTACATTGAAGAGGATTTTTGAATTTCACTCCTACCATCAAGATTCCTCAAACATGATAGTTATGATAATGCAGTCAGATGACATGGATTGCAATGAAGTATTATGTTTCTTTCGACAATAATTGGCCTCAACAGGGACCTTCAGTTTGGAAGAAATCAAAGGTGTCTAGAGTTATTCAATCTATTATTTCCACAACTGACGAAGTTATGGCCTGAGATATTCCTTTTCCTCCTGGTTTAATGGATCATTGTAACTATATTTTCAAGGGGACACTCGCCCTAGAAATTGTTGAGGGGAATTAATTTCTCTCTTAGGAGCCAGTGGATGAAATAAATGAAACATAGGCTCATGGTGACCTCCGATGTAAAGACTACATCCATCCTCAAATTGCTTCTAACTCTAGGGAACCATCATCTCAATTGATGGATATTGACTTAATGGAACTTGAATAATGATAATTTCCACAAACTTATGTGTATCATTATAGAGATAAAAATATTACTACATTATAAGAAAAAAGGATAATTCTCAACATGATAGACTCTACAATGGCCATCTAGTTTTCTCAGATTGTAATAGAGGGATAGTTTTGGAAGTTGATCAGGATGATCCTCTTCAATCCAAGTATTGAACTTTTTTATAATCAATATCAAGAGAATAATGAAGTTGGTTAGGAGATTATACAATCTTTGGTATAATTAGATTCCTCATCCTTATAATGATCTCAACCCCAGTAGCCCAAACCTATTGTCTTAATTTATTACATTATCATAAAATATAAGAAATTACATCTCAAAAGAAAAAAATACTATAGCAATCTTCGTAATCTTGATACATATTTGAGTCCCAAATTACATTCATAAACATAAATTACTACATAATGTTTTCCAGAATAACATATTCCCCCTAGTATATTATTGCATATTAATCATAGTAAACATAGTTGATTCCAAGGAAACAAAAAAAATAACGGTGATCTCAAAAGAAAAGTAACGGTTAAGTTAATCCTTAAAGTCTCTATTCATAAAATCTATAAAAACTACCACAAAGTTATCCAGGTAATATTTAATGTATCGATTCATAAAATCCATAAAAATAGACGGATCATTATTCAAGATGAAGGAAATAACAATTAACTCATAATTACTATATCTTTATGAGAAGGTGTTCTTGGAAATACGTTCTTTCTTCATCCTTAGTTTATTATAACCAAATTGAAGATCAATCATGGAGAAGAATTGTGCCCCATAAAACATCTCAAATAAATCATCAATTTTTTGGAAGAGGGTACTTGTTCTTAATTGTGATCCTACTATGTTCTCTATAATCAATGAATAACCACATTGATCCATACTTCTTCTTCATAAAGAGAATAGATGCTCACTAAGGATACAAACATGGCCCAATAAACTCCTCCTACAAAAGAACATTTATTTGTTTCTTTAATTCATCCATATCCATATTTTCCATTATATACATGGGTTTTTCTATCATCTTGGATCTAGGAATAAGTTCAATGGATAACTCTACCTCTCTTTCTAGGGTTGACCTCAATATCTCTAAGGGAAATACATCAATGTATTCATAAATGATTGGGAAATTCTCTATTCATTTACATTTATTTCTTTCTTCATCTTCACTAATCATTTCAATAATGTAGGCTATGAGTGGTGCTTTTAAACAAATATTAGGCTGAGATATCTATCCTTTGAAAACAACTATATGTTTTCCATTCTACAGAACTGAGATTTCCTTACTTCCCTAGTTGTTCAAAGAATTATACATTGAGGGTCAGTCCATCCCTATTATAATTTCACATTCAAATATGGGATTGACTACTAGATTTTAAATGAGATAATGAACACCCAAGTAAAAAAATGAGTTTCTCTACACTATTGATTATTGGGTAGTCCCTTGTGGTGTATTGAATAATAGTTCTACTTTTTGATGTTTAGTAATTGATTCTATATTCTTTGAAAACCAGGAGGAAATAATAGAATTACTATAATGAGAATCAGAAAAAGTATTTACTTTCATTAAGAGGAAAAATGAGTGTATTTTCCACCACATTATTTGGAGATTCAACTTCAAATGTCATGATAGTAAAACCATTACTATGATCCCTTAGCCTATAATAAGGATTAGGGTGATTTCCCTCCACATCCCTCATATTTGTACAGTAATTGGAAACATGACCAAGTTGTCCACACTTGAAGCATTGGACTTCTGGTAGGGCCCACATCATCTTACCTTTGTCCTTAATGTTGGGAAGTTGAGGCATCACCTCAATATGATAGTTCTGAGAAATATAGCATTCTCTTCCAAACATGTAACATTTCCCTCTCTCAAAGATGTAGTTCCCCATATGCTTCTTCCCACAATTGTTGCATGTGGAAAATTGCATTTTCTTTCGTCCACATCCTTGTTCAATGTTCTCCCACATGGTTTGTTCTATAGATATATTCTTTTAATTGGACTTGGGAGGACATTTCATCACAACGAACACCAATTCAACTTTCATTGAACTACATACAATCTCCATATAGATTTCATAGTCTTGGATGGAAAGATTCTTTCATAGATTAGGTCATAGTCTACCTAATAATCTTTCAACATTACCATTAGGATCCATTAAAAAGTTAGGGTTGTAGAAATAATATCCTGTGAAGTTCATCTCATAGCTTCCCACATATTCATTTTCCTTCTTTTACGACTCTTTTAATTCATTCTCAATTTTAATTTGAATGAAATGCGGAAAATATTTTTTGAAAAGAATTCCCATGAACTCATCCCATTGGATATATTCAGTCACCCGTTTTGTCATCCTATTTTTATCAACCGTTTCCATTTAGGAACTTCTCCCTATGAGAGGTAAATAGACAGGTGTAATTTCTCTTGTTTTGAACTAAAGAGTTCGGAAAAAATCATTTTGATAGATCTTATCCACTATTCAGTAATCAATGGGTTTGTAGATCCATTGAAAGATGGTGGTCATTGAAGCAAAAAGGACATAATTAGAATTTGTTCTCTTTGGGGTGAATCAATACTCTTGGGTTGATTCATGTTATTTTCCATAAATTGAGTCATTTTATTCATCATTCTAAGTAAGGTATCAATTCCAACATCCATCAGAAGGCCACAGTTCCTAGCCTTTTTTTCTCACCATTTACATGGTTTCTCCTATTTCTAACCATTTTATAAAAGAAGAAAACCATATCGATAATCATGTTTAATTTAATAATCTTATATTTACAAGAGAACATTAATGTCATATAACAACACATTTAAACATTTTTATTCCATAAAAACAATTAATTTTATATTAAATCATTCATAATGATTCATAAAAAAATTGTGTTTAGCGAAACAAATCCATTAAGAGTGTCAAAAAAATGTTGAAGCAAGGGACATTATCATGCACTTGTTCACATTTGAATCTAGTGGAAAGAGGTTTGTTAAGGATTTACCCCTAAATATATCTGTCCTAGAACCATATCCACTAGTTCGTATTGAGACAAGGATTAATTTGATCAAAAAACACTTACATAATAATTCACCAAAATACCAGGAAGTTTTCCTATATTTAAACGTTTCTCTAGGGTTCCTCAAAATGTATTTAAAATATAATTTCCACAAATAACTAAACTATATTTTGATACCAACTATGACATCTCACCTTTTTATTACACATCTTTAAATATCAATTTACAAAGAGAGAATATATTAAGTATTGGTGCCTTGGAAATAAGGTAAATAATACATGAATTTTTTTTTAAAAAATCTTATTCATTTTTAATGTCTTATTCATGGTTCATCATCAGTACATTTACAACAACTAATAACCTGAGGATATATATCAATGGAAAGGGTTATCAGAAGGACCAGTAATAGAAAACAAGTGAAATAGTTTACATTTGATCTTGAGAAATATTGATAAGAACATGAATAATATCAATATTCCATGAAAATGAGAAAATGAGGGATATAATAAATAAAAGAACATGAATAATAACTTATATTTGTGTCTACAACATTTAAATGAGTTATTGATATGAATATCACTAATGTTTATCACTGAGGGGTCAAAAAAATTACAAAGGTTGTTCACCAAGGTATCATAAAACTTACAATCTCTAAAGATTAAATTCGTTACCCAATGAATTGGAGAACTATCTTGGTGAACCATTAGTATTTATTAATTAATTTTATCCACACATATCATAATGAATTATCTCATAAATAACCTGTGGAGAATAAATTAAATGGGTTCCATTTTAAAATCATGGTGTTTGAGAATGTGCTTAAAAACAAGATCCTTTTGTCATTTAAAACCCATGAAAAGGTATGAAGGTTTAATTTATGTTAATACTAGAATAACAATAGATCATTTGGAGTTCCATGTAAATACCCCTAGAGAGGATAGTTGTTTTGGAATTCATAAAATAAAATTAAATAATTTGTCGATAAAAATAGAAAAATTTATAGACAAAAATCCGGAAGCATAACAGGTATGAATCATGGATTTAGAAAACATTAAAAAGAGTGGGAAAAAGGTTTTCCCATTAATAAATGAATAATAATAAATTAAATTGAATGAATAAAGTTTATATAAGAAAATTATATAAAAATTTGAAATACATACCACATAAAAAATATAATTCTAAAGGAAAAGCGAATTTGAGAATTCCCTTACATTGAAAAGTGACTCCTAAAATCAACTATCTGGACCATGGTGGGTTTAGGACACCTTAGGATGACTCATAAATATTTAAAACTATTAAAACACCTCGTTGGATGAATTTTTAATGAATTTAAATGATGAAATTGGTGAGTATTTATATCAAAAGTGAGAGTGTTTTTAATTAATTTCTGAGGACACCTCATTATTGTAAATTTCAAAAACATGGGCCTTCCCATGATTTTTACAATGTTATTGGCCACTTGGGACACCTATTATCATTTTTAAGGCACAAGTGTTGATAATCATTTTATATTACATATTACATCATTATGATGTCATTAAACCCATCGAAACTCGGAACTGTATTTTTACTATTTACTGAAAAACAGAATATTTTATAATATTATCATAAATTCACCATAACCTAATATAAATTTTATAAATTAAAAATTAAAAAATTATATTATTATAATAATTATTTAAATATTATAAATTTTACTTTTAATTAGTAAAATGTGTAATTATTAAAAAAATAGTGGACAGAAAATGCATAGTAAAATTTTCAACCCTTGAAAAAAATAAAATTATAATATCATTTGTAATTAAAAATGAGTATTTTTATAAAAACATATAATAAAAAAATAATTAATAAATCCTTAGATTAATATAATAATTTATATCTTCCTAAAAAATACTATTTCTTTTGGAAGAATCAATTTATCAAATTCAATCTAAATATTATGCACATGTATTCTTAAAACCGAAATTATGGTATACGTATTTTGTTAAAAAAAGATTAAAATTTAAGTGACTAATTTCTTGACACATAACCCCTTATAACACCTACATATGACCTAAGGGTGAGGTGTGCGATGGTGATAGACTCAGTGGGGCAGCTATGATAACATCACTTGAGTTGTAATCTCCACTAACTTGAACATATACTATAGGAGATTACATTCAAGCTTAACATATTGAAGCTTGGATTGGTCATGGTCCATAGAGAAGCCTAGTGATTCCAGTTCCTTCCCATGCTCTGGAAAATTGGCTTTTTATGGCCCAATTCTACTATATGAGGCCATCGACACCTCTTTCTGTATTAATTAACCATTATCGTTTCTATTTATAAATAATAATCATAACATTAAGAATATAGTTTCCAATGGTCATATTAACTAATTTTTATAATATACCAACGAACATATATTTGGATGAAACCTAATGGTCACATTAAAATATAGTTAATTCATTATTAATAAGATGTTTTTTTGAGTAAATTAATATAAAATACATTTTTTGAAAATAATTATCATTCAAAGAGTTCGGGTCATTACAATACCCCCCCTTAGGAAATTGTCTCCACTAAAATTCAACATTCTCTCTCAACTTTTAAAAGGAGAGTGTACTTGTACCTCATTGTTTCCTCTAATTCCTACATCACTTCTTCAAAATTTTGGTTCCCCCACAACACTTTAATGAGGTATGTAGTCTTATTGTGTATAACCTTGTCTATATAATCCATGATCTCCACCAACTTCTCCTCATAAGAGAGTTCATGTTCTATTTGTACTACTTCTGGATCCAGGTCATGTGAAGAGTCAGGTATGTGATTTATCAAGAGAGATATGTGTAAAACATTTTGAAATTGTGCAATATTTGGAGTAATTTCAAGTTGATTGGACACTGTCCCTTTGCAGTCAAGAATCTCATAGGGTCCAATGTTCCCAGGGATGAGCTTACCATTCATCCAAAACCTCATGAATCTCTTCCATGGTTAAATTCAAAGGAAGAAATTTTCAATTATATCAAACTCCATGTCCCTTTGATGATTGTCAACATAACTATTACGTCGACTATAAATAGCTCGTTTGTGTTGTTGGATGGCATGATGATTTTTTGTCATCTAATGGATGAGATTCGATCCGAGAAGATTTCCCTCACCAACATAATCCCAACATGTAGGAGTCATACAACACTTCTTATATAGAGGTTCATAGGGTGCCATTTGAATTATTCAATGGGAATTTTTTTGTTTGATAACTCAACTAATGGGAGATGTTGATCCCATCCAAAATTAAATTCCATTTAGCATGTTCTTAGCATGTCCTTGAGTGTTTGAATAGTCTTTTCAGATTGGCCATCAACTTGGGGATGACAGGTCTTACTGAATTTTATTTTAGTACTCATAGAATATTGGCGGCTTCTAAAAATTTTTGATGTGATCCTCGGATCATGATCAGATACAACATAAAGCGGTACTCCAGGCAGCCTAACCACTTCCTTCATGTATATCATGGTGGGTTGGTCAAGAGAGAATTCATCCTTAATATAGATAAAATGGTTAGTCTTTTTTAGATGGTTGACTATAAACTATATCATATTGTTTCATATGGATGTTATCGAGAGACCATTGGAAATGTTTATAGTGATATTTTCCCAATTTTGTGCTTGTATGGATATTGGTTTTAATACCCCTTTAAGAAGTTTTCACTCCTCCTTCACTTGTAAACAGACCAGGACCCTTTTAGTGTAGTTGGAAATATCCTTTTTGATGTTATGCCAACAATAATGATCATGAAGGTCCCTATACATTTTTACTGCCAGGATGTTTAGAGAATGTAGAGCTATAAGATTCATCCATCACCTCCTTCTTTATTTATATAATAGTTGGAAGATATAACCTTGTGTGAAATTTTAGAACACCTTTTGATCAATATTGATGTCAAGAAAATTTCATTCTTCTCATCTGATATCTTCTTCAGTAATAAAGGATCCTCTCTTTAAGATTTATTGATCTTCTCTAGTAATGATTGCTGAGAAATCATTTTGGATAGGATTGATGATGTCCCTTCCAATTCGATTACCATGTTGAAATTTACCTTTTCATTTATCAAAGGACTCTTTGAATACTTATCATTTCTAGGACAATAGTTTTATTCTGACTTAATGCATCAGGGACACTATTTTCTCTTTCGGGATGATAGTGAATTGAACAATCATAGTCTTTAAGAAGTTCTAACCATCTCCATTATCTCACATTCAAGTCAATTTTTTATGAAAAATATACTTCCAAGATTGATGGTCTATTTATATATAACATTCTCCTTGTGTATTTTGGAATATATAATAATATCATACATAAAAACTACCACATATTTATCATGTTAATCCTTAATGATTCTATTCATAAAATCCATTAAAATAATAGGACTATTAATCATGATGAACTGCATAATAATAAAATAATAATTCCCATATCTTATTGGAGGGAATTATTTGGGATATCTTCTTTATCCACTCGCAATTTATGATAACTAGAATGAAGATAAATCTTGGTGAAAAACTGAACCCCATAAATCTGGTCAAAAAAATAATCAATTTTTGGAAGAGGTTACTTGTTCTACACTATGACTACATTCAGTTCTCAGTAATCAATGCATAACCTTATTGATAAACCATTCTTTAAAAGGAGAACAGGTTCTCCCCATTGAGAAACACTTGGTTGGATAAACACCTTCTACAAAAGACCTTGTAGCTATTTCTTTAATTATTTCATCTCCACATTTTCCATTTTATACGGGGGTTTTGATATCATCACCGATCAAGGAATATGTTCAATAGATAAATCTTCCACTCTTTCTAAGGTAAGCCTAGATAAATCATCAGGAAATACATCAATGTATTCCAAAATGATGGGTATATTCTCTATTACTATACTTTTATTTTCTTTTCATCTTCACCAATCATTTTTACAAAGAAGGCTACGAGTGGTTCTTTGAGAAAAAGCTCAATTTATGATATCTATCCTTTGAAAACAACTATAAGTTTTCCATTCAAGTCCATTGATATTTCCTTTCTTATGATTTTTATCTTATAAGTATACATTGAGATCCAGTTGATCCCCAGTATAATGCAAAATTCTACCATAAGAATGAAAACTAGAGTTTCGATGAGAATATCCTCACGAAAGTAAATAGTAGTGTTTTTATACACTATTGATGCTTGGATAACCCATCTAGGAGTCCTTATAGATAGTTATTATTCTATAAATTGAGGGATTGATTCTATATTCATTGAAAACATGGAGGAAATAAAGTAATGAGTAGAACTAGAATCAAAAAAAGTACATGAAATCCTTGGGAGAACAAAGAGATTACCTACCACTACATCATTTAGAGTTTCAACTTTAGTCGCTGTGATAGAAAAATCACAACCATTCTCCCTTGGCATATGATAAGGCTAATGTTGATTTTCATCAACTTCCCTTGGATTTAGATAGTGATTTTCAATGTCTCCATGTTTTCCACACTTGAATAATTGGACCTAAGGTAGGAACTTCACCATCTTCCCTTTTTCATTAGTGTAGGTAATTTGGGCCTTTACATCACTATGATAGTTCTGAGAAATATAGAATTTTCTTATACACTTGTAACATTTTCCACTCCTGAGTATTCTATTTCCCAAATTCTTCTTCACACATTTATTGCATGTGGAAAGTTGAACGTACTTTCTTCCTCTTCCTTGATCAAATATCCTCCACAAGTTTTGTTCCAAAGATATATTATTTTCAATCTACTTGTGAGATCACTATGTCTCATCGAACTCAAGTTCAACTTTCACAGCACTCCTTACGATCTCCTCATAGTTGTTATAATCTCAATTGGAAATTTTCCTCCATAGATGTAGTCATAGTCCATCAAATAATCTATCATCCTTACCATTAAGATCCATGTTAAAGATAGAGGTAAAGTGAGAAATTCATTTGAATTTCATCTCATGTCTTTACACAGATTCATTTTCCTTCTGTTTCAGCTGTAAGAATTTATTTCCCATTTTTATTTGCATTGAAAAAGGAAAATATTTTTTGAAAAATGTTCCCCTGAATTCATCCCATTCCATATCTTCAATCTCACCTCTTAGAAGCTTATTTTTCTTTAGATTTCACCACTGATTAGATTATCCCCCTATGAGATAAATACCCATTGTCACTTTTTATTTTTCTGAACTAGATTTTACAATAAATATATTTTTGATAGAGATTATCCGCTATTGAAAAATCAATGATTCCATATATATACTAAAACATGAAGGTCATTTATGCATGGAGGACTCAAAAGTACATTGATCCCTTTGGGGAGAATATAGTCTCTCAGATTGATTCAAGTTTTTTATCATAACTTGAGTCAATTGATTCTTCATTCTAATGAAGGTTTTAATTCTGGATTTTAAATAATGGTTGTCAATGCCTGGACCATTGTTCTCACTATTTACATGGTTTCTCCAATTTCTCGCTATTTTATAAAAGAAGAAAACCTTAGTGAGAAACATGTCTCATTTAATAATATCATAATTCCAAGGTATATTTTATGTCATATAACATCATAAATAAACATGTTATTAATTAAAAACATTTATATTTTTGATAAATACATTATAATAATTCATTAAAAACATGTTTTTACCCAAAAATATCCCCAAAGAGTGTCAAAGAAGGAGTGAATCAATGCTCGTTATCATGTCTCAATTAATATTCCAGTCTATCTCATAACCTTGTTCCTGGATTTTACCATTTGATAAATATGATCCCAATCCATATACACATGTTCATATCTAGATAAAGGTTTATCTGTTAAGAAACCACTTACATAATATTTCACCAAAATTCTAGGACATTTTCCTATATTTAAACATTTCTCTAGTGTTAATCCAAAATTTTCAAATCTTAATTTCCACAAATAACTAAAACTTCCTTTCATACCAACAATGACATACCTCCTTTTTATTACATAACTTTAAATATAATTTTAGATATAAGGGATCTTTTAATGTTTAGTTTATTGAAAATAAGTTACATAATACATGAAAACTAAAAAAATTATTAAATTTAACTTTAAATCATATTTTTGGATCATTTCAAATAAATTTACTTCATCTCATAACTTGGTGACATATATCAACGGAAAGGGTGAGCAGAAGGCCCAGCAAGGGAAAATAAGTGAAATAGTTTACATATTATCATGAGAAATATTTATAATAACTTGAAGAATATAAATAAGGATTGAAAAGGATAAAATGAAGAATATAATAAATAAAATAACATGAAGAATAACCTGGAAATGTGTCTACAAAATTTAATCAAGTCATTCATAAGCTTATCACGAAGGTTTATCCCTGAGATTTCATAAACAATTCCAATGTTTTTCACCAAGGTATCATAATAATCATCCTCTCTAGAGATTAAATTCTATAACCAATGCATTGGACAGAAATCATTGACACCCTTCAAATGTATTAATAAATTTTATCCAAACAGTTGATAATAAAATATCTCATAAATAACCCATGGAGAATAAATGAAATGGTAATCAATTCAAAATTTTGGTGATATAGAAAGTGCTTAAAAATAAGATCCTTTTGTCATTTTAAACCCAAGGAAAGGTAAGAAGGTTTCATATATGTTAATACTACAATTCAAATAGATCATTTTTACATCCATTTGAATACCCTTGGTGAACATAGAGTTTATGTTATTCAAGATAAAGAATACAATACTTTCTTGACAAAAAGAGATAAATTTTGAGATGAAAATCCGGCACCATAACGGGTATGAAACATGGTTTTAGAACACATTAACAAGAGAGGGGGCAAGGATATACCATTAATAAATGACACTTAATACAACAAAGGGATGTAAAAATGGAAATAAGAAAATGTTGTGGAAATTTGATAGATATAAAACATAAAAAAGAGAACATCAAAGTAAAAGCGAAGTTGAGAATTCCCTTACCATGAATATCACTCCTAAAACACGAATATTAGGACCTTGGGGACATGAGTACTTCTTGGGAGTTAAAACTATAATAGATTCTTGGTTGATGAATTTATAATGAATTTAATATAAGGAATTGGTGCCTATATATAGAAAAAGTGAGAGAGTATTTTATTAATTTGTTGAGGACACCTCATTAGTGGTATTTGGAAAACTATGGGCTTGACCATTGTATTCGCCCATTATATTTTCCATTTGAGACACCTACTATTATATTTTAATTAACAAGAGTCTATTGTCCTTTTATTTTACATTTTACATAATTATGTGGTCATTAAACACACTAAAAATCAATGCTGAATTTTTACTATTCAATAAATAATAGAATATTTTTTTAAATTTTCATAAATTCACCTTAACCAAATGTTGATGTGATAAATTCAAAAATTACATAAATGTTATCATAATAATATCATGAATATGATAAAAATAACTTCTAACTTTAATAATTCTTGATTATTAAAAATGTTTGGAATGAAAATTCAATGAAAAATGCATAGTAAAATTTTTTACACATGAAAAAAAAATTATATTACCTTTTAAAATTTAAAATAAGTGTTATTAAAACACTATCTAATTAAAATAAACATATTAATAAAACCTTAGATAAATATTATAATTTATATCTTTCTAAAAATTAATTTTTTCCCCTCTAAATAAATTTATCAAATTCCATATAAATTTTTAAGGAAAACAATTTTAAAACAGAAATTATGGAATAAAATTATTATTAAAAATGGTATTGCAGTTTAAATGACTAATTAATTTACACAAAAACCCTTATAATAGACACAAATTTCCTTAGTGTTTGGTGTAAGATGGTGATAGACTCTTGGGGTATCTTGGATAACAACGCCTGAGTGGTAATCTCTTCTAACTTGAACCTATCCCATAGGATATTTCCTTAAGGCATAACATGTTGAAGTTTGACATGGTATTGGTCCAAAGTAAACACCAGTAATGCTAACTCTTTATCATGTTCTGAAAAATGGGATTTGTATGTCCCGATTCTACCAAATGAGTTCAACAACTCTTTTTTCAACATTAATTAACCATTTTCATTTTTATTTATAAACAATAATCATAATGTTAAGAGTATAGTTTCCAATGGTAATATTGGCCAATGGTCATAATTGACCAACTTTCATATGATTGTTGAACACCAGTGGTCATATTAAAATATATTTAATTCATTTTTAATGATATATAGTTTTTTTAAAATAATATAACACACATTTTCATCAAACAATTGTTATGAAAAAAGTATGGGCTTTTATGGGAAAAGTAAATAATGAAACACGCAGTCCATTTAATAAATAAACTAAGAAATAAATGAATCCATAGATAGTTTCATTATGAAAATATCATTGATAATAATCACTAAATTCTTAATGAAGAAAATTCATAATTATTGGACTCTATGATCTCAGGTATAATGACACATATACTTATGAGTCCTTTCAAAAGAAAGATTAAAACTACAATTAGAAACATGTTTACTGATAGCTTGTTGATTCACCTCATAAGGCTCCTGATAAATCAGGAGTCAATATGTTTCTAGTCCCCACCCATAAATGTTTGTCCAAACAATTACTCATATATGAAATAATCGATTTAATTTCATGAACAATGTGCATTATCATCAAATATCCATATTGAGTGAAGGATACATAATTTAAAATATTTCAACAGATAAACTAATAAACCTAAATGTAGAATACCATATATAGAAATGATATATTGTTTATGAAATAAACTTATCCATGATATAATAAAATGGATATATAGGGTATATTTAATTTCCAATGATCACTTGAAAGTGAATGTCACAAGGGAATGTAAATGAATAGAAAAAATGAATCAATAAATTTAATGTTAATACCTTCATTGGTCAAAATGAACATAAAACATCCATAAAAATAATATGTATAGTATCAATCAAATATATACCCATTGGAGTAAGAATAAAAGTTGCTTACATTGACGAACTGAAATATCAAAAAATGATATTGATAAAAATCTTAGCAAAAACATCCTTTTCATTTTGAAAATAACTTTTTAAATCTAAAATATCATGAGAAAAATGAGTATTATTTTCATTGGAAATAATCTTATAAACATATATTAGAATATTTAATACATTGAGTGGCCATGATGGTTGGAAAATCTAAAAATGGTATGTTCGCTAAAACAAAGATTCCTTTCACATTTTTGGTAAAATTAAATGGATTTTTTTTCAAAAAAGTTACATGAATATTAATTTAAAAAAAATAACTAAAAAGAAGAAAATGTTAGAAATTAATTTATTAAATCATTTGTAGTAGTTTAAATACATTTTTAAAACACATTTAAGAAAACATGGTTTTTGAAGTAAACAAATTTCCATCCTAAGAGGGAAATGAAGTCTAATTTTCTTAAAAAATTATCTAAATTATTTTATGTATCCTCGAGTCAATAAATGGAACTATTAATTTAAAATATCATGAATAACTAAAGTATAATAAAATTATTTGGTTTTTTTGAAACTGATCAAATAATTTCTTTCTACTAAAATTTGACTGTAAACTACCTTAATTAGAATGAGACTGTGAAATAAACTCATCCAATGATCATAACATTGAAGTAAGAATTATCCAATGAATCAATTATGTGTATAAAATTTATGTTCACATAAAAAGGTAGAAATTTAAAAAATATGTAGTCCAAAATCATCACATGTGAAATCTTATAATATTGAACACAACAAAGGAGTAATACATCCAAATGAAAATAAATTGAGTTCCACTAAATAACATTTAAGTCAAAACCCCTTAGATGAAGTCCATTTTGAAATATAAAATATATATAATTTCAAAAATTTGGTATTAATATTCATAAGTGCTAGTTTGATTGGTTGTGGTGTGTGTTAGAACTCGATGTTGCGTACAACACACACTACTGTATTATTCAAAGGAAAGCGTACCGTGGAAGATTGGGATGTTTCATTGTAAACTTTTGATGTCCCCATTCTAAAAAGTAAATTCGTTTAGTCAAATTGAATATATAAAAGTTTAAAATATTGGATTTAAAAAGGGTTCACTATTAAAAGTTGGTAAAAGTGAAATACTAAAAATGAATTTGTTCTTACATTATATCTAAGAAAATCATAATATGGATTCTAAAATTATAAGGATTATATAATGTTTTAAATTTTGTTAATACTATTCATAACCTCTTTTGAACATGTTTTTTGGTAAGTCATGGTGCGCTTGAACTCGGTGTTGCATGTAGTGCAAGTTATTGAATTATTTTGATGAAATAACACTATGAAATCTTGGTGTGTTACATTCTCCCCTACTTTAATAAATTGCGTCCTCGCAATTTGAAATTATTCCTCGAAAATAAAAGGTTAAATATAGAAAATATGTTTATGGGAAAACCCACATCAGAAATTGGGTTGATAAAATTTAGTCTTAATAAGAGGAAAAGAGAAATGAAAGGGTCACCACCAAATTATGATCTCTATTTAGAGAACATTGGTTGAAATTAGAGACATATAATTGGAGGAAAAATGTAAATATTTATAGGTAGTGATTGAAGTCATCAATCAAAAACAAGTGTAAAATTGATGGCCTTAAATTCATCAGTCTATGATGATTTAAAATACCATCAGTTCATCAAAACATATGGTATTAGGAAAACACATTTTTTTGTTTTAGGATCCCTTCCCTAAAGTATAAGAATTAATTTTTTCATTGAATAAGAGAAGAAGAAAAATATATACTTGACAAGTAGAGTCTCAACCTTTAACTAAGTTCTACCACAAACTCATCTTTCACTCTAAAAGATAATAGAACTTAAAAATAATATTCTATTTATCCAATTAGTATAGGGTTAAAAAAGTGAATTTATAATTCATCTAGAAGAACCATTAAAAAAATGAAATTATTCAAACCAGGACATCTCTTGGTTCAATGGTAGGGGATACACCCTTGTCGCCCTTCGGTTGTGGGTTTATGTCTCGCGGCCTTATCGGACGCGATGGGTTGCCGCCTAACCTCCGGGTTGTCCTTTTACGGCAATCCAAAATAATCCAAACTAGAACTATCCAAAATACTTCCATCCAAAATTTATAAGGAAGGTAAACAAAGTGAAGATCCTTTTTTTCCGCGTAATAACATGTGATCACCTTCATCATGTATTCTTTTAAAACACTGCAACATCCTGAAATACCATAAAACCTTATTGATTACATTCATGATCCCTTATTCCTTGTAGAATAATAGAAATAATCCTTCAATCCAAAAATGTTATAAACCCCAACAATGATGGAATATACAAATCATTAATCAGTTTCAAGGTAGTCAAGAATATCCAATATAATTTATCCAAATCAATCATGTATTGTTCTAAAATCACTACCTCGGTGTCAGAACCATATTTGGGTTTATCTTTCACTCAACCATATATTCTCCAAAAATTTAACCTGCTATTGAGTCACTTTTCGTTGTTCCACACAATCTCAAGTCCTTAATGAAATAGTTCTGCAGTACAATCCGTATATACTCCATAATTATTATAACAAGTACATTATTGATACAACAGTCAAATGACATTGTCAACATAAGAACTCTAATCATTCCTCTTCATCTGTGGTAGTATCATAACTTGATTATTATCCAATAGCATCATTTGCGGCATAGTCTGATGACTGAGACATAGGTTCACATAGTGTCCAAACTCCTTGCAAATGAATCATTGTACATTTGAAACCATTTTCTTAACCTTGTAGTCACATACATTGTGCCCCTTTCCTCCACACTTATAACAAACTCCCATTCCTTTCAGGAAAGTTCCAGGGTGTTTCTTTCCACAGTTTTCACATACGGTAAAATTATTCTTTTCCCTCTTCCCTTCATCCATATTTCTCTCTTCCATCCTTTTCTTCTCTTTCTTCCCTTCAAAGCCACAGTACTCAGTAAACTCTTTACTTATCCTATCAACACATGATATTATTTCTTTATATGATGATAATATATGCGAGACTATTTCTCTTATAAATTCTGGCTTAAGACCATGAAATATATGATCCTTCTTTCTCTTTGTATCATGTCCATTGTTGGACTTCTCATTTCTTCTACTGGGCGCCATTCCTAAACAATGGCATACACTAGATTAGTTTATGAATAAAAATACCTAATCCCAAACTTGTAAAACACATAACATAAATTAAATAGTTTATGGATATAATCCATCATCATAAAAATGTCTCCTTTGAGGAAGCATACACTCATAAACCCTTCATAATGGTTTGTAAATAAAATGAGAATTATCCTAAGCATATCCACCGGGAGTGTCGTAACCAAGAGTGCAACAAGGCCCATTGTCATGCACTAGTTCCCATTCGAGTCTAGCTCAAAGCGGTGTTTTCAGGTTTTACCCCTATGTACATCTATGCCAGAGCCGCCTCTACCTGCTCGTATCCAGACAGGGATGTATTTCTCAGAAAACTCACAGAATCACTACAATACCAAAATTCTAGGAAGTTCTTCTATACTAATCATAAAAGTCCATCTTAAATCCATGTGCTCTAATCAGATTTTATCTAAATATAGCTTCCAAGGTTTGTACTAAACATCCTTTGATACCAACTGTAACACCCCGACCCCAGTTACCCAGAGTCGGTGCATTATTACATAACATTGGCATGATCACAAGAAAGATAATGTCTCGAAATACCGATTAGTTTAGTAGCCTTGGAAACACTATATATATTCATAAGTCTTACATTACATCATAAAAATGAAAACTAGAAAAACTACTTTTCTTCATAGTCCACACTCTTATCCCCTCAAACTACCCCTGCAGGTCATTCATAAATTACTTCTTCCCATCCTGGGAAAAATAAAACATAGAAAAGGGGTGAGATCAAATGCCTAGTAAGGATAACAATATAGCGGAAACTTTCATAAATAAGAATAAATATTTAAGGCAATGTATAACTAAAACAAAATCCTTTTAAACTTGAACTTCAACATAGTATGGCAAAAATAAAATGAAATACTGCCATTTACTTATTCACATTGATATTTTACTAATCGAATAATCACATGCAATATAAATAACCACTTTCATAATTATGGAATGCATAATGCAAGACTATCATAACCACATAGCCAAGGCCTCGTGCCAAGACTACAAATAAGATTTTTCCAAGGCCTTGTTCCAAAACACTAGTTTGTCTCATGAGACCTACCGATGCATCGAGGAGTTATAGCGGGCTCCACCCGTCACTTGCTAAGTCCAATGCATTCCCATATGAAAAGGTTTAAACATAACATACACGTTCGTATTAAAACTAGCATAATAAATGTCAATACTTTCTCCATAAACCTTGAATTGTATAAAAATAACACATCCACAGTAAAACATATCACAAAACCTTCAATACAATACAAAAGTTTTGTATCATAATAAATCAACTTCAAATTAGCTTAAAATCCATCAAAGGATGTTGACATAAATGAAGTCAAAACTATATGAGAGAAATATCTCTTTTCTCGAAATCATTGAAAAGTCACACATTTATAAAGGAAGTAATTTAAAAGAGATTTTTGAGTCAAAGTGTCCCATACCATTTTGAAACTTTTGAAAAGAAATATCATTTCAAAACCATCACGTCCATATAAATAAATCCTTAAAATCATTTTGAAAACATGGAAATTAATTAAAATTATTTAGAAAGATAAATCATTAAAACATTTAAAATTATGATCTTGATAAAGAGTACCTTTCACAAATTCTTAAAATATTCATTTTGAAATCATTTAAAACTCACATAATTATAAAATAAAACATTTACATTGAAAATATTCATATAAGTTTTTAAGGGAAGATTTGACAATTTTATAACGGCGGTAAATAACCGCACCCGCCGTATAAGTTAAAAAATACATTCTTACCTTAAATTTGTCGAAAAGGTTAAAAGTTCCTTATTTGAAAAATGACGGAAGGATTCCTTTCAAAATACATAAGGGTGTAAATGACTTTAACCCATTGTCTAGTAAATATTAAAAATGTTTTTAAATACATTTTTAAGGAACATGGATGTGGTTGATAAAGAGATCCCAGTAGATAATTACGTATAAACAACCTCGGATAACAAAGAGATTGTGAAATAAACCCTTAACTTGTACTTTTCCTTGGTTGGGGGTTGGTTAACCTCCTGTATAATGTTGAAATAATTGTTATTAAATTATACAAGAATCATATACATTAATATGATATCATATATGATCTTTTAACATTGATTTGTTAATAATATCTTAGTATTATCGTTGTTTCGGGTGTTAACTTAGTCATTTTCTTTTATATGTTTTGTTACGTAAGCCATGTTTGTCATGGATAGGTTGTATCTTATTCATATCCAGAATGATATCAAGTCCTTAAACATTATTTTTAAATCATCAAATGATCATTATAGTTAAATGGATACGATGGAGAATGAATCTTATCGCATTCTTGGAGACGGTAGTCCGTACGTACGCATGAGCAACAAAGGATGTTGACATAGATGAAATAAAAACTATTTGAGAGAAATATCTCTTTTCTCAAAATCAATAAAAAGTAACACATTTATAAAGGAGGTAATTTAAAAGATATTTTTGAATCAATGTTTCCTAACCACTTTGAAACTTTTGAAAATAAATATCTTTTCAAAACCTTCATGTCCATATAAATAAATCCTTAAAATTATTTTGAAAACATGGACACTAACAAAAAAGATTTAGAAAGATAAATCTTTAAAACATTTAAAATTATGATATTGATAAAGATTACCTTTCACAAATTCTTAAAATAATCATTTTGAAATCATTTAAAAGTCACATAATTATAAAATAAAACATTTACTTTGAAAATATTCTTATAATCTTGTAAGGGAACTTTGACGATTTTATAACGGTGGTAAATAGCCGCACCCGCCGTAAAAGTTAAAAAAAGACATTCTTACCTTAAATTTGTCGAAAAGGTTAAAAGTGCCTTGTTTGAAAAATGACGGAAAGATTCCTTTCCAAACACATAAGGGTATAAATGAATTTAACCCATTTTCTTCTAAATGGTAAAAAAAATTAAATACATTTTTAAGTAACATGGATGTGGATGATAAAGAGATCAAAGTAGATAATTATGTATAAACAAGCTCAGATAATGAAGAGATTGTGAAATAAACCCTTACCTTGTACTTTTACTTGGTTGGGGGTAGGTTAAACTCCTGTATAATGGTAAAATTATTGTTATTAAATTATAAAAGAATCATATATATTAATATGATATCATATATGATCTTTTAACATTGATTTTTTAATAATATCTTAGTATTATTGTTGTTTCGTGTGTTAACTTACTCATTTTCTTTTATATGTTTTGTTACGTAATCAATGTTTTTCAGGGATAGGTTGTATCTTATTCATATCCTGAATTATATCAAGTCCTTAAAAATTATTTTAAAATCATCAAATGATAATTATACTTGAATGGATACGATGGAGAATGAATCTCATCGTGTTCGTGGAGACGGTAGTCCGTACGTACGCACGAGCGACAATATCATTCTTTTGATATTAAAATAATTTATAATTGGATGGTATATCATACATAAAGAATCATTATCATGTTATATTTATTAATTAAATGAATTATAAATCATTATTATACCCATACAAATAATAGTATATTGAAAAACAATTACACCATGACGTGGAGACGGTAAGTCGTACGTACGCACGTCTCGTGACATGTCATTCAAAGGATGGATAGAATACTGAATATGGCTGTACCATATTTATAATAATATTACAGTATATAAGAGATATTGGATTCATTGTTTTAGAATTGGAAAAACAAAGAAAGAAGAAGTTGAAGAAGAAACGAATTTGAAAAAGGGTGGTGAAAACATTATCTCTTCTTCAGGTTCTTCCTTTTGATTTGATCAAAAGGGAACCTTAGGTTGGATTTATGATCACACAAAGGCCTGTAGGATGTAGTGAGAGAAGTTGAGAGAGTATTTGGTCAGGGGTTGTCCGAACCAAAAGGCTTTTAATGTGTGAATTAGTGAGAAGAGGGAGTGCCCTTTTATAAGGGGGGTGATGGGCACCTTTGGAAAAGCTATAAATATTAATTTATAATAAATTCATATTCGGTTTCTAATGGTTCCAAAGTTTATTATTTAAAGGTTAAGGTGGGTATGGGTGGACAACCACTCAACCAATAGAATTTATACAGGTTTGGGTTACTATATTAACCTTATCTTTAAGTATTAACTCTAAGTTAATTAGTTTCACTTTTACAATGTCTCTTTGTATTTTTATATTATATGGTTACTAAACATACTATATACCTCCAAGAGACCCCCCCAAGTGGTAAATTAATGATACAAATATCATGATATAAGTTTCTTGGCCAAACCGTAGATTTCTAGGAATTTAATATCAATTAATAATATAATATTTATTTTAAAAAACTCTTTTATGTCAATTGATTTTTGTGAAAATTATAACATAATGATTACTTCGAACAAAGTTAATTAAGTCAATCCTAACATGTAATATTAACCCTTAAAATTAGTTTAATTCATAAAAATTCTCAAATTATATTTATTTTGGTATTTATAATATCAATTATTTTAATTTTTCAATATTATGGTAATTACTGCATCATCATTATGTCATAAATAAATTAAATTATTTAATGTCTACAAATTATAAATAAAATATCCTTATGTAGTAAATATTTTTAGCTTTCTAATGAATATTTACAATAGAATTTATCTTATGTATAACCCTATATTAAAAATGTTTTAATAAATAAACTTTGATTTTATCTCTTTTAACTCTTCTTTTAATTAAATAATAATAAATGTCCTAATCTAATCCATGTGGACCTAAATGATAATATTTTATCCCTAAGGTTGATTTTGTTCGAGATACACTTGTCCAATAGAATCAGGACATGTGTTAGTGTAATATAAATATCATTTTTACCCTTAATTACCCTATTTACTTTTAACTGTGGTAAATAAATGTAAACAGTTACTATTCACCAAAAAATATTTTCATCTCATTGAACCACATTTTACCCCATGATATTAACCGTGTCTCTCGGAGTTTCGAAATTCCAATCACAGAAGCTGTAAAATTAAATTTTATGGAAAATTCAGTTTTTTAACTACCACTTAATAGTTTCACTATTCATAAAAAATTGCAGTTTTTAAGAACAATGCCAAAATTTCACCCTAAGCTATAATTGATATTCCAAATTCAAAAATGATTTCTATTTTACATAATTACAAACATATAAGTTACATTAATTAATTTTATAATTAATTTCCGCTGTCACAACAAATAGCGTGTTTTTAAGAAACAATATATATCAAAAGATTGATAATTGTTTATGTCCAATTTCAAAGTGAAATTAATTCTAATGAACGCTATTGGATAAAATGGTAAAAATATATTCTAATTATACTTTAAAACCACACAATAGTATAATTTATCACTATACATTATTTTGATTAAAAAAGTTGTTTTTGAGTATTTTTCACTATTCATAAAAATTGGAAGTTCTCAGAAAAATACCAAAAATTCAAATTTGGATAATTTCGATATTACGTATCCAAAAATAAATTCCATTTTGAAATATAAAATATATATAATTTCAAAAATTAGGTATTACAATTCATAATGGCTAGTTTGATTGGTTGTGGTGTGTGTTAGAACTCGAAGTTGCATACAACACACACTACTGTATTATTCAAAGGAAAGCGTACCGTGGAATCTTGAGATGTTTCATTATAAATTTTTTATGTCCCCATTCTAAAAAGTAAATTTATTTAGTCAAATTGAATATATAAAAGTTTAAAATATTTTATTTAAAAAGGGTTCACTATTAAAAGTTGGTAAAAGTGAAATACTAAAAATGAATTTGTTCTTACATTATGTCTAAGAAACTCATAATATGGATTCTAAAATTATAAAGATTATATAAAGTTTAAAATTTAGTTAATACTATTCATAACCTCTTTTGAATGGATTTTTTGGTACGTCATGGTGCGCTTGAACTCGGTGTTGCGTGTAGTGCAAGTTATTGAATTATTTTGAAGAAATAACACACTATGAAATCTTGGGGTGTTCCATTTTTTCCCATGTGTAAACTATATAATTTCATAATTTAGTTAGTATTATTCATAACCTCTAATTTAATTTCTATGTTATAATCTTATACCACATTAAAATTCATTTTGACTTGGGGTTACGCATCCCAAAAGCTATCAAAGAGCTCAAATTTAAAGAAATAAATTTCATATGTTCTTTAATCTATGTGATATTTTTCATATAAAATATCAACTAATATATTCTTATTTTCTAATTTTTTGGTGTTATATTCTTCCCATCTAAAGTAAACTATGTCCACATAAATTTATCTTGCGCTCAGAAATTAGGGGTTTGATATTTGAAATTTCCTTTATTGCAAACCCACATTATAAAAAGGCTAATATAATGAAATATTAATAAGATAGAAATGGGATGTACAATGGTCATATGATATCACACATAACAAGCTTTCTATGTAAGATAACATTGGTGGCATGTGAATATGTGAACATGAAATAAAAATCATAAATAATTATAGTTAATGAAAGAGGTCATTAATCACAATAAAGTTAATGATTAAAGGAAGGTTAATAACTTTTAAAGATCCCGTGTTTTTGGAATGGGTTGAAATTCTAAGGGATTTTGAGTTTTTCAGTTTGGTAAAAGGATATAATAGTAAACTAACCCCTAAAACATAATTATATGAGTTATAACACTCAAATTTTTTGTTTTTAGACTAGGTGTAAGGCCTAATAGTTGTCTCGGGTGTTAAATTGAGTTTTGGGAATGATGGTCCCTGAACAGACAAATCCAGAAGAAGATAGAAGAAGTGTATGTTTTTTCTAAAACCTTGTGGCCTAATTAGAGAAACTATGTGGCCTGTCCAGTGAGCCTAAGTGCGTAACATGGTTTTTTCTAATCGTTCGCATGAATCTCTAGAACCATGCAAGTCTTGGAGAGGACTTCATACTGGAGGCTACATAGGATGAGTAGATTTTGTAAACATATGTTCATATCCTTGTTAAGGGGGTTCCACCATAGACGGTAGCAATGCATGGTTAGCACATAGTTTTCTAATGTTTTCAATAAAACCCTATGGGTATTTAAGTGAGGTTATTTTATGGGGTTTACACTACTCTATTTAAATCTCATCCTCTTCTTTTATTTCACCCACATGCACAACACCTCTTCCTCACCCGCTGGAGCTCCTCATCCCTACATGTTAGTATTTGAGTTACCTACTAGATCTGTCCTATGATACGAGTTTCGTCAATCATAATTCAATTCTCATTATAAGTGTGTTTCACAACATTCTTCGATTTTCTATTTATATTTCCATCATTGATGATTTCTTCATGTTAACTAATTCATTCCATTTTAGGGTGTTTTCTCATTTCATTGAGTTCTCTCTAACTGGATAAAATTAGATAGAAATATTAGAATATTGGACAATCTTAAGTATGATGTAGGTAGTATTCATCTTTTCCACAAAAATATCATTGTTTTATATGATAATCAACATTAACACTTGTCGTATTTTCTATGTGACACCTCTAAAATGTTAAATTCATGGTGTAGATGATAATTCATTGAACTGAATGGATGTCACTATTAAATTTTATCATTGTATGTTTCTCACCTCAATGTAGAACACCCCTTAGGGTGAATTCATAAATTACCATATTAACGGAGAAATATTTTTCTAGTAAAATGACCTCTTGAGGTCCAATGTCTTATAAAATGTAAATATGTTAATAAAGTGGATTTTATTGGAATTTGGAGGGGTTTGAACCTCCTATATATCATATCATAGTAAAAAATCGTCTCTTAAGTGGTTATGGACAAATTTACTAAAAAATATACTTGAGGATGTGGGTGTATAATTATTATTAGAATGGAAGATATTATACCTTTTTCATAAATGGAATAACTGCCTATACATAGTTTACTTATCCCTTTTCCTCGGTATCTAATTTTTGGTATAATTTTTTAATGAAATTTTAATTGTCATGGACACTAACAGGACCCTCGTTTTTGTATCAATTATAAGTGTTTAATATTATGAATTTAGTATGAATTTTTATTTTTTAAAAGGAATGGAATGTAATATGTCCTTTCATCCCATATAATAAATTCATGATGATGTATATTACGGTATGACACTGACAATTTAATCATATTGGATTCCTTATATATAACCTTGGACGTTAATTATTTTGAATGACTTGGATTTACTCCTTGGGAACCACCCAAGCATTTACAAACTTTATTATAGACCCACTCCATGGATTCGAAGAGGTCTCCTCAGCCATGGGGCCTGGGATAATAGACCTCATTTTTCTCAAACTTGATGCATAATATATCAGGCATATACTGTAGGTTAATATTTAATTTTTATCTTGTTTTTCGATTTATATACTACCTTTGGAACATTTTCATTGAGTCATTTTGTAGTGGAATACCTTATATTATGATTATAGGTACGTCTCCTAGGTATATAACCCCTATTGATATTTGATACCCTTATTGGTATTCCTTGGGAAAAAACATTGGGTTATTATGGTACAGGTTTATTTGTGTAAATGATTTTCTAACATATAAATATATATACATGATGGAAGGTGTGTAGATATATTCTATCTTAGGCCAAAGGAGTTATGGTTAGTCAGCTTTCCTTGAAGAAGATGGTCCTGACTTGTTTATTTTTATTTATTTAATGATTTAGTATTAATACCCTCACCCTATTTTATTATATATTAATTAAAATGGTGTATTTAGAAAACTTTGGTGGGGGAATACTGAGTATACCTCACACCGTGTTTGAGCCTCCATTACAATTTTGTACCAAAACATGCCTCATGTTTGTACGATTAGGGATAGAGATTATTATCTTTGTTTTTCGTTGTACAAGTGATCATAGGATCACGAGACTAATCCAGAGATCAGGATTCCCATGAAGATATCCATTGAGTATTTTTTCATTCCCATTTGAATCATTTATATTTACTGTTTGTGTGTCTTTTCCTTGAATATTTTAGATTCACTTAGACATGAATGGTTGTGTAATTGGTGTTTTCCACTATATCAGTTATTATTATTATCTTTCACTACTCTTTGTCTTTTATTATTACCATGTATTCTATCTTTTGTTTTATTATCTATTATTCCATTGTGATACCCTGATCATTTGTGTATACACTCCCCAATATATGACTATTTGACTGTCACTGCTAGTCGGAAGCCTCTAGAAAAGGGGAAACTTGCTTGAGGTCATGTGATCAACTGACGCAGGGCGCCGTTTTGGTGGTTCTTGGTTCGGGACATTACAATGTGGTATTAGAGAAGGTTTTATTTCATTTTTTCATACTATTTTGGATTAGTAGATATAATACACAAAATGTGTTGGTTCTTGGAAAATAGCTTTGTCTTGGATTGATCTCCCCATTCACGGGGAAGAGACCATGTTGAAAGGGACGAGAAATTTTTTCATGAGATTCATTATTATTGTAGATTATGATTTCACCTTGAGTGACTGGTGTACCATTCACTATTTACGGAATAATGAGATTTATGTTATCTTACCCTTGGATCATTATTGATAGGAAGTAGCATTACATGCATTAAAATAGGAAAATAAAGAGTCACATTCCATGTATATATCATGCTAGGTAGTTGCATTCTTTCGTTGCTTGATATTTTGATATGTGACTAGCATGTTTTAGTATCATGATTACAAGTATACCATTTTTAGGAGATTAATTATCATGATTTCGAATAAAACATGTTTCTATAATTCTTATTCTATGTTCTTGTGATTAATTTACCATGCTTATATGTTTACCATGCTTTGGTGTTTTCCCTAGTTAAGTATTTCCCTTCCATTTAATGGTGTCATGATTCTGTGATTATTGGCATGCTTATGTGTATTTATTTCTATGTGTTATAATTAATTGTGATTTTTATGTTAAAGGGATATTTAATTAATATTTATTCAGCAACATAAGTGGGTTTTTCAAATACATATTGAGGGTGGAATTATATTTACTAACGGATTTTGAAATGTTTGAGACATGGATGAATAGTTAAATGGGATGAAGCATACTGGTTGCTATTAAATTGGAGATAAATTGCAATAAATAGAGTGTGTGTGTTCTTTATAAATTATGAATTTTTAACTCATATTATTGAACCTTTATATAAGTTCTTTATATACCTTGAGAATGTTTTCTAAATATATAAGTTGTTAAATTTTGACAAAAAATTAATTGGTTGGTAAGAGAGTATTTACATGACATGACCCAAGTTGGTCATCTTAACCTCTTATAGTATAAGATAGAGAATACTCAAACCATTTTGGTTGATCGTGGTGGTAAATTTTTATTAGATGAACCCCCTAATTATGTTTCATAATTTTAGTGATTCAAAATGTTTTAGTTTTCATTTAGATGAACCCAATATTGATTAAAGAGATACTTGTAGGTCACCGTTATTTTGATATTATTAATTCTTAACCACATGGGGGTATGATATGTTATATAGGGATTATATTTTAATGTTTATAGAACCGCATATATAGAGCCTCATAATGAATTATATTTGTATCTTACTTGACGAGTCCCCTCTTTTATTTACAATGAACCTATTTTTTTCTTTTCAGTTGTAATTATATGAGGTGATAGCTAATTAGAAGGACAACTAAAACCTACTATTTATTTTCCTGTGTAGTTTGAGTTTAAATTTTCATTAACTAATGAAAACCTTGATTATCCTTATGGAAAAATGAATTTATGTGATAAATTAACTAATTCTGACAAGATGTCCATTAAATAAATAATACCAAAAAGTAAGTTTGATAAATAATTCTTTTGTTCCTTGTGTATTTAGTTAAATAGAATTTTGAATTAATATAATGACATAAGTCAAACCATAATGTAATGTTCTTAGTTTAAACCCCTGAGTATGTGTACATTAAATGTTTCCTTAGTGGTTTCCTTAGAGAGAGAATGTTAATATTTCACTTAGGCATCTTTTCCTTTTTTCTCTTCAACATACATGATATGTCATTGATCCCAATGATCCATTATGGTGTGACTATATTTTATGATTCAACATTTTATGCTTTATTAAAGGGTATATCTCATTTTAGGTAGTGAATTTAGGAGTTAATAACCATAATAAATGCTTGTGAGGAGTTTTAGATGAAAGGTACAGTTTGTTCTGAGTAGGTATTTTAGTTTCTAAAATGAAACCCACGTGGGTTGGATGGTTGTGAAATAAGTTGAACCTTATTAACTTTGATAGAATCATTTAATTCTAGATTTCAGTGGGATAAACATACCTATGGTATGGTCGGCCACCTGGTAGGTCGTGTGATTTTTCTTCCTTAGTGATGTATGAATCGGCAAGTCATCATCCAGGTTAGGAGTCGTATGGGGTAATATGAATCTAGAAATTAATATCCTATTTGAGCCATGAGATATTTTAATTCATATGGCCAATATCCCAATGGATAGTATTAGGTGGTGTGCATTTTTTTTATGAGTCCTCAGGGTAGTACGTGTAAATACAGGTGACACCCATCTAGTTTCTAAAAGAGGTACAATAAAACATAAATTTTTAGTGGTAATTGTTAAAGCCTTGAGATATTAAGATATGTCAACAATTCATCTATGAGTTAGAGTGACCTAGTCGTTAAAGAAAATATGAATAATCTCAATTCGTAGGATTGTGTTCGAAAAGGATTTGGTAGTAACACTATAGGTCAGTTGAGGTTTGGATTTTTTTCATATTGATATTGCAAATGTGAATGTTACTTAGGAGGAGTGTTATGCATACATCTAGAGTAATATATTCTAGCACACTAGTGAGCTTCTAGTTCCTATATTTTCCTATATGATACATGGATTATGTGTGTTGGACACAACATGGATCGTGGTTAGTGGTTGATAGAGTGGGTTCTTTTGGGTGAGTTTTTGTTTTTATGAAATGGAAATTAGGGCACTCTTAAGGTGGGAGTGATGTGTTATATGGATTATAGTGTATTAATCCAAGTAGTGGGAATGAAATATTATATGAATAGTTGGAAATGGTCATCACTACTTTAAAATCCCTTCGGGGGTGGTATGTTTTGTAATGTGTCAGTGATTTCAAGGTAACATGATAATGGAATGGTCTTTTTGTATGAAACCTATAAAAAACCATTGAACAGGGATGGAATCTAATGGATATGATTCAGAAATCACGTAATACCTCAGTAGGGATGGAATTGTGATCTGTTTATTAGGATACATCAATGAGGGTAGCTGATCTATTCTAAGGAAGTCGACCAGAGGTGTTTTGACTGTCCTTTACTTATGTAGTTGGTTATGCTATGACGAAAAACGTGATAGGAACTATCTATTAGATATAAAGGGAGTGTATCAGATCTTATTCAAAATCATGTTATCCTCTTAGTGTAATCATACTTTAGTTATAATATTGTACCCTATCTTGATATCATCCATGAAACACTGAGAGAGAATCAGTTATATGTAGTGATAAGGAAATAATTAAATGATAATGGGATTGATAAATAAACTCCATGGGGGTTTTGATTCTACAGAATGGCATGTTTAAAAGGAAGGGTTTTTCCTGAGTGGTAATTGGGATCCAATGTAGGAAGGCCTTGGATAAACTCAAGTAAACCATCTATTTCCCTTAGACTTGACCACCAAGCGAATTATGCTCTAGGATCAGTTAGTGTTCTTGAGACATGGACATTTCAACCATGTTCCAACATATAACCAAACAATTTTAAAGAATTAAATATCTATTATGATCTCCTTATACTATAATTTATCATTGTGAGGTAATCCTATACTTTATTTGGGCTCAGATGAGTGATTTTGAGAGAGATAATCCAAGTCTTCTAGCTCAGGAATATACCTATGTTCGTGATGGGGCATGAAAAGTTAAATGAATGTTTTTTCAAGAGACATAACCAAAAGCATGATATAGTCCTCAGTGAAAATTCTCAAATAAATTTTGTGGTATCATCAACTAAATGAACAGGGATATAGTTTTTGAATGTGTTGGCCATCTAAGAATAGTGTTTTTTTAGATTACTCAGCCGAAATATTCTCAACTCACTCCCTCTTGATATAATAATTGAATTTAGTGTGGAACTGCTTTTGGCATATTATTTGGATAAGGAGAGTTTATTACATGCTGGTAGAGGATTTTCTTTCAAAAAACCAGCATGACTATGCTGATTGAGGATGATTGGGAGTTAACCATTAGATAAAATTTAGAATCATGATGGGAACATCATCAGAGTGCTAAGGGAAATATTAAATAAGCAATTTTTATGGCGGAGAATCCATGGCTTGGGGTTGGATGTTAAATAGTAGAATCTATAATAGGTTATCTATAGGCCTTATCATGAAAGAGATGATGATGTTATCATGTATCTTTTTATACAGTATTTGTAAAATGTTTTCTCGAGGTTACATGTCATAATATGAGCATTGTATTGAGTTTTAAAAGTTTATGTACCATACGCTTAATGTGACTCTTGGAGGTGCATTGGGAATTTGGAAAAGTTAGATAATTTTAAGTATTAAAATTCTTTACTCAAGTAGGTAAAGTGTCATTTTCTGTTCCCAAACAGTTCATGGGGATAACTAGTTCTAAGGTGGGGAGATTTCAAGGTCTTAATTTTGAGGTTGGGTTGAATCTCTAATAGAATTTGGGTTTATTAGTTTATTAGACAGAAAAAATATTAAGCTGATCGAAAAAATGTAATTTTGGAAGATAGAACAATAAAATTTATTTTTTTCTAATTATTTTAAGGCCCAATATGTGCATTAGGTGTTTCGTTGAGTTTTAGAAGCAACAGCCCCTGAAAAATCAACCCTATAAGAAGCTAATAGAGGCATATGATTTTTCTGAAAATATGCAGCCCTCCAGGATAAATCTTGTGGTCAGTCAAGTGAGTATGAGGTGTCATGTGTTTTTTATAACCATGCTCACGAGGACCCAAGGCCATCCATGTGTTGTATAGGTTTTCATAGTGGAGGTTGTATGAGCTACACAGGGTATGGAAAATTGTGAACCAAGTCATGTGAAGGGGGAGTTGCCATCAACAGTTGGCCAAACCAAGATTCAAAATAATGTGATTCTTTAAAAGAGGAGATTTTATTATTTTCCCCTATCCAATTTTAAATTCATCTTCCTCTTTTCTTCCTCCAATGTGTAAAACACATCTACCTCTCCCACTCGAGCTCCTCCTCCTTCCATAGTAGGCTTTGAGCTACCTCCTCCATTCATCTTCTGATTCAAGTGTTGTCTAAAACAATGTAATCCTCTCAGTTAGTGATTCACTCATCATGATTCCTTTTTATTTATCCTTCCATAATTTTATTTATCTTAATTCGAGCTAATTCACCATGTTTTTTTGGTATTTCCCAATTTCATAGATTTCTCTTAAAACAACATGAATAAAATATTAAATTTGGATGATTGGAGCATCCTAAGTAGTAAGTAAGTGGTATTTGGATTTCCCCTTAAAGAATCATCATTTTATATGACACATTGTTTTACTACTTTCCATAATTTCTTTGTGATGTCTCTAAAATGTGAATTTCAAGATGTATATTCAAATGACTTCAACTAAATTGATGTTTCCATTAATTTGTATCATTTTATGTTTCTCTCTAGAAAAATAGACCACCCCTTAGGGTTTATTATTCAAATTACTTATTAATGAAGAATTTTTTTTCAAATAAAAACTCTTTTTGATATGTTATATCTTTTAAAATGTGAAATAGTTAATTAAATGGAATTAATTTAACTGTGGAAGGGTGTACAACTCCACTATATCATCTCCAAATGATACAACCATCTACTAAGTGTCTTTCACCTATTTTACTACTAAATAAACATGAGGATGTGTAAGTGGAATACATGTTATCATGGCCTATCTTTTACCTTTTTATGTATTTTGTAACTACCTATGGATAGTTCACCTGGCCCTTTTTTGATTATCTAATTCTAGTACTAAATTTCTAATGAAACTATAATGTGCTTGGACACTAACATGAACCTTTTTTTTTATCACTTATTAGAGATTTATTTTATGAATTGAATCTGACTATTAAATTGTTAAATGTCATGGACACAGACATGGAACATCCACCAATGTGTTAAATTATTTATGGTGGATATTGTGGTATGTCACTGATGATTTAATCATACTGTATTACTTAAACATAACCTTGGATCCTTCTTCTTCGAGTTTCCTTGGATTTACTCCTTGGGAACCTCCAAAGAAATAAAAATGTTTTCTATGGACCTAGTTTATGGAATCTGAGAGTTCACCTCTACTATGGGCCTTAGGATCCTATACCTCGTAGATCTAATACTAGATACATGATATATCTTACATTTTTCATAGCTGATTCTTTACTTTTTATGAATTTTATTTTCAGTTATATATTACCAATGACCAGTTTTCATTTAGTCATTTGGACATGGTGTCCAATATATTAGGTTTATAGGTAAAGAATCTTTGTATGACACCATTAATGATATATGATACCCTTATGTGGATTCCCTTATTGTAAACCATGGGTCCAAAATAATGAATTTATATCTGTGAAAATAATTATTTGGTGTATGAATATATATACATAGTGGCTATTGTGTAGACATATTTCTATTTAAGCTGAAATAGGTATCTTTGGCCAGATGTATTTGAGGAACGTGAGCCTGAATTGTTTTATTTAAAATATTTATTTACTACTTTATTAGTTATACCTACACAATACTGTAATTTATATTCATGCCCTGTATATCTTTATGGTGTATGATAATTACAAAAGACAATACAAACCCATCAAAACCTAAATTAGTAATCACATGACAAGGAATAAAGGATTAACAATGAAAAGGGTTGTAATAATCAACAACTATGATCTATTTGATGTCTGAATTGAAAAAAGGAAACATTAAAAATCATAGTAATGATAGAGAAAACATTTTGGTATCTTGAAACATTATCTTTATCACTTGTTTTCACTCATGAAAAAAATAACTGGATCATAGTAAAATTATTAGAATAAATCTCCCTATTTAACTCCCTCCTTCATACCATTAAATATTTGTAACTGTAACGTCCCAGTTCCGAAGGCCACCAAGAGGCGACCCGTACCCGGTTGGTCACATGGCCTCAAGCGCATTTCCCCTAAAGCTAGAGGTTTCCAACTAGTAGCGAGGGCCTTGGGTGTGATAGTGGGGAAACTATTCCCTCATTAGCAGAGTAACACAGCGGAAGAGAAACAAATATTCAATAGTGGAAGAAGTAAATAACCAATAACAGTAAATAACAGAAGACAAAAAGAATTATCAACAGTAGAAAATATATATAAAATGATGCATGATACATATGTCTAGGAAAGTAGCCGAACAGGTCACAATGCTGAATACAACCAGTACCAAACTAAAGTATGAAAGAAATAGAAAAACAGCTCCTATTTATCGCAAGACAATGCTTGGTCCCATGCTCTCCAACTCCACAGTCAATCAAGAAGCTGAAGTAGAAGGGAACTTTTCCTTATCTATACCTGCAACAATATAAACTGTTTGGGCCCAAAAGCATGACCCAAACAGGGTGTGAGACTAAATCCTAGTAGGCAACCACCTGAAGATATGTTCCTAACATTCAGTGAATATATTGAAGGAAAAGTACAGAAAGTAGTAAATAGAAAGTACTCGGTAGTAAACAATCCACAGTTCAATATCAAGCAATAGGTAAACACAAATAGGTAACCCTCTATGAAGTACTCACTGCCATCCCCTCTGGTCCTACCTCAGAAGTAGAAACCACCCTCTAGGAAGTACACTTAGCCTAACCCCTTTGGTCATACGAATTCATGAAGACTCTCTGAGGAAGCACTCACAGTCAATTCCCCTTATAGTCTCGGGTAGTCAAGGAATATATGAGGAAGCACTCAAGGTCAATTCCCTTTATAGCCCCAAGGTCAAAGGACTCTCTGAGGAAGCACACTTAGTTGATTCCCCTTATAGCTCAGGTCATACAAAGACTCTCTGAGGAAGATCACTCAGTCAATTCCTACTATAGTCTAGGAGGGTTCAAGGTTATTCATGTAAATCAAAAACTCTATGAGGAAGCTCACTCGGTCTATCCCCTCATAGTCTATAACACTCAAAGGCTCTCTAAGGAAACTCACTCATTATACCCCCTTATAGTCTATAATACTCAAAGACTCTCTGAGGAAGCTCGCTCGGTCTATCCCCTAAAGACTATAATGCAAAAAGACTCTGTGAGCAAGCTCACTTAGTCTATCCCGTTATAGTCTATACACCAGGTTCTCACGGCCCTGTGTAATTCAACAAGCATAATGATGAAATATGGCCAAAGTAAACCTATAGGGCTACTTGGCTAACCAGTCTACAACATAACAAGAATGCCAGAAAGCAACACTCCATCTTACAATCACTTGGCATGGGAAACAAGGAAAACAGGACCACACTATCATAACATAACATGCAAGGAAAAACATCCAAAGCATGATAATCAACATTATTCTCATCCAATTAACCTCTACACAAGAATACAAGCATGGTAGAGAAAACACAGGGGTATAATGATAAACGCACAATACCCCATTCATGGGTATTGGTGATTTTGAACATATAATTCAATGACCTTCAACGGAAAGGCACAAACCACCAACCTTGGCGTTAGGATATCACTATGCATGAAACTCAAAGATTGAATCACCTTAGAACGCCCATGATCTACAAAAATGTATAAAACGCTCAACCCACTATAACATAGAAAAGAGGAGGAGTTGGGAAACGATGCCCTATGAGAAGGAATAGCTTAACATTGCGGTTCCAATGCAATCGATAGTGGTCTATTCAGATAACGGATGGAGGCTCAGGGGTTTGTTGAAGATATGCAGTGTCGTATGGGTTCTCTCGGTAGAACGGGACCTAAAAGAAGAGATTTCTGGCGAATAGATGCGACCCCAGTGGGTTTAATGAAAAAAATACAAGGTGTGTACTTTTTAAGTACATGACATGTACTCACTATTTCTGTACTCCGATTTAGGAGGCCTCCAAAACACCACCACACGGCCGTGTGTGTGGCCTCTACACGGCCAGCACATGACCTCCTCCAGCAAGGCAGTACACAGCGTGTACTCATAAAGTACACGACGTGTACATAGAAAATATCCAGAATTTCCACCTTTTCTCAAAAATGGCTAGAAATGGAAAACATACCTGAAAAGAAGGTCCAGGTTCTTACAAAATTCCCCCCTTAAAGAAATTCATCTCTGAATTTCCCTAACAAGGCGTAGAAGAAGAACCCTCGAACAACTCCGGCCACTGTGCTCATACATCGGCCTCCCTCTCCCAAGTCTCTTCTTACAGCCGTCCATGATGCCATATCACTCGTACCAGAGGAATTGACCGGCCATAGAGGACCTTTGTATTGTGATCAACAATCCATATATTATTCTCCTCGAATGAGGCATCCACCTCTAACTCAACCTCCTTGGGTCGAAAAACATGATACAGGTCTGAGAAGTAATGTCGAAGCTGAGAAACGTGGAAGACGTCGTGCATATCCTGATACCTCTGAGGTAACTGCAACCGATAGAAAACCAGCCCAACTCTCTCCAACACCTCAAACAACCCAACGTATCTCGGTGAGAGCTTACCCTATCTCCTAATCCTTCTATGTCCCAACCTTAGTGTGACATGCAGGAAAACCTGATCCCTAACCTTGAACTCCAGAGGTTGTCTCTGCTGATCAGAATAAGATTTCTGACGAGACTGTACCGTAGCCATCCTTTTCCAAATCAACTCTATATGCTCTGTGGTCTCCTGGAAAAGACAAGATCCCAGCATAGCTGCCTCTCCTACCTCCAGCCAACACAAGGGTGATCGGCATGGCCTACCCTACAGAGCCTCAGAAGGTTCGATCTGAATAGTTTCCTAGAAACTATTGTGGTAGGAAAACTCCATAAGAGGTATATGTCCCTACCAAGAACCTCCAAAATCTAGAATACATGCTTGGAGCATATCCTCAAGCACCTGAATCATATGCTCGGACTGGCCATCTGTCTGGGGATGGTATGTCGTACTCAAATGTACCTAAGTACCCAAAGCCTTCTAAAGCCCCTGGCAGACCCCATAAGTAAAGTGTGCATCCCTATCTGATACAATGGAGTGTGGAAGCCCATGTAGATATACAGTCTTCTAGATGTACAACTGTCCTAGCTGGTCAACACTGATGGTCTCCTTGATTAGAAAGAAGTGAGCAACCTTCATGAGTCTGTCAATGACAACCCATACTGCGTCATTCCCTTGAGGCGACCTCAGAAAACAAATAAAAAAATCCATCACGACATCATTACATTAACACTAATGAATGGGTAACTACTATAGAAGTCATGTTGGTCACTGATGCTCCACCTTCACCTACTGACAGATGGAACACCTCATAATAAAAGCAGCAACATCTCTCTTCATACCCGACAACCAATACCGACGGTGTAGATCACAATACATCTTGGTGATGCCAAGATGAAATTCCCAAATAGAAGAGTAAACATCCTATATCATCTCCTCGTGTATGTCTGATGTTACCCATACGCGCCCCTGGAAACACAAGACATCACCCTTGCCTATGGTCCAACCAGGAATTGAGTCCTCTCTAGACATGCTTTCCCGTAGGACTAGTCCCTCTAAATCTAAAAGCTACCTCATTCGAACTCGATCAAAAAGGGTTGTAACACCCTGATATTTTATTAGAAATATATTTTGTATATATTATCTTATATGTGACACCAAAGAAATCTTTAACAACACACAACACTGACTTGTCTTACGTTACATTCAAGAGCGACCTTCCTTGATAGTTTGCGTTGTACTCAATACCGAGTTTCACTGAACAACGATATGTAATTAAAATATTATATAAAATAGATGTTATAAATATTATTAACCACATTTTTTATTTTATATAACATTATAATTCATCTTACATATGATATGAGAAAAAAAATCAAATTTTCAGATAAAAGAATTATTTTTTTCAAAAATACATTTTTTCCACCTATTGATGGAGCACCCATTTTAAATCTATTTTTTGAAATGTTTATGAGTTAAAATTGAAAAATTAAATTTCTTCTTTTTAATCAGGATATAAAAATTTACGTTGGATAAATTTTTGATACTTTTCTGATAACTTTCATATTTTGATGAATAGTAAAAATGCGCTAAATTTTTCTTAAATTTTTTTTTTCATAAAGATAATATATATGGTTAAATGATAAAATTTAATTATTTTAAATTATAAATAGAATATATTTTTACCATTTAATATAATTTAGGTAATTATCATTAATTTTACATTGAATTCATAGGTAAAATTAATTCAATCTTTTGCAATTTTTTAACCAAAAACCTAGTTTTTTCAACAATGGGATTAATTTTAAATTAATTACTACAACTTTTGTTTTTTGAATTTGGAAAAATGGATTCCATATTTGGAATCAGTAGGTTCAAATTATGTTAATAGAGTAATTTTTATTGTTGGGAATTATGAATAGTAACTACGGTAAAATTTTATTTACTACATTTAAAGGTAAATCGGGTCATTAAGGGTAAATATAAGATTATAAAATTACACTAACACCTGTCAAAATTATATTGGATGAATAAAAGTCGACCCATATCACCTAAGGGTTAGAATAGATTCATTTCATTGACATTTGACCATGAAATAATATAATTATTTTTAAAACCGAAGAAAGTGACAACATGTCACTCTCTTATATATTATAAGTGTAATAATTTTAATTCAGTGACAAACATCATAAAACATAGAAAATAAATATTATTCAGAAATATAATAAAATTATCTACTTCATATGAATTTATTTATAATTTTTAGGGATACAATAATAATCATAAATAATGATACAATAGTGATGTTGAAATTATTTTATTGATTGAAATATCAAATAAATGGTTTCAAAAATATTAAAATAAATATTATGTGAACTATTAAATGTGCTCCACGAATTTTCATGATAAATCTAACTTGGTTTGAATCTATTAAATGTTTTGGTTTGAATATATCCTCTGTGTGGATTTTATTTAAATTCAAATAAAAGAATTGTGTCAAAATTGACACTATTGTTATTTTATAAAAATATCATATTATTAAATTGTTTAAAAATCACAAAAATGTTGAAAAACTTATAAATTGAAATATATATGGTCTAAAATGTTATAATGTATTCAATTATGGAAAATTAATAACAAATAAGTAAGTATTTGTAATGATTTAAAATTTACAATATTATTACCACAAATAAAAGTAAATAAATTTATTAAGGATAAATAAAAATGATAAGGTTTAAAATAAATTCCAAACATGTAAAAATTTTATTGGTTGATGATATTACAACCATATCACATATAATATTCAAAGTTGCATCATTTTAGAGGTTTTTAGGCGGGGTTTGTGTTTATTATAAATTAATATTCTAGAGGTTTCCAAAAGTACCTCTCACCTCTCTTATAAAAGGTCAGCTCCTCCCTCTCCACTTCACAACATTTTGAGCCTTCATGTAACGACCCAAAGTATCATAAATGAAAATCCCTCTTGATCTAGTTAAATGTATCTTTATGAAAAATGTTTTTATAAGATGTCAACTTCTTTGGTTTTATGTTAAGATTTGTGACCGTTACTTTTATAGTCGTTGAACAGTGATCACATGAGTAGTATAAATATATGGCTTTAACGAACCCAATTTTACTCAGACAAAGGAAGCGATGGCCTCATCCAGTAGAATTTCCCCATACGAAGCCCATTTGTCGGAGGTCGGAAAAGAGGTGGCATCTTTGGGATTCTCCCTTGACCAAGCCTAAGCTGGGCTTGATTATGTCAAGATCGAACATGATCATCTATGGGAAAAGTGGAAGTTGATAGAGATTACCACTCGAGCGATGTTATCCGAGCCGCCCCAAGAGTCTGTCACCATCGCAAACCTTACCCTTAAGTCTTATGAGGCTATTTTAAGGGTTTATGTAACAAATAATTAGTACCATGTTTATGTACATTATTTTTGTATACAATAATGAATATAATTTCTAGTCATTTTGATACATTGTAAATAGATTTTAAAGTACGAATGGTGTTTTTAGTTAGTATTTAATTAAGAATTATATTTTATTAAATTAAAGGATTTTTGAATTAAATAATATTTTAATAAAATATTATTATTAATATAAAATTAATTTTTATTAAATATAAATGATCTTATAATTTTATGAATGCAATTAAAATTTTTATTAAGGTTTGAAAGCCATTTCTGTCAAAACCCGTGAATTTTTTTAAATGTCAGTTTTTATTTTAAAAGTGAAAATTCACATATTTAGAAAATTATTTAGATAAAATAAATATTATTTTTGGAATCATGACGTCGAAATTATCAAACGGTGAATTTTTCATAATTTTCTGAGACAGTCAAATTTTTGGGTAAAAATTAAATACCATTTAAATATATAATGTGTTTTATGACATCATAATGACCCAATGGTGATGTAATAAAATACCATAATCCTTATGTTGGGCCAATATATCTTTTATCATTAAAATAATGAGGTTTTGGATTTGTTTGACTTACTTTTCAAAGCATTAATGGAGCCCTCAAGACTTATTCAACACTTTGCCTTTTTAAATTAATTTCCATGGGAGTGTGACTCACCTCCACATAAGTAACCCTAATTTTTTAATAATTTAGGACCTTGGCCTTGTAAAATATTTCTTTCCTATTTCCTTTTCTAGAAACCATGGGCAAATACCATGGGATGGATTGTGGTTTGGATTATTTTAATATAAGGGGTCCCAAACCTAAATAATAAATAATTCTCTCACCTTTCCTATATAAACCCACCCAATCTCCCACTTCCTCCTGACTCAAAGCCCTTAGAGTTCGTCCAACCTCTGACCTACTCTCTCTAGAATCCTCCCAAGGTGCCCCAATCTCCCAAGAAGCCTCTCACAAGCCTCACTCTAGCCTTTGGAAGCACACTTCCAAGTAAGGGTTTTTTCTTCCTTTCTCATTTTTGTCAATTTTCTTTAAGTTGTATTGCCCTTTTAATTTCAATTATGAATGTTGGGATATGGTTTTACACCTCCCCCATACTTCCCTATTATTGTTTGAATGATGGGAGAACCCTTTCTCTCTCATTAAATGCCTCCCATGTACACCCGTTACTATGCCGAAATTCCAAAAGGAACTTATCTCTCTTCTTTTACATTCAAGAAATAATTTTGTATCATGAATCTAAATTCCTTTTCAATTGTTGGGACATGTATCTATTTGACCTCCTTAATGTCCATTACATGTATAAATTATGAGGAACCCCTTTCTCTCTCATCAATATTTTTTATGAATTCTTATGTCACACCGTTACGCTGCCGAAATCGCACCGATTTTCTAAGCCAATTTCATTGTGTAGTGAATAGCATGCCCATTTCTCCATCAAGGATATTCACCTTTATGCACATTTAATTATTGATTGTAAAGCTTCATGTATGAATTCCACATTCCTTTATCGTGGAGTAAATGATTATGTTTTATGAATCCATGTTTTATGATCCATGTGGCACACTTATGCATGAAATGAAATGTTTAAGAAGGGTGCACCCTTATAGCCCTCCAATGCATTGGGTAAAGTATAGTATCATGATACGTCATGTGCAATGAGTGTTGACTCATGCTAATTAAAGTGCAATGAGGGTTTACTCGTGCTTCAAGTGCAATGAGGGTTTACTCATGCTTCATGTGCAATGAGCCTTGGATCATGCTAATTCAATGTTAAATGTTGTTGCCACATATCCATGTTATGATTATCATGATTTATCATGCCTTTATGTTCATGTTACTCTTATGCTCTATTGATGTTCCTATTGCCTGACATGTATTTTACTCCTCATGTTATTCATTGTGTTCTCCCTTACTGGGCTTTGTAGCTCACCCTTTTCTTATGCATGTCCTCAGGTTATCCCATGCAATGCTAAGTATGAAGGAATGTAGTGGTCATGTAAAGGAAGTTTTCAATAAAGATGTTGTATTTCAAGTTTAAAGTTTTTTTGTAATGATCCTAAGACCCAAAGACACTAAACATCTCGATCTTCTTTGTTGTATCAAGTGATGTTTTATGTAATAAATCATGTTTAAGTTGTAATAAAAAGCAGGGTTGTCATAGTTGGTATCAGAGGATAGGTTTAGTTATTTTTGGGATTAGGAAACCCTAGTAAAGCCTTAGATACAAGACTAAGTATAATAAAAACATCCCTAAGTTTTGGTAAATACTAAGTAAGTGGTTTATCAAACAAATACATCCTTGTCTGGATACGATCAGGTAGAGGCGGCTCTGGCACAGATGTATCCTAGGGGTAAAACCCGAAAACACCGCTTTGAGCTAGAATCGAACGGGAACAGATGCACGAAAACGGGTCTTGCTGCACTCTTGGTTATGACACTCCCGAGGGATATGTTTTGATTAATTCACAATCTTAGTATGAACCCTTATTAAGGGAAAAATGCCCCTAAGAATATATGTTATAAGGTAGATCATGAAAAGCCTGGATTGAATCCTATAGACTCATGAGTTAAAGAGATTAAAGTTTATTTATAAGTCATCAACTTTTGTCTTTAGATTACCCTTTATGTGTTACCCCTAACTTTCCTTTTATTCCAGCCAATGACCGGTAATAGGAGGACTCAGGCTAACAACCGTTGTGAAGATCAGTGTGATGATTATACTAATGAGATGCCCAATCCAATGGGAGCGGGAATCGCGAACTTTGTCACGCTTCTCTCTCAGCTAACTCAAGTTTTGAATAGAAACACTGGTCAAGAGGAACGTTCAACCTCCCCTATGAAAGAACAAGTCGCTATTGAAAGCTTCATGAGACAAAGGCCTCCTACTTTTAGTGGATCATCTGATTCCATGATCGTTGAACAATGGATCAACTCCATTGAAAAGATATTCTCCATCCTCCAATGCTCTGAACAAGAGAAGGTTCTCCTGGCGGCTTATCGTATGGTGGGTGAAGCTGATCAATGGTGGGCGTTGATCAAAAATACGAAGCCTGAGGAGGAGATCGAGGATTTAGAATGGAAGGAATTCCAGAAGATGTTTTTCGATAAATAGTTTTCGTGCACCCTCCGTCTTAAGATAGAAAGGGACTTCCTTTCCCTCAAGCAGAAGGATGAAGAATCTGTGGGAGTGTACGAGGAAAAATTCACAAGGCTTGCACGATACGCTTCTGGCTTTGTCGTTACCCCCGAATGCAAGGTTGACCGCTTCTTTGGTGGGCTGAAGCCCAGTTTGCGGAAAGCATTAGCGATCCGTGACGTTGACAGTTATGAGGAAATTGTCCGATGTGCCCTCAAATTTGAAATGGAGATCGGAGAATCACACGGGTATCATGGGGACAAGAAGCGTAAGGTGGAATTGAAAGCTGGTGGTCCAATGGATAAATATAATGGTGCTAAGAAGTTCTAGCACCCCACTTGCCAAAAGTGCGGAAAGAAGCACCCTGGAAATTGCCTTAAGGGGACGAGAAAATACTTCAGGTGTGGAAGAGAAGGGCACCTAGCTATTAACTGTTGGCAAGAAGGACCCGCAGCTACGACAGAGGAGAGGAACACTCCGTTTGAACCTCAACGTGTTGTTCAATGCTACAAATGCAAAGAACCGGGTCATTTTTCAAATCAGTGCCCTAATCCAAGGGTTTTTGGTGGCAACCAACAACCTCCAAGACAGCAAGGAAGAGCTTTTGCCATCACTTCTGCCGAAGTGAACCCCAACAACGAAGTGGTGATAGGTATGCTAACTATTCATTCAAGAACAGTGAACATACTTTTTGATTCAGGTTCTACGCATTCTTTTATATCTCAAATGTTTAGTAGAAAAATCCCAGCACCACCACAAATCATGGAAGCAAAGATATCGGTGAGTACGGAAAATGGGGCAATCATTGCATCCCATGAGTATAAGTCCTCCCCTATTATAATCTGTGGATTTAATTTCCCGGCGAACCTCATCATAATCCCTCTAGTGGAATTTGATGCAATTCTTGGCATGGATTGACTTTCCTTATATAGAGCCAACATAAATTATCGGGAGAGGGAAATCACACTCTATATGGAGAATCGACCCCCAATTCTTTACATGTGTCAGGAGGAAGATGAATCTCCTTTAGCTCTATCATCTCAAGCATGGATATTACTGCCTTATGAGAACGCATATCTGGCTCAGATGATTGAGTCCAAGGAAGAAACCACCCTTGAAGAAATGCCTATTGTGAGGGAATTTGTTGAAGTGTTTCCCGAGGAACTTCCTGGTCTTCCTCCAAGAAGAGATGTTGAGTTCTCAATTGAACTTATACCTAGGGCGCTACCAATATCCAAGACTCCATATAGAATGGCTGTTGTTGAGCTCGAAGAGCTGAAGAAACAACTATAGGAGAATCTGGATAACGGGTTTATACGCCCAAGTGCATCACCATGGGGTGCACCAGTCCTCTTCGTGAAGAAGAAGGATGGGTCAATGTGGCTTTGCATTGATTATTGTGAACTTAACAAAATCATGATAAAGAACAAGTATCCTCTCCCATGAATCGATGACTTGTTTGATCAGCTGCGTGGAGCACAATACTTCTCCAAGGTGGACCTGCGGTCGGGATATTATCAAGTAAGGGTGAAGAAGGAAGATATCCCCAAGACTACTTTTCATACAAGGTACGGGCACTATGAATTCATAGTAATGCCTTTCAGACTCATCAATGCTCCAGCAATATTCATGGACTTGATGAATAGAGTCTTTAGATATTACCTTGACAAATTTGTGGTAGTCTTTATAGATGATATTCTAATATACTCCAAAACCAAGGAGGACCATGAGGAGCATTTAAAAACTGTACTAGAGACTTTGCGCAAGGAGAAGCTCTATGAAAAGTATAGCAAGTGTGGGTTCTGGTTGAAGGAAGTCTCATTATTGGGCCATATCATCACTAGAAATGGGATATCTATGGACCCCTCCAAAACAGATGCAATTGAGGGATGGCCAAGGCCAACATCAGTAACTGATATTCGTAGCTTCTTGTGGTTAGCTGGATATTATCGACGATTTGTGAGAAATTTCTCACGATTGTCCAACCCTCTTACCAAGCTAACTCGAAAGGGAGTAAAGTTTGCTTGAAGTGATGAATGCGAATAAATCTTCAAGGAGTTGAAAAGGAGGCATATCACTGCACCCGTTCTCACTTTTCCCACAAGTGGGGAGCTCTTTGTGGTATTCAGTGATGCTTCAAAGAAGGGCTTAGGATCTTTGCTGATGCAGAATGATAAAGTGATATCCTATGCCTCAAGGCAGTTGAAAATCCATGAGAGAAATTATCCAATGCATGATCTGGAGTTGGCGGTGGTGATCTTTGCCTTGAAAATCTGGCGACATTATCTTTATGGAGAGAAATGTGAGATATATACTGACCACAAGAGTATTAAATATATATTCACACAGAAAGAGCTTAATATGCGCTAGAGAAGATGGATAGAGCTTATCAAGGATTATGACCGTTGAATACATTACCACCCTGGGAAGGCGAACAAGGTGGCGGATGCCCTAAGTAGAAAGGATCCAGCGATTCTATCAATGATGAGAATTGAGAAGGATCCAATATTCTTAGACTTGATGAAGATGGACTTGGGAATCATAAAGAAGGGAACATCATCAATCCTTTCACAAATGATTGATCAACCATCTCTTTTAGAATAGTTAAAGGATGCTCAAAAGGATGATATGGGAATTCAAGAAAAAGTAGAAGCTATCAAAAAGGGGAAATCCTCGGAGATTAATGTTAATGAAGAAGGAACTGTGCGGTTTGGGAAAAGAATTTGTGTTCCATCAAGTCTAGAGCTGAAGACAGAACTCTTGGATGATGCACATAGTTCAAATTTATCTATTCACCCAGGGAGCACAAATATGTATCGTGATCTCTGATAAAACTTTAGGTGGGATAATATGAAGAAGGAGATCGCTGAATATACATCAATGTGCCTAGTATGCCAGCAAGTGAAGGCAGAGAGGCAGATGTCTAAGGGGATGATTCAACCATTGCCCATACCAGAATGGAAATGGAATAACATCACCATGGACTTTGTCACCGGACTTACAAGGACATCCAACGGCAACAATGCAATCTGGGATGTTGTGGATCGTCTTACAAAGACTACACACTTGATTTCTATTCAAGAGGATTTCTCGTTGGATCAACTGGCACAGATATATATCAGGGATGTGGTATGGTTGCATGGAGTACCACTATCTATTGTTTCTGACAGAGATCCAAGATTCACCTCTATGTTTTGGAAGAGTCTTCAACATGCTCTGAATATTGAACTAAACTTCAGTACGACCTATCATCCTCAAACTGATGGCCAATCCGAGCGTACTATCCAAACACTTGAGGACATGTTGAGAGCATGCTCAATGGACTTTAAAGGAGGATGGGATCAACATCTTCCTCTGGTTGAGTTCTCTTATAATAATAGTTTCCACTCAAGCATCCAAATGGCACCATACAAAGCCCTGTATGGGAAAAGGTGCAGAACACCGGCATGTTGGGATGAGGTCGGTGAACGTAAGCTGCTTGGACCAGAAATGGTTGAAGAAATGGTGGAGAAGGTGAAAACCATTCAGCAGCATATCAAGGCAGCCCAAAGTTGACAGAAGAGTTATGCAGATAATCATCGATGAGACCTTGAGTTTAAAGTCGGAGACATGGTGTTTTTACTCATATCTCTGTGGAAGACGGTCATGAGGATTGGAAAGAAAGGGAAGTTAAGTCCAACGTACGTCGGCCCCTTCAAGATTCTTGATCGTGTTGGGGCTGTGGCCTATCTACTAGCACTTCCACCTACTATGGACAAGGTGCATGATGTCTTTCATGTATCCCTCTTAAGGAAGTACATACCGGACCCTTCACATGTACTCTCTTCTGAGGTGGTACAATTGGAAGATGACATTTCTTATGAGGAGCAACCAGTGAAGATCTTAGATCGTAGAGAAAATGTTCTACAAAATAATACAATGCCCCTCAACAAGGTGTTGTGGAGAAACCACGTGTTTGAAGAATAAACTAGGGAGTCAGAGGATATGATGAAGCTGAGTTACCAACATTTTTTTAGTGTGGGAAAAGGAAAATTTCGAGGGCGAGATTTCTTAAGGGGGGAATATTGTAACGACCCAAAGTTTCATTAATGGAAATCCCTCTTGATCCAGTTAAATATCTGTTTATGAAAAATGTTTTTATAAGACGTCAACTTCTTTGGTTTTATGTTAATATTTGTGGTCGTTACTTTTATAGCCATTGAACAGTGATCACATGAGTAGTATAAATATATGGCTTTAACGAACCCAATTTTACTTAGACAAAGGAAGCGATGGCCTCATCCAGTAGAATTGCCCTATACGAATCCCATTTGTCGGAGCTCGGAAAAGAGGTGGCGTCTTTGGGCTTTTCCCTTGACCAAGCCCAAGATGAGCTTCTTTATGTCAAGCTCGAATGTGATCGTCTACGGGAAAAGTGGAAGTTGATAGAGATTACCACTCGAGCGATGTTATCCGAGCCGCCCCAAGAGTCTGTCATCATCGCACACCTTACCCTTAGGTCTTATGTGGATTTTTTAAGGGGTTATGTAACAAATAAGTAGTACCATGTTTATGTACATTATTTTTTTATATAATAATGAATATAATTTCTTGTTATTTTTGATACATTGTATATAGTTTTTAAAGTACGAATGGTGTTTTTAGTTAGTATTTAATTTAGAATTATATTTTATTAAATTAAAGGATTTTTGAATTAAATAATATTTTAATAAAATATTATTATTAATATTAAATTAATTTTTATTAAATATAAATGATCTTATAATTTTATGAATGCAATTAAAATTTTTATTAAGGTTTGAAAGCCATTTCTGTCAAAACCCATGAATTTTTTTAAATGTCGGTTTCTATTTTAAAAGTGAAAATTCACATATTTAAAAAATTATTGAGATAAAATAAATATTTTTTTTGGAATCAGGACGTTGAAATTAACCAACGGTGAATTTTTCATAATTTTCTGAGACAGTCAAATTTTTGGGTAAAAATTAAATACCATTTAAATATATAATGTGTTTTATGACATCATAATGACCCAATGGTGATGTAATAAAATACCATAATCCTTATGTTCGGCCAATATTTGTTTTATCATTAAAATAATGAGGTTTTGGGTTTGTTTTACTTACTTTTCAAAGCATTAATGGAGCCCTCAAGACTTATTCAACACTTTGCCTTTTTAAATTAATTTCCATGGGAGTGTGACTCACCACCACATAAGGAACCCTAATTTTTTAATATGTTAGGACCTTGTCCTTGTAAAATATTGTTTTCCTATTTCCTTTTCCAGAAACCATGGGCAAATACCAAGGGATGGTTTTTGGTTTGGATTATTTTAATATAAGGGGTCCCAAACCTAAATAATAAAGAATTATCTCACCTTTCCTATATAAACCCACCCAAGCTCCCACTTCCTACTCACTCAAAGCCCTTTGAGATCGTCCAAGCTCAGACATACTCTCTCTATAATCCTCCCAAGGTGCCCCAAGCTCCCAAGTAGCCTCTCACAAGCCTCTCTCTAGCCTTTGGAAGCACACTTCCAAGTAAGGGTTTTTTCTTCCTTTCTCATTTTTGTCAATTTTCTTTAAGCTGTATTGACCTTTTAATTTCAATTATTAATATTGGGGTATGGTTTCGCACCTCCCCCATACTGCCCTATTATTTTTTGAATGATGGGATAACCCTTTCTCTCTCATTAAATGCCTCCCATGTACACCCGTTACTATGCCGAAATTCTGAAAGGAACTTATCTCTCTTCTTTTACTTTCAAGAAATACTTTTGTATCATGAATCTAAATTCCTTTTAAATTATTGGGACATGTATCTATTTGACCTACTTACTGTCCATTAGATGTAAATATGATGAGGAACCCCTTTCTCTCTCATCAATCTTTTTTATGAATTCTTATGTCACGTCGTTACGCTGCCGAAATCACACCGATTTTCTAAGCCAATTTCATTGTGTAGTGAATACCATGCCCATTTCTCCATCAATGGTATTCACATTTATGCACATATAATTATTGATTTTAAAGTTTCATCTACGAATTCCACATTCCTTTATCGTGGAATAAATTATTATGTTTTATGAATCCATGTTTTATGATACATGTGGCACACTTATGCATTAATTGAAATGTTTAAGAAGGGTGCGCCCTTATAGTGCTCTAATGCATTGAGTAAAGTATAGTATCATGATACGTCATGTGCAATGAGTGTTGAATCATGCTAATTCAAGTGCAACGAGGGTTTACTCGTGCTTCATGTGCAATGAGGGTTTACTCATGCTCCATGTGCAATGAGCCTTGGCTCATGTTAATTCAATGTTAAGTGTTGTTGCCACATTTCAATGTTATGATTATGATTCTTTATCATGCCTTTATGTTCATGTTACTCTTATGCTCTATTGATGTTCTTATTTCCTAACATGTATTTTACTCCTCATGTTATTCATTGTGTTCTACCTTACTGGGCTTTATAGCTCACCCTTTTCTTATGCATGTCCTCAGGTTATCCGATGCAATGCTAAGTACGAAGGAATGTAGTGGTCATGTAAAGGAAGTTTTCAATAAAGATGTTGTATTTCAAGTTTAAAGTTTTTATGTAATGATCCTAAGACCCAAAGGCACTAAACCTATCGATCTTCTTTGTTGTATCAAGTGAAGTTTTATGTAATAAAGCGTGTTTAAGTTGTAATAAAAAACAGGGTTGTCATACTTCATGATCGGCCAACCCCAGACAATTACTCTTCTCAACATCTCTAGTTATATCATAGAGTTTCTAGTCTTCTAAAAAGACCAACTCTAGTGCCATTAGAGGAAGTTTAAAAGAGGCACGTCGAGGAAGAGGTAATATCTTCTACCGATTCATTCAAGTTTCTTTCTTCTTCTACTTCCTCTTATTTTTTTCATTATTATGTAATAACATCAGTATCACTGATATACATATATGTCATTATAAGTATGAAACAACCCTATTTCACCTTCTATCCATCCTACGGAAAATGAAATCACCGCACGTGCGTACATACAGAATACCGTCCCCACTCCGTAGTGTAATCTGTTTTCCACCACCACCTTACTTGGATGGGTATAATGGTGTCAAGGATAACTAAATATTATTTTTATAACATGAAACTAATTCTGAGATATTCTATCACCCACTCCAATACCATTCAATAATTATGGGAACGATATCATCGCTCATACGTATGTACGGCCTACCGTCTCCACAATGTGATGCGACTCGTTCTACATGATATTCATTGAATAATGATTATATAAATTGAATGAATAAATATGAAATATATCTTACACTAATAACATTATTTAAATGACGTATCTATAACCTAAAAATAGGAAAAAGAATTTATTTGACAACACACGCATAAGAACATAAAGCAATGAACACCCGAATAACAAGTAGCAATGAAATATTACAAATAATAAGATAAGCGTATGACCATATATAATATCATAACAAAGAATATGATTCTGGAATAAGTCAATGAAATTATTTAAATCATTATACATGAGTCTTGGATACGTACAATGCATATCATACCTAAGGTAAGGGATAACCTTTCCAATCTCATTTCTATCCGAGATTGTTTATTCGTAAGTATTTATTGGGGTCATAATTATCATCCACATCCATGTTTTCCCAATATGTAATATTATTTATGCCATTCTAAATTTTTTAAATTCAATTTTACCTATTGGTGAGTTTTTAGAAAAAGATATTAAAGGAATCTTTTGTCATTTTTAGTACGAGGTACTTTTTTGAATATTCTGGAAAAAGTACGAGGAGAATGTTTTTGTTTAACTTATACGACATGAATGAATTTTTTCGGTTTCATAACTCCTTATTTCCATGAAACATCCTATGAATTATTTCATGATTATTTTTAACAAAATTCATTTCTTTTAAAATTGCTTGTCATTTTGAGAAATGAAAATGATTTTGAAGAAGAAAGGATATTTTCTTCAAGAACTGAGTTCAAGTGTTTTATGAAAATTATTTTCCTTCTAAGATGATGCTCTTAAATAAGGTTGTGTTTCTATCCCTATTATTATATTGATTTTATTAGGATTATTATGGAATTATTTTTTTGAAGTCCATTAATCTTATATGGATTATGTTATGATGGCATGATGTTTAATGTTCCCATTTTATTTCATGGGTTATGCTATGATGTATGATTTATATTTTTGTGGAACACATAAGAATGGTTTCATTATGAGACGAGTGGGAACTATATCTCCCTACAATGCATTGGGTAAAGATTTATATCTCATGAGATAGACATGGCTGGAATGACAAGTTAATCTGGTTCAGTGATACAGGACTGAAATGAGGAGTGAACTCGGTTCAGTAATAGAATTTGACCACTATGATGGTCTTGGCAATGAGTCTTGACTAATATTAAATGATATTCTATGATTATTTTTTTATGCCAAAAAAATTCATGTTTTATGTTATGATTATTGGGATTACATTTCACTACTATGATATATCCCATGTCATGATATTATGATCACTTTTGCAGGATAAGATTTTCAAAATGTTATGTTCTTATGAATATGATATGATTGATATTTCCTTTATCTAAACTTACTAATCATTTGATCTCACCCTTTTTTATGTTTCCTTTTCCCCAGGTCAAGAAGAATGGTATTAAGTAGAATATTCCAAAAGGGACTCTAGATATGATGAAATAAAAGGGAGAAAATGTAGATGATTTATGAACCAGTTGTTTATGTTTCCCAGTTTCTAAAGACACTATACCTATACGGTCCTATCATGGTTTTGTTATATGTTGTAATAAGTATGCTTCAATTCTAAAGTAATAACAATGCATGTAAAGTATGGGTCGTTATAGTTGGTATCAGAGGAACGGTATAGTCAACCTTTAGAAACTAGGACATGAAAGCCTTACTAAGAACCCTAAAGATATGTCTAAGCCTAGAACACAATAACAGTGTTTTAGAAATGTCGATGAGTAACCTATGATAATTCCTCAAGTGTCTCGATTATGTGGTTTTCCTGTTATGATTACTGTTTCTCACACTATACATCTTGGTTTTAGTTAATGGCTAGAACCCAAAGGAACCATGTCAATGTTGAATGTGGCAGGCAATGCAATGATTTTCCCCCTCAGCAACCAAATGTTATGGGAGCTAGAATGAAAAACCTTGTATCCATGATCACACAACGTTCTCAATATACGAATCATGCAGAACTTCCAAATGAGAAAAGGAAGGAGCAACATTCTGTTGAATCCTTCATGAGGTAGTGTCCACCTTCATTCATTGGGTTTTCTGATCCATTAGTGGCTGAGAAATGGATTACTACCATTGGAAAGTTATTTTCAGTTCTATAATTTTCTGAATATGATAAAGTCATCTTAGCAGTATATCGTTTGGAAGGTGAAGCTAATCAACGGTGGAATCTTATCAACAATAATAGGCAAAGAGACAGAATTGAGTCCATGGAATGGGACGAGTTCAAGAACTTATTTTTCAATAAGTACTTCCCTCTTATTCATCAAACAAAGATGGATAAGGAGTTTCTTGAACTAAACCAAAAGGTTGATGAATAGGTTGGTACCTACGAAGAAACTTTTACAAGACTTGCAAGGTACGATTTTGGAATTATTATCCAACCTGAGAGTAAGATCGATCAATTATTTGGTGGCTTAAAACCAAGTCTTCAAAGGGCGTTAGCTATAAGGGACTTCAATAGCTATGAGGAAATTGTTCGATGTGCTCTCAAGGTTGAGATGGATATTTGATTAACCCATCAGTCATATGGGTTTGATAAGAAGAGGAAAATGGAATTCAAAGGAAAATATAAAGACCACACTAAAAAGAAGATGAGTTTTCCTTTATGCTCAAAGTGTGGAAGGAAACATGGAGGAAATTTTCTTAAAGGGACAAGTAAATGATTTAAGTTTGGAAAAGAAGGTCATCAGGCAATTTATTGCCGCAGTGATGGGAAAAATATGTCTAGTGATGGAAACAAAGAAAAGGCTACACAGAATGCACCTCCTACAATTTAATGTTACAAGTGCAAGGAAATAGGGAATTATTCCAATCAATTACCTAATCCAAGGGTTGTTTATGATGATCGACGTTAATAATATGTTAAGGCCAAAGACAAAGGAAAGTCACATGAAAGTTCTATTGGTGATGTGGAGTACGATAACAAAGTGGTGAAAGGTACACTTACCATCCACTCTAAAGTATAAATTTTTTATTTGATTCTGGATCCACCCGATTTTTTATTTCTGAATAATTTTCCAAGGGTATCACCATATCAACTCAGCAATTATATATTGAGTTAGCTGTGACAACCCTTAATGGCACAACAGTCGCATAAAAAGTTTACAATTCTTCTCCGATTGAAGTTTGTGGGAAAGTGCTTCTTGCAAATCTTGTGATCCTTCCTATAGTGGAATTTAATGTGATTGTTGGCATGGATTGGATTTCCTTATATGGAGCTCATATCAATTTCCAATGAAGGGAAGTCACATTTCATATTCCTTGTCAATCTATGATCATCTATCGATATAAGGATGAATATAACCTTCTAGTGGAAATTTATTCCATCTTATGGGTCTTGATTCCAATAAATGAAGGTTATTTATCTCAAATGGTTGGAGAGAAACTCACAATTAAGAATACACCCATTGTACGGGAGTTTGATGATGTCTTTTCGGAAGAATTTCTAGGTCTTCCACCAAATCGTGAAGTTGAGTTTTCAATAGAACTCATAATAGATGCTATACCTATTTCAATGACACCATATAGAATGGCCCCAATTGAGTTGCAGGAATTGAAGAAGAAACTGTAAGAGAATCCAGATAAAGGATTCATATTCCCTAGTGTGTCAACTTAGGGAGCACCTGTTCTGTTTATTAAGAAGAAATATGGATCAATGAGACACTACATTGATTATAGATAACTTAACAAGATCACTATAAAGAACAAATATCTGTTCCCGTCCATTGGTGACTTATTTAACCAACTACACGGAGCTCAATAATTTTCCAATATTGATCTTCATTCAGGATACCATTAACTAAGGGTAAAAAAGGAGGATATACCAAAGACGGATTTCCGTAAAAGGTATGCACACTATGAATTTATAGTGAAGCCTTTTGGTCTTACTAATGCCCCTGCTAACTTCATGGATCTAAAGAATAGAGTCTTTAAAGACTATCTTGATCAGTTTGTGGTAGTATTTATAGACAATATTATTGTCTATTAATGGTGAAAGTAAGAACATGAAGATCACTTTAGAATCATATTGAAGACCCTGAGAAAGGAGAAGCTTTATAAAAAATTTACCAAGTGTGAATTTTGGCTTCAAAAAGTTTCATTTTTGGGTCAAATAATCTCAGAAGAGGGGATATATGTGGATCTATCAAAAACAGAGGTTATTGAAAGATGGTTGTGAACAACAACATGAACTGAAATCCGACGTTTTCTTGGTTTAGCTGGGTATTATCGACGTTTTGTGAAATATTTTTCAAGATTATCTAACCCACTCACTGAATTGACTCAAGAAGGAGTTAAGTTTGTTTGGACAGAGGAATGTGAAGAGAAATTAAAAGAGCTAAAAAGAAGGTTAGCCAGTGTACCTATGCTCACACTGCCTTGTAGTAGAAAAGGATTGTGATCTACAGTGATGCATCCAAGAAGGGTTCGAGGTGTGTTCTCATGAAAAATGATATGGTGATAGCTTATGCCTCACGAAAGTTGAAAATTCATGAGAAAAATTACGCAACTCATGATTTGTAGTTAGCTGCGGTAATCTTTGCATTAAAGATTTAGAGGAATTATATTTATGGTGATAGGTGTGATATTTATACTGATCCTAAAATTTTAATGTATATTTTCACACAAAAGGATTTGAATAAGCACCAAATAAGATGGTTGGAGCTGATTAAGGATTACGACTTCTCAATTCATTACCACCCTGGGAAAGCCAACAAGGTGGTAGACGCATTAAGTCGACCAGACCATGCTAGCTTATCCATGATGAGGATCACAAAAGATCCAATATTTATGGATTTAGAAAGGATGGATCTTGGAATTTAAATAAAATGGGAGATATCTTATCTTTCCCAAATGAATGTTCAACCATCTATACAAGTGAAGATTAAAGAGGTGAAGAATGAGGATGTTGGGCTACAAAATAAGGTGAGAAATGTTCCTGAATTAAACCATGATTATGATGGGATAATAAGTTTAGGAACCATGTCTATATTCCTCCCATATAATAATTAAAGGAGGATCTGCTGGATGAGGCTCATAGTTCTTCATTATCTATTCATCCTGGAAGTACAAATATGTACAGGGACCAGAAAGAGTACTTTTAGTGGGACAACATGAAAAGAGATATCGCCGAATATGTCACTCAATGCTTGGTTTGTCAGCAAGTTAAAGCTGAGAGACAGAAGTCTAAGGGGTTGTTACAACCATTACCTATACCAGAATGGAAATGGGAAAACATCACTATGGACTTTGTCACCGGACTTCCAAAAACATCCAAAGGCAATAATGCTATCTGGGTTATATTTGATCGTCTTACGAATTTGACACACTTTATTGCTATTAGAAAAGATTTCTCTCTTGATAGTCTTGATAGGGTATATGTAAAAGAAGTGGTAAGATTACATGGAGTACTAATTTCCATTATATCTGATCGAGATCCAAGTTTCACGTTGAAGTTCTGGCAAAGTCTTCAGGATTCTCTAGATACAGAGTTGAGTTTTATCACTGCTTATAATCCTCAGACAGATGGTCAGTCTGAGAGGAAAATTCAAACTCTAGAAGACATGTTGAGAGATTTATCTATGGATTTAAATGTTGGTTGGGATCAACACCTACCTTTGGTGGAATTTTCTTATAATAATAGCTTTCACTTCAGTATTCAGATGGCTCCTTATAAAGTTCTTTATGGAAAGAAATGCAGAACTCCAACTTGCTGGGATGAAGTTGGGGAAATAAAGCTATTAGGACTTGATCTTGTTGATGAGATGGGAGAAAAGGTAATATCTATTCAACAACACATAAGAGAATCTCAGAGTCAACAGAAAATTTGTTCCTACAACTGATGAAATGACCTAGATTTTGAAGTGGGTGATAAAGTGTTCTTACGAATATCTCCTTGGAAGAGAGTAATGAGATTTGGAAAGAAGGGAAAGTTGTGCTCTAGGTATATTGGTTCATTTGAAATACTGGATCCTGTTGGGAAGGTATCTTACCGATTGGCGCTTCCACTGAATCTCTCTTAAGTACATTGTGTGTTCCATGTATCTCTCCTGAGAAAGTACATACCTGATCCTTCACATGTACTAAGCTCAAAAGTTGTACCGCTGGAGCAAGATCTTTCTTATGAAGAACAGCCGGTAGAGATTATGGATCATAGTTAAAAAGTTCTATGAAACAAGACCACACTCTTGGTTAATGTTTAAGGGAGGAACCACTAATTAGAAGAAGCTACATGGGAATTTGAGGATATGATGAGGGAGAGGTATCCTCGTCTGTTTGTTATGATGTAACGAATTTTGAGGGAGAAATTCATTTTAAGTGGGGTAGAATGTAACACACTGAAATTTTAGGAGAAATATTTTTTTATATCTTATTTTATACGCGACACCAAAGGAATCTTTAACAACACAGAACACTGGCTTGGCTTGCATTACATGCAAGAGAGACATTCCTCGATAGCTTGCATTGTATGCAATACCGAGTTTCACTAAACAACTATATGTTATTAAAATATTATATAAACTAGAAATTATAAATATTATTAACCACATTTTGAATTTCATATAACATTATAATTCATCATACATATGATATGAGAAAAAATCAATTTTTCGGATAAAAGAATTATTTTTTTCGAAAATGAAGTTTTTCCGCCTTTTGATGGCGCACCCATTTTAAATATAATTTTTGAAAATTTTATGAGTTCAATTTGACAAAATAAACTTCTTATCTTGAATAAGGATATAAAAATTTACATTGGATAAATTTTTTATACTTTTCTGATAACATTCATATTTTGATGAATAGTAAAAATACGCTAAATTTTTAATAAAATTTTTTTTTTCATCAAGATAATTTATTTGGTTAATTGATAAAATTTAATGTCTTCAATGTATAAATAGAATATATTTTTACCATTTAATATAATTTATGTCATTTTCATTAATTTTACATTGAATTCATAGGTAAAATTAATTCAATCTTTTACAATGTTTTAAACAAAAACACATTTTTTTGACAATGAGATTACTTTTAAATTAATTACTGCAACTTCTATGTTTTGAATTTAGAAAAATGGATTCTATATTTTGAATCATTATGTCCAAATTATATTAATAGGGTACTTTTTAGGGTATTTTGAATAGTAACTACGGTAAAATTGTATTTACTAGAGTTAAAGGTAAATCAAGTAATTAAGGGTAAAAATAAGATTATAAAATTACCCTAACACCTGTCAATATTCTATTGGATGAATAAAAGTCTACCCATATTACCTAATGGTCAGGATAGATTCATTTAATGTACTTTTGAACAAGAAATAATATAATTATTATTAAAACCAAAGAAAGTGACAACATGTCACTGTCTTATATCTTATAAGTGTAATAATTTAAATTTAGTGATAAACTTCATAAAAATTGTAACATAAATAGTATACATAAATATAATAAAATTATCTAATTCATATTAATTTAATTATAATTTTTAGGGATTAAATAATTATCATTAATAATGACACAATAGTGATGTTGAAATTATTTTATTGATTGAAATATCAAATAAATGGTTTTAAAAATATTAAAATAAATTCTATAAGAACTATTTAATGTGGTCCACTAATTTTATAGAAAAATATTACTTGTTATGAATCTATTAATTATTTTAGTTTTAATATATTTCTTGTGTGAATTTTATTTAAATTCAAATAAATCAATAGTGTCAAAATTGAAACTGTTGTTATTTTATAAAAATAACATATTATTAAATTGTTTAAAAATCACAAAAATGTATAAAAATTATAAATTAAAGATTATATGTTTTAAAATGTTATAATGTATCCAATTATGGAGAATTCAAAAAAAATTATGTAATTGTAACCATTTAAAATTTAGAATATTATTACCACAAATAAAATTAAATAAATTAATTAAGGATAAATCAAAATGATAAGGTTTAAAATAAATTCCAAACATGTAAAAATTTTATTGGTTGATGATATTACAACCCTATCTCATCTATGATTCTATGTTGAGTCATTTTGGAGGTTTTTAGGTGGGTTTTGAGTTTATTATAAATTAATATATTAGAGGTTTCCAAAGTGCCCCTCTCCTCTCTTATAAAAAGGCACCTCCCCCCTCTCCTCTTAACAACATTTTGTGCCCTCAAGCTCGGACAAACTCTTCCAATTACTCTTTTTAACATATCTAGTTATATCATAGAGGTTCTGGTCTTCTCAAAAGACCATCTCTAGTGCCCTAATATGAAGTTTAAAAGAGGCACATCGAGGAAGAGGTTATCTCTTCTACCGATTCTTTCATGTTTCTTTCTTCATCTACATCCTCTAATTTATTTGTTTCATTTATAAGTAATAAAGTCAGTATCACTCATATAATTATATGTTATTATAAATATGAAACAACCCTATTTAACCTTCTATCCATCCTACGGAAAATGAAATCACCGCGGGTGTGTACGTATGGAATACCTTCTCCAGGCCGCGGTGTAATCTGTTTTCCACCACCACCTTACTTGGATGGGTATAATGGTGTCAAGGATAACAACATATGATTATTATAACATGATAGGAATTCTGAAATATTCTATCATCCACTCCAATACCATTCAATAATTATGGGAATGATATCATCAGTTTTGCGTACGTACGGCTTACCATCTCCATGATGTGACGTGACTCTTTCTACATGATCTTCATTGAATAATGATTATATAAATTGAATGAATAAATAATATATATATATTACACTAATTCCATTATTTAAATAATGTATCTATAACCTATAAAGTGGAATAAGAATTTATTCGTCAAAACACGCATAAGAACATAAAGCAATGAACACCCGAATAACAAGTAGCAATGAAATATTACTAATAAGAAGATAAGAATATGAACATATATGATATCATAACAGTGAATTTGATTCTGTAATAAGTCAATGACATTATTTAAATCATTATACAGGAGGTTCAGATACGTACAAAGCATATCAGACCTAAGGTAAGGGATAACCTTTCCAATCTCATTTCTATCCAAGATTATTTATTCGTAAGTATTTACTGGTGTCAAAATTATCACCCTCATCCGTGTTTCCTCAATATGTAATATTATTTCAATCCTTCAAAAAAAATTTAAATCCAATTTTACCTATTGGTAAGATTTTAGTAAAATATATGAAAAGAATCTTTTGTCGTTTTCAGTACGATGTACTTTTTTTACTTTTCCGTCAAAAGTACGAGGATAATGTTTTTGTTTAACTTATACGGAATGAATGAATTATTATGGTTTCATAATTCCTTATTTACATGAATCTTACTATGCAAGATTTCATCATTATTTTTAACAAAATTCATTTCATTTCAAATTTCATGTCATTTTGAGAAAAGAAAATGATTTTGAAGAAGAAAGGATATTTTCTTCAAGAACTGAGTTCAAGTGTTTTAACAATAAAATTTTCCATCTAAGATGATGCTCTTAAATAGGGTTGTGTTTGTATCCCTATTATTACATTGATTTTATTATTTTCATTATGGAATTATTTTTGTGAAGTCCATTTATCTTATATGGATTATTTTGTAATGGCATGATGTTTAAGGTTCTAATTTTATTTCATGGATTATGCTATGATGTATGCTTTATGTTTTTGTGGCACACATAAGAATGGTTTCATTATGAGATGAGTGAGACCTATATATCTCTCCAATGCATTGGGTAAAGATTTATATCTCATGAGATAGACATGTCTCGAACGACATGTTAATCTGGTTCAGTGATACAGGACTGAAATGAGGAGTGAAATCGGTTCAGTAATGGACTTTGTCCGCTATGATGTTCTTGGAAATGAGTCTTGACTAATATGAAATAATTTTCTATGAATATGTGTATATGACAAAAAGGTTTATTTTTTATGTTATGATTATTTTTATTACATTTCACTACTCTGATTTATCCCATGTCATGATATTATTATCTATTTTCCAGGTTAAGATTTTCAAAATGTTATGTTCTTATGAATATGATATGGTTGATATTTTCTTTGTTTACCCTTACTAAGCATTTGATCTCACTCTTTTTTATGTTTCTGTTTCCCCGGGTTAGGAAGAAGGGTATTAAGTAGGATATTCCAAAATAGACTCTAGATATGATGATATAAATGGGAGAAAATGTAGATGATTTATAAACCAGTTGTTTATGTTTCCCAGTTTCTAAAGACACTATACTTATATGATCCTATCATGGTTTTGTTATATGTTATAATAATTATTCTTCAATTATGAAGTAATAATAATATATGTAAAGTATGGGTCGTTATAAGGGTAGAGGTAACATATATAGAAGAATGAACCATATGTCCTTGTCTGTTGTACACCTCCAAATGCATCTCAAAGAATAGAGTCATAAGTTACCACTCACTATTGGCCTCCGGAACTGCCTGTATCTGAGTCCTCCAACATAGTGAATCAGCCATTACATTTCCTTTCCCAGGAATATAGGCAAGATCAATGTCAAAAGACTGAAGATACTCAACCCACCTTCACTGCCACAAATTTAAGTCACGCTGAGTGAAAATGTACTTGAGAATTTTGTGGTCGATGAAAACCACAAAATGCTCTCCCAGAAGTTAATGTCTCCAACAGTGTATGTTATGAAAAACTACTGCCAACTCGAGATCGTGTGTTGGGTAGTTCCTTTCATGTGGCCTCAACTATCGAGACCTGTACGCAATGACTCCTTCACCCTACATAAGCACAGCTCCCATCCTGATACCTGAAGCATCGTAGTACACATTATATCTCTTTCCCATATCTGGAAATACTAGTATCGGTGCTGACGTCAACCTTCCCTTCAGCTCTTGAAAGGATGAATCATAAGAATCTGACCATAAGAACTTGGCACCCTTCTTAGTCAAGGCCGTTAGTGGCGCTGCTAAGCTTGAAAAGTCCTGTATAAAGCTTATGTAGTATCTAGCCAGCCCTAGATAACTCTACACCTCAAAGACATTCTTCGGATGATTTGAGGAAACTAATGCTCTCACATTCTCTAGGTCTATTAATACTCCTCTCTCTGAGGTGACATGACCCAAGAAGTGAATCTGGTCCATCCAAAAGTGGCATTTTGAGAGCATAGCATATAAATAATGCCCCCTCAGTGTACTAATAACGATCTCAAGATGTGTGGCATGATCATGTCGAGTGTGATACTACACCAAGATATCCTCCACAAATACAACCACAAAATAATCCATATATGGATGAAACACTCGGTTCATCAGTTCCATGAAAACTGTAGGCACATTCGTGAGACCGAACTGCATAACCAAATAATTGTATAGACCATACCTTCTCCGGAAAGCTATGAGAGGTATATCAGATGGTCTAACTCGAAACTGATGATAACTGGTCCTCGAGTCGATCTTCGAGAACACTTGGGCTTCTCAAAGCTGATCAAAGATATAATCTATCCTTGGAAAGGGATATAGGTTCATGACTCTCAACTGATTCAGCTTTCGATAATCCACGCAAACTTTGAGGCTATCGTTCTCCTTCTTTGTAAACAGGATAGGAAAACTCCAAGGAGAAGTACTGGGTCAGATGAAGACATTTTCCTGCAACTCCTTCAACTTCTTCTTGAGCTCCGGTAACTCAGGTTTAGCCATACTATAAAGAGGAATGGACACTGGTGCCACTCCTGGCACGAGCTCAATCGAAAAGTCTACCTCACGATCCAGAGGCAAAACATAAATTCCTCTAGAAAGATGTTCTTGAAACGATTCACCACTCAAGGAAAGTCTAACTGTGAAGTCCCCTGGTCATCCAGGTACAGACTAGCAATCTGGATGGTAACTCCGCCTAACCCATGATGCTCTGGTCCCGCTCTACATTCTTAGACATCCCATTTTCCCTTATGAAGAAATGATATTCCCCTCGGTGATATGAAACTCACCCTACGAAGATAGAAAGAGACAACTTCATGAAAGGGAACTAACCAGTCCATTCCAAGAATGACATCATAGCCTATCATCTCAAGGACATAGAGATTCCAATGGAAGTGACACCTAGCAACCTCAGGAGGGAAATCCTTGCACTAACATACACTAGATTTCCTCATCCCCAACAGAGTGTACATTTTCAAGATATCAGTAGAATAAAGAATATAGAGAACAAGCCATTCCACAACAGAAACATATATGAAACTATGGGAAGCCCCTATGTTGAAAAGAGAGGAAGATAAAACTAAGGCATATATAATCGTACCTCGAACTATAGAGGGTCTGTGATCCTACTTCTACTCGGTCTGCCCCACTGTAAAGGTATGGTCTTCCCCATGACCCTATGACCCTGAATGACTGCTCTGAGCTGATCCACCCTACTTTCGCTGGTATCCTGGCGACTGAACACCACGGTCGTGAGCTCCACCTCAGCCTGAATGGCTAGAAAAACTCTAGTTCGCAGACTGGTGAGAAACTGCTGGCACTTCTCCTGTATGAGGAATCATAGATGAACCCCTGTCACCAGCTTCCAGTGATATGTTCTGACAAGAACGTTGAAGACATCCCATCTCTCCCTCAAGATTGGCACTCCATCGGGTTTCTCTGGCATTGTGACCTAGTATTCTCGCCCCTCCCACACTAGTATCATACTACATGGCATCATGAAGATGCAACATGCCTATTATGATCTCCTTGTGACGACTCCCAATTCCGATTCCTGCTATCAGTAGGTGGAACACTAACTCTAGATGTTGAATATCCTTGGATCACTACTCTAGAATCCCTCAGACTGTTCTCTGTGATTAGTTCCTGGTTGAATATAGAACATATCAAAGTCAACCTGAATATGTTCACCTGCGATCGGATGTCGTGCCTCAGACCATCCAAAAACATTCGTGCAAGGAACAACTCATCGCCTCATATAATAGGTGTGAAATGTTTTAGCTCTGTAAAGAGAGAGGAATAATCCATCACAAAAAGAGTACCATTCTCTAGACTCATAAAATCCAGGGCTCGATCGGCCCTCAAGGTCTCTGGATCGACGTAATCATAGATGATACACATAAACTCTTCCCAATCCATATTTTGCTGATTCCCCTCTTGTGAGATCACATCCCACCACCTCTTGGCGGAGTCTCGTAGCATGTAGGTAGAGAGCTTCACCCTCATCTCTGGATACACCTCCAGATGATCGAAGATCATCCGCGTGGCTTCTAGACATGACTCTACAGCCCAGGGTCCTCCATCCCCTGAGAAATTATGAGGATGCTGCTACTGAAAGACCTGCGTCAATTTCTCCATCGATGGGGCAGGAGACGACGCTCCCTAAAAAGTCTGCATCAACCTCAAAAATCCCTCTCTGAACTGAGCATCTGATCCTGTGTCAGGTATAATGGTTGGTTCCAAGGCTAGCACAATGGGAGGATCTGCAGGAAGTCCTTGTTCATCCATATCCAGTGTCTGATCACCATCTGGAAACTGACGAAAAATAGGAGGAAATCTCGGTGGCATGACTCTTCAACGTCAAACGCACACCTTAGATCAAGTTTAACAAGAGACTAAAACCTAGAAGTGAAAGAAAGGAATAGGAGAAGGAAAGAATTAAAGTTTCACAAAACATGACTACACAGTGTGTATAAAAACTAAATGGAATGTTCTCTTAAGTCATTCACATGGGCGTGTACTCCTTCCACAACTGGTCATGTAACACCCCAAAGACACAGCGTGTTGTCCGTACACACGGCATTTAATTGATCCCTATTCTCCTGGTCGAGTCCCCTTACATGGATAACCCACATGGTCCTCATAACTGAAGACTACACGGAGTGTTTGGTTCAAAAATGACGTGTACTAAACAAGTTTCAACGACCCGTGTTGTTTGCTACATGGCTGGCTACACAGCTCTCCTAGAAAAAGACTACACGGTGTGTTTATAACCAACATGACATGTACAACACGATCTTCCCCAACCCATGTTATTAGTGACAAGACTGGGTACACGGATCACTCTACACAGTGTGTACTTGAAGGATTTCTCCGACCCATGCTGTTCATTACACGACCGGATTCTTTGGTTACACAACACGACATGTTCAACAAGGACGCGGTTTGTATCTCTGAAGTTCCATCCCTCCGTGTCATTAATCACATGGGTAGACACACGGTTACTACAACATGGTGTGTACATACTATACACGGCGTGTTTCTGCAAGATTTCCACAACCCTGTGTCCCTGAACACATAGTCAGTGAAACAGTTATAGACTACAAATCGTGTATTCAAAAAGTGCATGCTGTGTATTTTGGGTTTTTCTGGACAGTAGCGTCAGAAACTACTTTGGAGCCCATAAAAACATAAATACACATTGAAAGTGAAAAATTTTGATATGTGAGGGCCCATACTCCTCGCAAATCAAAGTTCGGCATCTTATACATGTCATATACAAGGGAAAAGGGTTAATGATCCACCATGTTCCAATTCATGAGGGCCCATAAGACCTCAAGAACCAAAATTTGGAATTTATTCAAACAAGAACATACACAAGCCAATACCTATGAAAAGCATGTATTCTATCATGGAATTTATCACAACAACATGCATATTCTAAACAACATCTATCACAACAACATTCTATTGATAATGCACCCTAAATGTCATGGTAGGAATGCATCATAGGTGATTTCTAGAAATTTACTATATGATGAATGAGATGGCATACCCTCATCTCATTGGGTTGAAACAAAAATAGAACCTCAATAATATCGACAGTAATAGCACAAAACATGTGAATCACCCAACGGTGAAATCAAATTAACTGTAACATTGAAAAACAAGAAAACATTCAATATATAAGGTAAATTGGATTTTCCCTATACACGGGTTAGCTACTTCCGATCATAGCTTATTACCAAGTACCTATTCCTTCCTATCCCTAGCTAAAGGCTCCAAACTGTAAGTCAAGAGAAAATAATCCTCTGATACCACTTTGTAACGTCCCGGTTCTAGAATCCACCTGGAGATGCCCAGTACCCGGTTGGTCACAAAGCCTCAAGCACATTTCCCCTAATGCCAAGGGATAACGTCTAGTTGTGAGGGACTTGAGTGTGATAGTGGGGAAACTATGCCCTCATTGGAAGAGTAACATATCGGAAGAGAGACAAATATTCAATAGGGGAAGTAGTAAATAACCAGTAACAGTAATCAATGGAAGACTGAAAGAATAAACAACTGTAGTGCATATATAAAAAATGATGCATGATACATATGTCTAGGAAAAAACCCAAAAAATTCACAATGCTGAATACAACTAGTACTAAATCATATTACAAAAAATAAAACAGATAAATAGCTCTTTAGCATCACAATCCATTGCTTGGTCCCATGCTCTCCAGGCGCTAGTCACTCTTTCATTTCCACTACCCTCGTTCAGAGCTCGGAGATTCTGAAGGATCCCTTAGTTCGATACTTATGACTAGAAACTCCTACTAGAGTAGATTCAATGATTAGGAATTGGTTCCGGCAGTGAGAGCATACTCTAGGATGTGAGAGCTTCAGTTGGGATCTCCTAGTAGCGGCGTCCAGGACTTACATCGTCATCTTGGGTATGGACTATTTATCTACAGTCCACGCTCAGATAGACTGTATTATGAGCAAAGTGTGGTGTGTCTAGACAGATGGGACCAGTTTTACCTTCATTGGAGAGATGGGAGCCTTTGAAGCACAGGACATGCATACTCGAAGTAGGGTGAAACTGATCACTCGTCGGTTGGCCTGCCTTACCCTCGGAGCAGTAGATATGGAGAGTCTGAGCTATCCTGTAGTGGTTGACCAATGCGTGGATGTTTTCCCTAATTATGTCCTAGGACTACCTCCTCATATAGAGGTGGAATTTGACATTGACATGTACTCTGGGATGGTTCCGATATCTATACCAGCGTATCGGATGGCTCCCGCAGAGCTTCGCGAGATGTGGGTACAACATAAGGACTTGCATGTTATGAAATTCATCTCGCCCAGTGTTTCTCCCTGGGAAGCTCCGATTTTGTTCGCCAAGAAGGCAAATTGGATCTTGAGGATTTGTGTCGACTACTGAAACCTGAACCAGGTGACTGTGAAGAACAATTACCCACTCCTGAGGAAGGACGACCTCTTTGATCAACAAAAATGAGCTCAATGGTTCTCAAAGATAGACCTCATATTAGGATATCACCATCTCAGAGTTCGATACGAGGATGTGCAGAAGACAGCCTTCAGATACCGGTATAGCTACTACGAGTTCTTGGTTATGCCATTTGAAGTAACCAACGCTCCTGCAGTGTTCACGGGACTCATGAATGGGTTCTTCCAGCCATACATTGATCACTTTGTCGTAGTCTTCATTGTCGAAATTCTGATCTACTTGACTTCTGAGGAGGATCATGCCTACAACATGCGGGTAGTACTGGACACACTCCGAGAGAACCATCTTTATGGAAAGCTCTCGAAGTGCCAGTTCTAGATCCGAGAGGTTTACTTTTTTGGACATGTCATCTCAGAGGCTGGAGTTGCAGAGGATTCAGCGATGATTTAGGCGGTACTTGCTTAGGAGCCACCTAGGAGCATAATGAAGGTACAAAGTTTCCTGGGTATGGCAGGATACTATCGGAGATTCGTGTCATATTTCTATAGAGTTGCAGCACCACTATCAGCCTTGATGAAGAAGGGGAAACCATTCGTGTGGTCGGAGAGATGCCAACAGAGTTTTTAGGAGTTGAGGTAGAGGCTGACTAGTGCCCCAATCTTGAGACTTCCATAGGAGGGCGTAGGGTACGTGGTCTACTGCGACACATCAGGGACCGAACTCAGATGTGTTTTGATACAGGAGCGAGCTGTGATCCCATATGGTTCTCGGCAGTTGAGATAGCATGAGAAGAACTACAATACCAGTGACCTAGAGTTAGAAGTAGTGGTCTTCGCCTTGAAGATGTCGCGACACTATCTTATGGGTGAATGTTTTACCATGTACTCTGATCCCAAGAGTCTCAGGTATATATTCTCTTAGAAGGACCTGAATCTGAGACAGCGGTGATGGCTTGAGTTCCTCCAGGACTATGACTTCGAGATAGTATATACTCCAAGGAAGGGGAACCTTGTAGCAGATGCACTCAGTAGAAGATCTGGTATACAGCTGCTAGGAGAAGTGACAGAGCAGTTGGCTGCTTTACAGATATCCTTTGTGGATAGAGACAGAGTAGCTTTTCTTTAGTCTCTCACAGTCACTCCTCCACTTCTTCAGCGAGTCAGGGAGGCACAGAAAGCAGACTCAGACTAAAAGACATGATGTGATAATATATCCACAAGGCAGGCACCTGATGGATTTTCTGAAGGTGGGGATCACATCATTCTCTTTAGAGAATGTACCATGGTACCGGTATCAATTCAGGAGGAATTTTTGAGGGAGTTTCACACATCACCTCTAGCAGTACATCTAGGAGTAGCGAAGATGTATCAAGACCTCCGATGACAACACTGGTGGCCGGGAATGATGAAAACAGTCTAAGATTTTGTTTCACGATGCCTCACTTGTCAGCAAGTGAAGGGAGAGCATCAGGTACTAGCAGGCTTGGTCCAGCCTTTAAAGGACCCAGAGTGGAAGTGGGATGGGATATCCATGGATTTCAGGATGGGGCTTCTATGTACATCCAGGCATCACGACTCGATTTGGGTGATCTTCGACTGACTCACCAAGTCGTCACACATCCTACCGATCAGGGATCAAGGTTCAGTAGAGATCTTGGGACACCTCTATGTGCATGATATTGTGCGGCTACATGAAGTACCTTCGATGATTTTCTCTGATTGTGATGCACGATTCACTTCCCGGATATGGAAGGGGTTGTATGAGACATTCAGGATGCAACTTCATTTGAGAACTGCCTTCCATCCTCAGATGGATTGTCAGACTAACTAGACCAGTCAGACCTTCAAGGACATGCTCCGTGCATGTGTCCTCGACTTCGGTCATATCTCGTAGGATCACTTACCTTTGATAGAGTTTGAATACAATAACAGCTATCACTCCACCATAGGGGTGGAACCTTTTGAGGCGTTGTACGGGAGACCTTGCAGATCACCTATGAGTTGGACTGACCCTGTGTAGTCAGCACTAGTGGGACTAGTGATTGTACATGCTACCAAAGAGAAGGTGCAGATCATCAAGGAGTGGATGAAGACTACACAGAGCAGATAGAAGTCATATACTGACAGGATACGGAGAACTCTAGAGTTATAGGATGGTTACCACTTCTTTTTACAGGTCTCACCTCGATGAGATCTATTGATATTTGGCCAAGGAGGCAAGTTATCTCTAAGATTTATCAGACCTTTCTAGTCCCCAAAAAAGTTTGAAAGGTGTCTTACTGCTTATGTCTTCCACCTCAGTTGCACCGGGTGAACGACATGTTCAACCTATCTCAGCTGAGGAGATACGTGCACAACACTTCCCACAACATCGACCATAGATAGCTGGATTCTGATGATGGGGAGACTTTTTCGGAGGATCCAGTGGAGATTGAGGATCGATAGGAGCGGGTCCTTCATGGATGGTCGATACCTCTGGTGTGTGTTCGTTGGAAGCACGAGAACCTCTAGGAGAGCACATGGGAGCGGGAGACTCAGATGCATTCTCAGTACCCACACTTGTTCCCTTAGTTCAAGTTGTAGCTTACAGGGATGTAAAGACCTGAGGTGGGGAGAATGTAATTACTCAGAATTTCCATGGAAATTTTTTTCTTCAATACATGTGAATTTTATGAGCCCACAAAAATTTACGACGCGTGATTCCGAGGCCCGGTGTTCCTAGAATCAGTTTCTGTAGTTTTGTCCTGGTACTTTTAGTAAACATACGTGTGAGTTTTTATATATTTTGAAACGGTGCTCAGAATTGAAATCTGAGGGCACTATTGAACTGGAAGTGCTGGTATTCGCTTAAGGAGACTTTCACCTTGACGCCAGTTGGTCAAGGGTGAAAGTTAGTTATTGGGTTTTTCGTGGAATTAATAAATTAAAATGAACACATGTTTATTTTATTTTATCTAATTTAACAACCTCATGTGGAGGTTGGTAGTGTTAACCCCCACGCCTTTTCCTCACATGAAAGTTTATGGTGGTGGGGCTCAGCCAAAACTAACCTCCTGCAAGAGGTTACATGGTGGGGACCACCCATGACTAAACCCCCACCTTTAATTGAGGAAAACCTTTTGACACCCCTCATTAATGAAGGGGGCCCTCTTGACCTCCTTTACACTTAATGGTTCCAATCCTTCCCATTTAATTAACTAAGCCTCGTTAATTAAATAAATGCTTCATTTTGAATTTATGGTACGGAACATAATTGACCACATAACTTATTATTTCGTTGGATTTTCATTTGTTGGAAAAGGAGGATTGATGAGAGGAGGAGCTCTTGGAGAAAGAACGCCAATGAAAAAAAGCTCTCCGATGAACGACACGAACGAAAAATGCTGAAATTATATTCCCTTATTCCTCGGGATAATCTTCCGAAGTGGGATGTCCTCACCTACGATGATTGATGCTGGTACCTTCTCTTCATCGTCTCCAACGAACGATATGAGGTAGGGGTGTGTTATGACTTGACCAGCAGTGATTCTTCCTTCCATGTTGTATTGTTTTCCTTATATTTCTTGCTATCAAACTAATGCGGAAGAACAGAGCCAAACTAACATGGCCTGATTCCTCTTCCATTCATGTGAATATGTGGTGTGTTCTTTGACGTTCTTGAAACGGGTAAATCAAAACGTGTTTTCAGAGCCGATTGGTGGCCGGAAAACACTGGAGACGAATTTGGGATGACGGGGCGACCTAGAAACTGATGTTCCATGCTGATTAGATCATGGGAATTAAGAACGATAACCACGGGAGGTGTGCTGACGAGAGGTGCCATTTCTAGAAAATTTTGGAACACACGGTGTGTACTTCTGATGAACACACCGTGTAGCGCAGGGGTTCTACGGCTATCATAAGAGTATCAGAGGGTGTGTGACCCCTGTCACATGGAATTTACTTTCCGCATAGCAAGGCATAGGCGGATACACGAGAGTCAGCATATACTTTTCAAAATACACAGACACGGGAAGATTCACACATCCAGAATACACGGCGTGTACCAACTATGCAGCATGGCCGAGCCAACTATGTGAAACTCATCATGTATCTTGGGGACACACAGACATGGGGTGGAGTACATGGAATTTACTCCACCACATGGCCAGTGACAAGGGATACCCTATGTACCAGTTACCCAGGTTGGTATACACGGGTTGAGGCCATGTACGGGCACATGGCCACTGTACACAGAGCTGACCCCAGCTTCTCAGACACGACTTGTAGTTATACTACATGTAGTGTACCTGCATTTTCTAGGCGACCAGCCCCACGGCATGAGAAGTCGTACACTGGAAGTACCCAGGGTCTGAAGACACGGCATGTACTAACTTTCTGCACGCCATGTACTTTTTTGGAAAGGGATTGGTTTCCTTTTTCACCATATCTTGGACGAGTCTTGAGGGGGTATCGACCACTATCTCATGGAGTGGATCCTCTCAGTGATGAGTGAGCATAGTACAGAGACCCAGTAGCTTGTAGTGTGACTAGAGGACGACTGACCTTTGACTCGGAGTGACTAGACGGGCCTAGTGGGGAGTGCCTCTATGTGACGTAGCAAACCCACTGTGGGGAGCGCCTCTATGTGAAGCAGCAAACCCATAGTACTCGACGGGAGGAGTACCTCAGTAGGATATGAGGGGTAGCACCTCTGTGTGACATGGCAGACCCACGATACTCGATATATGGAGTACCTCACCAGTCACAGACATGACGGTCCTAGTGGGGAGCACCTCTGTGTGATGCGGCAGACCCACGGTGGGGAGCACCTCTGTGTGACGCGCTAGACCCATGGTACTCGACAGGAGGAGTACCTCAGTAGGCTCTAAGAGGAGTACCTCAGCAGTCCAACATTAGTGGGAAGCACCTATGTAGGACGTGGCAGGCCCACTACATCCATTAGAGGAGGAACTCTCTAGCAGCTGAAGTGTTCGATGATGTGACATAGGATGTTACTTTATACTACCCTTAGAATGAAATCCTAGTTTCAGCTGAGTCAGTAACATTTGTATTTTCCTCACGATTGATATGGATTACTTGATAACATAGGTATATGTATGGGCATAAACCTAATTGGGTTTACCTGTTGATTTCATACTCGGTGGTTTATCCTTGGTGGATTTTGTGAGACCTTGCGGGTCTCAGGGACCCTACTGAGTATCGTTATACTCACCCCTACATGGGCTATGCCCACAGCTCGTTGTGTTGGATGCAGACGATAGATAGCACTGACTGAGGCTGGGATTACCAGAACTGGATGATACCTAGAAGAGGACCATACAACGTGATGGAACACAGAGGAGACGGACAAATGAGGAGTGATGAAGAGGCTATCTGTACCTACCCTTCATGCAGGAACCCCGAAGGATGATCCCGTAGATTTCATTCTCCTTCTTCAGTTGTATTTCATTTCACTTGTACTTGTACGTTCCAGTTGTGCTTGTATTTTGGCCACTTTTTCTTTCATCACTCATTTGTTATACCGTTTTACTTAGTGTTTCGTTTCCAGCTGTGTGCTCTACTGTGTTCGATTACAGTTGTAAAGGCAATGCCTTCCAGAACTGGAAAGTTACAAAAGCAACAATAGATTTTCCACTAATTCCAGAGGCTGCCGACAATCAGTGAGGGCCTTAGGCGTGATTGTAGGGAAACTATTCCCTCAATGAAAGAGTAACCCAGCAGAAGAGAAAAAAATACTCAATAGTGGAAGTAGTAAATTACCAATAACAGTAAACAACAAAATACTGAAAGAATAAACAACTATAGAACATATATATAAAATGATGCATGATACATATGTCTATGAAAGAATCCAAATAAGTTAAAATGCTGGATACAACAAGTACTAAACCAAAGTACAAAAGAAAAATATAAACATCTCCTTCGCATCGCAAGACAATTATTGGTCCCTTTCTCTCCAGCTCAATAGTCAATCAAGAACCTGAAGTAGAAGGGCACTTGCCCTCATCTATACCTGCAGTAATATAATCTATTTGGGCCCAAAAGCTTGACCCAAATAGGTTGTGAGAATAAATACTAGAAGGAAACCACCTGAAGATCTGTGCCTAACAGTTAGTGAATATATGGCAGTTAAAAGTACAGAAAGTAGTATACATGAAATTACTCAACAGTAAACAATGCACAGTTCAATATCAATCAATAGCTAAACACAAACATGTAACCCTCTGGGAAGTACTCACAGCCATCCCCTTTGGTCCTACCTCACAAGTATAAACAACCCTCTAGGAAATACACTCAGCCTAACCCCTATGGTCATACGAATTCATGAAGACTCTCTAAGGAAGAGCTCACGGTCAATTCCCCTTATAGTCTCGAGTAGTCAAGGACTCTCTGAGGAAGCACACAAGGTAAATTCCCCTTATAGACCCAAGTTTAAAGGACTCTCTGAGGAAGAACACTCAGTCAATTACCTTTATATCCCAGGTCGTATAAAGACACTCTGAGGAAGCTCACTCGGTCAATTCCTCCTATAGTCTTAGAGGGTTTAAGGTAATTCAAGTAAAACAAAGACTCTCTGAGGAAGCTCACTCGGTCTATCCCATAATAGTCTATAATACTCAAAGACTCTCTAAAGATTCTCACTCGGTCTATCCATTTGAAGTCTATAATACTCAAAGACTCTCTAAGGAAGTTCACTCAGTCTATCACCTAAAGTTTATAATGCCCAAAGACTCTCTGAGGAAGCTCACTCTGTCTATCCCCTTATAGTATATACACCCGGTTCTCACAGCCCCGTGTAAGTTAATGAGAATAACTATACAATATGGACAATGTAAACTTATAGGGCTACATGGCTAACCAGTCTACAACATAACAAGAATTCCAGAAAGTAGCACTCCATCATAAAATCACTAGGAATGGAAAATAGGAAAAACAGGACCACACAGTCACCACATAAGATGAATGGAAAAACTTCCAAAGAATGATAATCAACATTATTCTCATCTAATTAACCTCTACACAAACATTAAAGCATGGTAGGAAAAAAATAAGGTGTAAAACATTAAACGCACAATACCTTGTTCATGGGTATTGACTGTCTTGCACATATAATTCAATGACTTTCAAAAGAAAGGAACAAACCACCTACCTTGGCTTTAGAAGATCGCTATGCGTAAACCTCCAAGATTTAATCACCTTAGAATGCCCAAGATCTTCAAAAACATATAAAACTCTCAACCCATGATAACATGGAAAATAGGAAGAATTGGAAAATGATGCCCTAGGAGAAAGAAGAGCTTACCACTGCGGTTCCAATGCAATCGACTGCGGTTGATTCGGAGAACAGATAGAGGCTCGGGGGATCATCGAAGATCCGCGGTGTCGTAGGGGAGCTCTCTGTCGAAGGGGGCCTATAATAGGATCTTTGTGGAAATTAGACGTGACCCTAGTGTTTTTAATGAAAAAAAATAAAATACACCGAATGTACTTTTTAAGTGCACGACTTGTACTCATAGTTTCCGTACTTTTCTTTAGGCGGCCTCCAAAACACAAACACACGGCCGTGTGTGTGGCCACTACACAGTGAGCACACGGACTCCTACAGTAAGGCAGTACACGGCGTGTACTTAGAAAATATCCAAAATGTCAACCTTTTCTCAAAAACAGCCAGAAAAGGAAAAAGTACCGGAAAAGAAGGTCTGGGTTCTTACAAGAACAATACTCAATTTATTGAAGAGCTCTATCAGGCTCACCCATACTTAAATGTATATTAGGATCACCCAAAATCCTAAGCTATATCAATATCAATATCCATCATGAATAATTTAAAAGTACATTACATGAATATAACACATTGAGGTTTTTATTTTCATCATCATTCTTTCAGAAAATCCTCTCATTTCGTTATAACTTGATTTTCCCATGGAAAAAATGGGTTTCATAAAAATATCATAAAAATAATGATAATACCTTTAGAGAAATAATATGGATCAAAACAAAAGTTCATATTCTCAGGGATGCATATGATTCTTTAAATGATGTTAACATATATAAAAATACCATTAGAAGAACATTTAAAACATTTATTTAAAAATAGGGGAAAGTAACCATCTCTTTCGATACCATTAAAAACTATAAAATCAAAAAGTATTGGGAAAAATATTTTCTTTTAAAATAACCATAAACAATTATAAGGTTTTTTCAATGAAAATAAATTTCAATGACTACATAAAATCTCTTTAATTTTATAAATGTTAAAAATAATCATTTATTTCAATCTGTTGTAAAGAGAGTCAAAAGTGAAATATGTTGAAAACATTAAGAAATTTCAATTTAAAACATTTTAAAATATTTTAAAAGTTCATGGAAAAGTAATTTAAGAAAAAAAATGATTTTTTGATGATAACTTTATTTAAATAATATGAATAATATAGATGAATATTTTTCTTAAAAGTCTTTAAAAACATTATATCATTGTTTTTTTAAAGAAAACCACTTTTATAAACATTTAAAAATAAAAACTATTTGAAATAAAAAACAAAATAGAGAACATAAAATACCATTATTATAAAAATATTCATGATATATAATTTTATGATTTGTGTATAAACCAAATAAATGAATATTGTAGAATCAAGAAAAATATTTCCCAAATAAATAAGTCTTATAAGAGAAACCCTTTCCGTATGGGTAATGCTTGAATCATAAAGCTATTGAATGAAGAAATATTACCAATTTCTATAATGGAATGAAATCTATAGGAAACAATATGCTAAAAAAAATTAACAGGTTTTTAAGTGCACCATATAAAAGAAATAATGGTGCATGACATGAATTATTTCTCAAAAAATTGAAATTGAGACAGTGAAAACCCCTGTAAATTTTATAACATTTGAATCAATTTATCTTGAAATATAGAACATCAAAGGAATATAAAATATCATGATAAAAGACCCATTCATGATATAATCAAAAAATTGTTATTGTATATATCTTATCAATGTAAGTAGGTTCATAATATAATACATGTCTGAAATATACAATTTTGAGATTAATATTCCTTACAAAAATCATATCATTGATGTTAGAATTAATTAATTATGTAATTATGTGTCAAAATTATTACACAATGAAAAAAATTTAATTGCCACGAACTATAATAAAATGAAACATCTAATATTATCATGGAATAACATTGTAAATGAACTAGAAATATAACCAAATGAATGGAAATTGAGTTTGGAAACCCCTTACCTCGAGTCCATACATTCTATGTATGTCCTTTAACTCATGTGTAATAAACATATATTAACTATTTAATTGTCTAAGAAACATGTCGTATTTTATTCCCCTATTTTTGAGGTAATTATTTAAATTAATTTAATGTTATTTTTAATTATATAATTGGATAAGTTCACATTATTTGTTTTGTGGGCGTTTAGTTCATAATTGATAAATGACTTTGGTTGGTTTACGATGGTCAATAGGGTAATTCTTAAATAATATCAAGAATATTATTAATTAATTACTTATATTTTTTATAAATTAAATACAATTTTAGAACCATCCATGAATACATATATGAAATGAAAATCACATCTAATCATGGAGGTGATAATCCACTTATACACAAGAATAATGTCATCATTTTCAATCAAATATAAGGAAAAAGAAATTGGTGATATATTATATTTTTATAATTAAAAATATGTCTTGAGAATAGAATATATATATATTTATACATATATTAAATGAATCATTATAAACATCCACAGGAGGCTATTATGGAAAATGAAGTACATTCATTTGTGGGGATGGTAATCCACCCATATTCATGAATGACATTTTTAATCCCCATGGGATAAAAAGGAGATAATGGAAAATTATAAATTAGTTATAAAATTTTTCAATATATTGTATATACCTATTTTGTTATATAATTTTTGTTTTAGAGTATTTTAAGGTGGTTAAAGGAGAATAAAAATGAAAATTATCAAAAAAGATGATTGCCACCACTTTAGAATATCACCTTCAACTTACAACTTATGACTGCTAGGTTGATCTTGTGGTGAGAACAAGAGGAATAGAAAGTGTAGATGGATGTCAGTAATGGATATTATTTAGGTATTTTATAACCTAGAGTTATCAAAATGTATGATTAAAGGAGGATGTGAGTTTCCCTTTTATGTGTGGGGGAAAGGTCACACATGTATTTATTTAAAAGATTAAAAAATATATATCTCATAATCATGTCAGGTGGAACCAAGGAACCCCAAATTCAAAAATTTAAAATGTGATAGGGTATGAAAAACTGTCCAAAAAAATTATAAATGGTTTGTATACATTTTGAGCCTTATCTCTATGTTAATCCACTTTAAACACATTTTAACTTTAATCGGGATAAGTTAAGTTTTCACCATGATATCTTAACTATATGAGTAAAAATTAAAGGGCCCCTCAAAAGATAGTTTTTATGATGATTCTAAATTTGGAATCCATTTTTCATATTAAATTTCTATAATTTAAGGAAATTATTTTTAATATAATAAAACATATTGATTGAAAATTTGTTTTTTGAAAAACAACTTTTTTAATCATAAAACATATTTTACACTAAAATCAAGTAAAAAGCTGTTTTTCATTATTTTTTTTTTGTTTTGTATTATTTTTCAGACTTTGAGACCAATCCCATAAAAAAGGAATCATCCAACAAAACCATTAAATGTAAAGACCCAAAAATAGTTTTTCATTTTGAATAAAATATAACTTATATTTACAGAAGTCAAGATTCGGATCTCAAATTCAGAATAACGTTTTAAAAAAAATTATCGAACTCCAAAAACCTATGTTTGGACTAAAAAAACTCATAAAATTAGATAAAGTAATGTGTTAGAGATATTTTAAATCATTAACCTATAGTTATAACCTTCCTTTACACTTTTTACCCATACGAAATGATATAATTTACTTCGATTACAATTCATAATAACAAAAAGAGGAAATATTTACCAAATATTAATCTCCTAATTAAAAATATGGAATACATTTTTTATTATAGAGTTTATATAATTATAATAAAACAATTTTTATAAAAAAATCATAAAATGAAATGAATATAATTTTTTAGAAAAATGTGTTTCTAGACTAAAAAATGAACTTAAAAAAAAATCAAGTATAATGTTGATTACTATATAATTAATTATATTATTGATAAATAAATTAAACTTATTGTAATTTAATATAAAATTAAAATAACAATTTTACTTTCCAATGAAAATAAATAAAAATTTTATAAAATTGTTATTTTTTATTATTCACCGGAAAGTAAATCTTTTTAAAAAATTCCAAAAATTTCACAATATTAAATTTTTTATATCTTGATTTACAAAAGGATTTATTTTTTATAAAATAAAATTTCTAAATGTTGGTGAAATTAATTATAATATTTGGTCACAAAAATAAATAAAAACAATGTTGGTAGAAAGCATATTTGTTATCCATAAAATGTCATTAGTGAAAATTCATTGATTATTTTCTCAGAGTCATTCGATAAATTTATATTGAGTAAGAAAAATTTATATATATTTCATAATTAGGTGAATCCTTTTAATATCCATCAATACAATTAAAAATGATATAATTGTCATATTTAAATAATAATATTTTATATTTCTTTTAAACTTGGTATTGTGTGTGGTGTACGCTATAGAACATAGTGTTCACATTAAATATTAGGGTGTCATTGTTATGAGTACCACTAAGTGCACAACTCAATGGTAGTTATAAAACATCTTGGTGAAATTTTATCCCCATGGTCCCAGGTTTGAGTTATTATGGGGGTGAAATTAAAAAACAATACATAGGATGGGACAATACCTTCCATGAGTTATCTCGATGGGGCTCGAGTCTCTAAAATCCCCAAAGCATGGATGATCCATTATATAGTGGAGACCACATGTGTTGTTAGAATAATGTATAATTTTCTCTCAATGGTTGATTGAATCTTTATTGTTCTATATTATGCCCAGCAACATCAAACCCTATGAAATGATATGACTATATATTTATAGATCTAGTTTGGGGAATAAATAATCTTACATTTTCTTTAGTTATTCTCCAAATCCATATAAAAACCCACATCTATTATTATTATTATCATTATTAATTTTATAATTATTAAAATAAAGATAATTACATCAAAAATGGATATTCCATCTTAAATCACAAATGTATTTCATTCACAGAAGGCCCTGTTGGTTTCATGTCTGTCTTGATAGAGCTCAACAGACACCCCCTCATAAAAAAATTTAGAGGATGTGGTTATTTTAGAATTTTATGATCTGGAAGCACATGAACAATGGATGGAACTTTGTTTGTTCTTGATCCTAGGAAATATTTCTTATGTGAAAGGATATCAACCTTGGTCCAATAAGGATCATAAAACCAAAATATAACATTACTAGAGTTTTATCAAATAGAGGCTTATTTAGATGGGAAAAAATATATTATCACATCATACTAGAGAGATATGAAGTCTAAAATTCTACATGGAAATCTAGAAACCTCCATCTAAAACTAGTATTTGTGTGTATCTCTGAATGGGATGCTAAAATTAATCCCATAAATCATCGGTATTTTAATGCACTGGTGTGGGATAGAATACGTAGACTTTCTTAGGTCTTTTGGAATCCCAATATCATAAATGATATAGCTGAATGTATTGAAAACCCCATTGAAATCGATCAGCATAATATAAAAGGAGATATTGGACTACATGAAAGGGTCCACATTCACATTAACATGAAGACACCTCTAATAGATTAGATATACCTAATTGAAAATGAGCATTAGATAGATTTCAAAATTGAATTTGAGAATATGACCCCATATGATGAATATTTCCAAATAGATGAGAATTCCCTTAAGAAATACAGGGTGGTTCATAATTAGGGAAATTGGAATCAATGTTCCATGGAATGGAAATAACTCATAAAGGGATGAAAAAATAAATCGGTAAAGAATATGAAATTTACAGCATCTGGATAGAGAAATGGTGTGAAATAGGATAAACATCTTAGAATTGGAAGTTCATGTTCGACACTTGTTGTTGATGAATGTAAACATAATCCTCATCATTCAACTGAGAATCCCGAATTAACATGTTATCAAAATGGATATGAAAACTGTTCAATTAATTAGAGGAAGTATCAAAAAATATTTATAATCTGACCCCATACATATTCAATATTTTTCATTATTTTCAATCTGAAGCATTTTTATTGACTTCATATTTATAACTTCAACTTATCCATTCCGCTACAACAATAGCCACTAGACAATATTACATATGTGATCTAGTTGGTTTGGGTAATTTTAAGGTCACAGAATCCATTTCTTGTGTCAGGCACACCTGGAACCCTGATTAAAGATATCTCTATCAGCCGAGTAAAGGAATATGGGGGAAAGGATTCACTAAATATAAGTCCTAATGCTATAAAAAAGAGTCACAATCTACCTCCAGTTATAATAATTCATGAACAAGAAGAAAATAATAAATAATAAAGGGAATGGAAGCACATGAGAAAGGGGATTTCACCCAAAAAATAATATTAAAATGAGGAAATTTTTCTAGAATTTTTAGGGACTAACCATCTATGACATTGTGAGTTCCCTCAGGGTCCTTGTAGGTAATCAAAAACATGAAATAATATTTCCTTCTGATCCAAAGAAAAATCCCTCTATCTAAGAAACTCATATTCATAGCAGTGTTTATTCTTTATTTATATATAATCAGGCATGACCCAATCGTGACAGGTTAGGGATTTTGGTTCATAATAATATAATAAATCCTTCCATTGTCTATGTAGAGTATCAAATTATTATATGAAACCTATTTAGAGCTTGTAGAAAATTTTTATACCTAGTTTTATATGTATTCAATAATTATATTGAAAGATGATCCCATTGGATGAAAATAAAACATCCGTACATCATAATCAATGATCCATGGAACATTATTTGTGATTTCAACTCAATCCTATATGTGGATGAGAAACAAGGACTAGTGTCACATTCTTTTTCCATCAGAGAAATTTGATACTATGTTGAGGAATCAAACATAAATGACATAAACCTTATTTAAGACAAATTTACTTGGAATATAAATCACTTAAATAGATTAATGTCTCGTATAATTGACCGCGAATTTCTGGTGATTCCTCCCTCTACACTTGGAGATCCATGCGATGCGTTACCTTGGCACTCCATAATTATGAAAACCACACAATAGTTTTAATATCTATTGAAAAATATTCGGGGTTTTCTCTCCGATTCTAGTTTAACAATTCTTTGACTACGCACCCATAATTTAGTAAAATTGTTCATGATACTTGAACCTCGATGGATTGCAATGACAACCCCTAGTTTGGATCTCTAAAATAAAATTTCTCAATTTAAAAAATGAAGGAATGGATCCTCATATTCTTGGTCAAATAGATCAAGGCTTTTGAATGTTCCCTCCAAATCCTCCCAAAATCAATAACTAAGATTAAATTCTCTGGAAACCTTGACCAGGAAATTGAAATGTCCTCCATGATATATAACCTTATCAAAGTTATGAGAAAATTTTAGTAGGATATGTTCAAAACAAGTGGCAATCAGATGGAGAAATAAACTCTAAATTATTATATTCTCTTCCAAGGTATTGAATGGATACAAATAACCTTTATCTTCATAATTATAGAGATCAACATCTCTATGAAATTCATAATATTTCTAATTACATTGTTTCCTTTGATATGAATCTCTCCAGTGGCCTATGTAAAAATGAAGATATAACGGAAAACATCATTCCAAAACATATCATTGGGGAGGACATCAAGATTCTTACCTTAATCCCCATGGATATTGAAATCAGGGATGATATCATTGGATTCAATAAAGTGAGTTCCACTAGAATAGATGGATCCACCAACTATTTTTTCCCAATTCTGCTTCCATGTCATGAAACAGGTTTTATACAAGTTGGTTTATCATTTTCTCAGGTGTGGATCTCTCAAACAATGTATCAAAGCCCAATTCCTTCCCTGGATGCCAAAATTGGAATATTACAGTGGCATCATCCAATTTATACTTGTTTCTCTTAAGAACATCATACAAGAATGTTATAACAAAAATCACAGACAATAGGTTTACTATAATCTCTTGTAGATTTATCTCTTATAATTATTTATGGTTTATAAAAAGAATATCCTTAAATATTTCCACCTCAATAACTTTTAAGGGTTCATCCTAAATAGAATGACCACCATGGGCAGTAACATACCATTAAATCATGATAATAGATATTCATTTGATACAATGGATTATGGATTTATTGGGAATGTCATGTCCTTATTTAGCATCAACATGAGATTAAGTTTTTCGATTATGGAATTCCATGGATTTTCTAATAATTCAATACTCATAAACGGTTCTCAAAAATCATAATTCACCTTCTCTATGAGATTTAGGAAAGGGGATCCTCTCTATGAAATTATATTTTCTAAAGCAGAGGACTAGCATTGTAGGATCCTTCTTCATATGGTTGAAAAGGGGGATCTAAAGGCTATCATGGATGAAACTGGTATTTATGCACCTTCTCAACTATTTTTTTGGTAATGACATAATTATATTTATTCAAGGGGTAAAAATAAATAATAAAATCTCAAAAAATAAATTCGTCATTATCAAAGTGTGTCAGACCAGAAAATAAGTTGGGGTAAGTCATTCATCTATTTTGGAAAGAACTTCTCTATCACCAAGAAATAGAGTATGATTAATGAATTGGGAATTATATAGGGAATTATACCTTTCATCTATTTAGGTTTTTATATTTTATAGGGAAGACCACATGAATCCTAATTCACTCATATTGTGAGGTAGACTAGAAGAACCTTGGCCTTATTGAAAGGTAAATCTCTCTCAATGGTAGGGTGATTTCTCCATGTCAAGAATGTGGTGGTCTCCAAATTTGTTTCTTATTTTATGGTATGTATTTTCCCTGATTCTTTAATTAAAATTCTAAATTACTCTATGAGAAACATTGTTTGGAGTTTTTTAATTCCATAATTAAAACTCTTCAAGTACTTTGGAACCACTGATTCCAACCATATTCCCTCGATGGGTTTGGAATCAATAACCTTGATCTGTTTAATCACTCACATGATGAAAATTTAATTTGGAGACATGTCAAAAGAATATCTAGTTCACATGGATTCCTCATATTCATGTTCTGGTAAATTTTTTCATCTATAAAATCAAATTACATTAAATCCTCCATGTGTTCTGGCCAAATTGTAATTTTTGATAGAATTGAAATGAAATCTAGGTGTTTGGTTAATGATAATTCTTCAAATAGATTCTGAAAGAATATTGGAGAGGGACACCTTTGATGAAACTGTCCAGTTACTCTTATCAACTCATAGACCTCAATATCACTATAAGGAATCCACTAGAAAACCTCAACTCTCTCTTAGATAACATTAGATCATTTGTTTCACATTATGATTTAAAAAACTATGAGGACACTATAATCTTGGAACTGACATTGAATGTGACACATGACTATAAGTCATTCTACAATCTTGATGTACATGTCACTCCATAAAAGGCCGGATATTTAAATTGTTAATTGATATTCCTTCTAGATTTTCACTTCTATGGAGGATATCATTCTCCAAAGTTCCTATGGATTCCAACCTACAATGAGTTGGAATCTTTCTTTATTAAAAGTATGTTTTCTTCCACTAATATAGAGAATATGTGAACCTACTCTTCTTATTGGGTCAAAAAACCTCTTCCTTTTGGAAGGTAGTGTTTTATATCACTGTGATTCATTCACTACATGAAGATACAATTGAGAATGTCCTGAGAGATTCTCTTTGAATCCTGATGTCTCTTCCACTGAGAAACCTCTTTAGTGATTCATGTGAGAAACATGTGAATTTCATATGGTGATGAAGAAAAAAGATCATACATGAACAAACACCATTTATTCTATATTCATCTTTTTCTGAGATCATTGTGGCCGTCCAGAATGAAAATTCCTTCCAAAATTGATGCTGCAACAATTCATTATGTGATTTCATGATGCTGAGATGTCTACAAATTTCAGGTAAATTCCTTCATACCATTGAGAGACTTAAAGGTTTTTAATTATCATTATTTTTTGGATGGTTCATATCAAAAACTTATGGAGAATCTAGGGGTACTCCTAGACCTGTGGGATTTAAGGCCATATTTAGAGATCATAACAATGATTTTATTGATTTTCTGTATGTCCATTGTATGCTTTCCACTACTTTTCAAGAGAAAATTCTTGATTTGGAGCCTCTTCTTCAAAGAGAAAAACGTAAAATACTTTCATTTCAAATATTATAATTTTAATTTATTTTATGAGGGACGATGAGCTCATTTTTCATAAAAAATGATAAAATAGATATCATTCCATTATATAGGTAAATTAATATTTATATAGTTGATATTTAGTATATCATTCCCACCAAACCTCATTACATAGTTTTTGTTTCAACCTTGATATTTATCAAACCTCAAATAAAAAATTTTATTTATTAAGTAAATAAATAAATATTTATAACATTCAGGTTCATGAAAATAAAAAATTATTATAATATTTTACTCACACATAAATATTATGAGTACATATTTTAAATTAGTAAATCCAAAATGAATATTATTCATCAAACAAGAGAGTAATAATTATTACAATAATTAAATTTAATTAAAATTAAATTGACATAAATTACACAAAAATTAACTATGTGAACCTTTAGGATTATTACATAGTGGAACTAGGTACATTTTTCTAAACTCCAATATCAGTGTTTAGAAACACCTAATGACACCCAATAAGAATAATTAAATGATGTAATGTCGATGAAAACATATGAATGTTCACTATGTATTATAATCCCATTATTTTATATCTTATCAAGACATTTTCATACTTGTTTAATCAACATATATGCTTGATATAAAATTCTTTGACAATATAAAATGATCACTTTAATTCACCATGGACATGGAATTTAATTTGATTGTTTAATTTAAATCAATGGGCCATAATATCAACTTCAATAAATATGGAAGGGACAAATCCTTTCATAAATTATTCATTAACAATATATCAATCATGACACACCCAAAATATCCCACCTCACCATGAGAATATATTGTCAAAATTTTCATAATTACATCGAAAATCGTGAGTCATGACACCCATTAATAATAATCTTGATTATTACACAAGTTTGATAATAAGAATATCCAATGACATATAAACATTTCTATTTCTTACTGGTGGGTATATCTATATAATCTTCCATCATTGAGATTATTGATTTTGAAATTCTTGAGATGAAGAATCATGCACTTATGACTACTCACACCTAATACTTTGGATCATTGTTTCCCATAAGATGACAACATATGACAATAGGACATATAGTTTAATAATATAATCATAACAAATCATGTTTTTTATTATAGCATATAAATTTTTTTACCTTTTCAATCAAACATAAACTCTAGGAATTCATCACATTAATGTTATGTAAAATAATAATAAATATGTGATAAGGTGTTTATTAATATTCACATCATTGAATATATACATGTGATCTAAAGTATAAAATTGTTGTTTCTAGGGAACATACTCCGACATACTCTAACATAGACTTGACCAAACATTATTCAATTAGTATTCTCTATTTTCTTTCTTGGAAACTATACATATTGCGAATTCACCTATCTGATAAAAACCCCTCAAGATATAATACTTGTAGCATCCCAGGTAAATAAAGAATATAACATTTTCATATTTATTAAAATTTTGGAATTAAATATTAATTTTACTTTAAAGGTGATTATATGTTCGATGGGGTACCTGATACACAACAACAGGTTCATTGAAATCTTACATTGCACACAACATTGAGTCATACTGAAAAATAATAATATAATAATATTATTTTAATCAATAGTTAACTCCTAGTTGTTGTATTGGCGGGAATAAACATAACTAACCATATTATGATTAAAAAAATTTCTTAAATCTTTTTTCTTTTATCCAATAAATGTTAGAGGCTTACAATGTGAAGGAATCCAATTTTAAGCATAGATACTTTAATATTCATTAAAAGGTTGATTTAACACCATTTAATGGAGAACCCTTCTTAAATCTAGTTTTTGTCACTTATATATATATTCTATTTTATAAAATAATATTCTTATTTAGAATTGAGACATCAAAATTTACATTGGATGAAATTTTGGTATTTTTCTGATAAAATTCATTTTTTAATTAATCGTGAAATATACCACATTTTAATTCAAAACTTCTTTTTAATTTATTTTATTTATATAGATTTATTGTAATTTTAATTGTTTTAAAGTTTAATTGGATTATATTTTTACCATTAAATCTACTGATTGTAATTGGACGAAATTTAACTCCTAAATTGGACATAAACACATGTTAATATTTTGGTGGTTGTTATTTCTTAAAAACATGCTTTCTGATTTTGACAATGAGAATTAATATTAAATTATTTAATGCAACTTCTGTGTTGTAAATTTGGTAAAATAAAAATCATTTTTGAATATTGAATTTCAAATTTATCATAGGGTGATTATTTTTTATTTTTCGAAAAACCTTCAATTTTTGATGAATAGTAAAAAATAATGTTTATTAGTTAAAAACCCGGAATTTTCATTTAAATAAAATTTTACCACTTCTATGAATTTAATTTCAAAACTCTGACATACATTGTGGTTATAAGTAAGTATAATATTTCTCAATGGGAAGAAAATAATTTTTGGTGAATCGTCATTTTTAATTTTTATTTTCCACTATTAATGGTAAATAGGGTAATTCAAGGTAAAAATAATATTATAATAATATAAAATTACCTTAAAACTTTTCCTAACCTTATTGGATAAGTCATGACTGACCAATATAATGTTTTGGTGAACTTTTTTGAATTTTAAAGACCCTTGGGTAAGATAATTACACTAATAACCTTTTTATTCAATGTAAAAATAGAAAATATCGTAAACATGTATTGTTTTTCTAAAAAAATTAAATGTGGGGTTATATAATTTATAAATTTGACTATAAATATTAATTAGAAAGCTAAAAAGATTTCCAAAATCATGTTATTTTATTTATAATTTTTGGAAGTTGAATAAATTTATTTATTTATGACACAATGATGATGTAATGATTACCTCACTAATAAATATTTTAATTAAATGAGATTATAAATGTTAAAATAAATTTATTTTGAAACTTTTTATGCCATCCATGAATTTTAGATATGAGGGTTACTTGTTATCTTTTAATTAATTATTTTTTTGAAACAATCATGTTTTTTTGGATTTTTTTAAAAAGTCATGACATGAATAGTATTTAAATTCACATATATGAGTTTTTAATTGAAATATTATTTTATTAAATGATATAATAATTCAAAAAATATAATATTTGTCTAATGGAATTAGATATGGCTGAAGATTTCATTATTGAAGCACTTGTGGTTCGATTTGAATTTTATAGTAACTTTATTAACCTTATAGAGCGAATACACAAGAAGACATGGTAAGAGTAAAATTAGATAACTAAGGGTTAATGCTAAATGATAAGGTAAAATTTTAAACCAAAACTTGTATAAAAGATATTGGTGGATAGTATTTTGATTAATATCCATATTATCTTAGAATTTAATATGTTTTGGACCTTTTGAAACCATAATTTCTTTTATAATAAAGTGATATTTTCAAACATTCCTAAAGTGCCCCTCATCCCCCTTAAAAAATCTATCACTTCTAACCCATTACTCACAGCTATAAAGCTCCTTAGATCATCCAAACTCTTCCAAAATAAGCTATCAACATCCCTATATTCCACCTGGTATCCTTATCTCAGGAAAATGGCACATTAAGAAATCCTTTTGGTTCAAACAAAAGAGAGTTACCCGATTTAAAGGTAACGTCTTCTCTTAATTTCATTAATTTCATTATACTTCTCCGACCCCCTAAAATATTTTTATTTTGTTCTTTTATGACAAAAACAGTATCTTAAATATAATAGGTTGTTGTAATGAGAATTATTTGAACTACACATATACAGACCTCCATCTAATGGATACGAACATACTGTTTATGAGGATGGCGAACTACTGTCTCACGAAACGATGATTTTTCAATTATCTCCTACCACGTTTCTTGGTGGAAATTATTGTGGAATTTTAATTATATATGATATTTATCTTATCTCTATACTTATTTAATTCTATTTTATAACATACATTTATACTTTTCATGATGTATATATACGATAATTCAATTTGAGGAAGTACGGACTACCGCACCCTCAAAGTGGGTTGAATCGTTCATATAATACATGTAATGTATAAATAATGGTGTTAATGAACTTATGTAATATATAAAAAATATGATATTATTATTTAATTATAATATACCTATGTACCATTTGGTTTTCATTCCTTTAAAAATGAAAAAAAAAATTAAATGTTGCGTTCATGCATATGTACGGCTTACTGTCTCCATGAACGGTGCATTTAATTTTCATATATCCAAATAATATGGACTTTATAAACACATATATATTGGATATATATGATTTATATGATATGTCAATCATGAATATAATTCTATATATAATGGAATTTTGACCACATGGACAACTTGTAATTATAAGTACCAAATATAGAAAAAATGACCCTTATTAACTTAAATGATTATGTAATGTTTATAACGTGGGAATAAGTGATGTAAAAGGAATAATAAAATTGAAAAATGTTATGGATAAAGTAGAAATTAACTTTATATTATTATTCATGAGATTTAAAGGCCGAACAAGTCAATTTAGACACAAGGTATGGGACTTCATCTCAATCACCTTTCATTGAGGCATATTTTGATTTATACACAACTTTATTTTATATAGTGTATAAAAACATCTGACTTTATATTTTATTCAGAGAGAATATTTTTCTATGAATCCATTTACTAAACGACAGAAAATAATTTTTCTTTTTAGTGTATGTGGTGATAACGACCTTTCCACCGTCATGATTATTATTTGATCTTTGGCTTCCTTAATAATCTCTAGAGTTTTTTTAAAGGAAAATAAATACCATATACCCTTTTTATGTATTTTGGTATTGAAAAAGGGTTTGAGAAAACATTTACTATGTCAATATCTTGAAATGATATATTTGATTTCAATGTGGAAATGTTACCTTTCCATTATTCTAGTTTTATGTGTTATGGTTTTTGGGAATTTTTTACATATAAGGGTGGTTATATGACAAACATTGGGTGGGTGATCCCTAGATAGCTCTCCAATGCATTGGGAAACGTGACAGTGGTAAATGTGAATTCTTCTCCTAATATATTTTGGGAATATACTTCGATGGGTATTCTAAATGTAACTCTCTACGTAGCTGTGAATGCTAAAATGTAAGTATGTTATGGATGCCACAGTTACCATTATGATTTATGTTTTCTATGTGTTATTCATAAATCTTATTATTTCATGAGGTATGCTAAAAAGCATATGTTTTAATGGACTAATGTTTTTCTTTATTTTATAACCCTTACAGATATTTTTATGCTCATGCCATATTTCAAAATGTTTTTCACAGGACATAAAGATGAATAGGGTCAAGGATTGGATCAAGGAAAAGTCATGTTGTCTAAAACATGGAAATAGACTTGACTCTTTTTTCCAAGAATTTTATTTTATGAAGAAAATGAAAAATGAGTTGATGTGTCTATTTTTTAATTTTTGAGATGTAATGTAATTTTTATGGTGTAATTCTCTAAAAATATAAACCTGAAAAGATACTCAATGTGAATTATTCATTTAATTCAAGATTATGAAATGTTTTAAGGTTCGGTCCTTATAGTTGGTATCAAAGTTCCTCTTAGATAAATTTAGGAGTTAGGATATTGTTAAATTGATATCCATAAATTAATTTATTATAAGACTGAAATGATATAGCATTTACAGTTTACCACGTTTCTTCACCTTAGTTATTTCTTTGTTCAGAATGGTTTTCCATAGAGGAAACCAGGAAGCTATGATGGGACGACATCAAGAGGAAGAAAACCTTCCAAATGGGCAAACTAAGATGGTAATAATTGGAACTACACAGTTTCTTGCAGTGATGGAATAGTTGAATCAGGATATAAATGGTGGTGGTATCCATGAATGAGATGATCCAAATCAACCACAGAGGAACATGTCAGTAGTAGAGCATTTCATGAGGAAACATCCCCTATTATTCAGAGGATCATCTGACCCTGTGCTAGAGGAATGATGGATTAAAGAACTAGAAAAGAATGTTCATGTCATGGGGTGTTCAGAACATCAAAAGGTTAGTCTCGCTATTTACCGTTTTGAAGTTGAAGTCAGTAATTGGTGGTCGATGGTTAAAAATATCAGGGATAGTGAGTAGATTGAGGCACTTGATTGGAATGAATTCAAAGGTATGTTTCTTAATAAATATTTTCCTAAGGTGGTTCATTATAGGATGGAAAAATAATTCCTAGAATTGAGGAAAGTGGATGAATTAGTGGCTCCTTAAGAAGAAAAATTAACTCGATTGGCAAGGTATGTTCAAAATTTCATATAAGATCTTGATGGTAAAATCAATATTTTTTACCCAGGATTAAAGACAAAGTATCAAAGGGATTGAGATTCTCATGTGTCAAAAAGTTATGAAAAACATTTTTGATTAGCAAAGAAGGTGGAAATGGAGTTTGTCGATGATTAGGCGTTCCTTGAAAAACAACTGAATAAGAGATCGATGTGGCAGAAAAAAGGAAAGAACACTTCAAAAAAGTTTGATGGTAAGAAACTTAATTTTACAATTTGTGGAAATTGTGGTAAAAATCACACTAAAGAATGACTTTTAAATTCTGGTAAGTTCTAATGATGTGGTGAAATGGGACATAAGACTCAGATTTTAACTGAAAATGATTACGGTAATGGTAAGAAAAAATCTGATTTATAATTTGTAAAATGTATTAAGTGCAATTAAATGGGTCATTATGCAAATGAGTGTCCAAATAAGAACTAAACTAAGCGAAATCATCCAAACAAGAAGTAGAAAGGGTTGGTGAAATCCTTTTCAACTACATTAGTAGATGATGGGACATCCAATGAACTAGTATTAGTTACACTATTTGTTTATTCAGATTATGCCAATGTGTTTTTTGATTCAGGTTATACATATTCTTTCATTTTTGAGAAGTTTTCTAGTAAATTGGGAGTTCCATCTCAAGATATGAATCCTAAACTTAAAGTAAAAACATCGGCGGTAAATTTTAAGACAAAAATAATTTATAAGAACTTTATTTTCCTTGTGTACGGAATGAATCTACCTAAAAACCTTATTGTTTGGCCTCTAGTGGGGTTTGATGTTATTTTGGGTACGAATCAGCTTTCCGTTTATCTTGCTTAGATTGACTATGGAGCTAAAGTGGTTTCTTTTTAGAAAGGATTTCCGCTGTGTACAAGAATGAACCCTTACTTATGATAACATATATGGAAGTTGAGAATCTAGTAAAAGATGAAAATTAATGTTACCATGAACATATTATTGAAAAAAAGGAACTGTTTAGATTAATGACGTGTCAGTGGTAAATGAGTATCTTGATGTTTTTCCTGATGAGTTTCCTGGTATAATACCAGATCTGGAAGTTGAATTTACTTATGACTTTGCTCTTGATGCTAAGCCAATTTCAAAACCCCCTTATCGAATGTCTCAAATTGAACTTTTAGAGTTAAAGAATCAATTGCATGAGTTATTAGATAATGGTTTCATTCAACCTATCATATCACCATGGAGTGATCCAATCTTATTTTTTAAAAAGAAATATAGTTCAATGAGACTTTTCATTGATTATAGGTAATTGAATAATATCACAGTTAAAAACAAGTATCCATTTCCTCATATTGATTATTTGTTTGATCAGATCCAAGGAGATCAGTATTTTTAAAAAATTAACTTATGTTCGTGGTACCATTAGATGAGAGTAATGGAAGAAAACATTCTGATGAGCATGTTTTATACTAGATATGGACATTATGAATTTTTGGTTAACCAATGCACCTTCTGTATTCATGGATCCTATGAATAGAATTTTCCACTAGATCTTGGATAAGTTCGTGGTTGTGTTCATTGATGATATTTTGGTTTAGTCCAAAAGTAAATGGAAACATGAATGTCATTTAAGGGTTGTGTTGAAAACATTAAATGAAAGGAAACTTTATGGGAAATTCAGAAAGTGTGAGTTTTTGTTACAAAAAAATTCATTATTTTGTCACGTTGTTTCAGAAAATGGAATAATTGTTAATCCTGGTAAAACAAAAGGTTGCTTAATAATGGACAAGAACCAAAAAAACAATCGAGATCCATTGTTTTCTTGGTTTGACAGGTTATTACCAGAGGTTTCTTGAAACTTTTTCACAGTTATCCTGCACAATAACTAAATTTATTCTAAAAGGTGGTAAGATCATCTGAAAAAAAGAACGTGATGATTTTTTTCAAGAATTGAAATGAAGATTGGTGATTGATCCAGTTTTGGAACTACCTTCCAATTTTTTTTAGTTTTTTATCTACAGTTATGCTTTGATGGAAGGACTTGGTTGTTTCCTAATGAAAAATGATCAGGTAATTGATTATTCTTCACGTCTGTTGAAACCTCATGAGTTATATTACCCTAAATATGATTTGTAATTAGCTATTGTTGTTTTTTCTTTAAAAATTTGGAGTAATCATTTATATGGAGTAAAGTGTGAAATATATATTGATCAACGAATTTTGAAGTATATATTCACTCAAAAAGAATTGAAGATGAGACAGAGGAGATGTTCAGGAATTAATCAAGGATTATGACTACACGATTCATTACTATCCAAGAAAAGTAAATAAAGTGGATTATGCTTTGAGTAGGAAATGTAATGCTACATTAACCATGTCCCATTTGGAACAAGATCCTTTGATTAATGATTTGATGAACTTTGGAATAGAAGTTGTTAGTGCTAGAAAGTATTCTATTTTATTTTATGTGTCAGTGAAATCATCTCTATCAGATTGAATTAAGAAAGCACAGAAGGAAGACAGTTAGCTTCAAAAAAAATGAAGAGTTGGTTTAGAAGGGTAAATTTCTTGATTTTAACATTGAAAATGATTGTGTTTTGAGGTATTCGAAAAACTATGTGTGTCGTGTGATTCATATTCGAAGAAAGAGTAATTATGTGATGCTCATATTTCTCTATTTTTAGTCTATCCTGGAAGTACTATAATGTATAGAGATCTTCAGGAGTAATTCTGGTTGGATGGAATGAAAAGAGATATTTCTGATTTTACTGTGAAGTGTTTGACTTGTCAACAGGTTAAAGTAGAGTGGCAGTTACCAAAAGTGATTCTTCAGTGTTTACCGGTGCCAGGGTGTAAATGGGAAAATATATCCATGGATGTCGATGTGGGAATGGAAAAGACATCTTGAGGTAATAATGAAATATAGGTTATTGTTGACCGATTGACTAAATCTACTCATTTCCTTCAAATTTGATATACTTTGTATCTACATAAACATTCTTAGTTGTATGTTAAAAAGATATTAAGGTATCATGGAGTTCCCATATCCATTGTATCTGATCATGATCCCGGTTTTACATCTAACTTTTAGAAATGCCTTCAAAAGTCGTTAGGTAATTAATTAAATTTTAATACAGCTTTTCATACTGAATCAGATGGGCAGTCAGAACGAAGAATTCATACATTAGAGGATATGCTACATGCTTGCTCAGTGGATTACCAGGGAAGTTGATACCAACATCTATCTTTGGTTTAATTATCATATAATTACATTTTTCATTCCAGTATAAACATTTCTCTATTTGAGGCATTATATGGAAAGCGGTGTCGAACTCCATCTTTTTGGGATAAAGTAGGTGAATGGAAACACATGGGACCAGAATTGGTAGAAAAGATGGAAGAGAAAGTTCAGTTGATTTAGAAGCACTTGAGATCAGATCAGAGTAGGAAGAAAAGTTATACGGATAACTGGAGGAAGGATCTTTCTTTTTGAGGTAGGGGATCAGGTCTTTCACAAAGTTTCTCCATGGAAAAGTGTGATGTTATTTTGGTAAGAAGAGAAATTTGTGTCTGAGGTTCGTTGGACCTTATGAAATCCTATAGAAAGTTGGATTAGTTGTATATGGAGTGGATTTACCTCCATTTTTAACCCAGGTACACAATTTTATTCATGTTTCAATGTTTAGAAAGTATATGCCATATCCTACTCATGTTTTGAGTCTAGAGGTGGTTCAATTGGATGAAAATCTCTCTTATGAGAAACAACTAGTTCAGATTCTTGACTGAAGAGAGCATGTGTTGCAGAATAATGTAATTCATCAGGAAAAGGTTTTGTGGAAAAACTATATGGTTGAATATGAAACGTGAGAATCTTAAAATGCCATGAGAGATAAATACCCACATTTATTTGATAAGTAAATAAAATTGTTTGGATGCAATTTCCAAAAGGGGGAAGGATGTAACATCTAAGTTAAATAAAGAATATAACATTTTCATATTTATTAATATTTGTTAATTAAATATTAATTTTACATTAAAGGGGATGCTATGTTCGAAAGCATTCCCGATACGCAACAATGAGTTTCTTTGAAATCTTACGTTGCACACAACATTGAGTTATACTGAAAAATATTAATATTCTATTATTATTTTACTAAGTAGTTAACTCCTAGTCGTTGTATTAGAGAGAATGAATAGAACAAACCATATTATAATTATACATGTTTCATAAATGTTTTTACATTTATCCAATAAACGTTTGAGTCTTAAAAGGTGAATGTATCCAATTTTAAGCATAGATACTCTAATATTCTTTAAAAGGACGATTTACAAACTTTTGATGGTGAACCTTTTTTAAATCCAGTTTTTGTAACTTTCATGTGTTCTACATGACAAAATAATATTCTTCTTTAAAAACGGGACATCAAAATTTACTTTGGATGAAATTTGTGTATTTTTCTGATAAATTTATTTTAAATGAATAGTGAAATATACCTCATTTTCATTCAAAACTACATTTTTATCTAATTTATTTATATAGATATATTTTTATTTGGTTTGGTTTTAAAGTATAATTGGACTATATTTTTACCATTTAATCCAATTTTGTTCATTAGAAGAAATTTCACTCTTAAATTGGACATAAACACATGTCAATCTTTTGGTAGTTATTATTTCTTAAAAACACGCTTTCTGGTTTTAACAACGAGAATTAATTTTAAATTAACTAATGAAACTTATATGTTTTTAATTTGGTAAAATAGACATCATTTTTGAATTCATAATTTCAAATTCAGCTTAGGGTTAATTTTGGGTATTTTTCTGAAGACCTTCAATTTTTGATGAATAGTGAAATATACTACTTAGTAGTTAAAATCATGAATTTTTCATTTAAATGAAAATTTTCTAGTTCTCTGAACTTAATTTCAAAAATCCGACATAAATGGTTGTTATTAGAAAGTAAAATGTTGTTCAATGGGATTAAAATAATTTTATTGGTGAATAGTATCTTTTAATTTTTATTTACCGCGGTTAAAGGTAAATAGGGTAATTCAAGGAAAAAATAAAATTATAATAATATAAAATTACATTAACACTTGTCCTAACATGATTGGATGGTTCATGGAAGAACAATAAAATATTTGGGTGATGCTTTTGGCATTTTAAATCCACTTAGGTAGGATAATTACATTAATAACTTTTTATTTAAATTAAAAATAAAAATATCATAAACATGTATTGTTTTTCAAAAAAAAATTACTATGGGGTTATATAATTGATATATTTAACAATGAATATTCATTATAAAGATAAAAATATTTCCTACATCATATTACTTGATTTCTAATTTTTAGACAACAAATATATAAATTTATTTATGACACAATGATGATGTAATGATTACCACATTAATAAATGTTTTAAATAAATTATATTATAAATGATAAAATAAATTTATTTTGAAACTTTTTTTTCCATCCATGAATTTTATAGATAAAGATGACTTTTTATCATTGAATTAAAGAAGGTTTTTTGAAAGAATGATATTTATAAGGATTTTTTAATAAAGTCATGATATGAATAGTTTGTAAATTGACATAAATGAGTTTTTAAAACAAATATTACTTTATTAAATGACATAATAATCGTAAAAATATAAGATTATTCCAAATGACATTGATAAGTTTTAAAATTTAATTAATGAACCACTTGTGGTTCTATTGTAATTTTATTGTAACTATATTATCCATATTGAGTGAATACACAAGAAGACATGGTAAGAGACAAATTAGTTAACTAAGGGTTAACGCTAAATGATATGGTTAAATTTGAAACCAAAACACGTCTAAAATATATTTTTTGAGAGTATTTAGAATAATAATCATCTAAACTTCTAATTTAATAAGTTTGGGACCTTTTGAAAATGGAATTTAGTATATAATAAAATAATAATTTCAAACTTTCATAAAGAGTCCCACCTCCCCCCTTATAAAAAGCCATCAACTCTAACCCATTACTCACACCTCTCAAGCCCCTTGTCTCGTCCATAAATGGACCAAATAAAATCCAAAAACCCTCTATTTCACCTATAATCCTTACCTTATGCTGAAGGCACTTCAAGAAATCCCTTTTGTTCAAACCAAATGGAGTTGCCCGATTTAAAGGTAATGTTTTCTCTTAAGTTCTTTTCTTTCATTTTACTTATCCAACCCCCTAAACTATTTTTATTACTATATCTTATAAAAACTCTAGTATCATCAATATACTAGTTTGATTTATGAGAAGTATTCTATCTATACTTACACACCCCTCCATCTCATGGTTATGATCATACTGTTTTTGTGGACGGTGAACAGTTGCCTCACAAAACGATGACTGTTCAATTATCTCCTACCGCCTCTCACGGTGGAAATTAGGATGTAACTATAATTATATATGATATCTTAGATATTTATTTTTTCTCTATTCTTTTTAATTATGTTTTATAATATACCTTTATGCTTTTCATGTTGTATATATACGATAATTTCATTTGAGGAAGTGCGGACTACCTCCCCCTCAAAGTGATATGACTCGTTCATACCATAAATGGAATATATAAAAGATGATGTTAATGAACTTATTTAATGTAAATAAAATATGATAATATACCATAATTATAATATACCTATGTATCATTTGGTTTTCATTCCTTTAAAAATGAAATAAAAGAAATTAATGTAGCATTCATGTGTACGTATAGCTTACCGTCTTCACGAACAATGATTTTCATTTTCATATATCCAATTGATATGAACTATTATAAATACATATATATACATTATATATATGATTTATATGATATTTAAATAATGAATATCATTCTTTATATAATTTACTTTTTACCACATGGACAACTTTTAATTATAAGTACCAAATATCGACAAAATGACCGTTATGAACTTGAATGATTATGTATTGTTTATAATGTGGTAATAAATAATGTAAAAGGAATAATAATATTTAAAATGGTTCTGAATCAAGTATAAATTAACTTTAGTTTATTATTCAGGAGATTTAAAAAATGAAAGATCCAGGAAAGACACAAGCTAAGGGACTTCATCTCAATCACCTTCCATTGAGGCATATTTTGATTTATACACAACTTTCATTTATACGGTGTATAAAAACATTTGACATTTCATTTCATTAAAAGGGAATATTTCTTTATGAAGTGTATTACTAAAAAAGAAAAAGAAATGTTTCTTTTTAACTTACATGGTGATAACGATCTTTCCACTGCCGCAAGTATTATTTGATCTTTGTCTTCCTTAACAAGTCGTATGATTTTTTTTAAGGAAAATAAATACCATATAACATTTTTACATATTTTTGTATTAAAAATTGTATTGACAAAGCATTGAATATTTTAATATCTTGAAATTATATATTTTTATTTAAATGTGTAAATTTTATCTTCATTTAGGTTTGTTTTATGTGTTATTTTTCTTGGGAATTATTTAACGTATACGGGTGGTTCCATGATAAACCTATGGTGGATGATCCCCATATAGCACTATAATGAATTGGGTAGCATGAAAGAGGTAAACGTTACTGTTTTCCAAAGGGATTTAGTGAATATACGATGATGGGTGTTCCAAATGTGAATCCCTACGTAGCTATGAACGCTACAAGGTAAGTATGTTATAGATACCACATGATACCATTAAGATTTATGTTTTCTATGTGTTATCCATAAATCTTATGATTTCATGAGGAATGTTAAAATGATTATGTGTTGATGGACCAATGTTTTCTTTCTTTATTTTATAACATTTAATGATATTTTTATGCTCACCCCAATTTTATAAATGTTTTTCACAGGACTTAAAGATGAATAGGGTCATGGATGAGATCAAGGAAAAGTCATGCTATCTAAAACATGGAACTATACATGACTCTTTTTTTCAAGAGTTTTTATTTTTTGAAAAAAATGGACATTGTGTAGAATTTTCTACATTATAATTTTTGAGATGTAATGTAATAGTTATGTCCATATTCTCTGAAACCTTAAACCTGAAAAGATCCTCAATGTGAATTATTCATTTAATTTAAGATTATGTAATATTTTAAGGTTGGGTCCTTATAATACTTCGGCATTATGTGCTTCTTCTGCTGACATGACCACATATCTTTTACATGAGCCACTACAGTAGTGTTAATACACTATATTTAGATTGGTTATTTACTTCTAAAAACCAGTAAAAGACATTGGATAAGGTTTCATATCTAAAATTATTCATTAGCTTCATCAGTAGTAATAATATACTCATAATCCTCTATGGAATTGGTAACCATGAGTTTCTTTGTGCTCTTCCAGCTGACAACATCTGTATTTAGAGTAAAGATATATCTTTATTAAGATTTAATATTTCCTTGACCTATTTGGAAACTCGATTTTGAAGATCCATTGGTAAAAACTTCCTCATATCCTCCATAGACAAGGAATAAATCCATAGTACATCACATAATCTTAATTATATTCTTGACTATAATCCAATGGAGGTATCTTGGATGAGAATTATATCCACCTAACACACATAATATTTAAGATGAATCTATCCTAGTAAATAAAATATAATAGATTATTTATCCTATCAAAAATTTATATGGGATCCATTCCATCCCATATATATAGTAACCATGTACATGTTATCCCAAATTTAGTCGATTCCTTATCAAACTACTACGAGATATAAAAATCACTTCTCGACGAATTGAATAGTTTAGTAGTATTGGAAAATTATAAACTTTATTGAATCTCATATTACATTCGAAAACATAAAATAAGAAATTGAACTTATATTTTATAAGATTATAATTCCATTTAGATTATCCTTTCATATCATTTATGGAACACTTCCTAGATTCCTAGTAAAATGAAACAAAATAAAAGGGAAATCTTAGGTGCTCAGTAAGGGAATGGATACAACAAAATCTATCATTGAATAAATTAAGAATGAATGATATGATAGGAATAAATGATCATCAAATAATTCCAAAAAAATAATCAATTCATCTTGAAACATATCCAGGGATAACATAACTATTATAATAATTACATGGAAATCAATAGCTAATTTCATAATGATGGAATCCATAATGTTATACATCTTAATCTTATTACCAAGCCCTTGTCCAATGACATCATAGATAAATGGGTAAGTAATATTATAAATCCCCAACATGTTTTTTATCATGATAAATAATGATAAAATAGGGGGATATTTATTTTTGGTTCCCACACATCACTTCACATGTTCAATGTATTCGTCATATGAATAAACAATAAAACATAACCAACATTCCTTAATAATCAATAATTATCAATTCTTGAAGAACTATCATACAAAATGTCAAAAATTTCCCAATTAAAAATGATCATAATACATAGATAGAAATATGGTTTGTGGTATTATTAGATTTTTCATCATTAATGAATAAAATTCAATAAAGGATTTTGGCATAGATTAAAGTAAATTTATGATATCATTGGAAATTTTATTGAGGAAAATACACATTTCATTTTTAAATCACTTATTGAAAATATAAAAACATCCATAATATTATGAAAAATATTTCTTTAGAAAGAACCATTGAAACTTTTAATGTAGTATTAAAATAAAATAGTACATATAATGGTTTGATAATCCATTCATGTGGTTTATGTTTAAAAATTATTTTGTTCACACCTTCATTAAATACTACCTCATTCAGATAATGAAAATAAGATTAATATTAAAACATTTTATAGAAATTAGAACATGTGTAACATTAAATTTAATATATCATTTAACAATAGAAAAAATCTGGAAAATATTTTCAAGAAAATATAGATATGGAAGAGAAATATACCTTGAAGTATTGAAAATAATGTTGGGTTTCCTTGAAAAATTTCTTTTAGTCTTTTGAGTGCATAGATATAGGAAAATAAAAATTAAAAATTATAATTTATATATAATAAATTCATAAGAAAATATATTGTTTCTAGTATAAAAATATTATATAATTCCCCTGATGGAAACATGAACATAAATAGTTTTGAATAAGTATGAGATTGGGAAATCAACACTCACCTCAGGTCTGAATTGATCCTAAGTGATTTCAAACTCCGTTATAAGAAATTAAAATTTATTTTATTTCAATAAAAAATAATACACATACTTATAATATCATATATTATCCACTTATATAATTTCAACACCCTTTTATTGATAGTTCATTACTAAAATCATCATTTTTAGTGTTAGCTATTTTGTTTTTCATGTATGTTTTGGTCCATTATTTTCATTCTTTGAATTTTAATCAAGGTTACACTATATTAATAATGTTAATAATGATATAAATATCAAATAGATTTCTTATAGATATATATTTATAACCATTATTTAGAGGCATACATGAAAAAAGAATCACAAATCTACATTGAGGTGGTAGTCCGTACATCTACAAATGTGATATTATCATTTTTTAAATTTGTGGTAGGGTAAGAAGATAAAAGGTATATTATATTTAGAAAATATAATGTCTAAAATATATTTTTTATCATTATATTCATTGTAATACCAATAAATTATTTGTGGTGGTGAAAAGAAAATACATCACTCCGTCAGGGCGTAGTCTCCACATACACATGAAGAATAATTTTTCTTCCCACTTGATAAAGATGAAGATCAGTAAAAATTATGAAATAAACATAATAAAATCTTATTGAAATAGATATCATAATATTATTATATAATCATGGTTATAATATAATTTTATGAGGTATTAATTGAAATAAAATAAAAACACTTAGTTTAGAGTGATACCTTGTCTTTGGAGAACCTCATTTATGTTAAACTTTAAAACCTATTATGTTAGTATTTTTTTAAACAAACACCTATTAATCATTGTAAGGGATTTTAGGAATTTATTTGGGTATAAATTGTTTAAGATAAAATTCTTTTTAACTACAGAGAAGAGATTATATGCTATTTCCTTTTATAAGTGAGGATCAGTACACAAATGGAATTTTTAAAAATATTAAAATAAATTAATATATTAATCAGTCAAAATGGTTCCAAATTGAATCATATTATAATATTAGATGATATTGGTCTTAAATATGAAAATATAATATGATTTAGAATATATTTTATTTCATTCTAACCCTTAATATTTTAGTTTTAACTCTTTTAACCTGTTTTTACTCTAATCATGTCAGCTCACTTTTTTTAACCAAAGTTACTATTCACAATGACAAAACATGATAGTGGGATCATTAATTAATATGAAAATAAAATTTTCAAATATGGATACAAATTTCTCAAATTCAATTTCAGAAAGTTGTACATATTAATTAAAAAACAAACCAATAAAACTTGGTGAAAAACATGATGAAAATTGATTTTCCAAAAAAATATCCTTTTAAGTATACAATTTTGTATATAAAACAGTCATATACAGTGTTGATTATAATGAAATTAATTTAATTAATTAAAATTTATTTAAATAATTAAATTTTAAAATCAATTCATAAAAAATGAGACTTTGTAAATTCCTAAAAAGAGAAGTAATATTTTTTAAATATTGTTATTTTACACTATTCTCATAAAAATAAATTTATCGAAAATATCCTTACGAAAATATTTTAATTATTAATTAAAAAATGAATTTAATTTATTCAAATAAAATTTAAAAATTTAGTAATAATTAATTATAATTTACACTCAAAAAATTGAATAAAACCCATTTTTTAAGAAAACACATTTTGAAGCCTAAAATGACATTACATAAAACTGAGCACTTATTTATTTGGATTAATCAATTCATTTAAATTTTATAAAACATTTATACAAATTTTTCATAATATTTTTATTTCTATTCATATTTTCAATATAATTATTGGGTTATAATGGTCTCAATAATATGAAATCATAGTTCTCTTAATAAAATATGTTGTCTGTTACGAAAGGTATTGGGAATATTATTATTTTAAACATAATTTTTTGGGTGTTTCATTATACACACATAAATAAATTCTATTCATAAATTTTTTTTATCATGGTCATCATTGTTTCATTATATCAAAATACTTTTTTTTTCAAAATCGACATTGTAAAATGGAATAATAAAATTTTCCTTGGAATTGGGAATTGGGAAAAATTATTATTTTTTGAAATAAAACATAATTAGTTCCACAAAAAATGGGAAAAGTAGTGGGAAGAAAAAATATGGATATGGAGGAGAAATAACAGTGTTTGATGCATAATAGAGAGTGATAGAGACCATGTTGATGGGAAATTTTATAACCACAAAACCATAAATCATTTAGGGATAAAGAAGATTATCAATTCATCCTAAATATAGGTTGAAGAATAATTTTTTTTATTTCATCATCGTTTTTATTGAGTTGAGGGATTATTTTACTATCAATATGGTTAAAATGATAAAATTGACATACATTATTTATTTCAACTTTATAATACTTTTTTATTTCAATATATAAATCATTTTTTGCAACAAATTATAACGATTAATGGCTAAGAGGAATATTTTGTATTGTCAGAGACATTTTTTCCCATTAATCGGTAGGAATTATGGCGATGGAGGTTTCCAAGAGGATCCCATAGTTTTTGGAGGTGTTGAGGAGGATAAGGGTACTTCGATTTCCTATTTTGTGAGAGATATTATATAGATCTAGGAGGTTGTACCATAAATATATTGTTATGGGATATGTGGTGACAATTATAGTGTATTACGTGGTGTGGTTTTTTTTTGAGGCTACTGCATTTTTTAGGGTATTTGTTGTGTACAGGATCAGATGTAGTGTGGAGTCCTAGGGGTCAATTTTTAGCCACTTTACCAAAATGAACACTAACATAGTGCAGATGTGGGTTGTGGCAAGCAAGTGAGTGACTATCTAGGAGGCTGCAACATTGTGTTTAGGGTTGTGGTGTGGCATTCATCTCAATTTTTTTTGGTTTGCGGCATAGTGTATTTGGTAGAATCGTGGTCTTTTTTTCCTTTTATTTTATCCACAGTGTTGGAATAGAAAAGAATCATGGAGGCTAGTTAAGAAAAATGGGTACGATGTAGTAAGAGGTGTTTATCTATAGTTCCTTCACTTTTTATGTAGGTTTCAGCATGGTGTGGGTGGCTGAGTTGGGGTCCTATGTGTATTATCCCAGATATAAAATCTATAAGTCCCTCAGATTTAATCACTTTTCATGTGTTTTAGTCATTTATTTGGTGAACCAAGTGTTTCCAAAAGAGCTATTTTATCCCCTAGTCAGTGGGTCTTTACCCTGGTCCTTGGAGATTAATCATTGGTGTTTTAGGTGATTTTCCCTCCAATTTTCTTATTTTTTTATTCTAATTCTTCACCATGGAATTGTTCATCCAAGGTAAAACATTTTTTTGAATACTTTTTATGGAATAATAAATATTTGATGTGTGATTGGATGGTGAAGGTGTTCCTTTTTATTATGGTGCTTGGTGGTTACCCTATTCATATTCTAACCCTCTGATGTGGGTCTAAAATCATTGTTTTCGATAGAGTATCACTCATTTTTTACATGGTTTATCATGAAATATTATTTCAATTTTGTTATTTATTAGGTATATTTTTCATCCATTTTAAAAAGAATAAATAAATTTGTTTAATTGAAATTAAAGGTGAAGGGAATGTTTCAAATGTTTTTAGAGATTTATTATCTATTGATATTGAGATTATATGTTATTATTATTCCACTAAAAGTCTTGGTTGTTGGGAGCTGTTGTTCATGCTGATTTGTTATGAATTTTGGCACCCTCATTGTGTGATTTACTGGTATCAGATTGAATAAATTGAAAATTCATAACGACATATATTTGTATAATAAAGTGTTTTACTTGTCATTTATGGATTTTATGATAATTCCCCTAAATAAATAAGTGAAAGTGATGAAATTCTCTAATACCTAGTCTAGAAACTATTATATGATAAATGTTGAATATGTTTGTAAAATTGGATGTGTGGTGTGATTTTGTTGTGGGGTGGTGAAGGGATAATTTGTTGTTGTACAATCATGTTTTGGGGTGGTAAGATGTTGTCATGGTTAGGTGTGACCATGTTGTTGGGTGGTGATGTGTGGTTGTAATGTGGTTTGGAAATGGTGATGTGGGGTTGGTAGGTTTGATGGGGTTTATGGGATGTTTTTGTGTTGTGTTGTGATGTTCTATTTGACAAGATAGAAAAGGAAATAATTAATAATGATATTAAAATAATCAGATGAAATTTTTAGCCAATATTGAATTAAATGGATGGTGCCATTTAAAATGGGGATAATGGTTTATGAATGAATAAAATGGGATTGAGATATTGGAATGAATTGGGATTTATAATTGGTCTTTTCTTGGTAATGTGGAATGTGTATTTTGTGGTGTTTTGTATTTAGTGGTGGGAGTGAAGGTGGTGGTGTTGTGAGATTGGTTAGTGTTGTTTTAAGTCGGTATATTCTTTAAATATTAACCTATATGTGGGACTGTGTGGGGAAATATCTACATTTACATGTAGGTTCCTTGTGATTTTATATATTCTTCCAACCCATGATGATCACTATGTAATGAAACCCTTATATACTGGGGGTGTTTTTCCAATATCTTGATGATGAATAGGGATGGATGGATAACCACATGTTCTTACTCTCTCTTCTAGGTGATGTTTACATGAGTATGATATGATGGATGTTGGTCAAAAGTTCAGTATCGATATGTGACATGATTTTATGGATGAGGTGTCATTGGTAAAGTGTAAATGATATGTGATGTGATGAGATAGATTATGGTTGAGGTCATTCATGGTATGTATAGGGAATGAGGATGAAGTAATTGATGTTCATGACACCATACTATTCTAGTTATTTTTGTGATGCGATGGATCTAGTGTCTTTGACTCAGATGAGATTTGATGGCCAACGTGTCTTCGGGTGAGATGATATGTGATGGCCCTTATGTTTCCAAGAAAGATGTGGTGTGATGTTCATGGTTTGGGGAGGTGAGATGTGATATTATATTCAAAATATGGAAGCACCATAATATATGACATTAGGGTGTAAGATAGACATCCTAATGGGAATGTTGTTTGGGGTACCATATAATGATATGATTCATATTATGTTATTATACTTGGAATTAATTAATTGGTGATCATTCCATAGAGTGGATGTGGTTTTGGTTTGTTAAATTTTTTAGATGTTGTTGGATATGTTGTTTTCTCACAAGTGCATTAGTATGCATCTTTTCATAATATTTTTTGGTTAATGGTAATTTTATTACTAAAACAAAGGACCCTTTAGGGAAAAGGAGACCCATTACATGGCCCGTAAGACAAGATTGAATTAAATCCCATTAAATGGCCCTAAGGGGCTTATTTGTTTCCTAAATATAGTCTGGTGAGTATTACTAATATAGTACCATGGATGCTACAGTACTTCCACCACAAAAGTTACTACTATATTTCCCACCACTTCTATAGTGTCATCGGTACTGCTATTTTTTGCTATAGTAACCTACACCCAATAGGTTTTGAACCCCCAATATTTGATGTAGTATTAGAGGATTCACACCACTAAGTAAAACCCCAACAACATTACTATGCTTCATTCACATTGGCATGAGTGACATTTTTCCCTATGGAGTATACTTATATACTAACCTAATGTATATAAACTAATTTTTAGGTCCCAAATACTATTATGTTTATTTTGTTGGACACTACTATCTCAAACCCTTGGACTATTTCTATGTTGTTTCCTTTGATTTTATTTGGGGTATTTACTTTGGAGACTTTTATCTATATATTCCCATTTTATACATGTATTTTTGGATGGTTTGTTTTTTTATATTATTTAATATATTTTCACATGGTTTATTATCCTATCTAGTAATTCAATTTTAACATACGGGGTAATGACTCCCATTTATGATATTTGCCTCACCCTCCCATCTTGTATCCAACCTAGGGCCTATTGAAGGTGGGACACATCGTCATTATATATCTCCATTTCTTGTATTAACTTGGGAGGGATGGGTTGTTTGACAGTGGTACCAAAGGTGATGGTTGATAGATATTATGGAGTTTAGAGTTAGTCACTATGAGGATTTCATGGATTTGTGGTAATGGTGCTAGTTGATCACGGTGAATGGAATAGGCTATGGAGACTGGCTATGAAATGGGATTTTAGGGCCCCCATTATCCAGTATATAAAATCTAAGCTTATCGAACGACCAAGTTACATGGACCTATTTGCAGGGTATAGACCAAGGACTGGTACATGCCTCAGGGTGACCTAATATCCTATTTGAATTAGTCAGTTCTAAGAAGTTAAAATTAATTAAATGAATCTTAAGAAAATTCCATAATACCATGATTCATAAATCCTTATTTCCTCTTCATCAATGGAAATTTGCTGTTGTCCACATGTTGTTATGTAGTGGAGGTTTAGTAAACTGATCTGGTTGATCAGTATATGGTTAATCTGAAGAAGTAGAATGAGGCTTGGAATTTGGTGTTGTACACTTTTAAAAGGTAAGCATTGGGGATATGCGTGGGTATTGTTTCTAATGTGTATATAGAGGTATATTTGGAGGATATCGAGATTGAATTTTGTATGATTTCATCCTAGGAAGAGTACTTGTTCGCACTAGTAGTTAGTTAAATGTTTGGAGTTTTGTATCAGTGGTGGAAACTATATCTTAGTGATAAGAAGAAGTCCAAGGTGTTCTGTCTAAACATCCATAGAGAGTTTTGTTCAGAGATTCCTTATTTGGTCATGAATGTAGTGAATATGCAAGGGATACATTCATGTATATAAAAGAGTTTGTCTATTTTGGTGTTGGGAATAAATTTTAAGGATCTGTATTGTTTTTCCCAAGGTCTCTTTAAACATGGGGATTCTAGTGTTAGATTTCTTGAGGTGACACTTCATCATTCTATCAAGATTAAAATTACTACATCTATGTTTCCAACATAACTAGAATTTCAGAAGATGTAATATTTGATCAGGAATATACACTCATGATGAGTTTTACCATGAGTGGGGATCCAAAATGTTTCCTTGAGAATCAAAATTATCAGTGTAAGGTTTTATGTGGAAGGACCTTTAAGGTTTGGACCAATAGGGAGTTGACCTCAGAAATATCCTTTTTATCCTTATGGGGCTCATGGTTTCTATTCTATTCTTTTTGGAATTGGTACTTTTTATTATTATAAGGTGTATGGTCATCATTTTAACCAGTTCCCAGTTGTTCTATGATCATAGTTTTGTGGGGGAGGATAGGCTCAGTGTCAGTCTCAATAAGAGCTTCAAGAAATTTCATTTTAGAAGTTTGGGAAATATTTTTATGCTTTCCAATGTGTGAATGGAGAAGTTAGAGGCATACATGAGGTTTTTCCTTGTGTTCAGATAAAATGACCTAATATTGTTTATAGAGGTGTATATTAATTGAGTGAAAGAGAATTTGGGAATGTTATGTTTCATATAGTAGAGTTAGCAGTGCCAGAGGGCTATAGATTGCTAAAGGTATGACCAAATTGTATTCCACCCTTGCTTTTGATTTTTCTGATTCATGAACTTCACACTCCTTACATAAATCCGCTTTTCTATATGCTCTAGGAATGTACAATGAAAGGCTTCCCACGACCCTAGTGTTGACAACACCACTTAAAGGCTATAGTATCTTGGTTGATGTGTATTAGGGTGTATATGAATGATGGGGCCACATCAGTCATATGGGGGTATTTTCTTGCTTCATATCTACTCGTATGATGTCATCGTAATGATCGACTAGTTTTATTATGTAATTTTTTATCGGCTAATTCTAGAGGAGATTCATGTCCTCATATGCGTGTATCCAACATGGGGTCATCATTGGTGATTGGAATTTTCATTTAGGTAGTTGGAGTGTGAAACCCCTTCTTTCCTTAATGGATGATTTTTCCATGGAATTATTAGGCACAAGGATGGTGGAGGTTCCTAATGTTTTTGGGGAGTTTTTGGATGTTTTTTCCAAGGAGGTTGTGATTCTACACCCTTAAAGTGGTATTGAGTTCCAAATAGACTTATAGACTATTGATTTTCTATTATCTATGGCCTCTTATCTTATGACACTTTTAGAGATATTGGATTTGAGGATTCAGATAGATTATCTGATTTAAAATGGTTTCATCTAGCCCTGCGTTCCACTATTGGGTGCTCAAGTATTATTCCCCAATAAGGGAAATGTTAATTTTTGGTTGTTTATATACTAATGGATACTGAAGTAGGTGATGATAAAAAAATTAACATCTACTAAGGATAAATGATCTTTGTGACTAGATGAGAGGAGAAATATGGTTTTTTAAGATAAATGTGTCATATTGGAATCACCATTTGATGGTGAATGAGGGAAATATTATGAATACTTTCTTGAGATGATGGTATGTACAATTTGAGTTTGTGGTCATGTTGTTCGGTGTCACAAATGCACCAGTTGTGTTCATGGTGATCATAAACCCCATGTTCCCTAAAGTCTTAATCCATTTAATAGTAATTTTCATTGATGAAATATTTATCTACTTGGGGTCATATGAATATCATTTCAATCGTATTAGAGATTTCTAGAATGTTATTTATCACCACTAAATCTATGGAAAGTTTTCCAAGTGTATTTTCTAGAAAACAAAGGTACATTTCCTCAAACATGTGGTGTCTCAGCATGGTGTTTCTATGGAATCTTCAAAAGTCTAGGAAGTTGTTTCTTGGGTGGAAACCAATAATTTGGTGGAGGTCCAAAATTTACATAGACTTGAAGACTACTATTGGTGGTCTGTATCTACTTTATATCAGGTGTAAAATCCACTTAAATCTTTATCATTGAAGGAATTAAATTTATTCTACAATGGTCGGTGTAAAAAGGTTTTTGGTTTTTTGAAAGGGATGATGATTAGTAGTCTAGTTATTCAGTTGTTTGAGGTGGGTCTGTAGTTTGAGATTTTTTGTGATGTATTATGTATGGTTTTGGGATGTGTCTTGATGCAGTAGATGGTAGTGATCTCTTATGGGTCTATGTAGTTTCATCCCTATAAGTGTAAATGTGAAAATCATGATCTTTAGATAGTAGTCATGGTTACTACACATATGTCATTGGGGGATTACTACATTAGTGATCACTTTCTTATTTGTATGGAAAACAAGAGCCTAAAATAAGTCCTTTCCTAGTTATATCTAAATATGAGACTATGGGGGAGGATGCAGATTCTTCTAGGTTATTATTTCATGATCTCTTATACCTCATGAAATAGGTATTTTTTGGCAACTTCTTTGAGTAGAAAGTCAATAATGGATGTGGTTCTATAGTTTGGGAATTATTAGAGACAGATGGAGGATTTAGAATCCCTTAACATAGATATGGTGGTGGTTGATGGTGGAAGTTTCTATTTTCACCAGACTATGATGAAATCTATGATGCAGTGGGTGGAGGCATCTCAATGTGGAAACATAGACACAGAGGTTATGCGTGATCATGTTATCCATGGTGATTCTCTATAGGGATGGATGTAGTATGATCGAAACTACATTTTACTTGATGATAGGTTGTTTATTCAGATATTAATGTTCAAGGAATTCCTTTATGAGGTTCATAGATAAATTTTTTTAGTAAAATATGTACTTTTCATTTTGTACCATGGCTTGAGGTTGTGGTATTGGTGGACTGAAATGAAATAGGCAATGGAGTATTGTTTGGATTTGTGTCTAGTTTTCTAGTAGGTAAAGGATGAGAATCATCTTCTAGTATGTTTTTGCACCCATTAGATGTTCCTAATTCATAACAAGATGAAATATTGATGGATTTTATCATATTTTTACCCTGAGATAAGGGAGGTTGTGATTCTATCTGGGTAATCAAGGATCGGTTGATGAAATCATCCCACTTCCTAGTGATTAGGGAGTTAGAAATTATGGATGTACTAGAAAAGATGTATGAGGATATGTAGGAGTGGTTGTATGAAGTTCCATGTCCCATTGTCTCTAATTAGGACACATGTTTTACTTTATAATTTTGGAGGTTATTGAAGCTTAATTTTGGCACTCACATACACCTTACAAAAACATTACACCCTCATACTGATGGTAAAATGGAGTAAACTATCCTCACATGGAATGATATATTGTGGTAATGTATCATAGAGTTCGATAGATCTTGGACTCAACACATGACTTTGGTTGAGTTTTTCTACAACAAAATCTATCTCTAATCCATCATCGTGGAATTGTTTCAGTCTTTATATGGGAATCCATTTCATTCTCCAATGTGTTAGACAGAGCTTGGGGAATCAGCATCTCTTGGTCCCAATGTGTTACAGTGAACAAAAAATGGTTTATATTTTTTTTGTGATATGATGAAGGAAAAAATAAATGATAGAAGGATTATTATGATCATAGGAGGAGGCCCTTGGATTTTGAGGCTAGAGACCATGTGCACTTGAAGGTTTCCCCTCGTTGCGGGATATAGAGGTTTTGTAATGGGAGTAAGCTCTAAATCTTTTTTTTGTGGGCCCTTTGAATTGTTGGGTTGAGTTAGTGAGGTGTCTTATTAGTTGTAAGTTCCACCATGTATGGATTTGATTCAAAAATTCATCCACATATCTTCACTTAATTGATATCTTCACAAGGATACCCATGGAATTAACTATGGAGGTTTCAGTATCGAGAATGAAATAATATTTGTGGAGTGTCAAGTGGAAATCCAAGATCATTGGTAGAAGGTACTGTGAGGATGAACCATTCTTTTGGATCATGTGTTATAGACGCATGATTTCTTGGAGAAGAGTACTCCCCAGAATGACATGTATCTGGGTTGCCATTACCAAATGTAGTTTTTAAATTTTCTTTCATTATTCTATTTTTCGATGATGTTATTTTTTTATCCTATTGAATATTGAGACATGATTTTTGTGATTTTTGATGTGTGATAAATCTTATTCCATCTGGAGGGGGAAGAACTAACTCCTAATTTGGATGCTTTATACTTTTACAAGATTGAAATAGTGCAGGTGAGTCTATGTCGCCCAAATTAGATAGTTTCTTAACATGGAATATATAACTCCTTGAATTTATGGATGATTGGTGTGGTGTTATATTCAGGTTATGGAAGTGGTTTGCTTGGTTTTTATGTTGGTTGATATTTTTATTTCAGAATGTTGCAATCTATGGCCAGTGCTTGATGTTTAGTGTCGTTCCTAGTGGGAGGATATTGAATTAGTATTGTGATGTGTTTGTGAGGAACATTTTTTGAACACTATTAGACAATTTTGGTATGTTTGTTTGGTTTTTGTGTTAGGGTTTAACAATATCCTTAATAGTAATCTCAAATGATTATTATCAAGACCATTCCCTCTTCCTTCTAGGTTTGTTTTGATTTATGAGGGTGAAAATATTTTAAGAGGTATCTTATGTAACATCGCAGAACATCTACTCCATTACATTGTCAGAATCAATGATGATGAAGGTGTCCGAGGATATCTTGAGTTGTTTGGAGATATTAAGGATCAGAATGGGAGTTCCTATGCCTATTTTGGGAGGGCTACAACATGGAGATTGGAGGTTCCCCATTAAGAAGACTATTGTATCATAGAGGTTCTGGCTATGGAATAGCTAGTGGTTGAAGGTTTTTTAGGCTATTGCATTATTATTCATAACTAAAATATAGTGTATTGACTGTGCGGTGGTGTGTTAGGGGTTAGTTTTCATTGGATCATCCAAAATTAGTATTGTTGCAACACATAGGTAAGGTGATGTGGGCATTTGAGTTCTTATTTAGGAGGCTATGACATGGAGTTTGGGGCTGAAGCACAACCTTCCTCTTAGTTTTTGGTGGTCTGCAGCATGGTGGCTTTAGCTGCGCCCTTTTATTCCTCCCCATTTAAAGGATATGTGGAATGGTAATATATATGAATCTCATAGGTTGGTTGACTATCAGGGTTTCATCGTGGTGAGGGGTGTTGTTCTATAGTTCCCACATTTTTTAATTTGGATTCTTCTGGGTTTGGGTGGTTATGTCATGGTCTGATGTTTTTATCCTGGGTATAAATTTCCAAAACCCTTAGACCCGATCACTACTACTTTTTTTTCTCTAGTTTATTTTGTGATCCATGTGTGTCCAAAGGTTTTATCTCAGTTTCCAATTAGTTTCCTTTGACCAAATCCCATGGAGATTAATCCGTGGTGGTTTGGGTGAGTTTCTCTCTAGTTTTCATATATTTTTCTTCCAATTATTCACCTAGGAATGTTGATTCCAAGGTAAATCATTAGTTTTTGGTGTTTTTATAAGAGATTGCTAAGTTTATGTGTCCTATGAGGATGATGTTGTTCCTCTTCCTTACAGTTCTTGGTGGTGTTCAAATTCTTGTTTTATCCTTTCACAATGGAACAAAAATAATTATTTGAGGTACATGATCCCTCATTTCTCACTTACTGTATCATACTGGATGGGTTTACCCTTATTATATCACATTAATATGGTTTCCTGCTGCTTAAACAATGATAAATTAACCAGTTTAAATGAAATTTAATGGAAAGGGAATGTTTTGTAAATTTTTACAACTTTCTAATATTACGTTATTTAGATTATATATTATTTCTATTCCACATAAAATTAAATTTTTTGAGAGACTTTGTTTGTGATGATTTGATGTGATTTATGGAACTCATGTCGTGGGATTGTTTATAGTCACCTTGAATTAATGTTAATTTTCTAACCACTTATATTTGGATAATAAAATGGTTTCCCCATGATTTATGGAGTGTGTGAGAATTCCCTATAATAAATAAGTGAATATGATGAAAATTTCTGATATGAAGTCATAAATATCCTATTTGATAAATTTGGAATGTGTTTGTGAAGGTGGATATAAGTTGTGACCCTGTTGTGGGGAAGTGAAGGGATGATGTGTTGTTTTGTAACCATGTTGTGTGGTTATGATGTGATGATGTGGTAAAGTGTAACCATGATGTGGGTTGGTGATGTGTTATTGTGATGTGGATTGGAAATGGTGATTTGGGGATGGTTGGTTTTATGGGGAAGATAGGATATTTGTTTGTGTGGTGTTATGATGTTCATGTTTCCCTGGAAGTAATGGTGTTGAATCATAATGGTTGTAAGGGTTTGGGATGAAATGGTTAATAGAGGTACATTTTTTAAGCATGTGGTGTCTCAACATGGTCTCTTTGTGTACTAATCAAAATTCAAGGTAGTTTTTTATATGGTGGAATAAAAGAATGTAGTGGAGCTTCATAGTTTCACTAGTCCTGTAATATATTATCAGTGGCTTGTATCTAATTTCTCTCAGGTCGAAACACCATTTAGAGCATTGACCAGGATGTATTGGAGTTTTTTCTAGAATGGTTGATTTTAGTAAGTGTTTTGTTATCTGAAAGGGATGTTGGACAGTGCCCCATTATTTTTTTTTCTATGGTGGGTGTGTAGTCTCATATTTTTTGTGATTTTCATCTTATAGGTTTGGGATATTTTTGAATGTAGTAGAGAGTAGTAATATATTATGGGTCTCAGTAGTTTCTGTTGTACATCTCGTTCCCCTCGTTGTTTGATTTTCATGATCACAATCACCTTCTTATTTATCTAATATTGTGTTTTAAGTTTTGTGGATGATAGGCAAGAGATTGCCAAAGGTTTGGCCCAAGAAAGTTGGCAAAATGGACTGAAATTCAGTCTACCGGCCAACCGGTGTGATAGCACCGGCCAGCCGGTGGAACTGGCAGAGGCATTGCCCACTGCCAGGTTCCACCGGTCGACCGGTGGCTCTGTCACCGGTCGACCTGTGGCACCCATCCCAAATAGTGTTTGCTACTGTCTTGCCACCGGCCAGCCGGTGGCTCCTCACCGGTCGACCGGTAGAGCCTGGATCAAGACTCTTCTTCTCTACCAAGGCACCGGCCAGCCGATGGAGATGTACCGGTCAGCCGGTGGCCCCTGGACAAGAATCCTATGCCTTTTTGCACACACCGGCCAGCCGGTGGGACTGTACCGGCCAGCCGGTGGATCCAGTCAAACTAGCCGTTGGAGCTTTGACCAGGCTGCTCCACTTGCCTCCCAACGGCTCCGAAAGCCTTTCCAACGGCTCCAAAGGCCTCCAACGGCCATATGAGGGTTCCCCCTCTATAAATAAAGGACCTTGAAGCCCCAGAACAATTGCCGGACCATAATTAAGCATTGTGAAGCCAACGAACACAATTCTCCTCATTTGGCAAACCTCCGGCGGATTGCTCCAAGGGAACCACAACTGCTCCAATCCATTTCCAATCCAAGGAGCACCACCATAGAAGCTTGGGAGTGCACGTCTTCAACTCCATTCAACCTTTGGCGCCCAAGGCTTCTCAACAATACGGTTTTTATTGTTTTATCTTTTTGAGCTTTAATTTTGGGTTTGTGCCTACAAACCCCAACACCTTTTCTCTTCCCCCTTTATTTTGGGTTATCACACCACCATTAAGGTGTGAAGAGGATTCTTCAAGCCTTTCCTTTTAAAAGGCTTGTGTTTCGGTGAGCTATCCTTCACCCGTTAAAAAGGCTAGTGGGTTCTTGCTATTCCATTGAAAGCAAGTGGGTTCTTGCTTAACCATCAAAAGCAAGCTGTAATAGGTCCTAGTGCTACCTCAAAGCCTAGTGGGTTTCTTGCTAAAACCATTGAAAAGAAAGCGGTAGGAATCTCTCAACGGTTGAGTTGGGAGCGGAGACGTAGGCCGGGTTTTTGGCCGAACTCCGTTATCAATTTGCGTGTCTTGCCTCTTTATTTCCGCTGCATTTATACTTTGATTTTTAAATTGTTAATCAATTTTTTAAAAGGCAATTCACCCCCCTCTTGCCACCTTTTCCCTCGGGATTCTTCCGACCCAACAATTGGTATCAAAGGGAACTTTGAGTAATACCCTAATCCGGTTTCAAATTAAAGATCCTTTTTTTTTTGATGGCTTCTACCGCTTCAACCTCTTACGCCCCCAAAGGACATTCTTTGGATCGTGCTCCATTCTTTGATGGAGCCGATTATAGTTTTTGGAAAACCCGCATGACCACATTTCTTAAAAGCATTAGCTATCCTATTTTTAAAATTGTCATGCATGGTTATACTCTCTCTAGTAAAGATGAATCTAAATGGACCCCCGCCGACATTGCAAATTTCGAGCTTGATGGCAAAGCCATGAATGCTCTTCATTGTGGCTTAGACCGTAATGTTTTTCATTGTATTTCTTCTTGCTCTACTTCTTATGATCTTTGGAGGCTTTTAGAACTTACCCATGAAGGCACTAAGAAGGCTCAAAAGAAAGAATCCGACAACAAGCAAGAACCCGACGAAAAGATCAAGCCCGTTTGCCCACCTCACAAGAAAAGGGCCAAGAAGAAGAAAAAGAAGGCTTCAAAGGCAACATGGAGTGATAGCTCCACCTCTTCATTCTCCTCCTTCTCCTCGAGCGACCAAGGTAAAAAATGCCTAATGGCAAATCATGAGGTATCATCTTCCGACTCTTCTTCCTCGTCTTCTAGTTCTTCAAATTCTTTCAATCATTTGTCATATGAAGAACTCCAACACGTTAGAGATCAATTAGAAAGTGGTTTTCATGAGCTTTCATCAAAATTTGTCGCTTTGAAAAAGAATTTCAAAAAACTCTCCTCCGAAAAAGAACAACTTCTTAAAGAGAAGGAGGAACTCTCCCTAAAAATCCAAAATTTTCCCAATGTTGATTCTTTGGAATCAACCATCAAGGACCTTAGAGAAACTCTAGCGAAGTTCACCCAAGGGGAACAAAATTTGAACAATTTACTTGGTTCCCAACGCGTTTCCCGAACCACCCAAGGGCTAGGCTACACCAATATAGCTTCCTCCTCCCATGCTCCAACTGTTTTTGTAAGGGGGAGCTCTTGTTATAAATTTTGTAACTATTGCAAAAAACCCGGGCACCTCATTTATGAGTGTGATTGCAAAAATGCCCGGTACGGCCAACCCAAGTCTTTTTTCTTTTCCGATGAATTCTATAGGAGAAGACCCGCTATGAGACAAGTTTGGATTGAAAAATCCCTTCTTGCGAGTCTCTCCGGGCCTAAAATTGTCTCTTTTCAAAATCCCTCTCCCCGGTGATTTGTTGTTTTTATTTAGGGGGAGTTAGGATCGTTTAAGCCCTTTTAATTTGAATTTCAAAATTTTCAATTCCAACTTTCAATTTCAACACTTGGTATCAAAATTTTCATTTCAAAGTATTCAATTCAAAATTTTTCATTTCAATTTTTGATTCAAAACTTTCAATTCAAACCGTTATTCAATTTTCATTTCAAAATTTTCAACAATTGATATCATTTTCAATTGATTTAAAATCTCGTTTTTCATCGATCCCTCAATCAAGTTTTATGCCCCACGCTATTTTGATAATCACAAAGGGGGAGAAATTTCTTGATTGATTGGGGGAGAATCCTTTTCATCATGCTTATCATTTCCTTTCAATTTCAATTTTTTACTTTAATTGTTTTGGTGATTGTGATCATCAAAATAGGGGGAGATTGTTGTACATCTCGTTCCCCTCATTGTTTGATTTTCATGATCACAATCACCTTCTTATTTATCTAATATTGTGTTTTAAGTTTTGTGGATGATAGGCAAGAGATTGCCAAAGGTTTGGCCCAAGAAAGTTGGCAAAATGGACTGAAATTCAGTCTACCGGCCAACCGGTGTGATAGCACCGGCCAGCCGGTGGAACTGGCAGAGGCATTGCCCACTGCCAGGTTACACCGGTCGACCGGTGGCTCTGTCACCGGTCGACCTGTGGCACCCATCCCAAATAGTGTTTGCTACTGTCTTGCCACCGGCCAGCCGGTGGCTCCTCACCGGTCGACCGGTAGAGCCTGGATCAAGACTCTTCTTCTCTACCAAGGCACCGGCCAGCCGGTGGAGATGTACCGGTCAGCTGGTGGCCCCTGGACAAGAATCCTATGCCTTTTTGCACACACCGGCCAGCCGGTGGGACTGTACCGGCCAGCCGGTGGATCCAGTCAAACTAGCCGTTGGAGCTTTGACCAGGCTGCTCCACTTGCCTCCCAACGGCTCCGAAAGCCTTTCCAACGGCTCCAAAGGCCTCCAACGGCCATATGAGGGTTCCCCCTCTATAAATAAAGGACCTTGAAGCCCCGGAACAATTGCCGGACCATAATTAAGCATTGTGAAGCCAACGAACACAATTCTCCTCATTTGGCAAACCTCCGGCGGATTGCTCCAAGGGAACCACAACTGCTCCAATCCATTTCCAATCCAAGGAGCACCACCATAGAAGCTTGGGAGTGCACGTCTTCAACTCCATTCAACCTTTGGCGCCCAAGGCTTCTCAACAATACGGTTTTTATTGTTTTATCTTTTTGAGCTTTAATTTTGGGTTTGTGCCTACAAACCCCAACACCTTTTCTCTTCCCCCTTTATTTTGGGTTATCACACCACCATTAAGGTGTGAAGAGGATTCTTCAAGCCTTTCCTTTTAAAAGGCTTGTGTTTCGGTGAGCTAGCCTTCACCCGTTAAAAAGGCTAGTGGGTTCTTGCTATTCCATTGAAAGCAAGTGGGTTCTTGCTTAACCATCAAAAGCAACCTGTAATAGGTCCTAGTGCTACCTCAAAGCCTAGTGGGTTTCTTGCTAAAACCATTGAAAAGCAAGCGGTAGGAATCTCTCAACGGTTGAGTTGGGAGCGGAGACGTAGGCCGGGTTTTTGGCCGAACTCCGTTATCAATTTGCGTGTCTTGCCTCTTTATTTCCGCTGCATTTATACTTTGATTTTTAAATTGTTAATCAATTTTTTAAAAGGCAATTCACCCCCCTCTTGCCACCTTTTCCCTCGGGATTCTTCCGACCCAACAGTTTCATCCCCATATGAATAATAATGACAACTAAGATTTAGAGATAGCATTCTTGGTGTTCATGCTAATGTTATGGATGGATTACCACATCAGTGGGCATTTTTTTGTTTTCATGGACCACAATATATGAAAATATTTCCTTTTTTAGGGAGATCTAAATCTTCACCTTTGGAGGTTGATGGAGTTTCTTCTGGATTATTGATTTTATGATCTCTTATACCTCATGAAATTTTCATTTTTTATCTAATTATTTTAGTAGCAAGTCATGAAATTATTGGGTTTTGTTGTTTTGGGATTATTGGAGGGAGATGGAGGATATGGAATCCCTTCACTTAGTAATGATGGTGGTAGATGGGGGAGGATTCTTGTTTTAGAATAAAGTGAAGTATTCTATCATGTAGTGGGTGGAGGAGACTCGGTTGGGAGACTTGGAGGCACATGTAGTGTGTGATTGTGTTGTCTTTGGTGATTCTTCATAGGGATCGATGGAGGATGGTCAGAACTATATTTTAATTTTTGTGAGGTTTTTTGTTCCTATAGAGAAGTATGAGGGATGACTTTGTGAGTTTTATAACATAACATTTTTAGTACTGTCAGGAGTTTTCAATATGTACCATGGCTGTAGGATTCAATATTTTGTGTCCTGGGATGAATTAAGAAGTGGAGGGGTTTCTAGCACAGTTTCTGGTATTCTTGTTAAAAACATTCGAGCATGGTGTTCAAGGATGTTTTTTGCAACATTTAGATATTCCCAATTAGAAATGTAATGAAACCTTTATGGATTTCATCATAGGGTTACAAAATGATAAGGGGTGTTGTGATGCTATCTAGGTAAACATGGATTGGATAACCAAACCATTACATTTCCTATAGATCAGGAAGCCAGTTATTATGGATGTCTTAGAAATAAGGTATGGTAAAAAGGTGGTGCAGTTGTATGGAGTTCCAAGGTCCATTGTTTCTGATTATAAAATACATTTTACTTTATTATTTTGGAAGTGATTTCATCTTGTTTTTGGAACTAATATACACCTCAGAACATCTTTATACCTTCATATAAATAGTAAGATAGAGTATACTATCTAGACAATGGAGGATATGTTGTGGGAATATATATTCTAATTCGACTGATATTCATATCAAAAAATGAATTTGGTTGAGTTTGTGTACAACAATATCTATCATATTTTCATCATCATGGACACATTTAAGGAATGGTATGGGCATCCATTTCATTCTTTTAAATGTTAGAAAACAGTTGGGGGTCATCAGTTCTTGGTCTGTATGTGGTGAAAAGCACAAAAGAAAATGTTTAGCTTGATCGTGAGAGGATTAAGTAAAAAACAGGACTTCCATAAGGCGTATTATGATCATAGGAGGAGTCCCTTGGAGTTTTAGATTGGACAACATGTTTTCTTGAAGGTTTTACCTCGATGAGGGGAGAAGAGTTCTTACAATGGGAGTAAGCTCTCAACCAAGTTTTTTGGGCCTTCGATGTGTTGGAGTGAGTTAGTGAGGTGTCTTATTAGTTGAAACGTCCAACATTAATTGAAAATATTCATGATGTCTTCCACATATCACAACTTCAAGGATATATTTATGAGGAATCGGATGTCATTAACTGGGTTGAGTTGGGTATCAAGAATGAAATAATATTTTTGGAGTGGATAGTGGATGTCCAGGATCATTCGGAGAAGGTTCTATGAGGCTGAACCATTCCTTTGGATCATGTGTTGTAGAGGAATGAGGTATTAGGGAAGATTACATGGTAGTGTGATATGTATATGTGATCCCAATACCAAGATTTTTTTAATATTTATTTTCATTCCATTATTTTTTGGATGATATGATTATTAGATCCTGTTGAAATATTTGACATTATTTGTGTGATGTGTGATGCATAATGAAGCTACTGGAATATAGAGGGGAGATGAACTGACTCTTAATCAGGATTTGTTATACATTAAAATGATTTAGTTATTATCGATGAGTCTTTTCCACCCAAATCAGTTAGTGTCCTAACATGGATGATAAAATTCCTTGATTTTTGTGGATGATTAGTGCAATGCTATGTTCTGGTTATGGAACTGTTTGTCTTGGGTTGTATGGAGGTTGTTGTTATTTTGTGATAATGTTAGACTTTGTTAAATTTTCATGATGTTTATTATCATTAATAATGGGATTATGGTAAATTAGTATAGGGATGTGTCTATGAGAATCATTTTTTGAACACTCTTGGATGAGTTTTGAATGTTTGGTCGGTAGTTTTGTTTTCCTATAATGATATCATTAATAGTTATCTCAAGGGATGATTTTCTAGACCTTTTCATAATTCCTTCTAGGTTGGTTTTTATTCCTAAGGGTGAGAATAGTTTAAAAAATCCATGAACTTATTCTCTGATACATTGTTGGAATTAATGGTGATGAAGGTGTTTAGGGAGATCTCAAGGTGATTATAAGTATTCAAGAGGAGAAGGGGAGTTCCAGTTCCTATTTTAGTTTGGATACAACAAAAATATTGAAGGAAATGTCGTATGAAATCCATTATCGTGTAGGAGGGGCATCTTGAGGCATAAAAAAGTAGTTGAAGGTATTTTTTAGGCTACTTCCTTTTTTATCATAGCTACAACAAAGAGGCATGATTGTGGGGTGGATTGTTGGGGGCCAGTTTTTATCAGATCTTTGGAATTATTCATATCTTTGGTGTGGAGTTAGGTTTCATCATGGTGGTGAGAGCTTATCTCGGAGGATGTAACATGGAGTTGGGGGCTGAAACACAGCCTTCCTCATAGTTTTATAAGGTCTGCGGCATTGTGGATTTGGTGGTGCTATTGTCTTCCTCCGCTTTTATAGGATATGCGTTGTGGTAATATCCATGAATCCCAAAACATGGTTTACCATTCAGGTGGTAGAGTGGGGAGGGGTGAATCACTTGAGTTCCCTTGGTTTTTAAGTAGGTTGCATCAGAGTCTAGGTGGTTGTGCCATGGTCCTGTGTTTTTTATCTTGGGTATAAATTTATAGAGCCCCGTGGACCCAATCACTTTTCCTTTATTTCTCTCATTTCATGGGAGACCCAAGTGTGTCACAAATATGTCTTTTAGTCTCTAGTTAGTGGATTTTGACATCAGACCATAAATATCAATACATTGTTGTTTTGGTGAATTTCTCTATGGTTTCCATCTATTTTGTCCATTTACTCACCTGGGAATGTTTCTTCCATTGTAAATCATTGGTATTTTGGGTCGTTTTTAGGGTAGAATAGTTTTTTTATGGGTCCTAAGATGGTGATGGTGTTCCCATTCCTTGTGGTTATTGGACGTTTCCCTATTCTTGTTCCAAACATTTATAACAGATCATACAACATCATTTGAGGTAGGGGTCCCTCATTTCTCACCTAGTGTATCATGCAGGATGGGTTTAATCTTATTATATCTTAGGGATATGGTTTCATCAATCTTATAAATTTTAAATTATCTAGTTTTATTGAACATAATGGTAGAGGGATTTTTTTATTGTTTTTATAACTTTATATTATTTTGGTATTGAGATTATCCATGATTTTTGTGCCAATAAAAATTATGGATATTGGGAACCTTAGTTTTTTCTGATTCTATGTGTGTTATAAAATCTTATTAAGTTACTAATTGGAATAAACATGAATAAATGTAAATTTTCTAACCAATTATATTTGTAAAATTAAATTATTTCCTCAGTATTTATAGCTTGTGTAACAATGACCTTGAATAAATAAAAGTGATGAAAAGATCCTATATCAAGTCATTAAAATTTTATTTAATAAATTTGGAATGCCTTTTAGAAGGAGTATGTGTGGTGTGACTGTGTTATGGGGAGGTGAAGGATTGATGTGTTGTTGTGTCACCACATTGTGGGGTGTTGAGGTCATGATGTGGTGAAGTGTGACCATGTTGTGGGATGGTTATGTGTTGTTGTTATGTGGTTTGGAAATGGTGATGTGGGGCTGGTTGGTCTGATAAGGATGAAGGGTTGTTTGATTGTGTGGTGTTATGATTTTCTAGTAGTCCTTGTAATAATAAAACTGGTTAATGATGCTTGTAAAGTCAAGGAATGAAATAATTAACAAATATTTAATTAAAAGGCGGCATCTCCTTTAATATGTGGGTAATAGTTTATGAATGAAATAAATCGGATGGATGTAATGGAATAAATTTGAAGTTATAATAGGTTTTGTATGGTTTTATGGATTGTTGCTTGTGTGGTGTTGGGAATTTATTGGTGAAAGTGAAATTAGTGGTGTTGTGAGGTTGGTTTGTGATTTTGTAAGTTAGTTATTGCTTTGGTTATGAACCCATAGTTTTGGATTGTATGTGTCTATGTTTATATATAAATGTATATTCCTTATGATTTTCTATATAAACCCCACCCACATCAATCATCGTGTTCTAAAACTCATAAATATTTTTTGGCATTGTTTTCTTAAACATCCTTATGATGCGGATGGATGGATGGATACCCACTCTTTCTCACTCTCTCTACTAGGATATATTGACTTATATAGGCTGTGGTGGGAAGAAGTAAAAAAGTGCACTCTCAATATGTGATGTGAGGTGATTTCTAAGTTGCAATTTGTTGATTTCTGGTGAGATGGGATTTGATAATATAGATTATAGTGGGGAGGGTTTATGGGAGGAGGAGAGAATCAGGTTGGTGTCCTTTATGTTCATGTTACCCTATTATTCTGGATATGGTTTTGATGTGAGGGCCCAAGTTTCTTTGGTCGAGATAATATGTGATGGCCCTAGTTTCTTTGGGCGAGTTGATATGTGATGGCATAGGTCTGTTCAGGTAAGATGTGGTGTGATGGTTGGGTGGTGGGGTAGTGATATGTGATATTATATAGAAGATATGGAGGAGTTTAGATGTATTTTGTTGGGGTGTGGGAGTAGTTTCCCTATGTTAATGTGGTGGATGGTACCCTTTATACATGCATTGTGTGTCTGTTTTGGTTTTATTTTATATTATATCATGGAGTATATTGAGGTTTGATATCCAATATACCAATATAATTTTTATAATAGGTGGTAATTACTCCCTTCGATAAGATTTTTCTTACCCTTGATACTAGTTTCAAACCTGGGGCCTGTTGGTGGTGAGATTCAGGTGTCATTATCTATCTCCCTTTATTTTGGTATCTTTGGAGGGAGGGGTCATAATATTATTTATTAGGAAAGAACAAAAAAATTAATAGATAATAAGATTCAAAAAAAAGGTCATGTTATTTCACCTATAGATTTTGTTTTTATAAATAAGTTAAGATGATACTCAATATGAATAATCAATCTTGTGAAGAAGTAGTAAATTAATTCCTAAAACATCAATAATAATACCAATAGAAATTCTATTATATTTTAACCGTTATATTATAATACCACTGGTTTAATATATATTATTTTATGCTTCATTCTACTAATTTAAAAATCCTTAAAACTAATTAAAACCCAAAAAATTGTGATTATGTCAAATTCAAACATTGATATAACAACATTGTTTAAAACTAGAGAATAAATGTGCATCTTATTAGAGACAACCCATTATATTATAATCACAACCAGATTCCCACTATGTGTTTTGATTTGAAAATCCTTTCTAATTGTGTCAGAGGAAGATCCAATATTCTTAGAAGATATAAAATATTGCATAGATTTGAAATCAAATAAATAATTAACTAAGATTGAGTTTATGATAAGTTTACATGTTATCAAAACTTCAGGGTTTCAACTTATGTTATAGTAATTGAAAAATCTCAGCCTTTAGCCCTTATCATTTTTTGATGTAAATTCCTTTGATACTTATGGGATTTCATATGTGTAGTTTCTCATTTCCTTACCATTAAACCACTACACATTGGTTAGTTAATTCTTTCACATATTCTCACACACTTAATGTATTTTCTCTCCACCCATGATGAAAACTCCCATTCCAATAAAGAATTTTCCTTGATGATTATATCCAAAATTATTACATTTTATAAATTCCACTCTTCCATTTATTAATTCTTACGCACTTTCCTCTATATAGGGATCATATGTTATGTTTCTCTCTTACTTTCATTTAAAAATATAATACTTGTCGAAGACGTTCTCTCCCACGAGGCCACTAGAAACTATACAATCATATATTGACAATTTTTTAGAGAGCTTCCCCTCTAAATCCCAAGATTTATCGCACTAAAAAAATAATCAATCATTCTCTTTATATTAAATACATAGTTCAAAAAAAACCTTACTAATGTTATAAAATATTATTAATGCATAGAAACACTTTCCATTTCCCTTTTCCATATTTTAAAAAACTACCTTTACAAAGAAATGCATTACTCATGAGGAATGTATTTTTCAGATAATATCTCCTTAATGTTATTCCATTACAACCCTTCTATGTCCATATCCTCATTAGTATTTTGACTTATCATCCTATATTTATTAGTATCTCTCTGTATATAATAAACTGTCATAATAACCATTTTCTCTTTCATTACATCACAAATATTGAAATGTCATTTCATGAATCTTGATCCTTTGTTTTGATTACAATATATTTGTAGATTCATTAAATGATGGAGGTTTCAGTTGTATAAAGTATTCCAACATCATAGTATCATGCTCTAAAGAAAAAAGTTTCTTCACATAACCATGATTACTAGTCATAACATTTCCTGATATTTTGATAATTTGATTAACTTCAACATTAGTCTTATAAATTCTACTGTGGGGGAAATCCCTATATATATTATTTTGGTTTTAACATTTTTTATTCCTTACAATATGTGTTATTTCTAGAACATGGTGGAAAATAGATTATCTCAAACCTTATGAATCATAATGTATAATTCCAAATTAGGTGGAATATATAACATAAATTGAAATTTTATAAATAGATAACCTCATAATAATAATATTAGTGTAATTGGTAATATCGTCAAATTATTAAAATATTTTTATATATTTCATGATGGTTTTTAAAGAGCATGTGAATCGACCAAAGAATATCAACTAGTAGTGTCAGGCCAATTGTGTGGCATTAGGCCCACTAAACGTCCGTTGATGATGATCGTGTTAATATCAAATCAACTCTTTTTATATTTTCTCCCTCTAGTTGCATATATGTCACAAATGCATCAAAATTGTTGTATCGAGAAAGTGATTTATTTTATAAGAAACCACAAAATCTCTAATTTAACAAATATTTATGATATTATACTATAGTTAGACATATCCTTAGAGTGTTTCATTGGATTATGTTCTCTAATCTATGTTTTCCTAAATCTAGTCCTCGTGTTTTATACTAAACATTTTATGACACCAAATATAACAAACCTACCATATTATCCTAGATTCGGTGGTTAATGTTTTTACATTGGTACTTGATACAAGTGATCAAAACATGAGGGGTCACATAGTTTAGCAGTATTGGATTACCAGATACATGCCTAAATATCACATTACATTTGAAAATGTAAAATATGATATATAATTTCCTTTAAGAACATTATCATTACCTCTATTATATCCTTTAATATCAATAATAGTACACTTATTGTAATCCTAGGAAAAAAGGTTAAACTTAGATGCTCAGTAAGGGAATGCATACAGAAGGCACTATAATGGAATAATAAGTCATGAATAATATTACATGAATAAAAGATGATCAAATAATTAAATATAAATAAAAAATAATCTGGAAACTTATCCATATATAACATAACTATTCAAATAATTTCATATAAATTAATAAATTATTTCATAATGATTGAATCCATAATGCCAAACATATTAAACAGAAAATTGATGCCTTGTACCAAGACATTATACATAAATGGGTAAGGCATATGCTAAATAACCAACATATTTTTTCTCTTTATACCTACAAATGAATAAAAGAGATATATAAAATTGTGCTCTACCCATCACATAATACTTCTAATGCATTCATCATATGAATAAAAAATGAAACATAACAACATTCCATAAAAATCAATTAGTTTCTGTACTGGAAGAAATAGACCATTAAATGTCAATACTTTCCCCAAATGGAATGATCATTAGACATCCAGAAAAATATGGAGGATGGTATAATTATATAACATACTCTATAAATTATAATAATAATTAATGAAATTTTACATGGATGAAAATAAATTATAAATATCACTGGAACATTTCCTGAGGATAATTCCCTTTTTATTTCGAAATAACAAATTTAAAAACAAAAAATTGATAAAATATTAGGAAATAAATTTTATTTTGAATTAACTAGGTAATATTATAAAGTAATCATCAATCTACAGAGTAGTTACTATGGCGGGAAAATTATTTTGTGCAGTGTTACTTAAAACAAGTATTTTATTCCCACATTTAGTAAAAATGGACATGTTTAGAAAATGAAATGAATATTAACTTCAAACCCATTGTTATAGAAAGTTAAAAATAATTAAAAAATTACTTAAAATCATTCAACAATATTAAAAATATTCACTAATTTATTTTAAATAAATTATGAATAAGGATTAAAATTATTACCAATCATATAGAAAAAACATTTTGTTTCCTTAAAATCATTCTTTGTAATATTAAGTACATAAAGAGAGGAAAATGGAACAATAAATATAATTTAAAAAATTACTAGAGGAGAATATAATATATTAGTATTAATATAGAAGGATCATATAATTCCCCTAGTGTAAATACAAACAAAAACAATCTCAAATAAAGATGAGATTATTATATAAACCCTTTCCACAAGCCAGAATTTCATTGTAAGTGATTTTAACCTCATTTAAAATAAATTAAAATTTATTATAATTTTATACTAGAACTATATAAATATATATGATATCATATATGAATCTTTTATAATAGTTCAACAACAATTTGTTAATAATCCCATAATAAAATCATCATTTCTTAATATTAACTGTCTCATTTTTCATAGTTAAACCATATCCATAATTTTAATCATGATGTAAATATCAAATATATTCATTATATAAATATTGACAATTTTTATTAAAATTAATACCTTAAAAATGAGTCACATCAGTTCGTGAAGGTGGTAGTCCACATGTTTGCGTGAGCAATGTTGTAATTTTTTAAGATGAAATAAAATATAGAAAATAATATATTATATTTAAATAATAATAATTATTTCATAAATATAATATATTAAAATTATATCAATAATAATAAGAATTCATTAATGTTGGTTATGAAAAACTAAATACATCACTTTGTGAGGTGGTAGTTCACATGTACACATAAACAATGCTTTAGATTCCCATTTAATAGAGAAAGAGATGAATAAATGTTGTACAATACAAATATTAACATATCCATATATGATAGATATTTATTTTATTATATAATCATGTTTAGAATATAATTTATGTATGTATATGAATAAATAAAAAAGAAAACACTATGTTAAGAGCTATACCTCTTCTTTGGGAAACATCCTTTGGCTTAAACCTTAATCCTTAGAAGGATGGTATATTAATCAATCCAAGACTCCTATATATTTTTTAGGGAAGTTAACAATGTATTTGGGTTGGTATTGGATGAAATATAAGGCTCATAAAGTGTTGAGAATATAGAAGATATGGTGTGTCTTGAAAATGGAGGGAGAAGACTCACGAGGAATTGTTTCAAAGATTAAATTATATTAATACCTTACTCAAGCCAAATGGATACAAAATGACTCATAGTCAATGGGTATCTTATATAACGTCTAAATATTACAATAAAATAAGAATGATACAAGTTTTTAGGTCATTTATACACTTATCATTTAACTTTTAACCCTTTTAACTTGTTTTAAATCTTATTATGATAACAATATTTCTTACCAATTTTATTATTATTAATGAGAAACAATTAAAGTGGAATAATGAAAATAAATAAATTTTTATTCCAAATATTTATTCAATTTTTATAAATTAACTATATAAAATTGGTAGAAATTAATAGAAAATCTAACCCACAAAATGCGATGAAAATCTATTTTCCTAATAAATGACTTTCATGTATAAAAATATGTTTATACCAAATTTAAGTGAAATTTTTATCATAATTAAATTAATAGAATTATTTACAATCCAAACTAAATAATTTAATTTTAAAACCAATACAAAATAAAATTCAACATTTTAAATACTTGAAAAGAAAGGGATATTTCCTTAAAAATGATATTTTCATCGATGAACATAAAAATAATATTTTTAGAAATATCCAAAAAAATAACCTTCAGCTAAAATTTACATAAATAATTCAAAAAATAAATTAATTCCATGAAGAAAAATTTATAAAATTGATGTAAATTAATTATAATTTCTTTGAAAAAATGATAAAATAAAACATAAAAAAAATTAAAGATTAGAATGACTTTCCAAAAAATTATGTAATTATTTATTATGAATTTATATATAGAGTTTCATTATATAAAACCATTATACATATTTTTCATAATTTTTCCCCTATTCGTAACACCAATTTAAGAGCTAGGATATAATTGTCAAATTTATAGTTACCAATGTTCACTTAAATCATGTTGTTACATATTAAACATGCTATTGAGAATATTATAATTATATTAAAATAAAAGTTTGGGATCTTGATATATTAATATTCATATTATAGAGGAAAAGTTTTCTTAGAATGATAATTTCCATGTGACATTGAGAACAACCCTCTTTTGGATTATTCCATACTAAATCTCTTAAATATGTTATTAATGTAAATACCTTGTCTTAGTGAATAAAGAATCTTGGATCTATCATTATATATCTTGATACCATGAATATATTCTAATCCACCTAAATATTTTGTGGAAAATCATAATTTTAACAAAGTTTTAATAGTTTGTAATACTGGTATCTCATTTTCTATTAGTAATATGTCGTAATCATATAGAATTAAGAAAATGAGTTTTCTCCCACTAAACCACTTGTAGACAGAAGGGTCACATTAATTCCTTACGAAAATTTACTTTATGGATTCATCAAAGTGGATCTTCCATGAATTAGAGTATTTATTTAATCCATAAATTCATCTTCTCAACTTTTATACCTTATTTGTATTACATGGAGTCATAAATTTTTTTTAAGTTATATATACATCTTTATGAAGGTTAATGTTAAGGAAAGATGTTTTAATATCCATCTTTAAAATATTGGAGTTATGGTATGTTTCTATGGAATGTAAAATTATGTTTAGTAATATTCTACTCTTTAACACTATTTAGACCATTTTATTTCCATTATATCCTTATAGGTAATTAATTTTACATCAATGTAAACTTCCTTCTTGAATAACATTTTTAATCCAATGGGATATACATCCAGTAAAGGATCTACTAATTTCTAAACATGGTTTTGGTACGTGGAATATATTTCAAAATTTATGGAATCATACAACTAGGAAGATTTTATACCACTTACCACTTCTTTGTAGGTTACATGATCATTATTATCAACTAAAATTTTTTCACCATCATTGGTGACTAGAAAATAATATTTTCAGTTTCAATAATATATATTTCACTCATAAAAAATGTTTTTATCTCTGAAAAGTCCTCTTATATTTTTGGAATATGTTCATGTGTCAACTCTTGTATAACTTGATCCATGACATCATCATAGTTGATCTCGATCCGACTAACTCTTTCAGATATGTTCTCCCTATAAAAAAAATATATTTTGTTGTGAATATAAAATTCATTCAAGAGTGGTTTTATTGGGAATATCATTTATTTTCCTTTCAATTTTCTATAAAAATGATCATTGTGCATGGTGATTCATGTTTGTTACCTAAAGTGGCCTTAAAATTTTCTTCACATCCCCAAGCATGCAGATATTTAAGGAAATGTTTCAATGAACTCTTTAATTTTAATGGAGAACTACTTGTTTCTTTATTTGGAACTAATATTAGTGTGTATTCCATTATATATAGTGCATATCCCCCAACGGAAAATGGATGAATTATATGACTCATCATTGATATCACTCCATGAAAAAAGGTTTGTTTCCTTCTTTCACTCACACAATTCCATTATGGTTTATAAGGATGATTGATTTTGGAAAATATCCTAAAATCCCGTAAGTAATCAGAATTATTGGTTAAGATATTCCCCACCCTGACCTAAGTGGACTTTTATTATTTTCATAAAATTTTTATTCTAAAATTAATTCTTGTGTTCCTTGAATATCTCAAAGTAATCTGACTTATATATCAATAAGTATACATATCCATATCTACTAAATTTATTAGTAAAAGTTATAATGTACGAGTATCCACCTCTTAGATCAAATAGAAATGGTCCTCACACATCGATAAAAAACAATTCAAGATTGTTAGTGGCCATATCACCTATTCCACGAAATGAAGATTTATTATTTTTACCTTCAAACCAATCCTGAAAAATACAATGTTGTTTTAGATCAAATGAATATTGAAAACTATATTAGTAAAATTTAGTAAAGAAATGTTGTTTACGTGACCTGATTAGTGATTCCACAATTTGGTGTGATACGTGTCATGTGAGCTAGATTCATTATTAATTTTCATTACATGGTTTCTCTAATCCAACACATAAAGACAATTATTTAGGTTAATCTCATGACTTCATATAATGTATTTTTAGAATAAGAAACATGTATTCACCAAATTTGAATATAAATCCATATGAATCAAGAGTAGACATAAAATTAAATTTCTTGGTAGCTGAAGGCACATAAAAAAATTCTTTAAACCCAATACCATTCTAGTCAGCAATGTGAGGTGATGGTCTCTAATGCTTACTACCGTGAGTTTGTCTCTATTATTAGATTGTTACTCCACATCACCTCATTCATGATATCCTTATATAATTTTTTATGATTTTGGATACAAGTTTGGGAACCAATAGATCTATCTAATACCAAATTTAGAAAAATAGATAGATTTTTTATGATAACAAATACACATGAATTTTCCTCTTTCTTCTAAGTGATGGCATGGTTTTTCATCTAGTGGACCTTCTTTCCACATATGAAATAGAAATCATCATGTTCCCCTACATAACTAATGACCATCCTTCTACTATAAGGGTCTTTTATAGAATCCTTAAGCTTAATATCAAACTTCAATAAATTTTTTTCATTTCCCTTCCACTTATTAACTTTAAGGATGGAAGGACTTTAAAACATCATGCCCTCATAATCTTATTGAAACAGTTTGAGGAGATCTGGTAGAGACTTCTCAATGTTTTTCATATTTAAATTTATAAAAAATCTATATAATCTCTAATGTAGTGATGAAATAATGAAACTATTACGTAATGAATCTGGTAGTGGAAACCTAAAAACCTTTAGCAATCATTGTATCCCATCATCTTGAATAATTCAGGCCTAGATAGTGTTCCCTATCAATGTTATCTCATAAAGAGTGTCATAGATATCTAAAACTTCTCTTGAATAGATCTCAATTTATTAATATCATATGTAAGGTTAAACACTTTATAACAATCTATTCTATCATGATATTTCATTATTTCATTAGTGATGGATGAAAGAATCGGACATCGTAAATCATTCTCATCATCCATGTATTATTTAGAGAAATTGATATCTTTATAACCCTCCTCCATATTAGTTGTTTTTGGAATTAGGGATTCTAGTGATAAATATTTCAGCTAATGGTGTAATAAAATTTGAAAACACCCGTACCATTCCTGGAAGTTAATGTAAGACAGGAGACATATTTCTTCATAAGTGATCACATGGATATAATGTTTTGTAAACTGTCCATTTAACTATAATAATTTAAAAGAATAAATAAGTAATTTATATTGTTACCATAATATGTATGATGGAATAATTTTAATTATTATTTATACACTATTGTATCAAGTCTTAATAGTTATTACCATTGAACTCAAAATGACATATTTAATGGACATTTTGGGGGAAATGATCCATATTTTCATTATTATTACCCATACACTGGTCTGAAAACTATATGATGGTATTTAGGTGGGGTTCTTTCTAATTATTGCAAGCATCTCCTTGATTAGTTGAGTGGACTCCCCAATATTGAAATCACATTTTGAAAATTTCCTCAACAGTTGGGTCTATGTCCTACAATGTATTTCATTTGCAGTTATCCCTTGATAAAAATTTAGTTAAATCAACCCAATACATTAGATAAAACTTTTTTATAATATAAAATTGCCCTAATTTCATCCATTAAATTACTGTTAACTATGATTTAATTTATAACATAAGTAACAGTAGGATTTTATAACTTAATATTTAATATAGGGTTTTGGTTTACTATTCATGGACATGTTATGTTCATATTATTTGGATTTTACATAATTAATTAAATATATTTTCATAAAATATTATTTTAAATATAATCAAATTTTTTATTCCATCATGCACACTTTTCAATTAATTACTATATATGATTGCAATAAAAAATCCATAAAATAAACCATTCACATAGAGAGAAATAAAATAAATATAATTTCTTGATCATTATTTTTAGTGGTTGATTTATTGAGAAAAAAATAAATTAACCTATGACACTATAGAAATAATATCTATGAGCTATTTATGGCATGACTTACAACATTCCACCATTGAATTTTGTATATTCTAGGTTAATTTTACCTCGTCTCAGGTTCTAAACCACATCCTCTCCTTAGATCACCATCCTTTATATATTCATAGTGACACACTATTTAGGGGAACTGATGTATTGGTTGAAAGGGTTTTATGAAAATATATCATGGACATAATGAGGCTATATAATAAGGGTGGGAGGTTTGACCCACGTACCATTACTTAAATTTAATAACAATAATAATTCCCATGAAATTAAATTAAAATAAATCTAACACATAAATTTGTTGATCAAGACCATGATTGGTCATATAAAAACAATAAATATAATTTTAAAGTGATGAGATAACATTAATATCAATCATTCATTGTTGAGATAATTTAACTAAATTAATTAATTAATTCATTTATCTTAAAATCCATCCAAACTGTTCTAGATATTCCTATAAAATATAATTTTCAACAAATTAAATAAATATATTATATTTAACATTAATTAAATATGTGGTGTGTACATGGATTCAACATGGAATATACCTATTCAAACAACCTGACATGTTCCATGACATGTATTGTGCACTCACATGACATGAAGTGTATACAACCTTTTATGTAATTAAATGGCGTGTAATATTCAAAATGAAACATGAATAAGTCTTATATTTTAGGGATTGTAAGCTTTTCATATACATGGATTACACAACATGTAACGTCCATATATGAAATTTAGTTCAGAATCATACACAAAATAATTAAATAAATTAATAATAATATTAAACCAATCACAATAAATGTACTATCAATAAAGGAAACACCTGTAAATGTTGATTTTTATTAATGAAATAATTAATTAATTCTATCCTATATAAATCGGTAAGGCATGCACAATATATCCAGGATACATGCCTAGTAATTGGGTGCATATTTCAAAGTGTACATTTTTGTTGAATTTAGAATGTAATGTGGTTATAGTTCACGTGACCTTTCAGTATGACAATTTCCAGCCCTACTTTTTGTGTAATAAATACATGACATGTATTTGGATACATGTTTAACACTAAAAAAACTCATGGACTACGTGACGTGTATTCTAACTACACATAGTGTAGTATGAAAAACCTTGTGCCAACCTATTCTAGTCTAAATGTGGTGTGTAATGATGTTTTTTTTCTTCCACATGTCTAAATTAGTTTTATGAAACTTGTCCCTAGTTAGGTGAAAATGGGTATACGACATTAACATTTGGGTTAAACATCATTTTGTACTATATTAACTTTCTAGAAAGATTTATACCTCTAGATGAGTTCTTCATATTTTACTCATCATTTTTAATCTATAATAAGACATATGAAGGAAAGAAACAGTTAAATCTAGAAATTTGGATTAAGGAATGAATTTTTGGAAGTTGAAAACTATCGTTAAATAGATAATTCAATCAAAATTTAATGAATAACTATAATATTTAATGTGACCACTCAGAGACCGCTTTTCAGTTTTGAGTAAAATGATAGTCGGTAGAGCCCAAGAGAACAATAATTTTTCATTGAATCTGATTAATAAATCATAAACAAAGTGATGAAGAATGTCAAGAGTCTTGATTATGTCAAATGAAACATAATGAAAGAATCATTTAACTAGATAATGGATCATATATATTAATTTTATAGTTAATATAAAAATAATAAAGACCCAAGTCTAGATATTTTTCTTCAAAGATTATGTTTATCATTCAAATATATATTTATTTACACCCTCTCTGCATTAGATGATCCAAATTAAAACCCCTATAGTAGTGATCCATACATACTCATTTGATCTCAATGCATCATTGATGGTATTATGTGTTATATCAGGACCGTATAGATTATCTTGTTCCACTTCATTTGATCACCACATATCCTTTAAAGATGAAAATATTACATATTGTTCTTTTGGTTTTTATAGGAGGATGGGAGTGGAATATTTCTCTTGATTCTTGAGAGTGTTTTATATAATTTTCTCTCAAGGATTGATAGAATATACATAGGGTTTTGTTGTGAATAGAATTGTCTAACCCATGAAAATTATATAACTGGGTATTTATAAATCTATGTTATAGAATAGATAATTTTACACAGACCCTTATTATTCTCATAATCTATAGAGAAACCCATGTCTAAAAATAATAATATTAATAATATTTTATATTTTTTTTATTATTATTCCTGTGATGCAATCATTTCTTACGTATAGAATATATATTATTATATTAAAAAAACTAATTAATATTTATTTAAATGATATTTAATATATCATTCCCACTATACTTAAGAACTTAACTCAAATTGACACTATGGTATTTTCCAAAACCTAAATAATAAATACTATTAATTTCATAAAAAAATAAATATTCAAAATATTTATGGTTTTGAGAAATAAGATGTTTTTATATTAAACTCACATATAAATATATTGAAAAATATTTTTGATCATTAATTCCAAAATAAATATTATACGTTGGAAAAGAGAATAATTTTTTTTCTTTAAAATAATTAAATTGAAGTAGAATTTAATTGATATCAAATAGAAATACTATGTGTGAGATGTTGTAGGGTTCATTCATAGTGACATTAGGCAGGTTTGAAAAAAGACCAATATCTACATTAAGAAATATATAATTGAACCCAAGAGGAAGAATATTAGTATGCAATGCTGACAAACATTTACCAACTCTGACTGTGTTATATAATATATTTCTTTTGATATATCATCAAGAAAGTTTCATAGTCATGTCAGAAACCAATATTCTTGATTATTATTTCTTTGAGTATTTGAAATGAACCCATAAATAAATCATGTACATGAAATTTAATATTAAACTTTTATTTCAATAAAAGACCAATATATCAAATTTCATATATATGGATTGGAAAATAGGTCCTTGTCTTATTCATTAATACCATATAAAACATAATGAACCCAATGTATCCTACCTCGACATGATCAAATGTTATCATGATTCTCATCAATATATCAATGTATGCGACAAATGATATGCATGAATAATAGCCTTAAATTTTAAGTATAATTACACACATCTGCAAAAAGGAATATCCAAGCACATGTAAACCTGTGGATTTCCTACTAGAGGGTATTCCCTTCTCCCATCATGGATATTACCAATTTTAAAATGTTATGAGATGAAGTATCATCCACACATAAGTACTCACACCTAATAGTATGTATCATCTATGTTCCATCAGATGATTACTGTAAGAAATATATTCTAATAATATTATCACTGCATCTCATGTTTCTCATCATGATGGGGAACCACTTATGGACTTTTTAATGCAATATATTTTAAAATTCATTAACACATTAAAGTGATGTACAATTATAATCAATATGTGATAATGTATTTTTTAAAATTAATGTATTTGAATATATACAGGTAATCTAAAGTACAAAATAATTGGTTTTTGGGATCCAACACTAAAATATCCATGACATGTTGATGTAGTCCAATGCCTTCCATATTATGATATATTTCTTCTAACTTCTAGTCACATACCACTATCATAATATTTTAGGTCTTGGGGTGGTAATCACAGCTTATTGACAAACTCACAAGGTGTACCTTCGGTGCAATTTGTAAAGGAATTGTCCATGACTAGTGGTTCATATAAAGAATCCAAGGGGAGAAGTTTTCAAGCTATGGTTGGGTTTTCATAAAAACCACCCTTTGAAAGTTCATTTAATGGTGTGAAGTGATAACAGTCATAGTTTTGAGATAATGCATGAAATTTATGTATTTTTTTGGGAATAAATATGGTTAGTCTAGTGTATTATTCTTTTATACTTTTAATGAACCCTCATATAGGGGAATGTGGTCATGAGAAAATTATCCTACTATATATTTTTAGGAAATATAGATTATAGTGGAACCCTTATCTTGTCCATAGTATAAAAAAGAGTTTCATTTAATAGTTAACATTATTACCTTACCCCTTTTGGTGAAGTGACTCTACACATTTAACAAGAAGAGATATTTTAAAAGAATTCCTCATGAAAGAGATTATGTGTACTGGTACCTAATTTAGAAATGATTTCTTATATATTTTTTGGTTTCAAGAGGAGAATAAAGATTGGACTGAATATTTAATTCTTTTCCTAAGAAGTAGGCAAGACCTCCTCTTGTGTGGTAAGTATTTCCAACTTTTTGGTATTTTAAATCTACTACCAATATAATGGTTTGTGTGGCTTGGTGTGTTATTTTATTATTCTATAGTTATCTTTATATGAGTATGAAAAAAAATTAAAAAATGGTTTTTAAGGTTAAACATTGGATGGCCCTTGTCGATAATAAGATGTATGAATCATCTTTCATTCCAAGGATGATGTTTTAATATTACTGAGTGGGATGATGAGAGACCCTATTGAGTTTGAAGGCATCTGGACCAACCCTTTTGAAGAATTGGTTTGTGGGGGACCATGTTTTAAAATATGATGGATCTTCCTTTATTTTCCCTAAGAGTAATAGTTGTAAAATGAACTCTTGTGGAATGGAATCTAGATTCATGTGGTAAATATGGAATTCATGATGTTCAATCCATTATGATTAGTGATATTAGAGTATCATAGTAGATTTGTAATGGCTCACTCTTATAAAATAAGACTATGTGTCTAGATGATAGAGATGGTTCTTTAGTAGTTAGTTTTGGGGCTATTATTTCTAGTGTGGATGGGGACATATAAATCACCATTGATTAATGATAAGTGGCCCCACACTCTTTCATTGTGTGAGAGAAGCCTCAGTTGACAACATCGTCCCTTTGGCCTAGTGTAATTAGATGTTCTCAGTTGATGGACCTAAATATTTTTTTAAAGGTGAGGGTTATGTCCACCAAATTCATAGGAAGATAGTGGTTATTCATTGGTGTTAATGGTGAATATTGATATGGACATCATGAGAGGGACGACCTTAGTGAAATGAAACCCTTAGTTAGTTATGTCCTCCAGATCATTGTGGGTGTAACCATTTCATATAAACTCTTTCTATTCAGTGGACTAAGAGGTTCTCTCAGGAGGTTGTATATTTTGGTCTCTCAAGAAGGTTACATCGTGTCTCATGAAACATATAAATTAGGGTTATTTGACAGATACCGATTGTTCTCTTCTGAATTTGGTGGATTAGGCCACCCAATGGGTAGTGGTGTGATGTTGAGTGGTTTAGAGTTATCAGTGTGGTGTTTATGGATCGCTTCAATAGATTTCATGAAGTATCGTTGATAACACACATAGGTTATCTTTGATAATGAGATAAAAACCTGTTAGGTATTAGGATATGGATGATGGATTCTCATGAATGTGGAAGTTAGAAAGAGGTATTTTATCATATTTATTTCACTATCTAGTGATATAGGTTCTTCAACCTTATAAGAAGATGATAATATAGGATTCGGGAACAAACTGTGGATGATTATTACATAGAAGCCCTTCTTGTGATAGTGTGAAATTTTTTCAAAATAATAGTGATGTGTGAAACATGGATTTATTGTCCCAAAAAAACCATCTACATTATGGTTTCAATTTATTCTATCTTCTTCATATGATAATGGATTTTGGTATTATTTCATGAAATGAATTACAGATATTGAATTTGTTTTTTGCATAGATATTTCTTTATGATGGTGGGATTCATTATCTTTATGGATGGGAGAGGTTTTATATAGTGAAATAGGATTTTCATACATATATATTAATTCTCTTTATATAAATATTGATATGTTACACAAACACATGCCTCAGGACCTTAATAGTTTAGTACCTTTGGAGAGTAGGGACATAATAATCTAATTTGGTTAAATATATTCAACTTTTCCCACAAATATCATTCCATTTATTACTCATTACTAACATACCCTACATAAAACCTTTCTTTATAACCTGGGAATGAAAACATTAGAAAGGGTGATCACAGATGCTCAGTTATGGTAAATAAGGGAGATGTATAAACATAACATGAACATAAGGGTATAATAACATGAGAATAACATTTCAAAATCATACCCTACATATCAATGATTATAATATTGATCCATGTCATAAATATTAGAACTTTATAAGACATTAATCATAAGATAATCAAAGAACATGGACCATGACATTGTAACATTGGCATAAGACATATCTTTGTGGCATATAGATAAGCATAGAAAATATTATATCAAGGAAGCCCATCAAGACATTCATAGAATGTTTGGATTTTTCTAACCACAATTGTACCTACTTTAGGTTTGTTATGACCTCTTATGTACCCTTTTCTATACTTGGGTGAACCACCCTAGTATGTTAATTTTCGGTCTTGGACTAACCACCCATGTAGCCTCTATTTTGGGATTTGGATAACCACTAGGATACCTTTTTTGTTGGGCTTGGGATAACCACCCAACTTCCCTTTGATCCTATTTAGCATTTATCATTACCCAATGTATTGGAGGGAGATATTGGAACCACCCATCACCGAATTAAAATTAAACATTTGTGTGCACAAGATCATAAAAATAATCATCATATCATAACCAACGAAATTAAATGGGTTTCACAAAAATTTCCCCATACCATAACCTATGGAAAAGATATAGGTTTCTAAATCATTTCATAATTTCATCATATCATAACACATGAAAAAGAAGTTGGTTTTATAATAATTTTATAATGGTATAACTTATGGAAGAGAAACAGATTTCATAAACAGATTTTCATAATAAACCATTAAGGGAAAGAATAAGAATGGTAACCTTGGCCCATATACATAGTAAATCAATGGAACCATCAACATATTTCATATTATATGGAAAATTATCTGTTAATATACATTGAAATATTTCTTAAGGGAATTTTCTTAGAATAATTTCAAAACCATAAATCATTTTTTGAAAATCCATTTCCTTGAAAATAAACATGAATGGATAATATGTATGATTTAAAAATCATTTAAAACAATTATTGAGTAATGTTTCATTTATTCTTTGAAAAAAAGTTTTTTGAAATTTTTTTTGCAACCATTTAAATAAAACATGGTTTAAGAATAAAAGGATTTGTGAACCAAAATTTTCTTTTTTATAAAAAAATGTTTTAAACTATTGAGTGAGTAAAGAGAAGAAAATTAGGGGAATATATGTATTGTCATGAAATGACCAAATGATTTTTGAATTATTGAGTTTCTTGAGAAATTTGTCATAATATTTCATCATTGGAATCATAATCATAAACAATCCCGATAAACGATGAGATTTTAACATAAAACTCTCACAACTTTGGTAAATTTGAATCATAAGTCACGTGAAATAATAACAAAAAATGAAACATTAAATATAATTAAATTATTTATATTTTTGATGTAAAATTTAATAGTTTCAATATATACACATCATAAAATAATATAGGTGAACAAGAAAACATATGTCCCAAAGATGGGAAATTGAGACAAAAATCCCTTATTGATTTGTTAAATTCGGAACCATAAACCCCATGGAAGGGATATTCAAAAATGGATATGTAAATAAATAAACATGGGATAATAATCATAAAATAAATTAATGGTTAGTATATGAATGAAATAAAACAAATAGGTGGTGAATATGGAATTTTTCACAAAGAAGTAAATGGTGATATGGAAGTCCCTTATGTTAAGTCATGAATTCATTTATACACATTAAAAATTCGTTTATAAACATATATGTTTATTATAAATATATTATAGAACCATATTAATATATATATTACCTTATATGGTTTTTTATAACCTTTTATTACCCTTTTATGAAAAATTCCATGGTAAAGTCATGTTTTGGGAAATAACTTCTTTTTTTTCATGTAAGTTTTGACTAATTAGCTTTTGGTCCTTTTACTTAAATCATGGATTCATAATATCTATAATGTTTTCCATGATATAAATATCATATATATTCATTATTTATGTGTTCCCCATATATTTTGTTCACCGTGATAGTTTTTTATTTTTGAATGGTTTTCAACATGTTAGCTCACGGAACTAGAAACACCCAACTGTTCTGTATCAATATAGACTTTCATTCTAGTGGATTTTACTCATTTGTAAATTTTACCTATGATGCTTAAGAACAACCATTGGTCAAGATGATGGGTGGTTGGGTTGATCGCAAAATTTCGTGGCATTGAGGGCTACTCCTGGACACTCTTCTTGATTTAATATATGTTTAGGAATCATTCATTAATTCCCAAGTTTAATGTGGGGTTTCTTTGAAATTAGAAAAAAATTATTAGCATGTATAGAATTTAGAATCATCTATATGTATCTAAGTTTCTTCATAAATAGATATTTCTATATGTATCCAAGGATATCCATCAACAATATCCTCTTTTATAAGACATAGAGATACTTTGTTCATTATTATAATGATACAATATTTCTAGCCACACAGTGGGGCACTCTGGATTTTAAATTCATCAAGGGAGATAAAGGTCACTGTAGAATTTATTTTAGTCTAAGGATATGGATGTTGTTTTGATATTGGGATCAAATCCATAGATGGTATTTCTATGTATCCTTGTAAAAGGAATCATAACCCACGTATTTTGGTGAAACATAATGGGTAACATCTTACATTTAAATTCCATATGTTAAGGACAAGCCAATAATTTTAACGTCATATGGAATAGAATTTAGGTGGAAGATGCCTAGTCAACATTTGGGGTGTGCCATACATTAACCAGCCTAAGGAACCTCTAATGGATATAAGTTTCCAAGTGTAACGAGGCCCTACTAGGGAAATGGATTAGAGAGAATTGTGTTGATTGGGGTGTTGGTTTTTAACCAGAGGGTGGCTTCCTAATTATCCCATTTGGATGGGAATCAAAGCCCATTGAGATAATTAAGTCTCCCAAGAGAGTATGGTCCTTTGAGTGGAATATGATTAGTCTTACTCATGAAAGGTATGGTTTATGAATGATACAATGAAGTATATTTTGAATCATGGCGATTTGGTGGTTTGTTTAGGGATTAAAATTAAGGATGAGTCCCATAGGAATTATTTCGGGGCTTACTAATAAGGAGGATGCCTGGTTTAATTTGGGTGTTAGAATTGGGCATAACCTTTGATGAGGAGGCCCCTTAATCTCAGGGATTGGATAGATGTCTTATGTATCATGGTTAGAGGAGGAATCAGAGTTCTCGTAGTTCAATGTGTCATGTATTTTTTGGATTTTATGATCACCATTAACCTCAATGCCCAAATGAGACCTTCTCGATGTGAGAAATAAGAAGAAAAATATGATATATAGAACCACACAATTTTCCTTTTCTACAGGTGGAAGAGGACAGGGTATGACACTTCCCTCTCCTCACTTTGAATTGGATGTGAGTCTAATGTGCGGATGGGGTGAAGCTAAAACATGTGGAGGTAGAGTGGAGCAAGAATGAAACCTCTAACAAGAAAGGATAATGGATTACTCCAATTTGGATGCACAAATTTTTTCTGTAGTGTGAGGAGGATATAATACCCGGTTAAATGGGAAAAATAGTGTCATGATTGCCCTCTATACTGGGAACATGAGGCTCCAAATCTCATATATGAGAAGGGGAGGACATGGTCTTAACACTTTCTTCTAAGTACAAGAACTTCCCAACAATTTCTTGGGGGTAGGGGGTCCCCAAGAACATAGATATACATATCCACATGTTCCCAGAAGATCCAAAACCTCTTATATGATAATATTCAGAATCCTCTTACCATAGAAATACCAATCGAAATGGGAGACATACTAGTGTACCTTCTCAAAAAACAATTCAAGTCCAAAAGTCTTGGTGGAGGTTTCAACTTTTTTCTCTTTAAATAAGGGAACTAAGAGGAGATGATCCCTTAAATGGGTGTTATGGATGAGGGGTTGAAGAGTGACTCACGTAGGTCCCGGGCATAGGTTCTCGGTGTAGGTATGTCGCAAAGGTTTTCTGTGTAGGAATAGTGTGAAACTGAAAAATCATCATGCAATGGTTATTGGCTATTTTGAGTTGGATATTCCTCAGGAAATGGACTATCAAGGAAATAACACTTTGTTGAGGATTTAACCTATGTTCCATGGGTCTCCAATGGTGTCCATGGAAGTTCTATACACTGGTCCTTGATTAAGGAAGGGGCTTCACGTAGGAGACTTATTATAATGTAACAAGGATACTCGAACAATTGTCTTGTATTTTAGACACTAAAGGGATATTGATATTACTAATAACATTTAATTTTATATTATCATGGGTTTCATATAGCTACATTAGAAATTTCAGGGAACCTAGGTGATGACATTGCGAATCAAATATCTAGGGTGTCTTCCAATTTGTCAGTCTATAAAATGTAGAGCCCAAGGGTACTATTTATAGGAAAATATGGGACATTGGGCCAAGGAGGTTGTTGACATAGGTCCTCTGTGCATATGTCTCAAATAGGATTAAAAAGACTAGGCCTTGTAGGTCCTTGGAGTAGGTGGTGTGTTCAGTGATGGTTGCGCCTTCTAGGCTATATGGGTAGGGCATGCGGTTGCTGCATGGCACATAGGGGATGGTGCACATTGTTCTATTTGGACAAGTACTTCATTTATTCTTAACATTACATATCACCTTAACATGATCAAGATTCTCTTCATAATCATTTTGTCCACCTTGATAAAAAAGAGTGTCAACAACCCCCACCCCCTCATCAATATTGGATCCAAACAAAAGAGGAGGATCTAATAATTTCAAAAAAACAATGGGGAAAACAATATGAAGGGGAGATATAGAAGTTCATATAGCTTCCCTATGTCAAATCTACACATAGTTCATCCACATAGGGTTTCTATTCATTTTATAATGCATAGGTGTAGGGTTTGGGTCTGCGTTGTAGGACAGTGGTGTCTATAAATACCCCCATTAATTTTCCATTTTCTTCACATTCATTGTTTCTAATTTTCACTCTCACCGTAAAGATAGTTTTTATAGCTATGAAAAATTATTCTTCTATCTAACTATATCACATTCTACTTCTGTGAACATCTCCCAAAGGTTCTCTTAAGGTATAGACACCAGATTGATGGTGTTAAGTGGAGTCACCTTGGTTGAAAGGGGTGCATGGAACTACCTTATCAAGGGACCTTATCTAGGAATCCTATTGAGAAACCTGTGAAGGGAAACTTTTCTAGGGACCTATATGGGGACTTTCCTTTTCCAAATTCTTATATTCATTTAATTTTAATTTTAAACTTTCTTAACTCAATATTTCAACTTAATGAGAGAATTTGGTGCCTTCCTGTGGGTTTTCAAATGGCCTCTTTAATGACTGCAACTGAGGAAGATAATGTTCATCGAATTGAAATGATAAAATCCATTAGACAAGAATATTATGGGATCATTGAAACTACCCTTCGTGATTTGCTGAAGTGTGTGATTCCATATCAACCTAGGTACCCATGAAGCGACCACCTAGCTCTGTATGGTAACATGCTTCTAACAGATGCTCATATTCTGGCACATAAGAAATATTTCCTAGTGACTATGTCCATGAAACACACCAAATTTCCTTATTCCAACATTTCTATAAAGGTTGTTCCCATCAAGGAATGAACAGTCTTTATTAGATTCATTTATATCACAGTAGTTTCACTATAGATATGAATCCACATTTTGAATAGTTAGAAATCATTGTTATGATTCTACCTATTGTGCTTTGAAGAATGATCAATCTCAATGATGGAAAAAATACTTGGACTTCCGCTCTAGAGGGTGATTCGGGACTGTGTGGATATTTTTATTCTAGGTTAATAGATCATAAAAATAATTCAAAAAGTTCTTACAGGATGTTTATATTTATAAGGCTATTTGGGTATGAAAGGATTATATTTATAACAACCAAAACATCATTCCTGAATTATTGAGCTGGTGGTGTCTACAGAAAAACTCTTATCAACACACGGTGAAGTTGGAATTAACTTTTAGGATGTTTAAAAACAATTATGGGTCCCCATTCTGGGGGAAATGTACATTGAGTTTGTCCCACCAAAGACAACATGGGATGATGCTGAGTGGATTCCACCATTGTCGCATGATCTCTTCAAGAGAGCAATGAAGATATAGGAAATCCAAGATCCTCACACCATTGATGAATTATATGCGGAAATTTGAATTGTGGGTTTTTTAAACAAGAACAAGTGGGTTGTCCTTCTTGCATGTGCCCAACTATTTTCCACACTACAGAGAACCAGGGTTCTTCTTGCTTGTTTTGGTGCACATTGTTAAAGGGTGAGAACAAATTATGGGGTCACAAGGTTATCCCAAAGATTGATGTGAAGGTCTTCTTTTCTAGCTTCCTTGATATGTGGATAAGCATTTATCGTCTCATATTCCACATGTCTGATGGAATATTTAGGATAGGGACTCATATCATTGTGTCCAAGTTAGCAGAGGGGATGTTCATAGGCTTGGTTTCCCGTATTTTTGAAATCGTTTATTATTTTCTAATTCACACAGACAATGGTAAGGCCCAATTTTGAATAGTTGGGCCATTCCAGCTATTGTGGGGGTGAATTGCAGCACATTTTAGATCGTATTTAGTGTTGAGCTTAGTTAATATCCCTAAAAGATGATTCTAACCATTTTTTAAGAAAGTCTTTTGGATTGATCCTTTGAGACTAATTCATGATGATGTCTTGAAGGCTATGAATGTATCTGGATACTCTTGTTTATTTCTCTATGGAAACCCACCAACCAAAACACATATTGATGAACGTAATGAACAGAATTATGAGGTGAGATCATACATGATAACATTTAGGGACATTTTATTATTAGACCGTATTGATATTGAGATTATTTGTGACCCTCACACTCTTTATCAGTTTTCTCTCTAGTTTAATTGTCTTCAAAAATCAAGAACCTTTCCCCTTTTGCATGTAAGATATGAGAAACATCTGATTTTACCATGATAATTATGGATCCTAATGGCATTGGAGGAATCCAAAATTTCAATCATCTTACCTCTATTAGAGGAACCAATTAGATTGGAGGACGGTTTTTCCAAGGCCTATATTTCCTCATACCCTAAAGGGGATTTTACAAAGAGAAAATGTTGTGTAGAGTCCATGAAACTACTATCCATGGAATTAACAACAAGAAGGTCATAACCAAAGATGATGCTGAGGATCCAGGTTATTCGATACATTATCATATAAAGACCACCATGAAGGCTAGTCTTTAATACATAACACCTCTAGTTCCAAGGTAGTATGGTCGCCACCATTAATAAGAGGCCACTATTATTTTCCCCATTTTATTCTTAATGATAAAGGAGGTCTATATATGCTTACCAATTGGATGCAGTCAATATTTTTCCACCACCACCATATTGAATCCAAGACACGTGAAACCTATAATGATCCACTTTTGGGGGAACATGAATCACGATATAATGGATTTATGGGGATTTCTTGATGTTGGGTTACAATTCCAAATGTTGGGTGGTATCAAGGTACCCTATAATATTCATCCTAACAATATTTTGGCACAGATGAAGAAGTATTTCGATGACTTGGAGCCTTTTATATAGGAAAATGTTGATCAAATTCAAACATCAGAGTGAGTGTTTGTTATATTGGACCGAGGAGTTCTTAAAGGGGCAATTTTCCATCCTATGGAGGTATTGGACATTTAAATTTTCCATACTAATGTATTGATATTTTATTCTTTCTATTTTTGTCTCTTTCATCCAAAATCCTTAATCATGAACGAATTTCATTTTTTAGTTTTTCAAAGGGGAAGAGGAGGAGGAGTAGGAAAGTCGTCCTGGTCACCAATATATGGGCCCATGGACACCTCTATTGAGATGTAAGATGAGGACCTTTGGTCCCTATAACTCTATTGAGGTGGGAACACCATGATGGATGTGATGGTGATGGGGATTCCTCATATGTAACCTCATGTCTCTATTTCCAATAAGAGTGGTACAAGAACTTCTCTCTCTTAGGAGAGGAAGGTAAAGAAGTAATTAATGTTGTTCCAATGAATAAGACACCATAATTTTTTGTGTAGTCATAAAATATTTCAACTTTCTTGACAAATATTTTTATCTATGGTTATATATATTTTGAACAAACATTAATTTATTACTTTAAGGTATCAACTTCTTGTCCTTTAAGGGTCAAGAAAGATACTTCAAGGGAGGTACAGATTCATCCTGATGAATCTATCACCTTGATGGATAATGTGTGAGAGGAAATGGTTACATATACTTCCACTTCTAGAGAGAGGTAAGAGGGCCACAGTAATGTCGGATGCACTTGTTTTTTGTTCTATATGTTGTTTTTAATTTTCCTCTTCTCATAATATTTCATATTTGTTTCCTACAGTAGAGGACTCTGAGGTAGTCAATGATGTTACTATTGTTTCTCTATATGGGGAAAATAATGATCTTGGGAAGTCTAAGGAATGTGTTGGTGCTGATATTGACTCTGTAAGGCATAAAAATATCATGTCAGTAGAAGATATGGCAAAGAAGAACTTATGTGGATAAATATAGGTCCATAGAAATATTTATTCAGTAACCCTAAATGATGAGTATGATGTGATATTCAAATACATATTACATTAAATAGAGGATTCTTTTAATACCTCCATTGATATTCGAAGTTCTATCTTGGAGTTCATGAATTTTCACAAGGGACTAAATAGATGTGAGTTTTACCAATATTGCCTTTCCCAAAAATAGTTTTTCTTATTTCATCTGATATTTCACATCAATGTGCAAATAATGAAGCCTTATCATCATAGACAATTCTAAGGCCCTTTAATAGTTGGGAATCCAAATCTATCCTTCCTTTTCTGACATTGGAGAGATACTGGAAAATAATCCAAATGTAAGTGGTGCTCAAAACCACTGGTAATGGTGGCTGAACAAGCTCAAGAGTGTGTCCCTCTCCATGAATTACTCACATATACTATGGAAGTTTGGAGAATTAGGAAGGACTATACACAAGTTTATGACCTATTTCTAAGTGAATTTCACCGACTTCCTTGATCATGATCCATTATATATACAATTTTAAATCTACTTATTATTCTATTTCATCAATTAGGATCATCATCTTTTGTGACTTAGTCTGAGGGTGAGGCTTCTGCATTAGCTCAACTAGCATCATAAGGAGAGGTTGTTGCTACTCAGAGGGATTATATCAGGTCACTTCATTGAGTGCTCTGATTCCAGAGTACATCCCACCCCATGAAAGTGTCCCTGAGTGAGATTATAGATATAGGATTCTCTCAGTGTCACATGTGGAAGGACATGGAGGATCATCTAGAAGATAAGTTATAAGACATCTCTATAATACCTTCCTCCACTGTTTGGTAGACTTCCAATTCTATTTAGAATATTGGGATTTGTTGGATTTGATTACTGTTTAATTTACACTACTGTAAAGAAAATCATTTTTCGGCTGGAGCAAGAGAATAGTCTTTGGTAAGACATCATAAAGTCCAAACTTCTCACCAATGTTGATGGATTTCTATTTTTATTATACCATGTAGAGGCCAATAATAACATAAAACTGGTGGAATTTTAGAGGTAGATCATATAAAATGCAATTCATGTTTCTCTCCTTCATCAATAATTAAATGAGTCTCAAGGGAACATGAAAACTGCATTATTAATTAGTATAATCCCAAACCAAAAGGTCCAATCCTATTGTGGATTCCATGGAGTGCTTCACAGGGATGAGGAGATTATATCTAGTTGACTAATTGAAATTCAATGAGTGGTTAATATGGCTTGGGAGGATGTTCAACAGATGATGATTTATGTTGAAGGACTCTTGAAATATATGACATAGAGTCTCTATCTTGTGGATGATCCTCTGATTTTGCACCATAAATGAATAGAATTTGGTTTCCAATCATATATGTCTTCATCCCTACTTTTTCCCTGTAATCATAACATCAAATATGATTTTCATAGAAATTTCTTCGTACTATTTAATCAAAATCACAATGATAGGGATGGCAGAACATTAATTTTTACCAAATCCAAGGGGCCTAGTTAGTGTAATATGACTATTGAAAGAGTTTTATGGACAACCATACAATGTTTATGTCCTTTTATGTTTCCTTCCAAATTATTTTCAATGTTCAACATAAAGGAAAATTAGTTTGTGAGGCTTTCCTTTTGATTACACATCCCTTTTCAGGTTGTTAGATTGAAAAGTTTTATGCATATTTTCATTTAATTTCCCAATTTCTCTCAAAACCAAATGGAGTGATGTTATAGAGAGATGAGTATAATTTTTTTAAGAATTCCCTTTGTGTGTTTTCAATATGTATATTATTGTGTCTATTTCCATGGGATGTTTAAAGTCATGCATTTCAGTCTAAAAAGACTAGTGTGTTTGGTTGAATAGATTTGACCATATGGGTTTAAATAATGATCCAAACAAGGCTTGCTGGTCTAGAATGTTCTAAAATTCCTATGATACACCCAAGGTGACTCTTGAGACACAATTTAATGGTTTCCGAATCTAAAACATGGTATTTAATAATATATTAATTCTTTGTGGGAATGAAGCTTCCAATGGTTGTTGAACCCATTAGGATGGTTGTTTTAAGAAAGGCCAAAGCGGGTGCATACCATATAGTAAAATAGTGGAATCCTCTTACAGATAGACCCATTATGTGGGTGACTTATACAATGCCAAATAGGGCATGTACTTCATAGTTAGGAGGAGGAGACTTCATGAATTATGACATTCTATTGTTGATGGCCAAAGGAAGTTTATGGAGATTCATATTTCTCAATACCACAAGGGTGGTTTGGCAAAGAGAAATGTATTAGAATGATGGGAACATATTTATGGAAATTTTACATGAATTTTAAATCACTCCTACATGTATAACTCAAGTGAAGTAGGGTACAATTTATGAGGTGTCCACTGTTAGGGTGAAGGACCACTTCTGACAATTGTTAATATATCATGCATTTTAATGTCATGCAACCAAGACATTGACCATGTATTTTAACATCATAAGGTGAGGAAATTATTCTATTTAGTTTAAATTCATACTCCCTGTAAATTATTCTATTTCCTTTAAATTCATGTAGAAATTACATTATGTTATTCTATTTAATGCCGTGAAACAAGTACATTATGTTATGTAGTTTAATGTTGTGAAATATTAAATTAGTGTAATATAATTTAAGGTCTTTATTATTGACCAAATTTTTAATGGTTATACAATTATCGATAATCTATTGGGAAATGTGTTACCATATTCATGTGTAATAGGGAAAATTTTATGTTGTAACCCAGGGATCTCCATATTCAAAGAGTGGTATGGGTAAAAGGGATTATGGAATCATAGGAGGTATCTCTTGATAATAAAGTTTCTAATTACTAAAAACCCCATTATATGTGTACATTTATGAAAGTATACCTAGGGAATGTAATAAAAAGACAATAGTGGCATCTTATAGCAGATAGACCTGTTATGTGGATGGCATATCCAAGGCCAACTAGGGAATGTACTACATTTTTAGGAAAAACACTCTCAGAAATTCCAACATTCTATCACTAAAAGCCAATTAATGATTATGGAGATTTGGATATCTCCAAGAATATAGTTTGGTTTGTGGAGAATAGTGACTGAATACAGAATGGGAATATCAAGTAATTATCTCCAATGAATTGAGATAATAGGTTATCTACGAAGGTCTGACCCAAATGCCGGAAGTATGGCGCCTGTAGTTTTAAGTCGTATGACTAGGACCATAATATTAGGGAAACTATGGGTGGTATGTGGTCACATGTCCCAATGTTATTCCATTATTAATTGAACATATGAAGGGGGAAAATTTAATCCATGGTCTTGGATACTTTCAAGTCAGGAGAAAGGACATGGGACAAATTTGAAAAGGATGATACAAGATATTAAATCACAGGTTCATGCATACCATCATTAATGATCAATGGGAAAGAGAAGGTTTTTCCAAAGGGATTAATTACCACTATTTGAAAAAACCCATTATGGGGGATTTTTTTCAAATCCAATTAGGGCATGTACTGCATTTCAAAATGGTGGAATCCTTATGAAAACATGACCATTATATGGGAGACATATGCATGGCCATCTAGGGAACATAGTGCATAGTATGGAAAATGATCTCTCAAGTATCAGACATTGTGTCACCAAAATTTTAGTAAATAACTTAATGATTTAAAAGAATTCAAGGTTAATAACTTGGAATCTTAAAGGAGAACATTGCAACGAATCAAGGAAGCATTTGGACAGATATTGGCCAAGATTTTGGAGTCCCTTTCATAGATCTGACTCATATGTAGACGGAAGAAATCTGTTGTCTCCTTGGTGGGTTCTCTAATGAGTGGACCCAAAATAAGAGCTCCTGTATAGATATTTTGTTTTAAGGTAGGAGAGAATAAATATTTTTCTTTACCCCATGTATGTGACAAGGATTTACGTCCCAGTTTTCACTACATATCTCGATGGGATGTGAATAAATCCATACATAGTTCTATGGGTACCCTACAGTTTAACATCACGAAACATAGACATTATCCAGAGAGTTTTATGTCATGTGATAAGGTTAAATATTTCTTGACATTGATAGAAATAGGAAAATTCAGTTGAAATAGGGAATAGGTCCAAAGCATCACTATGTATCTTGTCGAAGCAAGAATCAAGACACACATCGTTCTAATAGATATGGGTTCATGCATAAAATGAGAACTCATATTGGATATACTCAAGTACATCTAACTCATACATGGGAGAGTATAGTATTTTCCATGTTGTTATATGGTTGGGCCCCATATTGAAGATCTAGACATCACTATCTATCTAATAGTGGTGAGAATAGGGACACACGTAGTTCTTATAGGAGTGTGTAGTTTATTGACATGCGGCTAAAAAATAATTTTTTCCTTTTATGGACTGGTCTCTAGGACCATGATATCCCCAATGTGCATATATATACCTTGCTTGACCATATAAATCCATTACAAAGCTTCTAAGATCGCGTGATCTACGCTCAGTGTAGAAAAAAGGCATGGAAAAGTTTTCTTTTACAGCACATGGGAAATATAAGTGAAGGATCTGGGAATGTTGATTATGTGGTGCCTAATCTAGGGTGTAGGATTCGATTGTAACTATATATCATGTTGGGGAAATAATCAAGTCAAACATAGTTCTTGAAATATTGTCCCCACATCAATCAATCTTTGATGTTGAGAAAATGGGATTTTTATAATTTTCAGACTAAAGGTTGGGCATAAAACATGATGTCTAGGTATCACCATGTATTTTATTACAATGATAATACTAAATAAGTCCTGTAAAGGTTCCCTATATAGGTCTGATTCTTGCATGGGGATTAGAATTATGCAACGCATAGTTCTTCAAATGTTCTATATGAAGGATTGATTCCTACACATAGGGAGTAAAGGGGTTTTTTAAATTGCAGTTGTACCTAAGATATGAGATTTGGGTGTCACTCTATATCTCATAGGAATGAGAATCAATCCATATGTATTTATTGGACTCCCACATAGTTTATCATCATGTAGTATGGACCACGATGAACCGACATTAAAAGACGGAAATATTGTAGGGGGTATGGTATAGGACCTGAGTGTCCCTATGTATCTTGTTGGGGAATTAATCAAGACACACATAGTTAATGATGAAATTTTCCCATTGTAGGTTTGATTAATACACATAAGGATTGAATGAGATTTTTTTTAATTTTTGTCCCTACTCGACCTAAGAATGGAGGGCAGGATGTCCCTTCATATCTCATAGGGTGAGAATCAAGCCATACATAGTTCATGAAAAATAGATCCCCAAATCAACTAGATTTTGATGTGGGGAAGGGTATTTAGTATTTTCTAGAATAATGGTTGGGGCTAAGACTCCAGATGGTATGTGAATCAATTCATATGTTCTAAAAGAGTGCCCTCTTTAGATTTGGTTCATACATAGGGGATGGTGAAATTGATTCTTTATGGTCATGGTGGGGATTGATATTAGAGATTTGGGCATCAATACATATCTTATTTGAATGATAATAGAGCAACATATAGTTCTTTAAAAGGGTCCCAATGTAGTTCTGACCCAAAAAACGAAAAAAAGGGCTCAGGTTTCACTAGGGAGTGGAAATTATGTGAGTGGATCATGAACATAAAATCTACCAATCTTTTGAGGGACCAAAAGCAGTGTATACTCATGGTTTTATAGTTGATTATATAATTTCAACTGAGGGAGATGTTAACCATACATTTTAATGTCATGTGGTGAGAAAAAATGGTGTTTTTTAGTTTCACGGCATGCCAGTAGGATCTAATGTACTTCAGTTTATCATAATGTTACAATGATGATGGTTCTGCATAGTTTAATGTCATGAAGTGTGGATGTATATGGGGCTAAAAATTTTAATGTCATTCAGCTAAGACAGATATGGTTCTATTCAATTTAATTTTCTGCTTCTAAAAGAACTCTATATGATTACAAAAAGTACTTTTTCTAGAACCTTTCATTAGTTGGAGTCGTAACAAGCTCTCCATCCATTGAGAACAAGGAAGAGAATGTTTTAGAGTGGAATTTGTTTATGGAGTAAGATCCCACAAAATTTGGCTCATGTATTGGAGGATTATTTCCTAGTATCATCAGATTCCTATGGACCAATACCATTTTACCTGTATGAATAAACAGAGGAAGACTTTCTTGTTGAAATATCGTGATCTCTAACTCTGATATACATCCAATTGATGCAAGGTATTCAATCTGTTTTCATCCACTTTCTCTAACTCATCCAGTTATTTATGGGACTACTAATTTGTGGATAGCTGATCACATATGTAAACTTTAAGCAATGGAAACAGAACATTAACAGGTATGTCATCCTCTTTCCCATATACCTGCGAATAAGGGGTTTTCCATTGGGTGTTACGAGTCTTAGTTCGGTAATCCCATAAGGCATGCAAGAGTTTTCCAGGCCATGATTTCTTATATTTATCCAACTTCTTCTATAGTGTATTTGATATTGGCTTACTGAAATCCTCTATCTGTCCATTCCATTGGTCATTGCATGATAGTGGGATGAATGGTTGGATTTCCTATTGTATTCTTGATAATGCTTCTCCACGTCATCAGAATAGAAATTGGTGTCGTGGTCCATCAATATAAAATGAGGGACACTAAATCTAGTAATGATGCTGGTTTTGACAAAGCTGATACTTCTCTTGGAATCGACTTCTTTGAGAGTTATTACCTCATCCCACTTGGAGAAGAAATTGGTATTAATGATTATGTACTTGAACTGATTAACCCTAGTTGGAGGATTAGGCCCCACTACATCCACTCCCCATGTGGAAAATGGATAGGAGTACATTGAAGTATCCAGAAACTCCAAGAGTTGATGGAAAAAAATTTCATGTACGTGGCAGGGATGACACTTCATAGTAAACTATTTTCACTCTTGTGTAATCAAAGGCCATAAGTATCCAAGCCTTTAGATTTTATCATAAATCCACTACCCATACTAATCAGAACCTTTTTCCAATACAAGTAATTCTTCCTTGAAAACCACAATCTACTCCCAATCAAGGCTTCTGAGGAGGATTCCATTAAATCCCCATTTCTATAGGTTTTTCTCGTGATTTTCACCATCATAAAGAGTGAAAATAACAACTCATTTCTAGATTTTCTCTTTCTGAACTCTACCTGGTGGAAGTACTATTTCCTGGATTATTCTATTATGGGTGTAATCGATTCCATGGTAGGAACATATGGATAGGGAATTGGGATAATTACATCAATTTATTTTATTTTGATTTGATCAGAAGTGATACCATGCAATTATGGGAAATAAAGAAGATTATTTTGTCTTAGTTTGGATCTTCTAGGCTTGTGGCTACATTCTTTGATGCATTGGCCATGACATTTTGTGATCATGGGATATAAGACAATGTTATCTCTGAGAGAAATACTATAATTATTACTCCAAAAAATCACACATGGGGGTTATCTCTTCCTTTATAATTTTTTTAATCAAAATTGATATTCTTGATTACTAACTATGGGTCACCCTTCAATCCCAAGTGGCTTAGCAGTTCTAGAGTTCAAATTCTGGGCTTGCAATGAGAGCCTGATATTCTACCTCATTGTTGGTACCACTTTCTAATAACATGATGGAATATGGAAACTATTCCTTTTCTAAGGGGACAAGAACAATCCATAAACAAATATTTTTTAGCTTAGGGACATGCATTCTATTCCCCATGGGACTCCTGCATGCACCATTGAAATAAATATCCCTTTTTCTAGGGATTTCCTACTTAGAAAATATTTCATCACCAGGTAGTTAAATATTTAATGATGTCTCTTCTTTAGATGGGTGGTAAATGAGGAAATCATCCAAGGCATGGCCTTTCATTACTTTCGGAGGCACAAACTATATATCAAACTACTGCATAATAACTACCCACCATTCCAAACATCCTATTAAAAAAATGTTACTACAGATAAACATGAGAGGGTTATTGTGAGAAACCAATTGTGCCTCATTATACTACAGATATTTCTTCATCTATTGAACAAAAAATATTAATTCTTGGAAGCTCTTCTAAATATATGAATATAGATTATCTACATTGAGAATGGATCAACTGAGATAACAAAATTTCTTTTCATTATGAGCATCATTCATTTGTTCAAGGGATGTGCCCAGTGATATGTGACCCCCTTATTACTCTATTTGGTGAAGGATAAACACTTACCTGTGAGGTTGTCTATGATGCCCCAAATGTAGGCGAAGTTTCCATGATGTCCTATAAACTCATTCATGTTTCATAGAGGTGACATTCAAAATATAGATTTAGTTTTCTCATTATTGACTTAGATGTTGTGATTTTATACAATGAAGAAGAGAAATTTTCATGAGGTTACCTCGAAAGAAAATTTCAAAGTGTTTGTCATTAGATTATACTATCAATGATTACTAAATATGGTACCTATGAAATACAGGTGTTTATAATGTTTTTAGAACATGACCACCAGATCATATATGTATAATTTGGAAAACATTCACAAAAAATGATTGAAGATGTAGTGCATTGAACATTTGTATATAGCACCGGAAAACATCATGCCAAAGGGAATTACCTGATAGAAAAATACCCCATGGGGGGCTATAAAGGCTATGGATTCTTCATCAATTGGGGGAATCTAGATTTTTTTATACCTTGAGTATCCATCCATGAAATAACTTAATTTGTAACTATTCATTTAATCAATCAAAATCTGTCTTATTGGAACCGATAATTCATCTTTGGGACAATGTCGGTTGAGATATTTGAAATAAATAAAAACTCTTATTTCTCCATTCTCCTTTTTCAATTGGAAAATATTAGTTATAAATTTTGGATGATTCACCTCTCGTGTGAAGTCATCATTGATATTAATGTCTACTTCAGCCTCAATTTTTATGGCATGAGTTGGGTGTGTTCATTTTTTTACCTGCTTGTATCCTCGATGCTCTTCTAGAAAAACCCAATGAGGGGTGTCCACCACGGGGGTCAAGGCAGAGAATATATATATGTAACATAAATAAAAAAATCAGATTTTTTATTCATAATGGAAGTATATACCTCATGTTCTTCAGGATTCTTTGTTATAGTTATCAAAGTGGATTGTGAATCTTCCTCTATTCTGATATTTACATCTCTCAGTTCATCCATTGTGGTGGAGATTCCTTCCTCAAATGATTGAGGTACTTCCCTAAGGTCTTCATATTCTTCCACTTCCTCATTCATTAATTCTTCTTCTTCTAATTAATGGGTAGGTGATGAACTATGAATCTTAGAGCTAGGAAAGGAGTCGGTATTTAGACATTCCAAAGAGGAGGCAACCACTTCTAGCCCCACCAATGATGAAGGTTCTTCATGATGTTCTGAATGGAAGAAGAAGGGTTAAGAATCAGTAGTCCAATATTTTTCCCTTAGTGTGACAGATTCTTCTATCTTAGATAATAAAGTAGACATTTTTTGAATCTAAGGTGATGGAATGATGATATTTTCATCCATGGTTTCATCATAGCTTAGATTGTTAATGACTTCCCCTATATTATCAAGGTTAGTTTCCAAAATTGATATTATGGAATCCACTAAATGATTGCATGGATTTGGGTTCACCCTCTCCAATTGATTAATTAGAAGCACTTAATAAGTACTTATCTGCTTGAAATGGTTAGCTGGGGTCTTCTCCAGACCATTCATGGCATTGATTCGAGTAAAATACTCCACCATGTACAATTTTACCCCTTTGCAATAAAACCCTACATCAATGTACTCAGAATCACAAGATTTGAATGGGAACTTTTCACTATGAAATGTCCCAATTTGAACATTAATGCACTATTTTCGACATTGATGGTATGAAGATGGAATGTCCACATGTTAATGTAGTAAATGTCTTCCCAACCAAACATTGAATGTTGTATTCTGTCATATAACAATGATAGGTGAATCAGACACAAGATCCCAAAACTATGTTCTGAGTGTAATATCCCTGAGAAGTTCATCACCATTCTTCGAATTATCCTATAATATCATAGTGGAGAGAGACAATTGGGATTCAGTATGACCCAATTGGAAAAGTTTCCAGACCAAAATGAGGTTTACCTCCGAGCCATTGTCAATAATGGGTCACCAAACATCAGTGTCATTAATCCTCTTGGATGTGTACAGGGGCTTAACGTGTCCATGTACAACAACCTCCTAGTACTTGTCTATGAATTATATGAATGTATGTAATTCTATTAAATCATTATCTATTCACTCAACATCATTATTAGTGACCTCAACTTCAAACTCCTGAGGTCATGATAAGACCTCTATGAGTGCTTTCCAAGGGTCCATTGAAAGACTCAAGGAATCAGGTATTGATACCTTGGTTGGTAATTGGTCTAATTTCTTAAAACATCAAACATTTAATCTATTGGTATGTGATTTTGATCATGGGGATTCAATTTTGAATGTGCTTTGGGAGCTGATGTTCCAGATGTTGAAGGATTGTCCCATGGGGAAGGAGCTGTAAGTGCTTATACACTAGGTGGATTAGGTCATCTATTTATTCATACCAACAGAGAAGGTGGTGGCATATCCCCAAAATGGTATTCAAAATGATCTTCTCAGGTTAGACCCTATCATATGTGAGGGAGTTCCCTTGGTCCTGTTAAGCTTGTTTAAGGGCTCTCCCACGAGTTTTAGATGTGTAAACAAGTCTATTTGGGCTGTAGTTGAAGTATGGACACCAAGAACGACCTTGTATACCATTGTATCCTTGACCTTGACCACCCTATCCTTCAGTTCCATAATAAAGTATGTGGAAATTGGGTTCATAATCATAATCATCACTTGATAAGGGATCTAATAAGTGAATAACAATAATAAAACAAAAGATAAACTCCTTATCTAATGAAGATTCTACCTAATAGATTTACTCTTGTTGTGATGTTTGGTGGTATGGTGTTCATTCTTCTAAGATGGTCCGCATGAAGTACACTAAGGTAAAGTACAACTTTGTCCTTAACACAAACACATATTCTTCTATTTTATCTTTATCCTTCCAACCATGTTGCTTTTTGAGGATTGGACGTCAGAGCACTGGGGTTTTGATTAAGCTACCTTTTTCTATAGATAAATTGGTAAGAGTCACAATCGGTTGTTTCAACTATGTTTGTAGAATGGCATGAGTCTGGTTTATTTTTTTCCTACCCATATATTCACTTTAGTTTTCTGTTCTCTTTCTTTTAACTTCTTTCCACTCGCCATCTTCCTCCGAGTTGGTAGTAGAAACACATGACACCTGGGCTAGAGAATTTTTTTGTTTCACTTTCCTAGAGTCCACCATATTTTGTTTGAGGTATTTGAAAACAAAACAATCTTACATGGGTTGTGGCAACATTTAATTCAAGGGGAAATAGTTTGGGAGATATTTGTCGCCTTCTTTTTTAGGATTGTTGGGCTTGGGAAACTAATCTATGCTTTTTATTGTTGAGATAATGTATTTGGGGACTTGGTCATTTTTAAAATAATAGAGCACATTTCTCATCTCCTCAAACTATTTCTACCTCTGATATCATTGGTTATTCTTACAAGGCGGTCATTGGTACTAATTCTTGGTCAATGGATTAATAAAATATGATGTTGGATTTGTAGTCAGAGAAGGTATATGGGTCTACTTAAATGAAACTATAGAAACCTCTACTTTTTGTGTTCTCCTTTGTTGTGAAGAAGGAATTACTCGGGAATTGGCATTGTTATTTGTGATGGATTTTTACACTTGTTGAGAAAGAGAGGAAAGGTCCTTAAACCCTTTTATGTATTTCATAGGGCTCAATGGTGTGGGAAACTCATCTTGAAGATTCTACACATATATGGGATACAACTCTTCTTTAGGGAGAGGTAGGTTTAAGGAGTATGTTAGTCCTTTCAACCGAACAATGAAATATGAGACTATTTTATTCTCCCCTTGCTTTTAGTTCATTATATCGAAGATTGTTTTCTTCTAAAGGGTTGATAAAAACTTGAATAAGAACATATAAAAGAGATATTCCCATCTAGTGATTGATGAAGACTTCAATATCATTTACCAAAAATATGTTTTCCTCTACATTGATTGTGAAAAGCATTTGAGTTTCACTGCATCCTGTTGCTCTGGGGTCCCCATCATGGAATCACAGTGGGAGATAAAAGGTTTCAAGTGATTCTTCGGACTTGAGTAGCCATTAAATATTGGAAATTTAGGCTTCCCAATGTTTTGGGGGAAGGATTAAGGTCTATCCATCAAGGGAAATCCTTATTTCTCACCTATACCAATGTGATAAATTCTTCCATAGCTTCAAATTGATCCATTAATGACTCAATAATGTTCATAAGAATTTGGGAAACACAAGTATGAGACAGTACCTAAACATGTGTTGTGGCTAGAGTCTGAATGGGTGAAGCAGCTGGCACATCCATTAGCGGTGGTACTGCTGATACTTTTCAAGGATAATCAATAAGGGTATGCCTATGGGGATGTGAACGATCAAGTTCTGGTTATGTTCCCAATGGAGGGATTTCATGATTTTCTTCTACAGGATTCAAATATAATTTCTGATATCCCATGATGATTTTAAATTCTAGATCTTCTCTAGTTACTGTGGAAAACTCACTTTTTAAGGTGCACCAACTAGAAGTGCAGGATAAGTATCTTTTTGGAGAACATATCTAGCAGTTTGTTTGCCCTGGAGTAATTTTGTATTGATTCTCCTCGTTTAGTTCATCTCCTCATCTTGCTGAGTGATCCATTCCTCTAGATAATGGGACTTACCTTCTTCATAAGGGAGATGATGTACAATTTGAATCTTTCCTCATTCCTTATTGGGTGCCTTTCCTGTTGGTAAAGATAGATTGTTCAAGGGAGAACCCAATTCTGGGGAAACCTCTCATTTTGGGTATGTACACTTGATTCATTTGTTTTAGTGTGGTCTGCATCATGAACTATAACTTCTTCAATTGAATCCTTAGAACTGGACATGGGATATACTGTATTATCAATAACAAAATTAATAACATTCACTTATGCATAATGCATTGTAGTTATTCTATCAGTATCTCTACAATATCACCTTCTTCTATGCACACTAAGAGGGATTGTTCTCTCCCATATTGATTCTCTGGGAGCATCTTGGAAGACAGTAACCTGAAAGGAATCACCAAATAGTTCAGTTGTGCATGTTCCAATTCATTCCACTGAATCATGGGATGGGAAGAACTGAGACAATTCAATCAGCATAATTTTCATAAATTGGGATAAGAATGATTCCCCCTGAGGGGGGAATTGTTGATGTGAAAGATCCCCCAACACTTGGGATTAGGGTTGTTCCTATTCTTCATTCACATTCTTTTAAGCCTAGTTTTCTGGCCTTGAGGGTTGGTTAAAAAAATCCCCTAGCCCTGTGGGATGGGGTTGTTCCTAAACTATAGTGGATGATATTTTTGTACTTTCTCTTCTGATTTTACTGATTTTGGTCAGAAAATGTGCTAGGATAATTATTCAGCATGCACTTAAATCACATGGTTTGGATGACTGTTGTGTTATTTTGGTCATCTATGAAATCTGATGACTTCCATACTTTAAATGGTATGCCTATTTGATGGTCTAAGGTGATTGATTCCAATGTAACTCAAAAACTTTCTCTCTTCAGGGCTGACCTCAGTGAGAGTCAGTCAGGGTCTGTTCTTGTCGACCATATCTTCAGTCATGAACATATTCTATTTGTTGTAGATATAGTAGGGTAATAAAAAACAACGATACCACCAGTAGTTGACATTGTTGTCTAGGGAGTGTGGTGAAATGTAGTGCTCCATGTGCAACCCATCATCTAATATTAATACTAGAGAGGGTATCTATGATCAACTATTATAGCCGTATTAATGTGTCGAGGATTTCAAATAGAAGGGGTCCTTACTGTTTCTTGATCTTTGGATTTCATGAATCTAGAAATTATTCCAATTAAATTTAGTACTAAAACTCTTCTATTACCTTGAAATGACTTTTATACTTGTGATAAGGTAATAGTTTTGTTTTTAAGTGATGATGATTTTTTCCATATGTAGAAACGGATATCGTGCAAATAATATTCCGAAAACAATTATGTAATGTTGTATAGAGACATGGACAAAGGCTAGAAAATGACTAGTATTTCATCCTTATCTAGTTGTTTCCTGATATTTAACATGTCATCTTATTCTTTTTCTCTGATCCACACTACCTAATTAGACCAGTGTTTTCATTTTCCAATAATTTTATCAGAATTGGCATTATCGTTAAGGAGATCCCTGGTTGCACTGAAAGGTAAGTGGCCCAAGGCTGGTTTAGATAATGATCATTTCCTTGGGTTGTCTTCTGGTTGGGAATGGATTCCATCTACCAGTGACAAGGAATTATACTTGAATATCCATATGTTCTCAAGTACCTCGTGACCAGAGGACTTTCAAATCACTCCATTCCTCATTGGATAATTCTTTTGACAATGTGAAACAAGACATTGGAAAGAGATTTTTCAGTGAACTCTATCATGAGGAGGACCACCATGGTATAATATAACATGGGGAAAACCCTACTTTTTTCCTTCGTCTTATATCCACACAAAGGGTTGTCATGGATATCATCAAGATGTATGCCGTCAAGATTAACCAGATTATTGTAATGAAGCAATCTTTCATGGTGAAGTTTCTGATGAGGACCATCATAATTACAACTACGAATCTCGTAAAATGGAAATATGAGGGTAGGATATTGAGATTCAATAGATTAATTTATAAGGGCTTCAAGAACTCTAGAATTAGGGAGAGCTAGATCGCAAATTGGATCTTGACTCTCCAACTGTGGTTGATGAGGCTTTTTCTTATACACCTTACAAGTTGTTGGGGCCACTGTCTCGGATAATTTTTTGTCAAGAAATTGTGTATGTTCATACCTTAGAGTGGCCATTTGGATATGATGATTATCTTCAGTGTGACTTGTTGGCTATTCCTGATCCAGTTTTCCATATGATATGGTAGCGTCTGCCCCATGATCCTCTTGGATGGGAGTATAGGTATGTATCTACTCTGATGTGACATATTGATGAGACATCCATGTTTTGGGAAAAAAATTATGTATCTATCCCTCAGGTACTATCGTCACCTCCCGTATTATGTTCTATAAAGATTCTAGGATATGGTTATGGATTTGAATCTACCCACCCACCATTTCCAGAATGTGTTTGCTGACATTAGTGACTAGAATGGGGATATACATTCATTTTGTATCTGGAATTAGTGTATGTTCCTACTCTTGTCCTCATTATCCTTTTATAGGATACTAATAGTAATCATTTGTGGGGGCAGATAGTATATTATTTCCCTTACTTATCTTCAGGGAATTCCGACTAACTTCATAGGGTGATGCCAAATGAAGTTGTTAGCAGACTTGGGGGTGCAGGTTGGTGTATGTTCATTCTTGTGGAATACTGCTGAATTAGGTTTGTGGGATTGTTTTAATTCATATAAAAGATAATTTAGGATAACTTTCTGGGTGATGTAAAGTGTATGTCCCTACTCATGGTACTCCATTAGATTTTACTACCCCGATTCATTGGGTTTCTTCAAATGAGTCTGCTTGGCTAATTGAATGAAGGCAGATGAGTGTATGTGTCTGCTCGCTATTATCCACCAAACTGGGTTGGTGGGATTCACTAAAGGGTAAAACGTAGGGCTCTAGTCCCAGTTGGATGGTTTTTATCCCCTATGGTCTTTATTTAATATTTAGTTTGATGGACTTGGTCTAGACAACAAATGGAAACACCCTCATTATGTTGAGGGTTCACTGCCTCATTATGTTGGAAGTGGTAAGTATTGATAGGAACCCTTGATAAGAACCCCTATGTATTTGTATGAGGTCATAGGAGGAATCTTCATCCACAATGAAAAAATTTGGAGCGGATTTTTATTGTGTTCTAGGGGTAAGCTCTAGAAACTATTGAATATGACGGTTACTTACATCATCTTCTAGACCACCAGTCATCACTGATCAAATGATTAGGGGTTCATGTAATGATGTAGGTCCTATGGTGTGGCCTCCATGCTTGTAACAATATCATTTTTATTGTACACTTGAACTAGTGATTTAGATACCCAACATTGAAGATGATGGGTTGGTGATGGTGTCCTCCATGCGGTCGAAGACCCTCCTTGCGCAGCTACTAGGGAATTCGTCGATGGTAGCTGGAATGATGCCAATAGATTGAGGGGAATTTTTAAAATTACCTAAATATATGACAGACATGAACAATAATACCCTGTTAAAGAAGATTATTTTTTAATGAACACATGTGTGATTTATTGCATTGTATGGACCACATTTATCAATTGAAAGTGGTATGAAAGATGGGAAACACTATCATCTTGGTTAAGGATTCAGGTTTGGTTCACCATTTTTTGTTTCCCCTCGTATTTCACACTACACGATAGTTTTGTATTTATGAATTCTTCCCAATAGGATAGTTTTTAAAAATGAAAACACCCAATGGAATTTATCCATGATGACCTACTTTACAAACGCAGACACTCATTAGAGATTTTTACTAATGATGCTTAAGAACTCACATTAGTCAAGAGGATGGGATTTCGTGCTCATCACACTCTTTTGGGTGGAATTTTTGTATAATTTGGGACTCTCATGTATATTTAAGATACTTTCATGAATCCTTCATTAATTCCCATGTTTTAAAAGGGTTTCCTTTGAAATTAGCAGTCAATTATTAGCATGTATGCAATTTTAAATCATCTGTATGTATATGAGTTTCATTATCAGTGGATATATCTATATGTCTATGAGGTTCCCCATCAATGGTATACTATTATATACTATATATAGATTCTTTGGGAATTATTATAATGATGTTAGTTTTCTAGATAGATAGTGGGGAACACTGGAGTTTATTGTCATCGGAAGAGATGAAGGTCACTCTAGAATTTATCGTCATCTAGGGAGACATATGTTTTTTTGATATTGGGATTGAACCCATAGATGGGCTTCCTATATATTTTTCTAAAAGGAATCAGAACCCACATTTTTTGGTGATTCTTAATGGTGAACATCATAACTTTTAAGGTCATGAGATAAGTACTCAACCATATAGTGTAACATCATGTCACAAAGACCTCGAGGAAAAATATTCTTAGTCAAAGTTTGGTATGCGACTTACGTAGAATATTACCATAGAACCTATAATTGATATGACATTCCAATATGAATTTTTCCCAATAAGGGATTTTTTCCAGAGAGAACACAATTGCATTGGTGTATTGGGTTTGATCCTCAGGGAGGCTTCATATGTATTCGGTTTGGATGGCAATCAAAGCCCACATAGTTTGGTAAGTATCACATGGGAGTACGGTCCTTCTAGAGGAGTATGTTTAGGCATAGTCCTAGTGATGAAACTCTATAAAAAAGATAATGAGGTATATTTAGACTCACTGTGATTTTTTTGTTTTCTTGGGTCTTATACCTAAGGTGGATTCCCATAGGATTTATTTTGGGGATTACTCATTACTCATAAAAGGGATTCCTTGGTGATTTCAACGTTATAATTAGGGATATTCATTAAGGGGGGGGGGGTTCCCCTTTAGATCGAGACATAGATAGGAATCTTACATATCATAGTTATAAAACAAATCAGAGTTCATGTAGTTCAATTTGTTAAGGATCATGTTGATTTTATGATCACCATTAACCTCTAAGACCACACGAGTCATGCTTGATGTGAGAAACAATTTGGAATGGAATATGTAACAAACCACACCCTTTTCCTTCTCCATGGGTAGAAGTGCTCATGGATATAGAACTTCCCTCTCTACACATTACATTTTAAGTGAGTCCAATGTAAGGAAGGGATGAAGGTGAAGTATGAAGAGGTAAATAGAAGCAAGACTATGACATCATACTAGAAAGGATAGGGAATTTATCTAGTATGGATTCCCTAAAATTGGTTCCATAGTGGGAGTAGGATCTAATCCCCTAATTAATGGGAAGGAAAGCATTATGTTTACTATCAAGACTAGGAACTAGGGGATCTGGATCTCAGAAATGAGAAGGGGAGAACATGGTGTTATCACTTGTATCCAGGAGAGGTAAATTCCAAACACTTTAAATGAGGTATGGGTCCTCATGACTAGAATATATAAAAATTCACATGTGCCAAAATGATCCTAAACCTCTGGTAGGATATGTGTAGAAAACCTCTAACTACAGAATTACAAATCCAAATGGGATACACACTACTGTGCCTTTTCAAATGGATTTTCATGTTAGAGGTCTTAGTGGTGGTTTCAACTGGGTCACGTTCATACAATGGAGCCAAGAAGAGAGGAGAATTTCCATAGGTGGGTTGTATAAGGGATTAAAGTGTGACTCATATAGTTCTGGGGAGTAAGTGCATGGTGTAGGAATGTCACGCCGGTGTTCTATGCAGGGCCTAAGAGGAACTGAAAATGATTCACGCAAGGGGAATAAGAATTCACGAGATAGATATGACTTAGGAAATAGACTACACTTGTAAAAACACATGGGTGATGATTTATCCTAAGAACGATGGGTCTCCTTTGGTATCCGTGGAGGTGTTGGGTGTAGGACCTTACTTAGAGATAGGGCCTCACATTGGTGGGTTCTTTTTATGGAGGAATGATCCTCCAATAGGTGTATTGTATTTTAGACCCTAAAGGCACATTTATCTTACCTATCCAATTTCATTTTCTCTTCTCTTGGGTTTTAGAGAGGTACCTGAAATTTTTTGGGGGAGCTAGTTGAAGGTGGTGTGCAATTAGAGCTCTAAGGTGTCTTCTGATTTTTCAGTCTATAAAATGGTGTCCCCATGGTTCTTTCTATATGAAATTATAGGACCCCAGACAAAGGAGGTTGTTGGTGCATGTCCACGGTGCAGGTCAAAAATGTTGGTTTATGGTGAAGGTGTCTCACATAGGTGTAGAATAACAACCAAGACATATAGGTCCTTGGCATAGGTGGTGTGCACAGATTTGGTTTCACCATCTGGGCTGTGAGGGCAGGGCCTACGCTTTCCTCTTGATGCACGGGGGGTGGTGCAAGTAGTTCCACTTAGATGATGCCTTCAGTTCTTGTTAAGGTTTCATAGAATTTTAACATGTTCAAGATGATATTCATAATATTATCATCCTCTTAGTTAAAAAAGGAATGAAAACAGTATGTTTTTGAGTAATCCATAATATTTAGAGATAAAAAAATGAAATTCATCATTCATAGAGATGGTAGGTTGTGCGTATAGATAAATTTTGTTTAAAATTTTTTATCTAATTTAAAAAAACATAGAAAAATGATACATTATCATTACATAAATAATTTTATGTCATATATATAATATATTTTCATTAAACCTAGCCTTATTACCTTCCATGTAAATCATGAAGTAATCACATCGCTTTGCATGGTGGTAGTCCGTTGTACACAGGGGCGGAATTATCATATTACCACAAAATGAAAACCATAAAGGTATGTTAAATATAATAATTCTAATATAATGATAATATCATAAATATAATATATGAAAAATAAATACATCATTCTTTACAACTGTGATAGGTGGTGATGGAAAAACAAATGACATCGGTTCCGGAGGTGGTAGTCTTCCATACACACGAATGAAGATTTCATAACCCATTTGATAGGATTTTAGATTAATGTAGATAATTCCATTGAAAAAAAATCATATTATTATATTTAAGACAATGAGGTTATTAAATAATGTTATTATAATTATAATTGAGGGAGGAGGAGAAAAAAATAAAACAAAAACGATCCTTGATGAACATCACGTCTTGTTCAGGTATCCTCCAATGGTTCTCCACAAAATCTGTACTACGATTGTTTTTTTTCAAAATAAGGATCCTAGTATGATATTATTTAAGTTAGAAAGTGTTTTGGGTAGGATTTACCATATCCAAATGGATTCAGAAGTGTGGATAATCTATTCGAGTGGCTGCCATTTTATAATTGAGGAGGAGTGAAATTCTCGTAAGTACCAAAAAAAGTATTTAATAATGGGACGTCACTATTACCCCATGTGCTTCCAAAAATGATTAGTAATGGAGTGTTGGGATGACATTATTTATATAATAATCCACTACACAAAATAAACACATTTTTTATCACATTATTCCTTAGTCATTATATTTACCCATTTTTCCCCTTTTAGTCTTTTACCATGGTAACTTGTATATTTTTATTTACATATGTAATATAAAATTTAAGAGTAAAATTAAAATGAAATTAATTAGATAATTTATACCAATTGAAATTAAATATTAAAAAAATTATTATATAAATATATATGTCTGTATAAAATTCATTCTAAAATAAGCGCATGTAATTCGCAAAAACTAGTTTTATAATCACGGTAATTAATTTTAAATTTTTGTACTAATAATTATCATAAAAAATTAATTTGAAATTATTATATAATAAAAATTATGATAATTAGAAATATAAAATCAATTTTATTCAAATTACAATCATAAATGTGGAAATCGTTAATTTTAAATTTTTCTCACAAACGCGATGAGAAAGTGAGTTTTTAAGGAGAAAAAGTTCACAAATTTCCATAATTTTTATATCCAATTAAAAATTTAAATTGTTTAAAATGAAATAAATTTGATTAATGGATTTATAATAAACTTTATTTTACATTAATACCATTTTAAAATATAATATAGTGTTATAATTAAATTCAACGGAATGGAATTTTTGAATTATAATTAAATTTGTTTCACTATTCGTCACAAAAGAAACATTTCATTAATATCCCAAAAAATCAAAGTATGTTAATTTTAAAATTTTTATTTCAAAAATGAAGTCAATTTTATAATTTTAATTTTATAATTATTTCAAAACCTAGTTGTATTAATGCTAAAAAATGTCAAAAAATCCTTTTATGAGAAAATAATATTTTCAAAACATATAATGAATTTACTGAAAATTATGTACTTTTTTCAATATATTTGTTTTATATAATACCATAATATTTAATACTTAAAATTATTTATTAATATTCAAATATAAGGGTTTAACTATTATGTAATAGTGGTTTATTTTTAAAAAACTATACTAATAATAATTCAGAGTTTGTTAAAACTCAGTGTCGTGTGTAACAAAAGGTAACTCAGTGTTGTGTATAGTGCAAGATTAACTTGGTGTTTCATATAATTCAATAGATAAATGAAATTTAATTTATTCAAAATAATAATAATTTATAAAAATGTGGTTTTTTAAATGTTCCCTTCTCGAGAAATTATGTTTCATGTTTTTTTGGAGCTCAGACCATTGGAGGTGAATGATGTTCGTTTGATGTTGGGTCATTTTCCACATGAGGTTGTTTCATGACCATTCATATTCAATATCTCTAGTTGTTTTATTCTTTAGGGATGAGAGGGACTTTTAGTTGATGATAATTTCTTGACTCAGGTTTTTCTTGAATAATACATAGCTCGGTTTTAAGTTTTTTATTCTAGGGCCTCTCCATAGATAAAATGGTAAATTTAATCATAAAAAAAATATATGATTGTTCCATTGATTTTTAGGCATGGAGTTTACCCAAAGGTTATCTAATGTGGTATTAAAAGTGAAAAACAGCCTTGAAAATACATTTGATGTATATATATATTATTTTTAGCATGTGTACATGTATTTTTTTATGAAATAATTATATATATTAACCGCAGTGTTGAATAGGAATACTGACATCATTTTCAAGTCTATAATGGATTTTTTTCCCTAGGGATGGTATAACATTCGTTCACACTAGAAACATTCATTTTTTTCATCATGTGTGCTTTAATTCACTAATTAAATGAAATATATTAATTAATTTATGTATAGATTGATTTATTGTAGGAATGCCCTAATATTCTCTAATTAATCCTTTACACTCTCTCCCACTAGGGTAATCTTCTGTAATCATTGCATGAGATAGTGATATAGGGAGAGAGGATGATGAGGATGATTTGGAAGAACCAATTGAACTGAGAACCAAATGACATAATTTCCATGAAATCAGTGATTAGATCATGTGTGATGAATAATTTAATTAGAATGAAAATGATGGACTGAAGCACCCGTGATGTTTCATTAGGTAGGGATTTCGAGATTTTATATGTATTTTTTCTTTATAAATTAAAAATTAGATCTACCATCATAATTCTTGTTCATTTCATTCATAGATGATTTTTTATTTAAATATTAATCTCAATTTTCAATACCCATTCTTGGGATTATTGACCCTCTTTCCCAATATGTGATTTATATGAAAAAATATCGATTGCCAATGATATTCATGTCTTTTTTCTCTTATGAAAGATTTTTTTTTCAATATAGTTAATTCCAATTCTTTATATATATACCCTACTAATGTTTTGGGTCATCTTTCATACTCAAGTTGTATCTATTATATGTTATTATAGACTAAGTCCTCCCATATTAGAATATTTTCTTACTCAGAGCCAACAACCTACCCCTGGACTATTGGGGGAAGGATTGGGATGGAACTCTCAGCATACCACCAATCTATTTGAGACCTTAGTTGGTCGGTTCAAGTAAATTGAATTATGTATTTCTTATACCATAAGTGAGGAACTATAGAAAAGTTATTGTAGCATCATTTTAGTGGACATTATAGTCGTTACAGTAGAAGGAACAAGTATTATAGAAAGGGACCAAAAATTTATGGAAGTACCCTATTTCTATGCGACATGGTTATAAGGACAAAATTTTATATATGTAAGGTCGTCAGGACCAGTTTTAATGTTATTTTCATGGTTTCAGACACAAAGGAATCTCTTATCAATGTTAGGCCCAAATGACCATTTTATTAATTTAATGGATATTTTGTGATATACGTGACATGGAAACCATTTTTGAAATTAGGTCTTAATGAAGAATTACTATCACACTAAAAAGAAGAGGATATTTCAGGGTAAATTTACAATTAATTTAATTGGAAAGAAGAAAGAAAACCTTAGTCTTGAGATCATTCTTCGATAAAGATGTTAATCATCTAAAAACCTTGTGGTCTACTTCCAGTGTCCTTGTAGGATCCAAGTGTCGAATCCATATAGAGGTGATTACCACATGTTAATCTGATATCTAAACAATTCTTATGGATTACCAGGTGGTAACACAATGAATCGACCATCTTCTGGTGATCACTATTCTTGCATGTGTGTGTATGGTGTATGTCTGTGTTTCATTTCAATTATACCCCCAGACACCTAATGTAATATTAATTCAATAAAATTTTAATTATTCTATATTTGTGTAATTAAATAATTCCATGTGAATAAATATTCATTTAATTTATTTAATTAATAAAATCAAAATAAAATCATAACTTGGACTTGTGAACAATATTTATTACAATAATTAAATTCCAATAGAATATCATTGAGTTCATCAAAAACACATAGTTTGCGACCCTCTAGACGTTTTTCTTATTAGAATTAGGTAGTCTTTCCTAAATTCCATGATTACTATCCAAAAAGGGGTTAATTTACCCAAGAGGGTGATGTTAACGTTGCAGAATCATTAACAATATATCAGTGATGAATTTGTAATATAATACATGGTATTTCATTATTCAGTTTTCATAGTTTTGTCATAAACCAAAATTCTTTTATATATTTATCTAATTAACAAGAATGAACATGTATATACAACCATGTAAATGGAGTTTATTTCAATTGTTCTATTATAATCAATGGTTCATAATATTAACATTTATAAATAGAAGGGACAAATTATTCCATAACTTATTCATTAGTAACATACCGATGGTGAAATACCGAACGCACCTTACATAGTGTGAACATAGTGAATCGGGGGTTTTGTTAATACAGATAAGCATTTGAGTCATGATATTCATTAATAATATTCTTAATATATAATAACCATTAAACATTCTCAAAAATAGGAATATCCGATAACACACAAATATATTGATTTTTTATCGGATGATTTGACCTCATAATCTACCATCTTGGAAATCACAAAGTGTAAAAATCATGAGATGAATACTTATCCTCTTATGAGTACTCACACTTGATAGTTTACAAAATATGTGTCCAATCATTGTTCATAATCCATTGTATGGGAAAAAATATTTACGAGATATCACAATAACATCTCAAGGTTCTCTTCATAGTGGGGAACTATTATGACCTATTTTGATGTGATAGATACCCAATGAGACTATCACATTAATATCATGTAGAGTAAAAATAAACATATTAGAAGATATATTTAATATTAAATTCTTTAAATATAATTTATAATATAAATTAAAAACATGTTTCCCATGTACATTAATTCAAAAAAACTCCTACTTGTACTAGAGCTAACTACTAACAACCTTTATCCCACTAGATCTCACATGATGATCACTGTCAGTCATAGTGATTATCGTAAGTGGGGGTGGATTGAGTAACAAATAAAAATATCCATTAAAAAAGTTTTTAAATAAAATCCCCAAATTTATCATAGCAGGATACTTCTTCATATGGTAGACAACGGTCGTCTGATGACTATTAGGGTTGTAAGAGGTACCTCTACCCCTTTTAATATCTTTTTCACTAATAAAATTATCACCATTACTATTATAGATAGTAAAAATGAAAATAACATTAGTAAATAACATATTCAATATGAATTTTTGTCATGATATGAAATAAGCTGGAACAAGCTGTTAATCTATTTGGGAAAAAACATTTTAGCTTATAAGAAATTATTCATGATCAATTACATTGGAATAAGAGAGTTCACTCTCAATTTTATTTATTTAGGAGTTACCATGTTTTTGTTTAGACCTCGGGTATCCAACTTCACTAATATTTTGAGTTATATTAGAATTAATTTGGCCTCTTGGAAATGAAAATCCAATTCAATGGCCGAAAGGGATCACCTTTTCAAAAATGTAGTGGTCTCCAAACTAGTTTACTCATTCATGGTTTATAACTATCCTGCAACATTAATTAAAAGCATAAATACCTCGATGATAATCTTTTTCTGGAGTGGTATAATTTTTGAAAGAAAAATTGTCATGGTTCCTTGGAAGCTGTGCCACGAGCCTTAATCTCTATGAGGTATGGGAATCAAAAATCTTGGACTATTAAATTAGTCCCTTCAATCCCAATTCCCCTAGAGACTGATTAACATAATATCTGATTAAATGTTATTCCTCAAATATATTTTCTTGGAATGATTGAAAAGAATAAATTCAAATAACATGGAATACTTATCATGGCCTGGCCTCAAAATTGTCTTTAATAAAATTTATATGCATTATCATTGGTTGGTTAATTATAGATATTCTCTCATATTTGAAAATATAAATGGGCTAGAATTCCATTGAGGTATGTGACTAGCTACATCAATCAAGATATAAATCCCACGATATAAATATTGGATGAACTGGTGGAACAAGATTCTCTACCTGATGTCATTAAATCTACTGTCTCAAACAACGAGTTCATGAATTAGGAGGAAATACATGTCTGAGAACTGGATTTAAACATGCTACCTAACTTCAAATCATTTTATTAACTACTATACTTGGTTAACCCTAAATGTAATAGATACTTTAACAAAAAAAAATTATATATCCTTCTAGGTTTTCACTACTTTGGAAAATATCATTCAATAAATTACTATTTGATTTCGATATTCTGTGTGGTGGAATTTCCCTCTAGTCAGGAAGTGTGTTATGACAAAATCACTGAGAAGATGCTTAAAATATCTTCGTATGCTTCACACATCCACTTATTTGGGAAACCTCTTCAGTGCAACATGTGTAGATATCATGATTATAATATGAAGATGAAGGAATAAGATAATCAATGACTAGATGACATTTAATTCCCATTTGTTCTATTTTTACATTTAAGTGTCTGTTCAAATAAATAATTATCTACAAGTTGGATTTTGTATCAAATCAGTTCGTGAATTCACTCTGCTAAGATGATTGAAAATTCTACGTAACATTCCACCTACTATAAGAATGTTTTATGTCTTATGGAACCCACAATTTTATAGCTGATTCAAGTGAAAATTAGATGGTGCATCAAGGGTAAATCCTAGAACAGTTGGATACATGGTGGTATTTAGTGATCACAATTTTGATATCATTGATTTCTTGCATGGTCCTTATGGTTTCATCATTTATTTGTAAGTATAAATAATTGGGCAGATCAATGTGGTTTAAATTGAAATTCAAAGGAACTGGGATAATAATTGTTTTGAATGCGACTCCATTCCATTTTTGCAGGCTATTAAAACTTGTCAAATTAATCTCTCATGGAAGTTGATAGCCACATGGTGCAATATCCTTTACAATATGTCCTTATTTAATTATATTTTCACTCGTATTTCTCATGAATACAATTCTATTTCTACTTTTCCATGAATTAAAAGGGGTGGTTGACAAAGTGTATTTCTTCTCTAACACTATTTCTATTGATCTAATGCCCCTTTTCCAAAGGAGAATGTTCAAAATTCCTTCCCTAATAATGTTATAACTCTCTTCTTATATTCCTAGAGAAAATGAGCTCACATTTATGAAAAACATTACCATGATTAATTTCAAATAGCCCAATTAATATAAATAAAATACTGATATATGTTATGGTATTTTAAATGATTTCATGTAGATTTATTACAACTCATTCAATATAATTTAAATTATTACATTATTTTTGAAATCAATTTACTTGATCAAAGCCTTATATAAACACTAACAAAGACTAACTATAAATGAAGTGTTTTTATTATTGTTTAAAATAGATCTAGTTTAAATATTATAAATAATTCAAAATAAATAAATCAAAACACATAGTGGAATAAAAACAAGACCCCCAGTCCCAATCCAAGACCTAATCCTCTCCACTTGTAAATCACCCACTACTAAGAAGATCATAAAAATATATTTGATCCACAACCTAGATCAAGTGTGTAATAATAATGCTTTCCATTCCACATATGACCTCTTCCACAACCTTGTGGGAATAAACAATATGTAGGCCACATAGGAAACTCTTACACAACACCGTGTTAAAACTAAAATAATGAGAGTTGGAGAATATATCTTGTATCTTCCAGCTAAAGTGCAGAATTTAGTATGTGTGTTTAAAACAGAGTAAGAACACACTTCTCTTAATTTGAATAAAATAACTAGAAATATCGAATAAAAATAAAAAGAATGTATGTGTTTCTCTATCTCATAATCTATGAATATTTTGACTCGTTTATGTATCTTGAGTGGTATCTCAAGTTTTGTTTCAGAAACAAACAGTAAAATAGAGTGTCGTAAACTATTTTTTGATTGTAGGAAGTAGTATAAGTGTTCAATATGTATCACTTCTTCTACAATTGATTTCTGGAAAAGATTCTTTGTGTAATTTACAACAATGTTATATTGATCTTACAATGTACAGTTATGTTTTACTATTTTTATCTCTATTCTCAATTATTTTGATAACTTTTATTTGGAATTATACTACTTATTTTAATAGTAGAGTTCAGTAGTTTCCATGTGGATAAAATCATCTAGACATCCGGCCTCATCATACTTAGGGATGACAGATTCTTTAATGAATCTCAGTAATACAATTAAGATCAATCATTAAAATATTTTTCTTAATTAAATTTGATAATATAATTTTTAGAAATGTTTAATTCAAAACCAGAATAATAGTTGCGGTGGGTCTTCTTGATCGGTGAGACAATCTATGATGATGACTCAGGCTAGTAGTGAGTTAAGCAAGCGGTGACTTAGGCTTTCAATGAGTCATGCCCTCATTGAGACATGCCAAAATTGACTAATATTGGTGGTAGATAATTTATATACTTTAGAAAAATTAAATTTTGGTAGAGAGACATAGCTGATAGTATGTGATTCTAGTATTTAGCTAAACTTTCACACTAATAGTGAGTTATCCCCTACAGGGATTCATTATAGGGGATGTCCTCAGCCTCCACCATTTTAGACACCCTTAGTTTTCTTTCTCACTTGTTTACTTTGTTTCCATTATCAGCTTCTCTGTATTATCTAATTTTTAATAAAAATGTAATTATGATGAAGGGTTCCAACATTCTCACCCTTCATAATGATAAAAAATCATTGAATTTTATGCACATGGAAGCAAATACAAATAAATAACACATGGTATCAAAGGTAAATCATGAAATATTATATACCATGGAATTAAAGGTAAAAATCATTGGTAAAGAATATAGTAAACAATATCAAATAACATATAATTCCAAATAATGTAATTTATACATATATGGAATGGAATATCATAGTATCAATGAAATACTAATATATAAATACAAATTCCATATTCTTCTTCCCCTTTGTGGATTACCAAAAAGTGAATAGAAAAAAGGAAATTCATATAATAATAATATGAAGAAATGGAATAATAATATTCATAGAATTTTCATTTAGAATATTAAAAAAATGTATACCCAAAAAGGTTCCACATAATTTTTAACAAAAACATCCCTGTAAAAATAAAAGTCTAATCATCAACTCTTCTCAGGATGTATGGAAGGATCTGGGAGTGGTTGTTCCTTCACTTTGTCCAAAGTAGAAGGATCAACATAAGAACATGAAGGGTCTCTAGGAAGTAGGAGTCTCTCTACTAATGATTTTCATTATTTCTTGAACTACTTCTCTAGAAGAGAGAGAGAAAAGACAAAAATGGGCTGGTAAAGGTGTGTGAGGATCTCTTGTAACACCAGTCCTAAAGTTCTCTAGAGTAGTAGATGGAGGTGTTAGATGATTTGTAATAGGTATGGCCTCATGATCCATAATATCAGTTTGATAAACTTGAGAAAATGTTTACATGAGATTCATGAAATCCATTGTGATGTTTCCACTTCTATCAATTTCACTGAAGAAATATTTCTTATCTTCCATAAACCAATGAATCACTATATTCATGCCCTGCAATTGATTTACTTTATCATTAATGTCTTTATTGAATATAGGAATTTTTTAGGTTCACTTATTAATACATGAAATGGGAATTGAGCTCATACATAGGGAATATCCTTGAAAGATAATAATTTATAGTTTTGTTGATGGTTTCTCTATCAACATTCATGTATTTCATGTATTCACTGACAATCATGTGAATATGTTCACTATTTCTCCTGGTTTTTCTCAAACGTCTCCTGAGGAAGATTAAGAAAATAACTTGATGTAGCTCTATTATCTTCTCTAATAACTATTCTAATCTGTTCAACATTTATAGAGGGAGGACCATTAGAAGTAGAAGGTGCTAAAGGAATATTCTTTATCCTCTCAAGTAAAGAATCCATAAAAGAATCAAAGGGTATATGCATCCCTTATAATATAGATTTTAATGACTCTAACTCACAGGAGAGTCTCATATTTTCAATATCTACTTCTAGAATATCATGTTTTATTTTTGGTTGAATATGATGTATCACCCACTCAAAAAAATACCTGGCATCATTTTCATATAACTTCGTGAAAAGTTCTGACTGAATATTCAGAATCAAATATAAAAAATTAGAAACTATCCACTCTCTCTAGAATATTCCAAGGCCCCTCTACTGACAAAATCCACTAGAATTGAAGGAGTATTAGGTGAAGGTAAGGGTGAAGGTGAAACGGTAGGTGTATACACAACATAACAAAATGTCATGACCTATCTGAGAGGGGCTCATTATGTGACTCCCCAATCCCACTACCAATAGGCCACAGACTAGAAACTAGCACCATGTAGGTATATCTCTAATAGGGGTGGACTTATCCAAAGTACTTGTTGACATTCACACATCTCCAACCCTAGACAATTATAAACTATAAAAACCACTAACAACCCTGCGTGCATATATCTAAATCATGTAACCATAGAACTACATGAGGTAAAGTAATGTAAATAGTTCTAAAAACAATCCCACCACCAAAGACCCTAACAGAAATCTTACATGAAAGTATGTACTATGGAATGTTGAAAAAATCCATTGAGATAAACCTCATTCTATCTTGACTCACCAAGAATCGTCTGGTCTAGGTCCTTTTAGAAGTCTATCAAAAGGTCGATCATCTTCACAAGACATGAAACTTGTGGGAAAAGAATGTTCATTGGTGATTATAATAATACTAAGTAGGAAACCATGAGACCAAAAAGAATACTTTAAAGGAAAATACATTCCGATCTTTGCAAGTATATGTATATAGCACATATAACAATAATATGTATATATAGTCAATAAAGAAACACAGTCTAAAGGTATGTCCCAACTGTAGTATACAAGCCTAAGATTATAGCTTGAAGATTCCACAAAGAACTCAACCTGGAGAAAACACTAATGAGTCTGATATCACTAATGCCATTCATCTGAGAGGTAGTTTTCATTGGGTCTTGTCATTATAATTACACATTGATAGTTCATAGATAATATGAAGCATAGATGAGGATTACTTCCAAGGCCATGGGGTGATACCAACAATTCAGTCTGGATTAACCAACAATGTAGAGGATCGGCACCCACATAGTGTTTTTCATGATAATATGAAGAACCCACGTAGGATTGAAGATGAATAGAGGATCTCACTCTGGGACACTTGAAGGGATTCTAATGACTATATCCAAGAATTCCTACTAAAGGAATCATTTTCCTAGGGGTGGGAGATAACATCTTTCTAACACTTAGGTAATGGATAAGGGAACTCAACTAAATGAAACTTGTCAAAGATAAAAAGGAAAAGGTCTCTAATACATGTATAATAATGCACACAACGTTTAATAGGGGTCACACGCCATTTCAGTTAACCCCATGTTATGCCCATGTAAATAGAATGTGTACCTCCCCCATGTCTTTGTAGAAGTACATGGCATGTAGGATGTCTATGTAGTCAATCTATCTGCTAGTACATGGCTCTCTCTTATGTAAATGTTCTGATGTACTAGAACACAGGTTACCTTGTGTACTTGTCCTAGGCCATGTCTATGTGGAAGGAGTACACAACATGCTCTAACCCATGTAATCCAACACGAGATTGTGTACCCTCTGAGGTACACCCAGTGTGTCTCTTGAGAGACCACACACCATGTGATAGTGGGTCACACGCTGTGTGATACTTAATTTCATCTAAAACGCTAGTAAAAAAAAGGAATCCACATGGCATGTATATTTTGTTTACACGCCATGTAACATGAGATTTTCAAGAATCCCAGATTTGACTCCACACTTCTCGACCCTTTATTTAGCCTTCAATATTGTGATCTATTCACCACAAAAAATGTATATGTAGCCTCATTGATCCATTCCATCACCAAATCAATAATATTCAGTCATTCAATCTACTCAGAAAATGGCATTCTTCATCATTCTTCATTTCTCATAGAAGAACACAAAAATTATGTATCTATGTTTCCATATTCGTTATCGTCTCCATCGTCGTACCACCATTGTATCCTCCCAATCCTAGATCTATGATATCTGATCAATGATCCATGAAATAGGTGCATAACGGTTGATTGATTGGAATATGTCAAACCATAGGCCAAATAAAGAACTACCAGGGTGAACAAAGAATCTAGGGAGAAAAGTACATGTAATGAAGAGAGGAACTAACCTGTATTGATGTTTTTGTCGATGTAAATTGGTTTTTGTTAAAATAACAATGAATAAATCAACAATTCAAACTAATTCTCTCAAAATGTCCCCACAATAAACCCATACCACAAATACTTATGATCCACAAATCAATTTACTGGTCGATTGATCTGTGTTCATTTTATAAATCAACAACGGGGAATGAAAACAATCCAAAAAATGACCTACCTCGATTTCAATCGATCACTGATGACTAATTATGTGGTGTCATAGTCATTAGATAGATCCTTTGATTGCATCTTTTTCTTGTCATAGATCCTCGATTCAGTTGTCCTCTACCATTGGGTTCTAATCCCATGCTCTCCAAAGGCTTCCCAATTATTTTTAGGGTTATGAAACTAACCCGAAATTTTTTCCCTAATAACATAATTAAATATTGGAAAGTTATGTCCATGTTGTTGATGTTTTTCTTCTAATTTATCACTTTCAAGAACCACTGGTTTTATCTAATAATCCAAGAAACACACTACCCCATGGCTCAGTCTACAACTCTATAATAAGTAGGAATGATTTTAAAAATAAAACTCACTTAGATGTCTCCATACAAACCTCGCACGAAGGTACAGTCCCTGACAACTAGACATGAACCACTATTCATAAAGTACATAGGGAGTTTCGTAAACCCCAATGAATACCCAGTTATTTTTATGTTTCCCTTCTAGATCTAGAGATTATCCTTGATACATACCCCCCTCAGCATAGCTGGTAAGAAAAACCCTCTGAAAAGGAACTGAAACATTGTCCATGAAGTGGTCTCCTCATAATGAGAATGGGTTACTAACCTCCACCATCGGCCTGCTGAGCCATGAAGAAGACTCACCACTAGAACCATCATTTCATCTAATGGTGTCTTGATAGAAGGAAAACTCAGGTCACCACCTCAAGCCATTTCACATCCGCATATGGGTCAGGCTCACCTCAAAACCAGTTGGGTCTGTGTCACTAAAACGCATGAAGTGTGCTCATCCTATGCATCCCATCTTATGGTACTGTTAGTACAACATCCTAGTCTATAGTAGGTGGTATTTATGTTTCACCACCTTGAGGTATAATTTCAGTAATTGGTTCCACTATTGAAGCCTCATCCCAATGGTGATCATCCTCATTATCATGATGTTGAATACTAGTTGGCATACATCAGAAAGGCATCCAAAAATAAACAAGATGTATCACTGTTAGTGATTATATATAGCGATATGACTAAATAAGGAAATGAAAAAAATAGATTCATATATGATTCATGTACCACTGTTTTCCCTACAACAAATTTTTTCATGTACCAAGTGGAAAAGAATGTGATCAGAGTCCTTGTGTAAGGATATGTTGACCAATACACCAACACTGGGGTCCCCTGAATGAAATTCGAACTCTAAACATTTAACACTATTGTCCAAAACCAATCTCATAGTCTCCAATGCTAATATAGAACCAACCACTCTAATATCACTCTATTATAACCCATCCTAGAGGGGAACATTCCAGGACTCCCCAATCCTACCACAAATAGGCTAGGGGAAAGTGACTAGCATTGAGTAGTCATTTTACATACATGGCAGGCCTTAGCCAAAGTAACTACACACACAAACACATCTCCAATCCTATACAATTATGAAATATAATACCAATAACAACCATTCATGCATATATCTAAATCTCATAACTTGAGTATGATAGTAAGTAATGGAAAGTAAACATGTCCAAATACAAGCCCACAACAAAAGTCTGTAACACAAGTCCTTCCAGAAAGTAAGTAATCTGTACTGATGACAAAATCAATAGGAACACACCTCAATATATTCGGTCTCACAATGAATCATCACTTCAGGGTCTATCTTGGACATTCTCAAAAGTTCAATTGTTTTCACAGGACACGAAAATTGTGGGCAATACTCGTGCATGGGTGAGTATAACAATGCTAAGTAGGGAACCCCAAAATCAAAAAGAATAAAACAAAGTAAAATATAGTGAAATCTACATAGGTAAATTTCTACAACACATATAACAAGAATACCTATATATACACAATAAATACACATCCATCCAAGTAAATTTTTTATTAAATGATAAAAAAAAGGAAAACTAGGGGACCCGAGAATTAGGGAGGTATAAAGTAGTGCAGACCAAGGGAATCCCCTCTGATCAAGTTCTTACCTTCTAGTTTAAGTTAATTATCTGAGAGGAGGCAAGTATTGTTTGAACTTGGGACTAATAGAGAAGTCATGTAGTCTATGACTTTATTCCCCTCTCGTAAAGTGAGGTTGACTTGAATGTTGTTGCGAAGAAGGAATCATAATTTTCTGACAGTATAGGAAATGGAAAAAGGAGTGGAACATTTACCATGCATAGAATCATGAAGTACCAAGTTGTTGGTATCCACTTGAGAAAGATCCATAATATCCTAATAGAAAAGTAATAGGCCAGTGAGAATGGAATTATCCTCAGCCAGGATATAGGTTCCTTTTCCAAAAAACTAAGTGAAGGCCAGAACCACATTCCCTACTTTGCCACAAACCACTCCCCCTCCCCTCATCACTCCCATGCAGTAGGACCCATCTGTGTTTAGTTTGTACCCTGAGCAAGGAAGTTCTAACATATCCAATTCCCTTGCAAGTTATCTGTGAAGGGCTGGGGAAGGGATTTACTAGCCGTAAGTAATATGAAGGAATCAGCCTTCCACCAATCACTGAATAGAGAAACAATATCTATCAACATGCAGAAATACCTCGAAATTATGGACCTCGCTATTGGGATAAAACCTTAGAACCGAACCTGATTTCTGTATTTCCAAATGGACCAACACCTAGAACTAAAAATCTATGTGCAACCCATCCGTTTTATATCAGCTTCCATAGAGCCATGGAACCATCTCTCCATGAAAGGAGCACCACTCTGATCATGGGAAGAAAATGCTGTGAAATCACAAAAAAATAACCATGCTGCACGAGCCCACTCCCCCTTGAATAATAAGTTATTTGAGGTTTTCTCCCAAATGCAGCTACAATAGTGACACCCCAAAGCCATGAAAATCCCGAATTTCTTAAGGCTCTCATCCGTAGTAAGCGAATGATTCATGATGTGCCAAGATAAGAAGTTGAACTTTTTCGGGATCCTGGTACAGTAAACCATTTCATTCCAACTCTTCCAGTTGTCCTGCAAAGTGAACAACCAGCAAAACTCCCTGATTGAGAAAACACCAGAGGAGGAAGGTGTGAACACACACCTATCAGGTTTCGAGTTAAACTTAATGGGCTCCAAGAGATTATGTTGACCCCTATTCAGAATAGCCTTGGTGAATATGTGATGTTGTCATTCTTCCTTAACCAATATCAAAGGATTCAGGCGACCTGGGAAAGAAGATTAGAGTCGGCCATGTTATAATTCAAGAAATGTATATCCCCTAAGCCAACAATCCACCGAGAGCTACATTGAAGAGACTGGTACAAGTAATAATTCATTGACCATATGTGGGAAGATTATCCACAGCCATCCTCCACATTGCCTCCATAAATATGAGCCATGGGCTGGCCCCATAGATTATGTCCCTTGATTATTTCCTACGCAAGTTTACCATGCATGAAGTGAAGGTTAGTCTGGAGACTCCGAACATTGATCCCACCATCGAGGATGTGTCTCACCAGCCTTTCCCAAAATGCCCAATGTATCTTCACTTTAGATTTTTCAACCCAGAAAAATTTACATAAAACCTTTTAAATGGTAGTAATAACCCCTGGAGGAACATTGGTGGATGCCAACTCATGGATGGTAATGGTAGAAAGAACAATATTAACCAAGGCATGATGACCCCAAAATGAGAGAAGTCGGTTTTCCAGTTAAAAAGATAGAAAGTTATTCTACAAACAATATGATCAAAGTCACCCGCATGAAGCCTACCTAAAGATATAGGCATTCTCAAGTACACTATCAGGAAAGATCCTTGTTTCATGTTAAATTAGATGCACTGGGAGGAAACACACATGGGGATTCTCTTGATAGAGATGAAGAAGCTTCTCTTGGTGTCACTGATGACATGCCTGCTCCAATAACTGTATTCCTCCAAAATTTTCTTGATTACACAAACAGAGATTCTACCACCATCATGATGATGATGGTATTGTCTATAAACATTAAGTGGGAAATCGTAGGGATGTTCTGCTTCCTCCTCTAATGAAGGATTTCACCTTAAGATAGGCGACCCTTAATTGCTCTGCTGAGCTTGTCCTGGGCCAAGATGAATAAACTCAGAGATCGTGGGTCTCCCTGATGAATAACTATAATTGCCTTGAATAATTTATAAGTCTTTCCATGGAAAGAGTCCACCATACACATGGAGCTATAACTTTGAAATAGGATATCCACAACCTCATCTTAGAACCCCATCATCGAGAGGACCCATTTTAAGAAACTCCACTCAATTCTATCAAAATCCTTGTTCATATCCACATTGATCACTATATTGGAGCCATGAGACTCAATGTTGATGTCTCTTAACATCTATTGGGAAAGAGAAATAGCTCTCTGGATGAATCAACCATTCACAAATCCATGCTTCTCAATAGATATCCACCTAGGAAGATTTTTGGATAGCCTCTGGTTAATTACATGTGCTAGGATATTGAATGGGAAATTACATAGGCTCACTGGACTGTAAAGGGAGAGGGAAGAAGGTTCCATCATCTTTGGTATGAGAACTAAAGTCATTGCACTCTCCCCTCGAGGGAGAATCCCTACATAGAAAAACTACTAGATTTATTTAATTATATCCATCTTAACAATATCCCACGCTCCCCAGTAAAATGAACCTGGGAATCTACAGGGTTCGGAGCGATTTCTGAGTTTAGATTTTTCATGGCCAAGAAGATTTCATCCTCACATGAGATCGCCTCCATGCCCCCATTATCCTAGATAAACATTAAGGTTGGGATAACCTCCCATAGTTCAACATTTCCAATAGGATACCCACATTCCATCCTCAGGTTTTTACCTAAAAGGAGATCCATAAAGAATGAATGCACCATTTTCCCAATAATTTCTCTATCATTAGTGAATAATCCATCCTCAAGTAAGATGTTGGGATTAACTAGATATTTTATTTCTCTAATTCAAGCATTGAAGAAGCCATTATTTCTATCACCCTCATTAGGCCACCTCACCCTAGAATGACCCCAAGACAAATGCTCTTGTTTGAGTAGAATCTCCATCCATTTATCCTATTCATCCATGATTTCTTCAAACAATGGATCACTCCACTCCTCCTCAAGGATGAGTTCCAAGATTACTAATCTCTGTTTAAGGATTTACAGGTTCTGGTCAAAAGGAGGCAGCTTCCTAGCCCTCTCCTTGAGCCCCTATTTCACTCGACGCATCTTGTTGTGTAGGGATACCCATGTGTGGCCCTGGATTGGAGAATCCCACAACTCTGGCAAAATTTAAAGATAATCATGCAAGCCAGAAAACTGTTGGATGAACTTGAATGGCTCATGAGAGTATTGTTTTGAAATGGAGAAACTATTAATGGAGAATGGTCAGGTATACCTCAGGTTAAATGTTGTACCTCTACATCTGGAAACGAATTGATTTCATTTTTATTGTCCAGAAAAGGATCAATCTTACTCTGGGTATGCCTTTATCCACTCTACTTATTTCACCATGTATATCGGTCTCCTGAGTACCCTAAGTCAAGAAGGCCCTTTCTGGCCAAAAAATCGGTGAACTCCAAACTTGATTCCAGGGGAAAAGCCCCTCTACCCCTCTTCTCATCAAGGTCGAGGATAATGTTCAAATCCCCTGTGAACAACCACAGTTGATGCTCCGGATCAAGAAACCTGAGTCCCTTCAAAAAACAATTTATGTCTTGAACATCACAACTTCCATACACAAAATAAGAATAGAAACACTCCTCGCCCCTTATGATTTTCGTGGTGATATATTGATCATCACGCTCAATCAGATCAACAGAGACCTCCTTTTTCCAAAAAATCTAGATGTTCATTTTTAAGGGAGAAACATGCATGTATCCAGGAAAGTAAACATTGAGGCATACATCCTTGATCTTTTCTGGTTTTTTCTTTTACTCTAGAACAGAAACAATGCACACTTTGTTATTAATAACATCATATAAAATGAGATTAGTCTTTACCCAATCCCTAAGACCATGGGAATTCCATATTAATAGAGGTAACATTAAAAAATGGGGGAGCCTGGATTTGGCCCCAAGCTTGATGGTCATCGAAGTGAGGGAAGAGGTGGGAAGAGGAGAATTCCCTTAGGATTCTCGATTAAGCTTGAGTGTAGAATCTTGGGATCCGAACAGGGGATACTGAAGAGCTTGGTGACTTAGGAGAAGGAAGCTCTATTGACTTCTTCTTTGGTACCATGTAAGGAGAAATAGATATAGGATCCTGTTGCACTGAAACCTTGGACTCTTCCACCCCTGATGCACCTTCCAAGGCCAGACCTGAATCTACCTTCAAACCCACCTCACTAGAAGAGAGAGGGAAGGGAAAGAAAACAAAAAAATATTCAATCTATGATAAATAGGATGACCCACGAATAGAGTCAGCACCAGCCTTTTCAGATCCAAGGAGGAGGGTAGAAAGGCTACAAGCCAAACAGAGAACCTCCCCTCAAAGCTCCTCTAGGAAGGATAGGGCAAGTGGGACTCAAAATCAAGCATCGGATCCTAGGACACTGAGAAGAGATCCAGAATTCCAAAGGGAAGAAAACATCTACTGTAGGGAGGGGGAGTATGGGATCGACAACTGAAACCATCTTGTAAGGAAGATCCCTTTATGTAGATATATCAACCGTATAGGAAGGACCTGACTTTGAGCATCCCAATCAGGGAGAGAAATAGAGACCACGAGGAATATCTCTACGAACCTGGCACAATCCTCATTTATTGAGATTTCTTCACGAATTCTTTTCATGTCCCAGAAGAAGATAGTGGTAGATGAAACTGGGGAACATAGGAAAAGATAAATTCTAATCCCAGTCCACCATATCATTACCTTAAGAGAATGTTTATCCAGGATTGGATGTGATAAATCTATGGAAATAAAAAACATAGGAACAAAAATATCATTAGATGATAGGGTTATATCATTCTCACATAAAAAACCTATGAGAGAGTATTTTATGGCCCTATGAAACACTACATTTTGGATGGGAAGAGGGTGGTCAGGGAGAACAATACAAACCACCGCACGTGGGCTTTCCTTTCTCTTGTGGGAATCCATCGACCACAGAGCCAAACTGAATTTTTGCAATCAAAAATAATTTGGGGCTTTACACCATGTGAAGATGAAATGTGCCTCAGAATCCATCATTTATAAAAAGGAACTACGATGAATAACTTAAACATGCACCTGACCAAGAAAGCACCAAGATTCCACAAAGCTGTTCAAGGCCTACAGTGAAGGTTTCTTCATCCCAAAGTGAGCCACAAGGGACCACTATAGATGATCAGCCTCTTCCATAAAATTCGTCATGGAAAACTCCAACGAAACATAGGATCCAACCCAGGATACCCCAAAAGCTACTAACTTTGCAGCTAGGAATTGCTGAGAGACCTGGGATGATCTGTACAGAGCATCACAGAAAGATATTGCTAGAAAACTGGACCACGGGGAAGAACCAGGAGGACATTGCGGCTATCTAGGCATGTCTATGGTTGGAAGAACAGGGTCAAAAGTCATAGGAGATGACATCACCGCCTGAGCACTGCCGCTCGAAAAAACAACAGACAGAAAATTTTGAAAATAATTTAGCGTGTGAAGCACTTAATTTTGGGGAGCATCCATGATTCTTCGGATTTACTCAATCAAGACACATAGTCTAAATCTATGTCCCAATTGTAGTATACCAGCCTATGATTATAGCTCTAGGATTCCACAAAGTACTTATTCAGGAGAACATGCTCCTAAGTCAAGTATCACTTATGATGTATGTCCAAGAGGTATTTCATATGGGGTCTCATCATTATAAAGACATTGATAGTCTAAATACAATAAGATACACCGGTGAGGATCACTGCCAAGGCTATCAGGTGATGCAAACAACTAAATCTGGATTAACCTGCAAAGTAGAGGATTGGAACCCAAGTCCTGGGGGTCATGAGAATACCTAGAAATCCACCTAGGGTATGAAGATGAATAGAATATCACACTCAGAGCCTCTCATATGGATTCTAATAACTCTATCCATGAAGTCATACATAAGTTATGATTACCCTAAGAGTAAGAGATGAAACCATACTAACCCTTTGGGATAGGATAATGGAAACACACTATAATGAAAAATGTCCAAGATACAAATTAAAAGGGCTTTAATCCAAGTATAATAAAGTACAAATCATGTAGTAGGTGTCACAATGTCGTGTCCAATGACACTTGTTCATGCCCGTGTAAACGGACCATGTCACTTTCCCATGTCCTTGTAGAAGTTCATGACATATAGTATCTCTGTGCAGTCTACTAGTGTGCCAGTACACGGCTCTCACCTGTGTAAAGGTTCCCATGTACCAATACATGGGATAGCCCATGTACATGGTCCGATATATGTATATGGGGGAGAACATGGAATTCCCCAACTAGTGTACTCCAACCCATGTATGTGTCTCCTCTGAGGTACATGCTGAGTATCCAATGAGATACCAGATGATATATCAAAGGGGGTCACAATACTTTTGATACATAAGTTCCTATGAAACCCTATCCACTTCATAGGGGTCTCCACATAGTATGTAGATCTGGTTTACATGCTGTGTATCATAAGATTTTCTTGAATCCTTGATGTAGCATCATTCATCCTAGTTTTTTCTCTAACTTTTGATATGATGATCACTTCACCACAAAAAATCAGATCAATCCTTGTCAAGTCACTCCATCACCAAATCTACATGATATTATCCTTTTACCCACACTTAAAATGAGGTTGTACTTAATTATTTGTTTCTCCAAAAACATGAAAATTAGGTATCTATGTTTTTTTATTCACTAATGCCTCCATCATTGCACCACCTTCATGTCATGATGATCCCAAAACTAGGATATTGGATCATTGTGCCAGGAAACTGGTGTGAAAAAATTGATTGATTAGGATATGTCTAACCCTTGGAAAACTGAAGAATTCCCTTGGTGAATGAAGAACTAGGGGAGAAAAGGACAAGAACCGAGGAGATGAAAAAATTTAATCGATTATCATTCTGATCCACATTTGTTTTCATTAGAATAATAATAAATAAATAAATTATTCAAAGTAATTCTCCAAAAATCCGCAAGAAATAAATCCATCCAAAAAATATATAAAATCCACGGATCAATCCATTGGTCCATTGATCTGTTTTCATCATCGGAATAAAGAACGAGAAATGAAAACAAATCAAACAACCAACCTACATTGACTTTGATCAATCACTAAGGAAGAAGTCTGTGGTGTCATAGTTTTTGGTGAGATCCTTTGATTCTTCTCTGTTCTAGTCGTCGATCTTCAATATGGTCATCATCTGCCAACGGGATCTCATTCCATGCTCTCAAAAGGCTCTCTAACAATTTTCATAGTTATGTGGATAACCATATGAATTTTTATAATCACATATTTAAGTAAAAGGAAACTATTTCCCTGCAACAACAAAATATATTAAATAATTTTTTTCATTTTAATCTTCCGAAAACAATAGAAACCTTCCTATTTTCATCTATCGACTTCTCAAAAATAGTTTGATCAACAACTTTTGTAGGCTCACTAAGATCACCAACAGTGGTAGGATCCACTAGATGAATTTACAAACATATGTATTCCACCCCCACAACTGGTTCTTCCTTCTCTTCTCTAGTTGTTCTTTCGACATCACCAACAATGATAGGTCATTATTTAGATATATAACCAAATTTGTCAGTATAAGAAAGAAGATCTTGAGGTATCTCATAACCCTAAACTCTAACATGGCTAGTATGACCATCAAAATCTCCATCACTGTCACTTCCATCCATACCACCATTTCTATTACCATTATCATATTCATGATCACCTCATTATTATTCAACTTCCTCATCACCATTTCATTTTCTTTTTTACTCAGTGGATTTGGAAGAGCTCCTAAATTTCTCTTCACCTGAAACATCTATCCCATCCTCATCACTACCTTCTTTTAAGAGTTTCTCTTTGACTAGGAGTTTCCTAGGAGGTCTAGATGAACCAAAGGTTATAGAACATGGTCTTTTGGATAGGTTTGGATCACATAGTTCATCATAACAAATTTATTTCTCCTTATCACTAGAGGCAAAGACATCTTCTTCTCCTTCAATAGAAAAATCAACAATCTCTTATATATCTAATCCAATATCAACAATATCATTTGGTCTTAAAGTATGGAACATTGGATTGAACACATCATACAGTCGTTACCTATATATAACTCTCTGATACTTCTAGAGGTTTGAGTTAACTTTCATCCTTATAAAAATCACCCTTATGATGCAAAATCCAACAAATTCCACTACTAATTCACCAGCTTCATCAACTATACCTTTTTCCTATAGCATATCTGAAATAATCATAGGGTATATAATGGATTTCTACCCTGAATATGGCTTGGTGATTTCCAATATGTGAAGAATTAGATATCTACATAGGTTAACCTTCTCTCCTCTTTTCATAATACATAGAAGATAAAAAACCTACTATCTCATCATAGTAGAGTAAAATTTCTTCAGACACAACATATACTGACTAAACAAGAAAATAAACCTACATTAACTATCATTTTTAGAGGAACCTGGTATTTTAAAAAATCCAACTCCTATTAACACAGCCAAATCATCCTCATAAAATAAATTCTCTCAAGAATCTGGAATGGTTCCTTGATAACATTTTTCTACTCCTCCAAGAGTAATTTTAAAACATTTATCCAATTTACATAAATAAAATAAAATATTTCGGCAATTGAATATTACCCTTATTGAGTATTCATTTTCATTAAAAAAACTATAAAAAATTGTAGAAATCATGCACCAAACTAACATAGAAAGGCCCCTGGTTATTTGAAATTCATTTTACCCATCCATGATCATACCGAACACAGACCACCAATGACTTTCTCAAAATTATCAATTATTCTTGAACTTCTTTCATGGGTACTATAACCCTCTTCACAATCTAAGGATACATAGGCTCTAAATCAGGTGAATGATTGGACTCCAATTTCTTAATCATTGTGGAATTCGACTCATCAAGAGAAAAATTAGAAGCTTGTATCATTTTAACCATGGAGATCATGTGGATATATTCATGTGAATGTGAGGTAAGGTCAACAATTAGGAGATAAAGGTTGTACATGTATTGAGAGAAATGCATGAGTAATGATGTGTGTTGAAATTAGGACATCATCTAATTTATATCATTTTTTGTTTTTAGGGATTCAAAAATTTAAATTAAAAAATGAAAAAACTAAATAGAATTTTAATATAATTAAAAATTAAATAATGAAAAAACATTTCAAAATTAAAACATCAATGTTTACTTATTATCTAAATAGAAAAAATGGAAAAGGTATGATTTATCCAATGGTAAGTAAAATAACGGTAAGTAAAAACACAATGGTGGGAAAAAAATAATGGTGAGTGAAACTCCAAAAGTGATAAAAAATGATGAGTAAAAATCAATGGTGAGTAAACTCCAAAGTTGATTAAACTCCAACAGTGAGTAAACTGAATGGTGGGTAAACTCAACTTTGGGTAAACTCAATGGTGGGTAACCACAACAATGGTTAAACACCAACGGTGGGTAAAGCCAAATAGCGAGACACCTAAAATAAAATATAACTTAAATTAATAAATCCTAATTCATTTTTGATGTAGTTCATTCTCTAATAATTAAATGGATTGGTGAAAATATTAGCAAGATTACATTCAATTCCAATGTATTCAAAAGTGACATCACCCTTTTGAAAATTGCCTCTAAAAAACTGATAGCTTACAACAATATGTATTGTTCCTGAGTTTGAAAGTGGGTTCTTAGAAATATTTAAATAAGTTGTATTATCAAAAATTATAGGGACATGTCATAATTTATATCCATAGTATAACAATGTCTGTTTCATCTAAAAAAATATTTCACATCGACTACCTACAACTATGTACTCAACTTCTGTAGTGGAAAGTGCAATAGAAAATTTTTTCATAATACACCAACAAACTAGTGAATTTTACAAAAGGTTTCATGATCTAGAGAATATTTTTCTATCTATCTTAAACCCACCAAAATCGGCATCTGAATAACTAAAAAAGTCAAATTCTCTTCCTCTTTGATAAAATAGTCTTAAATTTTTATAATATTTGAGGTATTTGAAAATTCTTTTCATAGCAACCAACTATGACTCTTTTGTATTTTCATAAAAATGAGTACACATACACACAATAAACATATTATTAGGTTGACTAGAAGTCAAGTAGATAATAATTCCAATCATAACTCTATAACTAGTTTGATCCGCTGATTCCCCATCTTTATCAAGATCCAATATATAGGTGGTACTCATAGAATTATAATTACTCTTAGTGCTAACCGAGTTAAAATGTTTTAAAATATCTATATAATATTTACATTGATTTAAAATAATTCCTTATTTAATTTTAAAAATATTAAAACCAAGAATCAATTTGTTTTCTCCCATTAATCTCATTTTAAATTCACTTTTCTATCATTTTTTAAAGATCATTATATATAAAAATTAGATGATCCAAAAATAATACCATCAACAGAAATTTTAACAACTAAAATATATTTTGAAATTATTTTTATAAATATTGTGGGATCAGCTATACCATTTTAAAAACATTTTTAGATAAGAAAAGATATGAACATATCATACCATGATCGAGATTCTTGCTTTAAACTATATAAATATTTTTTTAATTTTATAACATGATTTGGAAAAAGAGTATTTTGATATCCAGGGGGTTGTCCAACGAAAACATCCTCAACTATGTACCCATTTAATATTTTACTTTTGAAATACATTTGATTTAGTTTTAAATGTGGATTTTCTTTATAGGAAAGAATTATTCTAATAGATTCGTTTCTAGATATAGGTGTGACGTTGTATTCATATTTTATACCATCTTGTTTACTATACCCTTGTTATTCTAGACCAGCCTTATTCCTTAAAATTATGCGAGATTCATCAACATTGTTTCTAAACACCCATTTATTACCTATATTCATGGTGTCTTGGGTTCTATCAATAATCCCGCACACTTAATTTCTTTCAAATTGCTTTATTTATCCTTTTATTTCCATTACCAAGAATACATAATTTATTGCATCATTAATGTTCTTTGGTTCAGGCAGTGACAAAAAACTTGGTGTTCAACCTAGTTACTTAGATAAACTCTAGTTTGTGTTTGTATATCTAGGTATCCAAAAACATTATCTTAATGGTGGTATTGAGGATTCCTAATATCTTTAGAAAAATAATGGTCGGTCACCTTAGGTTACTCAACGATTTTGGGTTATTTTACTCAAAGATCCTTAGAAATTGAAAAACAAAATTCTTAAATTTTTACAAACTCATAAGGTTAGGAATTTATGTTCAAAGTGGATAAATCATCATCATGGATTTCTAAATAAGTCTTAGGATCTTGTGGATCTACCACATAAAATTTAATGTAAAAAAAATCTTCCACTATCTTGGACCTTTTATTAAAAACTCTATTCGGTTTTATAGAAGTAGAATAACAAAGGAAAATTCCTTCATCACAATTGGAGTCAATTTTGTCGTGCTTATCCTTAGTGTTAAAAATAATGACTTTGAATCCAAAAAAATATAATTTAATTAACATTATAATTATTATTATTCAAAATATTATAATAGGTTTTCATCAAATCATGTCTAATTAAAATTCAATTGATTATATAGTTGGTTTCATTAATAGCCTCATCTAAAAAGTATATGGGTAAGTATAACTCATTAAGAATAGTTTTGGATATCTCTCAAACTTTTCTATTTCTTCGTTCTACAATTGCTTTCTGTTGAGGGGTCATAGGTGCATAGAAGTAATAGATATAACTATTTTTGGAGCAAAAGGATTCAATGTATTGATTTTAAAACTCACAACCATGGTAACTTCTAAAGGTCTTAATTCTAATTCCACTTACGTTTCAATATATTTATCATAATTTGTAAAATAATAACAATTTTCACTCTTGTGAACTAAATTGAATTCCCAAATATTTCTAGAAAACTCATCCACAAGTACATAAAAATAGTGCTTCCCATTTTGACTAGAAACTCTTAATGGTAAAAATAAATCCAAGTGAACCATATAAAGAGGTTAACAAGTTGAAACTTATTTATTTGATTTAAAATAAATCTTATGATGTTTTCTTTTTTAACATAGGTTGTAGACTTTGTCATTTGGGAACTCTAGTTTCGGTAGATCCCAAACTAACACTATCCTAGTAATCTTTCTAATTGAATAAATGTTACAGTTTCCTAGTCCCCTAATACAAATCTAAGGTTCATTATAAGATTCATATAAGAAATAAAAATTTTATAAATCAAGGAATCAAGACTAGAAACATAACCATTGTCATTTCTCAATTTAGTAAACACTAAATCATTTTTTGGATATAAAAACATCACGTGCATTGTTCTCAAACATCACATCAAAACCACCATCACATAATTGTGTGATTCTAAGAATTTTATATTTTAAACCATAAAAAATAGTACTTTAGAAATTAAAATTGAATTGGTGTTCCCAATTTTTCTAACGCTGATGGTATTTAATATATCATTATCACCAAAGGTGATATAACCTCACCCAACCATTATGAGGCTCTTGAAGATCAAGTAATCTCTTTTTATATACCTAGAACATACATTGTCAATGTAACATAGATTACTATAGGCAATCTTCATGTATTATTCCTTCAAAAAATAGATTATAAATGAAATGATTTTGGAACCAATATTTTCATGGGTCCAAATATGTTCAATATTAAAGGCTTAGGAACCCGTATTTTCTCAATGGGTTTCTTATAAATAGGGTGTAATTTTTTTGAAATAAATACATTATTTCATACACTTATAAAATAACTGGGATAATAATTTCCATAATTGGAATTGCGAACAAATGTTCTCTTGACAATTCTTCTTCGGCCAGGTTGATAAACTATACCAATAATGTAATATGGAGAAATTTTGTTTTCATTGAATATTAGTAAGTGTTTTTGTAAAAAAATAAAATCTTTATAGGTATATCTTATGTTTCTCATTAAAATTCTTAATTTCAAAATTTTCCTTTAAGAGTGGGGTATTATTTTATTTTTTCTGAACTAATATGAGATTTAATATTTACAGACAAAGCTTGCTATTATTTTAGAAATATATATTTTTATTTAATATAATTGAATGCATTCTCAATAATGTTTCAATATTAAAACATTTCCTTCTTATAAATATCATTTCCACTTTCATTTCCATTTTTTGAGTGATCTGATTTTAGTTCATATGATGCAATAGGTACCTCGAAAGCATTTTTCATAAATCACATGTTGGATTTATCATGTTTCTCTTCTTTATGTGTGTATGAGTCACTAGATATTTACTCATAAGAACTCCATGTGGCTTTTAGGATTTCGTTTATTTTTGTTCATAGTATAAAAATTTCTTTTTATACATCATTTTTTGGAAAGACTTCCATAACATGTCCTTTTCACTTTCACTCATAGCGAGTTATCTCATTTTTATTTTCATTGTTTTTCCAATATTTCTTTCATGTTCCTATGTTTCCTTATGACAACCCTACTTTTTATTACAAACATAAACATGATTTATAACATAAAACATCACTTGATACAACAAAGAAGATCGAGAGGTTTAGTGTATTTGGGGCTTAGGATCATTACATAAAAACTTAAAACATGAAATACAACATCTTTATTGAAAACTTCAATTACATGACCACTAAATTCCCTCATACTTAGCATTGCGTGGGATAACCTGAGCACATGCATAAGAAAAGGGTGAGCTATAAAGCCCAGTAAGGGAATAAACATGGAATAACATGAGGAGTAAAATAAATGTTAGAAATTAGGCATATCAATAGAGCACAAGAGAAACATTAATATAAAGGAATGATAAAGCATGATAATCATAACATGGAAATGTGGCAACAACACTTAACATGGAATTAGCATGAGCCAAAGCCCATTTCACATGGAGCATGAGTAAATCCAAATTGGACATGAAGCACGAGTAAACCCATGTTGTACTTGAATTATCATGAGTCAACACTCATTCCACATGACGTATCATGATACTATACTTTATCCAATGCATTGGAGCGCTATAAGGGCACACCCTTCTTAAGCATTTCATTTCATGCATAAGTGTGCCACATGGATCATAAAACATGGATTCATAAAACATGATCATTTATTCCACGATAAAGGAATGTGGAATTCATACATGAAACTTTGTAATCAATAAGTAAATGTGCATAAAGGTTAATACCCTTGATGGAGAAATGGGCATGGTATTCACTACACAATGGCATTGACTTAGAAAATCGGTGCAATTTCGGCAGCGTAACAGCGTTACATAAGAATTCAAAAAAATGGTTGATGAGAGAAAAAGGGGTCTCTCATCATATTTACAAGAAATGGATAGTAAGAGGGTCACATAGATACATGTCCAACAATTTTAATGGAATTTATATTCATGATACAAAAGTATTTCTTGAATGTAGAAGAGGAGAGAGAAGTTCCTTTCGGAATTTTGGCATAGTAACGGGTGTACATGGGAGGCATTTAATGAGAGAGAAAGGGTTCTACCATCATTCAAACAATAAGTGGGAAGTATGGGGGAGGTTAGAAACCATACCCCAGTATTTATAATTGAAATAAAAAGGGCATAAAAATATTAACAAAATTGGACAAAAATGAGAAAGGAAGAAAAACCCTTACTTGGAAGTGTGCTTGCAAAGGCTAGAGAGAGGCTTGAGATAGGATTCTTGGGAGCTTGGGGAACCTTGAGAGGATTATAGAGAGATTAGGGAAGAGGTTGGACGAACTCCAAAGGATTTGAGTAAGGAGGAAGTAGGAACATGGATGGGTTTATATAGGAAAGGTGGGGGATTTGTTTATTATTTAGGTTTGGGACCCCTTTCATTAAACTAAACCCAACCACAAACCACCACATGGTTTTTGTCAATGGTTTTTAGAAAAGGGAAGAGGAAAAAAATATTTTATAAGGCCAAAGTCCTAACTTCATAAAATAATAGGGTTTCTTATGTGGAGGTGAGTCACACTCCCATGGAAAATAATTTAAAACGACAAGGTGTTCAATAAGTCTTGTAGGGTCTATTAATGCTTTGAAAAGTAAGTAAAACAAACCAAAAATCACATTATTGTTCTGGTAAAAGATATATTGGCCGAACATGAAGATTATAGTATTTTATTACATCACTATTGGGTCATTATGAATTCATAAAACACATTATATGTTTAAACGGTATTTAAATTTTACCCAAAAATTTGACTATCTCATAAAATTATGAAAAATTCACCATTGGATAATTTCAACGTCCTGATTCCTGAAATAATATTTATTTTATCTAAATAATTTTCTAAATTTGTTAATTTTCACTTTTAAAATAAAAACCGACATTTATCGAAAATTCACGTGTTTTGAAAGAAATGGCTATCAAACCTTAATAAAAATTACAATTGCATTCATAAAATTATAAGATCATTTATATTTATAAAAATTAATTTAATATTAATAATAATATTTTATTAAAATAATATTTAATTCAAAAATACCTTAATTTAATAAAATATAATTCTCAATTAAATAATAACAAAAAACATTATTTGTACTTTAAAAACTATTTACAATGTATCAATAATAACAAGAAAGTATATTCATTATTATATACAAAAAATAATGTACATGAACAAAGTAAAATTTTTTGTTAAATAACCCCTTAAAACAGACATGTAAGACCTAAGGGTAAGGTGTGCGATGGTGACAGACTCTTGGGGTGGCTCAGAGAACATCGCTCGAGTGGTAATCTCTATCAACTTCCACTTTTCCTGTAGACGGTCCTGTTAGAGCTTGACCTGATGAAGCTCAACTTGGGATAGGTCAAGGGAAAAGCCCAAGGACACTACCTCTTTTCTGATCTCCAACAATTGGGCTTTTTATAGTGAAATTCTACTGGATGAGGCCATCGCTTCCTTTGTCTGAGTAAATTGGATTTGTTAAAGCCCTATATTTATACTAATCATGTGATCACTTTTCAACATCTATAAAATTAATGGTCACAATTCTTAACATAATACCAAATAAGTTGACATCTTATATAAACATAAAGAGACATTTAATTAGATAAAGTGGGATTTCCATTAATGAAACTTTGGGTCGTTACAATATTCCCCCCCTAAGAAATTTCGGCCTCAAAATTTCCTTTTTCCCACACTAAAACAGATGTGGGTAACTCAGCTTCATCATTTCCTCTGATTCCCAAGTCGCTTCTTCAAACTTGTGGTTTCTCCACAACACCTTGACAAGGGGCATTGTCTTATTTTGAAGAACTTTTTCTCAACGATCTAAGATCTTCACTGGTTGCTTCTCATAAGAAAGATCATCTTCCAATTGTACCACCTCAGAAGAGAGTACATGTGAAGGGTCCGATATGTACTTCTTTAAGAGGGATACATGAATGAAACATGTACTTTTTCCATGGTAGTTGGAAGTGCTAGTCGATAGGCCACATCCCCAAAACGATCAAGAATCTCGAAGGGGACGATGTACCTTGGACTTAACTTTCCTTTCATTAAAAACCTCATGACCTTTTTCCATAGAGATATGCGTAGAAACACCATGTCTCCAACATTAAACTCAAGGTCTCATCGACGATTATCTACATAACTCTTCTGTTGACTCTGATCTACCTTGATATTCTGCTGAATGGTTTTCACCTTCTCTACCATTTCCTCGACCATTTCTGGTCCAAGTAGCTTACGTTCACTGACCTCATCCCAACACGCTGGTGTTCTGCACCTTTTCCCATAGAGGGATTCATATGGTGCCATTTGGATTCTTGAGTGGAAACTGTTATTATAAGAGAACTCAACCAGAGGAAGATGTTGATCCCATCCTCTTTTAAAGTCCATTGAGCATGCTCTCAACATGTCCTCAAGTGTTTAGATAGTCCGCTCAGATTATCCATCAGTTTGAGGATGATAAGCCGTACTGATGTTCAGTTCAGTATTCAGAGCATGTTGAACACTCTTCCAAAACATAAAGGTGAATCTTGGATCTCAGTGAGACACAATAGATAGTGGTACTCCATGCAACCTTACCACTTCCCTCATATAAATTCGCACCAGTTGATCCAATGAGAAATCCTCCCGAATAGCAATGAAGTGTGCAGTCTTTGTAAGAAGATCCAAAACAACCCAGATTGCATTGTTGCCTATGGATGTCCTCAGATGTCCGGTGACAACGTCCATGGTGATGTTCTCCCATTTCCATTCTGATATGGGAAATAGTTTCATCATCCCTTTAGACTTCTTCCTCTCTACCTTCACTTGCCGACACACCAGGCACCTTGATGTATATTCAACGATCTCTTTCTTCATATTATCCCACCAAAAGTTTTCTCAGAGATCTCGATACATCTTTGTGTCACCAGGATGAATAGAGAAATTTGAACTATGTGCATCATCCAAAAGTTCCTTCTTCCGCTCTGGACTTGATGGAACACAGTCTTTTCCCAAACTGCACAATTCCTTCTTCATTAACATTAATCTTCGGGGATTTCCCTTTTTTGATAGCTTTCACTTTTTATTTAATTCCCACATCATCCTTTTGAGCATCCTTTAACCTTTCCAAAAGAGGCGGTTGAGTAATCATTTGTGAAAGGATTGATGATGTTCCATTCTTTATGATTCCCATGTCCATCTTCATCCAGTCTAAGAAGATTGGATCCTTCTCAATTCTCATCATTGATAGAATCGCTGGGTCCTTTCTACTTAGGGCATCTGCCGCCTTGTTCGCTTTCCCAGGGTGGTAATGTATTGAACAGTCATAATCCTTGATGAGCTCTATCCATCTTCTCTGGAGCACATTAAGCTCTTTCCTTGTGAATATATATTTAAGACTCTTGTGGTCAGTATATATATCACATTTCTCTCTATATAGATAATGCCGCCAGATTTTCAAGGCAAAGATCACAACCGCCAACTCTAGATCATGTGTTGGATAGTTTCTCTCATGGATTGTCAACTACCTTGAGGCATAGGATATCACTTTATCATTCTGCATCAGCACACATCCTAAGCCCTTCTTTGAAGCATCACTGAATACCACAAAAAGTTCCCCACTTGTGGGTAAAGTGAGAATGGGCGAAGTGATAATCCTCCTTTTCAACTCCTTGAAGCTTTCTTTGCATTCATCACTCCAAGCAAACTTTTCTCCCTTTTTAGTTAGCTGGGTGAGAGGGTTGGACAATCATGAGAAATTTCTCACAAATTGTCGATAATATCCAACTAACCCCAAGAAGCTACGGATATTCGTTACCGATGTTGGCCTCGGCCATCCGTCAATTGCTTCTATTTTGGAGGGGTCCACAGATATCCCATTTCTTGTGATGATATGGCCCAAGAATGAGACCTCCTTCAACCAGAACTCACACTTGTTGTACTTTGCATAGAGTTTCTCCTTGAGCAATGTCTCTAATACAGTTCTTAAATGCTCCTCATGATCCTCCTTGGTTTTGACATATATTATAATATCATCTATAAAGACTACCACAAATTTTTTGAGGTAATCTCTAAAGACTCTATTCATTAAGTCCATGAAGATTTCTGGAGCATTGGTGAGTCCGAAAGGCATTACTATGAATTCATAGTGCCCGTATCTTGTGCGAAAAGCAGTCTTGGGGATATCTTCCTTCTTTACCCTTACTTGATAATATCCCAACCGCAAGTCCACCTTGGAGAAGTATTGTGCTCCACACAGATGATCAAACAAGTCATCGATCCATGGAAGAGGATACTTTTACATTATCGTGATTTTGTTAAGTTCAAGATAATTGATGCAAATCCGAATTGACGCATCCTTCTTCTTGACGAAGAAGACTGGTGCACCCCATGGTGAAGCACTTGGGCGTATAAACCCTTTATTCAGATTCTCCTATAGTTGTTTCTTCAACTCTTCATGATCAACAACAACCACTCTATATGGAGTCTTGGATATTGGTAATTCCACGGGTATAAGTTCAATTGAGAAGTCAACATCTCTTATAGGAGGAAGACCAGGAAGTTCCTCAGGAAACACTTCTGCGAATTCCCTCACAATAGGAATTTATTCAAGGATGGTTTCTTCCATGGACTCAATCATCTAAGATAGATACATGTAATCATAGGGCAGTAATATCCATGCTTGAGATGATGGAGCTAAATGAGATTCATCTTCCTCCTGACACTTGTAAAGAATCGGGGGTCGATTCTCCATATGGAGTGTGATTTCCCTCTCCTGACAATTTATGTTGGCTCAATATAAGGAAAGCCAATCCACGCCAAGAATTACATCAAATTCCACCAGAGGGAGTATGGTGTGGTTCTAAAGGAAATTCAATCCACAGATTAAAATAGGGGAGGACTTATATTCATGAGATGCAATGATTGCCCCATTTTCCGTACTCACTGACATCTTCACTTCCATGATTTGTGGTGGTTCTGGGATTTTTCTACTAAACATTCAAGATATAAAAGAATGTGTAGAACCTTAATCAAAAAGTATGTTCGCTATTCTTGAATGAATAACTAGCGTACCTATCACCACTTCATTGTCGGGGTTCACTTCGGTAGAATTGATGGAAAAAGCTCTTCCATGTTGCCTTGGAGGTTGTTGGTTTCCTCCCAAAACCCTTGGATTAGGGCACTAATTTTCAAAATGACCCAGTTCTTTTCATTTATATCATTGAACAATGCGTTGAGGTTCGAACGGAGTGTTCCTCTCCTCTGTTGCAGCTGCGGGTCTTTCTTGCCGACAGTTAATAGCTAGGTGCCCTTCTCTTCCACACCTGAAGCATTTCCTCATCCCCTTAAGGCAATTTAAAGGGTGCTTCTTTCCTCAATTTTGGAAAGTGGGGTGCTAGATCTTCTTAGCACCGTTGGATTTATCTATCGGACCACCAACATTGAAGTGCACCTTGCGCTTCTTATCCCCTTGATACCCCTGTGATTCCCTGATCACCATTTCAACCTTGAGGGCACATCGGACAATTTCATCATAGGTGTCAAAGTCACGGATCACTAATTCCTTCCACAGGCTAGGCTTCAGCCCACCAAAAAAGTGGTCAACCTTGAATTCAGGGGTAACGACAAAGGCATAAGCATATAGTGCAAGCCTTGTGAAGTTTTCCTCATACGCTCCAACAGATTCTTCATCTTTTTGCTTGAGAGAAATGAAGACCCTTTCCATCTTAAGGCGGAGGGTGCGCGGAAAATATTTATCAAAAAACATCTTCCAGAAATCCTTCTATTCCAATGCCTCAATCTCCTCCTCAGGCTTTGTATTTTTGATCAAAGTCCACCATTGATCAGCTTCACCCTCCATATGAAAAGCCTCCAGGAGAACATTCTCTTGTTCAGAGCATTGAAGGATGGAGAAGATCTTTTCAATGGAGTTGATCCATTGTTCAACGGTCATGGGATCAGATGACCCACTAAAAGAAGGTGGCCTTTGTCTCATGAAGATCTTGATAGCGACTTGTTCTTTCTTAGGGGGTGTTGAACGTTCTTCTTGACCCGTGTTTCTATTAAAAACATGAGTTAGCTGAGAGAGAAGTGTGACAATGTTCGCGATTCCCGCTCTCATTGGATTGGGCATCTCATTAGTACAGTCATCACACTGATCTTCACAACGGTTGTTAGCCCGAGTCCTCCTATTACCGACCATTGGATGGAATAAAAGGAGAGTTAGGGGTAACACATAAAGAGTAATCCAATGACAAAAGTTGATGACTTATAAATAAACTTATATTTCCTTAACTCATGAGCCTGTATTCTTCAATCTAGGCTTTTCATGATCTACTTTCTAACATATATTCTTAGAGGCATTTTTTTAATTCCCTTAATAGGGGTTCATACTAAGCTTGTGAATTTTCCAAATCATATCCCCCGGGAGTGTCGTAACCAAGAGTGCTGCAAGGCCCGTTGTCGTGCTCCAGTTCTCGTTCAAGTCTGTCTCAAAGCGGTGTTTTCGGGTTTTACCCCTAGGATACATCTATTCCAGAGCCACCTCTACCTGCTCGTATCCAGACAGGGATGTATTGGCTTGATAAACCACTTACTCAATACTCACCAAAACATAGGGATGTTTTTATTATACTTAGTCTTGTCTCTAAGGCTTTACTAGGGTTTTCTAATCCTAATCCCAAAAATAACTAAACCTATCCTCTGATACCAACTATGACAAACCTGTTTTTATTACAAACTTAAACAATATTTATAACATAAAACATCACTTGATACAACAAATAAGATTGAGAGGTTTAGTGTCTTTGGGGATTAGGATCATTACATAAAAACTTAAAACATGAAATACAACATCTTTATTGAAAACTTCCTTTACATGACCACTACATTCCCTCGTACTTAGCATTGCATGGGATAACCTGAGGACATGCATAAGAAAAGGGTGAGATATAAAGCCCAGTAAGGGAATAAACATGGAATAACATGAGTAGTACAATACATGTTAGACATTAGGCATATCAATAGAGCACAAGAGAAACATGAACATAAAGGCATGATAAAGCATGGTAATCATAACATGGAAATGTGGCAACAACACTTAACATGGAATTAGCATGAGCCAAGGCCCATTGCACATGGATCATGAGTAAATCCTCATTGCACATGAAGCACGAGTAAACCCTCATTCCACTTGAATTAGCATGAGTAAACACTCATTGCACATGATGTATCATGATACTATACTTTACCCAATGCATTGGAGCGCTATAAGGGCGCACCCTTCTTAAACATTTCATTTCATGCATAAGTGTGCCACATGGATCATAAAACATGGATTCATAAAACATGATCATTTATTCCATGATAAAGTAATTTTGAATTCATACATGAAACCTTACAATCAATATGTAAATGTGCATAAAGGTGAATAACCTTGATGGATAAATGGGCATCATATTCACTACACAATGGCATTGGCTTAGAAAATCGGTGCAATTTCAGCAGCATAACAGTGTTACATAAGAATTCATAAAAAAGGTTGATGAGAGAGAAAGGGGTGTCTCATCATATTTACATGAAATATACAGTAAGAGGGTTACATAGATACATGTCCGACAATTGTATGGGAATTTATATTCATGATACAAAAGTATTGCTTGAATGTAAAAGTGGAGAGAGAAGTTCCTTTTTGAATTTTGGCATAGTAACGGGTGTACATGGGAGGAATTTAATAAGAGAGAAAAGGGTCTCCCATTATTCAAAAAATAAGAGGGAATTATGGGGGAGCTACAAAACCATACCCCAGCATTTATAATTGAAATAAAAATGGCATAACAATATTAACAAAATTGGACAAAATTGAGAAAGGAAGTAAAACCCTTACTTGGAAGTGTGCTTCCAAAGGCTAGAGAGAGGCTTGAGAGAGGATTATTGGGATCTTGGGGAACCTTGGGAGGATTATAGAGAGATTAGGGCAGAGGATGGATGAACTCCAAAGGATTTTTAGTGAGGAGGAAGTGGGAACTTGGGTGGGTTTATATAGGAAAGGTGAGCGAATTCTTTATTATTTAGGTTTGGGACCCCTTTCATTAAACTAAACCCAACCACAAACCACAACATGGTTTTTATCAATGGGTTTTGGAAAAGGGAATTGGAAAACAATATTTTATAAGTCCAAAGTCCGAAATTCTTAAAATAATAGGGTTGCTTATGTGGAGGTGAGTCACACTCCCATGGAAAATAATTTAAAAAGACAAGGTGTTAAATAAATCTTGTAGGGTCTATTAATTCTTTGAAAAGTAAGTCAAACAAACCCAAAATCACATTATTTTAATGGTAAAACATATGTTGGCCTAACATGAAGCTTATAGTATTTTATTACATCACTATTGGGTCATTATGATGTCATAGAACACATTATATATTTAAACGGTATTTAAATTTTACCCAAAAATTTGACTGTCTCAGAAAATTTTGGAAAATTCACCGTTGGATAATTTCAATGTCCTGATTCCAGAAATAATATTTATTTTATCTATATAATTTTCTAAATATGTTAATTTTCACTTTTAATATGAAAAACGACATTTATTGAAAATTCACTTGTTTTGACAGAAATGGCTTTCAAACCTTAATAAAAATTACAATTGCATTCATAAAATTATAAGATCATTTATATTTAATAAAAATTAATTTAAAAATAATAATAATATTTTATTAAAATATTATTTAATTCAAAAATTCCTTAATTTAATAAAATAGAATTCTTAATTAAATATTAACAAATAACATTATTTGTACTTTAAAAACTATTTATAATGTATCAATAATGAAGAGAAAGTATATTCATTATTATATACAAAAAATAATGTACATGAACATAGTACTATTTATTTGTTACATAACCCCTTAAAACAGACGTGTAAGACCTAAGGGTATGGTGTGCGATGGTGACAGACTCTGGGGGTGGCTCGGATAACATCGCTCAAGTGGTAATCTCTATCAACTTCCACTTTTCCTGTAGAGGGTCCCGTTCGAGCTTGACCTGATGAAGCTCATCATGGGCTTGGTCAAGGGCGAATCCCAAGGATGCCACCTCTTTTCCGAGCTCTGAAAAATGGGCTTTGTATGGAGCAATTATATTGGATGAGGCCATCGCTTCCTTTGTCTGAGTAAATTGGATTTGTTAAAGCTCTATATTTATACTAATCATGTGATCACTGTTCAACAGCTATAAAAGTAATGGTCACAATTATTAACATAAAACCAAAGAAGTTTACATCTTATATAAACATAAATAGACATTTAATTAGATAAAGAGGGATTTCCATTAATGAATCTTTGGGTCGTTACATTCCATCCATTCCATTGTAGCTTTGTTTTATGAATAATTTCTTATTATTTAATAATTAATGAAATCTCCTAGACAAATGTTCCATTTCATCATCACTTCCTCGTGGTGATTCTTTATCACTCGTGCTTTCATCTAATTCTTTTTTATTTCCCCTTTTTTATGTATTATTCTTGAAAGCTTCTGATCTTTTCCTAGGTTCATCCAATTATTCACGATTGACTTTATGTTTGTCCTCATACATAATGAACATCCCAATCAGTAACTTTATTGATATTTTACTAATGTTGTAGGATTCTTTAATTGACGTAAATTTCCCTCTCTATCTCTCTAGAGGGAATCTTTGAAATATCATGATTTGATCTTTCTCAAACACTATGTTTCCTAAGAAGATCATAGTGTTGACTTTCTAATTGAACCTAAGATACATATCATAAATTAACTCTTTCGTGTTTCATCTTGAATAAATATTATTTTATTTTAGAGTTATTCAATTTGATTTCTTTATCATTGGTTATTCCTTTCTGATAGATAGATAAAGCATCCCAAATTTCATATGTTTTTTTAAAGGATTATATTATTTTGAATTCTTAATCTCCTAAAGGATAGTAATGATCATTAATCTTGTTGAAATTTTTTAATGAAACTTTAGTTTCATCATCCTAGTATTTTCGAGGTGTCTTAGATAACTCATAATTGACCTCTTTGGTTTCCAAATTTCAAAACTCTTACACTCAGTATGTTCTTTCATCATTTTCTTCAACTAGGTTTAATTATTACCATTAAATAATGTTGGTTTATTGGTAGTATAACCTTATTATCTATTATCCATTTAGATAATTAAATATTGTACTAAAAAATAGTTAAAATCATTAAAAACGTGAAATCAGAGTTGAAAATATTTTGAAAAATCATTTGATACCAAATGATGTTCATAGTGATTATCTTCAGGGGTAAACTAACTAGACAATAAAAATTTATGTCAAAAAAGGAATTAAATAAAGTCCCCCATTTATTTTAAAATATCTCAGTTAATATAAATATCACATTAATATATGTTCTAATATTTTAAAAGATTTATCAATGATTTATTAACTCTACATTCAAACAATATACAATATCACATTAACTTTTGAATTCAATTTACTTGATGAAAAAATTTATATAAAGCCTAATAAATACTTACTATCAAAGAAGTAGTTTTGATTATTTTTTAAAATATATTTAGTTTAAATATTCAAAATAAATCAAAATAAAAAAACAAAATCCACAGTGAAATTAAAAGAAGAGGTTTAGTCTCAAGATGAGACATTATTTTCTCCACTTAGCAATCACTGACTGACAAGAAGATTAAATAAAATATTCCACGATCTAAATCTTGGATCAATTTTACAACAACAATGTTTTCCAGGTCACATATGACCTATTCTACAAATATTTGGGAATAAACAATACAAATTCTGCATAGGGTCCTATTGAACATCATCGTGAAAAAATAATAATAAATATAGTTTTAGGAGATGATTTATATCTTACACTTAAAGAACATGACATAGTATGTTTGTGTAAAATATATTATTCTCACACTAATTTAATATAAAGAAAATAGACATAAAAAGAAAATAAAAATAAATAGAATATATGTGTTGCTCTGTGTGGTAATCTTTAAATCTTGTGACTCTAAAAATGTGTCTTGAGCGGTATATTGAGTCATTTTTCAGAAACATTAAGTACAATAGAGTGTCATGAAATCTTATTCTCAAATTGTATGAAGTGGTATGAGTGTTCAATATGTTTCTGTAGAGACCCGAAGCTTAACGTACATGTACATTACATTACTTTTGCAGAATACTTAGTACAATACAAAAACACACACACAAGGACCGTAATAGTTTAGTGTCTTTGGAAACTCGGAAGGTAATCTTCTAATCGTGGTGAAAGATCTTCAATATCTCCCATAAAGATCTTCCCTTTTTTTTCCTACCTAAAACCTTTCTTTATATCCTGGGGAAAAGAAAACATAAAAGGGTGATCTCAAATGCTCAGTAAGGGTAAGCAAAAGAAAAATCAATCACATCATATTCATAAGAACATAACTTTTGGAAATCTTAACCTGCAAAAGAGAGCATAATTTCATATCATGGGATAAATCATAGTAGTGAAATGAAATCCCAATAATCATAAATTAAAACATGAAACTTTGTGGCATTCACACATAATCATAGAGAATCATTTCTTGTTAGTCAAGACTCATTGCCAAGACTATCTTAGTGGACAAAGTCCCTTTCTGAACCGAGTCACCCTCGTTTCAGTCCTATTTCACTGAACCGGTATAACCTACCGTTCCAGCCATGTCTATCTCATGAGATATAAAATATTTACCCAATGCATTGGAGGTAGATATAGGTCCCACCCATCTTATAATGAATCCTTTCTTATGTGTGCCACATAATCATAAATCATACATCATCGCATAACACATGTAACAAAAATGGGATTCTTGAAACATCATGACATCATAAATCAATTCACATAAGATAAAGGAATTCATAAAAATAATTCCATCACAACATGATCAAATCAATGTAATAATAGGGATAAAAATAGAACCCTTTATTATCTTAGATGGAAAATAATTTTGATAAAACACTTGAACTCCATTCTTGAGGAAAATATCCTTTCTTCTTTAAAAACACTTTTCCTTTCTTAACATGTCATACGACTTTAATCTAAAACAAGGTAATTACAAATAAACTTGAAAACTTGTAAAGGAATCTTCTTGGAAATAATGTTTTAAAAATCCATTCATGCCGTATAAGTTAAAAAAACATTCTTCTCGTACTTTTGTCGGAAAAGTAAAAAAAGTACCTCGTACGAAAAACGACAAAAGATTCCTTTCATATCTTTTACTAAAAACTCACCAAAGGGTAAAATAGGTTTTAAACAATTGTAGGTGGATGGAAATAATATTACATATTAAGGAAACATGGATGTGGATGATAAAATACACCCCAGTAAATACCAACGTATAAGCAATTTCGGATAAAAATGAGATTGTGATATTTCCCTTACCTTAGGTCCGACTTGCTTTGTAAGTGTCCAAACCTCCTGTATAATGATTTAAATCATGTTATTGACTTATTCCAGAATCATATTCATTGTTATTATATCATATATGGTCCACTTATGACTTTATATTACCCGTTCTTTTGTAAATTCATGTTAAAGTAGCGTTTTGGGTAAAATCGTCTCATTTGTCGTTCGTGTTTTTAACTTGTAATTATTCATATGATTACTTAGATCATGATTACTTAATTCCAGAATATAAAAAATGTTATATATATATATATTCAGAATATAAATATATAATAAATCAGTAAATGGAAAGAAATACACCGTTCATGGAGACGGTAGTCCGTAAGTACGCATGAACGCTGTTTTCGTTTCCTTATTGAATTGAATGGAATTAAGTAGATGACATACATATAAATATAAATAATTCCAGTATCATTATTATGTCATATATTTCATTAGAACATATTATATATACTTTATAATCATTCATGAATGGTTAATCATTGAGAATGAATCTCATCGCGTCGTGGAGACGGTAGTCCGTACGTACGCACGAGCGATGATATCGTTCCCATGGTCGTGGAATTGTGTTGAAGTGTATGTATACTATTTCAGTAACAATATAAATTTATAATAATCATATATAGTTACTCATTAAACCATTATACCCATCCAATTAAGGTGGTGGCGGAAAATAGATTACACCACGGCGTGGAGACGGTATTCCGTACGTACGCACGCGCGGTGATTTCCTTTTTCCGTAGGATGGATAGAAGGTTAATTAGATTTGTTTCATATTTATAATAACATAACAGTATGTAAGTAATACTGATGTTATTACTTTATCATGAAACAACTAAAGAAGAAGAATTTGAAGAAGAAAGAAATTGAAAAGATTGGTAATGGATATTACCTCTTCTTTGAAACGCCTCTTTGAATCCATCACTTAGTGAACTAAGATTGGTCTATGAAGAAGACCAGGACCTCCAGGATTATTCTAGGAAAGTGGAGAAGGGATTTTGGCAGGGTTTTTCCGAGCTTGAGTGCTCAAATTGTTGTGAGGAGGAGGGGGAGGAGGTGTCCTTTTATAAGGGAGGAGAGGGGCACCTTAGGAATTCTTAAAAATATTAATTTATAATAAATATAACCCCACTTAAAAACCTCCAAAAATGACACATATTCTAAGATTATATGAGATAGGGTTGTAATATCATCAACCAATCAAATTTAGACATGTTTGGATCTTATTTTAAACCTTATCATTTTGACTTATCCTTATTTAATCTATTTAAGTTTATTTGTGGTAATAAAATTCTAAATTTTAAATTATAACAAATAATTACTTATTTGTTGTGAATTTTCCATAATTGTTTACTTTATAACATTATAGACCATATAAATATAAATTTATAATTTTTAAATATTTTTGTGATTTTTAAACAATTTTATAATAGGTTATTTTTGTAAAATAACAATAGTGTCAATTTTGACACTATTCATTTATTTGAATTCAAATAAAATATATACAGAAGATATGTTCTAACTAAAAGCTTTAATATATTAATAAAATGTCATATGTATCTATAAAATTAGTGTATCACATTAAATAGTTCATATAATATTTAGTTTATTATTTTTAAAACCATTTATTTGGTTTATCTCTTAATAAAATAATTACTACGTCATTTTTATATAATTATTTAATATACTTATTTGTTGTATAAAAATTTAAAATAAAAATCTATGATGAAGATAAATATATTATCGTTCACAATAATACTTTTACTCGAATTTATCATCTTAAAATCACAATATTTAAATTGATATATTTATTAAATTATGAAGGTGACAACTTTGACATCATTTAAAATAAAATAATATAAGTGTCATAATAGCTTGTATAAGACTCTAAATGGTCCAATATTCGACCATTGGATTCTTATAGTTTCCATTTACATGACCAATAAGTTTTGGTCAGGGTTTTGTGCCTTTTAGGGTCACTATTAGTTTAATAAAAACTATATTCTTGATTTTTCACTAGATAAATAATTTCTGCATCACTATTGTGTCACAATTAATGATAATTATTTAATCCCAAAAAATTCTAAATAAATTCTCATGATGTAGATAATTTTCTTAGCTTTCTGTAGACTATTCATGTTCGAAATTTTATGATGTTTATCACTAATTTAAATTTATTATACTTATAAGATTTAAGAGAGTGACATGTTGTCACCTTCTTTGGTTTTAATAATAATTAAATTATTTTCATGGTCAAAAGTCCATAAAATGAATCTAATCCAACCCTTAGTTGATATGGGTTTACATTTAGCCCTCAAATAGAATTTTTTCATGTGTTAGGGTAATTTTATAATATTATATTTACCCTTAATTACCCGATTTACCTTTAACTATGGTAAATAAAATTTACCGTAGTTACTATTCATAGTTCCCAAAAATAAAAAGTAGCCTATTAACATAATTTGGACCCACTGATTCCAAATATGGAATCCATTTTTTAAAATTCAATACACAGAAGTTTCAGAAATTAAATTAAAATTAATTCTGTTGTAGAATAAAAACGGGTTTTTGTTTAAAACATTGCAAAAGATTGAATTGATTTAACCTACGAATTCAAGGTAAAATCAATGCTAATGACATTCATTATATTAAATGGTAAAAATATATTCTATTTATACTTTAAAACCATTCAATATTATAATTTAACCACATAAGATATTACGATGAAAAAAGTTGTTTTTAATTAAAATATAGCGTGTTTTTACTAATCATTAAAATATGAAAGTTATCGGGAAAATATCAAAATGTTATATAATGTAAATTTTTACATCCTGATTCAAAAGAAGAATTTTATTTTGTCAAATTGAACATATAAACATGTCAAAAACTAGATTTAAAGTGGGTGCACCATCAAAAGGCGGCAAAACTGCATTTTTTGAAAAATACTTGTTTTACCCGAAAAATTTATTTTGTTCTTATACCATGTTCTAGAAAATGTGTAAGATGAATAATAATGTTATAAAATTCAAAATTTAGTTAATAATATTCATAACGGCTAGTTCATGACAATATTATAATAATATATCATTGTTTATTAAAACCCGGTATTGTGTACAACACACGCTATCGAGGAAGGTCGCGATTGCGTGTAATGCAAGCCAAGTCAGGGTTGCGTGTTGTGAAAGAATCCTTCGTTGTTTCGTATAACAGAATCCAACCATATTTCATTTATACATTTAATATATATATATATATATATACTCAATGTTGCATAGAATAACTATTATCAAAATTGTGTGTAACACGGTTCAAGAATGGTGTTGCGTATACTGCAAGCTAATACGGTGTTGCGTATAGCGCAAGGTAATCTTGGTGTAGAATACAACACAAGACATTAATGAAATTAAAAGAATATTTTTCATAAAATCTCGGGGTGTTACATTCTACCCCCCTTAAAATGAATTTCGCCCTCGAAATTCGTCGGGGTTATAAATGGTTTACTATTTGAAAGTTTCTTTGATAGAAACCCACATCGTAAAAAGGAATACCAAAACTTATCTTTAAAAACTAAAGTATAAAACGTAATGGTTACCCAAGTTAACTAATCACTAGGTATCCACATAGGAGAACATAGGTGAAAATATGGACATGGAAGAGAAATCTAACTGTCATGTTCTGATGGAGAGTGTTAGAGGACATGGCTATGGAAAAGCTAGCAATCACAAAGCCATAAATTTGTGATGATCTAAGGTACCATCCGATTCATCAGATATAAGATCACTAGGACAACATTTTTGGTTTTCAATATCATTTCCCTAAAGTTGAAAATTTTGAATTAGAAGAAATACTTACGTGATTTTGGTACAATCTCACTGTTGTTCGTGAATTGAACAATTTCCACATCATCCCTCAAAGAAATGAAGTTGAATTTGTTATTCGTGATGTGTTAGCAGATCATGTGATAGAATGATGGGTCATTCCATCTCTTTCAAACAAAAGTTTAGCAAAAGTTATAAGTCCATCTTGTGGTTAGATTAATCATATATGGTTCCAAAAATGAACTTATACATCATATAGCATACCGCTTAATAAAATAAAACTAGTTTATACTAACCAGGGACTTCCTGTAGGCCAGTGGTAGGCGATAAAGGCCAGTCGCACTTCGGTTGTGGGTTCGATTCACACAGCCTTGTCCGACGCGATGGGTTGTCGCTCGTCCTGCAGGTTGTCCTTTTTCTAAAACTATATTACTATAACATCCCATCAATAATATCGAAAAACAAACAATACTAACTTATGTCCAACACAATCCATTACAATCTTTAGGCTTATCCATAATACTGCAGTCCACTCTCAGAGATTTAATACCATCGTTTATCCCCATATATCATAAGATATATCTTGTTGGTCACATTCCAAAAATTCAAAGGCCTTAATCATGTACTCTCTTGAATACCCATTGAACCTTAGTGAAAACATGAATGCAGTTAAAAGGTAACACTTTTCACATACCAAAATCCTCAAAATTCTATATACTCAAACCATGATATCACTTAGTCCTTATATCAATCATGAGCTCATGAATACAATCAAACATCTCATTATCTTCTTATCCACATATCATCTACTTTCCAAAAGTACCTGAATAACCTTTCATGGTTACTGGTACCATTCATCATACACTTTCAAAACTTAAGGAAAGACAATAGTGTAACAATCCTTAGATGTCTCTTTATTCCATGAGATTACTTATACAACATTACACATGATAAACATGTAATCATTCCACTACATTCTTAAACCATTGACCGAGATTCAACAATTCTTTCATCTCACATATCATTTGTAGTCTCTTCATCATCATCAACATAAATACTTCCCATACGACCATACTGATTCTCTTCTTGAGACTTTCCCTTAGGGCATTGGTTTGCATAATGCCCGTACATTCCACATTTAAAGCATTTAACCATTGTTGATGTCGTAGCAATACCATTATCCTCATCCCTGGTGTTAACTGAACCTTTTCCTTTGCACTTACTGGCTTTGTGTCCTTATTTTCCACACCCAAAGCATCTTCCAGTCCCTTTGAAACATTCTCCTTGATGCCTCTTCCCACATGATTTACATAGGGGAAATTGAACTTTCTTTCCTCTATGATCATCATGAAACTCCATCTTTCTCTTATTAGCCGAGTCAGGAAACTTACCAAATTTTACTTTATTGATCATATTATGAGATTGCTGATTCGGCATAATAATGATGTTTAGACTTCCAAACCCCATTTCAATTGGTTGCTCATGAAGAATATCATTCCATTGTCCATCATATCCTCCATTATTGTGAATCATCTTGTTTCCAGCCATTTTCTAAAACCCAAAAAAGAATAGTGTGAGAGGCAAAAATCATAATAAAGGGGGAGTAACTTCAATATCTATCATCTTTGGTTTAATCTAATATCGTTACTATAGTTCTAGGACTATATCCTATACGTATACTTATCCTTAGGGACATCCCTAGACATACCTTAGAAATATCTCTTGGGATCTCACTAACGTTTTCGCATCCTAGTTTCCAAAGGTTGACTAAACTTTTCCTCTAATACCAACTGTAGAGACCCGAAGCTTAACGTACATGTACATTACATTACTTTTTCGGAATACTTAGTACAATACAAAAACACACACACAAGGACCGTAATATTTTAGTGTCTTTGGAAACTCGGAACGTAATCTTCTAATCGTGGTGAAAGATCTTCAATATCTCCCATAAAGATCTTCCCTTTTTTTCCTACCTAAAACCTTTCTTTATATCCTGGGGAAAAGAAAACATAAAAGGGTGAGCTCAAATGATCAGTAAGGGTAAGCAAAAGAAAAATCAATCACATCATATTCATAAGAACATAACTTTTGGAAATCTTAACCTGCAAAAGAGAGCATAATTTCATATCATGGGATAAATCATAGTAGTGAAATTAAATCCCAATAATCATAACATAAAACATGAAACTTTGTGGCATTCACACATAATCATAGAGAATCATTTCTTGTTAGTCAAGACTCATTGCCAAGACTATCTTAGTGGACAATGTCCCTTTCTGAACCGAGTCACCCTCGTTTCAGTCCTGTTTCACTGAACCGGTATAACCTACTGTTCCATCCATGTCTATCTCATGAGATATAAAATCTTTACCCAATGCATTGGAGGGATATATAGGTCCCACCCATCTTATAATGAATCCTTTCTTATGTGTGCCACATAATCATAAATCATACATCATCGCATAACACATGTAACAAAAATGGGATTCTTGAAACATCATGACATCATAAATCAATTCATATAAGATAAAGGAATTCCTAAAAATAATTCCATCACAACATGATCAAATAAATGTAATAATAGGGATAAAAATAGAACCCTTTATTATCTTAGATGGGAAATAATTTTGATAAAACACTTGAACTCCATTCTTGAGGAAAATATCCTTTCTTCTTTAAAAACATTTTTCCTTTCTTAAATTGTCATACGACTTTAATCTAAAACAAGGTGATTAAAAATAAAATTGAAAACTTGTAAAGGAGGCTTCTTGGAAATAATGTTTTAAAAATCCATTCATGCCGTATAAGTTAAAAAAAACATTCTTCTCATACTTTTGTCGGAAAAGTCAAAAAAGTACCTCGTACGAAAAACGACAAAAGATTCCTTTCATATCTTTTACTAAAAACTCACCAAAGGGTAAAATAGGTTTTAAACAATTGTAGGTGGATGGAAATAATATTACATATTAAGTAAACATGGATGTGGATGATAAAATACACCCTAGTAAATACCAACGTATAAGCAATCTCGGAAAAAAATGAGATTGTGATATTTCCCTTACCTTAGGTCCGACTTGCTTTGTAAGTGTCCAAACCTCCTGTATAATGATTTAAATCATGTTATTGACTTACTACAGAATCATATTCATTGTTATTATATCATATATGGTCCACTTATGACTTTATATTACCCGTTCTTTTGTAAATTCATGTTAAAGTAGCATTTTGGGTAAAATCGTCTCATTTGTCGTTCGTGTTTTTAACTTGTAATTATTCATATGATTACTTAGATAATGATTACTTAATTCCAGAATATAAAACATGATTTATATATATATATTCAGAATATAAATATATAATAAATCAGTAAATGGAAAGAAATACACCGTTCATGGAGACGGTAGTCTGTACGTACGCATGAACGCTGTTTTCGTTTCCTTATTGAATTGAATGGAATTAAGTAGATGACATACATATAAATATAAATAATTCCAGTATCATTATTTTGTCATATATTTCATTAGAACTTATTATATATACTTTATAATCATTCATGAATGGTTAATCATTGAGAATGAATCTCATCGCGTCGTGGAGACGGTAGTCCGTACGTACACACGAGTGATGATATAGTTCCCATGGTCGTGGAATTGTGTTGAAGTGTATGTATACTATTTAAGTATCAATATCAATTTATAATAATCATATATAGTTACTCATTAAACCATTATACCCATCCAATTAATGTGGTGGTGGAAAATAGATTACACCACGACGTGGAGACGGTATTCCGTACGTACGCACGCGCGGTGATTTCCTTTTTCCGTAGGATGGATAGAAGGTTAATTAGAGTTGTTTCATATTTATAATAACATACCAGTATGTAAGTAATACTGATGTTATTACTTTATCATGAAACAACTAAAGAAGAAGAAGTTGAAGAAGAAAGAAATTGAAAAGATTGGTAATGGATATTACCTCTTCTTTGAAACGCCTCTTTGAATCCTTCACTTAGTGAACTAAGATTGGTCTATGAAGAAGACCAGGACCTCTAGGATTATTCTGGGAAAGTGGAGAAGGGATTTTGGCAGGGTTTGGCCGAGCTTGAGTGCTCAAATTGGTGTGAGGAGGAGGGGGAGGAGGTGTCCTTTTATAAGGCAGGAGAGGGGCACCTTTGGAATTCTTAAAAATATTAATTTATAATAAATCTAACCCCACTTAAAAACCTCAAAAAATGACTCATATTCGAAGATTAGATGAGATAGGGTTGTAATCTCATCAACCAATCAAATTTAGACATGTTTGGATCTTATTTTAAACCTTTTCATTTTGATTTATCCTAATTTAATCTATTTAAGTTTATTTGTGGTAATAAAATTATAAATTTTAAATTATAACAAATAATTACTTATTTGTTGTGAATTTTCTATAATTGTATACTTTATAACATTATAGACCATATAAATATAAATTTTTAATTTTTAAATATTTTTGTGATTTTTAAACAATTTTATAATAGGTTATTTTTGTAAAATAACAATAGTGTCAATTTTGACACTATTCATTTATTTGAATTTAAATAAAATATATACAGAAGATATGTTCTAACTAAATGCTTTAATATATTAATAAAAGGTCATATGTATCTATAAAATTATTTTATCACATTAAATAGTTCATATAATATTTAGTTTATTATTTTTAAAACCATTTATTTGGTTTATCTCTTAATAAAATAATTACTACATCATTTTTATATAATTATTTAATATACTTATTTGTTGTATAAAAATTTAAACTAAAATCCTATGATGAAGATAAATATAGTATCTTTCACAATAATACTTGTACTCTAATTTATAATCTTAAAATCACAATATTTAAATTGATATATTTATTAAATTATGAAGGTGACAACTTTGGCATCATTTAAAATAAAATAATATAAGTGTCATAATAGCTTTTATAAGACTCCAAATGGTCAAATATTATACCATTGGATGATTATAGTTTCCATTTACATGACCAATAAGTTTTGGTCAGGGTTTTGTGCCTTTTATGGTCACTATTAGTTTAATAAAAACTATATTCTTGATTTTTCACTAGATAAATAATTTCTGCATCACTATTGTGTCACAATTAATGATAATTATTTAATCCCAAAAAATTCTAAATAAATTCTCATGATGTAGATAATTTTGTTAGCTTTCTGGAGACTATTCATGTTCTAAATTTTATGATGTTTATCACTAATTTAAAATTATTATACTTATAAGATTTAAGAGAGTGACATGTTTTCAGTTTCTTTGGTTTTAATAATAATTAAATTATTTTCATGGTCAAAAGTCCATAAAATGAATCTAATCAGACTCTTAGTTGATATGGGTTTACATTTAGCCCTCAAATAGAATTTTGGCATGTGTTAGGGTAATTTTATAATATTATATTTACCTTTAATTACCCGATTTACCTTTAACTATAGTAAATAAAATTTACCGTAGTTACTATTCATAGTTCCCAAAAATAAAAAGTAGCCTATTAACATAATTTGGACCCAATGATTCCAAATATGGAATCCATTTTTTAAAATTCAATACACAGAAGTTGTAGAAATTAAATTAAAATTAATCCCGTTGTCGAATAAAAATGGGTTTTTGTTTAAAACATTGCAAAAGATTGAATTGATTTAACCTACGAATTCAAGGTAAAATCAATGCTAATGACATTAATTATATTAAATGGTAAAAATATATTCTATTTATACTTTAAAACCATTCAATATTATTATTTAACCACATAAGATATTACGATGAAAAAAGTTGTTTTTAATTAAAATATAGCGTGTTTTTACTATTCATTAAAATTTGAAAGTTATCGGGAAAATATCAAAACGTTATCTAATGTAAATTTATACATCCTGATTCAAAAGAAGAATTTTATTTTGTCAAATTGAACATATAAACATGTAAAAAACTAGATTTAAAGTGGGTGCGACATCAAAAGGCGGCAAAACTGCATTTTTTTGAAAAATACTTGTTTTACCCAAAAAATTTATTTTGTTCTTATACCATGTTCTAGAAAATGTGTAAGATGAATAAAAATGTTATAAAATTCAAAATTTAGTTAATACAATTCATAACGGATAGTTCATGACAATATTATAATAATATATCATTGTTTATTAAAACCCGGTATTGCGTACAACACACGCTATCGAGGAAGGTCGCGATTGCGTGTAATGCAAGCCAAGTCAGGGTTGCGTGATGTGAAAGAATCCTTCGTTGTTTCGTATAACAAAATCCAACCATATTTCATTTATACATTTAATATATATATATATATATACTCAATGTTGCATAGAATAACTATTATCAAAATTGTGTGTAACACGGTCCAAGAATAGTGTTGCGTATACTGCAAGCTAATATGGTGTTGCGTATAGCGCAAGGTAATCTTGGTGTAGAATAAAACACAAGACATTAATGAAATTAAAATAATATTTTTCATAAAATCTCGGGTCGTTACAGTTTCAATTCTTCTATAGTTGGTCACTGGTAATATTGATTTGTGTAAGCCACAAGAATCATTTTTTTTTATCTTGCAATGTTTTTCTCTAGAAGTACCTGTGTAACTTGGTCCTCGGTTATTGTGATCACTTGTATGAGGAAGTATAATACTTATATTAATAGCATCATGAATGAGTATTCAGGTAGAGAAATCATCTAGATACCTTTAACCTCATATTCAGTGATGGAAAATTATTTAATGCATCTCTGCAAAACAATTAAGAAAAATCCTTAAAATAAGTTTCTATATTAGATTTGATAATATATATGGTAGAAATATTTTATTTAAAATAAGAATAATATCAGTAGTGATTCATATTTAATTCTATGAAAATATCATATAGTGACTTTGGCTGGTGGTGAGTCAGGCTGGCGGTGACTCAGTGTAACATCCCGAGTTTTTAGAAAAAGGCACAATGTCCGATAGCGTACACGTTATTCCCGATCAAACTTAAAGGAAAAAATAAATATTATTGTTTAGTTGTTACCTTATAACCTAGTTGTTAATATATGAATAATGGAAAATATTAATTAAATTATGAAAATATGGTTTACACATGTGTTTAATTAATTATTTGGTGATCATTTAAATATAAATGAATGTAATTATTTTTAAATAAAATGAAATATTTTTCTGAAACAAATTTAAAAATATTGGTGTATGTAAAATAATAATATCAACATTTTTTATTTTATTAATGAAAAATATATGTATTATATTCAATATAATGTTTAAAATTCATCTTATAAGTTTTATGGACGTGATATAAGAACAAATTCGTCTTTCAGAAAAAATATTATTTAAAAAAACTCTTTTGCGGCCTTTTAATGGAAAATCCATTTTAAATATAGTTTTTACACTTAAATAAGTTATATTTGAAGAAATAATCTTCTAATTTGGAATCAGGACATAAATTATTTTTCTATATATATTTTTTATAATTTTCTGTTAACATTTTTATTTTAATGAATAGTGAAACATAATACATTTTAATTCAAAACAACATTTTCTTTTAATTAAATTAAATTTGTAGATTATTATTTTAATAGGTTTTCAAGTATAAATAAATTTTTTTATAATTTAGAAAAACTTAAGTCATTTGATGTAATTTCACATTGAAACTGGATTTAAAAACATTTTAATCATTTAATGTTTTTAACTTTTAAAAACCTCATTTTCTCTTTTCTTCAAGGGGATTAATTTTAATTAATTAATCAAACATCTTTGTATTAAATTTTTAAAAATGGACAAATATATTGGATCATCGGGTCTAAATTATTTAAATATCTTACTTTTATTTTCTTTCTATATTATAAATAGTACCTACTATAATGTTTTAAAGCAGTTAAACATAAATCATGTAATTTATGTTACAAAATTATTTGATAAAGACATTACAATAATCCTAACACTGGGAAAATTCATATTTGATAAGTAACCATTTAGAATTAACATCTAAGGATCATAATTGACTTATTTAATGGGATCTTTTCCATGAAAGTGATATAGATATTATTAAAATAAAAGAAAGTGACATGGAAGTGACAAAATGTCACCCTCTTATTTCTTATAAGTATAATAATTTTAATATAGTGATAAATAAGATATAACGTAGATAATAAATATTATATAGAGAGATAATGAAATTAGCTACATCACGAGACTTTATTTATAATTTTTAGATATTAAATAATTACCATAAATACCGAGGCAATAATTATAGTGTAATTATTTTACCAAAAGAAATATAATATAAATGATATTAAAAATATTAAAATAAAAACAATTTGAATTAATTAGGGTACTGCAAGAATATTATAGGTTTCTATGAATTATTAGAAGTATATTAAATGGATTTTCTAGAAGAAATATCTCTTTTTGGATTTTATTTAAATTCAATGAAATGAATAGTGTGAAAATTGACACTATTGATATTTTATAAAAATAATATTTTATTAAATTATTTAAAAATAATAAAAAATGTTAAAAATTAAAAATTGGATATTATAAGGTCTAAATATTATTAAATAGTCCATTTATATGAAATTGAACCCATGTAAGTAAAATTTATAGCCTCTTAATATTTAAAACCATGCTACTATAATTAAAATTAAAATATAATAATTAAGGGAGAAACGAAATGATAATGTTTAATATGAAATAATAGTATATATAAAAATTATTGGTTGATATTATTTATAACCATAATCGTACTAAATTCTACATAACGCAATTTTGAGTCACTTATACTTAAAACTTAATTTAAATTAATTTAAAATTTTAAGAGATTCCAAAGGTGCCCCTCCCATCTTCTATAAAAGGTACCCATTCTTCTCTATTATTTAAAATTCATAATCCATTGGGTTCATCCTTGATCTGACCAATCCCCTTCCTATAATCCCTCCCCACATTCTTAAGGAATGTTTTATGCATAACACTCTCTTTATATGTGTTAATGTCTTATTCAACGCTGATCAACTAAAGAAGTGCTAATGTTTTTATTTAAGTAGTTTTATATTATTCCTTATTACACATCATCAAATATCATTAAAAGATGATTAAATAATAACTAAAGTTACCTGATTAATGTTAAATGTTATTATTTTAATAACATCACTTGAATACATCTTCAATTTCATAAAATGGGAAATGACCTTTTTGTTTGTGTGTACGGTGGACTACCGCCTTGATAACCGATATAGTTTGTTTTATATCAATATTATTAATGACTAGTTATAATTATTAAAACTAATACTCATATGTGATATTAATGACATATAAATTTTTATAAGATAATAATATATCAGTTACTTTCTTACATTCCATGCACAAAAAAATGATAATGTCATTAGTGCGTATATGATTACTATCACATCTATGACGTAATGTGATTCGTTTTTATTCACTAAATTACTTGTGTGATATATATAAGTATATATAAATGATTAATATGATATTAATTTTTTATTATTGTTCTATAAAGGAAAATAGTATTTAAATTATTTATATAATGGTCTATAAAAAAGGGAAAATGTTACTCATGTATACGTATGATATACAATCTCCGTGAATATAACGTTGTTCATTTTTTATAACAATTTTAAATGGCTTGATTTAAATATATAATTCATGTGTAAAAATGATAATAATTTCATGAATATTATTTTGGAGTGGAAGGACTATTGACCTCTTGGACTATTGACATCTAACAATGATCGTTTTCGACTAAAGTACCGAATATCGACAAAACATCCTATATGAAAATAAAAAATTATGTAATTATTAAAACATGGTAAGAAGTGATATAAAATAAATAATAAACATGAAAAATTTTATCATTAAAGTAAATTATTAACCTATGTTTATTATTCAGGAAGATAAATAACATACGTGAGGAATCATACTCATGGTAAAGGATTTCTTCTAAATATCCTTTAATTGAGGCATTTCGTGAGGATATGCATCTTTATTCTCTTAGTATGTCTATATAAATCCCATTTGACTCATCATGTCATTAATTTATTTATTATAATATTATAAAATATCCTATTAAATTTTATTCTTTAATGTGCACTAATATTTAAATGTTCAAAGAGTTATGGAGCATCTTAAATGTTTAATGATTTAATTATCAAATCGTTTTATCCATGAAAATATTCTTGATTTTATTTTACATATTACTTTTTATGGATATAAAATGATTATAAAGTAAATTTTATGTCTATTTTTAATTTCATTCAATGTTCTTCATAGAGTAATCTTTTTGGAATTTTATAAGATATATTTTGATAAACGACGAAAACAATGTTTTTTAACCTATACGGTGACAATGAATTCTATGCCTCCATGACAATATTTTTTTATTTGGATACCTCTACAAGAATTAATTTGATAGAAATAAAAATAAATCCCTCATTTAATTTATTGAGTATTTTGGTATTGAATATGGTTTTTATTATATCAATATCATTAATTGATTTCTTATGATTGCAAATGAGATTTTATTAGTGAAATATTGATAATCAATTCATTTATGTGTTATGATTATATCATGGTACTTGGACACTTGATGGGTGGTTACATGATAAAAAAATACAAGAGGTTCCATGTATACAAATAATGGGTGGTTACATTATAACCTCTAATTCATTGTGTATGTATGTTGGTTGTGTTGCTATTCCATTTGTAAGAGTAACAAATATAGAAGTTGACCGCATGGTTATTCTATTTATGTTTGATTATGACCCAAGATACCATTATATATTATATGTTCTTTCTATGGGTTCAATAGTAATGTTTTGATTACAAGATAGTAATAAATGAGCTTATATTCAAAAGAAAGTATTTAATACTTCACAAGGGTTAAAAGTATTACATTATGAGAATGTATTCACAGTTTACATTTTTTTACATGAATATGATTTTACTTTGTTTTGTATCCCTTACAGATCAATTTATGCCCATTCCAAGTTTTAAAATGTATTTCACATGATATAAGGGACACTAGAATCAGGAACTAAATCATGGAAAAAGCTTTCAGGATTGAACATGAAAAGAATCCAGGTTTCATTTTAAAAGTTTTTTTTTGTAAAAAAATGGATAGGGATTAAAAGTGTATACCTTGCAATATTTGAGTTATTATGTAAGAATTATGGTCTAATTATATTAAACTATAAACTAAAATGATTTTTGGAATGTAAGAAATTAAATTCTAAATTTAATTTACTATGTTATGTAAAGAATAAGGTTGGTTCCTTATAGTTGGTATCAAAACATGGTTTAGATAACTTTATTGGTTAGTTTGTTATGTGATTGTATGTTAAATATCCTTTATAACAAAGAGGGTAATTATAATATTGAAAATTGTTCAGGATTATGGTAATTTTGGTAGATTTAATAAAAACCTAAATCAAATGAGATATAACCAGGTTTTTGGATTTGAGTATTATGAAAATTTAATGTTATTATCTTTACCCTATAGTGTATTCTTCTTTTAATAATTCATTTCATCCTTAAGCAATTTTATTTTCAGGAAATTTAGGATTATTTTTCTAGATGAAACTAAAGTGATCTTGCACAAACTTCTTAGCCCTCCTCAATGATTTGATCATTACTATTATCAAAAAATCATGTTCAAATGATTTTTAAAACTTATTGAGTGGTCAAATCACTTGTAAGAAATTGTTTAAGTTATCAAAAACCTACTCGTTTCAAAAAAATATGGGTGATGGTATCTTTTTCATATGATTCCAAGATCTCAATTTGTCCAACTATACCAAATAGTAAAACTACAAAAGTGGAGTGAACATTTACTTTTTGAATGTAGGAAAACATGCCTAAAGGGAAAGGGAACGTCAAGAAGATCCTGTTATTTGGATTCAAGGTATGATTTATTTTCTTATCCATAAATAATGAAAAATTATTGGATTGATATTTAAAAAAATGAGGATAATTGATCTACAGGAATGATGTATTAAGAAATAAGGTGGAAATTCATAGTTAATGGATTATTATGAACATTTAATTATTAATATCTCTATTTATAAAGTATTGAAGACTTATAGTAGACATAAAGATGATAAAATGTTTAATTGTACTTGTAATCTTTTTTTAGAGTGATTAAATTTTGGAGATTGTATCTGAGCTTGAGTTATCCTAATGTTTCACACACAAAAATTATATGAGGAAGATTCAGCAACCACTACTTTCATTGTGATCTTTAATCTCACGCCTCCTCTATTTATGATGAAGCCTTATTCTAATTCTGAGATCAGATCCTACTTGTCTTTTTTAGACATCCATTTTAACATCCCCTAATAACTAGCTTCTTATTTATTCTATATACTAGAAATATATCTTTAGTTCACCACAAATACATTAGGATAGTCTGGATAGCCATTCAAATGTGGTCTCCTCGATATTCTAGATATTTTCCTCATGTACATAAGGCATATGAGACATCAATCCTCGTACATGTCATGGAATACATGAATAATTAAAAAAATTATATATATAAAATCATGTCCATTCTCTATAACCCCTCATGTGAATAATGGTGAATTTTCATAGAAATATGAATACTAGGTTACATAGGAAACAATCCCCTCTTGAATTATTCAATACATAATCTCATTAGTATGTTGTAAATATATGTACACTAACATGGAATAAGTAGCCTCTTAGATCTATCATGATGGATATTGATCCTAAGAACACATTTCAATTCACCTAAGTCTTTCATGTAGAAGAATGTGTTTAACAATTTCTAAACAGTCTAAAAGATTGGTGTCTTCTTTCCAATATGTAAAATGTCATCAAAATTTACTATTAGGAAAACAAACCTACACCCACTAAACCATTTATAGACACAAGTATCACATTCATTTCTTATGAAATCAAATTAAATTATGGATTCACAAAAATTAATGTTCTATGACTTGGATGTTTTATTTAACCTGTATAAGGATTTTGGCAACTTTCATACATTATTATCATTACCTGGTGTTAGAAACCCTTTGGGTTGTTTCATATAGACATCTTCCTAAAAGTTCCCATTAGGTGATGTTGTTATGAAATCTATTATCTAAATATCATAATGATGATATGATACTATTACATGTATAGATCTAATAGATTTAACAATGGTGACTGGTGAAAGGGTTTCGTCACAGACTATTGCTCTAGGATTGTTTAGCCTTTTGCAACTAGTCATGCCTTATAGGTATTAACATGACTATCCATGTCTAGTTTCTACTTGGATATCAATTTTTAACAAGTGGGATCGACATCAACAAGAGGATCCACCAAAATCCAAACATTGTTTTGGTATATAGGATGCATATTAGTATTCATTTCTTCTTTCCATTTTCTAGTATATGTGCCACTTAGGTCATCCTTTTAGGTTGGAGGATCATTATTATCAAATAATAAGGGATAAAAATCCTTTGTTACAAGAAAACCATATATTTATGTATCTATAGCCACTCTTTTACTCTAACAAATTTCTTGTGTCTCTAGAATTGTGTATTCAATAGGGAATTTTGGAACTTGTACCAATACAAAATCATTTATATCCTAAGATAGAAATTTATCAAAGTCTATCTAACTCCTAGTATCTCTTATATAGTGTTCTCCCACTTAGAAAATATTTCATGTCTAGACACTATTACCTTCTTATCTGAGGATTCTTATAGGTAATATCACCTTGTTTACTTACGATATTCTATGAAGATGTACTTTTTACCACAAGGTGAAAGTTTGTTTCCTGAATATTCCATAAAAAAAATTAGCTTCCCCATACATGTAAGTTCAACAATATTATTTTCTATCTACTCCATAATTTCTATATTATTCCATCTTCCACATTATATGGTACATGGATTAGTATGATAAAAAATATCTGTAATGAATATCCCCAAAATGACATTGGAAGGTTCTCATGACTCCCCATTGACCTCACCGTGTACAACAAGGTGTGGTTCCTCTTTTCAATTAAACTATTTCACTAGGGTGTATATGGAAGAGTAATATGAGATAAAATCCCATACTCTAATAAATATTTAATGAAGTTTGGATTAATATCGTCTCCACTATAGTATGTGTGGATTTTATTAATCCTCTAACGATGATTATTCTCATCCTTATTCTTGGATTCTTTTAATTTCTCAAAGGATTCATACTTTTTACTCGTTAAGTATATATATATATACACCTACTATATTAATTGTTAAATTAATTAATTTTTATTACCAAGACCATGTTTTTACTATGAATTTTAAAAACACGTCATTATGAACCAACTTTTGAAGATTCATAGCCCTTTCACATCTTCAAATGAATTGATATTTGGTCAATTTACCTCTTAAACTCACTTGAAAAATACCAATTGGTTTTAGTTTGAATGAATCTAAATAACCATCTTGATATAACATAGTCAATAATTTCTCATTTACAAGAACTATATGGTTATTTCATACATTTTTCTGGTATGATTCATGTGACCCATATTCATTATCTATTACCAACACTTAATTCTCGTAATATAAAACATTAGGAATATTATGTAAATGTGAATTAACATAAAATATAATTTCATTATAAAGGAATAAAATTTCAATTATGAACTAAAAAAACATAAATATCTAATTCAGTTATAGAAATAATGTTTTGGTAATTCCCATAACATAGTAACAATTATTACGAATATAGATCATTCCCATAAAAAATATGAGGTGGTGGTAGTTTTTTGCTAGTGTTACCATAATAACTCTATTTATAGCCTTAAAATCTACCTCACACTACACAATATTTTAAAATCTATGAAGATCTTAGATTTGTATAAAAATGGTTGAACGACATATGGTATCTGATAAAAAATTAATCAAAATTAAACAGTTACACTCGATAACAAACTTACTTGAAGTGTCACCTTGCTTCCTTCTTACTGTGTATTTTATCTTCAAGTTTTCCATCTTTCTAAATTGGAAATAGACATCATTCCACTCTCTTAATTAAACCTTAATCATATTTTTCTCAGAAGGGTGGTGTGTAGAAGTCTTGGACATGGACATAGTACTTGTGACCTTTACCCATACTTCCCTCTTATTCACTGTAAGGAAATAATAAATTTTAATATTTTATACCTTATCAGTCTAGAAAGTTAAGGTGAGGAGATTTGGGAGTTACTTATCTATATTTTTGTGTTGAAATTCAAAATAATGCTAGAGAATATTTAAGTAAGTGAGGTGATAATGAAAGAGATAAACAACTCATCAAGTAGATTAAAAACTACTTTTTTCAAATGCAAGATATAACCAATCATTTTGACTATGTGGGTTCTAGCTAGTGATCATTCTCCAAAATTACACATGAAGAGTTCCATATATTTCTAAAACCATTATTATCTTCCTCTCTCCTAATAATGATCCTGTAGATTTATGATCACTTCATATATATCTATGGTCTCATGTGACATTTATAGTGTACTAAATAGAAATGATATCATTAAAAACTATACGTCAACTGAATTGGCCAAGTGTTTCTCATAGACAAGAAACTCTTCGTCACTCGTCTCTATAGCAGGTTGATCAAAAACTAGGGGTTCCGGTACATGAAACATCAATTCATGACATAGTAATATGTAAAACCCTTATACCATTATTATATTTTTGTGTATTTAAGGATATTTTCTTTATCTAGGATTGTTCATAGAGATATTTTTCAGGTTTTCGAACTTTACATTTGATTGTACTAAAATTTATAGAACTTTTTAGTACATTATATGATTAGTAATACTAAGAAAAAATAAACTTAATTATATTTCTCCCACTATTTTAATAATTCCTAACACCCCCACACCATTAGACCCAGAATGTAGAGATTCTTAGACATTATAGGGGAAGGAATCTGAATGTCCCTTCTCACATCACAATAAACATCTTGATTAATTACTTAAAATTATTTTGGTAGGTGGTCTTATCCAAATATGGGATTTCATCTCCAGGATCCACTGAGTGGACTCCCTAATCTAGAAACCCTTACTTGGGTTTCCTCAACAACTACCCACAAGTCTCATCAAGACTAGAATGTACTAATACTCTGGTTGAAAAGTGGTTAAGTCAACATAAATATTTCATAACAACTCACCGATAAAAGTATGTGTTCCAATAAGGGTTGAAGCAATACATAGTTCTATGCTTTCTCTCATAATCATGTAATGGGAGGTTTATTCTCACATAATATTTTTTTGTCTGATTTTTTTTGAATAATTATTTATTGTTTTATTCTTTACATTTATTATTAATATTAATTGGATTTTACAGAAGGGATTGAGAAAGTAATCATAAAAAATTTATGCATAGTCAATTTAGTTTAATTCCATCTTTACATATTAGTCCATTATTTTATGTGATTGTGGTCTTGCATCCATAAAATAAATCATGCAATATATATAAAGAAATAAAGAAATCAATGATATGATCATGAGATTTATCTATTGAATGATTTAATTGGTGTACAATAATTCATCCTATGACCCTAGTTGAAAACTACTTATGTTGGTCTTGGAATTAATTACAACATCCCAACTGCCAACTTATTTATCACCCAATATTTTTCTACTTGGTTACTCCATGAACCACCTCAATCTTATCAATTCAATGAACTAACATGGTACACCTTTGAATACCCTTTTTATTACATTTTTTTAACTTTTACATGGATGAGGTGAGAAAAATAATTAGTTAAGTGGAATTAAAAAAACAACAGTGGGAATGAAGTTACTATAGCAGGTATTGTAAAAGTTATTGTAGCAGCCATAAATATTCACCTTTGGGAAACTAGTTTGGGGTTGGAGTCCTTAAGTCCTTCAGGACACCCTAAACATCCGGCATTTATGCCTTTTGAGCCACCGTAAAGACATCCGGACACCTCAAGACCATCGGGCCACCTGATGTGTATATGAAAACCATAATGATTCTACATGGGACAATCTCTAGAAGATGATTCAGAACAAGAATCATTCACCTGATCATAGATAATGGATTTGTAAGAATTAGAGGGTATGGAATTTTCTATTGGTACCAGGCCTGTGCACCTCTGCATAGGATAGCTATCCAAAAAACCACGTAAAGGTGGATTATTGATCACGATACAGGCATTGGGGAGGGGAAGTTTGAATTAGTTATAGTCTGTAATGAATTCTTTTAAGAACATCTGGTCCTATAATTTCACGAAGCCTACGGGTCATGTGAAGGTTCCCTTTCAACCCTTAAAAGAAGGATGATCAATAACTGAATAAAAAATGAAACAAAAAAATACATAGCTCTAGTCAAAGATCATGATTGTTCATAAAAATTGAACAACTATTAATTTAAACTAATTATGTAGAATTTATTTCAATTCATTTTTCAATAATATAAAATGTTCTTGAATTAATCCAATTAATTTTTCTGTTAATCAATTATTTCATTTTATCTTATTTCATACAATTTTCTTATAAATTCTTATCTGTTGTGATATTTTTTTAAAAAAAATAATTTTTTATTATATTTATAATTTATTAAAAATAGTACACTCCTTTTTACTTAGATGAAACATGGAGATTACTTATCTGGACTACCCAGTATGATCCTTATGGTGTAAAATGAAATCATATGATATATTTTGTATATGAAAAGTGTTATAATTTCATGGAATGTACTATCAATGTAACAGCTATGCCCCACTAATAGCACATTCACCCCACCCTTTAATATGTCCATTGGGCCCTAGGACCCCACAAACCACCAGCTACTTTGTAGACACATGATCCCCTACAAGGGAAGACCCATGTGCCTGAATGGATCACCATACTAATGAATGTTTTTGTAAGCCAATATATTTTTTGGATGTGCTTTATCATTACTCACATATACCCTTGAAAACATCCTAGGATATCACCAATCCTTAAACTTCATTAGTCCAAGGCTCTCTTAATTCTTGAGTTATAATCAAGTAGACTCTTGAAAATAAAGGCTCACCTTGTTTTCATGGATAATAACATTTATCCTTTTGAAACGTAAACTATTTAGGATGTTACATTTTACCCCCCCAAAGAAAAATGTCCCCATTGTGGACACTACATTTCAACCCAAGAAGTTACACTTCCTTTCTGGTAGGGTACCCTTTTGATTCTACATTATAAATTAGGCCCCAAAAGTACCACATGCACCCCACATATTAGTGTGTTCAATTTTCCATGACACACCAGGAACCACCAGTTTCCCCACATACATGTGGTCCCCCACTCGGGCCCACTCACATGCCCAACCAGATTGTTAGACTAAGGACTTTCCCCATAGTCTAACACATGTTTTTTAGTGGTCATTGTCCTCACTCATAAAAAATAATTAAAACTTTTTAGGAATTTATCTATCCTAACACTACTTCAATCCAAGGATCATATAACTATGGGGTTTAAATTAGTTTGGATCCTAAAAAGAAAGGTTAGCCTTTTTATAAAGGTTTTACATATATATATTTTTTACCCATATACATGATGGGTATTGTAGTCAAATTAATGAAGCCTAGAACACATGAATTTTGAATTTTCTTTATGATTTAATTCCCACATATTCAGTAGTATAAAATCATCATACATGACATTATAGATTCAAATATTACATAGAATTAATCAATCATTTAATATAATATAAAACCTAATTAACAGCATGTATAATCAAATTAATGACACAAGGAACTAGGGTCAATGAGGTTTTATAGAATAATTAATTAAATTTAATTTTTTCAATGTAAATAGGTAAGGTACACGACATGTGCATGATAGCCGCACAACATATACATTCCTCCGTCATGTGTCCAAAATACATTCCAAGAGACTGATTGTTTACTTTCTATGGACATATATTATGTACACTACATGTACAAAGGATACAAAATGTGTTCTTCTTGTTGCCTGACAGTAATAATTTTAGGGAATTTTCCCCTAATAATGACATTCAGTGAGAGAATACTCTTATAGTTACACCACAACATAATGGGGAAGATAGAAAGATGAATAATAAACTGAATGAATGTTCTGGGAGAATGAAGCTACACATGAGGATCCATAAGACTTTATGGGGATAGGTAGTAAACATCACAACATAACTGATCAACTAGAGTCCTATTGAAGGTTCCTGGTGTAATAGAGGCACCGATGATGGATGATAAATCAAAAAATAATTTAAAATAGAGTTTCCTAAAACCCAACAGAGGATCTTTTCATGTTAAATTTATAATAAATTTATTTATGAACTCAAGAAATGGATACCCTATATTAGGAACATTCTACAATGATGATGTAGATATTCTGGAAAAACAAAATTCTGAAATTACCATTCTTAAATTAAGAGGATCCAAGTTTTGAATCCATTTAGCAGTGACCCATACGTCCTCTTTTGATCTCAGAGTGATGCCAATTTATTTCCAGTTGATAAAATAATGAAATAAATGTCTTGTGTTATTCATGTTGATTGCTTATAGATACTTCAATATTGAATGAAGTTTTCTAACACTTCTCACTCATGAGAGGAAGAGAGGTGGAGGAATCGATAGAGAAATTTGTTGTTCATAGCGATTCTAAAATCTAGATTAACCCTACACAATAGACATAACCATCTATTAATATAGATAGGTTTTAGGTTATAATATTATTTAATTGTGTACTAGACCTTATATTATATAATAATCACTTTTAAACCCCAAGACATATAATAATAAAATTATTATTAAAATTTATAGTGTGCTCTAACATGTGTAATGATAAATATTATTTATCGATTTGAAGATAAATATTCATTTTCATTTTTGATATTAGCATGCTCTAATTTATCATCTTTATTGAATACATAAATAAATATTTTTTAAAATATTTTATTCCTCGCTAAATAAAATAAATATTTTATTCACAATCTAGTGAATACATATTTACTATATATTCATATAATAAAATAAATTATTTATTAATTAAAAAATAGTTATTTATATCCTTAAAATTTTTAGCAATCAATTAAACTTGAAAAATTTTATTCCTTGATCTTGAGAATATTTTTTATTCCATTATTTAAATACAAAAAAAATTCAATCGAGATCAGGTATCAACTAGTCTTGGTGGCATGGAAGATCTAGGATAATCATAATTGTTTATTTTTCTAGGATGTGAAGATTCATCAGAGGCTCGTATTTAAAGTAAATACATATAGAGCACTATTAAAAGGCTATGGTGGGTCTCTATCATAGTTTGAAGAATCTAGTGTAACGAACTGGTATGGATTTCCATCTATCCTAGAACTCGGCCTCATTCTCTACCAGGCCTAAACGGTGTTCTGAATCCCCATAGGCTGGAAACAAGCACCTTGAAATCATAAGAAATCCATTGGGAATGGTTTTTTCCGAAATAAAATCTAAAACAGTGGAATAAAAGAATAGATAAGTGAATATAAATAAAAATCATGCCAAATTGTCCATAACCAACATCCATGATCCACACCATTTTCATATACATGATCAATATCCATCAATAAATAGAAATAAATAGTCAACATAAAGGAGGAAAAAAACTAACTGAAAATAAAACAACTGCAAACAATCTAACATGAGTTGATCCTGAAACCAACTCCATGAAACCTTTGGTTTCTCCCCACTTCCCACCTCACCTGATGTTTTCCATGATCAACAAGAAGAATCTAACTGAATGTTTAAAGCCAAAAATGTTTTAGGTGTTAGATAAAAAATCATTTGGTCACCACAACCCACCAAAACTATGTAATTCATTTCATATGGAAATTATTCAATGTTAGATTTAAAATAAAATAAATAATACATTTCATGAAAATAAAAACAAATCCATAATCAACTTCCAAGACATTTTCCCTTTGATTCCAAAATTCGAACACACGTGTTCTGAAAACAAAGCCACCAGATAAAGAAAATTTGGAAACCAAACACTTTGTTAACATTCTCAACAATAATCCACAATTTTTTTTATCTAAATGGAAATCGTCACTTTAGAATAATTTCACTAGATAAAGACATATTTAAACCCAAAAACTATTTCAAAATCAACCATAAAGTAATCACACAAATGTCTTTAAAAATGAAAAATAATTTTCTATAAACATATTTTAAATCTAACATTAAAAGGAAAAAACCAATTCCCATGGGTTAAGCACAACAATAAGACTACATATATATAACAAAAGACATATAAAAATACAACATAAGTATAGAAGTTTCCATATAAAAGAAAGAAAGGGAAGAGATATAACCAATAACTAGACTAAACTCTCCTCAATAACTTTCTCACTAATAAAATTAATGTACAATTATCATACCCAAAGTCACTAACTTTCCAAGAATTTAACCTTATCTGAGTATAACTACCAAAACTAGCTATTGGCATATTCTAGGTCCATCACTGTCATCCATTTTTCCTACACCAGAATCTCAATGATCAGAAACCCCCTATCTGTCCCATATTCCTAACATGAATGGTGTGAAACTAAATGTGGTTAAACCGACTAGAGTAACAATCTAAATCTCCTACTTATTACCCATCCTCCCATAACCAGTAAAAAATTGAGGTGTACTGAAAACAATACATGTATATCCACAAGGAATAACAATAACTACCCACACCCTTAACACCCAATGATGAAAACCCCAAACAAATAACATAAACGTAGGTCATAACTAGAACATTCCAAGGCAATTGGATACGTAAGTTTCATATAGTGATCACATTCCCACATAAGGGGTACACAATCATAGGGTAATCAAGGGTTCCACCCTCATACACCATTTAAAATAAATGTTCCAAATGTTCCTTTAACACCAAAAAATGTCTTGGAATTTCAAGATCTTTAAAATGTACAAAAATTATATCATAAAACCATTTATAAAATTATTTAAAACACCCATGAATTTGAAACATTTCAATGTCACTCTAACACAAGGGATCTCTTATTTGAAAATCCAAAACATTTCAAAAGGCCTTTATTTCCATCCCACTTTTCAGAAGACCCTATTTAAAACATTTTAAAGAAGTCTGAAGAAATCACACATTCATTTTTACATGTTTTAAATCTAACCTTCATCAAGGTCCTTTCTCTTTGAAAACCAAAAAACTGACAAAAGGACCACCATTTCCCATAAAACCATTTAAAATAAGCCAATATGGCATTTCATAAGTGTTAAACAACATATATTTCAAATCACCATTTTAAAATCACTAAAACACTCCCTTTACAAACCAGTCAAAGGTCAACACATCAAATTAAAACAAATTTCCATTTTTAAACCTTATTTTCCCCCATTAAAAACCAAAATTATTTTAGAACACATTTCTACTCATGAAAATCATTTCAAAAATCCATAAGGCATTTTAGAAGAAGCATAGCATAATAAAAAAAAATTGACAATAACACTTTTGGAGTCGTTTCCCTATAACCAACAACTATGTATATTATGAAAACATATATTAATTATTTTTAATATTAATACAACCATATCACATCATGACTAATATTTTGTGTGACATAGTATTTGATAATGTTATAAGTGTAGTTTTCATATTGAGAGGTCATGGAAGTTCCCTACTATTATAAGACCCCAAAAGTACCACGAATGTGTTCTTAAATATGTGTTATATAGCCAGATGTAGTCATTTGAGGGACAAAAATGATATAGGCTATTAGGGGTGGAGACTCATAGGCCTTGAGTCACCTTCACATGGTGTATACCCTTGTTAATATCTAGAGTAAAATATTTTGAAAATGAGACCCGACAATAGGAAATCCCCATTTATATGATTAATTAGATGTTCCTATTTTTTGACATGTGTATTGATCCTTAGTATTTATGATTATTATTAATGAGTGTTATGAGCCCCATACTTGGATGTATTGAAAAAAAAACTATGAGAAAATATGTTCGTGAAGAGGTAGGATACATTGGGTGTGTGATGAGTAATATTCCATTACTGAATAATGTGAGAAATGATTAGTACCTTCTGATATTTAACAAAAAGTTGATATTTCAGGACCTTTATGGAAAATATATTGCCTTAATAAATCAATGTCCATGGTTTTCTATAGGAAATTTGGATTTCTAGAAGGTCAAATAAAGTGACATCGAGTACATAGGCTGATGGTACAAGAAATCATCCTACTTGATTGAAGATACCATGATAATCGGATTATATTAAATAGTAATTATTAATATGAGGTATTATGTCATTGTGACAATAACTTATTTCTCTTTGGGTGACATAGCATGTTTCTAAATGATAACCATATAAATCATACCTACTCCCCTAATGCCACTGAGGAGGAGGCCTAGAGGGTCTGACACTAAGTGTATCCAGAATCTTAGTTAAATAATATATTATTATTATTTATTTAACAAGTTGAATGAATATTATTTTTCACATGGTTTAAAAATTATTCATATTTTATTTATCACATATATCTGACCACCAGTTATTCAAGAGAATATTATATGATCCGAACAACTAATAAATATTTATTTTTTATTTATTGAATATATATTTATATACTTATTAGAGAATATTTCAGTGATATTTATTTATTAAATAAATAGTACTTACTCAAGACCTGATAAATATTATAGAGGAATTGAATACCAGGTTTAATGGTCTGGTCAGAAATAATATATATTTAATATTAGTTGATTAAATAATATTCAATTTAATTCTCGAGTTTAGCATAATTCAAGTAATATTATTACTATTACTATTAAAATTGAGTTCGGAGAAGATTAAATAAATAATAAAGGGGACTTATGAAATTATTTTTTTCTAAACCTTGAGGTATATAAAGCCAATTTTATTATTCTTTTCATTAGAGACAATTCATTTTGTGTAGTGCACAATGAGATTGAGAGAGTTTCCTCTCAAAACCTAGAGTGCTCACTCTCCCAAAATGCTCCCAATAATGGAAATAGATCTTCCTCCACCTTCCATTCTCGATTATAGAGGTGTCCAAGAGAATCCTTTAAAAGTTATTCTTATGGAGATGAATGGAATTGAGACAAGTGATAGGATCTACATCCTAGAACCAGTATATTAGTATGGTGATGGTCATATTTTTTGTGGATAAATTTTGGATCATCGCTAGATAGAATCCATTCTTGATTGCTACAATTCAATGATAGTACAATGTAAAACCTTTCCTAGATCCATCAATAAAGAAATAATTTCACACAAGTTAATTCATTGTATACTTAAATTAATTGTAAATAATGTGTGTAGATCCTCTACTTTGGTTCTGGGATATGTCTATTATCTACATTCTTTGATTTAATTATGTTTATGATGGAATTCATCGTCATGTAAATCTATGATTAATCCTAGATTATGAAAAAATATGAGTTGGGAATTAACCTCCACGTGCTCCTACTACACCTGAAACCTACAAGTGGTATTAAAGTGATCACATAATTATTTATAATTATTTAAAGATTTTTGATTGACTTATGAATTTATTATTGGTTTTCAATTCATGTCTAATCATTATTTAATCTGAATTTAACTATTTGTTTTCATTCTCTTAAATTCTCATAAATATAATAAAAATGATTAATTTTATGAACAAAATAAATTCTAAGATCTCATCAAAAGGTGATGAGGAATCTAGATGGATAACACAAGAGTAAATGTCTTTTAACATAGAGGTACATTCTGTGTGCTAGTGTTTAATTCACTAATAATTAATTAAATTCGTGTGCATTTATTACACATGGGGAATTTAATTATACACCACATGGTGATCAGTCTAGGCTAGTGCAAAGTCATCCAGAATACACATCGTGTTACTTTTGTACATAGTGTATATTCCCATAGTCATATAAGGCATGTGTATTCTCTTATGTGGACTACATGACTGGTGTTCATGTAACATGGAGAACACACTCCATGTACTCCAACAATTTCAATGGTATGGTTACATGATGAGTCCCTTATCACATTCCATAGCTAGGCAGTGAAAAAAATACATGTTGTGTAGCTCCAATGAACATGTATTGTACTTTTACCAAATTATTTAGAATTGAAAATTACACTAATTTCATGTGAATACCTTATCAAAATGTTTTCAATGTGTTCGTTAAATAGATTGTACACACCATTGGATAGGTAATATATATATATATATTTCTTATTAATTTATGTGTAATGTTTAGATATACATGTATGTATAATCCATTTTAAATTTATTACTCTATGTGAACTGAAGTGTAACACACTTTATAAATACCATGTGTTTCATCTATTCATTAGATTGATAGTATAGATCGTGAAATTATGTGATAATTAATGTATACTAATTGTCGCAGGAGTAAATTGTATATGAGTATAATAAACATAGGGTATTTCAGATATGTATTAACCATATTTCCTCCAATGTACATTTATGTACATGGTTAATTGTAAATAAATTTATTTAATTTTATTAAAATTATGATTGATGAGAATCTCAAGGAAATTAAGATTAGAATTAATATAAAATAATTGATTAATTGAAGAATATAATTAATTAATTCAAGAATTATTTATCATAAATAAGAAAAATTAGAATTGAATGAAAATTTTATGAAATTTGTATTTTGTTTCATTCAAGTGGTGGATCATGATATTAGTCCCATCCATTGTATATTATTGGTTTTATTTAATTTATTATTAAATTAAATAGTTGGACTCCATATCATTTCTCCTCTCATTACGTAAGATTCTATGTGACCATGGTATTTTTATGTAAAACCATTAACCATACTTTGGTTCCCTCACTTGTGTGTGGGTAAAATCACATTTAATGGATGTATATCTTATTTTAGTGGAGACAACTCAAGTTTGGATATGAGCAGAAACCAATCTAAGAGATATATGTAGGACGATGTGTGGAAGGTTGTGAACCATAAATTGGTCAAGGTGTTTTTACCCAAGCTTGATGATTAGTTTATCATCCTCTAGATAAATTATCCATTAGTAAAATCCCATGATCATACCACTTTATTATTTTATTTATATCAAGTTTCATGGTTATTTCATTATAGATGTTTTGCTGTGATCACATGAACTAATTAATTTTCATAATGTAATATATAACTAAAATAATTTTGATTATGTGTATATGTTATCTATGACATAGTTAATCACTTAATTAAATCCACATAATATTAAAAACCATGTAATAAATATAATAATTGATAATTTATAAATAATGATAAAATCCATTAATTATATATTTCAAGTTGGCATATACATCCACTACTTCTGTTAAATTTTTACCATAGTTGAATTTTCTTGACCAGGTGAAGTTGGGGTGCTTTCAATTATCGGGTAATTCTAACATGATGTTTTAGGTTGACATAACTTAGTTCACATAAAGGGTTAACTAAAAAAATTATGACTTGGTGTAACTGAGTGGAAATGGCTGAGGAAATAAAATTTAACGATTTTGGGATTGGGGAGTCTAGTCAATGAATAATGGAATTGTGAGTTAATGTTGTTGGAATTTGGAATGCCTACCTAAAACACTTCAAATTTCTTGACCGTCCTTTGTCGAGGTCATGAGAAGGGGAATATAGATCCTTTACACTAGAATTCCCAATCAAAAGGATATTCCCAATTCATAGTGAGTAATATTATGTTTTGATGAAATAATGGTAGATTAAAAAAAATAATTTATTTATTTATTTAAATTTTAACATGACAATTACTAAACTCTTCACATATTAGTTACAGAAACATCAATAAAAATGAATCAAAATATATAACTGTGATCCATACTTGAGAAGGATTATATTATCACCAGTATAAATTTCAAATAGTGTAAAAGGCGCTTACACATTATCCTATTCCATGAATGAAAATTTTATGTGCTAGAAGAACATATTTCTAATGCACCTAAAGATGAATCTACTAAGGAACTGTTGACTCTCTATGAGAAAAAAATTAAATGATTCAGTAGATATTTAGTGTTTCCTCCTATCACCCATTACTAGTAAGATTTTTGAGAACCATGAGGATATGGATTCGTAAAACATGATGTTTCACATCTGAGATCTTTATCAAGGGAAGGATAGTCTAGAGAGATATGACATCTCAAATTATTTTTTTACAACTAATCTTAAAGATTCGACACCATCTAGACCTCATGAAGTCAATATTATTGGATACATTGAATTCTTAAACATCTTAAGAATTAAATTAATATATGATTTACCTATAGATTTCATACATTCCTCACTACCAAGTAGCTTCTCTAATTTTATTATTAATTATAACCTGATCAATAATGATAGGATTATATCAAAACATATAATTCTAATTCTTATAATGGATAAAGACATGGGGCCTGAAAAACCCATAGTCCTCATTATTGGTAAGAAATATATGAACTTGGTAATGGGGATGAAGACTCATAATAAGTCTAAATCTCTAGAGATCCATCCTTTCAAGAATAGGAAGATCCAGATCTAGGTAATGAAAAAGGAAGTAATATGTATTGCCTGTGGAGATGAAGGTCACTAGAAGAATAACAACAACCAGAAGAAAGGATAAAGTAATGGTATATTCATTATCAAGTATAATATTTCAATATATACACATTGGATATTAGATATAGTTTTTAGTGACAATATATATATATATATATATATATATATATTCATATATGGGAACCCTATAGATTCTAGAAGATTTCTATATGAGAGGCGGATTTTTTAGCTTTCAATGGTGTGAGGATGATTTCCCTATATATCTGTAACTATCGCCATTCATTTCCAATAAAAGTGATATTGTTTTTAATGGATTGTTATTATGTAACAATTGTAACCATGAACATTATTTCTATATCATGTATATATTCATATTATTTTATTTTCAATTTTATAATTATAATTTTTTTCTTTTATAAATATAATATATTTTATGGTATGGCGCATATAAATACTGGTTTTTATATATCAAATTATTAAAAAAAATATTGAATAGAGATAACAAATCATGTTCACATGAATCATATAATTCCCATTAATGTCATAACATTCTTGGTTATGTAAACTATAATAGTTTATCCAAGATCTATCAAGATTGTTTTTTATAAACTTTTATGCTAAAATAACTTGAAATATTTTTTCCTTTATAATAGGAAAAATTTCGAAACTTATTTTCGAGGGTTGGGGTAAACGGTCCACCAAAATTTTAGTATTAGTACACACTATTTTTTGTGGAAAATTTCTAGTACAAGATAGAGGTGGGAATTTATACCTCATAAATTTTATTGATGACTTTAGCAGATATGGATATGTCTACTTGTTGACTTATAAGTCTAGGTCCTTTTAGAGATTCAACGGTTTAAGAACGAAGTAGGGAATAAAATTAGATATAAGATAGTGTGCCTGAATGCATTGTTGAATTCACACAATCATTGGTTATATTAGATGTTTATAGTCCCATAATTCACTTACTAATAGGGAGTAGTAAAGAACAATTTTAGGGTTGAACACATATGGATCACTAGAAAGAATAAACTATAAATACAAAACACATTTAAAGGATTCAACATGTTCACTCTCCAAGATTTTGATTTTCTAAAACTATGTAGTTTGGATTTAATTAAGATAACTAAGAAGTGATTAGGGTCAATTTTAAGACTCTCATGAGAAGATAATCCTAAATCGAGCTTGAAATGGTCCTATGACATTGGTTTTGATGCAGTGAAGGCATCCCCAATTTTTTTGGTCAAATCAATTGGATATATCTATATTGTAACAATCTCATATTGTAGGTATAGCTAACAACCTATATTAAATATTAATAGCTTATATGTTGAAGTTTCATAGGATAATGTTCACAGCCTTCTCAACTCCAACTGGGTTATGTTCATTCAATTTCACATCCCATGGTCAATGACGTGCAAGAGAATGTGATGAAAACATATTTTTAAACTAATTACTAGTCATGGGGTTACCGATTTTCCACTCATGGATTCATTAGGCTCAGAAACACCACTAATATCAACCCCCAACCCAAAGAGAATTATCAATTAGTTGAATTATTCATCCAAATATATGGAATATAAAACATGATAAGTATAATCATGAAATGATTCAGAAATAAGAAATCCACAATTAAAATAAGAACGAATCAAGATAAAATAATTAAACTTAATGTAAATATAATCAAACACTAACTTGTAATGAAGAAATTAAAAATTGTTAATAGGAATTAATGAATAACGTCTATCGGTATCAGAAGCGAGTGTTGAAAAGAAAGTGGAATCACAATGGATGAAGAATGAATATACAACAATTAAAAAATCAAAATTATTTTACAATATAATGGAAGGAATGAATTAAAACATATTTTGGATGATAAAAAATGAAAATGGAAGATGAAAAATGAGATCAAACATAGGTATCTAAATCCATATGTGCTATGGTGATGCAAAAATATAAATATTCCAAAATATTCTAAATGTTTAATTAATTCACATCATGTATTTTCTTTAAATTGACTTATATCTCTTCTTTTACCTGACATGTAAGGTTTACACGTCATGTACTCAATATCCATAATCTCCTTAAAAAATCTTGAATCTCATAATATCTTCAGGCTAAATATTTATTAGATAGGATCCTCAAAATTAGAACATTGTGTAAACACATCATGTTTTGTATGTGATTCACTTTTTCAGGATTTTTATTTTTGGAATTTTCAAGATTTGTATTGAATGTACATAACATGTATGTGTTTTACATCAGGTAGAGTCCACATGGATTGGTCTGTGTCTCTATAGCCATGATCTGATTGAGGACTACACATCGTGTATATTGTATATGACGTGTAAAGCACATTTTTGACACATTTCAACATTTCTTCCCCTATGTCAAAAATTGTTAATTCTTAATAAAAAACCAAAACCCAACCCATTATTTAATTAAACATGAATTAAAAAATAGAAACATGTATTGAATTAATATATATAAATTCATCTTGTCAAATTCCCCTACGTTTCAATAATTTTTTGTCCTGATGAAAAAAAATATCAATACGGATTCAAAAAGAAACAATTTTAAAACAAGAAACCTGAATTAGAACATGGAAAATAAAACTAAGTGTAAGTAGAAAAATTCAGTCCTTCAAAATCAATCTTGTAGAGAAAATCATTCATTCTTAATAGTTCAGTTCTTTATCCAGATTATTTGTTCCTTTAATTATAATTTTATAAATATTCCTTAAATATTATACCCATTTTGAAATATACCTCACAATAAATTTTACCTCATAACTCAATGTAAAATGTAAGTAGATTTATTATCATATCCTGAATACATGTTCCTAACCATAGGATTGCATTGGTTTTGTTTTCTCCACATCATAACAGAAATTGAAAAATAAATCATGAGGGCTTCAGCAAAAGTTTGAAATGATTCTGAGGCTGAGGGTGTGTGGGAAAGTGATAAAAATCATGATCAATAGTAGGTTGAACTCTAATTTATAATTAATGAAAATAATCAATGGTCTAATGAAGTAGCTCCTCCTGAAGAAAATTTGTCCATGCCTCAACATTTCATGTACTTCCATGAATTTTTAAATATTTCATCAAGAATGTACCATGTTCTGTTCTTTTTCTTTTTGTTAATTTTTTAAAAATAATTTCTAATATAGGTCTTGGATTAATCCCATAACCACATATGACCCATCATAGGATTCACCAGTGTGGTAATTTTTATTTTTTACCTTCCTAATACATTACCCAATATTTTTTTCTCCATTTTTTATTATCTTTCATTTTTAAAGGAATAAGATAATCATGGAAAACCCCAAAAGAAATAATGGACCACATCATATATGTTTGGTAAATGTTCCAATGTACTTCTCCTCAATGTTATATTCCCATTTCTATTAGTATTGAAAATTACATTAGGATTATTCAAAGGATAATCATGCATAGTACCAAGAGCAGGTTCTGATGGGAAATATGATTTAAATAGCTCCATCATAACAAGGTTATTCCTGGATACTATGTGCTAAGGATGTAAATATTTACAAGTCAGTCTTGGGAAAAATTATCTCACGAAGACTTCATCAATAATGTTAAAAGTGTATTTTTTCAACAATAACCTCAACAAGATATCAATGCATGTTCTAATTGTTTTACATGCCCCTAGGGTCTCTCATCAAATATTCTCAGAAATGAATATGAAATAATGGGTCTATAAACCACTCAAGAATGTGAGTATGAAAAATTAAATGAAATGCAATCAATTCATTGTATCCATTAATGAGTCATTAAAAAGAAATTGCATGTTTCTTGAATTAGAATTAAATTACTAACCTGAAAATTCATGCTAAAAATCCAAAAATCATTAAAAATGAGTTTCAATAGTCTCAAACCTAAATTTTCCTTCTATTTAAAAGTGTTTAATGAAATTTCTTGTTTATAGAATTATTTTAATGAAAAATCTCTCATAGATAAGTGAAAACAATAAATAATTCAAGTGTATCAACAATAATGATCAAGAAAGTCTCCACCAAACACATAATGATACAATGTTTTCACTGTTCTTGATAGAACCATGAGAGAGATATCAAAAATAGTATAGAAAAAAATTAAAATGAAATTGATATTTTAAAATTAGGGAATAAATATCTCCCTATAATGAATATCATTTTATGGGTAAACTGGTAGGATGGTGATTTGAAAATGGGATATCTATATAAATTGTTAGAAACAAAGTACCTACACCAGATAAAACATTAATATGTATGGATAAAAAATATGGAAGCAGAAAATGGTTGGTGAACATAGTTGATAATAATAATAATAAGATAAGATAAATGAAAGAAGGTGAGTATTGTGATGTTTGAGGGTCCCTATGAACAAAAACTCTAGAAAAAGTAAAAAAATGATCTTACGCACATGAATGAAATTAAAAAATAAAAATGGGTTGACTCCCATAAAGTACTAACAATGTTGTTGTCAGCCAGACATATGGAAAAAGGGATCAGTCAGTGTCATCTATCTTATCATAATTCAGCTTCATCCTGAAGGACCTAGTGGTAGTATCATCGAGAACATGGGATGCTTGGCGGGATTAATTACCTCATTAATGTATCGAGCCTGAATCTCATGTGGTAGGAAGAGAATCCAAGAATGACATGGAGGGGACCCCTGCTGAGCACGGATCTTGGGTGAGATCTACTTAAGATGGGGATTAACATCATCTATAAGCTGAGTCATTCGATATAGTTGGGATAATGGTGGTGGGATAGGAAAGTCAATAACTATAGAGGATGTAGAAGAGATAACAATATCTGAAGTAATGCCTATGTGAAATGAAAATATGCTACTATGTAGTTAATCCAAAAAATTTACCCCATCCATATATATAAGAAATGATACAACATGAAAAATAGAGTATAATTAGTACAAAAAGGGACACCAAAACATAGTACAATAGGGTTGGGGACCAAGAGATAACTAAATAGTAAAATGAAAGTTGTTGAGATCTACATAAGGCGTCCCCTCCCAAACAGTGGGTTCCTATAGCTAGATCGCCCTATCAATGTCACCCATAGTGGAAGGGGTTGGGGGATCGACAACCATGGTGGGTGTCATGGTGGTGGAAATTGGATTGGTAAAGGATGTAGGAGTCAAGGTGTTGATTTTTACTTAGGATATGTATCTTGTAGCAAGATTGATGAAGGGAACCCCAAATGGAGATGGAATGGAGGGGTCATGTCCCTACCTAGCCTACTCTGATAGGTACTCCAACTAGGCCTCACGGTCGGTAAGCTCTAAAGTAATTTTGGGTGATATGGGATGAAGTGTGACTATTTATGATGAATTTATAGTAGTATGTGGGTGTGGGTTAGAAGAGGAATCATGGATTGGGGGAGTGAGATGTGCCGGTGAATGGAATATGGAATCAATGAAATATTTCTTGCAAATTCTCTAGGATGGTCTTTAGAAAAGGGAAGTGGGTTGTGGGAATGGATGGATAGGGTGTAGATGCATGAGGGGGAGTGGTGAAGATTGTAAAAGTAGGGTAATGAGGAGTGGTGATGGGTGGAGAAATAATGGAAGTAGGTCCAGATGTTGTGGTGGAGATGGTGGAGTAGTGGGTGTAGGGACATGGGTAGGCGATGTCAGGTCGGTTGCATTCTATAATGGTGCCTCATCATCTTCCTCATCATAATCTAGTGCCCATAGGTAGATGTTTCCACTCTTCCCCAATAGCGCCATCTTATAGAGAAAAAGGAGTCTAACACTCTCCATCATGTTCTAGGAAGTGATAGGATGGTTTAGATGAAAGAGACCATGATGCCTGGCTAGATGGGTAATGAAAGATCCTCCCATCAAAATACCTTGATTCCTCCTCATCTAGTGTTGGTGGAACTCTCCAAAATTCCCTGCCATGTTTACAGCTAGGCCACCCATCGGTGAGGCAAGAATGATAACCTCAATCTGGCTCACACCCACATGAACATCATCTTATAAAAGCTATGTGGGAGATAAATCCTAATTGAGGATCTCAATAGAAAACTATGAATATGGGAACTCTTTTTCATGTAAGGATAATAAGGGATCCATAAATCTATAGATATCCTCACCCAAAGCTATGTCATATCATCCTTATTAGGCTCAAGTTGTAAAATTGGGAATATCATGGAAGTGATGAATTAGGTAGAGTAAATGTCAAGTCTGACTATAAAATCACCTAGGGTGAGCTAAAAATTCCTACTTTCGAGTCTAAGTTAGACATAGTTGATGTCCAGTTCAATGGTGGAAATGAAATTATGGAAGATATCCCAAAATTTCTCCTCACACACTTTAGTGATCGGAAAGAGATGCAGTTGGTCGATGAGGTCAAGGACCATATAGTGGATCTGAATTTTCTCAATTGCCATGAGGTCTAGGTCTTCTTGGTCCTCACAAGATTCTCTTGGTGGTGGACAAACATAACCTGGTTCTCAACTAAAGATAATCATAGGTAAGGTTGGAGGTGAGGATGGTAAGTTCCCTATGACCCACTAGATGTCGAATGTGAATCATTAGAGGAAGAAGTGGTGTTAGAGGTAGAGCCTGATGAGGAGGTGGAATGATCTATAGGCAGTGGAGGTTGAGAAATTCTCATCTTTGGTGTTGGAGGTGTCTCATTATGATCAAGCACACATTTGGAAGGAGTGGTTCATGTGGTTTTTCTGTAGGAGATGTTGGAAAGGTAGTGGAGATGAGAAATATAAGGATTGGGTGATGTCGGAATGAGAGGATCAGGGATGATGTGGGATCAGTGAATGGTGGGGAGGAGTGGGTCATCCACTAAGGTGGGTTGTGTGCATAGAAGAGAAGGAGAGTGGGGTGGGAACCTAGGTTTCATGGTATTTTTATGCATCCATGAAAATCACTCATCTTGTATTAGAAACATGATTTGTAATACTGGAGATATTATTCTTTCATGTGTTTGACATTTACATGGAATATAAAGGTTACACATCATGTATTTTTAATTTTTCACAACATTTTAGTACAAGTAATTTTTAAATGCCTCTAGCTATGTTAATATCTTCATAAAGACTAAAATAACCTACAATATCATATTAAACCTAGTAAGGGTTTCCTTCCATCTGGTGGTTTATTTATTTTCTAGATCTATACATGTTTCAATGCAGGATACTTAAACTATGAAGAGGCATCATTTGTAGAATAATTCTTTAAAATAGAGGGGACGAAAGGTGGGATAGCCTCCCTCAACATAGGTGCAATTCAATTTTCATTATTATGTGAATTGGATCCCTATCTAACATAATATAATTTTTTATTTCCATTTGTTCTATTTACGTGGTCATATTTCTTATCAATAAGTTATATGGATTCACAACTTAATGACTCTGCACTTTTATTATCACCCTTCCCTAAATCAATCACCACATGTTTTTTGATAACTTTTATTGTCAATCTCCCTGAGTTATCATCATTCACCACTTTCCCAGTGGTGAAAATGATCTTTTGAGAATAAGGATAATATCTCATTCTTCATCCATGTCTGGGATGAAGAAATCGGAAGAGAAAATTAATTTACCAATTTTTACTAAGACATACTTGAGAAATCATGGAGGATTCTTGATTGAGCCATCGGTAAGTTGGAGGGCTACTCTTGTTGATTTTATTTCACCGAGGCCCATCTTCTTGTTGACACTGGTGGGCAAGAAATTTATTCTAGATCCTAGATCACACATGTATTTATCAAAATTACATGTCCCCACCATTATTTGAATTTAGACACTTCTAGGGTCTTTAATTTTTGGAGTTAGCATCCACTAGACAACTACAGAGCATTATTCATCTAGTGAGATGACTCCTAATTGTTTCATATTCCTTTTAATTGAGATAATTTCTATAAATAATCTTTCATAAGTTGGTATTTGAAAAACTCCCTATACAAATGTAATGTTGATGTGTTATTTTTTAAAAATATCAAGGAATTTTTTATATTTTACACCCCTTTTGGCTTGTATCATCATTTATAGAAAGGGTTACAGGGATTATATGGTGGTAGTACCACATAAACATTGTTCTTATAAGTAATTCTCTATACATGAGATTTTCCAGTTGATTCTATCTCTTGAGTTCTCTTTAGATTAGAATCATCATATTATTCTAAATTATTTTTCTCATCACCACATGGATTCTGAAAGTCCATCATCTTTTCACTTCTAAAAAATAGATTTAGTCTCCTCCATAAGATGAGCTTTGGTATTACCAATAAAGGTACTTGGTAGTCAATTAGATAAATTCTTATAGATCTACCCCATTTGATGATCTTAGTTACATAGGGTATCCTTTTTGTTTTGAATTTCAATCTCTAAACTTTTCATCCATTCATTTTATTTATACATGAAGGTAGTGAGTATGTTTTAATTATGAAATTGAGGGGTTGGTCTTGTTGTAGTGGTCTTAACTGAGCTTGTTGATACTATAGATGTTGAGCTGGTGAAAACTACTGAGATCAAGAAAATGTTTGTTAATTTTTTTTTGTGGTTGAGGAGATGGTCCTTTTATTGGGTACCAAGGTGGTCCCTAATACAATGGTGGAACCTTTGCACTCTTATCTAGAAAATAAACTTCATTTTATTTCTATGGCTACTAATCTAGTCTCTAATTATAGTTTTGTTATTGATATTTTTGGGTAATTTGTTACTACTAATTTTTGCTATAGCGTTAAATGTAATTAAAATATTGGAATTTGGTTTAATCTAAGACATACTCATAGTTTTAGTATTGGTTTGGACCTCTACACATTTCACAATAATGAATTTCCATCACTATAGTAGGAGGGGTGGTGGTGTAGCAGATAATTTGAATGACTCGTGCTTCTTTTAAGAGCCTCCACTTGGGCTCTGAGGTTGGAACTCTCCTCCACATGGTGGATTCCATGCTGAGGTACTCCTCAATCAGCTTTCCACGTATTGGAATTGTGGAGAATTTGTATAGAATGGTTTGGCCCACTTAAGGCATCTTAAGCATGAGTCCAACAACAATAGAGGCATCTACTACAGTTCATGCATCTAGATATATTCTCGGGTATAACGTTTAATGATGAATCCACACATCATTTCCATGATGTGGGAGCTTTTTGGTGAGCTCCATAAATTTGTTCCATGCCTCCAAAGATGTTTATTCATCTGCCTGGGTGAGGTGTTGAATACCATTCCTTAACATCCACACTCAGGTGGGTGGGAAATATTTATCAAGGAATTTCACGGCTAGATCATCCCATGTCATTATCAACATTGGTGTTTGGATTTCAAACCAAGACATGGATTTGTCTTGTAAGGATAATGGGAATAAATGGAGTCTTATTTCCTCAGATGACATTCCCTAGTTACAAAACGTATCGTAACCCTCAAAATATTTGTAAATGTGATTGTGGGGGTCATCACTTTGAATCCCATTGAATTTACCCATGTTCAATATTATCTAAATTATTCTAGATTTTATTTTTAATGAGTGTTCCGGAATTGGGGGTCACAGAATTTTTTACGTAGCACCACTAATGGATGGGAATACCTGATCCAATATAGTGCACTCATGTAGCACTGGTCACTCACACAGATCTTCTAGTGTCACATGTTAGGGTTTCTAATGGTGTGGTGGAATATGATAATTTAACTCATCCATTGTGAAGTGGTGGTGTGCATAAATTTTTTTAACAATCTCAAGATCAAAAAGGAGAAGTTCACGACCATCAAGTCTCTTTGAACGAGTAAGAGGCCACTTAACCATATATTAGATGATAAAGGGATAGAAAGTACACCTGTGTCCCGAAAGAAGAAAAAATTAAAAATAACAAATGGGAGGAAAAGAAGAATGGAAGAGGGGGTGAGGTAATCACATGTTTGATCAGAAGGATAATGTTCTTAATCTACATTGATCCCTATACCTAATTCCTAAATTTTATACACCTATGCACATCATTAAATTCACATGGGAATTGATAAAATAAGAAATTTATAGTCCCAAACTAAACTTTCTAATCAAGAATAGTAAAGAGGAAGTATGGGATCAAACCCACAAGGATAACTAGAAATAAAGAAACCATTTATACATAACCATTGAAAAGGATTCCTCATGTTTATGTTTTAAAATTTTGTTTTTCTAAAACTAGGTAGTTTGGGATTAATTTATGTGACTAAGAAGGGATCAGGGTAAATTTTAGGGATCTTGGTAGAATATAATCCAAAATATAGCGTACAATAGTCCTAAGCCTAAGGATGTGAAGAAGTTAATGGGTAACCAATTAGTTTTGATCAAACCAATTGGATCTATTTATGCTAGAATTATCTGTTGGTCTTAATATATCTAAAAATCTAGATTCATTACGTAAATATTATATGCCTCATGATTCATAGGCTAATGTCAATAACCATCTCAACACCAAATTGAATAGGTCTATTCAATTTCACCTCCCATAGTCTAGGCTATGCTATAGAATGTGATGGAAAAATATTTTTAAACTAATTACTAGTCATATGGTTAACAAGGTTCAACTCATGGATTCGTTAGGCTTAGAAACTCCCATGATCTTTCCCCATAACTCTAACTAGATTATCCATGCATTATGCTATGGATCAAAAAATGAATAAGAAACCTGCAAAGCATAATCAGGAAACGATTCATAAATAGGAAATCCATGATTAAAACAAGGAGGAATCAACATAAAAATGAAATGATTGTAAATAAAATAAAATACTTTCTTGGAATGAAGAAACATTGAAGTAATGGAAAGAGTTGGTGAAATGAAGAAATCCATATATAAATTGAGCATAAAAACGAAATAAGAATCACAACAGAAGAAGAGTGAATGTGGAATAATTAACAAATCCAATTAATTTAACTGATAAATGTTTAGAATTAATAAAAACTGAGTTGTCATTGAAAAAAATATAATCATGAAGAAAAAATCTGATAAAATGTAGGTATCAAACCTATTATTCACTACGATGTGATAAAATATAAATTGGTTGAAAGATTCATGCTTTTTAAAGAATTTACTGTGTGTATTTTCTTTATGTGGATTTCTATTTTGACTTTTACATGACATTCAAGGTTTACACATTGTGTGTAGATCCATAATCTCTTCTAATAATCATGAATACCACAAGATCATTGAGATAAATCGTAGACCTAATGGGATATTAAATCTTCACACATCATGTAAACTCTACACATTGTGTATGTGATTCACTATCAATAGGATTCTGATTTTGAAAAATATTACCTATTGGAAACGATATACTTGTATTATAGCGTGTTAAGGAATAGTTGAAAAAGTGTTTCTCCATGAAGGAAGTGGGTGTACCACCACATATTTTAGGGATCATGATCATTCATGATAGATTCAAGAGGCTTGTTGGACTATGTCAAAATACATACATTGACGAGATACAAAAGATATTTAGTATAGAATAATCCAAGATGTGATTGGTTCTACTATCACATGGTATAAATAATTCTAAGAAAATGTATCCTCAAACAAAATTAGGGAAATAGATAATGAGTAAGATCTCATATGCTTCAACGATGGGATCAATCAAGTATGTCATGTTGTGTACTAGACTTAGTGTCACCTATGAATTATGAATGGTAGGAAGGTATCAAGAAGATATATGAGAACAGTATTAGTCTACTATTAATTCTATCCTCATGTGTCTGAGACGAACTAAGGATATGTTCATGGTGTATATTGGAGATGGGAAGAAGGATGTCAGGTGTTATATTGATGCTACTTTTCAAATAGATCACAAAGATCTAATGTTAATGTAAGGATATGTTTTCTATCTCAATGTAGGAGCTATGATCTGGAAGAGTTCAAAAGGATTGTTTTCACTGATTCTGTAGTGGAATATGACTATATATAATCTTATAATTTCTCCAAATAATTATTTTTAATATGATACTTTTTCACGTAAATTTATGTGGTACCTATAAGTAAACACCCTATCACATTGTATTGTGATAATTCTATAGTAGTGGCTCTTGAAAAGGATATAACATCACACCAACAGATAAAGAACATACTTCATAAGTATCACTACTTGGGAGAGTTTTTTAAAAGGGGGTGAAGTTGTGGAAAGCAGATTTCCCACAGAGCTAGTGGATTGAAGGTTGTTAGTAATTAGCTCTAGTTCAGCTGGGAGTCTCATGGAGTTGGTTCCCTACAACCAACTTCTATGTACATTATAAAAACTCGTATTCATTATTTTGGGATATTAATAAAATCATTATCGTATCATGATAGTTCTTCTATGTAACATAGTATGTGATAATGTCATGAGTGTATATGTCACATAGAAAGGTCATTGTAGTCCCCCACTATGATGAGAACCCATAAGATCCATGATAATATTATTAAATATATGTTCTATAGGAATATGAAATACTTTGAGGGACAAATATGATATATGATATTAGGGGTAGAGACTCATAGGAATTTTAGATACCTTCTCATGGTGTATTCCCTCAGTAATATGCAGTTTAAGATATTAAGTGTATATTCCCTCTAGCGGTGATCCACATGTGTTCCAAAAATCGTCAGACTCCACCGAAGGAATCTCCAAGTGCTAACACATCATATCCTTGCAATTTCATCATCCATCATTGATCGCTATGAGAACTTCTTCCAAAGCATTCTCTCTGATCTGGTGGAGAATGATTTCTCTCAGTTCTTGGGAGAATTCATGGATAAAGGATCTCTATCGGGTTTGAGGGAATTATCCAAATCTATTGTGCACAACCAAAAAATGAATCGTCTCTTTTGAGAAAATAAAATATTCGTTTTTATATATTACTAGAGTTAAAATAAAATAATTTCACAAGTTCCCTTAATTATTTATTTAATCCTAGTTAAACCCCATGTCAAATATTAATAATAATGTCATTATTTCTAGATATTCACTTAACATTCGAATTAAAATTAAATATTATTCAATAAAATAATATATTATATTTAATATTTTTTAACAGTTCATTAAAGTCAGCCTTCCATTCCGCACAATATTTATCATACCATGAATAATGTATTTTTATTTATTAAATAATTAGCCATGCATTATTCTCTAATGAATATATAAATATTATATTCAATTAATTAAAAAAGTGTTTTTTAAATATTATCCTCTCACTATATTTTCTCAAAAAACTGGTGACAGGATATTTTCAATCCAAAACACATGAATATTTATTAAACCACATGCGGGGTTAATATTTAGTCAGCTTGTTCAATTATAAGTAATAAAATATTATTTAACTAAGTTTCTAGATACACTTTGTGTGTGGCCCTCTAGTCCCCTTTCTCAATGGCTTTAGGTGAAGCAACCTAAAGTCGAAGGATAACATCTAGAAACACGCAAGGCACCCATAGATAAAGAAGATAATTTCACAATGACATGTTACCTCATACGGACACATACTGAGTAATATAATCCCTTTATCATGATATCTCAAATCAATAATGTTTCAGGTTGGTGTCATCAACCTATGTTCTCGATTTCTCTTTCTTTGAATTTACAAAAAAAACATCCTTGTAGAACTCCATGGAAATTGATTTATTAGGACATATCATTTCCATCAAAGGTCCTATGATATCAAATTTTATTAATAAATATAATGGTAGAAGAATTTCTAGAATTATTCATTAATGGAATATTAATCATGGTGTTCCCAATGTATCCCACCTCATTGTGAACATCTGTCACCATAGTTTTCATTAATAAATCATAGTATATGACTCATAACACTCACTAATAATAATATTCATGTCTAAGAACTAATATACACATTCCTAGATAGGAAGATCCAATGACAAGTATAAATGCGGATTTCAAATTAGTGGGTCTTGGTCTCAAAATATCATTCATGATATTACCAAGAAAGTATATCTTGAGAAGATGCCTTAAATTCCTAAGAGTCTCCACCCCTGATAGCCTGCATCAATTTTGTTTCTCAAAAGATATCACCTTTTTATTGAAAATATATTTATGAATGGTGTCGTACTACGTTTGGGTTCTAATCATAGTAGGGAACTGCTATGACCTTTCAGTGAGACAACTACTTTTAAGACCTTATCACACACTATGTTACACAGAAGAACAATCATGATGTTATAATATGTTTATAAATATTAAAAAACTATTAATAATGATTACCATAAAGTAAAATGAATATGGTTCTAGGTCACCAACTCTACCATGAAGAACCTAGGAAGAGCCAAACCCAAGGAATTCCTAGGAAAAACTCTTACCATCGAGAGAGACTTTGTAATCATAATTTTCATTGAATTATATATGTGAGTGTGATATTAATAATAAAAACACATATATCAATTTTTTGGTTTGAAAAAAATAATTAGTATTTAGTGTCTAGTAAAAGACAAGTTAAATTTATTAGTGTAAATTTTATAGAGTTTATATAACTACACAAGGAAAAATGAATGTACATACATATAATTTTATGATCTTACATATATATGTTAATAATTAAATTAATATGTGTGTATGTAAATATATTAATATATTGATATATATTTATGTACCTGTATTTTGACATATATATATATATATAATTAATAATTTTTATATATATTTATCAATGATTATTTTTTCTTATATTTTATTGGTATAAAAAATACAGAGTAAAAGTTATTAAAAAAAGGACCATAAAATTTATGTTGAAAATATGAACCTGTATATGAAAAGATAAAAGTCATTTTTTTTATCATATATGGGTCTGTAATTATTTTCATTGAAATCTTGGTAGCAGTGGTGGTGTTGAAAAAAAAATTAAATATCTTATGAGCCAAATCATTTATATGGAAACTAATAACAAAAATGAATAATAGATGATGAGAGAGGATGAGTGTGAAGTGGATGGGTGGTAAAAATGATGTTGTTTTGGGGAGGCTGGGTAAATGATGGATGGTGGGATGTTGGTTCGTCACATGTCACCATCATCACCTAGTAATTCCTCCATTTTCAGTTGGTAAAAGGAGATATTAATGATCCGAGCTAATAAAAAAATGACTTCAGTTTCACTGTTTGAAATAGGCCGTATAGTCCACTAGGATATAGCTTATTCCAGTGGACTATATATGGATTGGATGGTCTAGTTAATAATCCTAAATCAGAGATGAGTTTATTCCTATCTCGGTGGGTGGGCCTCTACTAATTTATTCCCATTTTGTAATACAAAACCACATCATTGAATTTTACTCATCTGGAATGGTGTCGTCATCTTAGAAGACGCCGTAGTCTATCTTGTTGGTTCATGTGAAGTATCTCTTATATTACATTACATATTTAAAAATTAGTTTTTTAAAACAATTCAATAGATAATGAAAAAATATTTATGATTACTCCCACCCTAGGAAAGTGCAGTTAATAAAAGGTTCCACTTACATTTCATAGATTTTTTTCTTTTTTCCACAGTAAATTTGATCCTATTTTCATGAAATGTATTCTTTATTAATTTATGATATGAGTGGCCAAAGCCAGAGACCCAAACAACATTAATGTATCTACACAACGCGTGTATATATGTAATTTACAAATTAATTTTATAAAACATTATATCTTCTTATACAATTTTATAATGTATTTAAATAAAATATAAAATAATCTTAGTTCATAGTATAGATTTAATTAATATTAATTTTTCATAAATAATTAAAATAAAATTGAGAATAATTTTATATTCTAAATTTACTAATATTCATTATTTTTAATTTTTATGTATATTCTAAAAATATATAAAATATTTATTTATATATACTATATATTGTATTTATTTTATAGTATAGATATATAGTACACACACTCACACAGATATAATTAGAAATATATATATGTGTATATTAAGAATTATAAAATAGAAAAATAAATATGTTTTCACATAAATATGAATTAAATTTCATTAATTTATACATTAATTTATATATTTCATATATCTATATTTTATAATACATTTATGTAATTAAATTTATACTTATAATGATAAAAAAATATAAATGAATACATTAATATACATAAATGATATAAATATATACACATGTTTTATTGTGTAAATGTTATTTATTCTTATATATATAATATTATATTATACATTTTATCCATTATGAGTGTTAAAAAATTGCTAATAAAGGTCATTGTCTATCAAATGCTAAAAAATGAACCAACTAATCTTACCATTTATCTGTATTTTTTAAAAACTTCTGTAAAAACCATCACTCTTTTTCTCGATTTTGTAGTAATAACACATGGCACTACAATAAATTTTTAAGGACTTTAAACATTTCCCATCACTTAAAAATAATTAAAAAATGATCAAACTTTATTAGTGTAAAAAAATACACATAGATAACTTAGTATTTTTCTATGCTTTCTTGAGCCCAGACTATAAAAAAACAAAAACATCAAACATAAAAATGCATAGGAAATTTAAATTTCATAGTCACATTAAACATTCATGATCCAATTCTTCCTCAGTGATTCCTTTCGAGTCCAACACATAAGGCCTTCTAATGTTTTCAGTACAAAAAACAAGGTGATTAGAAGGGGGTTTATGGGGGGTTAGGTACAATCGCCTCTAAATTATTCTTCTATATAAATTAGAGGGGTTATGAATAACCCCCGCTAATGATCGAATTTATAAAGGATTCACAACCCCCACAAAAAATTTTACCATTTTTTCACATTTGGTTAGATTTTAGAAGCAGTTATGTCAAAACTACTACTAATTTAATAACTATTGGTTTTATATGTTTGGTTATATTATAGAAGTGCTATATATATATATAATATTCAGTTGGATTTTTGAGGCAATATATATTTAATATTTGTTTTGATTTTAGAGGCTATATATATAATTGAATTTGTTTTTTTAAAGATATTGCGGGGTTCACAACCCCCTACTATCTTAATTTAGAGGGGTTTCATGAACCGCTACTAAACCCTTATATTATAGGGGGCTTTGAACCTCCTCTAATGTGATAAATTAGATGTGGGTTTGAAGCCCCTGGAATGTATGAAATTATTGGGGATTCATGAATTTCCATTAACCACTTTATTTAGAAACGCTTTTGAACCACCTCTAATTTACGACATTAGAGGGTTTCTTGAACCCCCACTATTTTCTAAAAAAAAATCCTTAATATATTTATATATATACATTATCAAAAGATTCAAGAGACAAGAGAGAACACTCCTAAAAAATTTATTTGAAAAATCAAAATGCCGGAGAAAAGAGTGTGGAATGGGAAAAATAAGGACAATCCCTCATCTATACATGAAAACTATACATCCCTAGTAGGTTAATTCTCAAGATAATGATTAGAATAATCACTATTATAAATAGATTCCCAATCCGAAATTTAATTTCTTTGATTGAAGAGCACAATGTACTTCTCCCTAATCTTTTGCTTCTCCAGGGTGATCCCTTTAGAAGAATACCTAGTGGACATTCGACCATTCCCACTAGCCCACTCATCACCACCACATCCTCAACCACAATTTTGTGGATGAAAACTCCAGTGCCAAGTCCTTACATGATGACAATACCCTCATGGATCTACCCTCTCCAACAGTAGAGGGGATTGTCCATTATCAAATTTAATGAAACTCAGCGCATCCATCTTATCAGGATGATGAGTAGACAAACCCATCTTATCTTTACCCTTCCTACCAGAGGAAGTCAAGGCTCTTTCATGGGTTGATTCCCTGTAAACTTGACCTTGAATAACATTTTCAAGATACTCCAAATCATCGGAATGAGAAACAACATCAACATGCTCCTACTCTCCTATGACATCCTCCCGGTCCAAGTTTCTATCTAGAACAACTGATGTAAAACCATGCTATCAGGTCATCAACACCTCATCATAATCCTAAACTATGCCCATAGGGGAACTCTCTCCATGTAAACCACTCCCTGTCATTCCAACCTTAGAATGATCCAAAAGAATCCCGGCTTCATCAATCTCCACATTGGAGAATAGAGCATCCCCGATAGATATGGTCTCTTGAATTCCAACTGACTTTCAATTTTATTTCTATATCATCAATTCTTGATCATTCTATACCTCCGCAATATCCTCCTAATTAGAAGGGCCACTACCTAACCCACCAGGTGGTTGCAGATCCATAAGCCCTTTGCCATGCCACAGGTTTCCTTTTTCTGAAACCCACAAAACACCACTCGACACAGTTCGAGTATGATAAGGGTGTTGTGAGAAAGTTATTCCCTTCATATCATCCTTTCTTCGGTAGTGGGCTGCGAGGTTCGCCTTCATTCTACACTTCTCACATAAAGCATTCCTCCAACAAGAAGCCGACAACTGACCAACATCCATACACAAGTCACAAAACACTGGTTTCTTCTCAAGCTCAACATCAATGAAAATATCTTCTATAAAATTGGAAATAAAAACCATATCAATCATGGTGAAGTGAAGATAAATCTCCACCAAAAACCTATAGAAGTGTCCAAAACACACCTCCATCTCCATACTAAGTTGAATAGGAGTCAAAATTTCTTTAGCAATATCATGGAGAATCATCGGGAGCCAGAGGATCCAGTTGGGTCTATGAAGACTGATCCAAACCTATGAAAACATGTTCCCTACAATGAATCCTTAAAGTCCATCGACCACTCATGCAGATGAAACCAAAGAGGCCTCAAATGTATAGATCCAATTCTGCACACACACTTCATATCCTCATCCGAAGAAAAAAATTATTGAAAAAAAACCTCTACTAAGGGATACACACCTCCAAAAAGAGAGCACCATGAAAATGAAATCAGACAGATCAATTCATCAATCTTTCATGGATTTCACCCTTAGGAATGATGCGGCACACAATCAGGTATGTTTCTCACATTTCAATCCTCTCAGTAAAAGTAACCTGATTCCCCTCAACTTGCGCCACCGATCCCTTTTGGGGAATTTTCCTAAAACCAAAATCCTTTAACATTTCTATGTCTGAACTGACCCCAACATCTATAGAAGAGCTATGCAAACCGGCTGGAGAAAACACTGGTCGACACACATCCACACCAGATCCGATAAAATCCAAATGTCATGGTAAAACTGAAGTAGATCAACACACCTCAACCACTCACCGCATTCTGATAGGAGATGCGAGATCGGCCGATTGAAGTCCAGATATGAGGTCCACAGTTTGACATAGACTAGTCAAAGCCGATTCCTTACCAGATGCAGGTAAGACCGAAATCGAACAATAAGGTAACCCTGATGTAGATGCCTATCGTTGAGCACTATCAGCCAGACTACTATCATACATAATATTGTTTCCAAGGAATTGAGCAATAGATGAGGTAGTAAGCATCGTGATGGAGGAACCCTAGAATACCAAGGAATCATCACTACCATTAGAGCACCGTAGAGAGCTCCCACAACCCATCTTTCATATATATATATATATATATATATCTGTATATAATTAAAATAAAATATATAAATTTATCTAAATACATTATGAAAAAATATTACATAAATATGTTTATATAAATACTTTTTATGATTTTATTTAATCATATTTATATGTATACATTGATATAATTATATAATGTGTACAATAATATATATTTATTTCTATAGAATTTTTTATCATATAATGTTAATTATAATATGAAAGAGTAAATATATTATACAAATATATACCAAAAAATTATTTATTTGAATAATGTATCATATATGAGCCTGGTAGTTTTTATAATTTATATAATAATAATAGTAATAATAATATTATTATTATTGGATAATACATATACGAACAAACACATGAATATAAATAAACATATATGTAATTATATAAATAATTTATTTTCTTTTCTGTATATTATATATTTTTTTTGCATAATATATAATATAATTTCATTCAATTATATACATGAATGTGTAATATACATCATGCATACATATACATACAAATAAATATATAAATACATTATACATATACACACAAATAAATATTTAGAAATAAATATATTAATTTTTATTAGTATACATATAAGTATTTAAATTAATATATTAAATATAAATTTGTATACATACAATAAATATATATAAATATAAGTATAATTATTTATATATTTGATATGTAAAATATATTTATAAATAAATATACAAAAAATTTCATCTTTACAGGATTATTAAATTAAATTATATGAATATATATAATATAATACATATATATATAATTATTTTAAACATAGAATATATTAATTTAATGTATATTAGTTATAATATAATATAAATATATTAAATTGTATACACATATAAATATTATATGTATATATATATTTTTATACATTGAAATGTATTTATAAAATAAATTATATATATTTGTATCCGTATAAATATGTAATATATATATTATTTTAACATTGTATATAGAAATATATATATATATATATATATATATATTTATTTAAAATTCATTTCGGTAATATATAAATATATAATATTGAAAATATATAATTGTGTATACATATAAATATATATTATATATTATATATATTGATAGTTTTGAGTTGTTTACATATAAATATATTTGTATGTGTATAAGTATATATTATTTGTCAATATATATATATATATATATCATATATAGTGATATATATATATTGACAAATGATATTTATGTATATTATAAAAAAATAATAAGAAAAAAAATGAAGACATCAATTTAAATTAATGCATATATAGGTTATATATTTAAATGAATTTAACTATATTATAAAAATAAAATATATTTGAATAAATAATAATATATATATATATAAATATATTCATGGGTATAAAATATAATGAAATCAAAGATTGCATAGGGGTAGTCCTTTAGCACATGGTGTAAACTAGTTTTGAATCTCCATGGAGGAATTTTTATATAGGGGCAAGCATGCTTTATTATTGGGACTGGGGAGGCCATGGCCCCCTCTTGAAATAGAATGGGGTGGTATTGGGTGCTCATTGGACATGGATGGTGGGGGAAATAGACGGGAAAGCATTGGGTATAGGATGGAATCGAGGGTGGGGTGAGGCATGGGAGGTGTACTAAAAGGGAAGGTGGTGGACTAGACCGACAGGGAGTGGGGGAGACTATAGAATTGGACAAAGAAGAAGGGATCTATTCTATTTATGAGAGAGAGAGAGATAGAAGAAAATATAGGGGTGTTGTTCACAACAACCCCTAAATTATTCAAGATTAGGGCGGTTGTAACTACCTCTAATTGAGTTGATATATTAGTGGTGGTTAAAACATCAAGTAATTGAAGAGTTTCTAGAAAATTTAAACCAACATTATTGGGGTATTAAACCCCATTTAATATATCTGCCACTAAATTGACAATGAATTTACCACCTATTCCTCAAAATCACCTATAAAACACTAGGCGATAACATTAGTTGTTGTTACTCACAACCACCGCTAATGTGTTTAGAGGAGTTAGAACCCTTTCTAAACAAGAAAACAACCCCCCCTAATTTTGTCATTTTTTAGTGTTTATACTGAAACCAATTGGTGAGTAGAACATCAAAACCAATATGTCTTCCACCACTAATTATTGAAATCAATGTGGGATTGAGTTTCCACCTGAAAATCCTCCCTTCAAATAAAATACCAAACAACTAGGACTCCACTTCAAAACAATCCACCAGATCCAATCATCTTGCACTTGAACTATTTTTTCTCTCTTCTCTAGGGCATTCCACCTAACCACTATTATCAAACATCCTTTTGATACTTGGAACCACCATGGATCCAAATTCTTTAAATTTATCCAATATATATATATATATATATATATATATATATTTGGTTTTGGGGGGTCTAAGTACATCTAACACACACACACACACCTCACACATAGGATGGAAAGGCAGACCATATCCAACATAATGAGATAGACCCCCAATCAATCCAAATTTATTTATATGGATGGTTGAAAGGCCTAGTTGGAATAAAGAACAATACATGACCCACATAATATTTTTTTTACTGCCTAAAGGAAAAAAATCCCAGGAGCACATAGACCGCATGTTCTGACCCAAAGGCCCGACCAATGTAGACCAGAATCACAAAATCCCACCAAATGTATTCACGATGACTTCACAATTATCACACAATCCACCAACTACATCATCCCATCAACCCACCACCACCTTTCGCCACACCAGAGACCTTCCTCGATGTCAAAATGTCATCATCATCCCTACATGAAGGTCATCGACTATTTATTCGACCTTGCCATTTCCACATTAGAGGCCTTTCCAAATCCAACACTGAAACACATCATCCCCTCTAGACCCTCCATCAAGCGGGACACATAAGGCTACCGTGGATAGAGAAAAATAGAGCCACTAGTCATTGTTATAGTAAATACAAAAATTCGGCCCGCCCATACATGGGAAACAATTCTACCACTCACATCACAACAGAACTATTATAACATGGGTTTGATAGAACTTATTAGGATCTAATTCATCCTAGACTATTCCTTCTAGGAACAAAAAAAAGAACTTATGGGGTTCTATCATGAAACCAATTGGTGATAGGATTATCTCATCCAAGACTATATGTCATCAATTAATCACTATAGAAACTGATGTGGGATTCAGTTTGTGCCCTTCAGTGACTTCATTGGAAAATATAGAATCCAACATCTTTAGGAACTCGATGATGCATTCCACAATGCAAAGATAACTTTCAAATTTACCACACAAGAAACATATTGAAAATGATAAACCACTAAATGTTTAACTAGCCTACAGACCTTCTATAGGAGGGACCTTAATCATGAAAAACTATCAACCAAATGATTTAATTCAAGAATAAAGACCATTGATCCCAACTCAAAAATCACATATGGTCTCTACCAAAATATATATTCCTCAATCTAATTGAACCTCACCCATGTCTTCAAAATGCACTCCATATATATTTCCCTCAATGAATAAGTCTCCAACAAATCTTCCCTTCTCTGAAAAAATACACATTTATGATCATGCAAGATCGTCCAAGAAACCATGAATAGTTTTTCCATTATCTCCACCCCCTCACATATGTATATTTCTTGTATCTATGGAAATCCCACATATGCATGAAAAATTTTCCACATCACATTACCACACCACCCCAACTTTTCTTGTCAAACATCCAAAACACATGATCCCGGTCCTCCCACATAAAACACCATTTATAGAACATAGCCAACCACATGTCATTCCTCAATAATAAAACACTTTATCATAGGGAACCATTTGTAAAACACTAGGAAAAATTATTCACTTTATGTTGATCACAAATAATCTATTGCCTTTTTGAAACAAACAAATAAATCACTACAACAATTTGACCCTTTAACAGTACACAAAAGCACTTTAATAGCCCTAAAAAGATCTATTTTCGTTAGTTTTGTTAAAGGGGGACCTTTATCAGCTATAAAATAGAGCTAATATGGGAAGTGGGTGGGGAATTTATCAGCACTAAAAATCATTGATGAATGACATACTTCTGTAGGGTACTATTTGAATAATAGTACACTGTAGCAAATACACCTATATATAAATACACTATAATGAAAATTTAAAATTTAATTCAAATAAATTTTACATCTCAAATTAAAAAAAAATACTTTACACCTAATAAACATTGATTATTATAATTACATTTTCAATTACTATCAAAAAACATTTAAAAACATCAATGTTTCAACATCTTTGGTACCCGTAACCCCCTATCAAAAAACCCGACCATGGTATCAGTTGCTAAACAAACCAACCCAACCATTGAAAAAGAATCCACCTATATATGAAAAATTATATTATGTTTGTAATAATATAAAGAAATAAATTAAACATAAACATGAAGGAATACATTAATAAAATGTAAATTTTAAATAAAAGGGAACACTTAGAGAATTATCAGTCATACCGTGCATCAGATTGAGGTGGGGAAGATTCCTACACATCACAAATGACTTATGGATTATTGTTCTAAAACATAAAATCTATCCAAAAAAGTTTTATCAGTTTTGAGTATGTCACTTTTCTTTGTTACTAAAATGTCATTTTAAATTGAAAACACATACATTGAGTCATACAGATCGCATAGTATGTCAGTTGTACATGAGAATAATTCAAACACCTCAAAAATGACATATTATTCATTTTTTAATGTATCAAGACAATATAATAACATTTTCTAGGTTTTCATAGAATGTAACATCATTTAAACTAAAATGTCAATTTTAGACTCATATTTGAGACTTTGTGTCGTACCGAAAACACCCTGTATCGTATTGATGTGCAGATAATTCCTACACATAAAAAATGACATATGGTCCATTTTATTAAGGTATCAAAACAATAGGAATTTTTTTTCATGGTTTTGAGTATGTCGCTTATATTTCTTTACTAAAATATCAATTTTAAAAAATACACATTAGAGTGATACCCATCACATCATGTAGCAATTTTACATGTTCATTTTAGAAAAATGTAATTTTAAACTGAAAACATTCACTTTGGGTTATACCCATCACATCATGTAGTAATTTTACACGAGACTAATTCATACACATTAACACGGAATAATGAATCATTTTGCCAAATTATAAAGACAATAAGAGTGTGTATATCTAGTTTTCATGGAGTGACACATGTATTGAACTAAACTAACAATTTTAAACTCATAACAGATACTTTGAGTCATAATGGGTCCATAATGTATCACATTGAGTTTAAGAAAATTCTTACACATAAAAAATGACTTACGGATAATTTTAGTAAATTATCAAAACAATATTATTGTGTTTTATTTGTCTTTAGTATGTCACCAATTCTTTTTAATAATATTATTTCCAATTTTAAATAAAAATACATTCTTGGAGTCATACTGGTCACACCGTGCATCGGATTGAGGTTCGGTTGATTTCAACATCTCAAAAATGACATATGGATCATTTTACTAAAGTATAAAAATAATAATGAATGTTTTTTCTCAATTCTGAGTATGTCACTTGTTCTTTTTATTAAAATTAAAGTAAATTTTAAATAAAATTACACACATGGAGTCATATAGGTCACTACATGAATCTGATTGAGGTGAAACTTATTCCTCCATGTCAAAAATGGCTTATGGATCATATACTTATTTATCAAAATAATCTATGTTCATTTTATTTTATTTTTTTGAATGTTTTAGTTGTTTTTTAACAAAAATTAATGTTAATTTTAAATAAAAAGGCACAGTTAGAGTCATATCGGTCACACCATGCATTAAATGTATGTTAGGTCCATTCCTACATATAAAAAATGACTTATGGATCATTCTTATAACGTATTAAAACAATATGAATGTGTTTTTACATTTTTTAGTTTGTAAATTTTATTTTTTTACTAAATTCCATTTCAATCTAGAAACATGCACTATTAGTCATACTAGTCACATCATGTGTTAGTTTGTTGTGATACTCCTTCATACATGTCAAAAATTACCTATAAATCATTTAAATAAATTTTCAATATAATCGTAGGTAATTTCATTAGTTTTCAGTGAGTTAAATGGTTTATGAACTAAAATGTCAAATTTAAACTGATAACTGACACTTTTAATCATATCGATCACACCATGAATCAGATTGAAGTGATATTGATTCTTTCAAATCGTAAATGACTTATGGATTATTATCATATAGCATAAAAATAATCCAAATTATTTTTCTCAATTTTGAATATCCACTTGTTCATTTTACTAAAATTCCTTTTTATATTGAAAACACGCACTTTGGGTTATACCGGTCACATGATCTATCTGTTTTATGTGATACTAATTCCTACACATCACAAATAACTTATGAGTTGTTTTAGTAAATTAGCAAGACAAAAAAAGATTTTTTTGATTTATTTTAAGTGTGTGATATATGTTTTGAACTAAAATGTCAATTTTAAACTGATAATGGACACTTTGAGTTGTACCGGGTACACAGTGTATCATATTGAGGTGCAGCTGATTCCTGTAAATAAAAAAATGACTTATGGATCATTTTATAGAAGTATCAAAATCAAAAAATTGTTTTCATAGTATTGAGTTTGTCACTTGTACATTTTACAAAAATTGAAGTCAATTTCAAATAAAAAGTCATACATAGAGTTATATTGATCACACCATGCATTGGAGTGAGGTGAAATTGATTCCTAAATGTAAAAAATGACTTATCAATCATTTGAATAATGTATAAAAACAATATGAAATAATTTTCATGACTTTGAGAGTGTTACTTGTCCTTTATATATAAATTATTGTCCACTTTAAATAAAAATTCACACCTAGATTCATACATGTCATAACATGTGTCAAATTGAGTTAAGGATGATTCCTAAAGGTCAAAAATGACTTATGGAAGATATTACTAAATTATAGAAATAATCTGAATGTGTTTGGTATTTTTTTCTAATTTCATATTTTTTTTATACTAAAATTTCATTTTTAAACCTGAAACACATACTTTGTGTCATACCAGTCACATCATGCATCAGTTTTATGTGAGATTGATTCATACACATCAAAAATGACATATTAATCATTTTCATAAATTATTAAGATAATCAGAGTTTTTTTTATCAGATTTCAAGGAGTGACATTCTTTTTGAAATAAAATGCAAATTTTAAACTAAAAAGTGACACTTTGAGTCCTACAAGTCACACCATGCATTATATTGAGTTGTGTTTCATTATTGAATATAATAAATACTTATAGATAATTTTACTAAAATATAAAAAAACAATAAGAATGTGTTTTCTTGGTTTTGAGTGTGTTACTTGTTCTTTTTTAGGAAAATTAATCTCCATTTTAAATAAAAATACACAATTGGAGTCAGACTGGTCACACCGTGGATCTAATAGAGGTGAAGCTGATTCCTACGCAAAAAAATGAATTGTGGATTTTTTTCTAAAGTATAAAAAAAATATGAATGTGTTTTTCTATTTTGAGTATATCACTTGTTATTTTTACTAAAAATATTGTCAATTTCTAATAAAAATAAACACTTGGATTCATACTAGTCACAACAAGCATTAGATTGAGGTGAGGATTATTCCTACATATCAAAAATGACTCATGGATCATTTTGCTAAAGTATCAAAATAATCATAATGTGTTTTTCCATTTTCGAGTATGTAACTTGTGTATTTTACTAAAATGACATTTAAAACTACAAACAAGCCATTTGAATCATATCAGCCACACCATGCATCAGATTATGGTACGACTGATTCCTACATGCCATAAATGAATTATTGATTGGTTTCTTAAAGTATAAATTCAATAAAATATAGTTATCTTAGTTTTAAGTATGCCTATTATGTTTTTTATTAAATTAAGGTTAGTTTTAAATAAAAAGTCACAATTAGATTCATAGCAGTCGCTCCATGTGTTCGATTGAGGTGAAGATGATACTTACATGTCAAAAATTACTTATGGATCATTGTCTTAAATTATAAAAATAGTATGAATTTCTTTCTCAGTTTCTAGTATGTGATGTGTGTTTTTAACTAAAATGTAAATTATAAACAAAAAACAAAAATTTCAATTCATACCATGAAAATTGTGTATCTGATTGAGTTGTGGGTGATTTACCCTTTTCCTTGTTTCAATTATCTCAATTTTATACATGATGTCCAATCTCTCATTATCATGAGTAAATTTGAAAAAACCACCCAAAATCTTGAATCATAATCCACCTATATATGAAAAAAAATTGTTAGTAATACTATAAGAACATAAATTAAATATATATATGAAACAATACATTAGAGAAATTGCAATTTTAAAATAAAACAACAATGTTTGAGTCATACTGGGTGCACCATGTACTGATTTCAGGTTTGGTTGATTCCATCATGTCTTTTTATCTTACAATGCATTCAGTTTTCTAGTTCATCTAATAATATTGTAGTTTGATAACTTGGGTTTTTGAATGCATTAGAGAATAAAAATAAAATTGCATCATCGCAGGTCAATCATCCGTATGGAATTCATGATCATAGTACAGGAGTGAATATCCTTGGTGATGAAGCCATTTCTTCAGGATTTTTGTGAAAATTAAAAAAAAATAGTAGTAGATAAAAATTAGGATGGAACTAACTAAAAAAGTAGATAAAATAATGAGAAAATCTACTAAATAAGTTGTAGGAATATACATATTCATGATACATGTGTACATTCAGACATCAATGATATTGCCCAATCATTTTTAAATAAATCTTTTTCATCTTTTTAATATGAGGAAATTTGACAATCATGGTAGTACTAAAAAATATAAATACACAAAGGATTAATAAATATTTTAAATGAAATAGTATTTTTTTTAAATACCTCTTTATGGAGGCTAGTTGGTTGATGATATATGATATCTCTCATAAATTTTCAAACATAATAACCACAATATTTTCAATTGATTTGATTCATACACTAAAAAAACATTGATAATAATAAGTAATTTGTTTTCATATGTGTTTTAATATTTATATATTATTATATAAAACATAATACATATCCACTTGTAGAAGTCGATAAGCTCCTTATACGCATGGACTATCGTCATGCTATTATTTTCATGATATTTAAACAACTCTCTATCATAACAGAATTAACATTAAAATATAATATAAAATATATAACCTGAAGTTTAGTTTTAAAATTATTGAAGTAGTGTATTAAAAATTGACCAATGTCATCATGTGTGGTCATTTTTTTGGTTATCCATGCATGGAATCCTAGAAATAAATCTTTGAAATTCCTAATTGACTACAGCAAGTACTAAATGTTACATAAAAACAAAAATGAATAAGTAGTGAAAGCAATAAAAATATATTTGATAAGATTAAATTGTAGAGTTTTACACATGCATCGTTGGTAAAAAAAGATTCTTATACGTTTTTTTCTTTCAAACTTTGTGGAAAAACTTTCCATAATTTCATCAATATTAGTTGATTCCTTTTTTTTTTGGTTTGTAGAAGTGATGTGAGGAATAATGAGTCCATATTTTTTGATAGGGTTTTCCCTGCAAATATTATTGATATAGATGCCTACAAAAAATATGAATTGTACTTAGTCATAATTTATATAGTATATTAGCTGTTGGAAAAAAATCATGAAATCACACCTCATATATACATTTACAACTCAGACTCATATCTATCCATACATGAGTGTTTCATTTACATTCTCAAGAGAAATGAAGTCTATAATGGACTCTCCATACATTTGTTCTTCAAAATCAACTATGTGATTACTACCACTCTATAACCTTGTATTCGCATGAACCTTCTATTTTAGTAAATGAAGATATTAAATGCAAGGTGTAAAGGTGATAGATGAAGATATTTTCAATTGATCAGTTGACCCTTTATATCTTTTTTATTCGAAATTTCGTTTCACCCCATTACCTTTGTCTATATGTAATAAAATTCATTAGTTCATAGCATTTTTCTTTAATTATTGACGGTTTATCATGAGAAATAAACTATAAACGAATATAACCTTTTCAATATGTTTTTTACAAGATATGAATTACATGCCTTGAATATTACAATATATTTCATGACTATATTAATATCTACATAATCAAGTAGAATAGGTAGCCCAATGCTCGACTCATGAAATATTCAAATCCCCACTCTTATATGACCTGTTGGATGTTTTCTATTATGCAAAGTGTCCTCTTGGATATTTTACATTGTTTCCCTCACAAAAAGGTAATGGTTGTCTGTTGATCGCTATAAATCACATTCAATTTCACCTTGTTGAATATTTGTATAGGAAAGGTATCAGTACCTTTCTAATTCACTTTTCACAAAAACAATTATGAGAATAATGATTAAATCATCTAATATAGACATTTTGGGGGAATGGATTTCCCCACACCTGGTGGGGTTGGGTATGGGGAGATCGATCATAAAAAACTGGAGATTATTGAGTGGTTTCTTATTTTTTATTCCCCCCATGACATTTTATAACAACTTGAACTACAAATTAAATATTTATTCAAGAGAATAAAATAATGCCTTCATGGTTTCCATTTTATATATTTATCCCCATGTTCTTTTCTTTAAAAAAATCATTATCATATCACCCCAAAACCTAAACCTCTGATACATCAATACTTTTCAGGCCACATCAAGGCCACTGATAGAAGTTGTTCATCTAATATAGCTTATGGTGATTCCATTTTCTATGTTGAATAAAAAATATAGGAAAATAAATAATATTTGTCATGTAATGTAACTTTGAAGGATTTTTTTATTCTGTTATAATTACACACACTTCCCACACTTTTTGTGTTTTTTCATCGATTAGTATCCTATCTTAATTTACAAGTGTCTCTTTCTATAGAACATGAAATGGGATGGAATTGGAATTGGAATTGGATTCATCATTCTATATATAAATAGAGGAACATAATAATTTTTTTATTTTATGTCACATAATAGTATTGCGGTAGATTTAAAATATGCACCAATTTTCTTTAAAGTGAAGTGTCCCCATCCTTGCTTTACAGTAAGGGTACATTGGTTTTTCTACTCATTTTTTATATTCATCACTCAGTTACTATTTCATAAATTGAAAATTCTTAATCAATTTTATTGATACAAATATTGTAAAACAATGTATTATCGGCCACAATGTACCTAAAATGATATCTCCTCATGGAATCCAATAAACCCATCACATGATTATTGGATTATCATGTGTGCATACATCTGTGGTGGGTGTGGGTTTGTTTTCCCTTCAACAACATTGAGATAAATATTTGTTATAATTATTTACAATACTTTTTGGTCCTTTCTAGTATGAATTAATACATTTTTTTTTGAGGTTCATCAACTATTGATTCACCTAGAAGTGAAAATGATAAGTAAGTCAATGTTTCATTATTTTGTTCTTCGGTAAAATAATTAATGGATATCAGGATGTTACCCTTGAATCTTCCTAAATCAGTCCCCTAAGCATGAGAAAAACAAGGTTCCACAAATATACAACAATGGACATGTGCTTCCTTGTGGTGATCCCAATGAAACTATTGATCATGGCCTTGTTGGGTTTAATATGATGTCCATGTGAATTCCACATGACATCAAATTTTATTCTTTTTTTCTCTCCTTAATAATTTATTATATATATATCACACTATGAATCTTATCTATTTTTAGAGACTTCATTTTTTCAAAATCTACAATTTCCTCTAGTTCAACATAGTCAATATGTCGTTCCTCTATATTGTTAACATCATTATGTGTAGAAGTTTGTTGATCCTTTACATTGGGAGCCCCAAAAGGATGAAAAAACTGTTGTTCCTCAAGATCAGGATCATCAACACATGTAAAAGACATTTTATATAGAATTAGTTCAAAATATAATCTATATTACAGTAATGAAGCAGTAAAAAAATAATAATATAAGTTAACACACTGTATATTAAAAAATATAACCAGATTTTTGAACTCTTTTTTTGGAAATGTTGAAGGGGATTGACCCCACTATCAAGTATCCAAATCCCTTCCTTGTAGTCTCCTCTAAAATAAAAGACCCTTCCTACAATGGGGTTTTTGAAAAAATGATTATGACGTCTTAATTAAAGGTTCAACCTCATTTGAATTTTCATATGACCCTTCAATAATTTTGGTTGATAACAGAACAGTTAACCACTTTTGATTTGTGGGAACTGCAACATAAAATAGTTTTATATCTTATGAGGACATTGTAAATGGTTCATATATGTACCTTTCCTTACTAAAATCCCCTTTCATAAATCCAAATTATACTATTTTAATAGCACTCTAGTTATTAACACAATTTATATAAAAAACATGGCACTTGGAATGTTGAAAAATCAAACTACCACAATATTTGGAGGATTCCAAAGTATGAAATATTCAGATAAATTAGATTTCTGTCCTTTGTACCAGATACATTCATCGCTTTATCCATAGGTGTAACTCCACTATTTTTTATGGTACATCCTTCATCATGTACATTTGTAAATAATGTATAACTATTAATCATATAACTATTATAAGATAATACATGAACAATTAGTCTTCTTAATATCCATTGAAGTCATTCTAAAATTGAATCCATAATTTATTATGACTCTTTCAAAATATGGTCTCAAAACCATTCTATAAACTATTGATCATCTGTATTTGATATCCATATTCCATCCCTCTATGAATTCAAAGGCCTAGGAATTTCATTATGGGTATCAAAATATGGGGAACCCTATAAACTATAATGAAAAATGTAAATGGGGGCCTACTCCCAATCTGTAATAGTGATTGTTAATATATCAATTCCCAAAATTAATTCACTAATAATCCATCCATTGTGATGAGATTTCGGTAGATCAATTATTTCCACACCGAATAGGTAGTTAGTAAACAAGTCGACAGCTTCCTTAACAATGTATCTCTTTGTAATACAACCCTCTGGATGACTTCTATTTTTGAAAAACCATATCAAAATCCTTATGTATCATTTAATGGGGTACATCCATCTATAATGTATAAGACCACATAGTCGAATCTCTATTTTTAACTGAACCATCAAGTGAACCATTATATTGACAAATGTATTTGGGAAGATCATTCTCAATTCACATAATATGATTATAATTTTCTTTTCCATAGTCGGAAAATTTTACCGTGTTTATAAATTTGTTGCATATATCTTTCAAAGGAATAAAATCTTGGTTAATGAATGACAGAAATTCTTTGAAAATGTATCATAATGAAACATGCATTATATCTTTCATAAAAAATGAATGTAATTTTATCTCACACCCTTTAACAGCAATTCAGTCATTGAAATGATATTCTTGATATTTGATAAATACCCACCTAGAACCTTTACATAATCAAAAAAGTTACAAAACGTATATCTCTCCTTCTTGGAAAGAGTGTAAGCAGCTTGAAGAAGAAAAGTCTATTTTTGAACCTTCACTGGTTCCAAATAATTCCATATTCCTAGGTCAATCATGTCTAACCTAGCCTTAATTACATCCTCTCTCTTTTTGGGTTCATTTAGTAACATTCCAATTATATACCACATACATTTTTTCAACATGTATAACATCATGAAAATTCTTGACGTATAGACACTTCCTGTATGGTAATTCAAAAATGAATAATCTATTTTTTAGCAAATTTTTATAATGTTTTTTGGAAAATTTATACCAAAATTAATGTCCATATATTTGAATCTATCATATATTCGATCACCAGATTGTGTAGATGGTGTTGTATGTTCCTCTGAACTGTCATCGAATAATGTAGTCCAAGATCGGTACTTATGTTACTGGGGTAGAAATAATTGATGTCCTTGAAACACAATCATTGATTAATGTTTCGACCTAATTGATTGTGTATCATGTTCACAAATGGGACACCCTTTATATCCTTTAATAATATATTTTGATAGATTTCCATAATCAGGAAATTCATTTATCATCCCATACAATATGGCCCCCAAGATGAAATCTTTATTTCTATAAGCATCATACAACATAAAACCTGAATCCCACAATAACTTTAAATCATCAATCAATGAAGCCAAATAAACATAAATATCATTACCTAGTTGTTTTATTTCTAATATAAGCATATATAACATAATGTGTGCTCATTTCAAGCATAAACATGGTGAAAATTTATAAATTACCAATATAATATGTTATGTATTGTGTATGCTTCTTTAAAAACCAAAAAGATAAAATCCATCTATAGATAGATGAAGGGAAAGGTTTCTTGGATTGTTTCCAAGTTTACCATACTCATGATCAATTCTAATTAATATAGGAGATTCTTCCGGGTGAGGATGTTTCTTATATTTATTTCTTGTATCTATGCATCACGTTAATTTCCTTGTGTTCTCCACACTTTCAGTTAGGCACCTAAACCTTGGAATGATTGTAAAGTACCTTACAACTTTCACAGGACCCGATTAATCTTTATTATATTGCAAATCACAAAACTTCATTCATTCTTTAATTGATTTCATTTCCTTGTGAAACTATATACAGTCATTTGTATAGGCATGTATTCTTTTAGAGATCATACCCATTGAAAAAATCATTTGTTTAACATCATTTGTACATATAAGAAGCTCATTCTCTTTTCAGAGAATAAAATTCAAGAGATAAAGTAGATTAGTCAAACTATCATCAATAAATCCATTTCCAAATTCTCACTTATACAGCTTCAATACATCTAATCATGCTGTATATTTAGTACAACTACCATAAAATGAAAATATTTCATAAATATAAATTCTCAAACAATTTTTGAAACTCATGATGTTCATCATAAACTGTAATTATCATTTCTTCAATATAATCTTTATCATTATTCACACCTTTAATAATATGCTTAATATGGTATTCATTATTTTCAACACATGTAACCATATCAAAAGATCCATAAGGCATAGTGTTTTCCTATCACTAGGTATATTAACTTTTTCCCCAAGTTTAGTCCATCATTAATAACATTGATCTATTTCCTGATAAATCAAGTGTTCTTCCAACACCTCTGGACTAATTATTATTGAATAAAAATAGCATAATCACAGACAAAGGATTTGATAAGGTCCATATACATGATATTTTTCAAACATGATTAACACATTCCCCCCATATCTATATTCTTTTTTCATACGATTGAAATCCATTCATTGTCGATTTATATCCATCCTATATTATTTCATATTATTAATATTTAAAAAAAATAAAAAAACAAGTCTTTTAAATAAAGGGAAATGAACATTTGAAGCATTAAAATAATATCACCACACATTAATGGAAATGGGCGATTGAATATAAGGAAACAATTACACCATTGGTGGTAGGCGTTATCCTCTGAATTCATCAATAATGATCACTGATACCTTGTATGGGATTACTACTGATCAGGGTAGTTCAATAAACATAGTTTCATGTCTAAAAGCAATGGGGGATGAGTCTTGGGAAGCAAAATTAAATAAGTGTTTTTTAGGAGATGAATTTGAAGAGGATTATAGTTGTCACCATAAATCTAAAAATTCATAGGATGGGGATATGGTGAAACACCAAGAAATATTTCAAAGTTTTATATCTAAAGTAGAAAAACATAGAAACAAAAATCTAATCCCTACAAGGGTCTCCTTGATTGGTACGACCATGATAAGTCTCATCTTGATGGACTTACACGCACTCATGATGAGACAACCTTGGTTGTTTCAACATTCAAAGCATGGATTAAATTTTTATTAAGATTGGTTAAATTTGATTGTTTTCTTGGATAATACCAAGGTAATACATTATTTCCATTTCATAGTTTCATACTTCATATAAAAAACAAACTGATCCCTACTTTTTTGAATGTATTTTGATAAGATTTCAGTGATCAAAGTGAAAATGTAATTTAACTACGTGATGTGGGAAATACATTCAAATTATGTCTTAATGTTGGAATCCAATTATGATACTGAAAACATGAAAATTCATCAATGTTAAAAACCATTAAGTGTGAGTTTTAGAATCACTTATATAAATTATTACTTTTAAAACCTTGTCAGTGTGGCTTTTGACCACAATTATTAAATAAGAAAGGTTAAATTTCACATTTCAAGTCACACGCTCATAACGTTTTAATTTCACTACAACACACTTATTCAATTTATTTTTTCACATGTAAATTTATCATTCAATGAGCTCATTTTTAAAATACCCGATATAAATTTCCCTTCCACCGCATTCTACATTCATGATTTACACCACCTTTATTGTTTCAATGATTTTTCATTCTATCAATTATTCATTGAATCACTTTTCAATGGTCTTTATAATATTTTAGCCTTATTTGGTTTATTTTATAATTGTTTATATATATATATATTTGATGATTTTTTTAAAGAAGATGACTTCTTTGGATCAAGTTAAAATGTTAAATCTACTACATGATATTTATTAAAAGAAGTTTAAAATATAGCAAGAGTTTTTCCTTGAAAAGAAATTGAAAATTAATAAATGATATTTATATTCAGAGGACACCGACACTAAAATGAAAAAACAACAATAATGATTTTATCTCTTGTTTTCATTTGAATTCTATAATTTTATAGTTATTTAAACAAGTTTTTTTTCTAATGCAGTTATGTGCATGGAAATATTTTCAAAAAAAATATCTACAACAGTTTACATTGTTTAGTTTTAAAGCCATCACTGAAAGTCACCTATAACATCAGTTATACAAAAAATATTTGTTATATGTCATTTTTGATGTTTTTTTATAAAAATAACTAATGTTGAAATTTGATTGATATTTTATAAAAAAGATGATGGAGGATCTAATTGAATTTTAGTTTACAAAATATTAACATATATTAATAAATTCGAGCCTGAATCTAGGAATCAAAAAACATTGTTTTTATAACATTTAGTAAGATATTCCTTTATCAATTATGTTTTAAAGGAAAATAAATTAACATCTAATTTAATTTTATAATAATAAATTTTTATTCCAATCCTTTAGAAATTATTAAATAATAATATTCATTAAATAGAGTTTAGAAATATATAACTAGATTTAATGATAAATCAAAATATACATTTCAATAAAATATATGATGCTAAAAAATAATTCAAAATTAATTTAAGTGTTACATTAAAAATATATTATATTGCACTTATTGGAATTTTATTTTAGTTTAAATTTCATGTGTTTTATTAATATATTAAATTTTAAGAAAATCTATTGATTTCATTTATATAAGAATATAAAAATAATATTAATTTTATAATATTATAAAAAATTTAAATAATATATGTCAAGAATATATAATTGAATATTTAAACACAACGTATTAAATTCTTGGTTAAAAATAAATATACAGGTTGAAAAAAGTAATTTCTTTTGTTACAATCATTATGTTTATCATTTCAAAGTTTTACATCCAAAATATTTTGTAGGATCAATCTAACCACCACTTCGCTAAAATTATTTTGTTTCATTCAAAAATTATGCCCTAGGAAATTAAATTTAACCCTTTAATACAAAGTTTCATTTACGATCACAAATAAATATTTTGTAGTAAGCGATGTAAACAGAATAGATGAGTTGTTCTCTAAGCCAAAACTGATGATACATTTTATATATATATATATATATCTGAAATCCCTAAGACCTTATATTTTATTGATTTTTGGATAATACACATTTTAAGTGTTGAGGCGAAACCCTTATATGGCCCGTAGGCCAATGGCCCAAGGCCCATGGCCCATACATGAACCGAATGTCTATAGGCACAAGGCCCAATACATGACCTTGAAGGACCAAGACCTAAAACAATTGTAATAGCCCCTCCCCAAATTCTTCATCGTGAAGGTGCCAAGCTCCCCACCTTGCTTGGGTGATCGGGTAGCATTACCCAGTGCAGTGTTGCACGGTGTTTGGTATCGATAAAAGAACTCTCTCTATTTTCACATCTATAGTGATATATCAAATGATATTCTCATACAATGCCTATCATGTGAAGAAATGATTGTGAAACATTATTTATGTGAAATAATGTTTCGACGCAAGAATCTAGCGTGAAGAAGATGATGTTATGCATGACTGGGATGGTTGGGTCATACAATATGTGGATCAACAGAGACTGAGGAAAATCATGAAGTCTCTTACCCAAAACAAAAAACACTGAGAACTGAATTGAGATATTAATATGAAGTGAAATAAAAGAAGAACTGAGTGCATTCAAATGTGATAACAAAATAAATTGGCACATGCCAGAGATTTGGATAGGAAGAATTCATCGAGAAAGTTGAGTGGTGGTAGCATTAGGGTTCAGCAATAGCAGAAACAACAGTCTTGTCTCGTGAGAGCATGAACACATCAGCGGAGATTAATCTATTAGGGTTTATTTTATAAGAAACTATAAGGCTTTTATCAGCTCTTTCAAAAAATCACTGATAAATATTAGTTTTATCAATGCTAAAATTGAAATCACAGATAAAACAATGCTTATCAACACTAAAAAAGCACTGATAATACAATTATTTCACAACGCTACAATTGTACCATTGAAATTGAGATGTTTTATCAGTGTATTTTAAGCACTGATAAATATATATTGTTATCCGCACTAAAAAGGCCCTGATAAAGAGCTATTGTTAATAATATATATATTTATTTATAATTATAAATATAAAAAAATATTTTTAAAAATATTTTTGTATAATTATAAATATAAGGAATATATTTGTTATTTAAATTTATTAATTATTTAAAAATATTTCTTTTTCATTTTATAATTATTTAAATATGAATACATTTATTTATAATTCTATAAATTAATTAATATAATAACATTTATATATATATATATATATTTATAAATATACTAAATATATTTATTATAATATTAAATTTATTTAAATACATACATATATATATATATATATATATAATTTCATAAATAATTTTTTTAATAATATATATTTATAATTTTATAATTGAATATCTAAATTACAATGTTATTTAAGAAATTATTTTAAAAGATTAATTATATAAATATAAAACATATTTTAATTGCTAAAACACTATAAATGAAAATGAATTAATATTATTCATATAAGTTACAAACATATTTAACATATTACATGTATAATAAATAAATATATGAATAAATAAATATTAAAAAATGGTTAAATATATTTTTAACTTAATTAATGAATATATAATAATGAATGAATAAATTAAATTAAATTAATTAAAAATATTAAAAATTGTATTCGTGATATTTACCAGATTTTCAAACATACATGTATACACACACACATCAAAACAAACACACAAACACATATACATACATATGTGAATGCACACACATATACAAACATACATACAGTTATAAATGTACATATATTTTAAATTATTTAATATCAATATAAATATATACGAATATAAATATAATAATTAATGTATCATATAATTATTTAAATAAAATATTAAAATATTATATTAATTTTTATTATATGAACATTTTCTAATCAATGTATATTAATAAACTATTAATCATTTTCAGTAATACAAATTTGATAATTTTTTATATATAAAATACTGAAAATAATATTCATTTTTATTCAAAGTTATATGAATCATATCTATATATTAATTTAAATATATATATATATATATATATATTAGGTTTTGGGGGGTACAATTACAATTAAACAGACACACACCGCACACACGGGTGAGAAAGGCAGGTCGTACCCCCCCCCCCCCCCCACAAGGTGATATCCCACTCATCCAACCTTATTTATTCAATACATGGACCACATTACCAATGAGCATAATACCCATAACGTGGCCCATAGGCCCATAGGCCCATAATTTTGACCGATAATGCTATTTATAAATAATTATTTCTATAAATATTTATATATAAATATATAGATATAGATATAATTATATAATTATATATGTATATAATTATGTACATATTTATATATAAATATATTTAATTATAAATATAATAAAAATATTTAATATTTTAAAATATTTAAATTAATTTTATAATTATTTATATTTATATATTTATTATTTGAATATATTGATTATAATTCTATACTTATGAAAAATATATTTTTTATTTTATTTTTATAAATACTTGTTCTAAAACATTATATATATATATATATATTTGAATTATTAAAAACGATATATATATATATATCAAATTTATATTATTCGTAAACAAGCATTTTTTAATTGATGCATAAAAAAATTATTTTTTAAATATTAATATGATGCTTTTTTATATTGATAATATTTTTTATTAAAATGTTTTATCATCACTAATAATAGTGTTGATAAGGATACATCTTTATGAGTTCTAAAAATGTTAATAAAGGGTACAATTTTATATACACTATTTTTAGAACTGATAAAAGTTACCTTTATTAGCGCTTTTATCTATTGCTAAAAAAGGTAGACCATTTATCAGTGCTTTCAATTTATTGATGTTAAATGAAGGTGCTACATATGTGTTGATCTGTGGTAGTGAATTACTTGACAAACCAGTACAGTCCTTAACAACCCCTTCTTGCATTTTACATGCTGTTGAATATACAGAACTGATTGAGAAATAAAAATCAGAGTTAAAATACAAGAATAATGTATTCTTAGAACTCGTAATCTTTAGGGGATATGAGAAATTATATAGGCATCGAATTGAAGGAAAAACAGTCATACAGTTTGTATATTCCATTGATGACCTCCCTTAAAATGATGATCTGAACCCCTCATGTCATAACCAACTATTCCTTGGGGAGAGATCACCATTTAATACTTCTTCAAGGTGGAAATTGTCATACTTGACACAATTCTTCCTACCCCCCCCCCCAATCACCATCTAAGGCCCTTATCCAACACCTCCCACACCTCAATCAAGATCCTCCATATATATGAAGACCTATACCCTATCATTACTAAAATAAATTTATTCCAGTAAAAATATTTCCCTTTCAATACTCTACACCAAAGGGAATTCAGAGCTTACACTTACATACACCTTTATTTAGCTAGAAAATCAATATTAAAACAAATGAGCCCATAGATGTTAGATCTCCATGATATTTATCATGAAATAGAGTCTTTAATTTCGATCTTTATCACCATATTATTTCCTTATCTAGATAGCATGCTTCCTTTCGACCTATTCAACTTCCCCATGACCATTGCCACTAAGCATCAAATGGCCTCAATTTGAGACCGTTTGATGATAGGTGGTAGACAAAATTACATTTCTTGATTCATTTGGAGGGGATTTGACCTGAATCCATATAAACATATGATATGTTTATTCTACATATATGATACACTATAGGTGTTTTTTATAGTATTCCATACATGCTTAAGCAGTATGTTTTATGCCTTTTGGGTATATCATTTCTATTTAAATTTTCATTTTAATGTACTAAATTATTTATTGTATGTTTTTTAATTTTGGGAATAATATCCTATTTTCTTATCATTTTATGCATGTTTTAGATTTATTTTTCGAAGAATTATGATTTGGAATATTTTGGCTTCTTTTGGTACCCTTAGATGGGGTTCATTTACCCTTACAAAAGTGTTATCTTACCCTTACATAGTATTTAGTTTGTAGGGATAACCCATACATATGTTCTTTTGTACCCTTACAAAAATTTTGAATTGTAGTATTTACCTTTACATAGGGATATTTGTACCCTTACGTAGCCTCATTTTTGTACTAGCTACATTTATGTGGTGGTTGGGCTACTATTACGTACGATTTGGATGACCCTTATCTTTACATGGAATGTGTTTGGGGTGTGCTACTCATACGTGAGCATGGTTCTACCCTTAAATGAGATGGAGTGTTGGAGGGATGAATTTATGTGAGGAACTCATGACCATTACACGACTATGGTTTTGATCAAGGGACCCTTATGTAATTGGTGAGGACCCATATGTTGTGGGATTTCACCATTATGTTGTGGGAATCGACCATTATGTCGCGTACCAGGTTGACCTTTATACAAGGAAACTTCTGAAGACCATTTGCACAGTTCTAGCCATTCAGGATTTGTTGTATGTATTTTTCAAGAATCTCTTCAACTAAACACATGTACCAAGGGTTCTATAGGTTATTATAGGGATTTTGTCTTTGGGTATTAAGTGTTGGAGTTCCCTACTTCTGAAAAATGATTTATAATCGAAATCTTGGAGAAGATGAAGACAAGATAGAGATTGAGAGAAGGTATGGAGAAAATATATTGGTAGAGGATTTTTCATGGACCTATTGTCAATGGTGATCATGGTCACCTCTTGGATGTTGGTATTAGTGGGTATCTCAAGGATTTTGAGTTCTGAGAAGGTTGACTATGGTGACAAAAAAATATTAGATTGATCTACGGTATCTGAGGTTGAACCCTGGTAAGGGGGTTACAGTACAATTTTCCTCTTCTTCCTATTCAATTTTACAAGGTAAAATTTATGTTTCCTAATTCCATATACTTTTCACGTTTTTTCATGTGTTTCTCTAGTTTCAACTATTTAATTTTTTCCTTTATCGAATATATTTTTACAATCTTCTCTTTGATAAATTTTCTTAACAAAACAATTTTTGGGGGTTTTCTTGACATGGAGTAGGACCAAAGTGGGCCAAACCATGTAAATATCATGTTTTATTTATCTTTATGAATTTTATTATTATTGTTATGGTTTTTCTTGATATTTTTTCCATTAATTTTTTATTCTATTTTTGTTCTATTTCTCTTTATTATATAACTATATCTCATATTCACTTGTGTTTTATTTTTTTTGTGCTGGTTCGTGGGATACTTCCCCTAACCATAAAAATATTGTATGTTTCTAGGGATATCCTCCCATAACAAGTGTCTTAAAAGATGATTTAACGAATTCGAAAGATGCCATGGACTATATTAGAGGTTGAGAAGTTTGATAGAGAGAATTATTTCAATTTGTGTAGAGTTTATATGCATTCTCTTCTTGTCCAAAGTGGACTTGAAGATGCTCTAGAAGGTTATAAAAAATTTACCTTTAACTCAGCCACTATGAGGAATACGATTTTATTTGTGGATGTTGACCCTAATGTTTTAAATAAATCTAATTCCCTTTTGATGTTGACACTAGGTGATCTATTTTTGAAATATGTGATCTATAGGACTTATTCCAATGCAATCTGGTTAAAGCTATAACATATTTACATTACAAGATACCTTTTAGAAATATTATAAAGAAAATTCTCCTTTATAATTTTAAAATGTTTCCCGATGCTTTTGTACCGACCCATCTAGATATATTTAATAAGATTTTCATTAACTTATCTAATATATATATGTGTTGATCTTATGGATGATAATGAGACATGTTTTTTATATAATTCTTTAGATGAATCATTAAATCCTATTTGATATTCCATGATGTATGGCCAGGTTTTAATCACATTAGTGGAAGTGATGTCAATTATCTTATCTACGAATCATCAAATTCATGGTTTGAAGGTGGAGGGAAAGGGGGTAAAGTGTGGGCCTAAGTTTCCTAGTGTGAAGGGTCAACCAAAAGGTAAAAGAAAATAAATAAAGATAGGTAGCTATTTTAATATGTATAAGTTCTATCAGTGTGGAAAAACATCCCACATTAAGAGATACAACCCTATGGATATGTCTAAGGATTATCTAACCCAGAACAATGGGGTATACCCTGATTTTGATAGTTTCTAGTTTCTCAAAGTTATTATAGTATCCCTTAGTATAGATCAATTATATCTCTTGGTTGTAGTTATTCTTCATTTCTAGGACTTGTACTACGTGTGTTTGTAAGGTCCCCTAGTATGAAGAGAGGGTGTGGGTAGGGCTAGTCATTTCTGATCTATTTGGGATTATCTGGAGTCTTATATCCTGTTAGCTTACTATATTTTATAATGGTTTGTTTTCTGAATTCCTTACTAATTGCATAATGAATTGTTTAATTTTTATCTTATTTATACCCTTCAAATATATTTCTATATTTTTCTTTTTGTTTTCGAAATCAGGTACTGTTATATTTTCTTTGTTTTTCATGCAGCAATAAAAGATCATGCCAAGACCTCTTATGGATTGTAAGAATTCGATTGCAAGTATGTGATGACGGGAATATTGAGTAAGTGAAGGTATGAATTATGTTATTGATGTCATCTAGATTATTTTTCTAATATTTATTTAGAATTTGTTAGAAGTATATGCGTTCGTATGAGAAAACATATACCACTATGTTATATACTAGACAGTTGGTCAGGATGGGCTGATCAAGTTTGTGTTTAGGGTCTTCTGTTAGTGAAGACTACCTAAACCATCTTATTCATTATGAAAGTGTAAGATTTCAAGTACATTGGTGGATTTTTTTAAATTTTATTTTGTAATATGATGATTTGATAAATCTTTCATGTTATTGTTATTAATTAAATTGTTTTGTTTTTTATTTGTTCATGTCCTGAATAATATCTTTTTTCTGTTATTTCATGCTTGTTTTAGTTTTATTTTTCTTAATCATTTGTTTTAGAAGAATATATATTGTTTTTTTACCTGTATCTGAGGTTGTTTACAATTAAAAATGTGCTATTTGACCATTATGTGAATTTAAATTTGTAGGTATAACCATTTCCTAAGTGGTTTTGTACCCTCATGTATGATTTTAATTGTATTATTTACCTTTAGATAGATTTTTTTGTACCCTTATATAGCATCCGTTCTGTGTGAGTTTCCTTTAAATGGGGGTTGATATACTCCTTTTTCGGATAAGTTTAACCATTATGTAAATATTCTAGTAGTAACCTTACATTTATGTAGAATGTATTTGGAGTTCTATACCCTTACATGGGTATGATTCTACCATTAAGAGATATGAATCACTTGATGATTATCATTACGTGAGGACCATGTGACCCATATATGGATTAGGATTCAGTCAAGGAACACTTATGTGGCATGTTCTAACCCTTAATTAGTTTGTGTCGACCCTTATATTACGAGGAATTTACCCTTACAAGTATTTCTTGTTCAACATTTACGTGGGGAAGCTTATGAAAAGGATTTATATTTTCCCAACAATTTGGGATATGTTGGAATGAATTATTTCAAAATTTCATCGACCAAACACGTGTCTTGATGCTATTATTGACTATTTGAGGGATTGTTTCCTTTAGTTTTAGGTGACCAAGGTACATGCATGTTACAAGATAAATATTATCACAATCCCAATGAAGGTGAATCCAATATAGAGATGAAGAAAAGTGAAGGATTCGATCTTGAGGCAAGGGCTTGTTTGTGGCCTTATTAGAGACGGTGCTCGTAGTTGACTTTATAAAGATGGTTTCACTGGAGAGATCAAGGATTTTGAGTTTTGAGAATGTTGATAGTGAAAATATATATTCATGGAGGGATATTTGATATGTGATATTGATCCTTGGTATAGGGATTCCATCTTGGTTTTCTTCTTATTCCTATTGGATTTTCCCTGGTTAATTTTTTGCTTCTTATTGCCTTTTGTTTTGTGAGTACTATCTTATATCCCACTAGTATCTTCTGTTTTCAATGTTTCCTTCTTCAAATTTATGTTTCTAATCTACAATTTGTGGTATTTTCTAAATAAATGAATTTTAGATGGTGTTCTTTCCATGGAGTCGGACCAAAGTGGTACAAACCCCATAAATATCCTATGTTTGTTATCTATATGAATTTTCTTATTCTTTTTGTGGATTTTGTGTGATAGAATTCACATCATTTTGTTCTTCTATTTTTGTTTTATTTCCATTTCTTTTCAAATTATTTATTTAGATCAAACAATATTCTATGGTGGGTCATGTAATATCATCTCCTACATTGGATATTTAGTCTGTCTCTAAGGTGACACTCCTAGAACTATTTACTATGATATTGATACAACTTTTCTTCACTACATTGTCCAATCATATAGTTGGGCATGGTAATATCGTAATTTATTGACTCATAATGTATGATTCATGTGGAATAATCATGGCCATAGCATAATTAATTGACTCATAATGTATGATTAAATGTATGAATACTCAAGAGTGTACCAAGGGCTATATAAGAAGGAAAATCCAATGAGATGGTGTTCATTCTAGGTTTCTCTAGTTTCCTATCAATTCTCTTTATTGTAGCTCTATCCTCTTACAGACTTTGTTGTAATGACACCTTAATTCAATGTAAAACTAGTGGTTATACCAGTTCTCTACAAGACCTTAGGCACACCTCCCTTTACACCATAGGATACTGACTAGATGTGGGGGTGTAATATGGAACAATGGGGAGACTTTACTCCCTATATTAGAGTACCAAAATAATAAATAAATAATGAAACATCATCCATGCAAAATAAATAATCAGATTATTCATAAACAAATAACATTCCAAATATATGGAATCAGTTAATGGACCAAACAACCATAGTGGAACATAGAAAAAGTCTCCCACCAGTCCGGTCACAAATTCATGATAGAATAAAAGAATAAAACAAAATAAGGATAAACTACATCACTATGCTGAACATCATCAAGTCTCCAGATAACATATGAGCTATCCTCTTTGACCATGTTATCCTAGGCTCTATCCCAACCTATTCCTATGATAACCATGTGAATTCTTCTTAGGAACCCTCTTGAAATGGTGGCTAAAGGAGGGTGTGAGTAAAACATAGTAGGACCCCACTAATGGTGTCTAAACAAATCCAATAAGAGTATACAATGCATGAAATAATCAGCCTAAATGGGTATTAAATTAATAAAATTAATAATACACATAAAATAAATATTCTAACCCTCATGATCTTGGTTGACACTTAAGGTTATCCAAACGCGCTTCGGCACATTTTCATATTTCTATGATCACATCACATGACTAAGTCAACCTTGGTAATAATCACTCGCTTCGACACAATGCTTGATATCTCTAAGAATGACGTCTAACCATGCCAACCATGGAGATAACCCTCCCATGGTATAACTAATCAAACATCCTTGTAGGACTGGAAGAGACCTATAATAATTACAATGCAACTGGGTGGAAGGAATTTATATAATAATTTCATCTTGTTCAGAGACAAGAACATTATATAATAATTTTCAAATAACTGGTACAAACCCTTTATATAATCGTTTTAGAATGTTCGAACCAAGCCATTTACATAATCATTTCAGCATAACTAGGCCAAGCCCTTTATATAATCATTTCAGCAAAACTGGGTCAATCCCGTTATGTAATCATTTTATCATTACCTAGAAAACAAGCATAATAAAAATGTCATCTCAATCAATGATGGACAATTCATCCAATTACCATTTATCGAGTCATTTTCATTAAATAAGGTTAGGTTCCCAATTATCATTATAACTATAATTATTTATTTTATTTTATCATGTGGGTATAAAATTCATTGACATTCCAATTAACTAATTCCATCCCATTTGATTCAATTTTAAACAATAAACTTAATTCCTAAGTTATGCAATGGTTTTAAATTTATCCGGTTATCAAAATAACAAGGAAATGATCACCATAATACAAGTTATGAATCGTCACAACAATCATATCTACTACAACATCACTTATCATTTAAAAAAAACTAACAACCAATTATAATCCAAATTTATCCCTTTTATGTTTGGTTATTTATTCTTATGATAATCATCAAATTAAAAGAATAGGCTAGTGTTATGTCAATCCAAACTCTCAATCCACACACTAAACCATAGCACATAGATAATCTAATTATATCTAACATCCATTTAATCATGGGGCTCTGGGTTATTTCTACTTAAATTATCAACATTGTTTCACAATAAGAATTTTAGCTAATTGAAATAGGTTTTTATAATGGATTACCATTGCAAAAAGTCATTTGTGATGGGTGTCCATTGAAAATAACCAATCGCTGAAAAGGACATAACAAATGTGATTATTTGTGACAGTTTGTTGTAATTTTTTTGGCAGATAAATAACACATCCCAATAAATCTCATAATGTTATTTAAATCAAATTTTCATTTATCCATTAAAAAATATATTCGTTATGGATGACTAATTGGTCACAAATTACTTTTGTAAAAAAATAAATTTTTTAAATTTTTTATAAATAAAAAAATAAAATTAAAAATATTTTAAAAAATTTAATAAAATAAAAAAATTCAAACATGAATAAAAGTATACATCATTTAAAATATAATATGTATATCATAAAAATTTACAAAATAGTCATAAACTCTTCAGAAATTGTGATCTGGAATCAGGTGTTGGAGGATCACTCAAAGGATCGGGGGGAGGAAATTCCAATCCAGTGCAATGTGAAAGTCACCACACATATTCCATCATCTACTCATCTCTCAAATACTACTTGTCATGCTACTATATCTCATTATTCATACGTTGTATCATCTCATCATAAGCCCTCAACCTATCCTCATATTACGTAGTAGACGATGGCATTGATAATGACTCTCCACAAGCTCCTGTTGCACCCACTTATACCATCGCAACGGTACAATAATAACTTTTTGGTGTTAGTCGAGAACCAATACCAATAACTCAACCTATCATGACACGCTGTGAAGTCTCATATATCTAGGACCCTCATCGAAACATGAATCAGCAGTGACATCTTATTCAGTATCATCTTGACACTCCCGTGAATGAGAAGTTATAGCCTCATATGTTTTTGGATTTCTCTTAATTTTTTTAATTACATCCATTTTGAGACCATAATCTCATCCAATGATCATGGATATTCAAAATAATAATTCCTTAGAAGGTGTATATGAAATCCCATTCTTGTTTTAAAATGATATTTCTAGCGATATATAGAAAGAATTATTATGTAATTATGAGAGAAGAATGAATAACATGATTACAATAACATAATTGATGAAATATAACACATAATTGTCCACAACCCCAACACTTATGAGATTTGTCTACTCATAGAGTGGATAATTACTAAACTACTCATTATACCAGAATTTAACATGGTACAATCTTCAGATTGTAGATTGTTCGGGAGGTATCAATAGCACCTCCTTTCTTCTCTTCTCTCATCTTCTTGGGCATCTTCAGAATATTCCCACTTGGCCACTCTTGGAAAAAAATCTGTCTCAAACATGGAGGGTCTTCCCTCCTTTTATAGGTTTTAGGAATATATGGCATGTACCAGAAAGCACACATTGTGTACTCTGGTCAACACAGTTTGGCCCTCTTTTCTCTGTCGATGGGTGAGCTACCATACCACCCTTCACTTGGAACATGGTGCCTCCTGGTATGTGGAAGTACACATCATGTAGTGTCGCCGTACATGGTGTGTATTGTCAGTTACGGTCCACCAACAGCCTCTAGAAGGGACAACACGGTGTGTATAT